>CM036568.1:19410513-20841208 GCA_020745775.1 Theristicus caerulescens | reverse complement strand
GGTTGGGTTACCGTCCTGTGACTGATGACACGCATTGGACTGTAGGCAATGAGCTGAATTTTGTCAAACAAAATGAGCCAACAGGAGAATTTGAGCAAAGACCTTTAGAACCCGGAGCACAAAGTATTATCTTCTCGGATACTGTTATGTAAGCAACATAAAGATAGCAGAAATGTTAGCAGAAAGGTTAATCTTACTGGAGCAAAACAAACAACCACCTCAGAGCACGAACGCCACCATATATACACCAAGCCCACTGCTGCATCCACGCTGCTATTTTAGTTTGGCTCAGGAATGCACTTCCAGAGCAAGAACTCCTGGTTATGGCAACCTAGCACGCTGCGGTGCGCACTGCACAGGGCACTCAGAGTGAACAAACTGCATTTCTTTTGCAGAAAACTAAACTGGAAGACAAGCCTCGAGGAACACAGCTAACACACATCCAGTTCATGGCACAGACGAGAGCTAGGCCAAGGTAAGATCCCCAAACATATGTAATGTTACGTGGGTCCTCAACACCAACTGCTTTGCTTTCTAGATCCAGTGCTATCAGCCATGCTACCTGTTACGTTAACCGTAGCCTACATAAATCATAACTATGCATACAAATTGTGTCTGGAGAATCTTCCCAACGTGTCTTAGAGTGCACCAGATTTGGATGCAGCAGGATGAAGGAGAAGTGAGATATCTGTTGAAACAGTAGTCAAAAAACCTCCAAACCTTCAACCTGAGTTTAGTTTGCATTTAGTAGAAAGAATATAAATAGAAATGCGACAACAAAATCTGGAAAGATCTTCAAAGGAAGTCTGAGAAGTGGACATCAGTCTCTTGCATTTCTTCCTTCGACGGAGTTCCGTCATGGAAGGCACCTATACCGCAGCATCCGAGAGCTGTTTAGAGACGGGGATTTGGAGTAGTAACACTAAGTTACAATACCCAGGCTTCGCTTTTGCCTGAAAGCTGGAACAGACATTATTTGAAGAGATTTGCTTGCCATTGGCTACTGATTAAAGAAAATTCATGTCCCTATCCCACAGGAGGGACTAGAACTGTTTTAAAACTCCTTAGGCTTTCATATGAGATTAAACCAAAATGAAACAAAACAAAAACACACCCTAAAGCTAAGCCTAACATGAACTGTAATATTAATAAATAAAATCTCAATCTGAAACAATCAAAAGACTTGAACTGCATGTAGTATCTGAAAAGATTAAACCCATGTATCCAAGCTAGTGTTCTCTTTCATTCTGTTTCTCAGTTTAGGAACTGGGCAGTTAAGTCTTAACGCTAGTATGGCTGGTTTATAGCTAAAAGCTATTTCCCTTGGCCTGATTAAATGGTGTTTACTTGAGAAAGTCAATAAAGGATACCCAGGGAAAACTGAAGTATGAAAGAACTTTCTTGTAGTGGAAAACAACCAGATATCATTGACAGTAACTTGCCTCCTTATTGACCGTTTCAACCCAAAGGTCAAGGGATGAATGAACCATGAAACACTTCACTATGGTGTTTCTTTGAAACTCAGATACTTCCCAGATTTAGTCCTGTATTAGCCTGTTGGAGTCAACAGTTCACCAGTATGTGAAAATGGCTTAGTTGCTCTAAGAAGGCAAATCTAAGCAAAGATTTCAGTTTTGTCTTTTGTTTGGTACTTAATTCCTACGGTAAACAAAAGCACACAAGTTAACACTATTTTAAGCTATACTTGGCTATAAACACTTGAAAATAACTCAGGTAAATAGAGAATATAGAAAAAACATCACTGATTTCCAAGAATTTTTTTCCAGAAAGACTGACTTATTTTTCCATTTCATTGCGCTGTTAGACACACTAAGTGTGGAGACTGCAGACACCTTTTATACCGTATTAGAAAACTACAACTTAGGTGAAACTCTCAGAAACTTCGTATTACTTCAGTTCATTCCTTAATAAAGTTGTCATTTTATGTATTGCAGTCGCAGTAGTTCTGATCCTTGGAAACAAAGTTCGTTGTTGTTCAGACCTCTTGCTACGTTTTGTAAATTATTCTTGCCCTGACTAGGAACTGCAGCAACAGAGTTTAAAATAAAATTAGAAGAGGTGGAGGAGGTGGTGTAAATTATTTCTAGAGGAATAGCTTGCAGCTAACCACAGGCATTTCAAAGGGCATCTGATGAGAAGGATGTCCAAATACAGCAAATCCCCAGTACACTGCACATCTTTGAGAAAAAAAAAGTGGCTGAAAGATGAATAGATAGAGTCTATTATAGATTATCTGATGGTAAGGGGATGCCCTTGGACCATTTTTATACCTCAAATTCATCTGCAATATCACCATTCTTTAAAGAAAGATATAACGTAGCTCCTGTTTCAGAATACCACATCACGTCTTCCCTTTGAGGTGGTCAGATACTGCATAACAGCGTCTAGAAACACCACCTGAACGTCTGCAAGTTTTGCTCTGCAGCAGCTTGCCTAACAAGGGGTTTGTGAGATGGGGTCCCGGCTCCGTGCCAGTCCAGCAGGCTCCTTGCTGCAACCCCCAGCAGCCCAGGAGCTTGCAATGGAAGTTTCCCGGGGCTTCCTCAAAAGGGAATATTTAAAAAATGACCATTCTCTGAATAACTCCTCCATCACGACTCTTTATTTTCATTTTGGGAGAGAGAGGGCTTCAGCTTTTTTTAAGTATTGCTATCAATCTTCTCCCATATAAAACATACTTAACTGTTTGTGCTTCATACTGTATTAGCTATTCTTACCCCAAAATTAGGAAGCCACAGGAGAGGGAGAGAACCCTCTGGTACAACTTAAATTAGCAAAATACCACAGCTATCTAGAATTTACATTGCTGGAAAATACAGCAGATATATTTTTGTGAGTACTTAAAATACTCTCGACACTTGTGAAAAATCAGGATCAATTCCCAAGGAAATTTTGAATAGAAAAATGGTACCATGTAACTCTGAATATTCTTCACACTAGATAAGTTGCTCAGATATATTAACCTGGAGGTGACAGGAGTCACCTTGCTGCATATTGCAGGCATGCTGCAACAGTGCCTCTATTGACGAATCCCTGATATATCATACCGATAAATTTCTGAAGGGTGCTTGAGTTGCTTCTGTCCTTCAGAACATTTGCTGGGAAACACTATAAAGACTTGCAGTTAATCTATACCAAAGGCATTATGAAACCTGTAGGTAACTCTTTAGGGATGAGTGTTTAGATAACACTCTTAAGCTGGTTTGTACTTCTACTCTATTTTATGTCTTGATGCTCTCTATAGAAACAATTTAGCTGATAGAATCAATGAAAAGAGGTACAAAACTGCTGATGACAGAATGCTAAGCAGCAATTCAAATAATTTAAGATGACACAGGAAGGATTATGAGGGACTTAGCCATTGAAAATTACCAAGTGTTTGCTGGCATGCAGTGTAGATGGCTACAAAATTAGCTGAGGCATTTGAAATAGCAGGTTGAAGGACACAGAGATTTTGGACAATGTCCAGTTAAAAGGAAAGCTAACTTTTAACAATAATTGACTGTTACTGAGGAGCCATAGAGGCTAGTACTCTTTTTCAGTATGAAAAAAGTTAAAAATTGAATGAGGTATGTGATTTTTAGATGGTTTATGGCTTTATTCAAAGGGATGGATAAAATATTAAGGATGATAAAATACTTTAACTGGGAAAAAGTACAAGTAAGAAGCAAATCAATGATCGGAAATACATTAATGATTTGAAGGTTTGGGGTTTTTTTAATTAGAGCTGTGAGAAATGGTAAACCTAATGCATAGCGACGTTTCAAGGAGCACAGCGTCACTGCAAGCCCAGTAAAATCTTTTTCTAGTGCTGTGATCATTTTAGAAAACATTAACTGTAGAAATAAGAATCTCTTATATAGACAAAGGGCGATGAGTACCACAGGACTGCTCTTTGCCTCTCTTTATTCACTGGTATCTAGACTAAAACTGGGATTAATTATACAATAAAATAAAATTCCTGATATAGTTTTGATTTGTTGATTAGAAGTAGAGTTTACTTCTCTAGAAAGTAAGATTTAATGGGCTGATTCACACTGTATGAATATAATTGCAAAAAGCAAAATTTTAGCAACAGAAATCAAAAGCAGCCCTGAGGGCTTCTGCCCAAGTATGTGCTTTCTTGGGAAACGAAGCTTTTCCATCGATATGCAGGCTGACTTGTTGGTCACCATTCTGGAGAGGCTTCTTGTCCCAAGTGCCACGTAATAACTAACGAGTTGTGTCCAAACACCGTTAGTCTCTGCAACATAAACCACCAGTACAGCTACTCCTCAAGAATATCCTAAATCCTGACCTTTCAGTTAAAAGGCACAGTAGTACTTTCAACATCTATATGGTGATCTGTAATAGATAGTGACTAAAAATAATATGGGAAGCTGCTAAACATGCTGCCTTTTCTGCACCAAGGAAAGAAAAAAACCTACCATTTGGGACACCACTAGTTACCTTATGAATTTGGATTATTTCTTCAAAGAATTGCTATAATAGGTTATGAATGTGTGTCATTTTTAGCTGGATGGTTTCTGAGGAGCATATGCTCTAGGGAAAGTCAAACACCAAAATTCCATCGAATTCTCTGTCTCATAGAATAGGTAAGATGAAGTTAAAATCAACATTAGAGCCAAGAATATTTCGAGGGTTGATTAATACGGGCATCCATCAGATGTCCAAGTGACTCTTTGTAGCTCAGGGACTCATCTTGACAGTCTAAACACACTCTTAACCTGCTTGTAACGCTGTAGCTTGAAGTTGCTAGTAAAAGCTCACCCAGGAGCACATCACCTATCCCCACAGAACCGTCCTTTCTCGGGGGAGCCCACAAGGTGCTGTTGAGCACTTCGAAGTGCCCTCTTTCCTGTTCCTGCCCAGGGGCTAAGCCTGCTCCTTCTATGTGGCTGATACAGCATTTTCTTTTTTTCAACATTTACATAAAATGCCATCAAGTTACCTGTGAGCAGTGAGTGCATATGGAAAATGCAATGCTTTTCATGGTAAGGAGCACTTCATTCACTTACGGTTCTTTTCACAACACAACATAATGCACTGTGGCTTACTTGGGTAACAGTATCGGTTTGTGAACACAAATGTGTATTTGAAATTTAAACAAGCTCAGATTTCCTTAGCATTAATCAAGCCCAGCCATACACATTTCCAGCGTGGCAAGCATCTCGGAGAGAGAGAGAGGGCAGGGGGGCAGGCAGTGAAGGAAGTCCTTTCCAATTCCTTTCCTTGGCTTAAGTTCTGTTGGTATAAACACTGAAAAGGGCATCATCTCAGAAAACATCTGCCAGGTTAGATGCCTCAATGCTAGCAACTTTAATGCAACCCGAAACACGGTATTACAGCCAGAAGTCATCAAAACTTAGAATCAAATAGACTGGTACAAACTGCATTTTAAAATTAAAAAGAACAGTTCCTGAGGACAACAACAAAATTATAGCCAAGTTTTCCATTTGTGTAAGAAGCTAAAACTCTTAAGTAGGCAACGAAAGGGCAATAACAATATGAGATTGCCATCTGGCCCTCCTTATTTATGAATTAGGAGGCATAACAGGATGGACAGCCAACAAGGAGCCACAGGTGATAGACTGCTGCCGTCACATCTCTTCAGCCTCTGATCCCTAAACTATCCTGACCAAGTGAGGCTAGGGGGATCCAAACTCTAGGCTCTTACTGATATTTTTTTACTAGGTGATTCTTCTTAATTATTCCATTTGTTACTTTTTTCTTCTTCCCTTTTTTCTAGTAGACCTGCTTACCACAATACCAGTTTTGAAAAACAGTTAGGAATCTTCACCTAGAAAGACAGCTAAAAAGCAACTTCTCAACTACCTAGCAAGTTTTAGGAATTTTCCTGGCCTCGAGTTTGCTGATTAATGTATATTCTGTATCTCCATTTCTGTGGCAGGGAGACTGCAAGTGAACATTAGCATCAGACAGAAGCTGCATTTCTAATGCTTTTTCTCAGAGGTGCACATGCTGATCAGAAGATAAAAATTAAAAGCATTGCTATAGAAGCCTGTATAAGCTATACAAGTTCAACTTATTCCTTTTTTTAATGTGTCTGCAGTGTGCTTTGAATGAAACATTCCTCTGAATAAAGACAGACATCGGAACAGTAAAACTACAGGCGACTGTGTGTTCCCTTCCTCCCCAGTAACACTACTCGGGACGTTTAATCACAATTCCTTGAGACTGAAAGAAGTGGAACAGTACAGGACTACACTCGTAGGCATGCTGTTGGGTGTACAGCCGAAGTATCCCACTTCTGCCTACTGCAGGCTCCTGGGGAAAGACCACAGGGCTGCAGCAGCAGCCATCCACAAAGACCGCTTTCAGTTAGCACAGAAATAATCACCTTACAGAAATTAAGACATGGAGAAAAGAGTGTTTCTTCTGTCTTTTAAAGATGCAAAATGAAACCCCTCTTTTCCCCATGTGGATTAGCTAATACAGTACAACCATATTTTGTATACACACATTCTAATAGCTTGGAATAGGTTCACCTCCTCTCGACTCACACAACAGAAAATAGTCATATCTCAACTGGGGTGGGGAACATTTGGCATCGGGGGTACTGAAGCATTCTGCAGTAACACATGGTAAAATTACTCTGAATTTCTTAAGTATTTTCTCCTCAGTTTAACTCTGAACACCCACACAAATGCCTGTCTTCATGAATGGCTGGCTGGACAATACACGGGACTAGCCTTATTGTTTGCTTCACGAATTTTGCAGCTGCAGATCCAAAGTTTCTTGCATCTCACATTGTCACAAAATTCCCATTAAAGTATTGTTATGCAGAAATGACTTGAATTGAGCTTTAGGAATACCTTTTTCTTTTTCACTATTGGAACTACCCGTCCCCATAGTGCTGAGCAGTACAGACACAGGCTTTACTTAGGAACCTAGCAATCCGGTATCCACTTGGCCAAATATTCAACATTGTAACATACATAGATCGCTTTAATTAAAGACACACATCCTACCAGCTGAACCGAGTGGGTAAATACCTACTACTCTCCAGTGAGGAACTCTGAGCTTTGGCCCTGGAAAAAAAGTTAGCAGCATTAACCCAAACCCTCTGCTCTCATTAAGCCTTTGCTAGACACCTTTGCTACCCCTCTCTTCTTCCATAGCTCCTTCTTGACCTTACGGCACTCCTACTGCCTCTCCATTGGATATTATGCTTGGCTCAACAACTACGTTCATTCACCTGCTTCAGCCATACAATCTTTTTATGCACACACTACTCTTCTGTAGCCTTGCAGCAAAATAAATTAACATCCCAGAAGCCCCACACCTGCACCAGAAGCAGCACCGTCTCTTTAGCCCTCTGCTTATGTCCCTTCCTCAACTTCAGGCCCCTTTTATCTGCCTGAAAGCAATTATTCGCTTTCACCCAAACCTCTCTCCAGCCCTTTGCTCCTTTCCTTGTTTAAGTCTGACGGGATTTAGGCAAAACATTCTTTTGATCTCCCATCTGAGCAGGTTACTTGAAAGACAGACTTCTTGTATAGCCGTTCTGACAGCACCTGGACAGACAGCACCATCTCTTCTCTATCTTATCACAAGTGTTCAGGCATCTTCTGATGCTCATAAGACTCACAAAGCCTTGCCAAAGCAGAAGTAATTATTAGTACAGATTCCTTCATCAGTAGTAACGGCCATTAAAGCAAATTTTCACAAATTAAGTTAAGTGCTTTTATTGGCCATCCTTTTGTGAAATGATTCTGGTTTCCAAAACAACAGGATTTTAATATAGCCAGTTTTGAACTATCTTTGGGAATCCTTGTACTGCAACCACATATGAAGATCTCTGTGGACGTCTCTGTTTTGTTTCACTCATCTGCTGTGTTTTCAAGAGGATGCTTCAAGATGGGATTTATTCTTTCTGTCTCTCAAAGTCTGCACTACCTTAACGCATTCATTAACATCCATACCTTTATAACATAATAATTCCATTAAAGGGAGGTTTTACATAATAAGTTTTAAAAATTAAATTTTTTAGCTGCATATGAACTTCCAGATAAAAATAAAAGAATATCAAGCAGGACAAATTATGTTCAGTCTACTTATAAAATATTCTGGTTTCTTCATTCTTGTAATAGGAGAGAAGAAATACAGGAAAACGAAAATGCTGATACTGTCCATCTTAATGTTCAATGTCTCAGACAAAAGCACTGTTTATCATCAAAGACGACAGCTTTGGATGCAAGCACTTTGAAACAGAAACGACGTAAAAGTACGTGTGCTTCTTAGCATGCTAATTGCTCCAACTGAGTAGTGATACAGTTCTGCCTAGCTGTTCTGCTTGCACAGTGCATACCCTCCGTAGCTAAAACCCCCAAAAACATCAGAAAGAGAATTCTAATTATATGTTTCATTAACTTTCAGAAAAATAGTATGCACTACTGACTTTCAGGTGCCATAATAAATGCTGCTGAATGCCTTTTTTTCCCCCTGTACTAATTTATTCTCTTTCAATAAGTCCCCCTCCAGTTGGTGAAAGAAAGTGTTTAGGAAAGAGTGGAAGGCAGGTGTATTTATTTTAGACAATTGCTGGAGAACTGCAAATGGATAGTCCATATATTTTTGTAAAATAACTCTACTCAATATGAACAAACTATCTGAATGTCAGAACATCTGCTAAAGGAGATGTTGTTCAAAACAGCTTTTCAAAGTCCAAGGAAAAATACAGGATTTTTTTTTTTCTTAATGCTTTTTAAAAGACTCCTCACAGTTGGCAGTTTGTCCCTTAATATCTACCTCTTGATAGTGCACTGATTCCATTTTAATTCACTTTTTAAATTCTTCCAAGAAGTTATATGTATATATTTTTGGAACATATTGCAGAAATTTAGTATATGAACAACTAGAAAAGTAGATTTACTTTTCTCAGCCACACAAACTCAGACAGTCCAAGCCAGAAAATGTTGCTCCCTACTGCCTCTACCTGAGAAGTCTCAGGCATCAGGAAAATGGAGCTCTTTTTGTACGCATCCATTACAGACAGTCTCAGGTTCTTCTCTCTCTTCCGCATGCCACCGCCCCACACCTTCTCCCTTCCCCTAAATAACTTTATGATAATTTTGTTCCTGGCTCCTATTTTTGACTTGATGAAGCTGGCTTTCTAATCAGGAAAGGTAAACTTAAAAGTCAAGTGCAATCAGGGGTTATTAGGCAAGTGATTATGATCAGTATTTAAAGATAACAACTAATGCCATACTAGTATAAAAAGCAAACACCCTTTAAACTTAAAACAAATGAATTTCACTGTCTGTCTTTGTTTCCATTTACCACACAAATAACCTAAAAATGGGTTGATATGCTCCTATCTTGTCCTAATCTCAGGAGAGGAAACATTTTTGAGAGGGACATTTAACCACAGAAAATCTTCATGAATTCTGATATTGTAATTTATTTTGACCACCTGCACAGAAAGCAAAGACTGGACAGAACTAGAAACTTAACTACCCCATAATTTGCCACGTTTCACATCAAGTGTGTAAGCACTTTGGTTGAGGCAAAGCGAAGAAAGCGCTCTTGATATTATATATGCACACTGCCTCTGTTCTGTCAATACTGGTTGCCAGCTCTGCAACAGGACATATGCAGCAGCAGATGATAGTAAATGAACGTCAGGGAAAAGGGCTTTGGTTTTTTAAGAAATTCAGATAAAGACTTATTCAGACAAGATTACAAAATATTGTGTGTATAATACGTTCTGAAGCATCTCTCCACTACATGTGGGAACAGAACAACAAAGGCAGATATAATTTCTTCTTCTGCACCTAAATCTTTAAATTTCCTTCAAATCCATTTAGTTTTGATTGTTTTTTCTAAATATGATCAGGAAGTTATGGGATATGAATCTGTGGGCACTGTGCTTTCAATACCTTTAGCCCTCTTTTCACCCTAGAGACTGGACACTAATTATTTTTAAGCATTTCCCATGATATACTACAGGATTTTAGCCACAAGAGAACAGAAATACGTCATGGGATATGTACTTCAGATGCACAGATGCTCCTCAAGGAAAACCTGCACCTCCCAAGACCTGGAAGTACAAGTTTTGTCAGGTGCTTCCAGGAAGCTTACAGAAAGCAATGAAATGAAATTATTATGAGAATTATGAGAATATGATTCTATTCTCCAGTGAAATAGAGAATTCCACTGAAATGGAAGCATTCCACAGAAGTTCACCTGCAAAACAAAAAAAAATCCCATATAAAAACATCTCAATGGAGGAATAGGCTTCACTGAAAAATTTTCACATTATCATTACTTAGAAATTGCTTAAAGCCTCTGTTTAAAAATTCACAAAGAACGAGCTCCACCACTAGGACATCAGTAAAAGTAAAGGATGAGAAAAGTTTGCCTGTTGCAGGGCTTTGGGAAGTCACATTGCTTTCAGACAAATTGTGTTAAATTGTGCAACAGAGTTCAATTCCCATCTTCGCCATAGGTGCTGACTGCATATGAACTTGTGACAAACAAGCTGACAAAATGACAGCATTGTAGAGTATTTAAAGCATGATTTGTGTGTCCTTCCAGCTCTTCCAGTATTCAATTTAGTAGCTCTAACTCCCTGGACAAAGCACCTAGATTGCCCAGGCATTGTACTGTGACAGGTGACAGAAGCGGATTGTTTATGTGCTGCACGAACAATGTATATGATCTTACAAATGCAGAAAGAATGGTCGGATTAGATACAGCTTTATAGCATACAAATAGGAATTTCTAGTTTTCTTGTTCTTCCCCTTCTCTTCTAGGGAAAGACTCGCAGCAAGGTCGCGTGCATCGATGGCATCTGCTGCCTGCCACAGCACCGCTGGCTGCAGCCCCGCACCGTCCATCCCCACGTACGGCTCAGGAAAGCCTCCGCCTTTGACTGCGGTGCCACCAAGGCTCTCGCTGCTCCCAGCAGCCCCGGGGCATCAGCGGGCAGCTCTGCAACACGGGAATACAAGGGCACCTGCCCACAAGGAGCTCTTCCCACGTGAGGAGAGAGCAAGCTGCGGAATCTTTCTTACATGCATAGAGATGGAACTTTAATTTGTGTTTGTGAATGCAAGTGCTCAGACATAAAGGGCTGCCTCCGTGCCCTACCGCCTGGAACCGAGAAGTTAGATTATTCTGCATTTCTACACTTACTTCTGCTATATTTCCATTAAGTATACTTTTCATAAAACCCCCACAAAGATACAATTAATTAGAATTGGTTTTAGAATGAGTTATTATTCTAAGTGGTAATGTGTAGGAAAAAATGTAAAGATACCAAAGATTTATCAGTACATTAACAGAGATTGCTCATTGTTTTGTATCTTAGCAGCAATATTTGCAACTTAAGCAACACAGACTCTGTAAAAAACTGCAAAAGTCCAAACTTTCTACTTGGAACAAATAAAATAAAACAAAACAATTGGTTACATGTCTTCTTTGCATACATAATAATTAAACCTAAAGTTTAAAGAACTTTCCTGTTCTATTTCTGAATCGGTTTGCATGCCTCAAGATAAGTATCTCTCATGAGTTTCCAAAATTTCAGGCCAAATCTAGGATCTTTGAAAATGATTTTTTAATTGTCTTTTAAAGTTTCAGATACTCATGTTAAAATATTTTATCTCAAGAAATTATGAAAAAATGAATGGAAGAATACTGATCATTATTTCCAGTAGTTACACTTTGCACCTGTATTAAACTAGATAAATATTTAACAACCAATGTCATCTGAAGACAGTGCTAAAAACTTACATTACTGTATAATTTTGAAACCGAGTAATTGCATTTGTTACGGGCCCTTTGGGGAATTAGCATGTGAACTTCATCCTCCCCACTTCAATTACAGATCTAACACACGTAAATTAAGCCAAGTCAGTATTCTCAGAAGTCTGTTTCATGTTTGCCAGGTTGGATTTTTCTAATAATAATCTATGCATAGCAAGGAATACTTGGGGTTTGGTTGGGGTTTTTTTGTTTGGTTGGTTTTGTATTTTTTTTTTTTAAATCTAGTCTTTTGCCACACAAATTTACATGGATTAACATTTTTTTAAAAGAATCTTATATTCTCATTCTATGTTTGCCTCATTTTTTCAAATCTTTCTCTTCCCTATTCATTTCAGTACTTCTGCAACATATCCATTTCCTTCAATCACTGAGGCATCTTGCAAAGCAAGGAATATAAATCTCCTTGGTGCCATTCATATTTTATGCCATTACTATATATTGGTGATACTGGAATCTACAATGCTACCTTACACTCAATGACTTCTTTTCTATGTGGTCATAAGACAATATAAACTAAAGGCAAATGGCTCCATGGCAAAAACAGAGACTCAAGGATATAATTATGCCAAAAATCTGGATATAAGCAGAAAAGATGAAGCATTGATCTTCCTGGCCTGCATCAATTTTAGCAGCACAAGGAGGTAAAGGCGAGATTCACGGGTGGTCTGTCTAATGTCTTGAAAGGACCTCAGATTTTATTTGGATGCCTGCTGAAGGCTAGCGCACAGAAAAATTTCCTCTTATCAGGTTTTGCCTCCTTACTTTTGGATTCTGGGATTTTTGATGATTTAACAAAGCTCTTACCATTGGGTAGGAATGAAATAAAAGGACAACAGTTTGAGTTACCCAGCTTGTCTTCTGCACAGTCCAGCTCTTTCAGTTGTGATTTGCTGAACACA
Organism: Theristicus caerulescens; assembly: GCA_020745775.1. Classification (NCBI taxonomy): domain Eukaryota; kingdom Metazoa; phylum Chordata; class Aves; order Pelecaniformes; family Threskiornithidae; genus Theristicus; species Theristicus caerulescens. The sequence continues at coordinate 20,828,495 of CM036568.1, read as the reverse complement.
TTTTTATTAAACTTTCTTGCATATACCTGCCGCTGCTCATGCTCAGTCCAGGACAACTTTTCTTGATCTGGTCAACTATAACACAGTTTAAATTAATAACCTTCCTATCAAGGCCTTTCCTTGTAGCTGTCCTCTCCTCAGAGGAGTTACTACCTATGATTTTAACAGGGTCCGAGAAGTAGCCTTCCACTGGCACCGAAGCAGCAAGATGCTGGCGTTGCTGCCTTGGTGTCTAAGCCTCACCAGACAAATTAGCAGCAGCATCCCACAATAAACAGCCACATTTTAAGATTTCTGTGACCGAGAGCCCTCAGTGCAAGCACTCAGTCTCACCCAGCTCAACTTTACCCACTGGAAGGAAGTAACGGCAATTTCTCTGCGTTACAGCAATGTACTCGGTGGCACCGCCATTGTGGCCTTCTGTCCCTGCAGCAGAAGGGGCTCGGTCTTACAGACCTTTATACCATTTCCTTTCTGGAAGAGGAATTGGTGTTTAAATACCTTGGATGTCACCTCTCCTTTCATTTGGCAAGTGTATACACAATGACACCAGATACTAATTCATCTTTTTAGTTCACTGTTACTATCAGCAGTTACCTACAGTAATCTCATTCATTTTTCGTATTAATCTCGACCAAAATCTAATAGATTGCGACCTAGAAAATAATAGTTTTCACGTCTTCCCAGAAGGAATACATGAACTACTTGTAAGTCATTGATTTGTAGCCTTCCAATGATCAAGGCTGTCAGACTAATGTGATTTTAAGCCAATTAGGATTTGTTTATTTGTTCATTCATTCCAATAATAACAATAACCTGGGCATAGTAAGAACTGACATTAAAATATCAGCTTTCAATTCAAAGAGGAGGACTGCCGATTTCTATGCTTCACATACCATTTCCCAGCAGCTGCAGCATATGGATTAAGTTAAGTTACAAGAGTTAATTTTAAATACAATTGACAAGCTGTGACTGATGCAACTGACTGGCAGTGAACTGTACCTATACCTATACCCTCTTCTTTTAACCTGTCTTCCACTCAGTCTTTCTCTGTTGGCTTGTTTCATTTATCTGGTGATGTCTTGTTTTCTAGATCATACTTTCAGTCCGAAGCTGTAATTAATTGTATGTTCTACGTTCTAGGCCAACAGAACACCTACAGACACGTAATACAATAATGTAGTAGATGAATTATAGTCACGTATTTATATTCACATTCACTTCTGGATTGGTTTGTGATTCCTTAAAGAGACACAGATGAAGCAACTGTGATTTCCACAGCAGTTTCCAATATTCATCTCCTTGTGCAATTTCGTACAGACATTGCTTGAAGACCAAGTGGGCCCAGTGATCTCTACATGGGATAAGTGGGTTTTACATCCAGAAGAATGGCAAATTCTGCTGCTTTTGTCGTTACATGTCAGTGCTGGTGCTTGCTTAGCTGATGCATCTAAAATAGAATATCAACAAGCCCACAGCTACTGAGAATTCTGTCTTTCCTGCATGTTTTAAATATCAGTGGGGTAGGCTGTATCTTTAAGCACAATCTCCAGTGAGTACTAGGTAAATGACGTATCATTCATGAGCAGAGATGAGTGGTACTGTGATGCTGTCTGTGCACTGATTATTCTTCTGGATATTGTCAGCGAGCACTACAAGCAAAGTAAATTACATCCCATGCAAAGTGCACACTAAGCATTTCCACGAACCAGGGAATTCCTACAACTGCGTATCACGATTCCTATAACATCGCAAGTAATATGCAGTACAGCCTCTCACTTACTACATGCTAACTTCACCAGCTAGACTGATGAACTTGATAAAATAAGTGAACTTTTATTCACTTCCCTCCTCTGTTCAGTTTTAGAGCCTGTAGCAACCTTGAATTGGCTTGAAAAGTCACCTAACTTCTTCCACTGCTTCTCCCCACAAAATGTTGCAGCCAAGCATAATATTTCATTTGTACTCAAAACCTAATGAGAAAAATTACTTAAAATGTAGGTGTGACATTTCTTTTTAAACACTATGATAACAAGCCAGATGATACATTCACCTGCTGCTCACACATGGCAACAGTGAACTAGGATAAGATTCAGATTTGTTAATGGACATTTAATTGCCATGGGACTGAAGGTGTCTTGGTTTTTATGCTGTAATATTTCTAAGAGTGTACCCACTAAATGCAAATAAGTACGAAAGAAGTCTTGATAGATAGAGCAGGAAAAATGATACATGTTTTATGTTCTTATTGAATTTCAATATTATTTGAGGCCTGACCCTTTCTCTGTCTGGCTCCATGGCCGAGATGCTATTTGGCTGCTTAATTTTCAGCCCGATTGTTTCCCGAGAACTGCTGTTCAGCAGCTTCTCCCACTTGCTGAGTGGTCATCCAGAGCCGTCCCCAGGCTCTCCACTCCACACTGTCTTTGAGCCATTTTCTATGCATGGGATTTTTCTAACACAGAGACAGACATAATTTCACATTATAAAAAAAAAAAGAAAGGCCAAAAAAAAAAAGGCACCTTCTTGAATATTCAGGGCAACCCTATGCCCACTGGGAACATTTATGGCAATTTAATGATAACGCCTAATCTTCATTAGGATAAATGCTTGACCCTTATCCTGCTGTTTTAGAGGGGGACTAGCTGAGATTAAAAGGAGTTAAATAGCTTGACAAAGGCACCTAGCGACTCCTGTGCCTTCCAGCCACCTGCTGCAGGGTGCCCTATGTAAACAGTTCTGCCCATTAATCAAAGCTAGTTTTCACCTTGGGTTCTGAAGGAAGAGAAAGGAAACAAAAGCAGTTTTAATCTCAACTTTTTTCATCCTGTCTTTCTGAGGAAGGAGCACTTCCCTGACCAGCTCAGCTGCCACAACGAAGAGGGCACTCTCAAAATCGTTCTTAATTAATGAGCACATGAATCGAGGGATAACTTCAAGGCTGAGAGTCACTACTGAAGCAGTGACTGACTGCAAGCCAACAGGACTAGCTACTCAGGTGCTATAAAATCACAGTAGCACCATCTGGCACTCAGTGAGTCCTTGTGGAATTGAATCACCTGGCTGAAAAAGGGAAAGCTGCACTCTCTTGTCCACTACTCAATTGCTAAAACCTCAAGTTTCTCGTAATAACCTTAAAAAGAATGCATTACATTTTTAATCTCCCATTCCTCAGCTCTCTTGAGACCATTTCTCTAAACTATAAATGTAGTGACATTTCCTAGTTGGCTTACCCTTAAGAGTGTTTTATTCTTCTCAAAAATACACTGAGACGAATACACTGGAGAAAACTGATAATCTAGCATCAGCAAAATCATGACAGCTGGAATCACTGATGGGAAATGCCGCAGAGCATGAGGTAAAAAAGCATTCATTTTTCTTTTCACGTTAGACAAAACCTCTTCAATGGTATCAAACAGGAATAAAATCTTAGAACACCTCACTGGTAGGAAGGATGACCAGCGTTACAAGTTCTTGGAGTTCATTACAGCAGATTCTGACTGCAACAACCAACGCTTTTGTAAGGACACCCTGTTCCTATCTTAGGCTTTTGACAGTGACAGATTAAAATCACGGTCGTGCAAAGATCTGGTCACAGAATCAAACATTCTGTTTGGTTAGTCACGACTATCATGACAGTTTCCTCTTAATCCTCTCTCTGCAGAACACACACAAGTGTATTTGAGCCCCCATTTTGAACAAGAACATAATTCCTTTCTTAGAAAAGCCCTTTAACAACCTCATTCGCTTGGCTATTTTCAAACTTTTTTAGCCATTATCAATGCATGCTTACTAGTATCTACTTGACATTTCTGAAAGGTGTTCTTTTTCTGCAAATTAATACCAGAATGGCGGATGATAGCACTCTTTCTTAGACAAACTTTGAGATACAAGGCTCTGGAATATAAGAAATAAAAACTGTGCTATTAAATATGTTAATAAATAATACGTTACGTCTAGAGTTGCATGACTTGGTCCATGAGTTGCTCTTTACCGTAGTTAAAGTAAAATAAATTATGATTCTGTGCAAATGAAAAAGGTAATATGATTTTATTTATCATTAATAAATCCACTAACACTGTTATCTTCAGGCAAAGGAATGTTCACGCTCTAGATCATAATCCCTGTTCTTAGGAAAGGTAATATCTGTTCTACAAAGAGAAATGTTGTATTGAAACTTAGCGGCCATACTTGCAGTATAACGTCTGTCACCTTTAAAGGTGACAGAATATATACATGTATACAAGATATATATATCTTTTAGATATATGTATATGCAATATGCACATGTATAAAGGAAAACACGTATATATATGTATCTTGCAAGATTCTTCAGTTAGTTCACCCTTTCTCATTATTGCAGCTGGTTCAGTGCTAGATGAAGTATGACTAGACTTTTCTTCCAACCATATGCCTTAACATTTCATGCTTTTCCACCATGGCTTCATCGCTCTCTAGTGCTTTAAGTTCTTTAGGTGACAGAATGCCTCCAGATCAGATAATGTCTGAACACAGACCTCACTGAACTAAAGTGTTATCTTTTGTTGGTATGTGTGTTGCATTTTTCTAGTCTTTCATGGCACTAGGTCCTCAGCTAATATTAACTCTCAGCTGGAAACACTTACTCGGTCTTCAGTTTACCTACCTGCCATTCCCTAAGCTGTTCTTTCCTTTAACTCACCAACACAGATTGCTTTTGTCAAATATATTCTGACAAATATTCTCAGCGCTTTACAGTGCAAATATAACCTGAAGGTCTCTCTTATCTCTCAAAGCAAGTCAATGTTACACTAGCATCATCTTAAAAGCAGAGAGGGGAGATTCCCCCAAAACATCATTAGTGCTACCAGCAAAGTTCATTCTAACCTTGACCAAAAATAATAATAAAAAAAAAAAATATAGCACTTCTGCTCCTCAGGCCTTCACAGCCCCACTAGTGGAGGTACAGAAAGCAAGCTATCAAGAGTCGCATACTGAGACCAAGCTTCCAAAAGCACTCAAAGGAACAATAGAAGCCTGCAAGATGCTGAGTGCTTTTGAGAATCTGGACCCTAATCACTCTTATTGAAGCTTCAAATGGTGCCAATCAGCAAGAAACATCAGGCTAGCCAGCATACTGTAATGGAAGCAATTGAGATACAGCCTGTAAGGTGTCATCTTCAACTAGTACAGGTATTGAACAAAAAGCAGGCCCTTAATTTGGGACAAACCCAACTAAAATTAAGAGGTCTTTAAACCACACAGCCTTTTCTTCCCATTTTAAATGGATTTCTTTATATTAATTTGATGTAAGGGAGAAATGGTGTTTAATACCATATCATTGTCATAGGCTTCAGGCACGAAATTAAACACATTTATCTCTTTTGGGTAATTACTGACCCACAAGAGGAGCCTCTGATTTTATCCCCGAGCATTACTTGTTAATTGTTTCTGTGGACACAGTAAGAAGTTTCAGCTCAAAACAGTACATCAGCACTGCCTGCCTAAGTCTAGGGATACCATTTGAGAGCCTCGTAAGCCAGCAACCGTCATTTGTCCTTGCAGGTCAGCAATAAGTAAAATTAGAATATGTTTTAGACTTTAAAATACCAAGAGTAAAAGATGATACAACCAGAATTTTTTTCCTTTTGCTCATTCAAAAAGGTAAATTAGTCATGTTTTCTTGTCACACTTCTGCAAAGCATCTTTAACAGCTGAATTGGGTGACTGGGTTTTCTCTGCCTCATAGAGTGAATATTCAAGTGACATAGAACCATGCTCGAACTGCATACATCATGCTTGAACTCTCATAGATAGTGGATAAACAGAAAAAGGAAAAGTTACTTGCACAGCTCATGGAATTTAGAGCAGCTTCAAGCTGAGGGACCACACTTACGTAATGCAGCCAGAGTAACGAAGGGCAAGTGCCTTTGCCTTCCCTTCCCTTCTGCCCACTGCAGTTTGGCTGTGAATGCAGCTGTGCGGACCCACTAAACGTGATCCACTAAGTGATCTTGCCCACTAAACGCAAGGAGTCACCCTATGTGTGTATGAGCGTCTGTATGTATGTCCACACATAGCATCCTGGAAGAGGACACAAAAAAGACTTTACCTCTTTAACTAGCAGACCAATAAGCAATTTAACTGAAAAATTTGTACAGGAAAATCTACACATCAAAGTATCCTTCCTTTGAGCTCAAACCTCAGCTTTGTGGTTCATTCCAAACTAAGAACAATCTTATTGCCATAACCATAAATTCCTACTTAAGAGTCAGCAACTACTCTGGAAACTGTTCAAGGGCCTACAAACGAAGTTGAGGGAATAGTGATTTAGTTCAAATAAATCACAGGTTGGCTTTGGTTCAGAAACTAGCACATGAAATTCAAATATGTCATACAGAAAGGCAGACTGATTGGTTCAAATTGGTTTTGGTAGCTTACCAGCTGTGTGTAAAAGAACCACTACCTCAATTACAGAAAGCCAGAAACCTTGTTCAGACAGGCACAGCATTTATGAAAGAATGAGGTTTGCAGTCTGTTGCCTGTAGGAAAGAAGTGTGCCTTCAGATCCTCCTTTTTCAATTATTAGCTTTTAAACTGTTACAGGACCCTTGCCTTTATATAGTAATATAAATTCTTGATGACATCTTCAAAGAACTGAGGTCATCTTTTTTTGTAAAGAAACAGACCATTGCTTAAATTTTGTTTATAGAGTGCCTGGCAGAGCACAGCATCTGTCTCAGATGGGCCTTCTAGGCATTAATGCCATACAAGTACTTTAAGCTACCATACGTGTCTGCCTCTTTGCAGGCTCTGGTGTTCTCTTTGGTTAACATAACGCTATAAAACAGTATTATTTTACGTAAAAAATTTGGAGTTAATGGCACAAAATCATTATCCCATGGTTTCATTTTGTTGCTGTTCACTTCCATAGTGGCTTAATTACCAAGTTATTTATAGCCTTTTCTGAGTCTAATTATATTGCATTAGACATCCTGAGATATTTGTGAATGGGTATTTTCTACACACAAACTTTGTGCTTATTCTTATTATGCATACTGAAGCTATGCAGTTCCAGAACACCAACCAAGAATAATTAAATAGGCACAACATTTCTGAAATCTCCTCTGGTTTGCTCTGTCTATCGTCACTGACATTTCTATAACCAGCAAAAGACCTGTTAAAGAAATATGTGACTAATGCTGGAAAAATCCAGTCTAATGAGACCTCCTGGGAAACCACCGCTCCTTATGTGATCAAAGGAGGAACTTCAGTTCCTCTTTGTTCAGATGGGAAGGGTAACAGGCTGCATAAATGTATACAGTAGCTATCTATGCTAATCTGATAAGCAGCCCAATAGCTTTAAATTACTTCACTTGACTTCACATTGAAATATAAGTCTAGTCCATAAGGCTTACAGTAGGCTCTGCATCTATGAAGCACAATTCTGTTGTCAACTATTTAGAAGAATTTACTTCCTTCTTGCTTGACTAGTAATTCACTTTTATTCTCTATGACCTATTAAATCCTGATAAGCTCAACAAAACCATGTGCGACTTGATAACTGCAGTCTGTATTTACCAATCTGATGTTCATCAAATACCAAAGATGTATAGGCAACTGTGCTTCTAAATTACATATTCAAATTGGCTGCCCATGATGCCCCATAAGGTTCCTTGTTATCCATCCTAACCTTTCCTGTCGTGGGGGGCGAGAGGGATCAAATCAGTTCTTGCCCTAAGAAGTTAACAGGAGAGCCCAAGTTCCAGAAAAATCCACTATCTACTTTCCGTTATGTCCTGATCTGCTCAACTCATACCATTTATATGACCCCTTGCTGCCCTCCTTGGCTGGAGCCCACCGTAGCTGCTGCAATCTTTGAAGGGCCCTTGCCAGACAGGTGTAGATATGTGCCTAAACTATAACCCCAAAGCATTTAACCTCCAAAGGAGAAGGAAAAGAGGCCGCCAATGGAAATCCAGAGAGTTTTTTGTGCAAGTCAAGCCTTGCATTAAAAGTCAGAAAAGGAAATGTTCATCAAAGAATCCAAACAGCAGCACACACTATTTTCTTTTTCTCTCCTTCTCATTGTACTTCCCTATTTCTCCTTTTTTCCTGGAAGACTAAACATCTTCCGTTTTTGCATCTTTCATATTTTCCTACTCTTAATTTGTTTTTTAATTAAGTTATTGCTGGGCAGAGAGTCTTCAACCTCAGACAGTTTTGACCAACCTCCAATTACCTTTTAATTTAAAACGTGAAAGAAAACAAACTACTTCATACAGGATGCTTCTGCCTGATAATTTGGAAAATGCATATTTTACTGGAGAATTCATCTTCATTAGCTTATTCTAAATAAGGCTGTACAATAAGACTTCCCACTTAATATGGCATTGCAGGGAAAATTGAAAGACTCCTACTGTTTTTTACTAACATGTTTCAAGACTTTTAGTATTATTTAAATGTTAAAATCCTCAGATGTGAAAATAATGCTTCATCACAGAGAAAAAAATGCAGCAAATTTCACAGAAAGCCAGAGCTTAAATGGCTTAAGTTGAATGTAGGTAGAAAAAGAATGAGTTCCTCAGGGCCATATATTATTGTGAAGGAAATAAAGCTGAACAAGTCAAACAGAGTGGGAGATGTCAAGAGGCAAGCTAGAAGCCTTCAAATGCCAGGCTACAGCACAGAGTGAGTGACAGCCCTTGCAACTCTAAAAGGGACCCGACGTGCCTGGAATCGACAAGGACTCTTGGTACAGGAATGAATCTCTTGGGTGTATTTTTTTTTAAAAGATCTTTCCTTTTCCTGAATGTTAAAGATATGTTTCTTTCTAGAGTCTGGAAGTCTCTAGAATACAAACAGCACAAAAACTACACAAAAGACAATAATAAAATAGAAAACATAGCCATGGAACAGATAGAAAGATTACAGCAGGTATTTGTTTTCTCGGAACTAATATCAATTCTGGATTTGTTGATCATAATACAGGCTGAGAAGAGATGAAAAGCATCTAAGTATTCTAAACTCAGCCATCCTCAAAAATGAGGACCATTTCAGGATGTTTGTGTTATTTTATTTCTTTCCCCTTTTCTTTAAAATACACCCAAAGGAAAAAAGAAGCATAATTTGTTTTGCTGCTGCTATTACTATTCTCATCTAGTGGAGACCTGAACCACCATCATTCCCTTCATGCCAATGAATTTTGACAGCTCTAATATAAAAAGCTGCTCCGAGGAAATCACTATATATTCTTCCTTTTCTGTCGAATGTGATATTCTTACGAGAACTTTCTGAAATCTGGTACTAACCTGGTAAAGCTGCCAGGAAACAGAGTGGAATGCAGGCTTATCCTGTGCCCCCACCCAGGGATTTAGTGCTGGTTCAAATATTGAGTAAGCATGGAATAGTGAGAAGAGGAGATAGTGGGGAGCTGGACACCTGCTCAGAAAGACAGAGTGGATGTAAGGCGATGTGCTGCAGCTCCTGGGTCAGAACCGAGCTCACTGCTTCTCAGCCAGTAGAGGACAAGCACGTTCTGCACCAAGGCGGATGCCAGCTGCTTCCCTCAGCCTCCTCCTCTGCCTAAAAGTCAGTGATTCTTACTCCCGGAGCATCTTGGTGGTGTCCAGGATTTGCTGTTCCCAATCGTAAAATCTATCTATACTATTGCATAGTCACAAGCATTTCAGCTTTAGCAACCTCAGAAGCGCTTTTTGATGTTTCCATGCCTATGCAATCACAGACACTTTCAGCAGACAACAGTCTCTGCTTTCCTGTCGCCCTGCCTCCCTCTTCATGCCATTCTGTTTTCATTCTGAGACCTTTCTGAGTAAGGAGTGCCAGCCTGCTGGAGTGGGACTAGCAGGTTTAGAGAGGAGCTAGCACAATCACTGTGGTAGCTCCCATCACTACACGTAAATTACTAAGCAAATCCCAGACCCTAAAGTCTTCAACCATCTCATTCATCACAGAATCGTTTAGGTTGGACAGGACCCTCTTGAGATCATCTAGATCAATCCCCCAATCTTTTTTCATCATTTCCTGCTTAGTGTTGTAGCTCATTGACTTCAGGCATTCCCACATAAAGGGAGGCCCTGCCACCTCCGGCCCACGTAAGCAGCCACCAAACTGTGAGCACTGACAAGATCTGGACTGTTCTCTACCAGTGCCACATGGCTGGAGAACATTCCTTTCACCGATCTCCACTGTATACTGTATTCAACATTACTGCCAATATGTTATTTACAATCTTATACTAGGTTTGAATATTTTAATGTGCTATAAAATTTCATTTTTTTAGCCTTAAAAAGAAAAAAAAAAAGATTTTAACTTTAGACTTCTAGGCTTTTAGGTCACTGATGTTTCTTCTAAGTGGCAGTTAATGTAGGATTATTATGCATTTACTGAAATGGTCTTCTGCAGTGTTTTCCCAAAAAGTTACTAGTATATCTCCTCAACGTTAATTCATCTTAACAAAGTTTCTTTTCTTCAGGATCACTGTGTAATTTTAAATGAGCTCATGCCATCATTTTCTATTTCAATACACGAGGAAGGTCACTCTATGGAAATGCACTATTTATATGGCAATCTACTCAAGAAATGTAGTTGCCTTTGTCCATTTTCTCAGGTAACAAAAAATTCATAGAAAACTGAATGAGTGTTTTATTACTTACTTGAATATGAACTATTTTTATAAGAGTATAATCAGAACTGATTATTCTCATTAGTTGGGAAATCATAACTTGCAACCTTTTGTCTTCTGTTTGACTTGTTGAAAAGATTGATAATAAAATGCTAAGGATTAATATTAATGCATATTTATATGGTCTCTGATATTATGACAATCTTTTCTGACATTTAAGATAGTTTGGGTAATGGTATACTATAATACGTGTTACTAGTCCAGACCATGTTTGTACTGCTTCCAAACTTCATTAAAAAATATTTACCAGTAAACAGGTATGTAGCAAAAAGCTGTACCATTCTTACTAACTTAATGTGCAGGTATGAAGAGCTACCACTGTGGCACCATGACATGTTGTTCAGGATCAGAAAAGGGATACACAAAACAAAGAATATTTTCACGTAGGTAAAGAAGTCACTGTAAAAAGAAAGGTACAGTAGTGGTGAAAGTACTTCATAAACAAACTTGAATCAGTCAAGACATATTTAAACTCCAACTGAAGTCCAAAATAGCCAAATCTGTCTTCTGTTACAGAGACTACAGGATGAAATTCTACCAAACTCCAGATCTGAAGGAAAATAGGAAGGTATCTCACACCACTCATACTGCCTTGATAAACAAAAGGGATCCAAGCATGCTCAGCACACTGAAAGTCATCAGGCATGAGATCCACATTGGTAGAAATGATGCTGTAGCTTAAGTTCTGTTTGATAAACTCAGAATTTTACCCATACTTTTTCCTTACCCTTCAAAATACCACTTGATTATTGCTACTGGACATCAGTATGGTAAATGGACCACATCTGGCACCAGGGAGAGGGTTCAGTGAAAACTTGGTTACTAATTCTAACACTTTGCAAATTATCTAGAACTATGTAATATGTGAATAAAAGTTTGCGAAAAATTCACACGAAATCAGATCTGTGTGAAAACTTCAGATTCAGATTAATTATCCTCCATGGAGTGAAAGACTGTTGATTAGGAAACCGCTTCATGTGCGCACTAGAACAAGTCAAAATAAGAGGCAGTCAGTGCAGCAAAGCAGGCTGGGCGCTGGGAGGTTCTGAGGAAACTTTCAGGTCACAGAATGACACACAAGATATGTCTGCAATTTTCAAAAATGAGAATACAAGTTGTTTGGACTCTCATAGAAGGGCATTTTGTTGACATCAGTAGTCTGTTCTATTTCCTTGCGGTGAGAGTTAACTTACTCTGAGTCTAATACAGATACTTCGGGTCTAATTTTCCACTAATAGCCACAACTTTTACAAACTTATACTATGTGATATCTCAGAGAAAGTCAGTGTTTTTTATTATTATTATCTGCAGAGAAATACCCAGGATTTTAAATTTCCTATTAGTCCTATTGCCCTTGCTGATCATATCTGTTGGGTGTTTAATGCAGCATCAGTGACAAATAAATACATTACCTGAGATGACGCAGTTAAACATGGCTTTGGATTTTACATGTATAACGAACATGTTGTTGAATAACAAAGTTTCAGGTCCAAACTCCACTTTTGTCTAGCAAAGTTTTGGGATTCATTTTGAATCAAGAGGGGATGAAGCTGCAGCTGTGCTGTTTTCTTTTGACCTTCAATATAAAGGTCAAAAATTCAAACCACAAATTCACACCTTCAAAGCTGGGTGTGAACATGGCAGTGTATCTTGTATGTGCGCTCCAGAGTAAGATTAAAAAGTGACTAACACTCCCTTATACATCACCCCGTTATACTGCCTAGCCCCTGCTTGCACTGAGTTTCTTTCCATGTTGGAAAAGTATAAAATCAAGTTTTGCTCATCAGTAGGCCAAACTTTAAACTGTAATAACTGGTGTCCCTATGCCATCTTAACAATGATTTGTATCAGCATTACCAAAATCAGAATTCAGTTTTGAGTCTGTGCTACCCAGGGACACCGGGGCCCCTTTCTGAACGTCTCAGAGCCTTGAAGCCATGCTACACTCCAGACGTCGGGCTCAGAGTGGGGTCAAAGCTAGGAGATGTAGGAAGTGTCATGACCCAAACATTGCTTCTATTCTGAAGATGGTGCTCAGCTGTGCTGCCTGAGAGATTTTTCAACAATCTTCCCTAAGGAATTGAGCAAAATGGAATGGGTTCTTCACTACCATTGTTTATTTTGTCTTTATACCTAAATAGCTCTGCTAATACTTGAGGAATTATTCCAGACTTGGAACTAATGAGATACATTATCGCTGCACCTCGCCAGCCAAGATAACTTAAAACACACTAGCTCAGGTTCCAGGAGCAGTCAAACTGTGATAGCACGAAACTCCACGGGGACTAATTTATCACGCTTCTTAACAGATTATATTAACCCAAACCAACCACCATGCTTCCAGCATCTCGCTGGCTTCCAATACCCATTTCAAGCTGTTCAGATAGCACTGCCTCAGCAGCTGCAATGCAGACATAACCTGAGAGTGCAGATTCTTAAAATTTAATTTATTATACATAGTCAGCAGATCTAAGTATTAGCTGAATTATAGATAAAAGGTAATACTTATAATAAGCTTATCACGAAGCCAACTTTTAAAAGGAGACTCAAACCCCTTGAAGTCTTTCACATTGACTTAGTTGGGTTTAAAAACTTTACTCCTAACTGAAAAGACAATAAGTACGAGAGATTAATGGTTGTACATGAATCTATTAACCAATGACTGGTCATTAAATCATCAACAATAGGTTGAAACACTGAATTGATTTATAAAGCTAGAGAGTTTATGGTTGTTTATAACATTTGCTGAAGATATAGCCAGTAAATATAAAGGATTAAAGATGCTTCTGAAATTACCTGAGGTATACTGCTGATTTAAAAGAGAAAATTAGAATGTAGTTTTCAATAAGTTTAGTAATCAAGGTTGATATTAATATATCTAAGTACGTGTGAGAAAAGGACTGACAATAATTATTACCATTGAAGATTATTTTGATTAAATGCTGCTTAAGTAATTAAACATGATTATTTGAAACCTTTCCATTTCCAACCTTAGCATGTTTGATTAAAACGTCACATAGAAATAACAAGGTCCTGTATTAAATAAACCATGATTTCAATATTACAACCAAATTTTGTCTCCAGAACAAAGAATAAGAAGATTATTTCATTTTTTCCATTCTTATGTGTTGAATTAAAGCTGATTGTTTTCTTTGAACAAACTTTGAACATCCCACGTTATTCAGTGTACGAGTAGAACAAGAGAAGTGGCCTGTCCATGGCCACAGCTCCTGGGGAAGCCCAGGCGGGGGTGGACAAGGAGAACCCAAGCCCTGCCCTCACCTCCCCCTCTCCTCTCTAGTCCACTTACCCCTTCCCAGTGGGGCTCCTTGCTTCCCGACAGGCAGCCGTGTGGGTACTTTGTTCTCACTCACCACCCTTTTTCGTATCCGGCACCTTCTGCTTCATGGTGGACACAACGCAGGGCAACAGTAAGCACTCCCAAAATCCATGGCTCCAGCAGTACCTGGGCTTCTCCTGCAGATGCCTCTGGGGAAGTGGGATGAGGTGAGTTTGCAGGCCCAGGCAAAGGTTGTTCATCTCCACAGGTCCCTTAGGGCCAGGAGATGCAGGGCCGACAGCCCTGCAGCTCAGCAGGGCCCAAGCCCAGCCCCTGAAGGGAGGCGGCACCCCTTTCCCTCCCGTGTCCTGTCCCTCCCATCCTCTGCACTCACTTTGCCAGTCTGCCTCCCAGCCTAGGGCCTGCCCTTGTTGTACCCACTGTGATGCCACCACCTCCCACCCGCTGCCTGCTGTGACATGGCCACCGCTCAACTGCTGCTCATTGTGACATGGCCACCCTGTCCTTCCTGCTGACCTTCCCTGACCTTCAATACCTGCACAGGGAATAAAGCGTGTGTGCTGTGGGATAAGCACGAGGCGCGTGCATCCGCACAGGGTTGTACCAAGCCAGCAGTGCCTGCTCCTTGAGCAGAAGCGCGTGCCAGGAAGGGTGCTGTGGTGCCTTGAGCCTTTCACTCTCACAGCACTGAGCTGGTACTGGGGCAGCGGGGATAGAAACTGCTATTTGTATGGTCCAGCAGCAGATTGCTGCCTCTCTGGAGCAAAGGAGAGGTAGGCCGAAGACATGGCAAGGCGTTTAATTGCCTTCCTACATTAAGACATCTAAATTTAGTTGTATGCAATCTGGTACTGAAAGATACCACGAGGGGATTCATGTGCTTTGTGCTCTAGTGGTCATGATTCATCTGAACTATTTTAGAGCTCTGTGTCAGGATGGGATGAACCCAGGCCTAGAAATGCTGGTTTTCTTTTGTAGTTTAGCAGTAGAGATGAGCCTTTATTTTGACAAATAGAGCATTCCATCTTGCAACTTAAAATTATATGAATGAATGTTGAATAGCTTATTGCATTATACATATCCTGTAGAAACTCCTGAAGACATGACGACTGCCAAATTGCAGTCACTTGCAGGCACTTGTCATTGATAGGACAGAAAGAAATCTGTTTGATATATTTAGTCTAAATGTATCAAAATTGGGAAAAAAAAACCCCACCTTTTTCTTCATTGAATTTTCAGGTGAGAAATTAATCAAAACCAGTTCTATTGGGCAAATCTTTTCTTTTTTCTTTTCCCCTAACTGATCAGCATTCTGTCCCTTCACTTTCTTTCTCTCACAGTCATCAAAATTTTCCTGAGCAGCTGTAAGGGACCAGGAAAGAGAACAGCAGAGTCTGGTTATTGTTTAAATTAATACCTTAGAATATTAAAAGCTCCACTTTGAACAGAAGACTAAGATTCCAGTTGTAAAAGAACAAATTTCTCGCCATATGGAAGGGCAAGCTGAAGTCTTACCAGTACATCCTAGGGAGTTTCAGCCAGAGTAATTATGTAACTGTAGTACCTATTATAAAGGGAAAAAAAACTATAAATGAATGCAGATAAACATAAGTAACTGGTCTGATGCTTGCAAATGGGGAAAAACGTAGAACTGATAATTCAGATTTTTTTAAGCTAAAAATAATCTTTAAATCTTAAAAATTATATTAAGATAGTATATATAGTACAAACATACATAGAGCAAGTTAGACGTAACACTGAAATGACAAACTTGGAGCAAAGACAACGATGCAGAACAATCTACGGGGACGCAATACTCAGGCTACAATGGTGCCATTCTAAGAGCGAGTTTCCCCATTTCCAGGTTCCTGACTATGACAGGCCACAGTATTGAAAATTAAGAGGAGGTTGTGGTCACAACGTTTGGAGTTCTTCCAGAGTAACCTTTAGAGTCTTTGAAATGAGCACAATCATTTCTGTATGCGCTTATTCATTTTTCATATGCCCAGTCTGTCTTCCATTCGGCATTTAAACATATTACACTTGCACTCTTAATGGATATCTAAGATTTTAATGGAATTTCAGTGAACTGCACTTTGTGTTTCCTTCAAAAAGGAATGATTCATTAGGAGCTGAAGCCAGTCTCCTTTTTTGTTCTGGCTAGTGAGAAGACAGCCTGGAGGTATATTGTATTAATTCCTAATATAAATGAAGTTAGATGACTGCAGAGCAAAATGATTATTTATGCTGAATAAGAAAACGGGCATAGTAGAGAAAATGTGAAATGGAAAGGGACAGAACAGAAAATATGTTTCTGCAAAGTAGGGAATGAGATGGAGGGTAAGAAGTTGTAGAAAGAAAGGTAATCAAACTATAAACACTATTTTCTTTCAGATACCATAAGCAGAATAGGATTTCATACCACATTAATCAGAGCTTTATAAATGCAACACAAAAAACCCAAACATACAAGTGAATGATGACTTCAGTAGACTGACAAATGAAACCAAACTTTTTAGGTACATTCTTTAATTTGCTGACTCCAGTCACAGTCACTGCAGGAGCTGATATCCCTACTTAGAATAAATATAATTGATTTTTTTTTTTAAATACATTTCAGAGTGTATTTCTTCAGCTTTTTGGTAGAGCGGACTTAATAACAGAGATGTGTGCATACCATGGTAGATCAGCATGCAGAACTTTAATTACAGCTATGTCAATTTTAGGCCCTCAAATCTTGTTAAAAACACCATTATATTGGAAAAGCTTGATTGCATCAATTGTGTAGCTATTCCTTTACATTTTGGAATGCGTTTGTTAAAGGTGACACCATTTATCTCCATTTTCTAGTTCATCAACATGTCCCAGAAATTTTTTTAATAACCTCAAATGTGTAGCATCATATCTTAAAATCCTAATTAAAGAGGTGTTTTGTGCCAGCAAAGAAATTAAAAAGCATGAGCTTTCATATGTAATCATCAGGAAAGTGGGTAAAATTTTCCATTAAATGCTTGCACAGGTTTAGACTTCTAATGCACAAAACACTTCTTGTGTCAACTTCCTTTCATGCCTTAAACATTTATAATCCAGTAATTTTCATTTTAAAGGCTGCAACTTTTTGAAAGGCAAAGCTAGACCCCATTTTAGTAGCAGCTTATTTCAAAACATCTCTAAAGGAAACCTCTCTGGGAGACAGAATTGTAAAAAGCTGACATGTACCAAGGAATGTAAATAAACTTTGTCTTTACTGAGCATGGGTTTCCCTGATACAAGTCCAGATTAGTGGGCCAGCAGGCGTTCGCCTGTGTAAAGGATAACAGAAATAGAAGTTGCCCATTTAGTTCAGTAATAGTGTTTTCCTAAGCAATTTTACAATGTCGGTTATCACACTAAGACTAGGGCTTCTACAACAAGAATTGATTGCCTTCAAGGTGACTAAGTGATAACAGAGAAAAAGGAGATGGCAGAAGTTCAAGTTATTGAACAGTTCGTTTAACCTTCTAAGCTGAAAACTGAAAACATCTCCATTTTCAGTTTTGTTACAATGTAAGAAATAAGGGCAAGAAAGTTCAGACCTTTTCCTTGCCTGTCACTTGGCCAGATCAACAATTAGAAAAACAGGCACATGGTCTGATTTTCCAGAGTCCCACTCGGGGATGTGAGTTAATCATCTTGCCTAGGAACGTCAGGAAACACAGCCATTTCATTTCTATGCCTAATTAGAAGCTGCTGTTCAATGTAGGCAGGATTAGCCTGAGGTATGGGGCCTACTCAAACACGTACACTGGGCAACACACAGGTCACTCAAATCACCTGGCCAACACACACAATTTATATAACAGTCTCTGTATCCCTTGTTTAACACATCCTTTAGGCTGTGTCTGAGGCCAAATTTCCTTTCCATCCACAGCATGTAACGTCTACGATGTCCCTTAGGAATAATGCTATTGTCAAGCAGACAAAATGACCAAGCTACAAGGTAACTTAGTGGCAGGTGGCATTGGGCAAGTGGTACAGGTGACTAAATCAAGCCCAGGCAGGCTAAAACGAACAGACCGGATGCAGCGACCTGCTCCATACGTCTGAAATGTTGGAGTTGTTTGGTATTTCATTGTCATATTACATTTTGTTCTTTGTCAACTCGTCGTCTTCCATCTATAGTACCCATTCTCCTTTTTTGTCACACTAAACTACCTCTTCTGCAGAAACACTTAGTTGAGAAATGTACATTGTTGTATCTACTTCTTTGTAAGTCTCAATCAGAGACTTCTCATTGACTTCGCTGTATGAGCAGATTTGAGACTAGCTCTTTGAGAGCAGGTATTTTTACTTCCCAAGGGTTCCTCCTCAGTCACAAAACTGAACAACTCAATCTTGAAAATGTGTCCTTTCTTTCCAAAGGAATTATTGAATCTGTGCTCAAAACAGTTTTGAGAAAGTAATCGTTTTATATAACGCCCATGATAACTGAACAGTGTGCTACTGATAACTAAAAAACGGAGTGGCAGAATTTCCTCTTTTGTAGCAAGTGATTTGAAGGCTTCTGGATTTCATATCGTAACTGTGAAACTTCTGTCACCCACGTACTTGTGAAGAAGAGTGACTCATTGCGGAAACAATTCTTTTCTACTTATCAAGGACAAACGTGTTTCATAGGTATTAAATAGCTTTCTACTGGACATTCCTGTTTTCACACTTCACAATATGCCCAAGCAAATTTTTGCACGTTTTACGCAATACCAACCCTGCTTTTTACCACTCTGAAATAAGTACCTTTTCACAGTGTATTTGTAGTCACAGAGAATTACAAAAGAAAAAAAAAAGATTCACCAGTTAAAAAAAAAAATAAATAAACCATAAATAAAAATTGTTATTAAAAGAACTTTTAAAAAAGAGTATATTCAAATTCCTATATAGCTTGCCATTGACAAGTAACTGCATAACCACCTTAGAATCTGTTGTCACAGTTTATGATGCTTAGTGCTCAAAGGTTTGTAGGCAGCCAAAGAGGGAGCGGATCAGCTGGGCTATGGGTACATACCATCTGAATTAAAAAATCCTTCCCTCAAATGGATAACAAGAAAGAAGAACGTTTTTTCAAAGACTACCATCATTTTGGCTTTATCTCTAGCAAACAGAAGACAAAGGAAAGTATGTTCATTTGTAATGTGACTTAAAAAACCCCCAAACCGGAATTATTCTTCAAACTTGAGAACGTAATATAAAAGAACTGCCATACCTGATCAGTCCAAAGACGCATCTTCCTGAACACCTTGTCTCTGATAAAAGCCATCTGCAGATATTAAGGGGAAAAGTATTAAAAACTTCTGCCAGAAGTATTACAAATTCTGACAATTACACTACTCATAAGCTCAGGAATACTGCAGAAATTAAGAAGAATTAACAAAGGCACATTTGTGACTCCCGAGTTGGGCGGATGGAGGAAACTGGAAGAGTGCATCACCACATGACAGTGCTGAAAGAATACGTTTGAGAGAGGTCAGCTGCACACTCACAACACATGAGCACCGCTGCTTAAGAGTTTTATCCACAAAGGAGATGCTGGTCAATAGCCATTTTGACTAATAATTTTTGAGTTAATGTTTTGACTCCTCTGTTTTGGAGGACTCCTTTCCCAGAGAAAAAACAAACACACACACGAAAAAAACTCCTAATTCCTCCAGAACTTAAGTAAACCCAATACAGACTGTAGCAATACTTGTACCTTGACTGAGAATCCACAGAGAAAAGTAAAGACACCTAAGTTGGTTACAGCTGTCAAGCAGAGAAAGTCGTTTTTCTGCTCTCTATTAAGTTGGAAAAGGGAACACGCTACTGGGGTTAAAAAGAAGATGCTATCCTGCCAAATTATTCCCTCTGCCTAGTACACTAACAGCAACAATGAAAAAAAAAGCTATTGAAAAGAAAAAAGAAAGAAAGAATGAACGAATGTGCTTTTTGACATCATTTGGAACTCCACAAAGATAAAGGAATACGCATGGCAAGGGGAGGATGTTTCTTCACAGTTTCCCAGAGCTTTTTAACCCAACATGAACAAAGCACAGAATACTTTGATTTTGGGTGGGAATTTGCATATGGAAAAGTAAAGACGCCTGAGACGCTGTGCGTTGCCAGACAAGAGCAATTAATCCCTGGTTTTCCCATGTAAATTGCAAGGAAAGACGATAAAAAGAGACAGAGAGGTGTATTTTCTCTGCAGCCCTCTTTTTTTTCAATGGCATGCCACAAAAATATTAACTGGAAAAATACACTCCATGTAGTAAACACAAATATATGACTGCAAAAACCCCCCAACCCTTATTAAAGAGCTTACTGTTGCCTTCCATGCTGAAAGAGAAAAAAATTAAAGGGTAAAAGGATACTTCTTTACGTACAGCCCCCTTCTTCCAAACATCACTTGAACTTTTTGCTGTTGGTAGAAACAACACCCCTGCCCCAGCGGTGGGGGTGTCCCATTCATTTCTCCATACATTCTCAGAAAGTTCTGCTGTTGCCCTCTGCAATACTCCATGCACGTTTCTGTGGAAGCTGGCATTTATTTATTCAGATGAACACATATTATATGTCTCCTATCAGAAGTCATAACTGCTTCTCAGGAATTATACTGCCTGCTGCTTTACTAAAGACTTCTTGATACATTTATGCCCGATGGTGGGTAAAAGAAGTGGGTGATGGACATCTGCTGAAAACCTGGCACTGCCACCTTTTCCAGCCACCAGTACTACAGAGCATCTGAGCGAGTGGGCTGAAGGCACTGGTCTTTACAGCTATCCACCCATCGCCCACTGCCGCAGTTACACTATTCTCTGCCTTCTCAGCTTCGGGACAAGAATACCATCACAAAAATTCTCAAGTGTATGTAAAACGCATGGAGAAGCTTCCAACCTACCCTCCTCAGCACCAGAATTATGTCAGAAGCACCATTTAACACCATGTTGTTGCCTACTGAGATGCTGTCTTGGTTTTAGCCACCACTGCCTTTCAAACCCTTTTCAAACAGGTTAATCCCTCTTTAACTGTTCCCATTATGCTCTGCCTCTGTCACACTTGTTACACACATCTGTTATCCATTAATACTGACAAGACCCAAGGCTTTAGCCACTCATCTGCACTTTGTCCAAGATACTCTTTTGTCTGTGGGTTTTTTTCAGGAACTACACATACAAACTGTAGTGTGACTCGTTGTGCATATTAATAACACTGATTTCTGCCACACCTGAGCCAACAGCTTGGGAGAGATACACACACAGATGTTTGGTTGCCAGCCCATCCCTCAGTGATCAGGCAAGAAATCATGGACAGAAGGAATATATGGCAGGAGCCATAGTGAATTAAATAGGCAGGAGCAGTAGGGAATGAAATAAAGCATGAATACATTGGCATCAGTGACAGAGAATCTTCTTCCACCTGAGAAGCAGGAATAATAAGCACATCTTTTCAGACCAAAAAGTTTTTAGAGCACTATTTCAGAGGCAGGCAATGGCCCACTAAGCTGGTGGTTCAAGAGGCAACCCGTTCTACTGCTGCAGAAATGGGAAATATTCTCATTGCCCACTCCATTCATTCATTCATACCTGGAATGATCCATCATATCCCAGGAAAATAGCTCTCCCTGAAGCAGCCATCTGCATGGGGCATAATAATGCCTGCCTGTTCGCCTGTATTTGCTTCCCAGATCTCGTGCTGCAAAATGTCTGCCTCTGTGTTTCTTCTCAGCAATCCTCCATGACAGCTTTTATTTTTTGGTACACAGTGTCCTCAAAGAATGTCTTTCAGGGGATGAATGCAACAAAGCAATAACGCCCAAAACAGCCAAATATGGAACTGCAGGGAGAAAACAGGTCTTTCCAGAGCAAGTTTTATAGCTTTTTCAGGTAATTTGAGATTCATGGATGAATACTATAAACAACAGGAAACTGGCCCAGGTGCACACAGAGCAAAAGGCTCATTTGCTGAGAAAGTGATACTGCATGCAGGCACAGATTTACCTATGAAACTAGAAGAACTTAGAAGTCTCTTACCATGCCTAGAACCTCTCACCTCTAGCACTAACTGCTAATTAATCCCTCAGTCAATTGGCTTTCTTTAGATTTGTTCCAAAATATATAAATAATGTGAGCTTAAATATAACACAGGAGGATATTACTACAAAAAGAATGCCACAATGAAAAGAAAGCAACCTGGGCTCTTGGACTCTCTTTGATTTTGTCTTGTCATTCACTTCTACAAAACGAGTCATTCCAAATTTGCTAATTCAGCCAGGCACCTATGCCAATTTCTAAGAATTAATCCTAATGTACCTCCCATCCTGAAGTATTCATCTTATCATAGATTACTGCTCAACAATACTTTACCTTGTACTTCATTTATATCAGTTAGATTCTTTGAGTGATCTACTCCAGAATGTGGAGTCTTAAGGAAAAAGCTCTAGTAAAACAGCCTCAGGCTTTGGAAAGATCCTCCCCATTTTTTTTACTTAGTGGTCTGTCTCCTTGAATCATCTCTTGTCTTTTTCCTTCAAGCCACAGTAGCTATCTAATGTTAGACAAAAGCTGTTGCTACACTTACATAAAAGTAGTTGTTCTCACTACTAATTCACACTGTACTGTATTTGAGGGGCTGCCGTAGCTCCAGATCCCCAGTCACAGAGAGTACCGAGCCCAGCATCACTGTGGCACCCTGGGGAGCCCAGCTGTGCCTTCAGCCAGGCCATACCCAGCACTAGGGGGCTGGGGAGCCTCAGCGCTCTCCTGTGAACCATTCCCAGAATCCTTATTTTGGTATGCAGCTCATATGGTCAGGAGAACTGGCCATGCCAGGCTGCAGTCTGTCTTTCATCCCATTAAGTCCATTTCATTCATTTTGATGCATATTCTTTGTAAATGGTGTAGATATCATGCTGGTTTTACTGGCAAAGTCAAAAGTATGAACTAATTATTTTGGTTATTCATTATCCTGCTGAGACAAATGTTATGAAGAACAAAAGGCAGAACTTAATAAATTAGCTGGCAATGCTAATCTGGTGTGAGTTTTGAGCATTACTCAGGAGATATAAGCACTGTGAAAAGATCCAGTGAAATCAGGAATGCTGTCTGGTAATAATAACAGAAGAAGGGACGTGTTCTCTAATTACCAGACATATATTTGGGAAATTTGGCTTCCAAGGCACCATGACTTTGCAGTTCATTACATTCTCAATGACTCATATTATGAATATGTCCTTTTAATTGCTCTTTGTTGTCTTGACCCTCATTATAAGAGGATCATTCATTCTTTCAAGATAGGGGTTACCCTTGTGTTCACAGAGTACTGCCTTAGTCTAAGTAGACTTATTGCATCCCAATTCCAGCAGATAATGAGAATCCAAGTGAAGAGCACAGATACAGAGACTAATAATCCAGAGTGGGAGAGAGAATCCTCTCAAAGTATAAAAGAGAGCTGACAGAAAGAATGAATTAAAGGAAGATTTATGTTGATCACCGTAGGGTTAGACCTTTTAGTTTCTCTATTACATTGATATCACAGGTTTAGTATCATACTGTGGGGTCCTCGTAAACACACACCTGCAATAAACTGCCCTTGTGCATCCCATGGGGAAGTATTAGAATTTGTAAACTGGACAGTCCTTTCCACTTCCCACCAGAGCTACATATAGGACATGTACAAGTCAACACATGATACATCTTACAGAGGCACTAAGTCTTAGGAAAGCTTTCGGCATGTTTGGAAGATGTGCTGTGGCTGACAGAATGCATCCAAAATACTAAGCACTAAACACTGAGGTTACACATTCAATTTTCATGTTCCTTGAGACTTCAAAAGACTCACTCCAACTGATTTCCATGCTCATATCAGTATCAGTGTGAGCTGAATCAGTCCCATTCTCTGATTAAAAGACACTACAAACCACAGATTATATAGGTAGTTTGAATTCTCAGTGTAATGGAAAATAATTTATGTACATACTGAACAGATCAAAATTTAGTAACTTAAAGGCCTTAATAGTCTATATTGACATTGACTTAACACAGTCAATCAAAATTGCATAAAGAACATAAGTTCCAATTTAGCTTATTGCTTCAGTCTGGTTTCCTTTAGCATTGACTAGCCTTAGAAATGGTTAAAAGGTCAAAAAGTACTGAATACTAAAGAACTTTGAGAAAGCTTCTCACCTTGTTAGTGAAAAAGATGCTAAAAGTTCAAAGCAAAAGAGAACATGAACTTATGGAAGAGCAGGCACCAGCAAGCCTAAAAAGCCTGGGTTAATCGTAACAGCAGAGAAAAGGAAGATTTACTTTTTGGATTTCTTATAGACATGTATTAACTTTTACCTAACTGACATTATCAGATAATAAGAAAATAAGAATGTCTAGTCTTTCTGTTTAGCATCACTTTCCCCAAAAAAGAGTCCTTTCCACATAGACCTTGGAAAAGTCATAGCATATGCATTTACCCCATGTGTTTCTTGAAATCAAAAAGGAGAAGTAGGCAGAAACCTCGCTAATATTTCATATCTTAGCTTCTGATAACCTTCTAACTTACTAGCACTAAACTAATAAAGTCCAGCTAAAGTTTGGGTTGTCTGAACACAGTTTTGTTTAGCACAGAGGACATAACGGGAGTTTCACCTGTTCCACTGTCGGCTCTACCCTTCGTATAGAGGCAAAAATAGCGAATTATGAAATATATTGTCTTATATTATGAATGTTCAAGAGCTGTAATAACGAACTGAGTACTACACTTCAGGACTGAACTTTCTCATCTTTTCACGGGCACGACTATGTAAAGGTATATCTCATGTATACTTATTGTAACACCATGACAATGCAGCAAACACAAAGATCACCAAGAGTCAAAACAATTCAGTTTTATGCAAAACATGCTCACATACAATTTTTACTTTAATGAATTAACATCATGCAAGCATATTAATTAATGCTTACACTGATTCATTAACATTACAGTAAGAGGGTGTGCAAGGATTTATTTATGATCTTGTAACATATTAGCCAGCAAAGTGTTTTTTCCAAAATGCAGTCTTGCACAACTTGGCAAATAAACACAAGGGCAATTTTGCTTGTGATTATATTGCATTTTTTTCACTAAACATTAATGAATTTTAAACTGTCTCTGTTAATTTTACTTTTTAATTACGGCACAATATGAACTTACTGGGGCTGATTAAAAATTGATTCACGCATTCTTTAGTGAAAGTTCCAGTCCCAAATTCCTAAATTAGAATGGGCTTATTTAAAGTGCAATTTAAACTTTAAAGAGAGAAAGTATAGAGAGTCCATTTAAATAGTTTTAAATTCTTAAGTAGTTCTTCTTACTATTTTTCATATGATGTATGGATACAGGTAAAACAGAATGTCCTTTCACTAGAAATCCTGAGCATATAACGTTTTCATTCTTGTGTACGTGGCTACACATTTCATAAACAAATTAGCATGGTACTGGCTATCTTTCTTCAAGTATCAATGATTTCAAGCTGGGCTTCCAAGAAAAAGAGAAATCATCTACATGGAGTTTTCTTCTGGTTATATATGTCGGTGCTGAAACAGAGTGGCCACATGGCACACAGAGGAAATCCTTATTACAGGAAGCACAGATCAACAATCGTGCTAAGTGCAACTCTAGCAGGAGAACCCAAAACATGGTGTAGCAACCGCTGCTGTGAAAGTATTTTGAGAGAGGTATGTATTTAATGTTCTACTGACCTGGATTTACAAACCATGGAAGCAAGGAACAAGAAGAATGATAGTTCATACCTGTACCTAGTCCACACAGTGCAAATAATTTGTTAAAAATATTACCACCATGCTATGTACAAAACATAAGCAAAAAAATAAAAAGGTGTTCAACTTGGTCTCCAGAGAAACTTGTATTTCAGCCTCTGAAGAGAGGCACTAGCTGTTACATATAACAACTTAATCATGAATCCACAAGAATAACTCAAAAATTCCTCACAGTGGGATACACTACATCCTTTTATTAGGTAACTGGTGCAATAAAATAGAAGGAGCAGGGTAGAAAGCCTGAAGACAGCTTGAAGACAGAACGACAGATACCAAAACTCATCCTTAGGATAAGCCCTGAGCTCACTCACCCAGCTTCTGAGGTTTGTATGACTGTGGTTCAACCACAGCCGTTTCCTCAAAACCACTTAAGAGACACTGGAGACTCCTGCAAAATTCAGTTTCAGAATTTCTGCTAAGGATTGGGGTTCCATTTGAAAATAATGAAGCTAATATTTCTGCCTTAATACCATAAAAAGCCAGGGTAGCGGGTACAACTGAAGCATAAGGTATAAACGAACCAAGCAGTCCTTAGTTCTCTGTTTTTCCTGAGGTTTGCACCAGAGAGTGAGAACTGTGTAGGGGTTATTCCCTCTTCAAAGACAACTTCATTCCAAATCGTACTTTGTACACGTTTCTCTGTATGATATAGTATTGTCACACTAGTGTCACAGGATAATGCTGATGCACATTTCTTTCCAGACTATTTTTTCTTCATTTGTGGCCAAATATTCAGCTTCGCAATTACTGCTGTGCATTGTTCTTACATACAGCTTAATGAAGAATCTCTCCTTGGGAGCCTATCATTCCTATGGGGCTGAGCTTTCCAAAGAAAGTACCCTGGATATTTTTGAGGGTCCTCTCCCAGGAGATACTAAATTAAATAATTTATACTCGAAATGCACAGAGTTTTCATGTCACTGCTTTCCTGTCCACGTAGAAGCCAGCCTTCAGAATACCAGACATATGCTACCCCTTGGCAAGAGTTGACACTGGCATCAGGACAAGACATTCATGCAAAAAACCCCAGGGAAAACAGTATAACGTTATGTGTTTCAATGGTAATGCTGTATATTACTTGTCCTGCTTCCAAGTGCCAGATTCTGTTTACCTTCATTAAATAAATTTTACTATCCGTGAAAGCAGAGGAAATATATATATACGCACACATATGTATGTATAGTGAGCTATGACCAATTTTGCCAGTAGATGATACGATGCTAGCTTAAATCTAATTTAGTAGAAGTAAAACAAATTTTGAATTTATATGCATTTCATTTCAATATCCACAATACTGAATGTTTAAGAAATGGTCATAAATCTCTGCATGTAAAATTTTGGATAACCAGTTATAGTTTCTGTTTCTAATTCAGTGTTCCTTCTGTTCTGTGTAGTACATTTAATATGAAGCCAACTTGGGTTATTTTAGGTTTGCTTGGCCACATATAATGCACGAGATATGTGTTTTGGAGAAATTAGGTCTATTCATAACCACTACTCCACATACGTTTTGTTTACTTTCTTATATATAACTCTCTTATGAGAGATATAAACACACGGATGGTCTCTAGGATGCCTCCTGTTGCACTGTATTTTGTCTGTATCAGGTCTAGTAAGTAACCAACATTTTTACAGCTACAAGCACTTATTTTTCCACTTCAGACTTTTGGAGGAACTGATCATTCAAGATCCCTAGAGCTGTCCAAAAATACTTTTTAAAAACATGTTGTATAATTTATGTTGACTTCAGCATGTCTGTAAATAATTACATTGCACTATTTGCATGTCTGATAAATTTTCCTGACTGCTATTTACAAATGGTCCCTTTACAAAGGAGCCTTCTACTAAAACCTCTAGAAGAAATGTCTGTCTGGTGACTATGGAGCAGTGAGGTGGGAGTTAACTATGTAGGCAGGGGGGTGTGTGTGCACATATATATATTTGTATGCATACACATACATAGAGTCACAAAAATACATATGCATTATTTAAATGTATGTATACACACACACATATATATACACATGTATTTTGTATGCCACTGGCTGGCAGAGTGGAATTTGAAAATGGGAAGGAATCAACGTGAATACGGATCTGTGGAACCACTACAATTTTTTTAATACTATTCTCAGATTTTTAGAATCTATTCAGGAAAGTTTCCAAAACCACATATGGAATTCATGCATCGATTGCACTCACTGACATTCACTGAGGTTTAGAGGATTAACTCCATCAAGCTCCACGGAGAAATCCCTCTGCTAGGATTCATACAAGGCTGTTCTAAAGAAATCCCAGTGGTGAGCTTAATAATGTCTTGGCCAAGGGGTAAACCTCTTCAAAGCTCCACAACAGCTCGTGCATACCAATAGAGACTAAAGCATGATCTAGGGTCTGTTTTTCATTGATCAGTAGAGAAAGCTCCACAAATTTAAAAATATATTGGACTGAGCCCCTCATATACCTTGGTATACTTTTTTGTATAGTTAGCTAATGGAAAACAATCACGACAAAGACCTGCACATTTGTTAATTATACACTCCAGAGAAACAATCTATTTTAATACTATGCCAATTTAAACCCAGTTAGGATTTGAAATCTTAAGAGAAATAACAATATACTGGAATAATCTTGATTACAGAGTTAATTAGAGAGCAAGTAGTTTATTTTTATTAAAAATTAATAATTCATGAACCTTAATTGTTGGATAATGATGGCTTTGTCCGCTATATGTAGTTAAAAATTATAAAACAGTGCTTTACAGCTATGATTTAAAGTATTCATTTTCATAAAATACATGTCAAAGGGTTGCTGTTAAAGCAGTTATCAAAAATCTAATGCAAATAAAAATACTGCTCATTTAAAATAATTAAAAAACCCTCAATCCTAATAAGTCTGAGTTGCCAAGGCTTCTATTTTTTATCAGGGAAAGCCACAGAGAGTTCTCCTGAGACAGAATAAACTAGGACCATAAGCAGCCCAGAATCTCTGAGGGGCCAGTCCTCTCATTAAAGTTGAAGGCTCCAGACAGGAGCTCGGGAGCTTTCCTTCACATTTAATTCCAAATGTCCTCTTCTTCATGCACACATGAATAAATGGGAAAATTATTTCTGTTAGCTAGATCCCCCATTTAAGCAGAAATGCAATCATCATGGTACCTAAATATTGTGTGTATACTCTCTAACTCAATTTTCTTAGCATTATTTAGATGTGCTCAGTGCTTAAAGCTGATAGAAAGACTTCCCACCTGTACCAATTAACCTTACCCTAGAGTTTTGTTCTACCTACTTGTCCTTGAACATTGCCTTGTTCTCTTCTGTGCCGTTCATTTGAATGAGTTTGAATTTCTTCCCAGAAATTGTAATCTAAAAACTGTTTCATCTGTTTGCCCCTATTTTTCTATTTTTAGTTTCCCAAGAGATATAAATGGATATCCCAATTTAAGCATATGACAAACAGCATTCCCTTTCAGAGCATCCTTTCTCCTTTTCTCTCTTATTTCACTTATACCAGCCACAGCAGTCGTTACATGGAAAGACAATTTTTGATGAATAAGGGCCTCTCTACGCTCAGGTGAAACTCCATGTGACACTAACACTAGCTGCTGAGTTTACAGTACATATCAAGTAAAAAACTGTGCTATGAAATTACCAGGGAATGTCATACTCTCTCCTGAGTGAGAACTAAAATAGCAGTAAAGAAGATAGGGTGACAAACTATACCCAGCATCATCATAACTAGGATTGTTTTTAACTATCATGTCATCTTGGACATACTATATCCCATGCTGTCTAAATATGATCAGCATGAGAACTAATGCAAAATTTATTCCTATCTACTGAGAAACATTTAATGGAATTTCCCACAGGAATCATCGAACCATAGAACAGTTTGGGTTGGAAGGGACCTTTAAAGCCCATCCAGTCCATCCCCCTGCAATGGGCAGGGACATCTACAACCAGATCAGGTTGCTCAGAGCCCTGTCCAACCTGGCCTTGAATGTTTCCAGGGATGGGGCATCCACCACCTCTCTGGGCAACCTGTGCCAGTGTTTCACCTCCCTCATTGTAACAAATGTCTTCCTTATATCTAGTCTGAATCTACCCTCTTTAGTTTAAAACCATCGCCCCTTGTCCTATGACTACAGGCCCTACTAAAAAGTCTGTCCCCAATCTTAGAACCGTAGAACGGTTTGGGTTGGAAAGGACCTTTAAAGATCATTTAGTCCAACCCCCCTGCTACGGGCAGAGACATCATTCACTAGATAAAGAACAAAAGAGCGCGCTCTCTGAAAGCAACCAGATCTAGCAACCAAAACAGCGGAGCACGGGAGGCTATGTTCTCGAGCACTTAGGTAGTGGGAGTGTTTCCCTGGGGAGTTTGTCACCTGGACAGTGACCTTCACTGCCTTCTCCATTTCAGAAAATCCAGAACCCTGTCAAAACAGCAGAGTATCTGTGCAGCTGGATTTTCCTTGGTACACGTAGTCTGAAGACACAGACGTATGAATCTCACTGTGCTTATGTGGCTCCTTTTCGATTTATTAGATGATACAAAACTGGGAGAAATGATTCATGCACCGGAGAGTGCACAGCCATTCAGAGGGACCTCTAAAGACTGGAGAAGTGGGCCAACAGGAACCTCATGGAGTTCAACAAAGGAAAGTGCCAAGTCCTGCCCCTGGGGAGGAATAACCCCATGCATCAGTACAGGCTGGGGGCCAACCACCTGGGAAGCAGCTGTGTGGAAAAAAACTCGGGCTTCTGGTGGGCAACAAGTTGACTAAAAGCTAGGAATGTGCCCTTGGAGCAAAGCAGGCCAACAGCATCCTGGGCTGCACTGGAGTTGCCAGCAGGTTGGAGGTGATCCTCCTCCTCTGCTCACCACCTGAGACACATCTGGAGTGCTGGGTCCAGTGCTGGGCCGTGGACTTACTGGAGCGAGCCCAGTGAAGGACTACTAAGATGCTGAAGGGCTGGAAGCATCTTACATCCAGGGAGAGGCTGAGAGAGCTGGGACTGTTCAGCCTGCGGAAGAGAAGGCTTGGGGGGAACTTATCAATGTGTGCAAATACCTAATGGGAGGGTGTAAAGAAGGCAGAGACAGACTCTTCTCAGCGGTATCCAGTGATAGGACAGGAGGAAACAGGCACAAATGAAAATACAAGAAATTCTGTTTAAACATAAGGAAGTGGTTTACTTTAAGCTTGATCAAACACCGGAAGAGGTTGCCCAGAAAGGCTGTGGCTTCTCTGTCCTTGGAGATATTCACAACCTAACCGGACACAGTTGTGGGCAACCTGCTTAACTGATCCTGCTTTGAGCAGGGCTTTTCGACTCGATGATCCCCAGCGGTTCCTGCCAAACTCAGCCGCTCGTTGATTCTATGGTTCTAAGTGTTTTCTCATCTCTGTAACTCCAGCCAGCCTTTTGGCTCTCATACCTCCTTGGAGTGTAAATACTTAAGGAGACAGTGCAGTTTAAGTTTACACCATGTCTTCAAAATTACATAATTAGCCCTGCTGTTCATACTGTATCTATATTTTCTAAGTCACTTAATGTCTTTGTTAAAGCCAAGCAATATTGCATTTGTCACACTGTGATGCACTAAGTAACTATTTTAAATTGGTGATGTTCACTGAAGAAAGTGCTAAGATGACTACTTTTTCTGGACTAGAACAGTAGAGGAAAGCACATATTTGCAAGACGAAAAGCATGTTAATAGAAGCCTGTTTATGACAACACATAATATAAACTGATGATTAACATCATATGCACATATGGCAAATGAAAATTATACACAAAATCAAAATTCATGCATCTATCTATAAAGATAAATCGAGCACTGTGTAATTCTATGGACATGCTTTTTCTTTCTTTTGGAAAAATGTCTGCTTCACTTTGAATAATTACATAACGCAACTACAAAGCAGCACTGAAAGTAGTGCTGTTCTGAAAGTCCAAGGAGGCAGGCACGAATTTAAAACAGCAGTCTGAAAACCATGACTAAAAGCTCCCTCTTCTCTCCCACCACCACCATTTAAATTCAGTTAGTACAAGGTGTAGTCTCACATCATGTAACACTGTTAGGCATGAACAGTCTCTCCCGCTTTTATGTTTCAACAAAGACTGAACCTGCTTCTGAACTTCTGGACTTTGCCCTTTGTTAGCAAAAGTCAGAAGTCAAGACAGCAAACAGGAGATTTATGACAGTATTTTTTTATGCTGGGATCAAAAACTTTTTATAGATATTTTAATCAGAAGGTTTTTTTTTCAAATTCATCTTTGGTTACCATAGCCCTGGATTGCAATAGTGAAGACAAAAACATGCATAAGCATAAAACCCAGTAGCTTGGACATGATGTATAAAGGAAATGAGACAAACGATGGCTCGATCTGCCCAACGCTTTGGAAAGCTGTACAGTAATGCAAGAAGTGTGGGGAAGAAACAAGAGAAGCTGAATAGGAATTCTTAATAATAAGCACTTAATGACCAGCACTACAGAAGCTTAGTAAATTAGTTTACTGCAATGGAAAAGGCTAGCATGTTCACATGACAGTTGTCTCGAGATCCAAATTTGGGAAGTTATCCTTGCTGAAAGTCTGGGAACTTGAACTTGGGTGTTAAACATGTTAGTGTCCACTGCAGATGACTAAACCATGAAAATGCAATGGAAAGAACTTTTGTGAATAAATACCACAATTATCCAAGGCACATTACAAGGTAATAATGGAGGTTTCCAGTACCCAGACTAACTTTAAAAAGAGAATGAACGCAGTACAGCATGGATTAACCTGGAAGTTATGGTGGTGATAAATATTACAGATATACATGCAGGAGGCGGAAAAAAGCAATCAGTGCAAAGACTGTTGTATATTTAATCAATAGAGAGGAACTGACTGAGATCAGGGTGAAATGCAGCTTGGGTGACAATGACCATGGTATGATAAGAGTTAATGAAACTTAGGAAAGGAAGGAGGCTGGATAGCAGAATAGAAACAACTAGACTTGAAGAAAGCAGAGTTCAATAGATTCAACAAATCCCTAGGTAAGAGCTCATATGATGGGGAAAAAAGAATTACAAAGAGTGGCTGTTCCGCAAACAATATTAATGGTGCAAGAACAAGCACAAACTATCCCAATGCAGGAGCTGAAAATAACTAGATCAGCAGCTCCTCACCGGTGTCAACCAAAAGAAGGAAGCATAGAGAAAGGGGAAATAGGTCAATTATACTAAAAATATAGGAAGAGTGTGTAGAAAGAAAATTAGAAAGGTCAAAGCATAAGCTGGAAAGAAGCCAGCAAAGAAATCAAAGACAACAAGAAATCATTGCAGATGTTAGCAGTAAGGGAAGTTAAGTGTCAGTCTAGTACTGATTGGAGAAGGAATGCTATGAGAAAGCCAGGACTGCTCACATGCTGCATGATATTTTTGCTTTAAAATGTTAACTGCAAGCAGGTGGTTAGAACAATTAACAGTGTAGAAAAGGGTAAAATCTCAGCTTGAAATAAAGAAAAACAGGTTAAAACAGTTCAGCTACTCATGCTGACTGATGAATTTACTGACTAGCTGCAACAATTCAGACATATTAAAGCTCATTAGATACCTGTGAGGAACTGAAAACCCAAAAAGGTAAAATGCAGCGTCTATCATTAAAACAGAATACCAGAAACATAAGCCAGTCAGCTATGGAAGTATAACTGAAATAATTGAATTTCCCCCCATCCCCAAATTGATCACAAATAACTAGGCATCTGAAAAATAGTATGGTTATGCCTAAGAGCTGACATGGATTGGTCTACGACAAATGATGTAAAATTTTCTAATTTTCTTCTCTGACAGGGCAACAGATCATGTGGATGAGGAAGAAATCTTGTGTATTTCAATTTTAGTAGAGCTTTTGACACAATATATTCTAATAGGTGAACCAGCGAAGCATAGTCGTCACAAAAGTAATAAAGAATAGGTACAAAAATGTTTGGGATAACTGTGTTTATCATCAAATGGTAAAACATACTCACTGATTGGAGAAGGAATGCTATGAGAAAGCCAGGACTGCTCACATGCTGCATGATATTCAATATTTTCATTGTTATCCTAGATAAAGGAAAAGAAGGTACATTTATTAAGTATGCAGCTCCCACCAAAGTAAGAAAGACCCCATGTACATTGGAGGAGAAGTCTAGAGATCACAGTGATCTTGACAAACTGAAAAACAATCAGAAACTAAATAGGTAAAAGTTTAAAAACATACTTAAATTTGTTCACAAGTGAAGCATGAGACAGTAATGTCATGTCATTAGAAACATATAACAAAAAAGTTATAAATGTTTGTGCCTGTTTCAATAAACATATATAACAAAAACATATGTATGTAACATATAAACCACAGCATGTAAGCATACGCATATACATACACACTATAAATAACGTGAAAAATCCTTTTCATAATGGTTCTTCCCTAGCCAGTGTGGGCAAGGCTTCAGCAAGACTACTATTGCTTCAGTGAAGCAAATGAAGCTGTCAGCTGTGCCTACTGTGCTTTAGCAAAGACATGGACAAACTGAGGCAGATAACCAGAGATTCAGGAAACATAACAAAGGAAAGACTGAAAGAACAGGGAATGCTTCAACTCGATAGTTCCAGTAGATAAGTGAAAGAGTAATGGGCTTAAACTACCCTAACAGACCAGTTTAGAGATTGAGAAAAAATTCTGGCAGTAATGAGGGAACAGTGAAATTAATTGCCTGGGGTAGTCATGGTACAGCTCTCACTGGAGGATTTTATAAACAGGTTATACAAACATTTGTCAGGAGCTACACAGCTATAACTTATTCTGCCTGGAGGGTCTCCCAGGTTTCTTCTTCCAAGATTCTGCCATCCAGAATAGTCATTAACAGATAAGGCACTCGCACAAAATAAAGGGGTTCTGACGTCAAGTTTCTGCTCTTACCAAGACAAACAAATATTTAACAAGCACTTAGGCCCCAGACTTCCATGCAGATCATCTGCATCTTACACAGATGCCCTAGCTCCTGAATTATCATGTCACAGGGAATCTGCAGTGTTCTCTCATTTGTTTGCCTACAAGATATTTCTGCACCTGAAAGACTTCACAACAGGCTTTTCATTTGAACTGATATGAATTTTGTGCACATTCTTGTAGTTAATGAATTGACCGACAGTAAAAAGTATTTAGGCTGTGATTCCTCCCCACCTGACTTTATTAATCAAACTTGCAGCTTCCTGTACTCATTTGAATCTCTGGGGACAGGAAGAACACCTCCGTTGGTATGTTTAGAGTCTAGCCAATTTTCTTGGACTAAACAGACTAACTTTCATATAGCTACACACAGGTGGGACGAATCCCAAAATTCAGAAACCGCTTGCCTGCATTACTTTGCAAAATTAAGAAGGGCGTCATAGTCTGGCCTCTAACATTTTTAGCTTACATTTCAGTTCTCATCCAACAGAGATGATAGCTTGACACCTTAACGTTTTTTTATGCATATTCAGATTGTATTAACTATTTTTAGCTTTTTTAACTGAAGTGTGTGAGTAAGCATATTCTGCCAAACTGCAAAGTTCAGCAATGCATTTAAAGGCAGAAACTCCTTTGAGGTTTAATGCAGTCTTTTTCCAAGTAGCATGATTTCAATCCAAACTCCAAAATATTACCATTTCACTTTGTGTTCTCAAGGCAGCAAAAAGGAAAAAAAAAGCCCAAACCCCTCATTACTTCAAGTTTGACAAGCCTCCTCTATTATTAATGTGATGTAAAATTTCTCCCTGATCACCACATTCTCAGTGTACTTAGCAATGACGTTCCACCCTTTAGCTAGGAGTGAGTACACAGCTTTGAACGGAGGTAGCTTAGAGGCCCCTGTTATTTCAAGTTCTCTGGGAATGACAGCATTGCAAGCTACGTAACATTTACAGTATTCAGGCAAGGATAGAACAGGCCTTGTTCTTCTTCAGAAATGGCTTACAAAGTCTGGGCTAGATCCTGAAGATGAATTTCTGAGCCCAAATGCTGTAATATACGGAATATACTGCTTCTCTTCCCTGCTGCAAAGTGAATGTCATGAACATGCTTGTCGAGGAACAGCATACGGAGGCTGATAGAGGGAGGAGAATGAGATTATACGGAAGTGATGAGGAAAGGCAAACCCAGCATATAAATTGACTGAAGCTAATGAAACCACTAAAATGTAATCGCCGCCTAGGGAGGTTTTAGTAAGGAATGACGGGAGGAATAGCTTGTGGCCTTGCTAGATCAGTGTTAATATGGGAACCACAAACGCGTCATCCACCAAACAGCCTCAGAATCCTACACTATGGAAGTTTTCTATAGTAATTCTACATGAGAAAATCATCAAGTAAATACAGAGAAAACTTGACCAACTCTTTAAAATAGATTTTTTGGAACAAGAATTTGGACAGATTCAAATGTGAAAACAAACATCTAATTTTACCCTGAGGTTCTCTGTTTGGTTCTCTGTTTGGCAATCTAATCCATAAAATCAATAGGAGTCTTTCAAGAAAGGTTCTGCAGCTCGATCAGCCCTGGGATGATCCTTTAATTATAACTGAGATATAGAATCATCTTCCTTGAAAATATTAAGCAAAGCAGTAATTTTTTCTTCTGTAGAACTATAAATAATGTTAAAATACTGCAAGATCATATTTTCATATTTTGTATTTTAATGAAAAAGATCATAAAAAATGAGGCAGTTTCAGTTATATGCTTCTAATACTATTTTTATACCACCTTGTTTCTTAAGGTACTATTTCAAAGTAACTACTGATTTATCTTACAAACGATACATCTATATATGATGTAAATAGTCACAGCTAGTAGAAAGAATACTATTTTACAATACATGTAACTCAAAGTAGCATCTTAATATGGTATCTCTTTCCACCATAGATATGATCAGAATTCTAAATTATATGTTTTGTGTTTTTATCTAAAGTTTTGGTAGCTGTAAATCATATAATAGAGAAAACACGTAATTTATGCAGGTATACAATACAAAGATGATTATAAACACCCTAGTTTGATTCTGCACAGCATAATTTTGCCTCCCTAGGCAGTGACTACCTTTTAGTGGTTTCATTAGCTTCAGTCATAAGAGTTCATTATGTTTTTTAGATTACTATTTTAAAAATAAATTTTCCTTAAGCAGAAATACTTTTTGTTACTCTCTCACATTTCTGGGTTCTTAAACATCTTATTTTTCCTTATTTATACTATTTTTTACCTCCAGAAATATCTTCACTGACACTATTCACTGCTTTGCCTGATGAGTGGCATAAAGTATGATATGACCTATAAACAGGACACCAAGTCAGTGGAAATGGCCATATGGAACTTTGCAAGGAACCCTGTGGCTCATCACGTAGCTGACATTTGTCAGCTTTCTCCACAGAAATCAACTGCTGCATAAGGTGAACATAACCCAAGTACTGCTAAATTCTGGCTGTTCCTGGTGGTGGACACTTAGGCAACTAATATTGGGCTACAGCAGCACTGTAATGGCTCAAATTTTCTCCAGGCTCTGGCCTTATGTCTACACACCTTTTGCCTGTGGAAATACGCTAAAATGTCATAATTCCAGCTGGCCTCTGCTCAGCCATCTTCTACTCTTGTACACAGAGCAACTGGGGAGAAGCGAAGGAGCCAAGCAAGGCTTGCAGGACTGGGACTGTAGGACTACGTCTTTGCTCGCTGGCCTTCAAAGGGAGGTAGCACTGGAGACTGAAATTACTAATGATGATTTTTGTCCAGATAAGTAATATTATGTTTCCAACAGAAATAGTATTCCAACAGTATTTAATGTTATAAATAAAAGAATCTGAATATATCTTAAAATATTAACACAAAGATGAAGGTTTCATTTGCTATAATGATACACCTATGATCAGCATTTTAACATCTCATGGCTGCGAATGCCTATACATACAAGTGAAAGTGCACCTTTTCAAGGAAACATGGGCAGAAAACTCTGCATTTTATGTTACTGTCTGCAAAAACACTGCTTTAGAAAACCCTTCATCTTCAAGGATATTTCTTTATGGCATTATTCTTTAATTATCTCAGATGTAAACATTAGAGAAAGGACTAATTAATTAGAAAATCTTTTGCACTAGACACCTGATGTCTAGAAAAAATAATATTTGTTCTTTAGAGGGCCTGGGATCTGATGAAAGGAGGTAATTTGAATTAGCTGCAGATAGTTCACATTAGCGGATAATTAATTTTCTTCATATTTTGTCCTAGATTTCATTAGACAACAGTTGTAGAGTAAACATTTCTGTGTTAGTGGAAGGATGTCAGAATTCAGGTTAGATTATGACTCCTCAGAAACAAGAAATAATATATGCAACAGCAAGCAGAACCATAAAGGAAAACCAGAAGGAAGAACCTTATTGAGAATGTAGAGCATTATTTTGTAGCCGTTTTAATGATTTCTCTTGGAAATTCAGGGAGTATGACCCTCATCTCTGAAGATATTCTAAGACCTACGGGACCTCCAAATAGCAGAGGCAATATTCTATTCTTTTAACACGATAGCTACAATAATGAAATAACAGGTGTAATATTCTTAAAACACAGGACAGCACACTGTATTTTCCTTATTTATGTGCTTGTACTTTCAGTGTTTCGTGTAACAATTTATAAGACTGAGACATTTCTGTACTCAGGGTTTTTTTTTACATTTGCTTATTTATGTGCAGATAATAAATTTTTGTCTAATAAAAATTACCTTATATTACACAGAATATACGTAATAGACATATTTAATTATTATCTTGAAGACAGGCACTATGAGAGATGAGTTCTGATTATGACAAAAAACTTAAAATGGGTTTGCCAGGACATATCTTGTGGGAAAAGTGTGATTAGCACGTGAGCACGTGTCCTACTCGAGCATTAATTAATGGGAGTTTCAGTGAGTGAGAGTTGCGATGTAGCAATACTGATAATTCAGATTTAATTCCAAGGCGTCCGGCTGATGACAACCCGATCAGCAGCGTCTGCCCTCATTTAGCTTCTATCCTCAGAAGCAACCTTAATAAATTAGACAGATGAAACTCACACAATGCAAGCGTGTTTAACTAATCATCTACTGTGGAGATAAGCGTAAAGGATGAAGGAGTAGTCATATTGTTGCTTACACCAGTGAGGAGGTGTAGCACGAGTGGTAAAGCATATACGGATCAATCATTGTATAAAACTAAGCGCTGTAGAATTTTCTTAGGATAAGCGCAAAGGATTTGCTTCACTTGAGTCTGGAGGAAGCAAAGTCACTGGGGTATACTTACGCATATATTCAAAGATTTACTGGCTCAAGGCTGCCAGATCACTTTTACGGATGCCTTGGGTCTCCATATCCTCAAGAAGTTGTTTTTAGGGATTACCTTTTCACACACTAGCCATACAAACATGGTTACCAGTGTTTTTAAGTGCCTGTCCATCTTCAGTAAAGTATTCACTAGATTCAATTTCAGATCTGGAATTCTGCTCCTTGCTGGCTTGAAAGCAACTGTGTTCAGAAGTCTCAGACATCTACTACATATGAAAACCCAAAAAGTTGTAATACAAAACTTTCTTAAAAGCAGCTCATTCGTTACAGATTGCATTAGAACGGGAGTCTCTTTCTGCTTAAAAATTAGAAAGACTGCTTATCTGAAGAAAGACAAGCAAGAAGAAGATTTATGTTGAAAGAAGATTGATCTTATGAACCTGAAGGACAGGGCAAGTTCTGCAGGTTCCTTCAGGAATATGAAAATAATTTTAAAAGAACTATTACGTATTGTTGAAGAATAATTAAGCAGATATCGGAACAGCTAGTGTAGCTTTCTGTGCCTACACAACATCTGTCTCATGCACTGAAATAACCATATTGAAAACAACATAATGCATCTGCCTTAAGAAATAAAACTCCAACCCAAACTATTTACAATATGCTCTCCTTTATCTAATCAAACTCAAATAAAAATGTGCTTTCAACTCAATTGACCTGCATCTTACTGTGGTTTCACTAAAAATGTGGATGCCATAGATTTTAATGAAATAAATCACTTACCAGCCTTTAGCAATGACACTTCAGGTTTCTCGGCACTCTATTTAAAAAAAAAAAAAAAGAAAAAAGGTAATTAGTGCAACTTGCTGGTAAATCAATCTTATTTTGCTTTATTGAAAATAAAGGTATTTTATAAATGCCAACATAATTTACTATGGCAAGTAAGGTTTGGAATTAGCAACATGATACTACTCCCAGTGAAATCTGCAGTAAGACTTCCACAGCCTTCGCTAAATCAGCTTTAAGCCAGAGAGACAGAAGGTGAGCTAAACCAGAAGGCTCAATCATAAATAAATGTAGCCCCTGCCTGGTTTGCAAGGAGACATTGGGAAAAATGAGGCTGCAAAACCACACAATTGCTCTGAATCATTTTGAGCCTGTTTGAGCGCTCTTGCTAAATCCCTCACTTAATGAACAACTTTTTGGCACATAATGTTTTCGAACTTGCATGAATCTCCCCAAATATCAGGCAGTCACAGTACGTCAACAAAAAGGAGAAAGTTCTCAGATTCTTCTGCTTGTTTTAATTATGCTTCTGTGATTGTAACCTGATATAAATTTGGTTTCCTTTTTGTTGAGCAGAACCTTAAGAAGGTCAGTACAAATTCTTTTGTGTGGAAGGTCAAATTCTTTAGAATGACATCAATTCTCTTATTTAAATATCTTCCACATATTTAAGGAAAATACATTTGTTGTCTTTTGGGGGAGGGGAGAGAAAGTAGTGTGTTTTCAACTCTGCAGTTCATATTTCAATCCCTTCTGCACACTATAGTTTCTGAATAATTGGGTTCAAGAAAATTTACAACTGTACTAGATTTAAAGAGTAAGCTTCTATCAGATGCAGAGCCATAACTACTATACATATACATAAAAACATTCATGTAATTCTATGTATCTCTATATATAACTTTTAAGTGTTTTGGATAACAAATTGGACATTTGGCCTTGAAAAACAAAATATTCAAGTTGTGAACATTCTTGGTCACATTCTTCAGAACATGCAGAATTCTCATATCAAAATAAATATCCTTGGATTTAATACACTTTGCATATTTTCCTTGAATTCTTAACCAGTTGTGCATTTGTCACAGCTGACTCAGCGAATAGTTATCCTTCCTTTTTTAATCACACTTTCTCTAGTTGACATAGTTGGCATTATTACTTGGGACATTTTCCAGCATCCAGAACATCTTGTTCACATCATTCCATGCATCACCAATGATTTTTATGGCTTTGTCTTCTGAGTCAGTACAGATTTCTGATACATACTAACTCTCATTAGTATCACAATCTATTTTTCACTAGAGGGTGAAGATTTTTCATGATTCTTCTAATTCTTCATCCATCGCTCTTTGGTACGCCATACCCTTCTTCATGATGCCTATTTCATTCTTCCTCCTTAAGAAGCATTTGTGTTGAGATTCAATTCAGAGTGAAAACCCCGTATAATTAATTCCAGTGACTTATTTATGATTTAATTTCAGACTTCATCATAAACAATGCTTGAGAAAATGAACAGCATTTCAGCTAGGACTTCCAGATAAATTCGAAGGAATTAGGTATGCAAATCTGACTGATTGTTATAAGGAAATCTCTTTTCAGTCTTCACTGTATCTCATCATTCTTCAGTACTTTCAGCCTAACCCAGATCACATTCAGATGACTTTTTAAGATTTGCAGTGATTTCAGTGAGCTTCCAGTCAACCATCAGAGGCTTGAGAGACTGTCACGCCTAGTACTGCAGCAGTGTCTCTCTCATTTACAGTGCTCTCACGACTTCGAGCAGCTATTGGGGACCTACCCCCAGCTGCAGCTATCCAACAGGAGTGGCTCTAACGCCGAGTGTCTGGGAGGCATAACAGGAAGCAAGACTTCTAACTCTGAAAACCGCCAGTAATCAGTCGGCCATGCAAAACTGACTGAAAAACATCAGAGTTTTCTTAGTCTATTTACTGAGTGATTTTTACTGTTGCTTTTTGAAGAACACATTGACTAATTAGTGAGCCAACCGTTTACTGAGCACCGTGTGCTTCAGATACGCCAGACCTCCACTACACAGTTATTGGAAACCGCGCTCCAGTTGCTATGACTACAGCAAGCTCCCATAAGATGGCTGTATTTAGCCAGCACATCCCAGCCACCCAGAATACTAATGCAATGGAAGAGTCCACCTATATGCGCTGCAATTCAAAGATGTATTTTACAAAACTAAAATATTTGCAGTAAGTCGGCTGCAAATACAATTATCTTGTTTCTCAATAAAAAAAAAATTCTCTTTGCAGAAACCTTTTCTCTTTCTATGCCCTGCAGCTGGATTTCAATTTTTGCATATTTTTTTAAAAACCCCAGAGTTTAAATAATGTAGCTTAATAGAAATAAATACCTATTTTTCTAAAAAACACGCAAATCAAGGTAATAAGGATTTCACGTTAGTTACATTCAATTATAGTAAACAGAAAGATTAAATATGACAGCTTTTACTTGTTTCTGGTTTTATACAGCAAAATCCATGAAAGGTACTCTATTGTGTGCTTGTTCACCACACAACTTTAACAACATAATAACATTGACCAAATCAGCCTATGTTGGTGATGTAAAGTTATGCTGAGAAAGGACAAAATATGAAGTTATTTCTGCTTGCATATCAGTTCTGCTTGGTGCTTTTGGGCTGCTCTGGGACACATTGAAACCTCTGATGTAGGTCCACTGGGGTGCTGACAATCTTGCAGGAGATTTTGGGTCATTACAGCTAAAGATTACTGTTACCTTTTATCAGGGAGTATTTAAAATATATCTTCTTAGGAACACGCTGCAGAAACTATGGCTGTTGGCTATTACCATCTCCATTCATGTCTGTTACCTAATGTCCTCTACTCTACGGGAACTCATACAGAAAATTCCAGTTTGAAAGTTTAGTAATTCCTGACATTGTCATATGTATGTATATACACACACACATATATACATACACATATGTGTATACATATGGGTCCCAACTGTTTCATTTCAGACCTATCAATGAGAAAGATACTTTATTTGTCTCTTTATCATCTATTTGTTTGATGAACTCCTGCTAAAGAGGAAAAAAAAAAAATCCAGGATTCATATGGATTCCTCAAGATGTATCTGTTGCCTTAGAGATGGTTGGCTCCAACTGTTATCACTGAGGCATCTGTGGATACTA
This sequence comes from Theristicus caerulescens, assembly GCA_020745775.1. NCBI lineage: Eukaryota > Metazoa > Chordata > Aves > Pelecaniformes > Threskiornithidae > Theristicus > Theristicus caerulescens. The sequence goes on along the minus strand of CM036568.1, from coordinate 20,785,419 downwards.
CTAAGATTTAGCAGGCTTTTTGAAAGGGATTACATACCAGGAATAGCCAGAATCATAAAAATAAATATAAATTCTATGTTTATAGAATCTTACATCTACGGAATTTTATAAGCCTTTCGCTTATAAACTACTCAGGATCCACAGCACAGTTAGTTTGTATGTAAGCACTAGGAAAAAATTATCTATTTCTATCTACAATCTTCTACTATCCTGTAACTGCCTTGAACAGAATCTCTGCACTGTGTTATAAATAAAAATGTATGCGTCGAATGCCCTGAAAAAGGAAGTATTGTTTTGTACAAATCTATAAAAGATTTTTCTTCAAAAATCAAAAATGGTATAAGAAATAGAAGCAACCAAAATATTTCACTATTCATATGCAAGCATCATTAATCCATTCCTGACTTAGACACAACTCACGTAAGAAAAGCCATTATGTCACATCCCCTCTTGGAATATTAGATTATTGCCAACATTCTACATCGGAGGTCTAGAGAAAGCATATAATTCTCTTAAACTGAATGGGTAGAATCAGTATGCCTGCTGAGCGATGTAAGGGGATGTAGACTGGTACAGGGACGTATGTCAGGACATGCCAAAATAAAAAGATATCTGAAAAGACCATACCTTATCCTTTGGCAGCAAATGGTTATCACTATTTCTCTGCTAGTTGCTTTTGGAGTCAGGAAATGCAAAACTGGATTTAAAGTGGCTTTTCCTCTTTTGCCAGGATCATCATTGGCCTTTGCAATACAGTTTACAGAATCTAATGTTGCTGAAATTGTGATAGCCACTTAACATTTCTCTAACAAAAAAGTTTCCCACTGGGAATTAACTCTGATCTTAGGCCACAAAGCGAGGTACTGCCAGTGCATACGCTGCCTCCACAGATCTAATGCAGGACTAATTGAATCCTGCTCCATTTTTATGAGACGACACGTCAAGTAATTCTCATATTAGGTTTGCAGGAACGCCCATTCCTGCTAAAGGACCCTCTAAGTTCACGCAACTTCCATAGATAAGCGTATCAACACAACTAAAATTAGTATGTGGACATCTTCAGCTGCCAACAATGATGTAAATGAAATGTTACTAAGTTATGGACACAGGCAACCCAAAAACATTTTTGACCACTACATCGCAACCCTGCTCAGAGGACGATAAAGGCAGAGGTGGACAAAGGCACAAACTGAAAAGGGTGCAGACCAATGCAGCCTCTGCCTGTCCAATGACACAAAGCTCACGCTGCACTCAATGGCACGTGCCAGAGCTTTTAACCCTTGTACCCTTCCCCCTCTCTAAACTTAGGAACACCGGATCTGGTCAGAGGGAGATTAAAATATACGTGAGCACAGTCCACCCTGCTGCTTATCTTGGCGCTAAAAGCAGTGTCTCTAAACACCCAGAGGAAATAGTTAGGTATTAATTTTCAAAGTGCATTAAAAGGAAGTGGACAACTTGCTGCCTTTTTCATATAATCCAGTCTTTACGTGAGCAAGACAGTTACTAAATGGCAGGTCACTGCCGGCTTCTCACATGATGCCCACTTGTCCCTTTCTCTGAGTATATATCTGGTGCTCTGTCCCTCGAAAAGGGAAAGGAACAACTCCCTTAGGCTGCAACGGTAAAACTACCACCTGATTAAAATTAGAGGAGAGGAAGAAAAGGAGAACTGAGATTACTCGAGAAAGGAAACAGCAATTACTCAGTGTAAAGAGACAGAAGTTCTCTTTCTTGCAGAAACAGAGAGAAGCCTTAATGGAAGGTTGAGGAAGAAGAATGGATGAAAGAAGAGGGGAAAGAACAAAAGCTCTAGAAAGAAGAGCTGAGGCAAAAACTATGGAAAGTAAGGGTGAGCAGGGACAAGTCAAAGAAAAGTAATAATGTAAAAAAAAAATGCACATCTGTAAGAAATTTAGACAGTGGAAAAAAGTTACAAGAAGAAAAGAAAATTGTGAATAAAGAACAAAGAAGGGCAGGTAGAAGTCCTAGAAGAGTAAAAAAGGAGCAGTAGAAGACAGGACAGCAAATACAGTGAGAGAGTTACCATGTTATCTTTTCTTTTTCTCTCCAGAGCGCACTGTCTGTTGACTCTGTGGGTTTTTGTCACTGTAGTTACTAAGAGATGATCCTTTGGAGAGATCACTGTCACAGCATTATATGAAAATGCACAGGTCCTGCAACAAATTTCCAAGAAAGCAGAAGTGACAGAATAGCAACTTGGAAACACTGAGATTTAATAAAAGGGATAGATCTAACCTGAGTTTTGGAAGTGGGACTGAAGAAATGAGATTGAAGAAGGGTCACTTAAAAACTGTAGCTAGAGGAGATGGACGTGGCTGCCATACTGATGGAACTGGAGAAGAAATGTGGAAGAGAGCAGGACCACAGCACCCTCAGACCTCTAACTGAAAAAGCGGCTCATTAATAAAAAACCAAACCAAACCTCTCATCCAAAAGCTTTTGGACTTTTTTATGCAGGAGGAATAAACAAAGCTAATGAGATTGATGAACAGTGGGATGATGAAATCATCTTACCAGTAACTCCAAAAATTGTGCCATACTTATATTAAATTGCATAAGCGTTGAAGTACCCATTTCCACGTCAGCTATTTTTAATGCAGATTCCCAGGCTTTTCTCTCTAACTCAGTTTTCACACGCCTAAGAATCATTACATGATCTCCCACAGTTCCCATATCAGATCTGCAGTGGAAAACAATTATCTGAAACCATAGTTATAACTATATAAAGTTTTAAGTACCCCCTGTTCACATATAGCTGATCACTGGAAGAGAAGCTTGTGTTGTCACTCTCCATTCACTTCATATTGGGCCAGATTTTCAACAACTGGATCTCCACAGATGCATAACTCCTTAGTTATACATGGAAAAAAAGTGTCCCCCCTTCAAAACAGAGCTATCGTTGCCAGAAGGAAGCTGAATCCTAGTCTGTTGTGGGGCGTTTTTTTAATACCACATGGATAAGGCAGACTTCAGCAAGCTTGTATAACATTTTGAGTAACCTCCATTTGGATTTATGTTCTCTATTGATTAATATGTACTGATAGAAACCATTCACTATGTAATGAGAGGTATGTGGAGATAGCAGGAGTTATGTTTTTAAGTATTTTCTACTCTGTCTGCTTCCATAAATAGTTGAATCAATTGATTATACTGAATTGTTGAAACAAGCAGAAAAATACAGAGTAAGAAAAAAGGTGATCTGTAAATCATGTATTACATACATAGCTTCTGAAGAAAGAGACTTCACAGTTGGATAATTCGTCAAAATCCACTGTGCAAAGATTATTGAAGCGCATAACTCTAAGGTCTTTTGGTAACTAACAAAGTGGAGTGGTCATTAATGTTAATATAGCCCCCAAATCCTACAAATACTGTATGTAGTGTATATTTTAAATCATAAATAATGCTTAACCTTGGCAGAAGACATTAACAAAGGCGTATAGCAAGAGAAGTGCTGGTCAGTAGCTTGTTTTGATTTATACAGCAGGTGTGGTGAGGCAGGGGGATGGACTTGTAGAAGGTGAAGAAATCTCCTTACAGATATGCAAGACCTTCTGAAAGTGTCTAGGTTTGAAGAATTATTCAGATCCAGGCTTCACAGAGCTCAGCAAGGGAACGGAATATTTGGGTTTGCTGATAAACAAAAGCTCCTTTGGCTTTTCTTACCAATGTGCATGTATCATGAAATCAATGAAAGCCTTTCTCTAAATTCAGTGAAGAACAGACAGCTGTTTTAAAGCTAATGATTTAAAAGCCCTGTCCATTTGTAACCAAAACTGAATGTTCATTTTTTGCTTTATCCAAACTGATGAGCGTCATGAAACAATAATCTAACTTCTGATCATACAAACAGTCTCTGGCGCAGTGCTAGTTGCTATGGTACTTTCCAACAGCACTGCAGATACCTGAACGTCTTAACTTGAGGAGCTTGGTGACAAACTTTAGGGGGCCAAGACCAAAGCAATGGGTAGAAACTGATATTCCTACCAGCTACAGCTGTCCAAGAAGGATGGTCCTTCTACAACTTTCTGTTAGTTCTTCTCAAAGGTGGTCAGTGATACTAACCTGCCTCAGGCCAAATTAAATGGATAAAACATTTGAGTAGGTATTTTGAGTTAATTCAGGTGGTTGCAGAGAAAAAGTATGTTAGCAAGCAGAACTGGCCTGAAGGAACAGAGGCCATGGAGCATTAACTCTGTATTCAGTCTATTATGGAGCAAACTTCCTCAGGTTGCTCCAAAAAAGTGAGGGGATCTACAGAGAGTCTCAGTCACCTTCTGATAACAAAGGCCTGTGGTACCTGGAATGTGTACGTATTCACATTGTAGTACTGCAGATATCTATAGATATAGAGAGATATATCCTATTGTACAGCTACATAAATACATACAAGATAAATTCGTACTACAGTTTAGGGAAAAAAGTTAACCATTAGAGTGTTCAAACACTGGAACAGGAATCCAGTCAGGTTGTAGACACTCCATCCTTGGAGATACTCAAAACTCCACTGAAAAAGGCCTTGAGGAACCTGATCAAGTCTGACCTGCTTCGAGCAAGGGCTGGACTAGAGACCTCCAGATATCCTTTTCAACTTAAAGTATTCTATTATTCTATTGTACAGGCAGACCTAACTAAGGTTCCCCTCTCAAACCAAGTCTCAGCCTACACCTTAGGACAGTATCATTCCGAGTAACTTACCGGGAACCAGAACCACAAGATCTCATCTCTGGGCAGTTAACTACTAGGATCAGCGAGCAATAAGAAATAATTGTATGACAATTCCTGTAGTTCACTCTTGAAGAGGTTGCACATATATCAGGAAGCACGTATTACTTCTTATTTTCTATATCTTCTATACTTCTCTACAAAACAATTAACAAGTGAAAAAGTCTGTTTCCATAGCACCATTTCATGTTACGTTCTTACATAATAAAATTTCTTCTTCTTTATTTACACTGAAGCAAAACTTACAGCTAAAATAAAGAGATCACAACTGAAATCTTATAGTGCCCAATACATTATAAGCACTTGAAAGATTTACGTAAACTATGTCATATTTTTAACTTCTTCACTATTTCAGTGTCATTTAGAGTAATTTGCAGTTGGTGATTTACAGAGCAAAAATATTCATAGTAGCTGTGTGGTACTGAGAGGTTTCTACTGTGTGATTCCCCTATAAATAATAATTTTTCATCTGTCTCATGTAAACATGACACAGTGTAGCAAAGCATAGTGGCATACTTCCGACATAGCCTCTTCCCAAAAGTAAATCAAAATTCTTTGGATGATGTTCCCTACAATCAGACTGTATATGTATTAGAAGTATATTTACAGGAACTTTTCAAGGAGTGGGGAAACTGGTGTTAGACATTATCAAAACGTATACACCCAAATGTTAACACTCACCTTTTTAAAAAAATAAAGTAACACCAAAAAAAATAGCAGCAGGATTGGGATATGCAACATTAAAAATCAATATTTTTAAAAGAAAATATAGGAGATTGTTCAGCTGCTACTAGACAAAGATCCACTACAAGAAAGTGGCATTAAAATGTCAAAGTCCAGTCATAGTGACAGAATCAACAAATGCCTTCACAAATATAGAGGTGCCTTCTGGTCAGAGAAACCAAGATACAGATAGATATATGGAAGCATGTGGAAAGGAAACAAGCAGCAGAAAACATGAACTTCCCCAAAACATTGCAAAAAATCCATTAGTAAAGGAAAGGCAACACAAGTAAGAGGCAAAAAGAAATCTAGCAGACAGTGCCTGGAGAAACTTAAAGCAAAATCTTAAATTATCAGCACAAGTCTGACAATGTGTTACACTGAAACTATCAGTAAGATCGACAAACATTTCAGCAAAGTACTGAACTAAGAAAAGCAATGGAAAATGGCATGATCATTAAAACACCAAAGAAAAATAGTCTTTGAGAACTGTTTTTGCGTTACAGGTCTTCCGCATTCACATTTTAAGAAGGAAAGTTCTTGCAAAGGAGAGAGCAGACTGACTGGACTACGCCATCTGTGACCCCAGATACATGGCAGACAAGCCTGAGTTTTGAGGAAGACTATTGCTGAGAGAAGAGCGAAAGAAAAATGAAGGTAGAAGAACTGGAGAGGACTTCTCAGAATATACAAAAACCTGTAAAATATCTTTTATCTTAAAAAATCAAGTCATCATGTTTTAAAGCTAGACAGATAAAACTGGTGTTCCTGACATGCAATACGGCCTTTGTGCAAATAAGAATTAGGCCCTGGAGATTTGACTCGGGTCTTCCTGAACGCTGTGAGGAGATAAAATCTCCTGCTGTATACCTGGCCTAATCAGACTAATTTTACTGATGGCTTTAACCTAATACTTAGGCTGCTGCAACTTCTCACCTGGTAAGTGCGTACACAACGATGGCAGAGCCTAGAGTGCCCCTTGCAGTTCTGGTCCCACATCAAGAGGAAGCCACGACTCCACGAGTTGTTGCTTTCCTCCAGAGTACTCAGCACAGGTGCAGGAATTCAGGGGTAGATTAGAGCCAAATAGGAGACCAGAACCATGGCACATCAAAAATAGTAAGGAACATCATGGAGCACCTCTCTTTCATAATGCAGGCCTGCTAACATGTTCCTCACTAAGAGCTGGAGCTTGGTTTTGATCCAAAAGAAGAGTAAAAATTAAATTTACTAGACTTAATTCTAATGTGTGAGTGAGAAGAATCAAAACTCTAAACCCAGAAGTTGTTCAGTTTCACAAAGGATTTTGCAATATTGCTTTGTTCCAAAGGATGAAACTCAAAAAGGCCTAAAATCCTGCATGAAGGAATATTCAGAAGAAAAGAACTATATATTTCAACATCAGTTTTTCTTTTAAAGGAAAAAAATAATCTGATTTTGAGGATACTTTTTAATACTGGATTCTCAGAGTAAACTCACATTAAGTCTATTGATTTCACCGGAGCTATGAGGTTTTGCTGAAGATGAGAATCTGCCGAGGTCACTTGAAGTGTCTACTGTTTTCTATGTTCTTAGGAACTGAAAGCAGAGAAAGGGAAAACAAAGCATTTATCAGGTTAAATACTTTTACTATAAGCTTCTGCTCGTACCATAATTAAAGTTAGAAAGGAAAATAAATGAATACTTGGCATTATTCATAAGTAATACATGTATTTGACTTAATTAAACACAGAAAAATTATCCTTTCAGCTAATAACCAAAAGAACATTTTGTATGAAGGATTTTCTTGAGCAACTCTTCAAGCATTAATTGATATACTGTGGCTTACTGCTTAATTGGCAGCTTCAAGAGTTACTTATGTGACTCCAGAGAGTGGTCCATTGGAGGTTGTCCAAAACTAGCATCTGCCCCCCAGACCTGAAAAAACTGGACTTCCCTGACTACTTGTGTTAGATATTTCACCATCTTTCACACAGAGGAGGGGAAAACCCACTGATACTGCCAAGAACTTCTCCAAGGTATTGTTCTGAACTCAGCAAAAGAATACACAATTCTGTTGTTTGAGTGTTCCCAAACCCACGCTCCCATCCCTGTTGTTCAATTTCAAAATAACCATATAAAATAGAAAGAGTACAGTGGTTCAGCTGGTACCAATTTGAGTTGCTGTTTTAAATGCAAAATGCTGAAGGCCAACAAAAGAGAGCCAGAGAAAGGTTTTGTTGATAGTGTTTTGTTGCAACCAGCATTTAATTGTGCTAACCTTGAGCAAAATAAATTACTTGATAGAAAGATTATTCTCAAACTTTATACTTTTAACAGCAACTTAGCTTGCTTGACGGATGGCTACGTTGCAGAAACAAGGGAAAGTGTTTCCAGAATGTGTGTAAAAAGCTGTAGGCCAAGTAGCCTCCTGCCGGATGCAAGGTCCCATGCCACTTAGAAGTTTGCCAGGGTGTGGACAGATGTAGTGACACTGAGGATTGCATTAGGACAAGAACAAGTTAATTTCACTTAAGAAAAAACAATTCAGAGAGCTGTGCTGGCTTTAGCAAGGTTTTTGTCCTCGATGTTTTCTGGTTAAAGAGCAATGTCAGTTGCCTGTATAGCCTGTCTATCAAGACACTAACGTGGAATAGAAGAGACTCAAGTCCAAAAGGGAGACCTACTCAGCTTGACTTGGGACAAGCTTAAGAACCTTCGCTTAAAGTCAGACAAAAAACATAACGTGAAGCTCAAGAAGACAGACATTTCTAAGCCTCTCGGGATACCACAGAAAAAAATTTCATTCTGATAAAAGGATAATTACTATACTCCAGAAATAATTTGTTCCCGTCTTCATATCTATCACTGTGAGTATCAGCTATCAGCACTTAATAAGTAAACTTCCGTCCCCCCAAAATCACCTGTTATAACTCTCTCAAACCCAGATCTTTATGCTGCTGTCTATAATCTCCTAAGTAGCATGTATGATTTCATACTATTCTCTTAAAAATACACTAAAGAATATACTAATGACTATTAAAATGTAGGGACTAAGTCATTTCACTGTCTTTTAAAATTTTATTTTACACAATTCACATTTAACTTCATTGAAAGGAATCAAACTGCAAGTTTGCCTGTTATTAATAATGTCTTAATAGTTTCTAAAGCATCATATATTTAAAATAAAAATTCCTATTACATGACACACTTCGAAAGGTACTTCTACTGAAACAAACGGCTGCTTTAGGAAACTTGTCATGAAGGATTTCAGGAACTCCTTCCAGCGCCCTGTCAGAAGTTTGACTTAGGTTCCAACTGGGAGAGTGAAACCACCTGATAGTAACACCTACTTTGTAAGATGTGAGGAAGAGGAATTGGCACTAACTATATTCCTGTTGGAAGCTTTTGGAGAACCCAGCAATTGGGTTTGTATCAAGGAATATCACTTAGGAAAATTATGATAGTGAATCCAGAAAAAACAAGTAAGAAATAAAAATAGTTATATAAATATATAAAAATATGTAAACAGATAAGCATATTAAATAATCTAGAGTAGGAGCAGAATTCTTTTATTAGGCCAGTGAGTAGCTCTGGAATAATTAGAGAAGTTACTAGGCACACAGTTCTTTTTTGGGCTTGAAAACAGAGCAGAAGTTGTCCAAGCTAAATACAGGTCAAATTCTGCCTTTTATTTATATATTTAGTATACAGTAATAGACACATTCAGTGATAAATACTACTGGCTCCAAGGAATGCACAATAAACCAATGATGCAAGCGTGTTACAAAAACACTAAATTGCTTTTATCCCTGTTTTCTATCTTGATCTACAAGTGTATTTACGTTCCCCTCCTTGTTTTACAAACTGTTCAGCTGGAACTTCCCTGTGGCTGTTTTTCAAGTGTCATATATACACACACGGATTTCAAAGGCATTCTGCATTTCCACGTCTCACTGCATTAGGTGAGTATTGTAGACCCTTAACGTCCATGAAGAACCAAGCCTTAGTTCTACTTTTTCCACAGTATATTGATTACTAATACATCTTTTCCGTTTAGAAACACATATTCCCTTCAAAATACTTATATAACCAGTTATCTAATCAGTATTAAAGTAATTAAACCCCACTGTGATCTGTCCTTCCTACAGATTTCCTTATGTATTCTTTTCTCCCTCTGGCTTACATGTCCTGATCTCTTTTCACTAACTGCCTGGAATTGTATATTCCACAAATTAATGAATTACTTTTATTCCATTAACTTCTCTCACTTTATTTTCCTGTTGCGGTCATCTAAAGTAAGTGTTCTCCTCTTCTGTCCGCTCAATCATTTCTTTGAAGTGTCATCCTTTTCTCCAGTTTATTCCTTTTTTATTTAAAGGAACTACCTAGTAAGCAGCATTTAAGTATTTGGGATTTTTATTTACATTCACTTTGATATAAATACTTTGTCTTCTTTTGTTCATCTTGTTTTGCCGTCTCTGTCTTAACAGTCTCTTTGGCTCCTACAACATTTTGGCATTTTAGTGTGGAATCGTACATCAAGATTTATTTCGTACCGTGCTTTCAGTCTGCCTCATTGTTTTTCCTACACCAGAGATGGATCTTAGGGGGGATAGAATTGGATAGAAGATCCCAATTGGATAGAAGGAAATAGTGACGGGAAAGAGAAATCTGCCTCCATGCACTCTTTGCACCAGTTCCCCTAGAAAACTTTTCAAGTGTATATCAAATATAGTCTTTCACAGGGAAACTCAAGATTCCAGAGCTCTTGACTGCTGTGCAATGCTGCTGAATGACACAAGGTCTATTAATGCAGAGGGCTTTGACTCCCAGGAAATATTTTCTGTCTTACAGAAGTAACTCTCCTGGAGTTCTATATGGAGGTGCACTGCTCGTTGCTTTGATTATACAGGTTCCTTCATTTTTCTAGGTATCAGTGAGTTTACAAATAGTGAAAGGGGGGGGAAAAAAAAAAAAAAGAAGAGGAATGAGAAAAACTGAGAATGAGATTGTCTAAGTGAATCTTATTTCCAAAACCATGCAATGTTTGTGAGGCATGTCTCTCTGAGTTCATCTGAAAAACCCCTGAGAACAGAGAACCAAAATTAGGGGCAATCACCTGTCTCTCAAATTTATGAACTGAAATTTTAAATTGGCTGTAAAAACAATGGAAGGAATAGTTATGAAGGTAATTAATGACAACATGAAGAAGTGACAGCAGACCCAAGACAAACAACAGAACCACAACTTTATGGTAGATAAAAGCTTTTTGAGATATTCACCCAGTCAAACTTTAATGGCATTTTAATATTATAATGTTAGAATTCCTTAGTCACAAAACTTTTTGCCTACTCTTCACATTCTTAAAAGAAAATGAGTAGGCTGTTTATTTGTTTCTGTATAGACAGGACATGTCAATAAAAGCAGTTATCTAGTTTCATCATTGGAAAGCTATGTATAACATTTCAGATTTGCAGGAAAAGCACCTACACCCTGTTCAAAAAAGTCCTTTGTATCTTAGTTTTAACAAAGTGATGAGCTTGAGAATTAAAATCAATAACCCTTCAAAATGTTTCCACTTCCTATCATTTACATCATACATTACAGTATCATTTGCAACAGCCTTGCCAGGTTCAGTGTTTGAAATTACCTGCCCTTCACCTTCTACATCTTCTTCCCTGTAGAACTTAAGAGTCTTCAGATAACTCTGCTACTCTTTGAAAAAATAAAATGATTCTGACCTTGAATATTTTAATAAAAAACAACCACCCAACAAACACTTGAATCCTACTCTGGTTGTCAATCATTTCCTGCCCTCTCTCCTCCCATGCGCTTTATTGTTGAAATTATAACCTGAGGGTCTTTTAAATGTACAGTGCTGTACAAATGCCTGCTAAGCAGCAGGATATAATGTTCTGGGAAATTAAGGTAGCTACCAATAATAAATTAAACGAACACTGTTCCATCAGTGTTATCCCTTGTGTTCATAAGTTACAGGGCAGATACAGTCATTAGTGCAGCACAGCACAGGGAATTCTCAGCTACTAAAAAGTTCACAAAGGCCTTAGGTGAAGTTTGTAGAAACATGACTGAATTTGCACTGATGCCCCAGCTGAAGGTGATGTTGGCATGGTAAGTGGCTGCTGACACATCCCTGAAACCGAACTTAAATATAGAAGCACGTTTTCATAGATCTCACTTTTTCATTGCCTTTATCATTTTTCCTGCCCACCAGCTGCCTCTTTTTTCCTACTCCAGTGGCTGTGGCTCCCAGTATTCAAGAGGAGCATAGGCCAAACTCATTAATATTCATCAGTTCAGCTTTTCTTCCGTTCTGCTCAAGTTCAAAGGGTACTGTAACAAACAACTGAGGGCTGTACCCAGAGGCTAATATCTCTACTTATCTTCACGTGTTTCATTGGAAGACAGACACAAAATGAAAAATATTTTGTCCTCAATCACAAACCTTCATAAACTGTGGGAATTAAAACTAAAATTTCCTTGAAGCTTAGAAGATGCTCAGAGACTTGTTTGTAAAAGGTAGTCAAAGTGGCCAGCTCTGTGGGAGGCCTCATATGCCTTCAATTCCTCCTTTCTAGCACCTCTAAGTTTCTTGAGAGCCATGCACCTCATACGAATTGTCATGCATATGGGAGTGTGACACTTCTTTCGGTAATTCTCTTTAACTGTGCTACAGCTCTGGAGGTCCCGAGATCTTGGTTTACTCCTCTAAAATGCAATTTACTAACTTCATCCATAGCTAAGAAAGCAGACAACTATAATCCCTCTCTTTCCCCCAGATTTACAAATAAAGTAACTGAGAAGTCCTACAAAGTTGCTACAAGCAAAATTAAGAACATTATCTAGGTCACTAACATGACAGAGCCCACTCTTAGGCATTCAGCTCTCGATACCTTTCAGCTCGGTAGAGGACTAATAACAGAAAATTTTGCTAGAAGCTATGAGCTCATCAATTGCAGATGTCACAGAAAAAAAGAAACCCGGGCATATTAGTCACCAGTCACAGGATGAGGCACCAATGTGATACAACTGCAAAAAAAGTAAATGAGAAGCCAGAGAGAATCAAGCCAGGCATTTCCAGGAGAGACTGGAAAATATTAATCTTTGTCAAAATATCTGGAATGCTCAGCACAGCTCTGGTTATTCATATTTTTAAAAGTTAAGTGAGTCTGAAATATGCACAGAAAAAAAGTTACTGTCAGAGGAACGAAGAAACTACTATATGACAAGAAACTCAGAAAAGCTCATCAGAGGACACAACTGTTCTCTATTATAAATACACTTCAGGGTAAACACCAGGCATTTAAAAGAATAATTTAAGCTAAAGGTTAAAGTAGGTACATGAAGAAATGCATATAAACTGAATTCTCTGCGACTGGAAATTAGAAGGAGGTTTCTAGCCATCAGGACAATGACATTCCTGAATAGATTTCCAAGCAAAGCAGTCAAGACAAAAATCCTAACTATTGTGAAGTTTGATCTGAAGTTTATGAAACAGCAATGGCAATGTGACTTATTGATCCATGAAGCTTTTTCCAGTCCTTGTTTCCTAACATGCTTCTTCCAGAGGCACAGAGAGAGCGCTAGGAGTCTTAATACCTAACATGCATCTGCTGCATCACAAACACAGCATCTCATGAAAACCAGTCCCTAGAGAAGACAGCAACTTCTTTCATCCAAAAAATAATGCTGTCAATACAAGCGAAACATTCCTGCAGCTGCTGGGTTCAGATCTTTATTGCCTAATCAAACAAAAAAAACCCAAAAAAACCCAACCAAACGAAAAAAAGATTGATAGTCCAGTTTTCCCCAACATATTCAGATTATAATTGATATTTTGTTTAATGTATCTTTTATTGAGTTCAGACAGTTCAAAGTGGCCCTTTTAGACTGGCCCTTTAATGACTAGATTATAGTGGATATTCACAGAAAGTTGTATATAGAATTATTTTCTGAACACAGAGAGTAAGATGCTATTTCCAAAGACTCAAAATAGGTCTGAACTTGAGTTAGCAAACTGGTATTTTCAGAGATGAGTCTTATTCTTATCTTCAGACATAGCTAAAAGGCTACTCAAACTTTGATTCAACTCTTGGTCTTAACACAACCCCCCTTTTTGTATTCAGCTAAATCACCAGAAATACCCCTTACCACTGGGCTTTGTGCTTCTAACTATTCAGAAGAGAGATGAGGTACAGGAGGTGTGTGTGAGGAGAGGCTGACCATGCCACAGGTTTATATGCAAAAATTTAAACCCATTCACACACACACTTTGTATAATTTATACTCTTTCAAAATTTATGAAGTGCATACATATTCTCACTTCATGCAGCTGGCAGATCATAGGACAGGGTTTGACTCTGAGTGCACGGAGCTTCACACTATGCTTTGCACTAATATTCACCCAGAACAGAAAGCTTAGAGTAGAATTTAATCCTGAGTCACCTTATTTTTAAAGTCTTTTGATTTGCACAAGTATTTATTTCCTGTCTTGCACCTACGCACGTTTTAGGAAGTATAGGCTACTCCAGGAGCCCCAATATAACTAAAAATTAACGTATTTAACAGCTCTAAAACATATTAGTATTATGCAGCAAGCAAAAAAAGCCCTGAAGGCTTTTTCTAATAAGCTTTGAAGGCTGATAGATTGTCTTGCTTAGGAATAGTCCAATAGGAAACACCCTGAAAAGCTGAGAACTCAGATAAGGGAGATCATTACCCTTTCCTGCCACATTCCTCATTATTTTTATCTAACCTCCACGGACCCATTCTGCTCCCACATCTCGTCTTGCAACTCAGCCACCAGATAGTCTAACTTCCAGGAAGGCAGCAGTGTTTTCCTCAAGCTTTCTAAGCTCACATTAAATCACACCTAACTTAGAAAGGCTAGCAACAAGGAGAAAAAGTTCAGGGAGCTCCCAGTGCAATGACCTAAACTGGAATTCCACCCCCCTGTCTCTGAAACCCCCTAACTCCCTCTGCTGCTTCTTTTTTCTCCTTAAATAGAAGTTATTTGTTCAGCTGTAAATGTCTCATCCCTCTAGGCAAAAGATTTGGGGTAAGAGTCTGCACATGCTTAATAACCGCGCTGGGGTAGCTTCTTATCAGCATGCAAAGGCTTTATGATCAGTATTTTAACTGTGCTACCAGTGCCCCACACCGTCCCCACGTGAGGAGGCCTTCAGCTCAAACTTCCTGTCATTGTAACAGTCTGAAGAGCACAAGTCAGTTTGACAGATTAAATAGCATACTTCAGTTCTGTCCTCACCCTAAATATTCTTTTACTGTGTGCTAAAAGACTGCAACTTTAAAAAAAAACCTCACCAAAAAAACCCCCAAACCCAGGGTAAGTGCTTGCAAACTCCAGTACACAGGGATAACAAGCATCTACACAAGAGTATTATGCACAAAGAGATAGAGGTCAATATCAAGTTCGCACAGGCAGAAACACAGGCTTGCATAAAAAGTCTTATGCTCTTGTTTTTTATAAGCCAAGGAATGAACATAGTCACTGATGTACTTTTCTGTATACAGCACTGCAGAGTATTATATCCCATTTTCCAGGTAAACAGCTAATATTTCTCTATAATTTTCTATACAACAAGACCCTATTCTTGACTGCTCGGTCAGTTTTCTACTCAGGTGAATCAGCCTGTGACAATTTGCAACTCAGATGAAAACAGTGTTCATCTGTCAGTCCTGTCTTCTTTTCTTACACAAAAAACCTCCAAGCAGAACTATAAGGGTGGTGATTGTGAACTAATCGCATCTCCAGGGAATTGCAATTCTTGAATGCACTTCACACTTCCTGAGCTTCAACTTCAACAGCTGTAATTATTTTGCAATTATTAGACCTTGGCAGTGTTTCTTTCTTAAATGTCTGCCATAGCTAAACATGGCAAAAACATAACCCATTTAGCATTCTAGTCACAGGATATTAATATCTGCCCCAATATCGTTTATCTCTTCTACACGAAAATCAATGGGTTTTGACTTCATAACAGTTCGGAGAGTTCAAAACCCCAAGAACTGTTCTTAGAACCTTTATGTGAAATAGGAGGAGCCTTCTTTCTCATATGCCCCTTGAAGCTATGATGGTTAGTTGAAAGGTTTGGGGGATTTTTTTCTTCCTTTTTAACTTCTGGACTAAAGCTGTTTTAATTGCTACACACAGTAAAAACTACCTACATCAATACATCTACTTTTGTCCAGCTTTGCAAAGACACTTATTACACACCTGCTGCAGAGATGGAAATGCCCTATATAATCATCTTCATTGTTTAGGATTTATTCATCATCATCTAGCCAAATTTTGTGGTACTCTCACTGCACAGATCCTGCTGGGTTTTCTAATTCCGTATAGTACTGTAACGGCTGCCATAGAAGAAACATTCCCAAACACTCAGTCTTATCCTTTTCTCTATGAACTGGATTCCACAGGCACGAAATACTGTTAAGTAACAACTGATGGTTAGGGTTCCATCCTAAAATCAAATGCCCTGCCTGAGAACCTCAGTTTCTTCATTTTCAAGATAATCTACAAAATAATAATTACACATATAATTGCAAACAAAATACAAATTTAGCTAAAACAAGCTAAAATGTAACATAACTAGCCAATCAGGTCATTCAAGAAGGACAGAGAAAAAATAGTAAACACCCTGGTAAACTCTTTCTTAGGAGGTCGAATTTGACCTCCTTAACAAACACCAGATTTTCTGGACCCCGAGAAGAACAGCCCTCGTTGCAGTTATTGGGGATGAGACGGGGGGTTCTAATGGATTTTTGATGAAATCTTAATGAAAATTCAGCATGAGAACAATACAGAAAAATCTTTTCTTAGTGTATTCTGTGCTCTATTAGTTTTAGCCAACCAGGAGCAAGTAGTCTTTGAACTAACTATGCATGCTGATGTATTGCATGATTTCTCCTTCTGCTTTGCTTTTAAGAAAATAAACAAGCACTAAATGAGAAGAAATAATCACTGGAGATTTTAAATTCTTTCACGCTTCTGAGAGCAGAAAACAATGAAAGAAGCTATAATCTGATTCTAATTGGAAATCAACACAGTTACAGATGGAAATTTCCCTATAAAAATAGCTCAAGATTTCATCCAAGTCAACGTTGAAGCAGAAACTAGAATTTCTTCATATTCCCACATTGTAGAACAAGGTGAAATTGAAAGGTATTACTGCCTCTAGTTAGGTGAATATGAAAAATTTCTCTCTCATTTACCATTTTTCATTGTCTCTGATGAGAAACTTAAAATTGAGCTTATTCATGTCCAACATACCAAAATATAATTTTTTTCATGGCTTTTATAAATCCATACATGCTGAAGGCAATCACAACCAGTCACGTATCTTCTGTCTTTAAACCTTTCAGAAGTGACCCATTTGATCCCCCCACTCCCTGCAAGGATGACAGGTGCTGAGTCATTGCCTAGTCTGTTCAACACCTCCTTTGCAATCCTGTTACCAATTCTTTCACTTTCCTACTTGGAGCACAGCCCTCATCCTCTTGCACTTTGCGGGCCAAGTGTCAGATCTCAGGCATGAGGTGTTTGAAACACAATACATGAACTTCCTTTGTGCCCTCCTGATTCTGGCGGATATTTTATCTGTCAGAGCACTGTAAACAGCCTTCGACTGCCAGTTAGGCTGCTTCTAGATGGCAGGACAACATACGCAGTACGTGTGATACTGAGGGCCAGATTCCGTCTGCCCTTAGTCTGGTTCCTGACTGCAGAAAGGTAACTAACGTACCTCATATGCAGCTTCTTGTAACGCAACATTACTGCCTAGAAAACAGGTACCAAGAGGCATAATAAAATCCAGGTCACAGATTCTCAGGTGTTCTCGTACACATTAGTGCAGAGTTTAACACAGCCATAACATAAGCAATAATGTAATACCTCCTGCAGTAATGCTCACTTGCAGCAGACTGCCTTGGGTAAACCACTCCTTTTTTCATCCCAAGAAGGAACAGCTGTATATTTATGCAAAGTATTTCATTTTTGCTGTATTTTTAGGCCTATTTGAACATGTCTACCAAATCCCCTTGCTCAGGATTTTTTCTTCTATTAAAATACTTGCAATTTTGCATTGCAAGCTGATAAGCAAATTAGCTGTTTTAGGCAAAACTTCCTGTCACTCCCAGTGCTGAACATCAGGCTTTTCCTCAGACAACGTAAATGTAGGGAGAGCCCCACGGGACTGTCCATCTCCCTGCATGGTATCTTGCCTGCAGAGCTAAGCTTGCAGCTTAAACTACTGTAATGCAGTGTAAGATAAATGAATACATGTGGTAAATAATAATGCTGTATTTTGTAACCTATACACTAGAAACCAGCATCACTACAAACCAGAGACCTTTTGGACAGGCATTGCTGTGCACTGTTACACATGACACAATGGTTTAGGACTAGAGATGAAGATGAGTGCTGAATCCTCCTGATATTTCAGAAGGAATTTAACAAGCAGAAAGTAGTAATTTAAAACGGAACTTGGGCAAGATACTAGCACTAATGCCTTAAATTTGAAAAAAAAGGAAGAAAGGGGAGGAATACAGGTAGTGTCACTGTGTGCACAGGGAAAAGTTGTGACTCATTTATCTGACTTGTTTCTATAATGAAAACTGTAAAGGCAGGTTAGCACTCTATTGTATTGTGCCATGTACAAACATCTTTTCTAATACCAAAAGGATGTAAAAAGGTGCTGAATGGGAGCAACTTTACCTATGCTTTGCCAGGGGGTACTGCACTATACAAAAGACAAGAGGAAAGCAAAGGTTTGGCAAACAGATTTAAATGATCCCAACAGTTTGAACAGCCACTCTTAACAACTACCATGGGTTATTCAAAGAACGAATTCCACTTGGCAACATTCTTCGTCTCTCATTCATCACTGAATTTGATGAAAACACTCCAATCACTTATGGTGATTGGTGCTATTGTATTCTGTGTAGCTGCATATAACCTAATTACATGAATATTTATTATCTCAAGTGTGACCTTTCTGTTGCTTATTCCAAGCAGAGTCATTCTGAATAGCTACTGGCCCTTTACAGGTATTTTGTTATATACAGCATGTTCTTATATCCACACCTAGCCTGCGACCGAGACTAGAATACAGCTAATTTTAAATGCTTTTTTTTCCCTTTTCTTTAACTGAGCATGTAAATAATGTCATTTCTTCAGGTTACTTATACGTAGCAAAAAACCATAGCTAAATAATGGAAGAACCTCAGAAGGCTACTGTATTTCTCCTCATAAAAGAAATGGGCAAAACAAACCCTATTTATTGCAATTGATATTTTAGGTATAAATCCTGCAAAATATAACTAATAGATTACCAGTTAGCTTTAAAATGATTTAAAAAACAATCAAAAGCAGAGCCTCAAATGCTTATGTAAATGAAGTACAACAATTTTAGGAGTATTTCGAAATAATGTTATTTACCCCCAAAATCATATACTTTTTGCCTATTGAAATTATAATTCTAGTGCATCATAAAAAGCTAAAAAATAGCACAGAGAAACATGTAAAATTTCCTTGACTGATAAGAAATAATAATTAAGTAAATAGTAAAACATTAAAATGTGAGTAGATCCCTTTTTTGGTTATGTGCATTTGGTAGAGTTATACAAGACCAGGTGAAGCGAGGCAGCATGACGAGTATTGTTTTCAGAAAAGACCACTTACTCCAAATACATCATCTTTGAATGGAAAAACAAACCAACCAAACCAACCCACCCAGTGGCAGTTAACATGCAGCGCCTGGCTTTGACTTTCATTGAGTAAACTGGAGTGAGGAATCTGTCCCTCGTAGCAATCTACTGTGTCACCACTGGACACATACAACAGTGATTCAGGCTTACTGATACGAAGAAGAAATTTTCATGTGAAGAAGTACAACATATCACCTCTATGTTGAACAAACACTTTAGAAAGGACGAGATCTTCATCTGATGTAATGACATTTCAGCTGATCACTTTCATTTTTCCACAGCAGAAGTCTAATCAAATGAATTGTATTTATAGAAGAGGGAAGCAGATGGGGGGGAGGGGGGGAGAGGTGAGTGGAAGGCTTGCTTTGATTTTGTGATATACATAAAGTAATGAAATTCCCATGTCAAGGCATTTTATAGAAATATTACAACCAGTCTACACTACAGCCAGAAAGAGAGGAAGAGAGCTGAGCAAAGGTTAATTCTCTGTGCTTTCAGAAAGCACCAGCTTTGGAGGAGTAGGACCTGCAGACCACGGTGCATCCCTAACTTTAAGATATCTATGCACCACAGTGCACAGTAAGACAGAGTCATCTATTTGTAAAAGCTGTATCCACAGTTGATGACATATGTTTCCTGCCTAAATATGCAGAAAGATAAAGCAAAGAAAGAATCACAAAATGTCATCGCCTCAAACTTGCAAATAGTCTATGTGAACTAATTATTGCAGTAAGAGCCCCGAACACAGATGAAAGATGGATCATATTCACAGCACACATGAAGGCGCTAACTCAATTTTTTCCTTTAGCAGAATCATCGGACACAATTATTGAAGTACATAGCGGGACGCATTAATAGGTTGTTATCATCTAGAAATATTGCATGCTCTCCCATATGTACAGAAGAGAACCAAGTGGGCATATCTGAAAACCTGTGACGTCCACTTCAGCGTAAATTCAATGAAAACTCAAAGAGAGAAAGGGGTAAGAGGAGCAGCAGCCCCTCCAGCCAGCCTCTTTCTAGCCCTGTGGCCCCTCCTCAGAAGTAGAAGAAACCCCTGTGCAGCAGATTCTGCAGGAAAACAGTTTTCTGAGGAAGCCTACCGCAGGTCTTTCCTTCTTCCCTTTTAAGTGTTTCCGACTGAGCTGACCCACGGGTACGTGGAGCAGACACACCTTCAGCACTAATGTCCTGATGGTCCTTACAGGAAGGGGGCAATGCTGCAATGTGAAGAGGATGGGGCTTGCTGTGCTGCCAGGTTCACAATTTTGTCAAAAAGCAGCTGAACAGTCCTCCTCTCTCTAAGCACCTAGTTCTTATATTTTTCACTAAAGACTGTTCTGATACCATCACAGTCAGACTGTGCCAATTTCTGTGAATCCAATTTATCCTGCCTTTTTAATGGGGTTAGGTGACAGATTGAAGCAAAAATACCTGCACGTTTCTTCCCTTCCCTTACCCCTGAGTCTGCACATAAACTCGGTGTTGCATGGCATGATTCATGTGGGTGAAAAGAGGAGGAATTAGGAAATTATTAGAGGCTCCCCGGCTTTGCTTTGCACCTTGCAGACCTTTCCTTGCTCTTCTCAACCTTTTCAAATTTCAGCCTTTTTTTAAATCCATGCAGCAATGGGATACAGTATATTCCAGCCGATGAGTAGACATACTCGGTACTAAAGATTTTGTCAGTGACAAACCACATCCTAGTATGAATTCTGAATAATGTTCTTTTGGCACAGATTGAAAGGATGCCTATTAGCATCCCCCTAAGAAGCCGAGATCTTTACATTTTCCTTTGTCACGACACAGACATGATGTAAATTTCTATTCCCTTCTGGTATGCTCTGTCTGCTGGGCACATTCAGACTGTCTGGGCAATGACCCTTTAGTGAAGTGAGTCACAGCTTAAAAGGTAAAATGCAATTTCATTATTTTTGGTGCTGTGAGTAAAAATGCGCAGAATTCAGCAGAAGATATACAGCTGCGTACTGCAAAACAACAAAAGCTTTGCCCTCTGTCCAACCAACTGAGCTTTAACATCTTTGGTCCTTTAGATCTTTTGCCACAACCCCTATTTCCTGAGCCTTTTTCTTATTTCTTTGTCAGGTTGTGAGTGATTTGTTTCCATGCTCTTCCTTGTAGCAAGATATAGATTTAAACCGACTAGCACTTGATTCCTTCTATTCATAGTATCTTTATCTTCTTCAGTTCATTTTAACTTCCCCATCACACTTAGCTCCTTTATTTGTTTGTTCCTCTTTAGACAGGCAGAAGTGAGTAGTGTTTACTTTGCTTACTTATATAACTGATTTTCTCAGCTATGCAAACAGTACCAAGATTGTGATATTCTTCAGTAGACAGACATTTTGCTGGTCAGTACCTGTAAAAACATTATCAGTCACACTTTTCCTTGGTTTTGTATCGCTTGCTGACAATGGATTTGTCACTCTTTTTCCTTTTGCAACTGCAGTACACTTTACTGTGATTTTTTTCCATTAATATAATTAATATGCTAATAAGACACACAGTGGCGTGAAAACTTGTGGTTTACTGCACGCTGTATCCCTACTCCCATTAGCTTTAATTCCTGATTTGTTTGAGATGGTAGTTCACAATGATGAAAAATTATCTAAGATCACAACTCCAAGATCCAGAGGAAATGCAACTCTGCTGTGTTGAATGCTTTCCAGCAAGGGTCGGGTACTGGTGTGATACTAACGTGGTATTGACGTATGTGGGAAACTAGCACGGGTTGTCATAGAGCCGCAAGCGCAAGAGGAACAGCCAGACCCAGACCAGTAGCTTGTAACTGTTATTCCCTGCATCTATTACCCAGAACACACACAGAGCACTGGATTCCTTCTGAGCACCAGAAGATTAATTCATGCCACCGCCACCCACTTGATTACACTTCAATGACTGCCCGGAGAGAAAGTGCAATGGCATTGATAAGACCCAAGCCAAGGTACTAAGACTGCCATTTAGCCTAACATTTTGGGTTCAAAGGTAATGTACATTGTAAGCCCTTTGAGAAGAGGTGAGACAGAAAGGCTTTAAATAATGTATCTCTGTAAGGATTTTGTAGTTCCTGTATTTTTCCACCCTCATTTAAAGCCTTACTTTTGTAAAGCCAATTAAGATTCTCCCATCTTAAAGTTCACCTGTTAGGCCTGTCTTTCATCTGTTCATATGCCTGTTATTGATTCTGCAGAAAATCAGGTATTTTTGCTCTGACGCAGCAAGGGCTAGACTCACCGCTCCTCCCGGACCATGGATTGCACCTTCTGTGCTGAAGCATAGTTAATGCACTTCGGAGAGCATCTGCCTCAGCTCAATGCCTAACAAAACACATGGGGTCCCTATATGACAGAACAGGACCAGGTGAAACAACGGCTGCCAAAGAGCAAAAATAATTGCTCAGCATTTTTTAAACTGTCAGCTTGATAGTCCTGGCACCTGAACTACTCCAGCTATAGAATGAATTGCCTGTCTGGTTTCCTCCTACTTTCGCTAGAACATGCTGTTGTGAGCATTAAAAAGGTAGTGCAATTCAGTCTCCTCATAGTCTCAGTGTTTTGCCCCTCTGCCCACGCTATCCCCAAGAGAGTCACTGTGTATTTGTGGACAGAAATGAAATTACTAATTTCAAATTGCTTAGCTTAGCAAGACTGCAAAATCCTTATTGTAGATTAAATTCTTTGTATTTGCTACATTTGTCAGCAGGGCTCTGTGTCTGGGTTTAGTTAACAATATGGTTATTCAGAAAACAAATATCAAACCTCTCTTTCCATGTGGTGCCAGATCATTCTCTTGTGTCACTCTGGGCAGCAGCTCCCCAGGGTTACAACCCTCTTCTTGCATGTGGCCTTGACATCTTGAGAAGTGATAGGAGAAGAACTGCAGGAACAGCATCAAGCAAACCTGCTCAGAAAGAAAAAGGAAATTGTAAAGAAAAAAAGAAAAGAAAGAAAGGAAAATCATGCACAGTGCAAAGCTTACAAACCCCTTGTACAAACAAATAAATAAATAAAATAGTACTAATGGATGAGTGGCTGAAAGACAATAGCTTATCAGTCTCAGTTGCATCAAAAAGTTCCAATTTCACACTCTGACACCTTACATTACTGAAAAGAAAGATATAAATTTGTGCATTAATCAGAAGACAGTGAAACGTAAATGTTTCCCCCCCCATTCCCACCTGCAATTTGTGATTTGGAAAAATATCATGAGAACAGTAAGAACTGGCATTAAAATAGAGATAGAATGACATCTACTGGCTGTCAGGAACTGGCTTGTTTCACTGCTGAAAATGTTTTGGGTTTTTTCTCCCTTTCTTCAAAATCTTTAATCTGAGACTCCTATTAGTCGTCACAGGGTTTAGCTATTAGACAGGGAATGAAGAATAGATCAATAAATTCCCCAAATAAAAGCCTCCTCTTGTCAATTTTTAACCAATTAACTACCTAATTAAAAATACCTACATAAACAGCTTAATGTGTTTCAGATCTTTAATATTAACGTTAATGAGTGAACAGATGCTCTGCTTAAGAGCTACCAGAAACTGCAAAAAGCCACTGCAATTTTGCACTGGATGCAGGTTTCCATAGTTTATTTTACTAGAATAAATAATACTGATAAACAGAACTATGTCTCTTATTAAAAAAAAAATCAAGCAGCTAAATTTTACAGTGCTGCATCACTTTGTAAAGGAATAATTATTACCTTTTTTCCTGGATTAATTTAGTGCAATATTGTTCATTTTCTTTACTTAAACTTCCCAACTCCTTCCTTTTTAATGATTCTATATATTTTCATACGAACAAGATATTAGATTCCCAGAGTATCAGTATCATCATCTGTGATACAAAAATCTCAGGTCTTGAGATTTTGTTAAAGGTCACGGAAACATCTCAGTCTTAAGTGAACGTTCTTCTCTCTACTATACGCATGTTCTTGGTCTCTCCACTTACGGATCCTCTCAGTATGAGCGTGGCCCTTTTCCCTGTTAGCAGTGATACTCTGTGGGTGATACTGTCAGTACAAACAAATTGATCTTGCTCACTTTCTACCTGCCACAAGATGTATTTTCTTCTCCTGCAGTTTCTTCACGCTGGTTAATTAAACTCCTCTCAACTCTCATGTCTGCTCACCAGGAAACATCTCTCTAGCTCTCACGCCTCTGGTAATAATCAGAAATTAGTGTGATATAGACGTGAGCATTTGGTCATTCTTTCCTAATATATTCAGCTCAGAAATAGAAAAATTTTAAGGAGATCACAGTCTTATCCTGGTTAGGAAAAGAGAAATTATAAACATAACTGAGTTGGTGTATAGATTCACCCATATAGCATATATTTATATGACATACTGCAGAGAAGCAAAAGTAAGACTCATTTCTGGCCTTGAGCCATGACCAAACTAGACAAATATACACAACGAGATAGCATGTAAACAAAGGTGGGGAAAAAAGTTGAGGATGAACAAAAATAAGGACAAGGGCTGATATTTGCAATAGCAGACTAGGGGATTTAGGTACGTCTTTTGTAAAATGTCAATGGCCTCTCCACTGCAGGGATGGATAAAGACTTAATAGGAACAGCACAGCTGTGCAGCTGCATGGAGTAGTGCTCCCCTTTCCCCAGCCCAATGGGCTTGGATTCAGAGAAGGGGATGCTGTGCCAAGCTGCAGCTGTGAAAAGACACACAGGCATCCCCTGATGCTCTTTACTGCATCAGCTTCCTTTGGTCTATGTATCTGGCATACAGAACCACGAACCTGGAGGGAAGCTACAGTGCTGCACCACTGTGCATGAATTGCCCGGGCCACAGCAGGGCAGAACAAAAGGGACGAATTTTCAGCACTCATATGCCTTTTTATTTCATTTGATGTAATGTATTT
Source organism: Theristicus caerulescens (assembly GCA_020745775.1). Taxonomy (NCBI): domain Eukaryota; kingdom Metazoa; phylum Chordata; class Aves; order Pelecaniformes; family Threskiornithidae; genus Theristicus; species Theristicus caerulescens. The sequence continues at coordinate 20,760,317 of CM036568.1, read as the reverse complement.
AAGTTCACAAAATGTTCCCAGGTATTCCTTTACGGACAGTGTGGATATATTCATGCCACCTCTTTTTGTCCTAACCTATTATCTTAAAAAATAGCTAGCAATGCATTAAACTGAAATTGATATATTTTTCTTGATAACTTTTTACTGCACAAGCTATCAGAGAAAAAAGAGTGTTCACTGAAGTCAATAAGAATCATCCAGAAGTTAGCAGGAATCATAAGTTAAATTAATTTAGATTTGGGTATCAGTACACTGGTTATCTATTGAAGTCATATCCACATACACTGAATAAATACTTGAAGATATGACAAGTTCCAATGTATCCATAAGAAACAACACGGTATACACCTAGCTATAAGGAATTCAAAATGCAAAATTCTGATTGTCCAATGATCAGTAAAATAAAACATAATCCAAACATCGTTTAGCATTCTATTACAAGTTTGAGTCCTTTAATAATTGTATCTTATACATGTGTGCACACACACGTATATGAATGACAGCTTTCATTCTAAATAGCTGAAAAATGAAACAATTTTGTCAAAATACAAACTTTGAGGGTGAAGTGGTCATCAGCACTCAAAGGAATTCCTGCCAGAAATTAAGATGTGATAGATAATTATGACAAAGACGAAAAAGGTGAAAAATTACTTTGCATGATGTAGGTTAACCTGGGTAGGCAGTCAAGCGCCGCAACGGCCACCCACTTGTCCCTCCATCACCCCCACCAGAGTGGGATGAGGGAAGAGGAAAGGAAGAGTAAAAGCAAGGAAACTTGCAGGTCGAGAGAAAAATTGTGTAATAACCAAAAGAGAAATGCAAGAAGAAAGAAAACAAAACAAAACAAGTGATGCAAAGGCAATCAGTCATCGCCTCCCATGGGTAGACCGATGTCCAGCCAGCTCCCGAGCAAAAGATGGCTGATCTCCCTCCCCTCTGTGTTTTATTCCTGAGCATGACATCATGTGGTATGGAATATCCTCTTGGGCAGCTGGGGGCAGCTGTCCCGGCCGTGTCCCCTCCCAGCTCCCTGTGCCCCCCAGCCTGTTCACTGGCAGGGCAGTACGATGAACAGAAAAGGCCTTGGCGCTGTGTAAGCACTCTGCTCAGTCACAGCTAAAACCTCCCTGTGTTATCAACACTGTTATCATCACAAATCCAAAACACACAGCCCCATAGGAGTTACTATGAGGAAAATTACCTCTATCCCAGCCAAAACCAGTACACATGACAATATTTTGGCCATCAAGTCTATTTACAGGAAAGCTTCGAGATTATTTAACAACTCTTGTATAACCAACACTGAGGAAAAAGAGAAATAGTGCAAGATGTGAGGTACCACTTCGGTATTGTAACAACAGACTTCTGATCAACAAATTTCAGGAAATCGACTGAATGAGATTTTATTTTAATTGCTAATAAGTAATTATCCTTTGGCTTAAACCTCAACATAATTTCTGTTCTTCTTACTCTTTCATCATGTTTCACAGTCTCTCAGTGAGGGAGAGAAGTTTTAATGTGATGGTAAGCTATAGTATTTCACGTTCATATATTTTAACCACAAAATTCTGAACTATGGGTTATTCATAAATCCTACCATTACAGATTCAAATGGCTAGCCCACTTGGAAAGTTCTAGTTCAAACAGGCAGAGAGCAGTAGGCTGCTTAAACTCAAATTATTCATCAAAAAATTCCCACAGAAGAACACAGCTTGAAATACCTTTACTTCCTAGGGGGCAAAAATCTGTCATTTCACCCAGCTCAGAATGCTACAATAGAGTCACCCAATCTTTTCCTAAAAAAAACCCAAAAACCCCAAAAAACCAAAAAACACACACACAAAAAAACCCCAAAAAACCACCCACAAAACCAAAATAGGTCGGATGAATCATACCCTAGAAGGGCCTATTTCTCTTCAGCAAGTTCAAAAGAAATCTAGCTGAGATACAGATATCCGTATTGCAGAAGTCTGAAGTTAGATGAGATTGAATCTCAGCCTATAGATCAGAAACATTCCCCTTGCACTCAATCTCCTGGCAGTCTTCAGGACTGAATTTTGGCCTACTATTTCACTGCTCAGAGAGGCTGGAGCACTTGAAGTGCATCCTACCATACCCTGCCTAACGTGTGCTGAGGTGTGCCTTCTGCAGACGCTGGGCAGTTAATCTGTGTGCTTCTGCATGCAACTAGGACTTCAGGTCTACATTGCCTATACACGTCACGTAACGGGAGCAGACCTCCAAGACCAGTAAAAGGAGCAGTCATTCAGTTTATATCAGAACTGAGTATTTGCTATTGGAGATCATGTTTTGCTGAGGTTCCGTATTCGAGTCCTTCCTACACTTAAATGGATTTTTTTTCTTTATTTCAATGTGTACCTATTTCACAGTCCTGATTTGGTATCTGCATTTACAGACAACTCTCCAAATTATTGTGTATTAAAGTTGAAAAGGAAACATTTTTGTCCTGTGATATTGTTTAAGATCTTGATAAGATTCTTATTGTGTCTTTTTTTCAACATCTCTATTCAGAGGTCCATGTAAAAAACAGATCTTTTGTTATGTGAATGAGGTCTACAATAAGAAATCGCGGAGGGTTGAAGCTATGTCTGACTTCATACATCACAATGATTAATTTTTGCTATTATTAATTAACTTTCTAACTAGTATTTTGAAATGGAGATATAAAATATAAAGGTATAATGTAATAGGTTTACAGCAACCTAATGTGACATAATATGGTGTTCCTTTCATTTTTAATTAATTAAAGTCATTATAACTTAATAAATTCTAGTTCCAAATATGTATTTCTGGTGCTGTTATGGAAACACACTAACAACAATAAACAGATTTATTGAAGTTACCTTATGCTTATATTTCATAAAACCATTTCTTCCAGTAGCCTGCCTACCGCTTTCTCTCAAAATTGTTTTCTATATTCCAAAAAAAGTGATGTGTTAGGATAACTGCAATGTGGTCATCCATTGACTGTTACAATAAATTTGTCAGGAGAAGTTTGATCTGGTTAAGGGTAGAAGCATTCTAATGGTTTGCCTACTTAATGGGCTCCAGGTAGGCATAATGATTTTATATAAAACTATAATGTATGGTTTATGACCTGCACAGAAGTCTAAAAGAATGCTAGCTATTTCAGTGAATGCTTGCTGCCTTCTATAAAACTGCACTGATGTAGGTCCAAGTCCCATTTTAGCCCAAAGGAAAAAAAAGAGGTTTTTCCCCTCAGCTTAAGTCATAAACACAAACAACATCACTGTGTTACAGCTGGGTCCTTGCCTGGCTCTCTGCGCTTACCTAGAGTTTAAAGTATGAACTGCTGCTGGTTGAGCTAAGACCAAATGCTCCACAGCTTTCAGTTATACCAATTCAGTGTCTCTGTAAATCATCACTGAGCAAGACTATAACACCCTTCTTCTATGGAGTGTTTATGGCCTTTATCCCATCATGCCTTTATACTTCAGCACCAGCTAAACATTAAAAAAAAAAAAAATTTAAAAAAATCACTTCAGTTCTTACCTTCTCTGACCAAGACATTCTAAATGGGTTTCTGAAGTTCATTTCAATCCTTAATGTAATGCCCTGCAGCCAGCACCATGAGCTTAGTTCTCAACTTTGTCTTCAGCAAAATCTACAAAATAAAGCAGAATAAACTAAGTTCATTTTTTATGATACACGTATCAAAATATCTGAGTGAAGTAATTATAATGCTTTTTGGTTTAGAAATGCACAATTCAAGCAGCATTTTCTGCATGATTTAATATCTTTGTTTAGTCTCTTCTGGTTTAGAGATGACCTTTAAAGGTCCCTTCCAACCCAAACTATTCTATGATTCTATGACATTGCCTTGAATGGTTTGTAAAGATCAATTGTTTTAAAAACGTGGCATCTTAAAATAAGAGATTAAATTAAATTATACTAGAAAGCTCAGGATATTATAAAGAAAAAACACAGCCTTTCTCAGTGGACTAATCATCAGTAATTGTTCATTACACGGTTTTCAATAAGGAAACAATATCAAGTCAACTCTTAATGCATGTACTTTTTCGTAGTTACAGGACCAACAGCCACATTATTATGGCTTTAACAGTCAACGTCAGACTAACAGTGTCATATTAACCCTTGCAATTTAGAACACCATACAGCTTCCTGTGTTTAAAAAAAAAAACACATACAAGCCTAATTAACTTATTTTGATTTCCAGTATGTAAAATGCATGCAAGTCTAAGAACGAACTGAAGTAATGACCACTACAAAAATACAAGGTTTTGGGGGGAGTTTTTTTGAGATCCTCTTCTGCAGAACACAGCAAAGCTTTTTGTAGAATTCCTCAGACTCTCCACAAATGTGAATGCGTTGCCACTACATTCACCTAACAGCACTTCTTAAAACTCTCAGTCCTTTTTGAAGCTGATAGGTGTTCTCTACACTTCAGCAACCATTTTTATGATTTATTCCACAATTAGTATGTATCTCAAATCTCACAGTGTACTTCAGAGAACAGAAGTTTCTCAAGCACAGTGAATGCTTGACATTAGCTTTCTCAGAGGTTAAAAAAAAAAAATTTAAGACTACCAGTGAGATTATTTTTTGCTTAGAGCAAAATTTGCAACTTATATATTTCTGCACTGAGTCTTATCAGTTGGAAAAAATGCATTACATCTTTCTCTTTCTACTTTAAATTAAAAAATGCTTTCAGAATTATAATTTTAGATTGAAAATGCTCACAGAATATCACATTCTGTTTGGTAACCACAGCTAACCAAGCCTGTAGCAGCCAAAGGAAGATTTATCAGTAATGTTCATAAGCACTGATATAGACAGAATGAAATGATTATCGTCGTGGCCTTTATTGATTATTATATCACACAATGTGACTTCAAGTGTGACACAAAATACCTTGAAAAATATTTCACCTCCAAGTGTTTATGTCAATAGCTATGAGAAAAGTTCTTTTTCTTGACCTTTTACCACAAGCAAATCTTTCGCATATTACATATTGATTTTGTGTATTTCAGAATATGGGTGATGTATCTAAAAGGATGAAAGCCTAAATGAGTTGTGATCGAAGATGCTTTCTTTTGATAAACAAGGATTAGCTATAAAACCTTTGATGAAAAAAACAAATCACCTGAAGGAAGGAGGCAATCTGCAACAGCATACACAATTCAAGTTAAAGTGCATATGAAGATATGGGAAAGTTTATCAGATTCATATTGCATATGTAGAACTGTTCATTTTGCTTCTGCTTCATTAATGTAGTAGTAAAAATGAGGGGGGAGAACTTTTTACAGCATGCAAAGGGCATACACTCTTTCACACTGCATGTCCAGGTTTTGTCTCACTGCGTCAGTGGGTCAAACCTGTTTCAAAAGGAAATTTGATGTGACATCACCTGATTTTACGTAACTGGAGTAAAGTTTAATTTGTCCTACTGCTCTAGAAGTCTTTTCTAGCTATACTATTGAAATACTCATTTGTCCAGGTTGTACGTGTCAAATAAATTATTATTTTAGATCACCAAAAATATAGCTTTATACTCTGAAAATTAATAAAAAAGGAAAGCTACGTAACAAACATAATGAAAATTAAACCTTTGTAAGAATAAAAATCAGGAAACTCATTTCCTATAGGACCTCCATAAGAGAGGAATATAATTTTGTGATGTGTTCTAGTTTCACCCAGGCTGGACAATCTTCCCTTCACTCAGCTTCCAAGTCTATTTTTCTTATTTTACCCATATTGACAAAACTTTGATCCCTTCTCCTGCAGAAATTCAACTGGTTTTTTTTTCCCCACAGGGACTAAATTATCATCTGCAATGAGTTTTGTAAAAAGTGGTTCTTGAAAAACTATAGAGAAAATATTGGTCTCATGCTTTCCTGTGCCACAGACCTAGTTACGTCTGTGCCATTTCCTTCTTTCTGTTTTTTTTTAGAATTTTAGAAGTTCTTCTCAAGAAGCTACTGATCTACTTTCTCCATATAGTTGGAATAGTGCATCGGGTTTTATGCCTGACATTCAGAAGGATATACTGAAAGCATATCCCCTAGGCAGCTATTCACATTGCTCAAGCAGAGTATAGAATAGAATCACGCTAGCATCCCCCGTGATCTCTCTTACCAGTTATACTGGTTACTGATTTTGTGCCACCTGAAATGTAACAGATTACCTATTGTTTCTTTTCTTAGTAAAAACTGTCACTGTGATTGTGTCCTATGAAATAGTCTTTTGCCTGACCTCTAGTCAAGAGAAAAGCAAAAGGGAAACAGAGTGAAGCAACTAAGGCTTTCTTTAGTAACATGTTGCACAGGTGCCTCTGGAATTTGTATTTCCACCTAACACCAGTGCAAATTCCAAAACAAATCAAAGTGTACTGCTGGGGGGGGGGAAACTATTTAAAAAGTCTGAATTTTTACAGTCTGGGACATTTTGCTCTTTCTTGGACAGTAAACTCACAACTGGCAATTTCAATGAGGATCCCAAGAAAACACTCACCAGACCTTTCCCTTCTTTGTGGACAATAAAAATGCATTGTGTCTGATAACTCCATTCCCGGAAAAAATTTCTTCCCAGCTCCTGCTGAAAGGTATTTCAATGCTGAGCTGTTGCCATTGGAAGCACAGTCTAGACAAAGATAAAATTAGAAGCAAGCATTGTCCTTTTTGGAAAGCACAAAGCAGTATGTAATCTAATCTTCTCATCTCAGCAAAGACTTTGCCTGTCTTGTCTACATTACCTAGTGACATTATAAAATGGTGGACAGGACCCTCTTTTCTTGAATTGAGTAGGAATCTGACAAGTGCAGCCTCAAAAGCAGATATAATGAAATAGAAACACCTACCAGCTATCAGAGGAAAAAAAAAAATCTTGACAACTACAGTATTCATCACTGTCAAACAAAATCTTTCTATTTTCCATAGCAATGTAGAAAACATGTCAGATTTAGCAACAATAATGATTAACTGAGCTGACTCCAGGGGAAAACAAAAAACATGCAACGCTACTGTATTTCAGAAACAAGCAATAACCAGTGTCTATCACGTGACTACATTTTACTTTGAAATGTTTTTTACTCACCTCCTGAATGGCCTTGACCCCAGTATTTTTCTAGATTCATTTAAAAATGTAGGATTAAATTTAATTTTTTCCTGATTTTGGATAATGGCAAATTATTCACCACATCCTTAGGTAGGTTGTTCTCCTGGCTAAGTTAACTAGTGACACAGCCAGGAATGTGCTCCTGGGTTTCATTCCAAATGTATCTGTTGTCACGTTATGATTGCCAGAACATTTTATGCCTGCTTTTTCTACTGGACTGAAAAGCCATCAACTACCAGAATATTGTTCCCCTTATATGTGTTATCGTTAACTAAAATTCATTTTCACTTGGATATGCAAATAAATTCAGTTCGTTAAATTTTTCACTACAAGTCAGTTATTCTGACTTCAAATTGCTTCTTCTGAATCCCTCCTAATCACTTTCTGTGACGTTAGTGGGAAGCAAAAATGTGAGCAGCATTACCCTGTAAGGACAGAGGCTGTGACTGCCTGAGATGTACATGTAGCAAACCTTCCATAGCTTATACCCTAGACCTTATAACATAGAACTGTGATAACTCAAGTCTAGCAAGAGCATACAATTTTGTCAGTTATGTTTGTCTAAATTCAGCTATGTATTAAGATAAACTTAGCAGCATACAGGTACAATGACTACTACTGGCATATTGTTATAATCATGACACATGCTCCCACATTCTTGGCTTCTCCCAACCTGCAAAGGTTCGAGACCCCTCTGTTGGTCCATGCAATCCACACTCGCAGCACAGGGGTTCGGCATTGTTTTGCCTGGCATGGCTAGGTGGCCCACAGAATGATGTTCACCTCCACAGCAGTCGATTCTCAGGTGCTAGGATCATCCACGTTGCAGCATCTTTTGCAGGTCGCACTTCTTAGTGTTAAAGTTACCTTTATATCTCTTTGGGCTTCTATGAGCTGTGCCCTTCTGTACTTAACATTTTGCGCAGACAGACTGTTCGTCATCCCTGCTAAGAGTCAGTTCCGACACCAACCCAGAGACAACCAGTCACTCTGTCCTTGTCCGGCAGCTATCCTACTGGGAAGTCACCTCCTAAAACTGACCCAGAGAGAACCAGCCACTTCACCCTCACTCTGCCTCAACTGCAACATTATTGCATTGTTTATCCTATGGCCTTCTCAATGTTAAATCAGAAGTTCACTAAATATGTTAATGATAAATCAGCAATTCAGTTACTACTTAATAGTTAAATACTAAGTCAGCAATTCAGTTAGTATCTGTCTTGCCACAGAAATGCTAAATATTTTTATACTGGGTTGACAACTGATTATGAACCCCAGCCCAGTGGTCCCCTTTCCCATATCATGGGTCCGTGTCCCCTGCCGCGTTCTGTTGTCTTCTCACAATGCCAAACTCATTTTAGGACTCTTACAGTTTCAACGTCCCCAGTGTCACTTCCACATGTCCTTACACCAATATTCCCTGGTAATATATTCACCTGCCTCCTTCCAGCATTGTATCTGGAGTTCAAGTTCACCTGCCTTTTATCACTAACAGCTATTTGAAAACGTCTATCATTCTCTATAGTCTTCTACCTTCCTAACTTTCATACTCCCAAACTGCAAAATTTATATGTTCTTCCTTAGGTACTTTATAAAATATTCTATATGCAGAGGATGTAAATCAAGTACTTTGGTGCTTGGCAGAGTGAATATTAAAGTAAACATTCTTCAGTACTCCAATTATCATCACTTCAGTTTTACTGACAGCATTAATCTGTGCTCACTGCAGTAATTTAACCAATGGTACGTGCTTTGTTTGTTGCAGATATTTGACCTTTGGAAGTTTCATGATTTGAATGTGTAATGCCTTCGGCATTTCTGACCAAAAGCCAGGAGAACTGGTTCTCTTAAGTCCTCACACTGCATCACTCAACCATGTGTGACTGTCACACTTCCACTACACTGGCTTATTCTGACCTACAACAGTCCATGGTCACAGAAGAAAATTTCTGTCTGTAGCGCTGTCTACGTTTTGCAACGTTACAAAAATCACGTTAGCCACTATAATGTTCTTTGGGGCTAATGCCAGGTCAGCTTTTACTCTTTCTCTTAGGCAGTCCCAACTGCCTTGATCATGATTTTTCCTAATGACTTCCGAGGTTTAGGATACTTTCAGATATCCTTCATTTCATCATTTCAAGTGCCACTATCCTTTCTCCCAGTACAGAGCACTTTTGCTTCTGTTAATAAACTTAGATATAACAGAGAGTAGGTTTCATTAAACTTTAAAATCAGTATCACAGGATAATTTAGATTTGACTGGACCATTGGAGGTCATCTGGTTCTAGCCCCTGCTCAACTTCATTTACAGCAGAGGAAGGAACTCAACTTAGGTATATTTATTGTATGCATACGTAGGACCTTGCATATCGCATGCCATGTTTGGGCTTTAATAGTCTGAAAACTCTTTGAGGCTCTTAAATAAAAACCAAGTTAAGATATTTACACTGTACGCTCCTACTTATCTAATGATGTATTTTTTTATCTGCAGGAAGCATTAAAATAACACAATTGCAAAAGAGGTTCCATAATGCTTCCATAATGCTAGCTGCACTTCATGCAGGGAGAGTGTCTAGTAATTAAAGTCTGCGGAACAATTTAAGCACAAAAAAAAAAATGAACCCAATCCACTTCCACATGCTCCTGGTATAAGTCCACTGATTTCAGCAGAGTTCATCCTTATGAAGATATCAGAAACAGCAGACCTACCAAATGTTTGTCCCAGAGTTCCCAATATTTACCCAGTGGGAAATTTGTGGCAGACTATCATTTCCAGATGCACAATCCAACAACCAGGCCTATGCTATTTCTTCCAAGCGATAGTGATATGCAATTTTAGCAGCCATTTGTCACCAAAGTTAACATTTATTATTTTAAAAATAACTTTCAGGTTAAGATCTTGTAAATTAGGAGTACTGAATACCTTTCTCATGCACTAGATTTTCATGATATTTTCCAGCTGTATGGAAAGACTATGTTGGTCAGACATGATTTCTCTGAACTCTCGAGATCCCAGCTTAGATACCCACCAAAAACCCGAATCACATTCTACGCAATGTGTGTGCTTTATATATTAGATATTATATTTGGCAATAACATTCAAGAGTTGCATATCTCCAAGGTTTTCCAAGGAACTTCCCTACAACTTCAATATACGTAGCAGGAGAGATCCAGACAGAGTATATTCCTGAAACAACTGTTGTTGTTTAATGCACAGAAATAGAGCAGCAAGATAAATCTTAGCTTTTTGAGGTCTATGCTGCTCAAGAACGTTGTTCTAAATTAAATGTCTGGTTTAATGAGGACTCGAAGTGGCTCAAAAGAACAAATTAAAACTGTATACTTACAGAGATAAGGATTTGAGTATTTCAAGCCAACAACCAATTTTACGATAATTATTTCCATTATGGGTATGCTATTTCAGAGATTATGTAACAGACTAGACAGTACTTACGTTTTATCTTTGCTTTCTCCTGCTTTCCTAAAAAAGCAAAACATATATAACACTCCCTGTTTGTCCATCATCATTTGTCAGTCCTTCATTCTCCCTGCAATAGCTTTTCAATTCACTGGACCAATTCAACCAAATTTGATGAGGTTAAGGTTTCAGAAATTTAACTTTCAACTGTGTGAACTCTAATGACTGAACAGAGAACTGCGACCAATTAGTGCCCTGACAGAAGAGAGCAGGGAGAATTCAAATTTTAGCTGTTCTGCTCATTTCACTCATCAGCTAAAGGGCAGTAATCAGACGATCAGTCAACCATGAGTATCTCCAAAGCTACCGTGGCATGTGCTGCTCTTTGCCAGCCAAAAGCACAAAGAAAAGCGGTTAGGGGACTAGTGGGAGATCAGACAGCTTTTTGAGGGAGGTTGCAAGACATAAAATGGGCTACCAGTCATTAAGACTTATGGAAGGATTTTTTTAATTTTATTTTTAGTTTGTTTTTAAATAAATAAATAAATAAATATCAGAAAGCTATTTTTAGTATGCAGAAAACCAAATCATACCAAAAATATCTCATCCACATATGTATTTTCTTCCTGTTTCCACCCCCCCTTAAGGAAATCTATGGGTTCAGTCACTATTTTTAGGATGAGTAAATGCAGTGATTTTTAACTGTCTTAGGCTCATTTTGTTTGGCATGCTAGTAAGGTTCATCAGGCAAAATATGCAAAATAATAATTATATACTTTCACATGTAACTCTCAATTAACAGCAATCAGCTTCCTACATGACTGCCCCTTTCATATATTCTAGGTTTTTTTTCATCTTGACCTTTTAAAAAAAGGTACCACTATTCTGTTTGTGACCCTTTCCCGCTCCATCTTTCAACTTTGTGTGATATGCAATTGCTCCAACCATAGCAATATTTGTCTCAATCCCCTGCTGTACTGCCATAACATTCTTGTGATCTTCTTGGCTTCCAGAAGAGGCTATTTTTCATATGACATTTGTAGAACACATGCTTAAAGCTGTTCTGCATGTAATCTGCAACCAGCACCTTACGTACGATCACTGGAAACCATTAGAGAAATTTAAAGTCAAAGAAAATGGTCCTTCAATGCAACATCCCCAGAAAGATTTTGATTCTGATCCTACCTGCACAGCATGGATTTGTCATATGCTAACAGGTATACCAGTGTGGTGGCTAAATCATAACAACTAAGACTGAAGTCAAGCCAGTAGGTTTTAGATCACCAACTCAGCTTTAATACAGATTATCCTTGGATTCATTGATCATCTGATACCTCTCAATCCAGAAGAGACATCTCTTTATAAAACATTAAAGGAGAGAAGACTGTGTTTCAAATCTCTGTACCTAATAATGAGAGTTATCCGTCCCAAACTTCCTATCTCTGCTTTTCACTTGTTGCAGTGAAAGAAAACCAAACATGTCACATTCTGTTACATGTTTTATTTTAAAATCAAGACTACATTTCTAAATTTACAATGCTACGGCTTAAAAATCTGCCTCAGAATTTTCCACCAAGTTTTGAGAAATTATGAGACTCAGGAAGTATTCATATTTCTGATAAACTATGAAAGTCTGTTACAGCTTATCCTTCTTAAAACTATTGCCTTCATAAAACTACCGTTTCAATAAACTCCATAGAGAACTGATAGAAACAGAGTCAGTTGCTAAAAATCTGACAGAATATTCGTAATGGTATCAATACTTACTCCAGAAAAAGAAAATTTAAAATGTATACAACAATTTAATCTGCTCTCTGGGACGATTTGTAACTTCCATTTTACCTCTGCCAAGCAAAATTAGACTACCAATACGTATCTTCCATCTCTTTAGTAATGCCATTGTAAATTGAAAGATACGTATCTATCAGAATATTACATATTATTGCACAAATTAAAATATATGTAAACTAAAATACCTGAAATATTTTGTCATTCTGATGTTTTCCTGTGCCATAGGCTACAAACACTGAAATTAATTACATAACTAATAGATCATAGATAGTTCCTATTATAAACTTTTTTCCTCAGAAATACATAACTGTCACCAAAGCTCTGGATAAACAGAAGCGTTTTTCATCCTTTGTAATGCAATGCATCACAGCTGTTCATTGCATTTGCTTTATACAAAAACTACACAACTGCCAATTTCCAGGTTGTATTTATTATAGGAAAAGCTTATCTAAGGAAGGAGAAAAAAAAAAATCAGTATTACATGACACTGCTTTTGGGTTTAGTTCATATTTCAAATGAAAAGAGGCCTTTGTGATTGCCTTCAGTCTGCTTGCTTTTCCTCTCTCCTCTCCTCCCTCCCTGCCTAATAATTTTGGAATTCTTTGTCTAACTTCATTCATTTGAAAGAGCCCAAAACCATCAAAGATAATTAGTTTCCTCTGATAATCACGGGCTGGGAAGAGAAGAGAAAGCAAAACTAGTACTCTCAAGGAAGGAGGGTAGGGAAAACTCAGAAACTGCACGTAGTCTGGCAGAACCCACATCTATACAGACCAGACAGCATACTGGAGACATTCCCACATGGCTTTACGTAAGGAGAAGGAAAAATCCTATCTCACAAAACTGCTTTAAAGTTCTTCAAAAGAATCAACAAACAGGAATGGATAAATAAGGGAGATGCATGTTTCTGCACCATCTCTCTTCAGGATATTAAGCAGCCCTGAAATAAGAAGAAAGGTAGTTACCTTGCAATATGTATACAAAGATGGGAAACAAAGTCGAAGTACATAGTTTTCACAGTACAGGGAAGTCACCAGTGAAATTTCACAATCTACATTAATACCTGGAGTACTCCACACATTCACAAACGTGGGGGGTGACCTTGGCCAGCTGCCCACCCAGCCACTCTCTCACTCCCCCTCCTCAACAGGACAGGGAGAGAAAATAAGGTGAAAAAGCTTGCGGGCTGAGACAAAGACAAGGAGATCGCCTACTAAGTACCATCATGGGCAAAACAGACTCAATTTGCAGAAAATAAATTTAATTTTTTGCCAGTCAAAAGAGATGTAGATGGTGAGAAACAAAGACAAAAACTACAACACCTTCTCCCACCCTTCTTCCCAGGCTCAACTCCCTTCCCAACTCCCATGCCCCTCCGAGAGCAGGGCGGGGGGACAGGGAATGGGGGGACAGGGAATGGGGGGACAGGGAATGGGGGGACAGGGAATGGGGGGACAGGGAATGGGGGGACAGGGAATGGGGGCTGCGGTCAGCCCCTAACAGCTCCTCTCTGCTCCCCGCCTCACACTCGCCTCCCCACGGGCTGCAGCCCCTGCAGGCCGCCCCCCCCTCCCGCCCGGCCTCCCCACAGCCGCAGGGGAAGCTCTGCCGCGCCGCCGCCTCCCCTCGCCTCTCACCTCGGGCTCTCGGGGCCGTTTCCCGCACTTTCTCCCTCACTCGCGCTGCCGGGCCCCATTTTGCCCTTTCTGAAGCGGTTTTCGCAGCGGCGCCGCCAGCTCGGCCGATGGCCGCAGCTCTGCCCTGCGCTGGGGCCGCGGCGGGAACCGGCCCGAACCGGCGGGAACCGGCCATGAACGGGCGGGAACCGGCTGAGGGCAGGGGCAGCCTCGCCTCACAGAGGTGCCTGCGGCCCACGCTGCCCACGCCCGTTGCGGTTTCACATATATACAAAGAAGGGCTATAGAAATGTACTGGAAATGAAGAGGTAATAAGCGGGCAAGTTTTCCATAAAAATAAATAACACAGAAAAATATGTCTAATTTCTTGGAAACACTAATTGCCTTAACAGCAGTTCTGCATATTGCTGTACATATATCTTTCATTCAGTATAAGAATCCCTTAAAACCTGCATCGTGATACTTATGTAATGATACAGACTTTGCCTGTGCATTTTGGTTAACTCCTCTAGACACCTCATATACACATGCCATTTCCAATGATTTCATGTGAATTCTGGCTGCAGCCAGGTGAACTGATTACGCCCATACTGACCTGAATTCATCCTACGGGGAAAAAAAAATTGCCTCGGAAGCTGTTGCTCCTGTTAGTCTCCTTTTTCAGCTTCTAATACATGAATACAAAGATTATACCTAGTTTTAAAAGACTAATTATTGTAACTATCTTGCAAATAAAAGATATATATTACCATCTTCCACAATTCACATAGTGTTGGGAAAATACAATTACTTTTATTCAGTTCATGTAGTTAGAAGTAGAAAACGACGTAGCTATGTTCAAGGAATCTCCTGCAAATTCATACACTGTTTTAGTGGAATATTCCACAGCGTACAGCGCAGTGACCTGTTCCAGCAGACACCCTAACCGCCGTCACCACCCAGAAACACGACCCAAGGAGAAGAGGTGAATTCTGCAGTCCTTCATGGCATGCAGCTCAGGGTAGCGGGAGCAAGGCCTGTGTCTGGGACAGCTACCTATCCTCTTGGTTCTCGTTAAGGTACCTCTGAACAGCTGAGGATCCAACTTGGGCTGTGAGCATCCTCATAAATATTTGATTCAGCCTTATGCACCTTCAGATATAAAGCCAGGAATTAACAGTGCAAATACTTGAAAGTAGCTAAGGCTTAAAAAAAAAAAAATTCTCATTTTCTTTTCCATTAATTCTTCTACTTCACTAATACTAACAAACCCAAAGATGTCTAATTAGTAGTAAAAAATAAACACAAGAAATTAAAAGTTTCTATTTCCATCAGAATGTTGAATAAGTGGTATCCACATTTACGAGTACCTATTTAAGCTTTCAGGACTACTCGGCATGGCTCCATTTTGTCATGAGTGGGCTTTTTTCTATGACAAAAGTATCCCACATTCAGCATCTTCCCTAGTTACCTGCCTTGCTATAAAGAATTGCTGAACTAAGCCATGTGCATTTAGAACACATAAAAAAGCCAGTCAACAAAAGCAAACCACAAAAGACAAGTGCGAGGAAAGAGGAGATCGTAACTTAAATAACAAAGTAGATTTCTTTACTTAAGAAGTCATTCTCCTTCATAATACTCCACTCATAAAAACAGGATTTAAAACACTACTACTGACACTGTTAATGGATAAGGATAAAAATGTTATATCCAAAGCATTCCTTTTACTGTGAGTCAGGTTTATGGAGAAATAAAAAGCCTAATAATCTCTTCCATTAACTCTTTTCTGTATCAGTTTTTTAAATACTGTTGAAAATGAAAACTGTAACTCTAGTGACCAAAGTCACATTGTGCTACAGTTCAGCAACAGAAGACAGACATTGTACAAGCTTTTGAAGACTGTAGAATACCATGGCAAAAAGAAGAATGAGTTTACTATATGCATAGCTTGGGGTAACTGCCTGAAAACAAGAGACACGTTATTATCTGATCATCAGGGCAGCGGGCATCAGGAATAAGGTACAAACGTTATCCTGACGGGAGTGATCAAAACATCACTGCTTGGGAACGGTGTAATTCCTTGCGACATCTGTGCTAAAACTACGTTACCATGGTACAATATACACTAGATGTGATTTAATACCTTCAAATGCATTTCACATAAGAGAGGTTCAAAGTCTTGGAGAGACAATTTTGCCTTGTGCTGTCAAGGTCCCTTTCTTTTGGAGGAACCGGAGTAATTGTTAGAATTTTTCCCTTCATTAAGTTCTGCTGTATTTTCTTAGAAAAGCTAAGTGCCAACAACAAAAATAGTGGCATATGGTAACAGTGTTTTTATCTGCATATTCTTCTTTTCTGCTCTTGGCCTCTTGTTTTCCATTTTATTATCCACATGCTCCCAGTGAACAAAGTGATCCATCAGCACTGTTTTAAACTGATGAAATGACACTCGGAGTTAGCTAAAATTAAATCAGAACAGCTCTTCATCCATTTGTTTGTTATCTCCTTGTCTTGCCAGCAGTGCAGTTAGACAGACATAAAGATTTATACTGAAATCAAAGTAAAAATCACTTTTCAAGATGTTAAATTATGGGATGGCAGCTGACAAGAAAAATCATTAAATGTTACCTGTGCTGTATTATTCATCAATTTCCAAACGTGTGTACTCAGGCATCATTCAAATACTCCTACAGTGAAACCTACATTCTTTCTCCATCACAAATCCAGGCGACATGGGGTAAGATCACTCTTTCACTGGGAGGAGAATGGAGGCAGTGACTTCCTTCGCATACGGCTGGCTTCTGCTTCGCTCGGCACCGTGACCTGCTGCCTAACTCCCAGAGCACAGGGCCATTGCCTCTGCACTAGGAAGAAGTCATTAGCAATGACTCTCAGGTTTGACGCTGCAAATACCATTCACGCTTAAACAGGGAAGAAAGAAATGCTGTACAACCAGGCAGCTCTCCAGCTGAGCCAAAGCCTGTAACAAGGCCATTTCCCCACCCTTCCTGTTGAGAGCACAAAAATATGTTCATGAGTTTGCTAAACCTTTGTTTAAACTTCAACAAACTACGAAGTTGTCCATAAATATAGTCTTTTTCAAAAAGAAAGTCATGTTCCATCAAACAGTTTTACTTTTTTCAAGTCCATTTCAACAACAGATAAATCAGCTGATCATGAAATTGCAAAAGAAAATTCCCATTTTGGTGCCTGCTAAGGATATCATGTGCTGGCAGAGTATCTCAGGGAAGCAGAGTCAATTAGCCAATGGAGCCATCCTCAAGCAGTACACGGAAAGCGTCAGAACATGGCCAACTGCTCTAACAGGTGCAAAGCCAACAGTCGCCTGTGTGCTAACCTTTAAACGCATGCTTCTGAGGCACGCCTGCTATTGACCGTTGCTGTGCCCTTATTAGTGCAGAAACAGCAAGAGTAGCCACAATTAGAAGTGCTAAACAAGCAGCTTTATGTAGCCCTCCTGTCAATCTGTGTCAGCTGTAAAAACTGAGCAATAAATGTGCTTATAAAATACGCATAAGAAAAAGTCAGGCACATGAAAAGTACATACATGAAGAAGAAAATTAATGATACCAAGGATATGAAAAAATGTAACCTTAGGTTCATATATTTTCAATAAACCTGTCTGGTAGTATATTGCAGTTCCCCTCTTGGTAATTAGTGTCCTATAGGCATCTGTTTCACTGAAAAAAAATGCATAAACCATGAAAAGATTAAATGTAATTATCATTATTTCCATTTCTGGGGCAAGGCCTTTTCATAAATAATTATGTCACAGTGTACAACTGGAGGCTTTAAACAGTTGCCCTATCATTCATAATAATGAGTAAGATAATAAGCCACAAGCCAAACCTTCACATGCTCGTTAGATAGAGAGGGCTAATTAGGACTTTAACCAGAAATGCCACTAAGCATCATGCTTACTGAGGTAATTAAAGCACTGACGATATTGAGGCCTACATTGTCTTCCAAATCTACAAATGGCACGATGCTGACAAATTTACTTTATATAAAACCATATGGTCTTCAAATGAAGTCAGAGGAATTATGTGTGTCAGGCCTTCCCATTAAAGTCACTTCCATCTACATACTCAGCGTCAAGAAACAGCCCGATTCCTTCTCACCCTGTTCTCAACCAGATTAATGTTGTACCATTCAAGGTAGTACCTTCAATGTAAAACTACTGTAACCAAGACCTCTGCCAATGCGACAAAAAGCCATCTCTACGTGAAAGCCAGAAAGACCTTTCCCCTCAGCTGGAAGAGGTTACGGAATTGACTCACTGACAAGACGCTGACCCAGAGCAGCCAGTGGCATCAACTCCCATCTCCTGCTCATTAAATTTTCAGGAGGAATAATTTCAGATGGAATGGCCTTCTCCTGTACTTTATGCTTGAAGGAGCTGCCTGCAAATACCTGAAAGCCTATCTTTTCATATCTCCCTTTGAAAAGCTACTTTTTGTTCTGGCATCCTTAAAACCAATACATAAACCAGCTGACCAGGTGGTGTGTTGAGAACACCATTCACCATACTGACAAAATGGTACCAGCCTCCCGTTTCTTCATCTTCCTTTGTCCACCTGCTGACTCCCACCATCGTCTGCAACATAAAGGCCATATAATATGTCTCCTTTTCTATTTCTAACTCTGTATAAAATGTGGGCCATGCCTGTAGCTCATGGGTACTGCTCCTATGCAAATAATGTGCATTAATAATAGTAAAGTCATGGCTGAGGTTAAATCTCTGTATATTTTAAGAATATTTCACTGATTTGTGAAGATAAACATTTATACCCGTGTTGAAGAACAAAAAGAGAAAAAATTTTTCTAGCATGTAATGGTTCTCAAGGACAAGTAATAGTTTAGAAAACTATACCCAAGAGCCACAAGTAAATTACTCCTAGTGTCAGTTTAACCTTAAAGACAGGGAGAAAACTTTACTGTTTGTTGTTTTAAGAACTGAAATGCTTATCAAGAAAAAGTCTACCTAAAACGTCTTTTTTTTTAGAAGGACTGTTTATTCTCCAAATTATGGTCTGTATTCAGTTAATGTCTGCAAGCTTAATTTGCAGCCATCCTGAGAAGCAGAAGACACTTACTGAAAAATAGAATAGAAAAAATATTAAACATCTCTTTTGGGAGGCAAATTCCCCTTTATAGCAACATTCTCAATAGATATTAGTGAGCAGTCTGTGAGTTCTGTAGAAAAAGTATGACAACATGACAAAAGGATATCTTTGAAGGCTTTCAAAGCATTTTAAGTTTCAGGTTTAATTTTCATTCTGGATGATTTGGCTGATTTTGTTGAAATGCATTCAGCACTCAAAAATCTACTTTTTTTCTTTAAGGCATTGACAAAACAACCAAAACCTATACTGACCAAAAACGGAGGGGAAGAGAGAGAAACCTGAATCTCTGCCTGGTTGAGAATGTGGGAGATTCTCAACCTTGAGACACGGAACTGGAAGGGACAGGAAGCTGTACCTGTCTGCTTCTCAACAGCCCACCAAATTGTGTTTTCCATGAAGTGTAATAAAAGCTTTTAGAATTACTCCATCTTCACGTCCTGAGTGTGATTCACCAATGGTGAAAATGATCTTGTGTGATTTATTCTAGCAGAGGAAAACATTGGCATACATACTTTCTTTGTCAGGCTGCTTCTGGCAACTTCTAAGAGAACTTCTTTTATTGACAACAGCATATTCTGCAAGAAGTGGAGATGAAGTGGCTCTGTCTGTCATCAGAGAGCAACTCCCAAGAAATTCTGTTCTTCCTCCCACAACTGAGCAAAGGTTTCCAAGAAAGATGATGCTTTAAACCAACCCATTTCTTGGTATACAAGTTCCATGTAGTCCGAAGCAATGTTTTCTGCAGCTCAGCAACTTGGCCACATGTAGGTCCCTCGTAAGTGTTGGAGCAAAGAAGGATCATAGGTAAATGTGAGCTCACAGAAAGAAGCAACAGCAGACAAAGACCAAAACAAGTTGTTATCCTGTTTGGCACAGGTATAGCTGATGAAGGACATTCTCTTCCCATGCTATTTCGTGGTAATCTGAGATTTGCTGGGATTTCAACATGGGTGCTGAACAGATAAAAATTCTGGAACAGATTAGAAGTCCAAGTTTTTCAAAGACTGGGAATCCCTTTGTAGGATCCGGCTGGGATCCTCACCACGGGTCATTTTTGTTACTGATTGATCGCTTGTTAAGAACACCTAATCCCTTCATATTTATATTAATCTCTAGTCCTTGTTTGAAGAGAATTCTCTAGGTAGGATCTCATTCTTCGTTATGCTGCCAAAAGCCTTATCAGCTTTTAGCAGGATATAATTTCCTGCTTAAAGTTTTGTAACAGTGGGCATTCCAGACAGGCATGGGAAACCAATAAACCCAATTGTCAGGCAGGGAAGGTTAAGGAGAAGACAATTTAACATCAGCTACCGTCTTGCAGATTCTTCACTTCCTGCCCTGGATACGGATCAACAGAAACTGGACGTTCTTGTGACTTCCAGGCTGCCGTCAGGGCAGTGCCCTAAGCTCACAATGGTGAGCTGTGGTGGTGCTGTGAACACAGCTGAAGTCAGCAGCAGCTCAACAAGTCCTCTGATGAATGAGAGAGACAATTTAAAAATTAGGAAAGCTGCAGTCACGATTACCGCAAAGCAACAAATGTGACTTTTTTTTAAAAGAGATTTTTAGATTAAATAATGTTGTCCGCTATTGTCACCTTGTTCACTCTGCTATGCTTTATAATTTAGTAAACTAGCACCAATGTCATATCTGAAGTGCATTTCACATGCTGTTAGGCATAATAATGCATATGGTATGCTTCATTTAAACAATCAGATACACCTATTACCAGTCATTTATTTTACCTTTTGTTATTGATTGCTTTTTGTTTCACTGGCTGAGATAAATTAATCCAGCTGACAACTTTCTTGCAAGATCATCAATTAGAAATTTTTGGTCAAGCAGCACATATTCGATGCTTATTATCGGAACAACGCTTTCAGTAAAAGGATTTGGTGTTTTCTAAAAAACCCATCCAGTATCACAGATTCGCAGATGCAGAGTTGCGCTCAGCTCAGTTAGAGCTGAACGCCATAGAGCAATAAGAGAACCAAGCGCTGCACAGATCACATTGAGCTAAACTTTCTCCTCCTTCTCTTCTATTTGCCTGATCACATTTTCTATCCCAACATCCTTCGCCCTCGATTCATCTCACCCCTGCAATCTGCAGTTATTAGGTTGAAAGCTGTCTATCAAGACAACTAGAATCTTACTGACGTACAGAAAAAAAGTGCTAAGCAAGTAAATCCCTGACCCCCAATCTGGAGGCCCAGGGCAGAATAATAACAGAAAACCAGAGATTACATTTTGCTAAAGGTTGCTCAGAGGCTTAGCAAAAGTTCATACCCATTCCTAGACTTATTCAATTCTGTTATTTTGACCAAAGCCTCTTAAAATCAGTTTCTCTAGTGGAAATAGCTCAAGAATTTCTCACACAAAGTTACTATGTCTACCTGAAATAAAAACAATCCTTATGGAATGCAAACGATTCTAAGGAGCTCAAACCAAAGAATCTAAACAACTTCACTCCATCTCAATCTAATGTGGACCGAACGTAGATAACTGCAGACACCACTGAGCGCAAATATCTCCCAGTATGGTTTCTTCAAGCACTGAAGAATCTCCACAGATTCCCATAACACATATCAACTCTTATTTCTCTCTTCCTGTTCTCCCAGTTCATTTTCCATGCTTCCTTCACATTTACATCATCTCTTGGCTCTTTATCTATTTTCTTCTATTTTCTTGCCTTTCTTCTTACTCCAGTCACCACTATGATGTCGGCTGGAAGAGATGGAAATTAAGACTTCTCTCTCTCAATTGTCCTCACCTTATGGCATTGGTTCCGTCCTGGGTTCAGGCTAGGTATTAATTAGTCTCACACTAAAAAACACTAACTGCGATCAAATTCCTGAAAACCTGAGTTTACAAGGTAAACAGAAAATAACCCTTATCTATAGTTCCATAAGGCGTGAGAGACCTTTAAAACTTCTCTTCCATTAAAAACAGAACTTGGTTTCAATCGCTGCATTGGAGAGAGACTATTTTAACGTCACTGAACATCTGCTTCATATTTTGGTCATATTAGAGCTGCATTCAGGAGGCCTGTACTTGCACTCTACCTCCCGTGGATGAATAACTCCACCAGACAGCCCAAAACAAAGAGCTCTAAGTCAAAACCGAGCAATAATGGCAAACTTCAGATCCAACACTGAACTATGTCATAGTACTGATGGTGGAGGACTAAAGTCAGTGTGCCAGTTAACAGCTATTCCTAGTTAAAAGGAGAAGCAAAGTACGTGTGTATTCTTAAACGTGTGCCTGCATATGCAAACCTGCAAGTATTTGATTGGAAGATCAGCTATCTGGCTACAACAGAAAATATTCTTTCTACCTCTCAATAAATAAGAAAGATACATTATTTCAGAATAATGTTTGGCTCTGTCAATAATGCATATCATAAGTCTATAAAATCTTTCATCTCTTAGAAACTTGTTTAATAATCTTGTCATCTACTTCAGTGCTTGTTAATTGAATGGAAAAGTCTCTGAGCCACAGGGCAAATGAGGTATCTGATTTCTTTCTGCATTTTGTATATACAGAAGCAGCTGAGAACTGCAAATTTTCTTATTAGGCAACTCTAATGGGCTGTTCAGAGAGACAATGTTAGGGCTGACACTTGTAAAATGGAACTATGGCTACCTTAAAAGCTGTCCCACATGTTAAAGTATGCCAGCACAACTTCCAAAGTGCTATAGGCATGCTTTAAATCTGTTACCAGTATTCCTAATTTGGAGTGAGATGAAAGCAAATTCCTTTTATACATGGGCCCACAGATTTATTTAGTTTTCAAAGTGTTGGAAAAACAGAATAGAGAGCAATAGAATGTTTTGGGTTTGCATTTCCTTTTTAGTTCAGATCAATTTTAAAACATCATAAAGGAGTGAAAAGAGATTAGAGAATAAAAGTAAGCAGAATGAGCAAGAGGAATCAGCTGAAAAATCCCTAGAAAGATGAGTAAAGCTTTTCATTTTGAAAGTGAGTCAAAACTATATATTTATAATAGCCCTATTGATACAATATTACATTGGGGAGAACAACAACATGAGACAACATCAATGAAAATCTAATAGTGGTTCATACCCAAAGGATCTTATGCAATTAGGGCAAAATCCCATAGTCACTGAAGGCAGTAGGAACTTTCCCTTCATAGACCTCAATACAGCCAAGATGTCATCTTTGCCATTACCCCAAGTAGGTTAGCCTTTTACAAGGACTTTTGTTTTGTAGTAGAAACATCATCAAAAACCCTACCAATAAACAAATGAGAAAGCACAAAATTAAGACAAAATATAGTGAAATAGCAAGAGTCTGGGGGAAAATTAAAAACTTGTACAGGAGAGAAAATAAAGAGTAGACAGAAGTGACCATTTTTGTTTAGTAACGCATTACCAGGTTGTTATCTAACATATATTAATAATAGAGATAACTGTAAGGAACTTAATTACAGTGTAAGAGATTAAGAGGATGAGTGTAATACATCTGCAAAGGAAAATTAACACAGTTTAGCACCAGTAATGCTCTCTGCCAAAATGCAAAGACCGAACCATTTAAACTAAGTATGGATGAAAGCTAAAATCCAATGCTGCTTATAATCAAAACTTAGCCAGTATTTTTTGTCCTGAGAAAAAGGA
This sequence comes from Theristicus caerulescens, assembly GCA_020745775.1. Taxonomy (NCBI): domain Eukaryota; kingdom Metazoa; phylum Chordata; class Aves; order Pelecaniformes; family Threskiornithidae; genus Theristicus; species Theristicus caerulescens. The sequence continues at coordinate 20,736,595 of CM036568.1, read as the reverse complement.
CAGTAGTGTCTTTGCTTACTGAAGTTCTGGAGAAGCTGGGGCACAGGAAGGATCGTGGGGACATGGCCAAGAGAGAGGAGTTTCAGTCAGCTGGAGAATGGGTGTTTCTGATGACTGAGCCCCCTCTACTCTCTAAATCACGATGTTCATAATTAAGAGAATTTTGAATCTTGATCTTCTCCTGCAATCTAAAAGCCTTAAAAGGATTACCCACATCAGGTAGGTAGTTGTAGCTTTTCGAAATGGATCCAAATCTTTCCATGATGATCCCCTTCTTTGATCACGCCCAGTCTCTTGTACACGTGGTCAGTACAGTGTGTGTGTAACCTCACATCTGAATTGATGCCTAAGCTTGAGAAGAGGGGATGGTAGCGCACACCACGTAACTTGAGATATCTGAGGGGCCTGGACTCAAAGCTTAGCTCCCTGTGTAGTTAGTGAACACTCAGGCAGTAATTAGGTGTTCTTAAAAGGCCTTGAATCTGCATGCAGAAGAAGTTATTTTAAGAGTACTCTGATCACTCTCTGGAGGATCCAGTGAAAACCTCGGCTCCAAATTTGTGCACCAAGCTGATGCTCAGTTGTATAAAAACCTCTTGCACAGCCAGCTCACTGAGAAGCCACTACAAACTGTGATAATCTCCCTTTTAGAAGAAACTCATGTTTGGTGTTATTTCAAAGCTTATAAAGCATGAGGGCAAAAAGGCAAGTGCCTTTGCTATCTGGAAGCTTCTAATTATCCCTTTAATCTCTATCAGGAATATTTCAGTTGGTTCCTCCTGTCCAGACTTCCCTACTGTTGATGTGGAAAGACTAACAAAACAGTAAGGCAAAAGCGGGCACTTAGTTTCAGCTTTCAAGAGCTGTAGTTGAGCGAGTTCTTTCAGAGATCCATAGCCACAAGAGTCATCATCTGAGAAGGAAGTTAGGGTGCAATTTATCAATTCTTGTGACAAGTTCTGCACAGCAAACCCTTTCCTTTCATTTATTATTACCCTAGGTGTGTAAACAATTCATACAGCAGTTAAAAATCCTCCCGCCACGTCTGTACTATGACCCTGAAGTAACGTGTGACTTTTTTGTCTGAACATCCAATAACCAACTAGCCACATTAAACATGGACATTTGAGAGGAATGTGATACATGCACATAAGAACTGAATTTAGACCCATTTATACAAAGGCATTTTCCAAAAGCCACGTGAGATAAACTTTGTTTCTAACTATTATCTATGCCAAAATGCTTCTTCTGGTGCTTACTTTAGATCTCTTTATGAATACCTTGAGGTGTATATCCTCATTAAGAAAAACCAAAAAGGGGGAACAGAGATGTAGCACTCATTTTAATGGACTCTTTCAATGCCAAATTATCCAATAACATTAGATAGTACAGGATTGGACAATGTCTCTAATAAGCTGGTGAAGGATAAGGCCATTTTTGGGAAACAGAAAATCAAGATAGATCAGTTTACAAAGAAAATACTGCATCCTACATCTAAAATGCACACATATGTCTTTATGGTGGGTAAATCACGTTCTCGATTGGTTTTTTTCAGTATTTTCTTTATACTGTAAGCCCCATTACAAAAAGTAGGCAGGGAGATCTGGCTCAGCAATACTCAGTAATGCTTCTTGGTTACCTGTAAGTGTTGCTTTCAAACTCTCCTTCGTTACCAGGTGTGAGCCACAAACAACGTAAGACTCCTACCTCTCTCATCCCAATGGCATCTGAATACAAGAACTTGTCTGGTTTTACAGGTGACTTTTCTCTTATTGTTGCTCTTTGCGGAGGAGGAATAGTGATTTTGTTAGTGTGGGCCCTATCTGACCTTTCAGAAATTTAAGAGAGAAACTAAGTTCAGGACACGAAGCACTGTTTTCATGGTGATGCTGCACATTTTGAACCAGATATCTTCTCGCACAGTGGACGGACAGCAGGAACATTCAGTTCTGCTTACCTTTTTCAACTACTGCATAATAACAACCCAATTTTCTGATCTGGATCCTGTAAAAAAATTTTTTTTTTCCTCAGACTACTTCTGGCTGACTCATCATATAATGTACCTCAGAGACCTGTCTGTCTTGTCAAATTAACTTGAAAAGGCTACTGAAGAGATGAATGACAAAACCGATATTTTCCACTTGCAAAATAATTCAGGTTATGTTATATATTTACCACCGAAACCTTTCATTTCACTTTTTGCCACGTAGTCACTTTTCCAAAGAACAGATCTGTCATTCTATAACTTTCTTTACATATATACAACCTTTAAACAAGTATCTAAGAAACAGACCCTGTTAATCCTTCAGATCTGCTGTCAGTATTATTTGGTTGTAGATCCTCACCTAGGCTAGAGCCCCTAGACAGCCTTTGCCCTAACAAAAGGGCAGGAAAAGGGAAGAAAAACAAAAGCACCCCAAGCAACTGGAGCCCTGGAAGCAATTTACTTGAGGATGCAAGATCATGAACAGCCAAATTTGAAACCTTAATCGCTTGAATTTCTGGACCACCTGACTCCTCATATGCCCCTTTTTAATCAGAGTTGGGTATTAGCTTACATGAGAACACTAATCACTTAAACAGAAAGGACTGATGGCCCTAAAAATATGGATCAATATCAAGAACTCATGTCTTCATTACATGTATTTCAGGGAATATATGCACGTATTTCATGTATTTTTAAGGAAGGGAACCAAACCTCTCAGACACTGCTGCTCTTTCTTACATGAGGTTTCCATGGATAGAGTCTGGTACTATATTCCCCTAACTCCTCCAATGAAGATTTATAATCTGAATAGCTCGGAGCAAAACAGCATCAGAGTAATCTACATTACAGTAAAAACCCAAACAAGAACGTAACCTAGAAATTTCACTCTACCTTAACGACCAAATTTTACAGGGAAAATAAAGCAAGAATTGCAACCCTGTGTTTACTGTTGAAGTGCTTATAGTTTCATTGACAACAACCTGCATGCTTACTAAGTTAGGCACTTGATAAAAAAAGATTTTGTAACTGAACCTATATTTATTTTAAAAAATTTCCATCCCTTCTTTCCCATGACTAGCTTCAAAATCTAACTTTCTGAGCTGATCTAAATCCTCTCTGTGACTTCTGAGGACACGAAGGAAGTGTACTTGCTTTGGACGTTTTTGGTAGTGCACCTGCAGAGGAATAACGACAACAGAACAGCCTCAGAAAAATGAGTCCAGTGTTTCCCTGTTGTCTCCAGGCTTATTGCCCGTCTCTGGGTTGCTCTCTGAACAATCAGGAGGCAAAGCAACGCTGTTCAGGCAACTGCCCTTGCCAGAACAATAACAGACAGCAAACGCTACAAGCAAGTGCTAAGCGGAGTTCCAGCTATTTTCTGCCCTTTTCCCCCATGCTTTACCCTCCCCGACAAAACAGTTACACCTGTCTTTGTAACCATATACATACCCATCTCCTTCCATCCTCAGGCATCAGGAATACTCTCTGCATTCCTAGTCCTAATGACAAGAGACTGCTTCTGCCAGTTTTGACCTCTCAGTCTCCTCCATTTTAACAGTTTTTAACTATGGCTCTGCTTGGCATGCAGAAACCTTTTCCCAGCAAATTAATCCTCCACTTCGCCGGGCAAGAATAACAACATAGGCCTCACCAGGGTTTCTGCCATTGACTAAATCAACCCCCAGGTCAGTTTTGCCATCGGTGACTCCTCTACCAGCTGTGCAGGCAGGTGCCCCCGTACAGCACCATGGCCTTCAGCCCCTCTTCTCCACGCAGATACCTTCAGCACAGGTGAGAGCCTTCACAGCTGCAGCTCCACCGCCCGCTTACTGAGACTCGCTCACCCCGGAGGCTGCCCTGCGGAAGGGCAGAGGTGCACGGCGCTGCCTTGCGCAGGTAGGAACAGACCCTCCCTCTAGCACAGCCTGGTTACCGACAGCGTGGTCCGCTGCAGCAATTAATTGTCTCATCCAAACGATGAGCTCCTACTAGAACCCATGTCCATTAACCTTATTCTAATTAATTAGGTTAAAACAAATCCTTCCCTCCGACTGAAGACATTTAATAATCATTTTTAAATCATAACTTTTAATTGTAATTTTAAGTGTAATTTGGTCTCTATGATCAAAAGTGTATAATCGAAAAAAAGCTTGCAACAAAAAAGTGGATTTTTTTTTCCTTGTTCCATTGTTTATTTTCTACCATGTTTACTGTTGCAGAGCTGTAGCCAATGCCTGCGAACTTCAGTGGTGCTTAGGCACCTGAGTTGTCCATCTGAGCATTTTTAAGGAGTCAGGTAAAACTCTTAAGTATAGCAAGTGTATGAGTTCACTAGTCTATTAATTTTTTGTCGCTGTTCTTTGTTAGTTTGGGGTGGTGGGGTTTGGTTTTTTTTGTTTGTTTGTTTTGTTTGGGTTTTTTGTTTGGTTTTGAGGGTTTTTTTCTTAGTTCCACTTTTAACCGTGTATTAACAAGGTTCAGGTTCAAAAGCTGGGTTTTAAATTCCAAAAAAAGCTTTTCTATAAATCAGAGCAATTATTACCTCTGGAGAAGTCTAGGATTAGTATCCTATATAATGACGATACTTGCTAAACAATATGGATTTTTTTTTTCTTGGTAAGGTGAATTACGTGACAGCAGCATGCTGTCAATAAAAAGACTAAGTACATTTATACATAAAACTGATTAATAATAAATACTGCTTTGGTGTCATCTTCTGATGCCAGCAGTGAGAGCTGGAATTGCAACTGCATGTTTCTTGAACTCCCTATTTCAATTTACTTTAGCTGATGCCATTTCTCACTGTACTTTTAATTTCCTTTCTGTAGAATGAACTTAACTTTCAGAGATTCACTACCCTAATTTTGCACAAGCATTCATTTTAGTATTTACAATACACATAAATAACAAAGAAAAAAAGGTGTTTATATCATATTTTTTCTGAAAACATAGTCCAAAGGAGAATACTGCGTACCTTGTTACTCGAAATATCTTGTAAAAGTTCAGTGGATGGATGAATGCCTTATTATGAAGCTGCAGCTAAGATTACCTTCAGAAACTGAAACAGTTTCTTGAAAGTATGAAGAGGAAAAAACACGCATTTGATACTTATGCCCCAAACTCAGATCTAACATGGAAAAGCTGTAAGAAGGTGTGATCCAAGAAGCCGTGAGCACAGGAGAGAGAGGAAGACCACCACATTTGAAAAGCCGCCCCCGTGTCAGCCTTGGCTACTCACTCACACGGTAACAGCTTCTGCTTGTCTCCAAAGGGCAGGTCTAGCTGGTCCACCAGAAGGATCCATGGTTTGAACCCAACACCAGTCAGGTGTTGGACACAGAGGTTTAAAAAGTTACCGGACTTCACTGGAATTACTAAAGAAATTAGGACATGCTTTGCTTTCAGTTGCAGCTTACTGGAAAGAATTTTTTAGCTTACGGAAACTCCATTTCAGTGCACCAATATGCAGTATCTCTCTGCAATGCCATGCAGCAGGCTCCGGTGAGAGAACACATTCAGACATCCTCCCTTCACTGCAATATTCTTGCTTACCCATGTTGAAAGGGAATAAAACAATCCTTGGTAGATATGAAATTGTTCATGTTTCCATTTAAAGCAATATCTTAGAAACCATCAGGAGGTCATGTATTCCATTCGTCATATATATAGTGTTTTGCATCTTCCCAAGGGCACTGGAGTGCATGCATAATTCACATGGAAGAAATAGTCAATAAAATGTTCAAAACACTTTTCAAAGCACACATGGCAAATAAGCTTTTATTTGCTCCTTTTGTGTTATGCTCTCTTTCCCACTGAAAATAGTCTTCTCTGTAATTTTTGATCCAATATTTCTGTGGCGTTATTGTTGTTCTGCTACCTTCCCTAAGTAAATTACATATAAAGAATATCAGGGGATGCTTACTTGCAGCTACATTCTCAGCAAGAAATAGATGCAATGAATTCACTGCTGAGAGATTTATGAGATTCTAATCAAAAAGTGTCATAATAAAATGTTTACATTGTAAAATGAAAAATCTTTGGCTTTTCAGGGCAGTAGGATGGGAAGTTTGCCACTTGGCATAGCTAAACTTTTATGAATGTTTATGAACTATTCTACTGGAAAATGAATGATGGGCTGTAATAGTTTTTGTGTATATGTCACTATTCCCTACCACACTGTGATGGGACTATTCATGTATAACAGCTAATACAGCAGAGTTGGAGCTTTTCCTGCCTCGGTAGGTTCTGGAGTTTTCAGAGCCAGACACTTGCTAATGCCTATTTATATGCATCTGATTCCACACATTCTCCAACTTCAGGGAGACAGAAGGGGCAGAAAATGGAGTTCAAAAAGAAATACGTTAGATATCTGAAACGAAACAAAAAAGCAGGAACACTAAAATCCATTTTAGGACATCTCCATAGAGCTGCATCATTCATCCATTGCAAATCACAAGCACAGACCAGACGTTAAATGCCATTCTATCTTTCCCAGAGAAGTCAGGGCACTTTCAAAACACAGAGGGTGGCAAATCAAAAAGGTTTTTTTTAAAAAAAAAAAAAAGAAGAGAAGTCAGTTCTGTGCTGCCACCTACGCCAGACCCTACCAGCGCAGCAGGAGCGGGGCATGAAAGGGCAGGGTAACCGACCTGAGCACTCGCTGCCCAGAAGCCAGGGAACGCGTACAGCCTAATTTCAATGTCGGTTCAGTTTCTACTTCAGAGTGTGCTTTGGCTACGTTGTGAGTCACAAACTCCTGCAGAGCCACTGGCTGTCACGGCCCTCACTAACCTCTCTGTTCGGCTGGATCATTAAGCCGCAGATCAGCCTGCTGTTTCATAAGATAAAGGCAAATCTTTTTTTTCCCTAACTTCAGAGCACCACTACAGCATACAGCTTAAGCAAGGCTCGTTAGCAGGAACTTTTAAGAAGAAAAAAATGAGTAAATAAAATGAATAAACCCACTTATTTGTACAGCAAACTGTATTTGCTGGTACAAGAAATGGTCTCTGTATTCGGCTTTCCAAGACAGAGATGAAAGATGGCATTATGGATGGCGGTCCATTAAGCAGTTGCATGGATGGCAGACTTCCTTCATGTTGTTCCTTTGAAAAGGCAAGTTGTTGCCATTCAGTTGTTCTTGTTGTTTTGTAATAGCTCATCAGGGCTTCTTTGAGCTGCACCAAACCCAAGCTAACTTACACTATTCTATTGCTGTCATTTTCCTTCCATATTTGCAAAGTTAGTAGCTGACAGTGTTTATGAAATATTGCAAGGAGGGCTGCCTGAAGCTCTCCCATTTCTGTCTCTGCCTTTGTCTTACTAAAAATGGTAATCTTGGCGGTAAATTAGAAAACAAAATAATAAAGAACAGCATCTTACATGGCAGACACATCCTGAGACACCACAGCTTGTGTCACATTAAAATTCCCCCTTACTCTTTACAAAACGAAGTGCCAGAGAAAACATTTTCCTTTCCCGAACCCAGGTAACAGCTGGATTTGTCCTGCCTCCAGCCTGTCAGTTCACGTGCTACTCATCATGCAGCTGCGTCAGTGAACCCCACTGGTTGCTGCTTCTTTATGTTTAAATACCTAACCTTCATTACAGAGCTCAAAAAGATACAAAAACCTGAAAAATTCCGGCCATGGCATGGTTGCAATTTCAAAGGAAAGTCTGCACGTTTGTTTATTTGAAAAAATATTTATGTAAGCAGGGTTCTCTAGTCATACGCATGTGATAACACACTGAGTCAACAGCACTGGTACACCTTTGACATTAGTTGGGTTTATATCCTCTAATACGACAGTAATTAAAATTAATTCGTGCGGATTTCCCTTTAAATATACTCCATTAGCAAAGAGCATTTGTCAAATCTACCTCCAGCATACAATGCCTAATAATATCCCTAAACATTAAAAGCCCTAATCCTGTAATTTATTGCTCAAAGCAGTTTACACATATTAGTCTAATAAACCGCAAGCAGTGAATTAACAGATGTCTTCTTGTACGTGGAATAATTTACTATAAATTCATGCATATTTAGTAAGAGTATGACACAATTAACTGCAGTGGGCCCGCTGAAATGAGAAGTAGCTCTGATGTCATGCTGAAGATGAAAGGTGTTTTGAATCCTCTCAGTCTCACAGTTTTGTTAAGATGTAAAATTCCCATTTATAGTTTATGACATGCATCTGATTAGAAATCCTAATAGCCTCCATAGCAGAGTAGAACAACTGCAGACAGGGAGAATTGTAATATTTACCATCCCATTATTATTCAATATATTTATTCAGTAAAACCCAGCACAACCATATTAGGCACATTGCTACTTAGACTGTAAACGAAACACTGAGGCCATAAACAAATCCCTACTCTCACAGCAAGTCAAATGTTAAAAAATAAGAAATGCAGCTACAGATATTAGTAAGTCCAGGCTTATGCAGAAAATTATCAGGCCGATATTTATGTTAAATATGATATCTTGACTCAGTGGTCATTAACTACCAGTTTTGATTTATATCCTCGATATGCTCAAGGTTCCTGCTGTGCAGTTCCAAACTCAGTCCTTGAAGCTTAATGAATAAGCAGTACTGAGAATGCAGAAAATTCATAGCCTTTGATAGATATAAGACTAAAAGATTGTAATACAGAATTGAAAATACTTAAACAACCGCTAATGCCTGCCATCAAGACAAAGAATGTATGCACAGATACATGGGAGGAAAAAGTGAATCAGCAGTAATCACAATTCAGAAATCAGCAGCTCTGAAAATTTCAAGGTGACTGAAGAGGCCCAGCAGACATCCTGGTTGCCGTTATGTCACTGGAGCTTATCATTAAAAGGGTCTCTATTTATATCCTTTACCTCCACACACCTCGTGGTGGATAGGGAAAATACGTAACTGCATTAACTGACTTGGTAATTAAGGAAAACGTCGCAGACAGAGTTCCTTTATCAAGAACTTAAGGTATCTGAGGTCTTGAATTGAGAGTCTGTGGCAACCAACCAGGTCTCAGCAAATCTGAACTAGGAAGGGCTTTTAAGCACAGATAGGGCAAGCAAGGTAAAAACTGATTAGCCCAATCAATAAAAACCCGGTGGGATCTTCCGTAGCATCACTGAACTTACAGGCCCCTGGACTCGGTTTGCTCCTGGACAACAAAAAAGATGAGAGGATAACTCTCCTATTATTGAGGTCGTCACTTACACGCAGTGATCACGTCACTGACAATTAGAAAAATGGATAACGGTTAATAGTTGATAGTACATAAATAATATCCTCAGGGATGCAACTGCTGCTTCTTCAATAAAAATATTTTACACCAGTAAATGAGATTCTCCTCTCAGTTTTACCAATGGGAAGTTGCAACTACATTACGTGAAGAAGGATCTAAGCCAACTTTATTTCCATCTCCTCCTTTTGGGTGACTGTTTTATAAGTGACTTGATTACTGTAGTGTTCAGCACTTCTAAACGGTTCTGATAGTTTGATACAGGAAGTTATAATAAGTTCTATTAAATGTGGGTACAGAGCAAGGAGCAGTCTCTTCAAGGCTAATTGCTCTTGCTCTTAGGTGGCCGACGAGACAAAATAATCTATAACCTCTTCCAACCTATCAGCTTCGCAAAAGAGAAGGGCTACCGTCACAAATCTGTAAAGTTCTTTCTCCCCTGATCAGGATTTTAGGCCCGATAAACATTTTGGCCTGTTGTACTTCTTATGTGGTCATTTTGCATGAATTACGTTGCCAAATATATGAAACATTGGGCAGCGTGATGAAGACGACTTGAAAATAAGCCTTCACAGCAGTGGGGTTTTTATCATGTACTGATTATATAATGATTAGATTTACCATGTTATTTTTGGAAATAACTCTAAAGTGTTATAAATGTTATATCATTTTTTAAATCACAAACACTTAAGAAATGCAGAAGGCTATTAACTTCATTGCAGCCCCTTAAACTGCTGTGAAATGAGCTCTAAATGTGCTATAAAGTGATTTCAACAATTTATAAACCTCCCCTGAGTAGCCTTGAGCAAGATATAAATGTTAGAGAAAACCATTGTTGCAGAACAGATAGTTATTCACTTTAGGGATGGCGATACTTTAGTGGTTTGCATTGAAATCTAAATAATATAGGTTTGTTCCTTTGGTGTTCTAGCTAATTTCCAGACAGTCTCCAGAATTCGCAGTCTACCTTATAGTTTCAGAAAACAGGGTTTTTTTACCTTTATTCTGCACGCCCTTTCCCTGCGCTGTAGTAACACCTCCCAGCTGGCTCTGAGCAACGCCCTCTCCTTTATTTGCACAGGCACCAATTTCTTCCTGAGGTACTTAAATGAAACTACTATCACAGCTGAACATCTTATAATATCCACAAGAAAAACAACTACACCTTCTTAAGGTACAATATCCCAAAACATGATCAATACGCTCAAGTTGCCCGATGTAGTACATAAGTGGTTTGAAGTAGCTCCTGACAGAAAGAATTAAAGTTCTGAGCACTGAAGCATCCTTATTGCAAGTAGCTTATGGAGAAAACACAGGAAAAGCACATAAAGACGATCTGCTTTTTCGTAGCAAATGTATACATGATAGCCAAGAGTAGCATGGATTTTTAATCTTAATTTTTTGATACCTTTAGCTTTTATGTCTTTAAAACACATCTGAGAATGTAAAAGTATATTTTCCTGATAGTCTGGATGTGAAAGGAATCATTTACAGAGATTCAAAGTCGGTTATCCAGCACCATTTACAAAAGCTATTTACTAGAGGCCTGGCTGACTGCCTCGATCTGCCGTGCCCCGTTCCAGCCACTCGCTGCTACCGCAGCACAAGCCACTGATCAATACAGACAATCTGCTCTGAATACAAGTTCACTTTTTTCCCCATCAGTAAGCAACCTTCTCCCTCCCTGAAGCACACCAAAGCCAATCAATTTACAGTGTCTGCTTCATCTGTTTGCATTTTATGAAGGGCTGCAGTCGGATGCTTTAGAGGAGGCAGGACTTCTGCACAAGTCTGTTACCTAGCATTTGCAGATTTCCCTCAAGAAGCCAGAATATAAATATTTCGCCTGGAACTACATCTTACATCCACTTAGGGCTATGGCTGCATGGGAGGTGAATCACACAAGAACATAAACCACTCCACATTGTTACAGCACTGGACACGGAAAGCTGTAGAATTAATTATTTTATTCCTACCTATGCACAAATGCTGCATTATCCATGAGAATAGAGAGAGCTGTCTCTGCATGACAATGTAGAAGTTCCTTTCACAGACCAATATGAATGACTTTTATTTAGAATTCTGAGGATTTTTTCACATATTCTGAATGTTTTGATTTTGTTAGGTTTTGGTGTGGGGTTTGGTTTTTTGTTTTGCTTTGGTTTTTTTGTCTAAACATACCCTCCTTTGTACTTTAAAACCCCAGGCAGGAGTGGGACGGGGGGTAAGACAGAAATATTGACCCAAACTAGAAGTGCCAGAAATCTCTAGATTCCTTAAGATTTTAAGTCCAAATCTGCCATTTTAAAAGGTGTGTGTATGCCCTGGATAAGCTTGTGAACTTTTGGATACTCAACACAAACTAAATCAACCCCTGAACCTTTTGCAATACCTCTGTGGTAATTACGATGGGAATTGTTACAAGAATTCAAGCGAGTATGGTTCATAAATCCTATTAACCTCTTAATCAAAGATCACTTTGAAAATTCTATGCCACTGGATCTGTTATAGACTTTATTATGACCTCTGCCTGGCACTGCCAAAATTTCTATTTTCTGCTCAGTTAATAGTGCTTGAAAGATCTGTTCACAAGTTTCCCAAATAAACACATCTGAGAGTTTGACATGCCGCACTCTCCTAAAAAGGAAAAGGGAATTTTGAATACTAACTTCTGTTTACATTTCTTTTTACAATAGATGGATTAAAAAGTAGATGAAAAAGTTTTAAAATTAAATTAATAATATTATACCAATGATTAGTATCTGCAAGTAACAAGAGTAAACGTAAAGCATCCAGATTGAATGAAATTTGATATTTGAACTTCAGTAGAGTCGCATGTAACTTCTGAAATTAGGTGACCCGTTCCCGCTTGTGAAGTAACATAAAGATGTTATATGGTAAGACTAGAGCTTGCTGGGGGAGGGCCATTTTTACAGTTCATATCGAAGTGCAGAAGTACAATTTCAAATATTAAGATAAATGGTCAACAGATAAATGCTGATAGTTATAATTCATTTCAGATTTTAACTTTTTCCAAGAACACACATGCTTGGATTTAAAGTGCTGTTTGCCAGTCACAGTATCATTTGCCTTTGACCATTTCACCTGCTCTCTAACCATCTCTAGAACATTACAAGATTTTTCAGTGAGAGCTACTACACTGCTACCTCAAAACAAAGCAACCTGAACAGAGGAGCACTGTCTTCTGTTTCTTCACTACAAAAACTAAAATAAAAAAAAAGAAAGAAAAAACCCCTCAAGTTTTGCATGAAGCGTATTCAGTACAGAAATCTGAGTTCCGATTTCCTCTCACACACCTGTTCAGAAATAAACATTCCCGCCCCTCCATTTCAACTTCTGTTCTACATTTACTGGATTCCAAGATATTTCTAGGGTTGATTTTTTTTTTGGATGAACACCCAGGACAGATGCTCAATACCCCAGGCTACAGTGACTGTGCTATGCCAAGCAAGACAGCAGGCGAAAGACAAGTGAGAGAATTCAGAAGAGGAAGTATGTGCTGTAAACTCTGCCCAAGGTTTCTATGAACCTCAGGTTGTTTTCGTACATAAAACCTACTCCAAGCACTTTTGTATATATGCAAAACATCACCATTTCAACATTTTCTTCTAATCTCTGCAAAGCTATGGCTATATAGTCTCAAACACACTAAAAAAAAAGTTAATTTTCATTTCACAGAAAGTTTATGGTACAGCGGAAAGGATGTTGTCACTGCCTCTGGATGACCTGCCAAGTTGTCTGTTACGCCCCTTCTTGGAAATTTCCTGGCAATCTCAAACTCAGGCTGGTAAAAGTTCCTATGGCATAACATCATGAATGTCCATTTTTCTTGCACAGCTGTAGTCAGCCAGCATCTAAAGAGCCTGAAAGCCTACTATCATTCCAGAAATTAGGCACTTTTTTCAATGATTATATGAAGTACACATTTCTAAGAAAAGTATAAAGTCTAACTGTATATCACAATGCATTACACAGAACATTGCTCTACAAGAACGCAAAATGCCAACACTGCCTTCTCATCTTAAATGCATGTATTTAGTATACTAGCATTGCCTCATCTTCAGAGCCCTTCAGGCCAAAAGCTCAGAGCCAGTTACCATGGATCAAGCTTTCAGAATTACCATTTACAGCATGAACTATCCACAAACCAAAGAGTAAACTTACAATGGGTTTTGAGTAATTTGTTATCACTGTAACAGGAGGACATATTCAAGGATTCAAATGGCTGGGCTTATCAGCAGAACTTAAAAAAAAATCTTAAAAATTTTAGGAGAGTGTTTCAATCATTGCTCATGGAAATTATCCTAGAACAGACCTCACAAGAACTCTGAGTTTCCCAGAACCAAAAATCCAGAGAGAAGTCTGGTTTACGCAAACTGTAACTCGGCTCCACAAACATACAATTTCTGAGTGTAATTTTCTGAGATGAAGTGAAATGGATGCCCAGCTTATTTTTCTGTTGTGAATAAAAGGCCAGATTCATTAGTTAAATTTCAGGGAAAAGACAGAGTGGGTGGTCCATCATATCATTTTTATGCTTTGCTGAATAATTTTTGAGGACAGAACATGAAAGGAGAATTTAGATCAATACAAACAATGTGAGACACAAACAGAAGATATGTGGAATGAAGTGGCTGACATTATTGAAAGAGTAAAACAGTAAGTTTCAAATTAAAATTAATCCAGCTTGGAATCTTGTATTAGATGAAACAGATAAAAGCAACATGCCAGAAGACCCAGTGACCCTGGCAGCCAAAGAATAATGGTGGGATGAACGCTGTACGGGAAAGCACAACAGCACTGATTTAAAGATTATTAACACAATTTTCTGCTATTCATTAGATGCTCATTGCTGGGAAGCAGTGAAGGAGGATTCTTCAACAGAAGGAGGACAGTCTGCAATACAATTATGAGCTCCCAGTATAATGCTGTAAAAAAGCAAGATTAGTACGACCTAGAATGTGTCAACCAACACGTTTGCAATAGGGAAGTTGCTCGTTAGTGGCAAGAACAGAAACCCAGCATTTAAGAGCCTGCCGCTCCATAGCGCTGCCATGAAGCCGGGGTATCACCTGAGGTGCTGTACGCACTTGTTCCTGCCTCTGCTGTTTCTGATCACATCCTTACTCGTAAGCGAAGTTAGGCAGAGATGCTTATTCTGTGTTTGCATGACCCAGCTGTGTCTTGATTTCAGACTTCAGACACTACTTCTCTGTGCAAGAGACGAAAGGTGGTAGGGTCCTTAACTATCAGCTTGAGGGTTGTGGATACTAAACTTCTTGATGAAATGCAATCTCTTAAAGCACATAACCCTGCACACTCACCATTTTATTTATCCCAGACATCCCGTTTGTATCATTCAGTGAAGTAAAGAGACTCAGCAAATGGAACCAGAAAGCACTGACAGCCATCAAAGCTGTTTCTCTCGTGTCACACATTTTCTGCCCAAATGCGCACTCAGTATTTGGAAAGTGATATATATTTATGCAAATATTTTTGCTAAAAGCAGCCCTGTGGACTCATAGTCTTATGAAGTCATGGAGAAAAAGTTAGTCGTTAAGCAACTTTTTTATTTCAGTTTGTTTAATACAAAAAGTTGGAAAATTGTCAATGACAGAACAAATACTACTTAAGAGCAGGGGATGTTTCCTATCTGTCAAACGTCTGGCAGGTCAGAATAGCCGTGCCATACACCAGTTAATGGGGTCTGTTCACAACATAGCGTCAGCCAGTGGTCTAGTGGGTGACTAATAAGACTCATTCCAGACTCTGTTTTACACGTTAGCCTGCATTATTGCAAGCTGCAAAATTTGAACTTGAGCAAGTAAAAAGTTAGAAATGTCCCTGTGATTAAAAAATTGCTGATTTTCTGATCTCCTCTTTCCTTGGGATCATTCTGCTTTGCACTAAAGTATACCACAGATAGCGATCCAATACAATCACTGCAGCTACTCATTTCTTTATCTACGATTTCTCCTCTGATACTCAGTTCCATTTATCACTTCCCAAAGATAAGCATCCTAAGATTTCCCAGGGGTAGCTAGAAAAGGTACATTTAGAAGTCATTGTATCGCAATTGAATAAATAATTTTACACCACCACACCCCCAAAAAACAAACCTAACCAAAAAAACTAGTTATAACATTAATCCCTAAAAGTTACAAACCATAATGCTCTTTTTTTTTTTTGTTGATTTTGTTTGTTTTTAATCACATTACTAAAAATGGGAAACTTAATTTTTTTCTTTAGAAAGCTCCAAATTATTTTTCAGGCCTTAATGTGATGGCTTTAACCACGGAAATACATGGAGGGATTTTTGGTTTTTATTTTTTGTGGTGTGAATTTTGCAATGAGTAGGTGATAAATGACACTGCACAAAAATGAGTGCAGAAAAGTAGTGGCCCATACTAAAGGCAGACAAAAAGTAATACTCAATACTTAGACCCAAAGGCAGAAAAGGAAACTTCAATCATTCAGTAAAAAAAAGACGTCTTCCAGCAAGAGATGCAAACCTTGTGACACTTGCTGTTCTTTATAGCTATTTGGATTAGGCCAGTATTTTTACAGTTCATTTCAGAGGTCATGATACCAACGACTATGCTAACAATATTGCACTTCATTAGTATTTGCTAGTGTTCCCAGCATAATCTTCCTTGGCCAGTGCAATACAACCCCCCAGAAAATCTACTTTCAAATTTGTTTTTGATGTCAGAAGTGCTAAATTGAAAATCCTATTTATGTTCATACGATACTAAGATTTAATCAAACACTGCTGTAGTTTGCCATGTGAATTCTGTTCCAGACTAATTTACTGTTACCTCTCACAAGAAGTTCCTCTTGTGCTCTTACAAGCTGTATTATAAAGATATGAGTATCTACCTGTTACAGATGGCACTGTGCAGCTTAATGAACCAGTATTCCTAACAGTCCTGTGTCTGGCATATGAAAAATTAATAAATAAAAATGACAATCTGTTTTTAAAATCAGCTACAAAGCTACTACTTCCTCAAATCTGAAGAGAGTGCTAACGCTTCCACAGCTGGAGTGAATGATGTACCATGGTTCTTGGAGACACAAGCTGGGCAGCTTTGTGAAGATCTGTCAGAGCCCTCACGTCAGCCCTGTCTTTTCTGTGACCTCGCACAAATTGCGGAGTTTTTCTGAGCCTCCGTTCCCTAGCTGTATAATAGGAATAACAACATACTCATTAATACCTATTGAGACGGGAAACATCTAAACTTTGGTTGAAAATCTATAACAATCAATACAGGCAGGGAGAAATATTTTATGAGACTTTTGTTACATGAGGAATTTTTACTTGGTCAAAAAAAAAAGCTTTGAAAAAGCTCAATGCGATCCAAAATTAATCATTAAAACCAAGTTTTGAATTACTGGGTCATTAATGCCTCAACAAGATGAATCAGAAGTCGGTCTGTCTGTAGTGTATCACTGCGGAAGTGCAAAGCAGGAGCTGCGGAAAAAGCCCCCCCCAAGACCGGCTGAGCAAGGTGCAGATGCTTGTGTCGTAGAAATACTCCCGCTCATCAAGTCTATTCAAGCAACATGGGGCTTCAGTCAGGCCCAACGGGGCATATGGGCAGTAATTAAATTACTGTCTTTGGCAATAAAAGACACCACTGAGTCTTTCCAGCCAATCTGAGCCTCTAATTATGTATGAAGGTTTTCCTAGCGCAGTTTGACATTCGGTGTCTTTCAAGTCAACTCAGAATTAAAAATGACCTTGCACAGCACAAGCTCACATTTAAAACTCTTCTGTTTGGAGTCTTCTCTGGGTTTTCTGATAAATCCCTTTAGCTGACAGTTTGAAAGCAACAAAGGTATCTTTACTTGTTTTTAAATAAACCAAATACACAGAATGCAGGTTAGATTAGGTTAGTCTTCACATCTGCCTGAATCTCTGAAAGTTTATTGAAATTACTCTGAATTTACACATCTTTTAAAATTAAATTTATTCCTTAAATCCTATCCCTATATTTGCTCTGAATATTATGGCTGTCACTGAAGTAGCCTCAGAATCCAGACGTATCTCCCACCTGGGTTACTTTTCACCTCATCTGATATCGATAAACTCCCTGATAAGTATACAGTATATACCATTATGGCCACTTGCAATGCAGCTAGCATGTTTAATTACTAGCTCATTCGCCCTGCCTTACACCATCTGCAATTCCTTAAACATCACCGCAGACCATTTAAGATCCCGATCTATACTCGGTGGGAGTGCACAGACACCACCTCTGGAGGGTCTGCGGTGGCTTTCAGGAGCTGCGTTTCCTTCCAGGCTCTGCTGCTGGCTTGCTGCCATGGGCAAGTGAGCGGGAGGCAAGCTCTGGAAGCGTACGGCAGCCACCCCTTGACTCTTCACTTGCTGAGAAGGGAAAAAGTCTGTGCGAACGAGGGCGGCCTGTTGTTTTACCCGTACGGGCAGGCCTCAAGGGAATCGACTCATACGGCTACAGGGTAAAAGGCACCAAGTTATAGTCTCTCCCAGCCCCGTTCAAAGTAAATATGCAGAGCGGAAGCCTTTGCCAAGCAAAAGATAGCAAGTTACTCATTATTGATTATAATGCTTTCTGCTCAGCCATTTCCATTCTTGTCATGCCTATGGTTTAGCCTTATGTGTATTTCTTGTCAGCAGAGCTGCTGTTAATGTATGAACTGAAGCTGTGCTCTCCATTACTCTAATAGCAGCACTATGAAAGACAAATGTCTCAATACAATTTATTCTCAAGTTATTCTCCATCTTTTAGATCTAGAAAAAGCTAGGTCAAATAAAGCTCTGTTGAAAAAAATACAGACAAATCACTGCTTGCGTAAGGGGAAAAAAAAAAGCTAACACTTAAGAACTATCCTCAAACTACTATTAAGGAAGAAGACAAAACCAAGTAAAAATGAATAAAAAATAATTCCTCTGAGACCACATGAATCAGCAATGCAACATAACCCTCTTTTCATGCTGCAGTATTACTCGGTAGATTAGACAGTCAAAACATAACTCGATTCTGTGCTAGTCAAAAACACCTGAAAACAATTTTATTCTAAACCTAAATGGGTCTAGCATGCTTTACCTCAGGTTTCCAGGACTAAACTCATTAGCATGACACTATTAAAATTCATTATAGTTCATTATTGCTACAAACCTCTTACAGAAGTACAGATTTAGATTCATTGCTGGACTGAAACTGGGAGAGGGCTGTTCAGCTGACAAAGTTGAAATTCAGGAATTCATAGGACAAAAGAGAAGAAAAAGCATATTGAAACGGGAGATTAGGACACTATTGCTTCTGGATCTATCCTGATTTTTTTCAGTTTCTTCCTGCATATGACTAAGAATATGGAGGGACGGGGGTGTGCGTGTACCTCTCATACGAAATCTCTTCATGACAATTGGTCCAAAATAAGTAGTCTTACTCATTGAATTTCTGTGATCTAATACAAAAATGATGTTAAACTCAAATTCCTTAAAAATACCTGCAAGATGATCTCATTTGCAGGTGCTGATCAGGAATTATCATCTCAGTCCTAATCCGGAGGATTCAGCATAGTTTAATTGTTGGCATTCATAAAATCAGAAAATGAATCCATTCAAATCTTTCAACAAGTTCAGTAACATATCGTACATGACCCCAGTGTATCACAGTTGACAGTCTTCAGCCAGACTGTTACAGACTCAATCTCTTTCTCACATAGACACATTTTCCTGTCATTTAAATATTTATCTTTTCCATTGACAGAAGCTACCATGACTATCAACTATCTGTTAGCAACCTAAAAGGCTTTTTAGAGATTTAGTAAAAGTAGTAAATCACAATGAGAAAAATACGGACAGGTAACAATATGGATAAGCCTTGTCTCTATTGGTGCTTTATAAAGCTTTTCTGTAGTTCAGGCATTCCAGTCACACTATAAAGATACTTTCTAGAAAAACTTCCTGTTTACTTTAAAATAGTTAATGAGAGCATACACATATCTACTCACATATATTTGTGTGTCTGTATATATACATTTTCCATACACACTTATTTTAAAGGTCCTACCTAAACAGGAAAAATACTCAATGACTTCGCCTGCCTGTGCTATTTCCGGGCCAAACCCACAACTTACCAAGGATTAGTTTGTTTTATAAACAGCTTTTCATGTATCAATCTCTCTCTCTCTTCAGGGAAGCGAGGACATATGGTAGGGAAGATCCTGGCCCTGGGAGTTTCATTCATAAGCTCTCATTGCTTCAGGCTCTAGATTAAATGAACAGTTTGATGAATGCTCACGAAGATGTGTTAAATAGGACAATGATTCAGCATTCCTTTTCTGTGTGGGCAGAAGTCTTTATCTTTCAGGGTTCTTCAGAAAGAGAGAGATCCTATTATTGCATTTGCTCTTCACATGACTAAAATCAGCCCCCATGAAGAAGATCCAGCCTCAAAAGGCACAGAGAAGAGGTAGGGAGGAATAATAAACACAAGGACAGAAAGATTAAGTGAAAGGTTCGATAGAAAGCTGCAAGATTTGCCATTGAAATAATTCAGTTCATTTTGGCAGATTAACTATTCCTTTTTGCTGTTCCTCGCACGTTTTAAATTGTCTTTGTAAAATATTTTGCACTCTGTCAGATTCGCGGGATTTCTGCGGCCCTGCTGCCTTCCTCCTGTACCAAAACCTAACCCAGAGACGACTGGAGAGCCAGCAGCAAAGCGCTGCTTGAGGCCACGCAGCCGGACAGGGAGAACCCACGTGCAACAGAGAACGTCGCGCTCAAAGTTCCCACTGCTGACCAAGAGCCGTACAGCAGCTCCCAGTTCCATCTCTTGGAAGAAGCCTTCAAGTGATGCAGGGGTACCACAGCCCCCCGCAGTGGCTTCTGACATAATTTTAGGGTCCGATAGCCTCTTCACATTAGAGCTGCTGACACGAGGCTGGAGGAACCTTAATACACCTTCATGGAAAAACCTCCACACTTCAGCTAATGCTTAAGTACCATTTTTTTGCTTCTGTGTTCCTGAGGCTGGAAATGTTTTAAAAACCTACATAAAAGGAGTTCCAGTCCCAAATATAAAGAAGCCCAACAGAAATAAGAGAAAGCAAGCAGCACGTGGTTGCAGGAAGTCCCCAGGAAGAGAAAATGAAAAGAGAAGATCTAATATGATGGCTAAAATCCAAGGCCTTGTTTCTTTGGCATGGATACACACTATAGCGACAATCTAACCCGGCGTCTGTGGAGACAACATTCTATGGCAGACGGTCCAAGAAGTTTTCTCTCAAAATACTGATCCCCAGGGGGGTTCCTGAGACAGAAGGGGTGTGGTTGGAGGGGTTTTGGTTGGAGGGGCAGGATGTTAGAAAAGTGTGACAGTAACAAGACTGCACATCTTTTAGCACCTAATTAAAATGTACTTTAACAGCAGGTCAATGTCAGGGGTTGTTAAATACAAAATATCAGTTGATTTGCTATTAAATTTGAGTGCTGTTGGCAGCTACTTATGCAGCTGAGGGCTGGAAAAGAAGGGCGTTAAGTTTTCAAAGGGAGAGGATGGGAGAACCTATGTAATCAAATGCACATTTTTCCTGACACTGAAGTATCTTCTGATGGAGAAGCCTTGGAGTGGAGTTGGTTGCCTCCTTGATTGACTGAAAGAACTGGTTTAAGTAATGCAAGGCTCGTAGGAAGCACATACTGTGTATGACCCAGACATCAAGGAAAACCTGAAAGTTGCCCAGCTGCTTTCTCCGGTGCTGACTCTACAATTTCTAATTAGGAGGAAAAGAAATAGCATTTTGCAAATATTGGTCATTAGACTGGGCCCCTACTTGTGACTAAAGGTTCTCATTCTCTTTCCATGTGAACCTTCGCAGGGCCGCCCAGGTCCCTCGCGTCAGAGGAGCAGGTTTCCAGCTAACTGTACGGGCTGCTTCCCCTGGCAAATTACCACCACCGGTTTCACAAGCTGAGGACAAGTGCTGTGGGAGTTCCACGGCACCATGGATCAGCACCACTTCAACAGAAATCCCCAGCAACCAAAGAGGGGGTTGCTCTGTTATAACATATGAATCACTCCTGATAGACATACAATTTTAAAGCCCTTTTTACAAAAGCAGTTGCATTTCTTGATGATTTGTTTCATTTGAGGAAAAAAAAAACATTACATTCTCTGGTAATAACCTTTGTCATTTTGATATTCTGAACAAAATTTTTTATATTACTTGTATCAACGTATTTTTCCTTTTGCCTTTACAAATTGTAATTGAAATAATTTTTTAGGCATTTGAGATAAACAGAATTATAAATTATAAAGACAGGAATTATAAAGAAAGTCACATTCACTTAATATATACTCAAGCATAGTGACTCTGACAGCACAAGCCTTTTGTAGCCTTCGGTACAGTTAACACTACCTTTCACTCATACGTAGAATACGTTTGATCATATACCAGCAAGTCAGAATCTTTAATAAGGAAATGTTAGAGTAACAGTTTAGAGCAGCAATTGCACAAGTTTAGGTTCTAGGAGTTATTCAGCTTAAAACAGCTTTATTTGCTTGATTCTACTCATTTCTACAATATCTGATATTACAGACCAACAGCAGTTCAGAAGCACTGTGCCTGCTGCTATATTTGCTCTCATGAGAAAATTTCTCCATGTGACTCTCCTTAATGAGAATTTCCTTTGGATTATTATTGTTTTCTTGCCCCATGTTGTTATGTTTATCAAACATGTTTGAATTTCTCTCTCTTTTTTCTAGTGATACATAAATATTTATTGAACAAGACTATTTGTCTTTTTAAAAAAAAAAATCCAACTGGGCCTGTTCTAAAACATACCCTACCATTTCTTAGCAGAACTTAAACTAATATTTCATATTAAACTGAGTTTCAAATTCTCAGCTCTAGTGCTCCTTAAAAAAAAAAAAAAAGGAGGTAAGTGATTTTATGTTCCTAGTAAATAAACTTGTGGAGAAATAACATGAAGCAACATCATAGCATTAAAGCACAATTATTTCAGAGAAACTTCACTGAAAAATATTTGCATTTCATCTAAATATATAGCTTTATTATGGAGTGGCAAACAATTTTTGCCTTGTCCTGTGATACACTGAAGAAACTGCTCACGTAGTGCGTTTGATGTCTCTGAGCAGCTGAACAGTTAAGTTTTACAGAGCTTAGTGATATCTTTTTCCAGCAACCCAGTTTATTTCCATTTTACTAAATTATGTACTGGGAAGGAGTGAAAATGATTAAACTTAAATGCCAGGTAAAGGTTAATTCAATACTATAGAAGACACTACAAGGATTTGTAGACTATTTATTCTAGGAAAGAAATCTGAATTTCTTCGTTGTATGTTCACATTGCAGGTAGTGAAGGATTTAAAATATTTTGTGTTTTATATGGTAAAAAACCAATAGGCTTTCTAGATCCCTTCTGTCCTGACTAAGAAGAGACAACATTAAACATGTTTCCAAACATGGTAGTGAGTTAAAGCAGGTTAAAATGAGTGTCAGTTCTGGACAGAAACCTGAGCCAAATCTTGGTGAGCTGGAATTGGTGCAGCGCTGGAGAGGTTTCCCACAAGGTGAGCTTTCACTAGGCAGCAAACAAAAACACCACTCATTTTGTGCTAGAGAGAACCCAACGGTGCCATCTTACAAACGAGACACTGAAAAAAGACCATTTACCATTAAAAAAAAAAGATATAAGGCCTATAAAACATCTCAGAAATTTTAGTAGCATTCCTCAGTATCATCTGAGATAATCTGTGGCCTAGCGGACAAATTGCTCAGGGATACTGACGAACTTTTCTCCTCTCATTAATCTTTAACCTCCACCCTCAATGTATTCACAGACAATTTATAGCCGTTTGTGCTGTTGCCATTTTACCTTAAACTGCTCTCGCTGTGTTCAGGGTTCATTCCCTTCACACATCTATAGAGGTCAGGTCATAAGATTTTCCTCTGGTCAGAAACATTATTGTACCTCTCCTTAACACCAAAATGCTCAAAGTTACATTTAGAAGCAGTCTGAACTGGAATAATTTATCATAAAATTAATGATGAACAATAATTTTATTAAGCAATGTGCCCTTTTTCTCCGATCAGATGAATTTTCATTAACACATTTGAAAAGATGCCAAACACAAGGTAAGCTTAAAGATAAAAATGATAGCTTCATGCAAACATACTTCTTCATATCTTGTAGTCTGAAGCACTACAAAATTCTCAGGTTGAACGTCTTTTCTTCTGGCAAGCATGAACATCTACCAAAATAGCCACTTGCCCTTTTCTAGCACTTGGAAACTATTCCTTTTCACACCATTTTTTCCTTCAATTCAGAAGTGTTAAACAGCGTTCATGACATTCAAGTAAATGTCCTTTGAATCCAGCACCGGTAAGGTTTTAGTTCATCTCCCAAGAGAAAAGTTACATTAAGGGAGAGGAAGAGGAACCTTGCTGCGCTGCTCCTCTGGAGACTCTGCCAGGGAGGGAAACATGGAAGCCAAGCGTGAAGGACCATCATGAAGGAAGTCAGGCTGCGGACTGCTCCTTAGCCGCTCGGCGTCATGGCAGTCAATTACCCTGTGATGAATATTTTGAAGCATTCTCCTTGTGACAACAGTTGCATAGTTACATGGCCTCGTGTCAAATGTGCACATCAATATACAGACTACAACCAACTAGCTGGGTGTTTTGAATAAGATCATAATCACCTTGCTTGCAGATGCATAATGAAAGAGGAGACCTTCAAGAAAGAACTTTTAAAGATACGAAAAAAAAGGAATTTCTATGAGTCAGTCAAGCAGAATTCCCGTTAACTCCTTAGGTGTTTCTAAGTTCAATCCAACGTGCATGTACTTTGGCTTAAGCCAACAGAAAATCATAAAAGCAAAATATTCAAAAAGAAAACAAGTCTAAACATACATGCCACAAAGCTCCTGAGCACACTCAGTTTTAAAGTACCCAAACTTGTGTTCTTACCACCTGGCCTATCCTGCCAGAAGCCCATCCACATAGCTAGAAGTCTTCTACTATACCATTTTTGCAATGCAGTGCTATACTACACCTGAACTGCATTGCCTCCCAGCCAGCAAGGGGGGGGGGGGGGGGGGAAGTCTTCCTAACAAATCACTTTTTCTAACTACTTCAGGGTGTTAGTTCTGATGACTGACTGTATTTGCATGAAACTTCCTTTCCCCTCCTATTATTTGTTAGAGGTTCTTGTTATTTCTGTGCTGCATTCTTGGAGTTTCCTAACTCGGCATTTGGCCAGAGCTCTGGGAGGCCTATGGGGGCCGCACACCCGGACTTACAGAACTGCCTAACGAGAATTAATAACAAGCTGCTATCACCAGACCCCTTACGTGTCTGAACACTCAGAGAGGTTTCCGGACATAGATTACATTAACGTGTTAAAGTTCCTCGCTGAACAGAGGTGAAGAAAAAAAAAAATTGTTACACGATCTACAGGCAGAGTTGGGTATATTAAAAACAGTAATATCTTAAAAACTCCCTAATGCTGCACAGATTGTGTGCGGAGGTTGTGAGGCACAGGAAGAAGTTTGGTGAGCAAGCTTTAAACAAAGAAACTCTTACTTGTGGATAAAGCATATTGGAGTGAGTTGAACTGCATGGATAGTCAAACGTCTATTTCTCATGGAAGAAAATGCTGGAAATAGCTAGGTCTTTCTTCAGAAGCTGCCTGGGTGCTTCCTAATAGAGTCATACAGACATGTCTTGGATTTCAAGAAGAGTCACCCGTGTTCCAAGTGCACTGAGACTGATGAGTTAAACAGAAGATTTTAAGTAGAATGAAATATTATAGAAGAAGCAATCATCATAACCTATTTACTACCCAAACATCCAGTTCTCAAATTCACCAGGCAATTACTATTAAAGGGAAAGCTTTCTTTATATTTTATTTTTAGAAATGCCACCAATTTAAAAAAAAAAAATCACATTTTAAAATAAAATTAAGGAGCATATTACTTTAAGATTTCTGTTCCTACAGAAAGTGAAACTCATGAAACAATGCTAGATTTCCATCTGCGCATCTTAAGACAATCATTTCAAGAATACCACCAGTTTTTGCTCTTTTTTGTACCCCCTTGTTTTGACATTTAAATTAGAACCCAGTAAATGTCACATTTTTCATATTTAATACAGTCAATATTTTGACTTATTTTGCATCTTAATTGCTCTCTTCGTAATTCCTATATGTGAAATAAAACCTATAAACTCCTAATTATCAAAATGTATGTTGGAAACATACCTACTGTAGAATTAGTTCCCAACAAGCTGAATTCAATGAAACAATACCATGGATTAGTGCAAAACCTATAAATTAATAACACCTTTCAAAACATTGGGTGTTGTTTTTTTGTTTGGTTGGTTGTTTTTTTTAAAGTCAAGAGAGTCAGAATATGCCCTCTAATAAACAGGACAACCCCAATGTTTCTTCATATTTTCCATTTCAGCAGAAATGTGGTAAAGATGAGCATGAAAAACTTTGTCTTCTTTCTCATATCTATATAAGCACCTTTGAAAGTCAAGAGACCTCTCAGCAATGCACTGGCAAGCCTTAAATTACCATCTGAGGTACTCACATGTCAATACTTGCCCATGCAGGAGGGAGACTGAATTAGCTCTATACAACCCAGATGGTATAAATTTAGTCAAACCCATTGAAGGTGTGACAGTTTATAATGCCAAAGAATCTGCCTAGGCTGTTGCTCTGCTTTAAATGTATTGTTCTTGATCTGTTATTTTACAAATATGTTAGTGAACATTCTACATATATGCTTGTACATGCCTGAACACATGTATATACACACACAAATAAAATGAAGTCCTAAATTTATGCAACTGAGAATGTGAAGTGTCAGTATCTAATGCTAAAAAAATATCAGAAAGAAAACATATCTGCTTGATTATTACTTCAGCAAGAAACTTGTATGATAACTCAGTAATATCTTCCATAAATCACAGCAGTGTAAATAAAGCTATGGCATATAAATGCATTAGTCTTATCTAGCATTTTTACAGCTATGCAGTAAGAAGAAACATTACAGACATAAATAGCACGTCCTGTAGATAGAAATGCTACAATAAAAGTAAAGTACTAAAATGCTGCCATTTTCACGTCTCAAAAAGAGAAAGAATTCATTATCTGATATTCTCCATGGGATGTCAATGGTCATAACAGTAGATTTTTTTTCTATCTATCACCCATCTGCCATTGAAGGAGAAATACTAAACCCTAAGAAGGCTGAGGCATGGCTTTACATGAGAAGGTAGAAGAGAAGTGTATATGAAAGCAAACTCGTTCACATAAACGGAAACAAGTTCCTCGAAAACATTCCGGTCCTGACAATGCAGCTTGAAAGACCATTCTCCTATTTCACAAAGCAGTTCCCCATCTTCTGTACCTGCTATTGATGTAACCTCAAAGCCTAGGACACCTTCTTCACTTCAATTCTACTACCTCTTAGCTTTATGCTTCCAGATCTTCTGCACAAAATGAAGTTGTTATTAATTTCAGGAAATTGTAGAGCCCTTTTTAATAAAGTGCACAGATATAAGCACTTGCTGTTCTCCCAACAGAAACATTTATTTAACATCATGATTCTCAAAACAAAAAGTGAAAACTCCCTCAGTCTTACACTAAACTTTCTGACATAATCCAGGCTTTGTTGTGGCTCACTTGCTTATGTATGTTCTCACTAATTCTTGCGGATTTTCCTAATCCGCAACTCCGACCACATGGCAGCCCTTCAGAGCTGTCCTCTTACACACAAGCTACCTGACTTCAGTTGCACAGCCCCTCATGATTCACATTCATTCCGGTTATAATTCTTCATTTATTGCTCAAAAATAAAACCTCACTTCCAAGCTGCCCTAATATCAGCACTTAACGCACTTGTTACATCGTTCAACAAGTATCTCCCTTTCTCCAAACCTTGCTCCCACTTTGGAGGACACCCCCCCCCCCCAAACGATTTCATTGTCTGCTATTTTATACTACTTATAAACCCCCTTTTGCTATGATTCTTATAAAAAACATTCAGCAGCTTTTTCTGCTCATTGCCTTCCATCCTGGCTCAGTTTACTGACACTTCTCTCAGTCTCTCTCATCATCACTTTCATACAAGTGAGTACACCGCAGAGTACTACAGAAAAACCCTTACTAGTTTTCAATTAATTCATATTAACATTGGAAATAGTACAGCTGTGGCTACTATCAACCTCAGCAGAAGAAAGGAGCAGGTTAAGTGCAGGGAAGATGTACCCTTTTACTTGGATTGTAAGCCTTCTGGGACACGCAGCAAATTTGCATTCTCTCTCTCATACATCTGAGTCTTGATCTTTGACTTAACATTATGATAATAAAGCTAAACAGTAATTGTACACTAAATATTCAAGCAGCACCATCTAGCTGTTCAAAAATTAAAGCAGAGACTGTGGGCATATAGTAAGCACTAGTTCTCTATGGTTTGGAATATAAACCTGCATTTCCGATGGGGAAACATGGATCATCTTGGTTCTTTGATGGGGAGGGTACAGCACATAGAGCCATTAAAAATCACAAGGAGCTGAAAGTACGCAGCCTTCCTTTGCGTCGTCTGCAACCAGAGCTGCCCAGAGTGGCTGATCTCCACCCCTGCTCTCTAAACACCCCGCTTCCAGTTGTCTCCTGGAAGGCATCTTATGAAGGGTCTGTGATGAGCAGCCAGGTTGTCTTAGGAACCGACATAGGAACATACATCCTTGATCACTAATAATCAAAGCACACACCTTTCCATATCTTCTGGAAAACACCACAGTGTATCCGTCATCTCTTGCTGGTACATAAGCAACCCTACCAGTTTCAGTTTCTGATTAATATGTAACTGTACGTCTCTAGCCACTATCATTACTAATTTCTAATGTCTATCAACATATCTGTCTCAAAATACCACACACTGTCAGGCTAATGGTCAAAGTTACCAAATTTGGAGGCATATTAACACAACAGAAAGCACAGACTTCATCATTTACACGGGTGATTGGATTTTTAGAAAAGATTACATTGAACTTGTTTGTTGAAGTATAATACAGACCTATCCCGAAATAAATGACCTCAATAAACACACCTACAGCTAAGAAAATGAAGGATCCTGCAGAGTTTTGTGACTTTGCTCTTTTCAACACTGCAGTCATGAGACAGTATGAGTTTTGTCCCCTTTCCAGACAGACCAAAAAAAAAGAAAGAGGCTGGTAGTCAGAATGAGAATAAGATAAGATGAGCATTTCATTTCTATGCTGCATTGAGCAGCTTAGTCAAGGTGACATTTGGGTTCACTTGAATATTATTTTTTCTAAAAATGCATCACTTTTTCAAATGAGATTTACAAGAATAATTTCACAATTACTGTATCATAAGGATATGGCACAAATAATGCATTTAAAACATCTTTAGCTGTCTTGAAACAAAGAATGCCGACTTGTCCACTTCAGGCTTTGCTTTACTTTGTAATTATTTTAGATTACTATTTCTTAAGCTTGCCTGGTTAGGTATTCATTTGTTCTGATAGAAGTTTTCTTCTATAAGTGGTCTGTACTACTTACGTGATAACAAAAGAAAAGGAATAGCTAATATCTCACTGTGACCTTGAAACCTGGAAAGTGGCATACATTTAAATAATTTAACTATGCATAGCATCTGAAGTGATTATTACATGTCTTGCATTTTGGAAATGCTGAAGTCATGTAAAAACTGATTAGATTTTTGGTAAGTAAATCCTGTCTACTTCCACATAATAGTCTGTTGACTGCTGTTGCACAGGTCTTTTCAATCACACCATATTAGGCCAGAAATGCAAATATATGCAGGTAATATGCATACAGATCATGCATACAGTGCCATACTAATATGCATGTTTCTATACTCAAAAGCAAAAACTTTATTTCAAAAGCCAAATTACTGAATGATAGTAATATACTTGCCCTGCTCTATTATTTTCAAATTCGGAGGACTTAAAAGTCCTTGACAAGAAGTGCCAGCTAGAGCTGTCATGAAGTTTATGCTTACCACATAAGGAAAGAGCCATCTCTCAAAAGAAAAGAATTGTACGCTTCCTTAACAAGAAAACATAAAAAAATGGGCATTTTTATATTAAACAGCCTGTTGTACTAGATCATTCATACGGGATTGTGACTACGACGACAAGAGGCACTTGTGGAGGGACGTGCCACCTCGCCACGGCCCGGCTTGGCTGCAGGGCCCAGGACCCCTCCGCGGCAGCCACCTGCACTGCAGCACTTGCACTGGCCGCTGAGCTGCCAGGACAGGCAGGCGACATGCACATGCTCGCAGACCCCCGTCCAAGCAAGAGGCCTTGGGGTCAGTGGAAAAGGGTCTTTTCCTGTCACAGGTTCTAGCAAGGCTTTGCTCAAATACAATTGAACATTACTGAAAATGTAAAGTCACCCCTTTCTCTCAAAAACTGAGCTATAGTCAACACTTCAAAAAAACTTACTCATTGGCAAGTACAAGTTTTTGAGTAAGCTGAAGAAAGAGGCAATCTTTATACGCTGTAAGCAATTAGTGTCTGCTGTTAGTTTCTTCCAGCAGCATCTTCTACTTACAAGTTTCCTTGAAAGGCTAATGGATGTGTAAATTTTCCTCAACTAGCCCCTTCCTAAGATCCCCCAAATGACAGCTTATGCCCCAGAATATGTGTCCTGATCACCCCCACCCTCTTAAAGCACCCAGTGTTCTGCCTGCTTGCAGCTCTAATCTTTCATGCTGAGCAACACAGAATCATAGAAAAGCCCAGGCTGGAAGGGACCTCTGGGAGCCAGCTAGTCCAGCCCCCTGCTGACAGCAGCTCCAGTCACCTCTGACTGTCCAGCCAAGGTTTAACTATCTCCACCATCTGAAAGTGAAATTGGCTTTTTTTAGTCTGTCTTTTTTTTTTTAATGCTTTAGACTTGTACGAGATACAGGACTGAACAGCAAATAATAATGTAACATGAACAACACAGGCAAAAAGCTTTTTTAGGAATGTACAAAAGCCCTAGGTAGCAGCACCTTGCTTGGCTTCTTTTTCCTTCCCTATGAAGTGAAAAGCACCACTGCAGCTGTGTTGACAGAAAATAAGTTATCAGAAGCTGTTGAAAGATGACATTTTCCAGTGGCTAGGAGAAGAGTACAGAGGAGTGCAATGAGGTGGTATCATGGCCAATCATTTACTAAAAGCTGGCAAAACTTTCTTCTAAGTTTCACACAGAGCAAGGATTATCAGTTAGAAAGACCAAGAAACCACAGAACAGTAACTCTGTGCAGCATGTTTGTCCTGCATAATTAATATTACAACTGAATATTCACATCAGTGTAATAACTTTCCACGTAGAAAGTCCTCTTCCTGCCAGAGAATAATGTGCTCATTGTCAGTCCCGAAAGCGAGGAAGAAATTCTTGAGCAAGTTGCCACGCGAGCACTGTTTGCGCACATATCTTATACTGACTTACAGATACATCATAGGTACAGGTGGTGGGAAGGGTACCTAATGTCACGGGGCACGTGGAAGTTTATGGCACTGCAGATAATTAATAGTTTCAAATGCAAATCAAAACATTCTATTATCTGTCCCTGAAATGATGCAAAAACTGATGTATCCTCCAATCTGAAAGCGTGTTTTGCAACAGTTTGTGGGCACATTCCTTTTACATATGGAGGTACATTCTTAGCTTCTGGATCTCTCTCTTATTTCGACAACATCATTTGGTTTTGTAGCTTGCTACAAATTAAGTACTTGCTTTTTAAAAAAAAAAAATCGCAATAGTCATTTCTCTTAGCAATGTTTTGTTTCATACGTTATGAGTTCATACGGATACTTTTTATAGATACCATCTCAAAATGGTACAATGTTAAATCACCAGTTTGTTGCCAGGTACAATATCTTTCTCAAATATCACAAACCGAGAAATTGCAAGTAGCAGAAGTGAACCTATTGCTTCCTAGAAGATTGGTCTTGTAACCTAAGTAATTCCTCTTTCCTTCACTCCCCCATCACTTGAGTGTTAGTTCAAGGAGAGAAACATTGGTATAATAATTTCCATTTTCAAAGATGACCTACCAAATAATCGGTCACTGGCTTCAGTATGTCCACTGGAAAAGGTTCCAAAGATAACAGCAACTAATGAAGGGTACGTAAATGTCAACAGTACCTCGTATACAGCATTTTGTGAGCCAGATGTTCAATGCTTTGTCCCACACAGTCAACCAAGCAATGAGCAGGGTGAGGTGGCTGAGCCTGGAGGTCACATCAGATTCAACGACCCAAGCGTTTTTGCATAGATCCAGTACACTAAATTTACTACTGATCTATGCCAATTTTTATCTAATTTAGGATGAATCATTCTGCTTTGAACAGCTTATGCTTAGGGTATTACAACTGGCACATATAGGCACACCTCTGTGCCAGTAGAGATGATGTGAGCATATTAATTAACAGGATACAATCTTATCCCCCAAAAAAATCAATTTTCAGTAAGGTGACATAACCTTGTTGACCTCAATACTCTTTTGCTGGGACTATAAGCAATTTTGGATGAGCAGAGACTCCAAGAAATCTCTTGGTTTTGGCCAAATCAAAGTGGTTTAGTTCATACATAGCCAAGAAAAAAAGGTCAGTCCTATTTTGTTCCTGCTGGCACAAATGTATGAGCAGCCTTTCCAAAGGTGGCTTTCCTTATAATAGGGGATCCTCAAGACTCTCAGGGCTGTCTTTATGCTTCCAACACTAGCTCCTGACTGCAGCCAGGGAATGGGCTTGGGAGCATAAGGCACATGTGCATCATGCAAGTTCAGCCACTGCAACACATCTCCTTTAATTTCCTTGTCCCTATGCAGCTGTTGATACGACTTTTTCCATTTATTTAATACTTCATCTGAAATTTATCTTGTTGCCGTGGTTTAACCCCAGCTGGCAACTAAGCACCACAACAAACGCCATCGCTCCGAGCGTCCCCCCTTCCTCCCCCTTCCCCCAGCTCTCCCTGCCGAGCGTGGCGTCCCGTGGGGTGGGATGTCCCTTTGGGCAGCTGGGGGCAGCTGTCCCGGCCGTGTCCCCTCCCAGCTCCTTGTGCCCCCAGCCTGCTCGCTGCTGGGCTGGGGTGAGGAGCAGAAAAGGCCTCGCCTCTGTGTCAGCGCTGCTCAGCAGGAACCAAACCACCCCTGGGGTACCAACACTGCTTCCAGCACAGATCCAAACCACAGCCCCACACTGGCTGCTATGAGGAAAATTAACTCTACCCCAGCCAAAACCAGCAGTCTTGTTTACTGATATACAGTGATATTGTCTAAGGATAATTCAAGATAGATCTTAATGAATTCCTGCCAGCAGGGTGCATAGACATTTCGCAAGGCAAAAATGAGCCATAACCGTTTTTGAGTAACTTCCCTTTTCCTTCCCGGTATTTCACAGCACTGTCAGGGACATACCAGTGACTGGATGAAGGAGGCCCATTAAAAGCCTCCCTGTTCTCCAGCTGAAAGCAGTCAGAAAAGCTTTAATGGAAAAAAAATCCGTTCTAGCTTGAGCAAAAGTATACAGATTATGCCACTCTATTTTACCCTTCACCTTACAGACTATCTCAATAAAGAAAAAGCTAGTAAATAAACAAGGTCCCTGAAAAATATTGCCATTTAAAAAAATTAACACCACAGTGATCTATCTTTTCAACAAAAGAAACCAAATGAATCAAAACCAGCTGGTGCCTTTGGTCTTACATTGGAAAAATCATAGGTTTTCACCTCTGTGGAATATTCTACAGAAAGATAAATTGTCCTTCCCACTCATTTACTTAGGCGCTCAGCCAGTCTAGGCTATCAGGCACACAGCCTACACAGATTATGAATTTACAGAATAAACACCATCTCCTTTCACTCTATGTAAATACAGATTTATTGCTTTCATGTGTTGGCTGCAGGTTTTTAAGCTACTGTCAGTTTGAATTTATGAAAAGACAAACAAACCTGATCTCTGGGTTCATTTGCCTGTGTCACTGACTATCATTTACTCTGGAGGACACTTCTGTAGGCCTCACCTTTGCCACTCATAGAAAAGCTGTAGATAGAGTCTTGCAATGATGCTTGGAAATATTGTTCCTTTTTAACAGTCATATAAACAAGGCAAATAGTACTTAAGGACATTGGTAGTTCTCCTTTCAAGCTGAAACAGTGCATTGTAGAACCTGACATATACCCCTTTTTAGCAATTTCAGCAGAAGACAGCCTTTGTTGCCAGAATTCAAGACTTCTGAGATGAAAAAAGCAAAGCGAATCCTATTAAAAGTTGCAGAACACAAAATTAATTTTCAAAAGAGATGAAAATACACCAATTTGTAGCATAAAAGGATAAAAACACTTGAATGGGTGATATTTTCAGAATCATGCACACATTTGCAGGTAGGTAGGAAACAAGATGGAGGTAATCATATACCTGACATTCAGTGTAGTGAATCACAAGGAAGCAATTTAGTTATGCTGGTGCCCTGAAGAAGAACTGGTTGCTTGACTTGCTAAGAAAAATCACTGTAACTTAATGTACTACATATTTTCTATCAGTAAATAACATCTCATGTGTATTTAAAGATTTTTTTTTTTTTCTTTTTTCAGATGATAAATCCTGGTTTATACAGATTACCGATGTCTTTTGTTTCTCCAGATGCCAATTGTCTATAACATATCAACATGAATGATATGATTCTGTGTAATTATTCAGTTAAATAAAAAACCATATTTGGCCAAATGGCCTAATGTCTTGCAGCTACATCAGGATAGATATTATCACTAGCACTTAATGGCTGATGATTAACATAATGCAAGTATGATATTAAATTAAAACAATGTGCTGGGTTCCAGGAGGCCATACTAAAACAGCTGGTGAGGTTATGGTTTGGTTCCTTTGCCATACGATCACTAGTTTGCTAATGAAATCAACGTAACACATTAACATATGCATTTCTTTGTGATATCTTAAGGATCTATATCCTTTAAGCATGTTTTCAATAGACAGAAAGCCCCCCTTCCCTTATCCTCATTATTTAGGCATCACACTGCTCCAGTCTGCATTGCTTTTAGACCAGTGATGTCTAAGGAGCTAATGAACCCAAGATCTGTAAGAGGACATTTGTCCCTATTGGCATCAACACTCAAATAAACATTTATGAAGCTAGCGCCTCAATCTCTGAAATCCCAAGTTCACTCCCCGCTTTCAGTTTGTGCCCTGAAGGCCACCATAAGCACACACAGACTATACCAGTTGCTGGTCTTAAACACACAGAGAGTCCTCCGGGACACCGCGACTACAGACTGTGATTCCAGGTATTCCTGCAGTGAACCTGCCTGCTCAAAACTGGTCAGCGTTCTGATTGTTTGTACTTCTACATGGTGCCAGAAAGTCCCAGCTCAAGGAGAGGTGGCCCTTCCTAGCAAAGGCCCCAGCACTGATTTGCTTCCCATGCCATTCCATAACACTCTGGTCAGCCTGGCCTCTTCTCTTGGACAAAACCTCCTTTTTACTACAAAATACGACTTCAAGATGCTACCAGAGCAGCAGAAGTGATGGAAAACATCCTTTGAAGGATGGCCTCCATCCCCAGCAAACTTAGGAAAACACGTTACTTTATTAGGAGAGCCAGATCCAAACCTCCTCTAATGAGCCTGGCCTCTGACAGTCCCACTGTCCTTCTCTCGCACGGAGGTGGCAGCAGCAGCATGCTCTTCCATTTCCCCATTACATCGTGACTAGGAAACTTCGTAGAGAGCACTGCCTCTTTTCTATAGCATACTGCCCTGGTCGTATGGTGGGTGAGGGAGATCAAAGGTTGCTGGTGTTTGCCAGAAAGGCCTCTGCAAAGGTTGCGCAATAGCTATGGCCAAGGCAGGCTTCATCCAGAGTGCAGTATGAATGCAGCCAACTCTCTACAGTGGGCACAAAATTTGAACATAGACGCAAAGAAAAGGAAATAAAGCTCACTCCACGGCACAGATAATTAAGAGAAATGACCAGTCAGATATTCGGTGTTGTCTTTATTAACATGCACCCTGTGGTTCCAGTAGAGTCATGAAATAAAGCCAGCTTTTCAGCCCTGCAACTCCGAGCTCGAACCCTGCGCCAATCACGCTCAGTCAATTCACACACTGCAGATCTCATTGTAAATCATTCCTGCTTGCTAGCTCCAGTCCTGTTCCCAGCTTTACAGGACTTGCAGAGGCCAGCAAAGAAACCTGATTTACAAAGGTGGGCCCAACCCTTCACAGGAACACAAACTTTGCCACCCAATTACCCCAAAGTGATTTTACCCATCTCATAATTTGCCATAAACCCAATCTTCAGCTAACCTCATCCTAGCTCTGCAACCGTAGAATAATCCAGTCATTAAAAAACTTTAACAAGATCCTTTGTAGGCATGAGCCTACAATTGCAATTTTCTAAATTTTAACCCTAGCTCCAAACTTTCACCTTAATTTTTGTCCTGAGCAAGTGCCAGCATATACCCAATGCCAAGCTAACATTAGCCCATTGTACTCTGGTGGGACCACTCCTCATCCTTGCGTTACAGACTTGCAGGATCCAGTAATGAACCGAGTCATTAAATCCATACTACTCTTCCCCCTTACTGTCCTAATCGTCGTCTTAAATACAGTACACTAAACAACACTACTCACAGACAAAAAACCCAATACTGCTTTCTGTCTCAGCTCCATTATAGCATTTTCATCCTGCAAAGCCCGGATGGACTAAGGGAGAGGCAAGTAGTTTACAAAGAATTCTGAGACTGACAGATTGCAGAAAGGGAAACATTTCAAATTGAGATTACAGTTCAGCGCTGCAGAAGCTGAAGCACTACCGTTGTTGCTGTGCTGAATAAGGTAACATAGTTCAAGGGGAACTGAACAGCGCTGCCATTCCCAAACTCCTTATAATGAACTCTGAGGCTGTAATACACTCCTGGGCTATACTGCTAAGCATGACAACACTAAGGTTACATTTAGAGATAAAAAGGATTCAAGAATTCCAGTTCTTTATGGTACACAGGACTTTCCTTCCTTCCAGACTGCCGTGCTATCTGTAACTTCTAACTTGAATTTAAAAATTTAAATTAAAAAATATAAAATTTCAAAACTGTAGTGCAGGCACACAGAATGACCAAGTCAGACGATTTCTTTCATGAAAAGCTTTTAAATAAATCGTGTTCTCTCAACCAAATGTCTTCTGCACAATTGTCAGTTATGCATTAAAGCTCAGCCAACACATCAGGGGGAATGAGCTTCCCTTGTGTGCTTCCCCAGCTTCGGCTGAGTCTGCCCGCCCAGCCTGCAGCTGCTCCAGGACCTCCCCATCAGGGGGTGGCATAGGGAACCGGAGGGATCTGCTGCGACCACCCTGCTGATCTTCAACAGCAACACTCGCTTCTGCCTGTCTCAACTTAAGACAAAGAAATACAGTAGAACACGTACAGCACGCAAAGAGCAGTGGAAAGTTACCAGCTAGAAGAATGAGAATATAAACGGGGCTTAAGAGGACAGTAAGCAGAGGGGGCTGGATCAAGACCTGGCAGGCTGCAGCTGGAGTCCTCATGGTCAGTGTTTCTCCTTGGCAGCTATCCCCAAGCTACATCACCTGTCTGCTTCCTTAATAAAAAGGGAGAGAAGCTCCCTGCACTCTTGACAACAACTCATTACTTAAACATAAACTCAGTTTTACTTGTGTGGGAAGTAACAATGCAAAATTAAAGATCCTGGCAGCACTGCTGACGGACTCCACATGGAACTTGGAGGAGGTGCACTTCCACATGGACGTGTTTGGCAGCAGAAGCCTGGCTGCATATCCATGGCCAACGATCAGCGCTTCGGTTGCAACTGATAGTTGTATATCTGTGAGGAGTTCTTTTAACAAGCAGATATTGTAGTTTTCTAGTCAGATAATTCTTTATATGACGACTCAGTATGTTCTGTATGAAACAGCTGTATCTTTTGTCTCTCAATAGGCAGGGGAGTACCACAAAAAAAAGGGAGAGAACAATTTCTACTTCACTGAATAGCAGGTATGTTGTCAGCTACATTTCTCATTTTAAGGACTTCTATGGGCAGATTTCCAGGATATTTTTTGGATTATTCTCAAGCCAGCCTCAGACAGATCACCTGGAACCCAACCACGTTACGCCAAGTAGTTCTGTTGGACAGTAATGTTATCTGACATATCCAAATTATGTGCAGGTGGTATTTGAAAGCTAAACTCAAAAAAACATAAGTAATGCTATATATTACTTGGCATGCCCACAAAAACATGCACTTGAAAACAGACAGCATTATACCTGCAGGAACAAAGAAAAAATTCACAGATTTCAAGTGCCTACCTGATAAGGCAATACAGATGCACATTCCAAGCAATAATGATACATCTCTATTTTCTACTTAAAAATATTATCTATTTTTTCCTTTTTAAAATAAAGAAATAACTATATGTATACTTACAGGTAAATTTGTCTATTTTTTTTTAAATCATTTAGCCATAGTGATGCATGTATAGTTCTCACTCAGTGAAGAATAGTCCAAGTCACTTATCCAAAAGGGTCAGAGAAGCATAGTCTGAGCAGAAATTATCCCATCGTGTCAGAAAGCACTATGAAACACATGAGAATGTTAGATCTTCACCAGGCCACTAAGAGATTGTTTATTTATCTTTATGGCATCTTCACCTAGATAAAAGCACACAAAGCCAGATCTCCAGCCAGTATAAATAAGCATAGCTCCCTTGAACCTAATAAACTTAAACTGACTTATAACCGAGGGGATTCCACACCATACAGCAAACACACTTTATATATATATATGAAAAACCCACAAACTCCATAAATTCCATCTTTATACAGCATCTAACACCCTGCCTAATGATGCTTGGGACTAGCATAGAACTAAAATACTAATGAAATAAGAAAATAATCTAAATGCTCTGCTGGATTTTGTGGAGAGAGACAGGTTTTATTTCACTTTTCTAAATATTAAAGTTGTATGCACTACTTCACATTGTCCAGCTAAAAGCAATTGGTTGAGTCTGCACCTATTTTTTACTCCTTGCTTTTACCACAGATCACTCATTCCTCACAGAATTCAAAGCATCACTCAGTATTATAGCAAACATTCAGAGAAATCAAGGACCTAATCAATGCAGATTAGATAGTGGTGTTTAAAATTGCTCTACATTTTAAATTAAGCAACAGCTATGCTGTAGTTTTTAAAGATGGCTAAAACTCCATGAAAAGAAATCTAACAGGACACAACCACCCTCATTTAATTCCTCTTATTTCAAAAAGTTATTTTCTAAGCATGTTTTCCCCTTGCCCACTCCCCCAAATAACTTACTCGCATTCTTTTGTTGGAGCTCTCATTTAAAATGATTTTAAAAAGCTATTAGAATAGTTTTAATGCAGCCAGAAGAGCTCGTGCCCAACTTGTACAGAAAGCTACTTATCATTAACCAGCCATCAAAGTTTGTGGGTCCCAGTGCTGACCACTTGACCCTGGAGGCTGGCCTCCCATGGGGTGAGCCACACTGCCAACGGGCCTCGCTCTGGGCTCTTCGGCACGCAAACTACGGTGTTTACGACTGCTGAAATAGATGACTTCATTCTACAATCGCTTAAGAACACAGCTAATTGAAATAACTGCATAAGCCAGCTTTCAGTGGACTGCTCGTAAGTAAAATGACTTAAAATTGTAGGATTGAAACCTAAATTATACTATGATTTTAGACAGATTAGTTTTCCATTTACATGTCTGTTATGTGGTTATTTTTTTATTGTGTCTTAATGGCAGAAAATGTTGATTATGCAGGCTTTTTTTTTTCTTTTACATTTGTATATTTATATAGGGGTTTGTATGTATACACAGCGTATAAACTCTTCACATTCTTCATAAATACATTTTTTACACATCCATCCTCTTCCTGAGCAGTTTTACATTAAAGATAAATTTTGTATCAGTATGGGTTAGTTTTCTTACCTGTATTTGTTCTGGTCATGCCTTTTATACCATAGAGATATGTTTTTGTAATCCTGAATAATTGGCCTTTCTGCTTGTTTGCTTGTTTTTAACTCTTAATTTTTGATTGACCCAGAATCAAGCGAAAGGGAAAACAAAGATTTTTAGCTGTAGCAGGCTACAGATCACAGCTTGGCATCCAGAATGCTGCTGTGCTTTAAAAGAGATGACACTGAACTCCTTTGCCACAGCTACGGTCTTGAACAGCACCAAGCGCTTCACACAATGAATCCAGAGCTGATCAAGCCATGGCTTAACGGTAAGCTAATTGGGTCACTACGCTGTTCGGTCTGCATGGTGCATCCCATGTAACCACTAAGGGGGGGTTCCTCTCAGGCTGGTGAAACGCTTCATGAGACCTGCAGACGTCAGCAGCTACAAGGAGAGATGCCTTTCGCAAGGTTATCTGTTGCAGGACATTCTGTAGCACAGTGGACAGAACATATTTCTTTCTTCTAAGAGTTCAGTATTTCTCTCATCAAGAGCAGCAGAGATGTAAGCCCAAGTCTTGCACATCCTTACTTGACAGTACAGCAAAGGAAGGCGAGCTACCATTCACACCTCTGTCTTTAAAATTATAGCTGAAATTGTTCATTTAGGTTTACCCAGACCTGCTAATATTGTCTGTTAACCAAAACTGCACTTCAGCAAGTTAAAAATTCAGGAAAAATAAAACCCACTCAAGTCAAATGTTAATAAAGGGTCACAAGCTCACAGATTTGTTATATTTACAAGACAGTCAGTCTAGATGGATCTGAAAAAACACACCAAGGCCTGTTATTCCCTTTCAGACTCTTTACTTGCTGGCTCAACGCTATGAACTTCATATTCCCATGTAGTTCCCATTTTCCTCACAGGGAAAATTCCAAAGCAGCAGTATCACCAGCAAAGCTGCAGGTCAGAGATGAAACAGATGCCCTCTTGGGGTACTCCACAGAGATCCCATGCCCTTAAAATATTTCAAAGGGACATATTTCTGCTCTGAGCAGTTGATGAGCCCACTTTGAGCCCACTGAGAATGAAAACACTGAAATTATTATCTCAGGTTCTGCTGTGGTTCTCAAACGTCAGGCTAAGCAACAGTCCCCTAAGGAACAGTTTATTTCCATATGTATGTATTGAGATGCTTTTTCCCTGGGATGTAGAAAAGAAATTAATGAATTTTCCTGTGTGTACCTGAGAGTCAAACTGTAGCTGGTAGAACAGAACAAGCACATCTTTGATTCCACGCAACTCAATCTACTTGCAAACACAATATGAGGAAGAGAAATGAAAAAACTTTATAAGAAAAACACCTGTGCAATCTCCAGAATAAGCACCAAAGAAATAATAAACTAGGCTTTGACTCAGAAAACAATTGAATTTCTAAACAATAGAGGGTTTAATTGGAGGAAACATTTCATTTCCAAAACAAAGGAAGGAATTCGTGGTAGATGTCTAAGCAAGACCTCCGCAGCTGAGTCAGAAAGGGCTTCGTTATTTGCATTTTTCATCTTGTTAGACTAGTATTTTATGTAATTAAGCTCTGCACCTGCAACAATCTTACAATCACTGCAGTGATTAGTCCAGCT
This sequence comes from Theristicus caerulescens, assembly GCA_020745775.1. Lineage (NCBI taxonomy): Eukaryota > Metazoa > Chordata > Aves > Pelecaniformes > Threskiornithidae > Theristicus > Theristicus caerulescens. Next base: position 20,695,683 of record CM036568.1, on the reverse strand, counting down.
GTATTTATATTTTGTGTAAAGTTGATTTTACTTCTGATTTCTTCTTTACTTTCCAGCCTTGACAGTAAATCTACTTTGTGGAATATGACTGGGATTTGATTTGAGGCCTTCTCTTAAAATTAAACTACTAACAAACCACATTCAGAGGAAGCTGAAATAGGAAAAGAGGCATGTTAAGAACTGGCCTCGGAAATCCTCGTCTTGCAAGGAGGACTATGAAGAAACTGGCAAATCTATGAAGAAAGATGGGGTGCAGGAGAAAGAAGAAAGCACAGTCTGGGAAATCATTAACCATAATTAGGAAAAGGCCTTTGAAAACCTTTATCTTTAACATTTCCTTATATGAAACCAATAAAAGAAATTATAAAGTCTACATCCGGAACAATTTCTGCCCAGCAGAAAGAAATCCATGTTGGAACGCTCAGCCACTATACTAACATACAGGAATAACAATTTTAACCTACGCAGATCTGGTCTTTTCTAAGGTACCCAACTGTTACAAAGAAAAATATTTTTCTAATAGCAATGACTTGCTACCTCCTCCAAGACAGACAGAAATCTCTCAATGGACTGCAATTCCCTGAAGGATCACTTGTGTCTCCTCATCATCTCATTTTCTCTGGTAATTCTCCTATTTTTCTCCTTGATGAAAAGAGTGAGTCTTTGGCCTAACAACTGCACAATATTTTTCCATATTTGAACTGAAAACACGTATGATTAAATCTTTCAGTACATAATTCTTCATCCTCATAAATCAATAGGATCAGCAGCAAGGATATGGAGCAGGCTTTTGCCTTCAACTCTATGCTTTGCTTAAATTAGTCATCCCTGGTAATTTTTATAAGCAAATTAACATTGCAATCATTTTTAACTGGCTAGCATTGTTCATGAAGAAAGAGTAAATGTCAGGAACTGGAAGGGCTAATTGGTCTCTTCAACTGCCCCTAAAAGCAAATACCAAGGCCAACATTTAAGAGAATAAAGAAGAAAAAAAGGACAGAGGCTTTTCAGTGTCAGAGGTGCACTCAACCTATTATCCCACTTTATTTCCTGTTCCTCTTTTACCCTACCAACACACCTCTCCTGTAATTTGTCTCAGAATTACTTGCTACAATTGCTAGTGATATTACAAATGAAAAATAGAAAAATAATTAAATTCTGGCACACCACACTTTTCCTTCTCCCCTGCTGAGGAGAAGACAAACACACTTAATATCAATATAAGCTGATTTCAGACTAAATAAAAAGATGCCTAATACCCAATTCTTTACCCACCTAAAGCAGAGAGTGTCATGACATGAAATTGATAAACCTGGGAATCAAATTTGTCATGATACAACTTTAATTCTAGTGCTGACTATAGAATACAGATCAAAAACTTGAAAAAACTTCTATTTAAAGAAAACTGAGCAAGCCACCACCAGCCCCTGAAGATGGAAACAATAAACCTGTCCAGCTACTAGTGTATTGGCGATTCAAGTGAATGCTTTATTTTATCATCATTAAAAAAAATTGTCATACATTCAAGATTGAAATTTTAACATCATTTGGAGAACTCACCTGTAGCACGAGAGTTTGTGCTAAGCACAGCAACGCTGTGTTTTGCCTTCAGAGCGTACAGGTCTCCCTAAGCAACAGACAGCTATCCAGAACTTGGGGTTACAGCTCTCCTCTGCTACAGATTTCCTCTGTAACTTCGCACGCCTCACCAAGAAACAGGCTAAAGCACTTGGGCAATTTTCCTAAGTGTCTTTGGGGATCCACAAAATCCTCATGGAACTGCTTAAATGGCTCCAACTCCTAAGCTTTATCTAGTCATTTACCTGCAAGAGGGCTGCTCCCAAATACAGCTGCGACACGGCCATCTGGACCCGTGCGGACCCTTCTGCATTGGGCAAGACATCAACCACTGCACATTTCTCTGCTGGTAAAACCCTTCCATCTTCTCTCAGACTCTTCATTTCTTGGGTCAATATAAAATGGAGCTAAGAGCCTATACCATATAGAGCAGCTGTAAGGACAGACAGGCTGTGGGGGAGAGCATGCCTTACTGTAACAGAACAATACAAGGAGCAAGAAAGAAGGAAGAAAAATATTTGCAAGTCAAATTGCAAATGCAATGCAAATGCAATGCAAACCACATTTCACTCAAATGCACTGATATGTCAGAGTCACTTTTCCCATTCGTTCTCATGGGAAAAGCTACCTGTGAGGACAGATTTTCCTGGAGAGCCAAGTTACAGAGCTTTTAAAGTCAAGCCAATTATGGAGCGTATACCTCAATTGCCCCCCTCTCTCTGGCAGATCTTCAAAGCACAAAACTGGTCTTTTAAATCCTACTCGGACAGCTTGCTCTCCCATTGCCCGTCCAACAATTTCGATTTAATTATTTCAGAAAAAGGGCAAAATGATGTCCAGTGTCCCTATCTAACCACATCTCACATTTAAATGAGACAGCATTTAAACAGCTTGAAAATGTATTACACATGCAAGATTTCATACAAAACATACACCTTAATGCAAACAGGTGCATTTCCGAAGCTGCAGCTTTTGATGCAGTTATGCGCATACCTAGTTTATACCTAGTCCTTATTTTCTCCCCTGTAATTAAGTGGTAAATAATATACAAAATTGTTCAGAAATACCTACTTCAGGCAAAGTCACTATACAAAACCAAAGATCCATGAAGACTAAGTTGTTTGTTTTTTTTTTTTTTTACCAAGTTATTTGAAATCCAAAATTAAACATTAATCAAGAACATATATCAAGCAAGATACTTTGGTACTGCCTCTTCTCAAATGACGCACCTGGATCTCAGATTAGTAGCATTAGCTGAGTGCTCTTCAGAGACCTGCACTTCCTAATTTACTGTAAATAACTCATTGTCTTGTTCAAAGCTGCTGAAACAAGGGACCAACCTTCAGGTTCCTGCCCAGGGAGGCTGTCAATCAAGATCTACTTGGGGAAATTCACCCTCTTCTGCTCATTCCACATGCAATGCAAAGCCTATCTGCTACTCTCCGAGGGATCTCAATAATGACAAAATCCCCATTAACTGCATATGACAATGCTAGAAGGTACTAAAATTCACTTAGTAGTTCTCTGCTGTTAGTAGCTACAGTCTGCTTAAGCCAATCTGTAATTTTAATTTTAAGTGGTACTTGGGTAAGCGCACAGTTCACGCCGTTTATGCGTTTCAGTCCCTCATAGTCCTTACGATCACCAGCCTCGGCACACACTTTTGTGAGTTAAGTTTCCCACCTTTTAGAAGGCAAGAGAGACTAAATGCTTTCCTAGGATCATACAAAAAACTTGCCAGCAGAAATCTTGCACAACAGCTGATCCTAACCTGCATTGCAGTCTGTCTGTGGGCCGCAACAGGGGAAGAGCTCTGGCCTGCCAGCAATGGTGGCATTGCCCTGGGCTGGCATCCTCCCCGTGGGCACCATGGCCATGCGTGTTACCCACAGCCCTTCCTGACTTCGTCCAGGCTCCACAGCAGACCTGCAGCCCAGGGACATTTCCCTGGGTATTTTTTTCCAGGTCAGCAGATCTAAGATAATGAAATGGCTGTTTGGTCAAGCTTGCCAGAAAGGTGTGCTCATGGCGTGACACCAAAGGGCATGCTGTGTGCCTGGCACAGCACAGCATAAGGTGTTTGGAGTGTGGGGCCTTCAGCCGCAATACAATACTATTCTGTGCCAAGAAAGAAATTTTCTAAGTCAGTGGTTTTGCTACCTGACTGGAGCAGACTCTCCTGTCAGCTGTGTTTGGCTTGCCTCAAGGGCAACCCAGGAGTGCAGTGCCATTCTTGGGGTGGGGAGAAACATGTAAGAAGGAAGGGCAAGCGAGCCAGACTGATGGCAGAGATTCCCAGGCAGGCCTATATACTATATGCTTCTGGTTTAGGTGGCCAAAATTCTGCACGAGAGGACAGTCTATAGCTTTGCTCTTTGTACACGCTTTGAGCGCTAAGACTCTGCGGACAGGTATTTTACACCATGGGTACTCCTGGCCCAACTGGTAGGAGACCCGTTAAGACAGCAAGAAAAGAGGTGTCAGACTCTGCAGGTGCTTGAAATCATGTCAGAATAAAACATTTCCCAGCTGCTAAACATCTACACATCTACAGCAGTGCCAAAGGCTTACATTGGGGTGAGGGAAGACACTTGTTTGGATGGACCATCAAAACCAACGAAAATTTTCAAAAATAACAATCCAGATGTTTTGGACACAAGTTACTTACAGAAAGTTTGGGGTTTGCTGCTTTTGTTTGTTTGGTTTGGGTTTTTTTGTTTTGTTTTGGGTTTTTTTGTTGGGTTTTATGTTTGGTTTTTGTTTTTTTTTTTTTTTTTTTTTTTTTTTAAAAAACACAGTCCAACAAAGCTTTCTAGAATAATATTTATGTCTTGTGTCCACACACACACAAAAAAAGATAATCTAAAACCTACCTAACACTAATGATTTTTTTATAAATATGTTATCAGCAACTGGAAAACCCTGTTTTCTGGATTACATGTTAAATGATTACACCAATACTCCTTGTGAGGTATTTCCAATATTTCAATTTAAATAAATTTAAGTTTTAAAAATAATTTAAAGCAATATTTAATTTGTTCTTGGCTTCCCAGTGTTTACATTTAACTCCTACGAGTAGACAAGATAACTGAACAGAGAAAGCTACCTCACCTTCATACCTCAGCTGTGGATTTCCCCCTTCCCAAGCAGAAGTCCTGCAGCCTGGCTCACACTTCTGCCTTTAACCCACACCTCATCAGTCAGCAGCACATGTGCGTGTGATGCACAAGCACACAGCACTGTGACACACAGCCGTCCTCTTGTGGCCAGACCAGCAAGGTCTGACCTGGAAGCACGCAGGCTGGATTTGTCCTACAAAACACTTCTATCTGTCCGTCTCTTCCCCACTGACAAGAGACAAGGAGCGCTGCCGAAGCGGCCAACGCCAGCAGAAGGCTTTCCCCGGCTCTGGCGTGGCCCAGCAGACACTCCTGCTGAGGGAGCCAGCAAGACTGACTGTGCAGAGGAGTTATTTTTGCAGCGCGGCCCCAGGATAGCTGTATTGGCACAACTAACAGTCAGCAGGCTGCAGCATGCGAATGAGGACAAGTGGGCTAGACCAGGAAACAACTTCTTCAGTGAGCATCGTACCCAAGCTAGATTTCCTCAAATGGCGCCCACAAGCTGCAATAATAGTGCCAGTTTAGGGTCTGCACTGAACTGAAAGGGACAGTCCTGTCATCTCCCAGGCCTCAGCCAGTCTGTCTCCCCTGCCTTGGGCCAGCCCTCACATTCATGAGGCCAGGGAGCTTAAGCAGCCAAAATAAGCCAAGGCAAAATACAGAAGGAAAAAACCTACTCATTTTCAAAATCTTACTCTATGTCCCACAGCTCGTTTCAGCACAATGGGAGGGATGGGAACAAACATCCCAGACTACAGATGGCAGAGTTAGTTACCTTCTTCAACAGTCTACAGACTTACCAGCACTGCCTCCACCCTCACAGCCTGCATTCATTTTCATGCTTTTACCATAGGTGCAGGTGAGAGGGCAGGGTGCCTCATTTTGCTCCCCTCCAGGACAGAACAGCTGTTGAGACAAATCTTCCCCTTTAAGCACTGAGTGCTCGACACAAAACACCAGCTCAGTCAGACAGCACTTTCTCACCACTCCATTCAATAGGCATCCCTGCCCAGCTCTGCCCACAGGGTACTCACGGGACTGAAGTACTAACAGCTAAAAAAAATAGGGCCCCAATTTATCTGGGCACTTAAGCACAGGCCTGAGCTTGCATCCATTTCTCTGTCACAGAAGACAGCATATAGTTAAAAGGAAAGGCTTCAAGTTTACTTATACAGACCACAACTCCCAAGTGAGGTATACTTACTGTCAGCTGCATGACTGTAGGCTTGCATTCATAGAGTGGGCATCTTTAAGTACTGGTTTTACAGGTGACTTTGCTCTTTTAAGTTTCATGGTCACCCTAATTCTTTTGTAAACTGTTCAGTCTTTGAACTGGCCTTTAACCATAGCTCAGACTTCCCCAGTCTGTTTCCACAACTTTAATCCCTGACCACTGAGTCATTGCCATCTCGCTATCATAGACCCCACCAGTATTTCCTATTTTCCTATAATTCAGTTGTTACACTCCTAACAACAAAAAAACCCACCACCTCTTTGCTCTTAGAAACACTGTCTCATAACATGACTTCCTCCCTGATGACTATCTGCAAATTCCTCTTGTTCTGGTGATAAAATGGATGGGTTTCAGTTTAGCCCAATTCTCCATCTCCCTCCCACTCACACCTGGAGTGAAGCCTGCAATTCACCTGACAACAGCCATTCCCCCCAGGACACTATCCAGCTATTGTCAGCAGGTGATATTCACATATTGTCACAACTGACCTCTTCAGAATTATTTATTTGCTTCATTATAAGCACATGCTTGATCAGTAATTAAAAAAAAAAAGAGAGGCCTACATATGTAAAAATATACACTGCTGTGGCTGACCTAAAACCAAAAGAAAGTTTCCTAGAGTAAGCTGAACGAAGTTAAACCTTGGAAACTCTTTTCTTCCCTTATAAATGTTAGTTAGAGGAATTTAGATCTACTGAAACAGACTATTATGTAATTCTCTTAATCCTGAAGTATCTTAAAATATCTTGCTGTATTATCACAACAAGTGCAGGCACACAGCGGGCATCAGATGTTTTTCTTGTGAAAAAAACAAGCAATGGAAAAATATTCTTCTTTTATTACAAACGTAAATGTTTTACAATGTCTCTTCTCTTGAAACAAGCTATTCTTTTTCAGTGCACTCTAGAAGAATAAATGGATTTGTGATTCGTTTGAATTTTTGTCTTGTTTCTAAAGATGACAGACTAGAAAAATCATGTTTTCTCAAAGAACTATATCCTATATTTACACGAGATACATATACACATGTACGCATGAGTATTTATAAAGTTCAGCTGAGGACTACTGGAAGAAAGTTACAGTAAGGTTTGGTCACCTGCTATTTAATTACTGCAGGTTTTCCTGCAGCTTCAGAGGCTTCTACATTTAATAAAAAGAACGCTCATGTTCTTTATCAGACATAGCCATATGGGAAGGCTGTTCTAAAACAATGTTTTTTTCAAAGGAGCAAGTAAGCTTTGTTGAGCTTATTTGAATATGCATCCCATCACAATTCCTTGCATTGCTCCAATACCACATTACCATTACCTTGCACCTCTTCTTAAGAATTGTTATCTAGATCACAAATACATAATATGCATATGGAAGAGTACTTCAAATAACAAAAGCTGCTTTACACATAGAGTAACTACAGGTTTTAATTAGGAAGATAAGGGTTTTTTAGTCAGATAATTTTTTAACTCCATCTCTTATTCTGTAATCTGTGCTGGTGATTCCTCCAGCTTCAGAGAGGCTTCAGATCAGAGTGACCTTAGCAGTGGCTAAGGAGCTCCTGAGTCCCAGTCAGGAACTCATAACATTAACGAATCCTTAAGAGAGCAGAAATTGCAATGCCAGAGGGAGACAGGAGCAGGTTCTGAGAGCAGGGGCACACTCCGAGCGTTTTTCAGGCTGCTCGTGAGCTAGCACAGATTTGTACAGACATGCTGGGGTGTCCATGGTCACATCCTGGCAGGTTACGTGTCTCCGCGCTTCACACAGCTTTTACTGGGTTCTGTTATTTAGGAAATTAAAAAGCTTCGTCATGGGAAAACCTTAGGATGAACGGAGAGAAGCAGAAATATAATCCTTGCCTCTCTTTTAATATCCTATATTAACATGAATAAAGTTCAGTCTACTATTACTTTGCACAGCACTTAGGGGTCACTGAGACACAGATGCAACCACAGACAAGCCACAGTCTCTTCTAGACCATTCCAGGGTCCTCATGTTCCACAGACCTCTAAAGGTTTGAATCCTATAGCAAAGGCTAAGAGATTTGCTTCTACTCATCTAGCTTAGCTTCTGCAAAAGCAATCAGAAAATCTGACTAATAGTAACTATGATTGTCGGCAATGTATTCTTTGGGTTTCATATCTTGAAGAGATGTTATAACTTGAAATGTTGTAATAGTTACTCTGCACACAAGTGTAAGAAAAAAACCAAAAAGAGGTCTTTCAAGGTGAGGTCTGCTGCATCAGGCAAACCCAAACGTTCTACCACTGGCGGAAGGCATGGCCATGAGATTTTATAGCCAGTGAATCATTCAGTCCCTCCATTTTAGGTTGGTTGTGCACATCTATTAAGATTTCATCTATTTAGAAGTACATATTTCTATTATGTTTTAGAGTAACAGAGTTGTTTGGTGTTCATATAGTAGACTACGTCCTAACTGACCCCCTGCTCAATTAATTTCCCACTACTCTCAGGACTTGGGCAGAAGGAACTAGAACAAAAGCCTTGAGCAAACTCTCCCGACCCTCCGGGCAGGCTGAAACACCTTTACCACCGACTACCTGCAACAAAACAGCTAGAGAGCTTGCTTAGGAAACCCGGGTTCAATTCCCCTTCACAAATTAGGGAAGGAAGAAATCTCAACATGAATTTTCTCCATTCTATGTAATGAACTGACTATTAAGTACTAGAAGAAACCTATGACTTCTCAGAGACTCTTCTGGGTAAGTTCGTTTTGAGAACAGACTCACCGAACAGGGTTCCATTACCAGCTACATAAAATGGCACTGGGTATCATTCCAGTCCTGAGTCCCAGTCATCTGATAATGGCCAAATTTACATTTGTACAAAACTGCAGTTGGTACGCTAATTTAAACACTCTTAGCAGTATACATAGCAGTACCCTGTAAACATGGAATTCAATCATTAGCAATAGGGCCATTCCTTAATATTCGTAAGTGGTTTAAATAACAAATAGCTGTGTCCTTCATTACATTTTTAAAAAAAATCTTTATCTCACTAATTAATCTTAGAAATACTGTCAAGAATTCTGGCTTTTGTTGAATTTCAAGTTGATAATAAGTAGCTTGCTGGTTACAAAGTGAACAGACATTGTATTTAGTGTATTTAGCCTCAAACTGAGGCTTCACTGATCACCCTGAGCCAGGATTATGGAAACTTTCCTAATGTTCAGAACACTGAGAAGATGCATCTCTTCCTCCAAAATACTTCACAGGACGTATTAAAGTGTAAACACTTTTTGCTTCTCAGCAAGAAAAACGAAGAAACCAACCACAGCATGTATAAAGGCCAGTTAAACATACCACGAAGCTTCTCTCAGGCCAGACCAAAGTAGAAGAGTAAATCATCCTAAATCGTTCTATAGACACGTCCTGTATTCTTCTGGGTGGGCAATTCAGCCTCTTGGGCCGCGACTGCGAGTCACCACATGAGTTTTGGTCTCAGTTTACACAGTGTTCTTTACTTTCCAGTCAAAATGTGGTAATCTACCTCACATTTATTGGGAGTTAACAGCTTCATATTACTTCAGGGTTGCAATTAGCTCTAAGTAATCAGTTGTTGCTTCGGAATAACGTATTGTACTTCGGTGCATGGAAGATTCATCAGGTAACTATGCCTCCATGACAGCCACATAAGGAACTGTCCTTCAACTTCACCTCTTGGAACACGTGTAAAACATCAGGCCGGCTATTACACTGTTGAATACAGCCTCAGACACACACTAATCAGTACATGCCCTGTCTCTCATTAACTAACTTGACTTTGGCAGCCATTAATACAATAAAACACTGTAGAAGTAAATCCACCAGGTTTGAAGCACTCTTTCTTCCTTTGACAAGTGTTCATAAATCCTTTGTAAATATGATGACTGGCACAGACTATTACCACTTCCCTTTATTACCATTGTGCTTAACTATAAGACTTAGCAATGTAAGTTCAAAGAAAAGTAGCTTGAAAAATAGAAAAGTAATTTGGAAAACAGGTCAAAAACTATTTACTTTCATCCACCTCTGTCTCAGACTGAAAACTCCTCAGAAATCATTTACCACTGTAGACTACTCGTATAATTTCCATCATAATCACAATTCAAGCAAACTTCTCTATTTTTTTTTTTTGCTGAAATGTTGTGATTTAAGTTTTTATAACATGCTGAAACCCCTCAAAAATTAATAATTGAAATTTCTCATTCATTTTTTAGGAATGCTCTCACAACAGATCATATGTAGTGGCAGTATTAAGAACAAGTTTCCAAGGTCTGTAGATGATACCAAAATTTAAGAAAGATAAAATAATCAATGACAACACAAGCAGCTTTAAAAGAACTTCAATCATTTAAGCAATTGCTCCAACAGATGGCAAAAGCACTTTGGCGCACACAATTGCAAAATAATTTGCCTGGAAGCAAGCGAGCAAGCCAAGGAAAGTGTACTAAATGGGACAATTATTCAGCACAGTGATTAGAAAAAGGATTTGGGGGCTTAGTGTGGAAAAAGAAATCATTGAAGCTATTGGCACAGAGGAAAGTAGTAAGACAAAAGTACTCATTAGTAGCATCAGATACCAGACAGGTTATCCTACTAGTATGCAAAACACGAGGTGCTGTCCAGCTGGCACCTACCATTCCCCGGTCCGCAAGAAGGAAAGCAGATGTTTGTGTAACTGGAGTTACTCTTCCTTCTTTCTTTCCTGAAAGAAACAGTCCCATTCGCTCCCACCAGCACATGATTTCTTGTGAGCGTGCAAACCACGAACCAATATATGCGCTAAACCTTTTTCCTTTGGGTCAGTTTGAAGACACGCAAGTGCCAGGGCTACCACAAGGCAGACCCTGTTGCGGGGGGGGGACCAACCAGGCGTGAGAAGGAGGCTTAACATCCCTCAACACCATTTCATCTTGTGATAGCTCACCTTGTATGCCGGATCATGGCACACCAGCCACCCTAGCTCTCAAGAGTTTAAAGTCAGCTCATGAAAACATGACACTTTCTAGCCCACACAAGTATTACATTTTACTAAAGCTGCAGCCTGAGAGCCGGTAGGACATGTCATATAAGCAAAGATTATTCATCCCAGAAGAGACTATACCAATAATGGCCCAGTGCATTTCCTTACAATGCTGTCTTAGAGATTCTGGGTGTGATACCTATCTCATTTGTGTTGATTTTCATTGACTCCAATGCCATTAATTCTTATTTAGACTTGCAGGGCCAGTGATCTTGTATCACATTTGTTTCATACCGCTGTACTTTTCTTCATATACACCTATTTTTAATTTACAGCACAAACTTGTATCTCCTGAAATCAATGCCACAATTCCAGAGTTAGTTATCACACCGCACTCCTTAGAGGAGTGTAAGTTATACCAATTCTTTTTAAAGACAAAGTTCCTTCAACATAGGAGGTCAAAGTAAGTTGCAAAATCCAGTGCGTAGGCACCCAAATTACTGCTTGAGACTTCAGAGAAAGCAGACCTTAAGACCAACAAGAACTGAAACACTAGCAATCCTCTGAACAACGTAACGCAACCATATCAGAAGAGAGTTTGGAAGAGGCAATCCAGACTGTATTTTTCTGTCTGTTCAGTAAAGACTTGTCTGCATTAATTCATTAACTTCTCTTACAGAGAATGTTTATTTTTCAGTAAAAAGCTTCTAAGTACTGGAACATTTAAAAAAATGTGTATCAGAAATAAGAAACAATTTGATTTTGAACCCATTTACCCCCACCTCCATTTGCATTGCTTTTCTTCAACGTGGATTTCCTTTTCACAGCACTTTTTAATAGGGGATTTGTATTATGGGTAATATTTCCCATTATATAACCCAGCGCTTTTCTCTCCTAAATGAGATTTAAAGCCACGATACAAAATGAATGTAGATATAGAGGCAGAGCATTACAAAATGACAATTTGAATTACTGCTAATCTGAAACACTTCTCAGCCTTGCCATCAAGTAGTTAGCCTAAGAGGCACAGCAGTTTAGTAATGCATCCAAGAAAAAATAAGGCAGTCAGCCAGTGCTCATCTTTTCTGGCAGAGAAGAAAACCTCATGCAAGTCCGCCTGGTGGATAGCGGCCGAGAAAGCCAAAGAAAAGGTTTTATCATAATACATGGTATTTCCATATTTACTTGGAAATGTTGATCTTATGGCTTCACCATGATAGTAATTACCTGCTGACAGAGAGTACACATCTTTTTATTTTTCCTTACAGACAAGAGGTGCTTTACATTTTATATACTGATGACCACATAACTATTACTTATGTTTTAATCTTGTTTACTAAACTAGGGTCCAACAATCCAAAACATTTCATTATGTTATTTTGACATACAGAGAGTCTACCTGGCTTCAGTGAGGTGTTAGCTATGTAACAGTATGATAGCCATCCTAAACCTGAAAAACATATCATCTGTCTCCTAATAACTAATTAAGTAATAATTTTAAATTAAACATTTTGATGTGCTTTCTAAGTCAGAGAATATCCTGTAAATAATTTTTTCTAATGGCAGATTATTCTTATTATAATTTTATTTTTCTGGCTCAACATATTATTTAATTAGCTTCTCAGATTTCAGAAAACCTAACTTTTCCAAACACATCACAGGAGGCAAGCTTCTCACAGACCAATACGGATTCAAATGCCACCATGCCATTTCACAGCAATACATTCTAAACTTGCTAATGATTCTTCAAACCATAATAGTAAATTTCCTTGCCAGCCTCCCAGAACATGACATAGTTCACTCAAAGTACCCACTAGTCCTGTCAATATTTTGTGAATGAGAAGCAGACACCAGAATGAACTTGGAAATATTCAATAAAACCAAGAAACTTCAAGACAACAGTGGGAGAACACATACACAAACTCACAAAAAACCCAAACGCAAAATACTCCCCTGCTTTCAAAAAACCCCCACAACAGCAACTCTGACCTTTTCTCCAGATGCTTAAGGAAGATCCGCAAGTCTACTTCAAAAGATAACTCTGAGAATTAAATTGCGTAGCTCTGCTAGATATTAAAATCAAGGCCATAACAGAGATACTGTGTTTATGGCATATTACAATTTTTCCCCAAAATGATGTCCAGAAAAGTATCACCTACTGTACAACGAGAGGTTATCAGTCTATCTCACAGTCACGTAAATCCATACGAATGACTCATCTATCACGTCTTCTCCTAGCAGCATCCCTTCTTAATCTGTATGAATGACCCTTTTTTCACTCATATCACCTACATAACTGAAATGAATCCAAAGCAATTGTTCTCAAGGTCATTTGGGGATTCTGTTACAAAGAGAAGAGCTGTGCATCTGAAAGCTTGTCTGGTTTTCTTCATGGAAAATAAGACTTTTTTCCTATAGGCCTTGACAATTCTATGTTCTTAATCAAAAAAGCTATAAATCAGTTTGAACTAGAAAAATATCTGAAGATTGTATCTACTGTTTGCTAGATTTCCCCTTTAGGGGGTTCTCACATACATTTTCAGTACTGGAAACATTTAATGGTATTTTAGAGGCAGTTCTACTTCACCTCAAATGCTAACCAGATCTATTTCAGTTATAATACTGATATTACAAACTATGCTATTAAGTTGATCTTCCTGGAAGCAAATTTTCATTTATGTGCAAATTTTCATGCCAACCAAGAAAGAAGATTCACATTTTCACAAACTCACATTAAAAAGATATGCATTTATTGTGAAATAGATGTAAACTAGATCAGATAATTAAAAGCTGAAAGAAATGCAACAGAAGAATCCCTATTTTGAGGTCTGCTTGAAGCTTCATAAATGGCAGAAGAAATGTGCAGTAACTGTTCAGTTCCCAGACTTTACAGGAGCTACAGAGAAATAAGTTAGTTGCATTATTTGCCCCGCCATCATTCACAGAGGGTATCCTTGGTATGAACCATGGTAACTCTTAATATCTATTTCACAGGTAATTCCAAATTTTGTTTGATGAAATGAAAAGCTGTCAGACATTTTGCTGAAAATTCTACCTTCCTCAAGTTCCTGAGGAAATATTCTTTCTCCGCTATTTTGTCCAATAAGCAAGTATGAGGAAATTTAAGCAGTCCACAGAATGAATTATCTATCCCATAAAGAAATTCCATTTTGTAAGTTCATTCCATAATATAACAAAGATCAAATTTTGGATTCTTTTGCAAAGCAACATTCAAACCCTACATTTCTGGATGCTTTGCCAAAGCACTTAGATTATAGGCTTATTGCAGAACCTTTACAGTATTTACATATAAACCAGGTCCCTGAAGAACATGCTTGCTCGATGCATTACTGTGCTGCAATTTCCATTGAAACATTTGGAAAGCAAAATAAGAAAGAGACGCTAACAGCACCTTTTGGGCTTCTAGGTTTGATTTCAACTGTGGCATCCTTCAGGGAGCTCTTAAAAAGTGACAGGAAAAGCTCACAGCAGCCAGCAGCAAAATCTGGCATGCACAGCTAAGGGAATAAAAGTCTTCAGGAAAAATACTGGGTTGCTTAAGTCATTGAAATACTACTCAAACTTTAGTCATTTGATTATTTTGTCCACACTGCTATGAAATACTTTGAAGTAAAAGATGAATGCTATTGACATGCACTATTTATTAAAAGCAGTCCTCTTCAAAGCTGATGTCAATTGTCAGCAACTCTTCTGAATGAGATTGTGCATAATTGCAATTTCAGCCATCTATGTAAGTACAGCAGCACAAATACCTGTTACATAGGCAGGCAGAGCCATAGGCTGGCAGAGCCATAGGCTGGTACCCTCTTCTTCCTCCCCTCAACCCCCCCAAGTGTTTTACCCTCAATTGGAAACGCAGTGCTTACCCCAGGATACACGGTGTAACAGCTACCACACATCCTTACCGTAACAGACCTGATGTGTAGTAACGAAGGGCACCCTTTGCGACACCTTGGCATTGCATAAAAGTCACCCTGGTATCGCTCCTGCACAGAATGGCCTCTGCTGTCTGTGCTAGGGCTCGTCACTGGGCTACCCCAGTTGCTAGCTAGTCCTAAGAATACATACTGTTTCTCTCTGAAGAGCATCAGTCATGGTGATGAACAAACTGAGGAATGCAGGGGTAGGGCTAGAGCTGGATCGAAGAGGCAGCGTCAGCAGGGCCGAGTCTCCCCTGGGCAGCACTGGGGCTGCAGCCGTGAGCAGCAGGACAGGGCGACTGCCACGAGAGGGAACAGCAACGAGAAAGCAGGGTTTCAGAACTAATTCTCTTCTGCACAGTCCTGGACACTGAACTGGTTTAACAGAAGGAAAAATATTGTATGCAAAAGGGCAAAGGGTTTTCCACTATTGCGAATCAGTGAGAGCAGAAAGCCTGCCAGAAGCAAGCTTGCAACCAGGATCCAAATCCCACACTCCACAAGCCATAACAACAGTTTTCTGCTTCTGACTTCACTTTCAAACGGTGACTTCTATACATCTTATTTGAATGCCAATTATAACTGATTTGCATTTGGGAGAAAGGATTCTGAATATTCAAGAAAGTAGCTATCTAGAGACATCTCCTATTAATTCCAGAATACAAATTAGATCTAAATACAAGACAAATATAAGCAAAGATACATTTTCCTTAGCTTCTTGCTGACAGTTTGAGGGAGTAGGAAATCAGTCATTAGAGATGCAGAGAGGTCAGATTTCTCTGGCCACAAAGCCAGGCAAGCCTGGCTCACACACACAAAAAAATCTTACTTGGTTTCATTTATTTTCTGTAGTTCAGACTGAAAATACCAACTCACACTCTAGATAAGAAATTCACGATAAGAATTTATATCAGTATCACAGA
This sequence comes from Theristicus caerulescens, assembly GCA_020745775.1. Classification (NCBI taxonomy): domain Eukaryota; kingdom Metazoa; phylum Chordata; class Aves; order Pelecaniformes; family Threskiornithidae; genus Theristicus; species Theristicus caerulescens. Next base: position 20,679,926 of record CM036568.1, on the reverse strand, counting down.
GAAATGTATACGATGCGAATAATTTTAATCTAAGACCCTAATATAATTGAACAGCAGTAACCATCTGAATGTATCACTGACCTATGTACCGACACTATCAGTAGGCTGGATCAAAGAGCTTCCTGTGGCTACCTCAGATACCCTACACATATATACTTCCTAAATAACTATAACTTGGGTAGCTCCTGCAGCAGCAACTTAACAGGAAAAAAAGAAAAAAGACTACAAAAAAATCCCTCCCCCCACAAAGCAGTGCAGCCAAAGCAACTGAGCTCTCATCTGAAGGATGATGATTGCGCTTAGCTGTAAAACACTGAGGAGAGACAAATATCTCTGCAGGAGAACAGAGTTCAGCAATGGCCTTGCTCCACACCTGGATGCAACCAAGATCCTTCAACATTTTTGGGAGGAAAGCTATGGGACTGAAAGCCCCACCTCAAGCATGAACTGGCAATTGCTAATCCAGAACAGCATTTAAATCGCTACTGTTCCCAGGTGAAACACTTTCCCACAACCCAAATACATTCACTATGAGAATGTTCGTTCTTTTTCTCTCCATTTTGAAAAAAAGAAAAAAAATAGAATCACCCTGGACTTGAAACACCTTAGGGAAAAAGTTTTAAAGTAATATTTTCACAAATTAGCTTAGCTTTACCAAAACAGCAGGAGGGAAAAAGGCATTAAAAAAGAATCAGGCAGTTGAAGCTATGAAACTAGGGTAAACAGTGCCCATTTTCCTTTCAGTCCTTGCTCAGCTTTGAAATAGTCGCATTTTCATGCAAGAACTGCAATAAGAAATGCAAAAAAAAAATCAGAAACCATTAGAGCACTCATTTTAAAACTTGCTGTCCAATAATGGAGTAATTTATTTGATTTCATGTATAATTTTTGAAAAGGAAACAGAGAACGAAAAACATTTGCAAAACTAGAAAACAAGCCACTAATTAAAATATCATCATTTAAAAAAAAAAATCTTAAAAGCAGGAAAATAGTGAGGCTTCCCAACCACCGAAGTGGAGTAGAAAGTGGGATCTGATGGTAATAAAAACAAATTTACAGCATCTTCATTCATCTTGCACAAAGCTTGACTAATCTTGAAGGACCGGTTACCAAGTCTTGCTACATAGCCCCAGTCAAAGCACTGTAAGTAGGGCATTAGATTTGAGAAAATGAAAAAACTGCAAAATGGAACAGGCGTTACATCCAGATTCCTCTATGCTACAACATATTATACCATTCTTGGTATTAAATGACTCAAGTACAATATTTCCTTTCTGTTTTAAGTGCTTCAAGGTCAATTAGAAGCCACATTGTACCTTAGCAGAGCTAAGATACATATACAAGCAACTACAGCTTAACCCCAGTCTCCTTTTATCACTTCTAAATCGCAGGAAATTACCAGGACCTGCTTAGCAGTGTATCAGGGCAGAACAGAAAGCAATCCAGAATACTGTTAGCTTATCAGCTGTTATTTGGTCCATAGAAAGGAAATGAAATATTTCTTCTGAAAGTGGTTAAAGATCCATTGTTCATATTAAAATTTCAGCTGTGAAGAGCTTTGTTAATACTTATTCTCCAGGTTTGACTGGGAAAGTTGATTAGGAATGTGTCTCCACTCCTTTTCAATTATTGACAGACAGCCAATGACGGAGGGGAGGGGGAAGGTGCTTGCTTGGTTGGGGTTTGTTTGAACTTGACTAGTCTTTAAAGGACCTGTACTCATGGACTCTTCGGAGTGCTTTGTAGTTTTCCATACAAGCCTTCAGCTTTGACATTCCATCCTTTCACAAATGGTAGTTCTGTATAATGAAACTGTGCTTTTTCAATCAAAACTTTCCATGAGCATTTAATAAAAAAGTCACTTTAATTACAGAACTGAAGTTTCAAGAGACTATCTCTATAAGACAAAATTATGGTAACTAATACTTATTGATAATTATTATTAATTATAAGATAAATCAACTAACACATTTTTTAACAAATATACTGCAATTTAAGCATGCAATATCATTAGAGTTAAGTGAAGAATTGCAAGATGAAAGTGAATGCTGTAATCTAATGTATTTTTATTAAATTGTAGCCCATAACCTTAGTATACATTTTGTCATTCTTTCGGTTAAGAACTATTTAAAGCATTAGCTGCAGTTCTCTTCTTTCAAGCATGACCTTGAGCACAAAGGAACTTCTCTGTCCCTCTTCCCTTCAGCCAAATCTTCTCACTTACACACTTGCCAATGTGTTTTGTCATTTTTGTGCCCATTTGGATACTTTGCCATAGTGTCTGCACTTAGACGCACATTATACGTCTAGCTTACTCTTTCTAACTTGAGCACAGCCTTAAAACTAAAGTATGAACTGAGAAACCAGTTTTTCAATTATTTTTATGGATGTCCAGGCTTAAGTAGTCACAACATTTTGCAGTCTGACAATGCAGCTGTTGAATTAAAATCAGGTGTGGTTCCATGCATACCCATGCCCAAAAAACTAAGTTTTTAAAACTTGAATATCGATTGCACACCTACAGAGGCATCTGCAGCTTGTATATCTACTTACAAACTACTTTTTAATGAATGAGGATATGAACATAGCTACAGTTTTATGGCAGGTTTGAACATTGGTAAAAAAAAGATTATTACACCGATTTAACTCAGAGCAGAGTCAAATAAACATCCAGTTCGTTACTACTGAGAGGCGGTGAAGTGCAGCAGAGATGGGGTCAGCGCTCCGGGCAATGAGAGGAACCTCGCGGCTCGGTCTCACCACCAGACAGGTTGTTATACAAATCAGCTTTTCAATGGATTCACCTCCTTGAAACTAAAAGCTCCCTCTTTTCTCTCTATTCCCTCAGGCCATTCTTAGTTCTTCTCATAGTATCTGGAATTTATGAAGATCCTAAAGGCCCAAGGTCTCAACTATATCGAGGCTGGCTTTTCCGAAGCCCCACACTACATTTTTATAACCAACAGAAGTTTATAATTTACCTTTGCAGAGTTAGGTCAAACACCAAGTGTTTTTAAGCTTGTTTTACATCTAAAAAATACCTTCCAAGACCATTATACAATCTGATGGTAGCTCCTTCAATGTCACCCAGAATCAACAGCAAAAAAAAAATGTTTATAAATAAAGTGTAGAGGGGTTCAGGCTCAGCACTTAGTGCTGCAATTTTTAATTAATATAGTTTTCAGCAACTCTGCTGTAAAATTCAGCGATCAGCAGAATGCTTTTATGCATTCCTCCTCCAAGGTACATGTGTATGTTGCTCACAATGCTAAAGCAGACAGCTTAATGAGAAGCTTCTGGATTTGGATGGTGTGCCGAGACCTTTTTCACCGCCTGACAGTTATTGCTCAATAATTAAAAGGCAGGAACTGATCTCCCTCTACACCACATTTTGTCTGAAGAAACTTGCTGATGTGCTTTCTCTACATTTTGCTTCATATCATTGGTTCACTTTTGAAGTCTAAAAGTTTAAAACTCCCCATGATGTTGAAATAATGGAATCTGAGGGGGTTTGTCTTTGGCTTTTTTTCTTTTTAACTTTTCCCATATGTTTCTTCTCTCCCAGGAAAGGAATTCTATCATTTCCAACTTTCCCTTTAAGTGTACTGGGGGATGATAGAGGAAGACGACTACAGGGACTCATCCCTATCAGAATAGCTTACTGTGTCAGAGTGCTTTTAGGCATGATGAAAAGTTATCTTCACAACTTCATCTCCTCCATTTTACAGTAAACTCTCCTGTACCACATGGTAGTTGGCAGTCCTTTGTAGGAAATGTTACAGGACAAAGTAACTGACCTTCACTTATAACACTTCATTATGTTATTACATTTAGCATTTATAACTTGCCTTACAGAGAAATAAAAGCCAGATCTGTAACACAATACTACACGGTGTTGATATCCCACAAGGATAATACTCCCTAAAACGCTGGACGTTCCTGATTGCAACTGATCTTTGCGGGTTGTCAGCACTTGTGACCTTGCAAAAAATATCAAGAAGTTGACACTTGTCAAACCTCAGCTTAAGTGACCTATTTGAATCTAAATTCGGAAGAGGATGCCTCAGAAGGGAAAGACATCAATAATCTATGTAGGCATGTGGCCACAAAGCCTTCCTGGAATAAATACAGTCAGAGAACTGAACCGGAGTGGTTTGCTCCTCCGTGACTTCTATTGAGAATTAAAACCTCAATGTTAAACACCCTAATGCCAAAACACTTTTAGGGTCCTCCTTTTACTCAGCCTCTTTCCACAGCAGAAAGAGAGCCTTAGAAAAAGTTAACACTTCCCATTCCTTTCTCCCTCCTGTACGCTTCCCCCTGGTGAGAAATCTTCAATTCAGGCTTCAGTGCTGCTACCCCTGCTACTTTCCGTCTGACACCAAAAGCAATCCGTGCACCTTTTCTCTGGCAGCACAGCTCACAGCCAAAGGTCAAACCCAGGCTGAAAGCTCTGCAACGTACATTTAGAATCACTTTTAATTCAGTTACAGTGAATACTGAAAATACATTTACATAATTAAAATACTTCTGCAACACTCCACTAACATAGCAGATACAGTTGAGTATATAGATCAATATATAGAAAAAAACTGCCATTTAAAAATATGTTTGTCTTCAAAATCATATCATCAAAACCAACTACAAAGATAAGTAAAGGACTGGTTTTCATCAATTTGCTGTTTGAAAGACTCCTGGATTTCTCTGATTTATACTGTCAAAGCAACACAGATGATCTATTTAAAACAAAAAATCTTTAGGAAAATGAGTGGGTTTTGCCTGGATAGTTCAGATATTTATCATTAAAATGAAAAAAACCCAAACCCAAAACCAAACAAAACGTATTGCCCCTGAAGGCAGAAAATACTTGGAAAGATTTGTAAGCGAAACATGTTGCCCAACTCAAACATTTCCCCCCCTCCCTGATGGCTTCAGCTTCTCTTGCCAATTTGGGATGGAAATTCTTTACTCATTAAAATATTAATTATATTCCTCAAATAAGAAAATAACATCCTTCCCAGATGTAAGAAAAATGGCCAGCTGTGAAGTACCCCACTCATCCTTAGTGAAAAGATCTGCTTTAAGGTAAAACTTCATAAAACATTTTAATAAAGGTATCATTTTTATGGCATAATAGTAGAAACATGTTATAGAAACATATGGGACTAATCTAATTCCCTGTTACATTTACTGTATTAAGTTCTAAATTTGCAAACTAACTTAGTTGTAGCTTCAACCATGACTTTATTTAAACTCTAAGAGGTCAAACCAAATGAATTAAGAATTGATTTTTTTTCCACCTTAGATATGAGGGCCCTATTTCACTGATATTATATGCTATGAATTCCTCAAATTTAATATAAAAATAAGTTTAGCTTATAAAAAAAAAAATCCAGTTTTGAAGAGCACTCCACACTAACTCAGCTCCTCCAAAATTCAACAATGGATCTCCAAAGGATTTGATAGCAGCTAAGCCAAAAGCAAGGAGAAGACAAGCAATTTTCAGTACAGTGTGAACAATAATTATATGATTTTATATCACATTGTTGAAAAGAAACCAGCTGTAACATCTGACAAGCCTAAAAAATAAATAACCAAACTAATAAAACACAGGTTGTATAGAGATATGGAAAGACTGAGGCTATGTATTTACTGAAGTTTTGCTGATGTGCTATATAAAGAGCTAATCCTAACCACATCCAATCTGGCGGAGAAGAGAGGAAAGAAGCTGAACCAGACCAAGTTTTTCCCCCCTTCAGTCAAATTTATACACATTTCTGAGGGGCGCCCAAATGGACGTATCATTGCTAGAGGATTTGACTCCCAGCTGGGTACTCGCAGAACAAATCAGACTTACCTTTGTACCGCCCGTTCAGTATTAGACTTTGTCTCATGGCAACGAGAGTGAAGTACGCTGCTGTGTTATTAAAAACCTCAAAAAACTTCCTAAAAAAATCATAATGAAGTTTGGTGTCTTATTGCAATTGATCAATAAATGAACAAAAGTTGCTTAGTCATTGAAAAAAAAAAAAAACACCAAAAATCAACTAATAAGATTCTGAAGTTCTACCTCACTCTGAAGAAACTCTCTATCGTGGTCGGTTTGGGAATTTAAAAATTCTCAGAGCAAGAGTTACATTTCAGTTAGGTGGTCTTTAAAAAAAGGTAAGTGTTTCCACTCGGTGTTAATATTTATGCAGGTTTCAAATATGTAATCTTACAGTCTTTAATAAGTTTTTATTTAAAACTTGTTTTCAAAAGAAATCAATGTTTCTCTCCCAAAACATCAAAAATTAATATTTCAGAAGTTGCCAAATTTGATTTTGAGTTAGCATTTCAGTTGATATCTGGAATATATTTTTAGCCATGAATAAATTCAGAACTTCTGAAGGGGAAGACCATGAAATCTTCCTTCCTCCCCAAAATATAAACTTTCTATTTTTTTAATAGGAAAAAATCATCCTGATTCGAACAAAGAAATTTGCATGCAGACTACCACTCTTCCCTCTGGACTCTCCTTGACCTTAGATCTGCCACGATCATCTTCGGAGAACAAATGTAATTGGATGCTCTGCTGCCTTATAGGCCTAGAATACGCCTGGCACGACCGTGCATAAAAGCTTCAGGGCTTTGTTTTGAGAGATGAAACAGACTCATCTGTATGGCTCTGTGCCTAGCTGTAGGAGCAAGTTTAAATAATACCTTCACAAAACAGAAGAACTCAGAAGCATAGTTAACTAACGATTATAAAACGCTCACCAGTATGTTTGTTGATAGATTATTATAAGAGGTTAAATACTGTCAGTTTCCAGAAATGAATAGAGTATTTTCATGTCATGAAGTGGAAGAACACAAATAATCCGTCACACCACACAGCAAACATTGCATTCAGAAAAAATGTTCAACAAAATGTTTAATAAGGAGAATAAATCACAAAAGCTTGATTTATTTGTTTTGTGACCTTTCAAGCATCACTTGTTCATTAACATGCTATGCTCCAAACTGAGAATAAGCAAATACCAACTGCTCCAAAATATTTTAAAACCTTAAATGTATTATTAAACATTCCAGTGTTAGGGAATTGACAAAACCAAATGGGTTTATTTGGAGGGCAGTTTATAGCAATAAAAAGTGCTATAAAAATCAGGTTTTGGGAAAAGTTGTTGGATGCACGAGTAGTTTAGCAAACTTGTTTAAAGAAATTACTATATATTCACATTCTCCAAATTTGTGCGTCCCATACCGGGCCCTAATGCCACAGTATTTGCTTTTATGTTTCCATCTGACACCCTTCTGATGCTTTTTTGTCTTCTCACACTGTTTCAGGCTATCACCACATTTGACACAACAGTTAAGATTCCAGAGAAAGCTGCCAGAAAGATGGAAGGAACTTTAGGAACTCCCTGCACAGTGTCACTCATTGCAGCCTTCCTTATGTACGTTCCCGATTGAAACCTTAGTGCCTCTGTTCAATTTAATCAGTCCTGAAACCAACAAAGGGCTCGATTCAGCTCTTACAAAAGAAGAGCTACTGACTACAATATCGCTACTAATTTAAACTACAATAAAACAGAACACAGACCAGGATCAGACTACAGGAGAGGACAGTCTTCACTGGAATATAGCTCTTGCCCACCAACTAGCTATCGCTCTTGTTCTTCTGTCTCTCATCTCCTCCTGCCGGTAAGGCAGCCCTGGAAGGAAGCCCCACTGCCCTTCATTGTGTAGCACAGACCGGTATTTAGATAGCCTGGTTCTCTTCATTCTAAGCAGATGATTTTCTTCTACACACACCGTTAACTTGACAGCCACACCCACGTCAAGACTCTCTAATATGCTTATGTAGTAGTCATTACTCACACCTTGCTACAAGAACAAAAAGATAATTGTCAGCACAAAAGGGCTGGATCTACAGTGAACAAGCCACAAAGCACATTTCCTAAGAATTTTAAATTACCATATAGCAGTTGAGGCTCAAATAAAATTTAACAGTTTTATTTATAAAATTTGATTACACAAGTACCATGGGTTTTATATGCTATTCCCCAGGCTTGAATCCGCTGAAAAATATTCCTTAGGCTCAAATACAGGCTTCAAATCATACAGCCATAAAAACAGGCACTATTTGTAATAAGAGATAAAACCAAATTGCCTTTACTAATCCCACAGCATTTTCCACAGAAATGGAACTGTTAGCTCTAATGTCCTGGCCAAAATCCAGTTTGGGCAATTATGGTCTCTTACCTGAATTTCCCTTACAGATATTAATTTTCACCACCTGTCCTAAAACACTGTGTGAACAATTAAATAAATTCTGATCCTGATCCTAGACAGCTAATGCAAGGCTTTCTGCTTTGGCCAAGTTTCATGGGAAGGGGGGGGGGGGGGGGGGAAGTGTGTGCACGTGTGTGTGTTTTGCTGATCTCAAAGCAGTCATCTACATTTTTTCTCAGGTTCCACAGGCTTCCTTAAAATCTCTGCCTGTTACCTTGCCAGCCAAGACAAAGGAAAAGGACTTAATCTCAGATCCATCAGGCAGATTGCCTTAGAGCTAGGAACAGTCACTGCCAATGTCAATCTCAGGCCTCCAAGGCCATCAGATGCAACACGGTGTCCAGCAGTCTGCTTTGGAGAAAGGAGTCTGGAGTCGGGAGAGCCTCAGCTTTTGCAACAACTGGAGGACCTGAGATCTAAAAAGCATCTTCAGTAAAGCTGAAATGTCATTGTATGCACAAGATTGTCTCCTTCACTAACCAGCTCAAAAGTTTAGGAAACATTCTCCATTCAAAATGACTCAGTGCTTACAAAGCATGCTTGGGGCTTGCGGGGTAGCAGTGTTCTACATTTCCTAGCCAACAAGGCATTTGGAAAAAGTTGGGTTTTCTCCCCCCCGCTGTGTACACATGCACTTGTGCAGGCAAACAGACACTCTGATTCAACCTCACTGGTCAGATAGCCTAGTTTTTGATCAATTCTAGTTACTAATCAGCACAATCAGGATTTGGCCTCATTAAGCTGCTGCATTTCATCCCAGAGCCGTCTGCTGATTAATTCTGTATGTCAAACAAGGTGAGGTTTCTAAGGAAACATTGTAATTTCTATTAAATCAGTTGATGCAATTAAAAAATATTCATGCTTCTGAGAATACAAACCCATCAAGTTCATTCATTCTTAAGTACAGATTGTAATGTTTTCACATCTTGTCTTAACCTGGAATCTTGAAGGAAAAGAAAGTGGTATAGGAGCTGGGTCAATTTTGTTATTACATTGAGGCTCTTATCCAAATTGTTCATTCAAAAATATTGCTATATCCCTAGAGGCTATCCTTCTTGTCTACAGGTATCCTAGGTTTTTGAGATCTATTACCTCTCCTGAGGAAAGGTAGTGGCACCCGAGAGTCTAGCTGTATATTACAGCCTGCATCTAAGAAAGAAAATCTGTGTAGGATCCTTCCGGCCATACTCAGCTGGAGAGGCAGCTATTAAATTTGTAGAGAAAATCCAGACTAGAGTTCAGATTTCCACTGAAATGGTGGAGAGTCGGTCAACATATTTTAGGTTCAGGCCTGAAGATAGGCTTGTGGCTGAAAACTTACCCATAGCTCAAATCAGTAATAAAAGATCCTGCCCCTCCATCTGAAGTTTGGCTGTATTATTTCACCACAGTGTTTACAACTCCATGACTATCACAACAGCAAAATCCATGTCGGAAGTATTTCAGGAAAAAAAAAAAAAAAATCAATATACCCTGGCCCATTCTTCTTGTCAGCGCAAACCACATTTGCCTTGTCTGACAAATTGTCCCCAATATTTAGTCAGTCAATAATCCAGAACAACTTCCTCTCTTGCTTGACAGCTTTGTTCTTTAGCAGCCTTCTGTGAAGGACCCTTTCAACAGCATTTCGGGAATCGTCATAAGCCGTTGCTGCACCTCTTTGCAGTCAGGGAGCAAACCAGCCAGAGGCACGAAGAGCCCGGGCGCTGCCCTCGGCCTGTGACAGACGGAGTTTTGCCCCAACACAGCTCGCGGCCTCACGACAATGCCACGCGCAACAGAAAGACGGTTTTGTGACACACGTGCAGGCAGACAGCCTTCTGTACGAGCGAAGAAGGTTTAGCTCCAAGGAAACAAACTGAACTGCCGACTGAGTCGCCTGAACTGGCCGTTATTCCTGGGCATTGTACTTGGCAATAGAACTGTTATCCACATCGACCAGATCACCTTCAGCCACTTGCTTATGAACTTCGAATGATTAGTGTTGACTTACTCACCATACCATTTTACCCATGTATCTACCAAAGCTATTATTTACTATAGTTCTTCTCATTACAATTCTGTTATCTGTGATATTGGGCTTTCAGTTACTTGTGCATACTTTTATTTCAAACTTTCTAATTTAGAAGTCAAAGATAAAGCTAACTAAGAATTCATAAGAACATAAAAGAAGTTATAATTTTCCTTTTCTGCAAGAAAATCAAGACTTCTTGATCCCTCATGCCATAACAATAAATAAGCTACAACACAAATGTGTTCTACCTTTTGGAAAGTTATTCATAAACAATCTGATGTTCATTATGTACACACACAGAGACACCTTGTTTTAATCTAAACAGTGTCTAGTCTATGGATGTGCATATATCACACATACACATTTTACTGTTTCCTTTAAAGCCATCCCCTTAAATCCATGAAGAACTAAATTAAACCTTGATAAAACCCAACTCATTTTAGTGATGCTACAGCAAAAAAGAATCTAGTCTTTTACAGTATGTAAGACAGTAGGATTTGACAATAACTGGAAGCATTATAGGAAGATTAAAATAAACTACAGTGAAGAGTATAAATAACATGGCTTGATCAGCTCTGAAGGTTACCATTGTATATCCACTTAATTAGGTAGAGAGAGAACTACATTATTCATTGATTAATGGAGCCACTAGCTAATATACCTCTGACTTGCCTAACTCCTAATGATGTAAGATTTCTGTTCATAATGAGGTGCACTTTTTCCCCCCCAAATTGCAAGTCTTCAATCAAAGCACCTGAAGAAGTGAAGAAAACTCATCACAGACAGCTTTGAAATAATCTGTGCAAAGACAATTTGCTATAAATGATTCTGCTTTGAACCTAGGTAATTTGAAGACTTGCTTACGGTTGGTAAGTCCTGATGAACTCATGAAAGAGTGTAAAAACAACAAGTAGCAAGGAACAGTCTGACCTAGAATTAAATGATCAATTGGCCTCTAAAGGATTTTAAGAGCCAAGTATAACAACAGGGTTTGGGTTTCTTTCCCCCCACCTCTCAAGGCCTGTAATATTTCTCGATTAAGTAGTGCAGCTGAGGAACAGCCTCATTTCTCTGTTTCTTGATATACTTTTTTTTCTAGTTACTCCCAGACAGAACTGCATGTAACATACAGAATCAATACATGCACCAGAACCACTCTTTCTCCAAACGAGTCATGCCAGAAAAAAAATGGTCTGAGCAAGTGTACTGCAATTCATACATAAATCTTCTAAATGAAGAAGCTGTAGCTTCAATCCCCAATAAATCACTGCAGAACACAAAGTTTAGTGTAAATATATGTGGAGCTTTACCTTCCTCCTCTTTTTTAAAGAAAAATCCCTACCTTAAAATGTTTAAACTTTAACAGCCCATTTTGACCAGGGCCGGAATTAAAAGGGAATAGATAACTTGTCTGCAACAACATAAAATGGTGTCCTAGTGATCTATAAAGGCCAATTGTCTGAAACATGTCTCTTAATGCACACAAGCCACTTTCCATCCTGAGACTGGCACATAGCTCTTCCCTGTTTTGACAGAGTCCATACTGCAGGTGTTTAAGAGGATTCCCCCCCTCCCTTTTTTTTAACCTCCAACATAAAGCAGAAATTTTATTTCAGCTGTGTTTGCATCATTAGCTTGCTGGCAATCATATAAGCCTAAATTATCCAGGCAAGCAGTTTCATTTATTGAGACCTCTTGCCGGAAAAGAGCAGCAATCAAATCAGTCAGCCCAAATTATCCTTGACATTAACAAAGGGCTCTAGGATCATTGTAAGAAATGACTTTCTTCTATTACCAAGCTGATTATGTTGTAGATGCCTCTGCAGCATCACAGCACAAAACCTAGTTTAAAATAAGAATGTTTATAAGAGCATATAATTTTCATTGCCACTGTTTGTTGTATTCAATGTTTTATTAAAGCATGCTAAATATACATTATATGTGTACGTGTATGTGCGCACGCATGTGTATAAAGGCAGTAAGAGCTTGTGCTTACTTCAGCTAAGCAGCCGTGTGCAAAAGTAAAAGCAAACAGCCAGGCCCCAGTCTTACAATCTCACGGAGATTGCAAAGCCAAGAAAGCTCTACAGACTCTGAGCCACTGCAGGATTGGGGTCTTATCCTCTCAGAGACCAGATACACAAATAAAATACTGAGTTTTAGGCTGTTCCCGGACAGTAGGGGTTTCTCACTCATCTCTAGTTCCTTGTGCTTAACTTCTCTGAGAGCTTTATTTAAGCCAAATCTAACCCAGGACCTAATAGTTTAAAAGCATATAGGGCTCACATGGTGGGGCGGGGGAGATATTGGGAGTTCTCCATTTATTGGGGGGGGGGGGAATCTTCACACTCAGGAATGAGCAAAAGTCTTCTCTGAAAGTCACAGGAAAGCCTCTAGCCCTTAAATTTAACAACTATTATTTTTGTAATCTAGGGCCCAATGGACACTGCTGTTTCTGAAGTACTTAGGTAACAGGTCCTGTATTCATAGCTCATCTAACAACATTAATTTGGCATACAAAACCAAAACAATAAAATATTACCAAAAATTGTTAAGAAAACATTTCACAATTATTTCAGCTGCAGAAAAAAGATGCACAAAAAACCAGAGCTGTCAGATGGATAAGGGAAAAATTAGAAGAGAAGAAAATATATTCAAGCTTCAAAAAGAATATTAAAAAAATCCTACAGGGAGTAAAAATGTATTTAGAACTAGAAAAATAGCTTTACTGAAAGCAACCCATAAAATACAAGATGTGGGATTTTTTTTTTTCTTTTTTCCCCCAGGTAAACATAATGAGCTAGGAGAACAGCAGCTTTGTGGCTGAGGAGAAAGACATTTCTGGTTCATGGCCCAGCTACGCCACAGGCACAATACCTGACATTGATTCTAGACAGCCCTGACCTGCATTTTCTATACAGTTTTCCTTATATCCGATGGTATTAAATCAATTATTACACATTCTCCTCTCCAGAAGCATGGTATTAAAAACATTTATCTGTGTATATACTCTGACACATTGTGCCAACAGTTTTCAGATGTTTGTTTGCAGTTCCTTTTCCCAAAATGTGTGCTACTTCTAGACAGGCAGACTAAGTTGAAGTGTATATGAACCATATTTGGCTACAAATACAAAATTGTGTATAGCTTGATTTGATGAATTATACTGGTTCCTGGACCCAACTGTACCTCTCGTGTCCTACCACCATAAATCACTGTCTTCCTAACTGTAAATCTTGCCATGACACAGCTAATTTTCTAGTACAGTTTATCTAATATCTATCCAAATCATTGTAGGGCCCAAGCGAAATTAGTGGTTCATTGTGCCACATCTTTTACAGCTAAAGCAGTCATTAGCCTCTGTCCCCAGAATTTAGTTTAGGTGAAAAACAGACCATGAGACCAGAAAAATGTGGCAGTTTGCCCAAGGACATGCAGCATATCTGTGGCAGAAATATTAATATCAGTCTCCTGAACCCTACCCAGTGGTGTAGCCATGAAAGCACACGCTAACAGATCCCTAAGACAATTCCATTTAAGCTTCTGATCCCCTGCTTTTGAATTGGTTAAAAACCAGACTATTCCTCTTTCCAGCTCTGCTATAGCATAAATGAAGTCTAGAAAGATGAGATGAGCTTTTTTTGTCTGAATCCATATTTAAGCTATTGCACCAGCTGCATTAGTACACCCTTTTGACATTTCAAGTTCCTGTGTAAGCTGAGCTGACACACTGGAAATGCACTGGAAACATTCACCACATTACTTAGTCCATCATCATCTTACTACCACAAAGAGCTAATCTGCCTCAGCTGGCTCAGCAGCAGCATCTTCTTCACTTTCCCAGTAAATGGCTACATTCGGGTGGATTCCTGAAGGTACAAGGTACATTAGATACCAGAAATGGTAAGCATCCTTCATCAGGGTATTACTTTGACTCGCTTGCCTATTACGCTACACAGGCAAAACGTTAAAAGTAATACCGTCTGTTTTCGGAGCAAGGAACATTTCACTTTCGTAAAGGGGATTTACTTTTCCCATTGAATTCCGATGCTGTGTTAGTCATTAAGAGTCAGTATATTGAAATTTCTGTATTAAATTTTGATTACTTTTTCAGATTAAACAATTTTTCCCTTGAAACAAACTATTAAGTCCTTCAGGAATAAAATAAAATTCTCTGTTCCACATATATTCTTAATGGACATTATAGATACCAGTGATTTGGACACAGGTCAATTGCTGGGCAGAATTAGAAATGAGGAAAAAACCCCAGAACTTTCAAACAGTTTGTTACCATTAAGCACCATGTTTTAACACCGTATCCTGCATTCAGATTATATAAATGTTAGCAAAACTGTACCTTTTTTTTCTTTTTATTTTACATTCTTTGCAACTTGAACATCCCCAAAGAATCTGTAAGCGTTGGAACAGATTGGGTCTAGCTGACAAAAGTGTTCTAACACTACAGCATAAGGTAATTGCTTAGTTATAAGAATAGAGAAATAACTTGATAATAAGCAGCCTGTTACCCACTGTGAAAGTTATGAAGGTATTGAGATGCTTGTAACAGCGAGTTCTTAGGTGCCAAGTGAATTGGAACAAGATGAATTGGAATGGGCTATTTTCTACCCAGTACAATGTCTGGTGCTCTCCAGGGCCACGTGTGGAGAGAGGAACCCAAGAGGCTCCAGGGGCAGGGGAGCAAGAGAGACCCCCCCAGGCCCCGCTGGCACCACTACACTGGCCCACCTGGCTTTTCTCTGCACTGTGTCCTCTCTGCCACAGCACAGGGAGGCCATGCAATTCATAAAACTTCATGTATCTGTGATCAAAGAGTTCTGGTATCCAAATCCATTTATTTTCCACACTGCAACATGACTGAAACAAGAATACTTTTTCATTGCTGATTTTCTTGCTTTTTCATTGCACTAGGAGGGTCAACATGCTCTAGAGGTGCTCCCTTTTCAATCAGAAGATTTTCTTTCTTTCTAATTTTTAACCACATTTTCCTTGCCTTAACTCCCACACAGACAAGCAAATGACAGAGCACCTCTTTCCAGAAGTCTCACTAATGTCTCCTCCTGAGAAAAAAAATATGATCCCAACTCTTTTCAGTGATAGCATTTTATCACTGAAAATGACACTCGTGGGAAGACATATGCTTTAAAGGTTTAGATCTGGCCAGCTATGTCAAAGAGCAAAATATTTTGTTAAATAACGATGATAGCAAAAGTCTTAATGGTTTCATGCGAACACAGAGGCATCATACATTTTAGAAAAGCAGAGCTGTACGGTAATTGTCATCATGTTGTCTGGAACAAGTGCTGAAAAGCAGAAGTACACACCTCTTAATACAAGAAAACACCTCCTGTAGATACCACAATACATTAATTTGTAGGGACACTGTAGCACTGACAGATGTTTTCTTTTATTCAGTATAAATGGGTTCATCTAACTACTTCAGTTCCCTCAGGAACCCAGACAGTGGGTAAAAGCTGATCTAAGTGACCCATAAATCTTTTTTTTTTCCCCTTTACAAGCCTTTGGCTAGTGTACAAATTAGTTCATTTACTGTACATTAGTCTCCACAGAAAATTCACAATCTATGACAGTCTAAGATCCCCATCAAATCAAGGCGGCTACACTACTGGGCCTTTCCTGGCAGCTTCTTTCACTCTTATGTCCCCACAAATCCCAAACTCACTAACACTAAAAGGCAACAAAGGGACTATTTTGAAGAAGAGAAAAAAATGTTGTCAGACTGTGACTGCAAATTTTTTTCCGACCTTCCTTCTCGAGGGAAAGACTTAGTCAGCTAATTCTCTCCCCCACCCCACCCCCAAGTTAAACCTGGTGCAATTCTTCAAGACATTCTGCAATGAATCTGCTTGGTTCTTCAATCTCTCCAGAGAGAGCATGTTGCATATGAACATTTCTCCTGCTTACTCTTTCCTTGCTGAGGGCCTACAATTGCACCTTCAAATTGAAAATGTAATTGCTATTACTTGGACAGAGACCTCTAAATGGAATTCCTATATGTTGTAGTTATAGATATAGCCGCATCTAAATGCTCTCATTTTTTTACAGCAAGATTGGCAACGGGATTGCCCTGAAACCCAGATTAAAGTTGTTTTTCTGTTTTCTCTGTAACTTAACAAACATTTAATGTTGTCATTGAAAACAATCTTTGGCTGGACAGAGGGAAGGCACCATTTAAGAGCACCCTTACAGGCATTCTTGCAAGATGCAGGAAATCTTTATTCAAACTCCCACAAGAAGTAGAGAAAATTAATCTAAATCTCAGTCTTTTGTACCAGGACAAACGCTCATCAAAACCTCTCATCTTTTAGTTACAGGGGTCAGGAAGGTGATAAGATGAAACAAAACCTCTTCCCCCTTCCCTCTCTCCCCCACCCCCTTATAAATCCTTAAACAATCCATTCTAAAAAGTAAAAATTATCTTATTTGGAAACAACTTTTGGCATTTATATTTTTTTTCCTCTAACTTAACTGCAGAGAAAAAGTGATTTTTATTAAAAAGTTTCAACTGAGCAAAGGTTCTTAATAATAAGTTTTAAATTTTATAGTCACTCTTATAAATAAATTTAAGAGAATACTTCAGAGCTATGCTATTATTCATTTTTATATATTAAAGGAAGAAGTAAAATAAAAATGCAACAACAAATCACCTCTTCTACCGAGAGCTCTGAGGAGGCCACGTGTCTGCCTAAGAAACTTAGCAGTCACTCAGTTCCACCCTCCTGCTAAAACACATTATAAAATACAGATCTGAAACGGTTGAAGCACAGTCACCTCAGAGCAAATTGTAAAAGCTTCCTTCTTTAATTTCAGTTTTTTAACGGAGGCTAGTCCTTTGCTCCCTATCTCTCCGCTTCTGCCTTCAGTAAAAATATATTACAGACTAACAAAAACTCTCACCAGCAGAAGTTTCACAACTTGTATAGCAAGTCTGCATGGAAAAAAATTAAGAAAAGGACATAAACTTATTAAAGATGTGGATCTTCCTTTCTGGTACAATTTTCATGCAAATACTAAAGATGATCATATGTACAAGACAACCTTTTATATACTGAAATTAACTGAATTAACAAGGTTGGAACTTTCACTCACATTTTATTAAAATTAAAAATTTAATAAAACAAAACATAATTGAAATTACTGGGAAGATTTCCAGTAGTTTCCCAGAGGCATGGAAGAGCATACTGCAAACGGACAACCTGACAGTGATGCTCTTGAAACCATTATTTCAGAACAGGCTATCTACCTAGGAGAAAAGGCTGAAAGACAAAGTTATGAACACACATACGTGCTTTCTGATTTATTCAGTGAAGAATGGCTTTAGTGTTTGATTCTTATCCTTTGTATGGTTAGTTCAAGCTGAACTCTCCTGTCTCAAGTGTGTATTTTACTGCAGAGGACCTTGGTTCAGTTAGTCTCAGGTCACGAATGTGCCACTTCAAAAACCAATCTGAAGAGCAGGCACTAATGGTGACACAAAGTAGTTGAACATAAATCTACTTTTAAAGAAAACAACACGACCTTGCATGTCCAATATGCTAAAAGTTTGTGTCTTCTACTAACAGAACATGGCACAAAATTCTCAGAAAATTTTTTGTTGTACGTAGCAACAACCAGCTGCTCAAAATTTCAGTCACAAAGTTCAAAATAAGCTTAGATGTTTTATGACAAATATCATCTTCTCTCAAAATATTTCACATGAAGCTTTTTATATGGTCAGGCAGTTACAAGTCAAAGTTTCTCTTGCCTGGTTTTTCTTCTTGTTAGGACAGAGTTACTTTTAGATATATCAAAAGAAAAATAAATCTAAAATAATGCTGTTTCTCTGAAAACTTTCACTCAACAAGCAGTAGTAGATTAGGCTGCACTGCAAATAAGTTCCAAGTTCACTCAGTTTTTAAACCTTTGAAAAAGTCTAACCCAGATTTTCTGTTTCTAACCCAAACCCAAAAATACAAAATACAAACTAAAAATCAAGGAACATCCTATCTTACTGGCAGGTATTATTCCCATGCTATTCATCACAGTGCTATTCATATCGGCGCTAGCACCCTCTCTGATCCAATCCAAAATTCTATGCAAGAAGAAAAAAAACTTCTATTTTCTTTCCAAAAGCTCAAACCACTGCACATAACAATCGTGCCTTGTAGACACATGGCTTGTATCTGTATCAGAGAAGACCTGGAGTAGAAACAGGTACAGCTGCTAAGGAATGCGTCAGGAAAAAAGCTGGACGCCTGAGCAGTAGCCAGAGACCACTCCAAGGGCAGCGCCAGAAAAAAAGTCAACAGCTGAAAAAGGACAAAGCAGTGAGTCAAGTGCTCCGAGAAGGTCCCTCCTGCCCCGCAACTTCTTATGTCAAAGCACACCCTACCATTTATTATCTCATGTTCTATTTACCATTCTCTGTGTTTGGCCAAACCAAAAGGACACAAAGATGGCACGAACCCAGGGGAACACTAAAAGGACTTCAGCATTGACCTTAAAGTGGAGACAGCGGTGACAAGTTGAAGAAATCAGAGGAACTCTGAGTTTTAAAAAGTGACTATCAAGACTTAGAAAAATATTGTCAGGGCAGATGTTGAAAGAGAGCTGGATCTTTGTGTTAATTTCACAGCAGTAGCAATAAGTTTTTATTAAGCATCTGGTAAAAGAGTAGAAAAAACAGGAGTAGAAAAGAGGACAAAAAGAGAAGGATCAGGTCAAATAATGCCTGCAATATTAAAACTAAAGCATTACACCCCATACCATATTTGCAGATACTAATTCAGGTATTTTCTTTGCAATGGAAGATGGATGCCTTTTTTCACGTTACCTGGTAAGATGGACAAAAAAAAGTAACTTTTTTTTCCAAAGTGATTTTTTGATGCAAAGATACCCAGCAAATATCCGTGGGAGAATGACTTTGTTCTGAGTGGGTTATTTGAACTGTGCTGGCACTCCAAATAACTAGTCCAGTGAATATGGAAAAACTAACATAAAGAAGGTATTCCATTGTTGTTTGGGTTTTTTTGAGGTTTTTTTCCCCCCACAAAATAAAAATGAGATTTCTGAAATAAAATAATTTTGAACCATCACATTTGAATTATTTTTTTAAAGAAATATCTGAACTTTACAGATCCCTTGTTTCATTTCCTTTAAGGGAAATATCAGCAAAACCTACATGAACCATGAAACATCAAGCATCATCAACTACATTTTCTGCCAGAAAGGCTTTGGTTGAAAATTCTTCCCTACTCCAGAAAAGATGACATAGCTCTGTAAAACGCAGCACTCGTGCATCTTAATTGGGACCTCAGTGCATTCCCCTAATACAAGAACTAACCCACTGAAGTGCTAGGAAAGCATGTGATGGGATAGAAATGAAGTTCTTCAGTTTTCTTAACTAGGAAATTAATTATTGTGACAAAAGATGTGTCAGTGTAATTCTACATTCCCTGTAGATAAGAAAACCAAGGCTCTCAACAAGTTCACAGGTTAACTCGAGCTCCTTGTTTCTTTCCCGATTCTCCCTTGCTGCACCACATACTTTGCATGATGGACCAAAATGACTTGTTAATTTTCTTTAAAGGACAGGCTGATATGAAATCATCAAAAGCAATGCTGTAATTAATAATAATAATTTTATATAAGGTAATATTTTCTTTTCCAGATTTCCTAGCAGTTCAATTCCCTCCTTGGAATCGAACTGTCTTAAGTTCTGTTCCTTTATCCTCCCCCCTTAATCTTCTCCACTGTAGTTGTACTGCTGACATTAACTCAGATTTTTATCAAAAGTTATACAAATAAGCATTTGGCTTTCCTTTTGCAACTAAGGTATCTTAGACAAGATAGTTTTTGTTTTTAATGAGGCCAATCATGTCATTTCTGAAACAGAAAAAAGCAGGAATATAAATAAAAATAGAAAGCTTATGCCAGGTGTCCATAAAGGCAGTCAGAAAAGTTGCAGCCCTCCACCCTGACTTTGCAAACCTTTGAACATTTGAACACATTCTAGCCTTTCAGAGATCAGCTTCTACGTGTATGCCTGAATTCAGCTCAGCAACAAATAAAAAGAAAATGCATTTGAGCAGATAAGAGCACAAGCAACCATTGAGTCTGTGTCCCAGAAAAGGGAAAGCAAGCGGTAAATATAAAGCCCCCAACATCTGAAAAAAAAAAAAAATCAAATACCATATTCCTCCTTCCCTTTTAGCTTTGAAGACTCCATGTGCTGAGTCCTACCTCGGATTCTTAACATATTTACTGTTAGGAGACCCAACACAATGAGAGAATAATGACTTGCAATAATAATTTTACTGATACAGAGAACCCTCCCGAACTGAGCATGTTTTCCTCCATGCCATGAACTCCCTGAAGTTACTCTTCATTATCAACCTCTTCTGAAAAAACAAGGTTCTCTTCCTGAAGTGGAAGATGTCCGTCACTGGTTACTGGTCCGAAAGTACTGCCAAGAACACACTATTGCACCGAGCTCTTTGGACAGGTGAAATCTGTCCGGAGAACATCCCCAAGGACCCCACCAACCCGTTACCACTGAAAGCACATTTAGTTTGACTGCTGGGGGGGCGGGGGCAGGAGACACAGACAGACACACAACTGAAAATTGAAACAATCCATTATACTGATTCATTTTATTTGCTGAATAGAAGCTTCAGCTCTTCCTCATTTCAAGCATGTACACCCTCTCACTTTGTAGTGTTTAGCTTGCATAATTAATCAGCTTCAACTATGAGAAAGAACTACACAAAATACTTTAAAAGAGGGAAAAAAGCTGGATACACAGTTTTCAGGACTTCAAAGCAATAATGTTTTCTTACAGATGCACAGCAGGGATTGCTTGAGGTAAGATATCTTTACTTGTGCAACTGAGACTCATCCTAAGTATTATTAAAAGGGCTGACTTGCAAAATAAAAAAAAAGATTTTATTTTAGACTATAAAGTAATTATGGCCAATAAGAGAAGCGTTAAGACTAACACGTTGAGCTTTAAAGGTGAAACTCCTTTAAGGTAAGACTGTTACTAAAAATCAGTGACCTGAAGAACAACATGTGATAAAAGCTAGCTTTCTTTTCTGTGATCAGCAGTAAAGTTACAAGTTTTAAGAATGATCTCCATCACTTTGTACTTTAATATAGGACACACACAACAGCACTACAAGGTTTTAAATGCCTCTTCACTGAATCCTCAAGAAATGCAGCTGATGGCAACACAACTGATGGCACAGAACAGCCTATCATTATTTTATAGTACTTTAAAGCCAGTAAAAAGGTGTATGTTAAATGGGATCACAGCTCTTAGAAACTTGCAGTGTGCTGAAATTTCGCACTCTCCATCTACAAATATTCTCCATAAACATAAGGCAGTAGAGAGAAAACCAAAAACCTTTCAAAGTTCCACCTGAGCATTTTCTGAACAAAGGAATAACAGCCTGTACATAACACTAACCAGTTCTCTCAACATTAATAAAATGTAAATGATTTACTCACCTTTCTGTACAGCGGTGAATAAAAATATGTCATTAGTGTTGAAGAAGCATCTTAAAAAAGCATCACATGACACTATGAAGCTGTGAGCTAGTATTTGCCAGATGGCTCATCTCTTAGCAGACACCAAAAAGACCCAAAGACCCTTCTGTGTCTGCTAGGTACCGACTGAAGTCTAGAATATTACTAGTCCTATCTCTGTCAAAAAAATATCCAGTCTGTCTTAGGACTTCGTATTATTTCACCCTCCAAAGCTCTAAGAAGTGATGGGATTCTTCATAGGGGAAAAAAAACAAAACCCAGTAATAAAACTTGTTCAGACCATGTTAGCATATGAAATATGGCAAGATTACCACAAGAACTAGCTCTGAGCAACTTCAGTCTGGAAATTAAACTAAGTCCAACCTACAAGCAGAATGAGGTTATAGAAATATCTCCCATCAAGAGTAGTGGCCAAAGAAACCTGAAATAAAAAAGTAAATAGTGAACTGCCATTTTGCAGCTGTATTTCTCACAACATGAAACTAGCTGGTTGTTCATTTGTGTTATGTGCACATTGGCTAACTGTATAACACTTAGATGATTATATTATTATTATTATTATAGTCAAACTCAAACTGTCAGAAAATCCCCAGTTTTTGTTCCAGTGAGATAGGACAGTACATTAAAGTAAATCCAATTAGAGTACCTTGAAGCAAGTGTGATTTTTTTTTTTTTACTGAGTTATTTAATAATTGATCTCAAATATCCCAGCAGGGGAAAAGTAATTCTTATTTCCTTACATTTTTTCCAGTTTTCTGAAACCTCAGCATCACGATTTTGTGTCAAACAATAAAGTTCTAAACCCTTAATGCAAGCCTGCAGGCAAATTCTTGTACCCAGCAAAACTTCAGTACATTGCATATTAATGGTAGTAACTGCATTTCTGTGTATTTCTACAAAAGCCCACAGAAGGCAAGACTGCCTTTTCCATCTCATTGCAAGATCAAGCCTGAGACAATGAGATGATATAACCCTATTCCTCCCTGCCTCCCCCCCCCCTTTTTTTTTTTACTCAACACATTGCCTTTTCTTTCCCTCAGTGAGATATCAGGGAGACCAAAAAGGAATTTTTCCCCCATATAAAGTACCTTTAATTTAAAGTTACACTACAATATCAAATCTGAATTTAATCTTTGCTCCAATGTAGGCAATACTATCTAGTGTTTCCGCTTTGTTGTAACAAGTAACAATTGTTTCATTAAAATCTTGAATCATCTGCATAACCAATGAAAACACGGTGAACTTCCCTGATAGACTTCAGAAAGTATGAGAACTCAAAATTGATACCTGAAATACCTTGAACATGAGTTACTGATCTGAATCACTTATGCAAGTCTCAGAGAGGGCCATGCCTCAGCTGAACGACTGACTCTGCCGTGACCTAAGCAGAGTACATTCATTCCTGATAACGCATCAGCGCTGCCTACCTAAAGGCCATCCCCGCAGAGTGCAGTGCCTGCAGCGAGCCCAGCTCACACCGGAGACTGAGCATAGCATACCACAGCTGCATCTTTTCTAAGATGTAACAGCTCATGCATGTGCAATTTAACATTGAACCAGCCCATAACAAAACACTTAAATTCATTTGACAAGTGAAAACCACTTGGATTTGGATCAACACAACATAAAACAATATATTTAATTTCCACAATGAAAAATAATTTCATAAAATGAACTGTCCTAGAGATTTTTCTGTCCAAAAAAATCAGACACAAAGCCCTTGAACAGCTTTAGCAGGTTCATAAGAATGAAAAGGGAAGTTTTTTTTTTTTAATTTAAGAACAAGTCAATAACAATAAGTCTGAGGAACAGAAGCCCAGCTTTGTTCTTTGGACTTTCAGAGAGCAGGTAGCCAGTCCTAGAAACAGATACGAGACAGAGAATTTGGTTCTGAAATCACTTCAGTAGTCATCTAGAGACGAAGGAAGAGCTCTCAAAGCTGGGCTCCCAGCCTTTGGGAAACTGTAGCAGAGATTGTCTTAAAGATGATCAAACTGACGGGACATTTGCATACTTTAACCCTGCAGTTTCAGTCATCAAAATGGCTTTCCAAATAGAAGAAATTTAAAGTTTTTACACTGAAGCTGTTAGTTCTTTCTGTAGATTTTGCAAATGTTTTTTCCAAACAAACTTTTCATAACCTACAACAAAATTACTTTAGAGTTCATAAAACCTAGTTAGAAGATGTTCTAGAAGGGACAGGAAAATCGCTGTCCTTAATGGTAACAAGACATGCACTTCTGCCCACATGTCCTGTGTTCCCTTGTGCTCAGCATCCTCCATACACACACAGAGCATGCAGAGGGCACATTTCTGTAGCAGACCTTCTCCAAAACCACGCCTGGTTTTGGTCCAGTCCTTCTCTTTTCTTTTCCCATACTGTCACCAAAGATACTTTTAGCTCAAGACTTTAGGAGGCATACACTTCTAACCAGGTAAAACACAGCAGTTTACAACATGTTAGAAAAAGCCCAACAATCCTATGTAAGAATTCCGTAACAGTGTTTCAATAAATCTCATTCTTTTCTTGGAAATCCATAAGGCTCCATCTATGATAAAACAAAGAGGTTGTTTCTTTGCTTTTTCTAACTTTGAACACTCTTGCATCCAAACCAGGTGATCTTATTGCAAAAGAGAACGTAACTGTTTCTCTTCTACCCACAGGCCTCTATGTATATTAGTGTTCTTTTCCTAGAGAGACTTCTATTAACATTTCTTTGTCAAATTTGCTTCTTCGATTGGCTCTTGATAACACCCCACTGCCTCAAACTCTTTCCTCTGGCAGATGAACCTAATTAAAATGCCATAGTTCAGTTAAAACCTTTTAACCTTAAACCCCTACATTAAGATTTAACAGTTGACCCTTAGCCCACAAGTAGTGTTGAGGGTATTGATAGATGCATTCATGACAGATATTTTCATAAATAGCTTCACAATATCAGCTAGAATGTTTAAATTGCACTGACACATCCAACAAAACATAGGATAAGTGCAAAAAGCCCTCAAGGTCACATTAGGTTTATGAGATCTACAGAAGATATAAGTATAGCAACTTGGGGTGTTATCCCTTCAAAGAATGTATAACTTCTTAGCAAAGCAAAATAAAGGTGAGGGACAAAAGGTGTGATATCCTGTCCCTGCATTTCTTTTTTATTCATTTATCCATGAAAACAAAAGAAAATCTGCTGATGTAACGCTTTGACCCTAGGTCAGTCACTAAGAGCTAAAAAAACCCTTTACTTTCTCTCAATTGTAAATCAACCAACAAAATGCCACCAAGCCGTAAGATAACGCCCTCTCACTGTTCACATTTGTTACATTTTCACTCTGTCAACAAATTTGGCAAAATTTTCTTATTTCTTTACAGGGCAACGTAACAGGAAGCTGAGTCACAGTGTCATGATGCATATTAGCTCACTCCTCAGGAGAAACGCTAAAACACCACTCCACCTTCTTGGTTCTGTATGTAGACAGCAGTGGTAATTGGTTATTAAATAATTCTAATTAAAACCAAGCAGGTTCACCTAGATTCCCTCAAGTTAACTCTGATTAGTGGCTTTACACAGACTGTACATCTTTGCTGAAATGATCAAAAGTGAAAATCCCATTTAAGCAGCAGTAAAGTACTTTCTGCACTCAGAAGCATAAAATCATTTATATAAATCCTACCTCTAACATCCAAGTTCTGCTTTGTTGTTTCTTCTAGCTCTTGCACATACTACTTCAATGCATCTGTCATTACCAACACCTACAAGTATAAAACAAGAGGAACTATAACAAAAATACACTCATTCTGCAACAATTTCATATGTGAAGAAACCTGTACAATATGCATACTACTAAGAACCTGGTACGCATCTTACAGGCATTCAGGTCTTCCTTTAAAAATCTGACTTCTCTCTCAAGACTGGAAGAGGGAGTACCTCAACATTTACACAGATTAACATATTCTAGATACAAGCAAACAATCAATCTTTCAACTGTCTAAATATTGGGTACCTATACACAATTTGTTTGTGGTTTTGGCTGGGGTAGAGTTCATTTTCTTCACAGCAGCCAGTGTGGGGCTGTGGTTTGGATCTGTGCTGGAAGCAGCGTTGGTACCCCAGGGGTGGTTTGGTTCCTGCTGAGCAGCGCTGACACAGAGGCGAGGCCTTTTCTGCTCCTCACCCCAGCCCAGCAGCGAGCAGGCTGGGGGCACAAGGAGCTGGGAGGGGACACGGCCGGGACAGCTGCCCCCAGCTGCCCAAAGGGACATCCCACCCCACGGGACGCCACGCTCGGCAGGGAGAGCTGGGGGAAGGGGGAGGAAGGGGGGACGCTCGGAGCGATGGCGTTTGTCTTCCCCGGTCACCGTTAGGCGGGATGGAGCCCTGCTTTCCTGGGGATGGCCGAGCCCTGCCTGCCCGTGGGAAGGAGGGAACGAATTCCTGGCTTGGCTTTGCTTGTGTGCGCGGCTTCTGCTTTCCCTATTAACCTGCCTTTATCTCAGCCCACGAGTTTTCTCACTTTTACCCTTCCGATTCTCTCCCCCATCCCACTGCAGGGGAGTGAGTGAGCGGCTGGGTGGGGCTTAGGTGCCAGCTGGGGTTAAACCACAACATTGTTCAAGCCTTGTTATACCAAAAATTTTTTTTTTTAAATAAACCACAGCATTTCACATACTTTCTTGTGCCTTTTTCTCTCAGATTAATCCCCTACACTTATCCCTTTCAAGCACTCTGCTACAGAAGCAGATCTTGGAAAAAAAAAACTTTTGGTCTTTATGGTGCCTTGTAGGACATATCACACTTAGTCTGATGCTTTCATTCATTCGACAAATTGCTAGAATTCCAGGGGAAAAAAAAAGGCAAATCAGAGTTGCAAAAAAAATGCAACAGCTGGTCTAAACACAAGGCATTAAAGGCACCCCATCACATTCTAAACATAGAAGCACTTGAATATAATTACTGCACATGTTCTCCAGGGGAAATATGGTTAACGTGCTATTAGTTACAACCCACTGAGTCAGACTGGAAATTCTGAACGCTACTATAGACCTGTTTCTGCCAGTGAAGCTAACCTATCTCAATTTTACATTGTAAGTGATCCTTAAGCAACAAAAGCAAGGAAGGGATTTTTTCTTTTCATTGGTAAAAATACTGTCATACCTATTTTGAGCATATAATCTAGAATAACAGAGCATTATAGAACAATAAAACAACCATCCATCAATCTGATTAGACCACGACAGACTTTATCAAAGCTTTAAAATTCAGTTGGCAAATCTTACTTGTATCTGCAAACTATAGCAGTATGCTAGATTGTGAACATACACTAACTCAGAAGGCAGCCAGGGCAGAATCTTCCTTGTTCTTTGCACGTTTTCTAGTCTTAAAATAAGGAAATGTTGTGCGTCAGGTAGATGTGATGCACACACACACGTGTCTGAGTGGGAAGAAGGGGGAGGAAAAGATAGAGATAACAACAAAAAGATACAAACACAGAATCATGTGTAAAGAAAAACCTGCATCACTTACCTGCTCTTCTACTGCACGAACTGCTTCACAACAGAATTTGGATCGAGCTCAAAGCAGAGCTGGTCAAAATTTCCTTTTTTTAGATAGGTATTCTTTTCCTCTAGATCAATATTTTCTAGCAGGGTAATACTGAAAGAGATAAAAAAAAACCACAAACAACTTTTTTGCTAGAGTTTCTACCAAAATGGCTCCGCATCAGTAAATTACTTTATATAGGTCCTTAATACCTGCCATAAGTGTTAAAATACACTTAAATAAAAAAAAACTCTGACATACAAAAGCATAAGTAACATTGCATTTTACAGTGAAGAGCTCCCCTTTGTAAGATGGGGATCTCTCATCTCCACATTTTACTACAGACTTACATCACACGAGCCAATGTTCTGTTAAAAAAAAAAGCTTAAGATCTCAGTGAGATATTGAATCTCTTACGATCTCAGGAAGCTTAGAATTTGCTACTTCAGTGCTTAGAAATAAAGTTCCCTGGATCAGCTCCCCATGTCCTTGTTTCCCCAGCAATTTATAACTAATGTTTTACAGAATCAAAAAACCCTCAAACGTACCATGCAACTTCAAAAGCCAACAGCAAGACAGGTGATGCAAGCAGACAAGTACACCCCCAATCTAGCAATACTAAGTCTCAGATGATAAAAGTTATCAATTTTGCCCAAAATAGAAAAAGCACTAGGGAAGATTTTCAACTATGAAGCGGTGAAGGAGAGAACTCAGAGGAGGCACAAAAGCACAATCTACATAAAGTCAATAAAGGCGGCCTTGTAACACAGCATGGCATCCTCAAGATGTTCAGAACAGTACTCAGACCCCGTCACTTTACAGCAATCTCTGATTAGTATAATATGTACTGTGCAGTAGCATCCAGAGGTCTTAGATGCTAGACACCATATACACACACACGAGAAAGATTACTACTACCACAAAAGAAAAAAACCTCAAACTATCCTGGAGCATATAAAAACAAAATTCTGCTCAATTTTAGTGGGTTTGAAATCTACAGAGATGCAGCAGCACACCCTCATACGTTTTCAAGAGCTGGGGTTGTTTATGCAAGAGACCTCACATTGACAGAACATGAGAACATTCTGCCTAAGACTACCCTTGGAGATGAAATATGTCTGAACTGACAGAGAAAAATACTAACTTATGCCAAATACATTTGATCCATTTTTAATTATTCTAAAAGTCAGCTAGTAGAACACAGAAACTGGATACGCCTCTTTCAAAGAAAGCTATAAGACATTCAAAACAAAAATAAACCTATTAATCCCAGTGGGTATGTTCTTCTACCAATTAATATATAACAAGTTCTTCTCACCATGTGAAATGGTGAGAAGAATGATCTGAAGAAAATGTTAGTTTTTTAAATAGAAAAAAAAAATAAACTGTTTCATTTATGTTTCATCTGTTGATGGAGTTGCAAAAAGCAGAAGTACTACATGAATGTTAAGCATACATACATCTGAAGCTATTTGATTTGAATACTGAAACTTCACAATGCCAAAAAATCTGAAAGATTGTGGTTAATGACTTCTTTGAAGCTCACAGTGGCTGCTTTTCATGAATTGTTAATTCCTTATATTATTTAGAATACTCTCTCCATATATTAGAAAGCAGCACTAGATGTGTATTAACTGTTTATATGGATTATAACAACCATCTACATTACCATTTGCATAATTTATTTCACAATCTATATTCTAAGTATTTCTAGTTACTATAGAGATTCTATAAGCACGCTATACACACACATTCCTTCAAGTGACCAAACCAGTATCCTGTTGTCATAGCAGCAAGTTGCTTTTTGAAGCCCAGACCAGCGAGGTGGCTGTTGCTGGAGTCCAGCTAGGTAAATTACCTCATCCATCCATCTGCTGCCGTAATGGGACAGAAGGGAAAGGCCTGCAGAGCTTCTGTCCCACCCACATCTCCTGCACCTCAGTCTGATGCTTTGCACGTGTACAGACTAGGGCTTCAAAAAAGCAGCAGTGTTAAAGCAGGATCTAAGCTACCTTCCTTCACTTTCAGTTCTTAGAACTTCCAATCAGTGGAAAGAAGAAAAAAAAAGAGAGCCCCTCTTAATATTCAAAACCAAACATTTTTAAGCAAGAAAATATATATGGTTTTCAGGACAATATTCAATTAACTTGTTAAACAAAACCATACAGCAATAGCTACTATCCTGCTATTGATGCTCCAACTCCAAACTCATTCAACATGTCTCAGGCATTCTGGAAGGCCAGAGGAACAGGTAAGGCTTTTCAATGTACCTTAAATAATGCTAATAACAACCTTAAACAACCTTTAATAACCTTTACAGTGTGCCTTAAATCAATATATTTGACCAAAGCAGTAGAAATGCAAAGCCATTCAATACATGCATCAGACTGAACTATCAGGTCTACGTCCAGCACTGACCCTGTTTTGACAGAAGGTCTCTTTCAACAGAAAGGAATCTACGATTCTGCGATTGCAGCCTTGCTGTAACAAGCATTGAAATAGATGGTGCTTGCTGCAAATAGTTTCAGCAATAATTTTACTGGAAATGCTTTAACTACCACCTTTGCTCAGGAATCAATAACGCTCATCACTAATATCAGACACATACAGTATACAAATTTCTTCATAAGCTTGTAAGCCACATAGGTTATTCTCATCATTTTTATTCATAGTCTCTAAAGTCAGTAAGATCCAAAATTGGTAACTGAGTTTCACAGACTAAGAAAATCCGATGTCCCTGCAGACTTCAACAAGAGCTTTTAAACAAAAGGGCCATCACGGCTCCCGCAGCAGAAGCAATAACAGTGTAAGAGTCGGTCCTAAGAGAACAATATTGTCTCAACATTGCCAACGGAGACCTGGTGATGGAGTGTGGTCCTCATGGATACGCAAGCACCCTGGAAAGGAGAACTGCATGGTACGAGGAGTACTATGCCGCTCCCTGCTACCTGGGACTGAACGGAACAACCTAGGTAAGGCTGCATAACTGCTGTCCAACTGAACAGAACAACCTAGATAAGGATCACGACCATTGTTGTAACAACGAACCAAGAAAACTTGAACCTCAGGTGAACTTTCTTCATTGTAATATCATTATAATACAAACACACACCTCCTGGTCTGAAGCTACCCACCTCTAAGGTAAACCACACCTCAGGCACTCCTCTTTTGGCACGCGTGGTAACCTTGCACGAGAAGGCGGAGACTGGTAACACGCCATGGACCAGAGGAGGAGCAAGGTGTGTTGCTTGGCATAAAAGATGATTCCTTAGCAACTGAACTTTGAAGATCTTCCCCACCAAGGATCACGACGATCGGAAGGACCAGCAGGACGCTGCCTGGACCTGGGGCCACAGGGACGCCTTGGACCCGCGGTGGTAGCTATAATCCTCTTTCTTTACTTTACCTTTTCTCCCTTTCCTGTCACTCTCATCTATCGCATGCCGCTTTACGGGCGAACAATAAAATTGTGTTGTTGATCAAAGCATAACCCCTTGGCGTGGTCGCCTTTGATTTTTGTGCTTCGAGATCATGGTAAACGAACCATCACGAGTCCACTGAGTGGACCGTGACAAACAGTGAGAGGTGCGACACGCTTGCACAAAGCCTGGCTCGTAGTGCTGCGCACCTGCTCTCTTTAACGTGCCTTGGGTTGGAAATAGCAAGTCTCAGTGTCCCAAATACATAACTCCGTTTTCAAAACCTTGATCACCATTCTCTGATGCGTTGTCACATCATCATTTTCTGACGATATGAAGGATGGTTGCGAACAGACCCAACTCAGCACGATGTTACAATATAAGCTAGTATCTTCAGGAGTTCCACATGTATTTTTGCCCAGTTACAACTGAGCAGGCAAATGTTCTCTTGGTAGCCTTTTTAAATGGTTGTTCTCTCCACACCTTTCTCCTCCAAACACATTAACTGTGAGTCACAAAGCTAAATGCGTGAGAAAGCAGAAGAACAAGTCTGTGTTGAAACAGACCACATGAATAATTCAGTCTCACTTGTTCTTGCTGCCCACATGAATAGTCATTGTTCCTCTCTCCTGATTATAAGCATTTATCCAATCCATTGGAAAGTTTTTCCTTAGCCTCCAGAACATTAGCTTGCCACTTTTTCTTTGGCAATTAGAAAATGTTGTCACTAGTGAGATGTTATTACTAAGTAAAATTAATTATGCAATAGTCGATAAAAATATTTTAAAAGAGGATGCAAGCTTTAAACATTTATATAATTTCACAGTTTCCCCAGTGATCTTCCTGTAATGTGGATTAAAAATGGAGCAAGTTTGGTTTTTTTTTAAATCAACTGGAATAAATAAGACGCTAAATGAGTTTAGAGTTAAATAATCTTCGTACACAGCACATCATGAAATAATTGACATCAAGTAAACACGGGGAAAAAAAAAGGGGGGGGGGGGGAGAAATACAGAAGCTCACAATGGGAAATGGCTTGCTATAAGAGCACACAGCAGGTTTCCTGCATCTTTGAGATGCAAATATCTGCCACGTGAGGAACCTCAGCCTCCTACATTGATGGAATTATCTTCATCAGGGCCAAAAGACAACTACTTGAGTACAGGCCTCATAACCACTCATTTCAAAGACAACGGCACCTTCCCATCCTAGTAAACCCAAGAGCCACCTCGAACAAACGGATAATAGCAGCTTGATACCGACAAGTCAATTTCATTCCTTTGATTAAATTTACACAAATCTAAGGAAACGCAAATGTCAGGGTCCCATTCACACATAGTAAGAAACAAAAGACCAGATCTTCCTATAAAGTGAAAGTAGAGCTGTACCTTCTAGCCATACAGGCATACTCCTTTGCCAGAAGGAGGCTAGGCTGGCAAAAAAGCAAAGTGAAAAACTTCATGAGAATGTGCAAGTAAATCAGCCAGTAGTGCCAGAGGTTCAGCATCTCCAACTACTTCAAATTCATCCTGATGGAGTAATCACCTGGATGAACAAGAAACAAAATACTAGCTGGAAATCAGCTTCCTCTTTCTTTGCGCAGGGACAGGAAAGAAAAAGGGGACAGACTTTTCCACTAGAGAGAAAAAGCAGAGACTATGCAGAGGCAAGAGGACCAACATTCAAGCCTCCACACCAGGTAAATTCTCAATGCAGAACACACTTTAAAACATTTGCCTCTCTATATTTTTCAGTTTGTTTTATTTCTGCTGAATCAGCTCATCTGCTTTCCATGTGTATAACAGATTTTAATAAGAGGCATATCTGCATTAAGAAATAATATCTATACTCATCCTATTCAAGAGCTCACAAATTCCAGTAAACCTATTATGCACTCTTCATTGAGGTAATCCATCCCAAAAAAACTCCTAACCCGCACATTCCCAACATAGTTTTGGATTAAATAACAGTTGCTCGAGTCCTTTGTCTCATAAGGTCATATATAGCTATTAAATTTTTCTTCCGCTTGAGGACTTGAACATCTTATTAGCTAAAACTCCACTCTAAGACTCAGATCCCATTTGTGGAGAAAGTCTAGTTCATAGAAACCAGCAATATGTACATGCATGTATTAAAAAAAAAAAATATATATGTATGTGGAACTCCTCCTGTGTCCACCACTTTTCCATCCCCTTGTTCACCTTTCAGTGTTTTTTATTCTCTGAGGCCCATACACACAGAAAGAAAAGTAAAACCCAAACAGCCTCAGTTTCAGAAAGAGAGGTGTTGGAGAGTAATTTAATTACTGTGATGATGCTTAGTCCCATTAGGGTGACCCGAAGTACACAAGGAATTTGCACTGTCAACACAGATAAGGAATTTCATCAACTCTCATCAGTTAAGATTTCACCTTTGACTTAAATTTCATTCCACCCTATTATCATCACCAAACATTTTGTTCTACAGGGGGTCTAAGCCATTCAAGCAGATTTAATTTATGGCAATTTAAACTGTGTCAGAAAGTTAATAACTTAGGAATAATGCATGTGTCTCTTACTGAGTTTAATCAGTGCCCATTAATGTGCCTGTTATTTTTGCCTTTGTTATTCATGCGTTCTAATCTGAAACTACATTTACATTGAGTGGAAACAAACTTACCCAACTCATCAGACCTCAAAATAGATACCTAACTTGCCCAAACACTTTCCTCACTTTTAAATGGGAGGAAATTCCACTTTTCCTTTTCAGAAGTACAAATCAATACTTCCACCAAAATAAGAAAACAGCAAGAGGAGACCTAAGCTCTTTCACGTACATCGATAGTATTTAAGAATCTCATTGTCCTCATCTACCCCTATCAATCAAGAAAAAACTCAATGGAAGAGTTTTACCTCAGTGTAAGAGTGGCCCTACCATGGCATGAAACTGAGAGTGAAAAAAGGTTCAGGCCATAAGTTACACAAACTTACAAGTTCTTTTGTTTGAACAAGGAATACATTAAAAAAGTTTTGACTACCTAGCTGTAGAATGAAGTCACATGAACACATTTAAAATGCAACTTGCAGTACCAGCAGATGAAACGTTCATTTCTAGTGTACAGACAGGCGGGAGGAAAAGTCTATCTTCCGGAAAACATGAGGTGTTAGCAAAAAAACTTTCAAGTAAGATAGGCAGCGAGTTGAAGACATATGAAACAATGGTCATGTTCTAGTTTATTTTAAGAATTCAAGCCCCATGGAATGCAACGACCTTCTGGTTTCAAGGCTGCTGACCTCTCTGATGTTTTCAGGTTGTGACCTTAACAGCTTTGCACCTAAGTATTCAGCTCATAAATGTTTAATTTACTGTGTTCAACGTGCATCTTGCCCACTTTCAATTGATCAATCTCTGGTACATATATTCAGCACATCTCATCTAAAATCGTAGCTATCTCTCATTCATACCAAGCAACAGGCAATACAAGCCCAACCATTATACGAAGATTTTATAGTCTATGTTATACACTGCAAATGTTATTGGCTTCACAGGGACACACTGAACATGTTATTAAAAGCTAATGACACAGCAACGATGAAAAGATTTTTCCATTTCAATTCAGCTGCATATTTGTTTGTAATCTATTTAAAAACACTAAAGAGGTCTTTGCCTAGAAGTCTAGATTGCCCAGTAGTTGTGCTAGCCATTTACAAAGGCTAATAAAGGAAACAAAACAATCTAAAATGAAACAATTAAAAGGCTGATTTTATTGAAGTGATCCTATTTTTCTTAATAGAAATAAATCATAAAAGTTCCAACATAGATCTAATGATTACAAATATTTGCAAACGTACTTTGATTCCATTTGCCAAAACCACACTTACCGAAACATAATTATTTATTTCGGCAAACTCAGGTTTTGAAGTAAAGAGCACTGCAAACATACAGGTAAGCATTAGCATTAATAATTGTTAAGAAAGGAGAAGAAAATCTCACTGAATGTATTTTAACAGTGGGAAGTGAAACAGAGCATTTCAGTGCACAGTTGTATTTTCATAGTTTCTTGCAACCCACGATGCCAGAAGCGGCGGATTAACCTAGTTTCTGTGGGCACAAGACTAGAATCTATTGCTGAGTGCAGCTGTCAGAGCCACCTGCATATCTTTGGCTCCAGTCAAGACTCAGAACTAAGCCGAAGGGTGATTTGAGGATGCTGCGGTGTCCATTTTAATTTGTTTGTAAAAAAACCCAAAACAAAACAAAAAACTGACCAATACCATCTAGGAAGGCTGGAAGCTGCTAACCATGTCTGCCTAGAAGCTTTGATTATACGAAGCTGGAATAATTTGTGCTTGTCATATTTTTCCAGCATATACAACGCTGTCAGTTCAACCTTTGTTTTCACTTGTGTGCCTTCCCCACCTTATTCAGAGCATGTTTGGGTTAGCCAGTGAGCAAGCTGCTACTGCCAAGATTAAATAGCAAGCAAAGCCAATTGCATGGAAAAAATTGAGTCTCACAGATAAAGGAAAAAATAAGACTGGGATTTTCAGCTACCAGGAAGCTAACTTCAAACAGTTCAAATCAGCACTGTAAAGTTCAGACTCTTATCCAGACTCTTCCAGAGTCTTCCTCAAATTTAAGTCTGGAACAGTAATTAGGCTGATTTTTTTTTTAAGTTTATCTATTCCAGCCCACTGTTCTCTAAATCAGAGAGAAAACCCACTGGATTTAGCTGTGGACTCTACAGACACTATCCACACAACACGAGAAACTCAAGTTACTGTTAAATGTTTCCTTTACACCACTTGTGCCTGTAAGGATACATTCATTCAAAAGACCCTGAAGATTTTTCTACTTTTACTGGCTTGCCCATTAACAAAGCAATACGGTAGCCACCAGGCTGACTTGACATGTCCTACAAAACCTCCCTCAGCAGATATGACCCGCTTCTGGGAGCAGACCTTTGGGCATTCTCGACACACACACAGAAAAATTCATTTTCCATTTTCTGAATCAAGAGTTCATGAAACCTGAGCAAAGCAAAGTTTGGCAGGTTCACAAACACAGGCTGAATAGTAACATTCTGATAAGAACTCCTCAAATATTCAAAGCTAGTGAGACAAACAAATAAGCTATCTTCTAGTTTGCTTAAAGTTTCCCAGATAAAGTGAAAATGCTGGAAAAAATAACCAGGATAAGTAAATAAGTTTGTAAGTACATACAAGTATTAGAACAGCTCAGGAGATAACACTAGAAATACTTCCATTAGTTGTTTTTAAAAACCCGCATTACTGAAGAAATGAAGACTGTTTTAAGGGATACCTCTGGCCTATTTAAAAATCACGCTGAACCCTCTGTTTCTTGCATCGTGGAGTTGTATGTACCTACGGACACAATTCAAGATACTTTAAATGATTTTGCATCTGTAATATACTATTTATACTATGACAGCACCCCACTTGGGTCAGATAACTCTGCTGAAAAGTGAGTTTCCTCTCTGTGCAGCAGTGCACTGTGTGATACATACTTGAATAGAGGTTTGTTATCAGGCTTGCATTGCCAGACGCTGTGCCAGTTTTGGGTAACGGCTGTGAGCGCGCTGTAATGCCTATCGTGCCTCTGAAACAGCTAAAGAACCACCAGCAGAACAGACTGATAGGCACTGAGGAGCATCCGCATAAAGTGAGTCATCTTTTTAAAAATTATTTAGTCACTTCCCACTAAGAAAGTGAAGACTTTTTGCTCAGACAAGAACATTCACACAATCCATTCTGCTTGCTCTGGTTTGTGAGCAAACTTTCAACAGGCAATGGCATCTGAAACCCACATGCCCACTTCTGTAGTGACAATCCGATTTTAATATTCCATACCCTTAGAGCTCTGCAACCAGAGATGATCTTCAGAACCTTCATGAGAACACCACAGAAGGGAAGGGGAGCGTACAGACAGCTCATCCCAGCTGCTGTCCCTCGGAAGCAGCTGGGCCAGGCAGGCCAGCCGCAGCCACCCTGCCGAGGCAGCGCCGCGCAGAGGCACTCGGCCCAGGCACCAATCAGGATTCATACATCTTGTCCAACGTGGCAATAATTTAATATTTTTAAAGCTGATTCTGTGGCATTTGTTTTCATTTACTCTAACTGGATGCAGAAGCTGTTCATCTGACACATCTTATTTTTACAGATAAATTTGTAGTGTAAATACAATTTAAAATCTGAAATATGTTAGGAGTTTTCTTATTTGTAACATGAATGCAAAACGCTACCTGAGATTTATATGCTTTTCTTACACACACCAATAAAATCAGTTGGTTGTTTTGTTGTTTTTTTTTTTTTAATTTCTACAATTTTAAAAAAGCAAACTTTTACTTTTTATTTTGCTTACTTGTAAAATGATTGTTAATTTAGGCACAGAAAAATATTATGTTATTAAAACTACTGAGTGCTGTCTTGGGTGAATAACTCGTCTATTAGCCTGGGATCAATGCAAATTAATCCACTCAGCACCATGAAAACGCTGCTTCTGCTCCTTGTGTTGCATCGGAGTAGGAAAAGGTCTGATAAAGAATGGATGAATAGGCAGAACAAATAATTTGTCATACAACTTCCTTTTAGCAGCAGAGAGTAATTAATTTAGATAAATTATATCAAGTGTCCTGCATTTTATATGAGAATTTCATTAAAGTAATGACGCTTTGATTAAGTTCCCCTCTAACATGGATTA
Source organism: Theristicus caerulescens (assembly GCA_020745775.1). Taxonomy (NCBI): domain Eukaryota; kingdom Metazoa; phylum Chordata; class Aves; order Pelecaniformes; family Threskiornithidae; genus Theristicus; species Theristicus caerulescens. The sequence goes on along the minus strand of CM036568.1, from coordinate 20,642,421 downwards.
TCTGCAGGAGGAAATTAGCACTTTCATTCCCCTTTTCTCTTCAGCATGCTCTAACCATTCCTGGCTATCATCAGCTCATAGTTATTAGCCCAAAATAGGCTCTCCTCTGACTCCAAGCCTATGTACTATCCCTATCAGTACTATTTACATGGCATCACACAGCAGGGTGCTCCATTGACATCTTCGTAAGATTCCTGCCTAAAGAACTTGGAAATTAAGACCCTTAATAATGCCCATAGTCACACAAGCATCCTATTCATAATGGTCAGTTTGGATATCAGTTTTCCTACTCTGAATGCTTATACAAAATTAAACTATTGCTGAATCAAGACCTAAACCCTAGTTCTGGAACTATACCTGTAGAGCAGATGGACGTATAATTACGACAGCTCATTCATTTTATGATTATTTCTCCATTTGATTTCTGCGGTCAATGATAGATTCTCTTGGTACGCAAACAGAACCCTTGAGGTCAACCAACCTCTCTCTCCTTGTAACGAAGGTATTTGCACAGCCAGGTTACAAATATATAAAGCTTTATGAAATGAGAGTGAAAAACATTTCAGCTGTTTGCTGCAAACCTAGTCAGAAGAAAGCCATTCAAGTATATGCCACCCAAACAAAGTCAGGTCATCAGATTACTATATCTCAAATCCCAGAAGGATATAGCAGCCAACATTATCTACAGCAAAAATCTTACCTGAAAGGTGAAATAATACATTTTCAGGTGTGACACCTAACTGGGAGAGCTATTAGAGTCCCAAATTAAGTGTACTGTCTGGGAAATAGGGAAAGCAGATATAGAATACTATTTTGAAGTGTGATACCTTGTAAATAGTTCAAGCCAGTTTTCCAGAAGTCTACCCAAGTTTGTTTTTCCCAGAGTACCACGGGATATAAACCCTGAAAATTTACAGTGGCATTTTCTATTGTTATGCATTGCCACAAGGCAAGAGGTGCCTTTTGCATTTGTTTTCCTTGCCTCCTGAAAGCAAAAGTTACCTCCAGTCAGTGATGTATGAAAGTTATTTTCTTCATAATCCATTTTATCTTTGTATCTTTTTACTAGTCCCTCTTCTGACAAGAGAAAGAAAGGACGCTTCAGCAACAGTCAGTCAGTGAGCAGCTAAACTGCCGATGTCATTTCCACATTGTGGAAATTAACATTTTTCAAGATAGTAGGTAAAGTGCCAGACAATATGAAATAATTCAATGTAGGAGTAAAAACCAATGTTTTCCAATTGATTGGATCTTCAGTTCTGGGTTTTTTGCCCAGCAAAATGAGAAAAGATACACTTAAAAAAAAAATCAAATCTACAGCCTCATTAAGGAAGCTTTTAATCTCTCAGAAGGAAAAAGTAAAAGGTTATTCTTGTTCCCTAAATTTTAAAGGAAAAATACATTTCAAATGGCCATGAACTGATCTATCAATCTCAATCATTCCAATTTATTGTAGCTCCTGTTAGAGGAAAAAACAACATGGCATCCAAAATTAGCTGTTCCACACACTTCTACTTAGCTTTATAAGAGAATTTAATTTGCAAACTCAGACATCCATCAGCTAAAAGAAAGACCAAGAGGACACTTGGCCTTGAAGAAAACCCTGCCTTCACCAAAAAAAAAAAGAAAACTTAAAAAAATAATCAAACAGAACAATAATGTATGTCAATCAGATGAATCAAGAAACAACCTACTACAGTGGGGGAAAAATATAGATTTAACATATTTTATTTACGTAACAATTCACAAGAAATAAGGTTCAAAATGGTGAGTCTTTTCTTGCTGTGAAGATCAAGGACCTCAGTCATCTAGATGTACCACTGTTGCAGTTCATAGCAAAGGCTTGTTTTCCCAGTTTAATATGAATGAAAAGGGAGAGACGTTAGTTTCCTTCTGCAAAAAATTTCCTTGGAATTTAAAAACAAACCAACCAGCCACATCTTTGATGCTTTGAAATAGTTCCCACATCATAATGAATCAATTAAAGATGAGAACAACTCTGCTAGATCAGCTGGAATTTAAGTAAAATCACTAAGGCCCATCCATCCCAGAAGAACCAGCAACTGCACGCAGAACTGCCACATCCCAGTTGAGCCCTTATCACTGAACACGTGCACATACACACACTAAGAGTCTTTCTCTCCTCATGTTTTCACTGAACTTCTTTTATTTGATGTAAGAGATACTCAGAGAGAAGAGCAGAGAGAGAAAGGGAAAGAAAAACACATTTTATCTTGGAACAGTTGGAAATCTTAGTTGTGGAAACAATAAAAGGATCACTCCTTCTCCCTACCCCAAAAACCTTGGGGGTTTCAAGCTTATACAGAATGAAACCAAAAACTCAGTTTGATATTTTTCAAAAGTGTTTTCATTTTCCATCTAGTCTTAATTCCATTATTATTTTTAGCTACTTCAAAACTGGGTACCTTCTCTGTGACAATTTCAATTCCCTGCCTTCCCCACCTACTTCTTGTTAGAGACAATGAGATTAAATTTCCATTAACATTAAACAAAGATGCTTCCTGTACTGTAATTTTTTTTTTTAAATCACAACAAAACCCCACTTTCATTTTTGTGGTGGAAATGCACTAGTACTTGGAGTAGTACTAGTACTTTTGAAAAATCACTGTTAGGGCACAGCTCTACTCCCTCAGGCAATAAGAAGCAGAGAAATACCACCTTCCCCTTAGACCAGTCTCAGAACAGAATTTCACGTAATCTAAATGTCTGTATTATTCAGGGTTCATTATCAGCTTAGTAGCCCTGAAACCAATAGTTTTATATATCAACCGCCACAACATCCTTCCTACCAAAAGTATAAGAGGATGTGATGTCTTCAAACACCCATCTTCCCTATTTATAGAGTGAACACAGTTCGTCTTTGCAGGTTATCCTGGAATGCATCCAGAGGTCACCTGCCAGAGGTGGTCTTCCTCAGAGTACTCTGCTAAGTTGCCAAGGAAAAAAAAATATATACCAGTTTCTTACGCAGACCATTTATAGTACAACTTGTCTCTGATGCCTTATCAGCAACATTGTCAGTGATAAATTTTTAAAGAAATTTCTTTAAATAATTTAAGCTATTGCTTTATCTGTCATCACATTCTAAGAATAGAGGTTTTGGGAAAAGCTGCTACTAAATATTGAAGACTGAATCACATATCAGTTAACACACTTGCTGTCTTCTCTAGAGATTGCCAGTGATTGACCAGACCGGTCCTATGCCGGTACAGAATAAAAGTTGACACTACTCTTCCTTTAAGCATAAACAACTATTGGAGCCTGAAATCACTATACTTAGCCTCTATTAATTAAGGTCAAAAATAAAACCTGAACTTGGGCATGTCAAGTTCCTTCAACTACTTGTGTCTTTCTTCAAGAAAAAAAAACTTGCCTGGCATTTTCAAGATAAGAGTAACTTCATTCATCCTTAGTTTTCTGTCGACGTACTCAAGCAGACAATGTTACATCATCCAGTCGCTCCCACCGACAGTCCCCACGCTCTGCGTTGCTCTGCACTGCTCCCCTGGAGGAGTGAGACCCTCACCCTGGGCAGCACATGCACCAGCTACGGCTGGTTCTTGAAGCGGGACGGTGCTGTAAACAGCCCGAGCACAGAGCATGCTGAGGAGACAGGCTGATGTTGTGAGAGCAGACAGGGCAGGAGCCTGTCCTGCTCCACCAGCTCAGCTTGCAGATTTGCCCCCCAACCTGGCAGAGCACTAAAAGCTGCACTTTGAAACCTAGAAAAATGGAGTGCAACCACTAACTGAAGTTCTCTGGGTACTGGCTGGACAGAGCAGATCGCTTGGACTTACCTACCCAAACTGATTCCATCTAGGTCTTTTGACATTTGCATATCAGTGCTAGATATTGAAGTGTCCTAATACAACAGGTTTTTGTCAAACCTAGTGCTGCTGCTATACAACATGACATCACTGCAGCAGTAGGAACAATACAGGCTTACATATTTAACTACAAATGCTGAAGCACAAAAATATTTTTACCTTGCTCTAACTGTACCCCTCACCCTGCTCCCCAAGAATTGGTAATAGAAGGTAGATCACTGTGCCCTAGGTGTGTTCCAGGAACAAACACTGGGGTTTGAAAGAGTTACGTTAAAGTGAGTTGGACTGTTGGATACCTTATTTTAAGTTTACATTCCTATTAATTTGAACTTACACAGAAACAGTAGACTTTGAGGATGAAAAAGTCATTAAAAACTCAATTAGCATTTCTCTACCACCTACAAATATATAAATAGGAAAAAAAATAACTTGTTGGCCTTCAGTAATCTTCCCATCACCAACATATTCTTGAAAACAATTATAAAGTACTTTATAGGACTATCAACCTTTAATCTTCTCTCCAAATTCACATAGATCCTTCATCAAATACCAGGCTGTAACCTTTCAAAAGGCGAGCCTGAATTAATAAAATAGCCTATTTTAAAAAAGGAGAGGGTGTTAAAGAAGCCAGGCACAAGTGTAGCTCCACTAGGTCATTCCACACACAAATTATTATCCTCTCTTAGCCGCCCCAGAAATAAGTACAAACAAACTCAGAGTTTATTCTCTTTGTGCCAGTAGTCAGCAAGTAGCTTTTTTTCATTGCCTGCTTTTAGACAACTGGGAAATTGCACACATTCCAGTCTTCAGTTACTCAGGCCCAAACCTGATGCAGCCCTAGTAATTTTACCTAGATGCTCCCTACTGAAAACATGCAATCACTCAGAACCATGCTTTGCTTCGCAGCTTTATATTACACTTTCTTTTTCTTATAATACATTTTCTGAGTTGCTGTCTGTACAGCTGTGTCAAAACTCTTTAACCAGAACCTGCAGCATCTCTGCTTTCTTCCACCAACTACCTCCGGGGAAGAGACCAGCTATTTGCTCAATCACATCCAACACCACAGTGTGTTTGCGACTTGGTCAGAGGACTGCTGGGCCTTTAATTGCTACCTATTGTCAAAGCATTTTGGCAATTTATGGAGACCTGATAACTTAGGAAGAATCACTATTAAGGAAAACTTCAAACACTATTTCCTATACATTATCAAGAGAAAGAAAAGCCTGATTTGGGAAAAAAACAACCCTAGAAGATAAATCCTTAGCTTTCATCAAACTTGTTACAAAAGTAAGAGACATCAAGTTTATGAAAAAGAGTCTGATCGTCTTCACCTACATTGTTTTAGACATGAAAAAGATGTTGATAATTTTCAGCAATTAGCAATGCTTTTTTCACTTCCCCGGTCTTTTGCCAATGCTTCCCAAGAGATGGACAATTTCACATTTTATTTTCCCCAACATACCCCTCTTTGGGTCACATGTTTCGTGGCTTCTTTTTGTTGGCTGTATGCAATGGGTATGTTTAAGAAAGACCATGCAAGAGAGATAATACTCTAGTCCTTTGGAAATAAGAGGTAGGGTATGTTGCTTTCCTTCTCTCAACTGACAAATAGTAACAATTTGAAACTTCTGATAAACTGCTGTTAAAGATGCTATTTTTGACAAATTCTATAACAAAATAGGAATAAGATTTATCCACAAGGAGTCCCCAGATCATCCACTCCACATGCATTTCTATTTATAGAAAGCCTCAGCGTGGCTTCCAGCACCTTACGACAAACACGAGGCATCTGACAAAAGGTGCAACTACAACACCCCACAGCAGAGAGCTAAAGGAAGGGCATTGCTAGGGTCAAGGGCCTTGAGATGGCAAAACTTCTTCAGGTGAGCTGTCAAAATGGCCCCCCTCCCATGCCACAGAGAAAGATAAAAAGCATCCACAATTATATAAAAATGGAAAAGAAATGTAGTTTGTTAAACTCAGCATATACTTTGGAATGAACTTACAACTTGAGCCCAGAAACTTGCCCACAGTCACACAGAGCGCATGAGGTAAAAGTTCTTCTAGTCCTATAAATAGCCTTGCCACAAGCCTAACCTTCTTTGCCTTCAGTCTCCTATTTTTTCCTCCTTTTAGTCACTGAGACATGATCTGAACTTCAATTCAAACTTTATCATTTTCTTGCCTTAAGTATTTTAAAGCTTGCAGTTAAGGCTGCATTCAGTTGGTTATACTTCACTTAAAACATTATTATTAGATCTGGCCAAAATCTAGGTAGGGGAAGCAGAGGAACAGTATAAGAAGGTACAAACATTATGAACAGAGCCATCTAAAAGAATAGTGACGATATAGGAGCTAAAACACAGAAGGAAGACTATAGCACCTGAGGTTTTCTTTGCCATGCAAAATTACAATAAACTTCTGCAACAAAGCCTCCCACAAAGTTTCTTAGTTGTTTCTGACATTCGCACAGTCGTCTAACTGGCAGCGTAACTTCAGCCCATATTACTCGATGCTGTATGAACACATAGCACTACAGAAGCAACAGGGTAATATGATTTACAGAATTCTGCAGGAGCTGTTTGTGAAGAACAATATAGAAGAAACTGGGATGGTAAAGGATGTTGAAAAGCTGACCAACAGGTATTAACTCCCAGCAAACAGTCAACACCTTCACAAGACAGAACCGATAACACAATGAGGATACGTCGAATGGGTCCACAAGGCAAAACCAAATAGTCTTACTCGATTGTTATGCTAGCAAGCGTTAATCACTTCCATCAAAAGTGACCAATCCAAAGATCAACCACACATCTCATAAAATGCAGGTAGTGCTATGCAGCTTAAATTCAGGCTAAATAGAAAATGCAACTAGACAGTCCTTAAGTAGTAAGAGCTGAAGCATTTAGAAACTATAAAAAAAGCAAAGGCAAATTCTTCCAGAAGTCCAGCTGTAGGAGTATCATCTGTATAGATAATTCATGAAGTAAATCACCTTAGTAAATTGTTTATTACTTACCAGCTCCAGCAGAAACAATTTTCTACATCTAAGACAACACAGTCTCAGAAGATAAAATCCAGAATATGTGGGAGGAAGATGACAGGGTTTTTTTTAATAGACATATTTAAGTCCTATTCTCTACAGAATCTCTGAAAAATCTGGCAGCAGTTTTTAGTAAAACCACTGTTTTCCCAATAATGATAACTAAAAAAAAAATAAAAAAATTTTAAAAATCCCTTCTACTGTCATTTTATTTTTGTGACCCAAAGTGCCCAGATCCTTCGGAAGTATAAGAACCAGTAGATTGCATAAATGAGCCATAATAGTTTTCATTAACTGGTCATTACAGTCACATTCCATCACTTACTAGATTACACGGCTTTTTTAAGTTATGGAAATAACACAAGTGAACTTAAACCAGACACACGTTCCTGAGAGCTGCCATGCTCAGGCGTTATCATTCAGAATCAGAAAATATTTTTTAAAACCTACCACATCCATTTATATTTGTATTGGGTTTGCGTGGCAAGGTTTTGGCAGCGGGGGGGCTACATGGGCGGCTTCTGTGAGAAGCCTCCAGAAGCTTCCCCCATGTCCAACAGAGCCAATGCCAGCCCGCTCCAAGACGGACCCGCCACTGGCCAAGGCCGAGCCCATCAGCAACAGTGGCAGCGCCTCTGGGATAACAGAGTTAAGAAGGGGGGAAAAAAAACCTGTGCAATTGCAGCTGGAGAGAGGAGTGAGAATATGTGAGAGGAACAGCCCTGCAGACACCAAGGGCAGTGCAGAAGGAGGGGGAGGAGGTGCTCCAGGCACTGGAGCAGAGATCCACCTGCAGCCCGCAGAGGTCCACGGTGGAGCAGAGATCCACCTGCAGCCCGGGGAGGACCCCACACCAGAGCAGGGGGATGCCCAGAGGAGGCTGTGATCCTGTGGGAAGCCCGCGCTGGAGCAGGTTTGCTGGCAGGACTTGTGACCCCACAGTCTGTTTTGCCCATGATGGTAATTGGTGAGTGATCTCTCCCTGTCCATATCTCCACCCATGAGCCTTTGGTTATATTTTCTCTCCCCTGTCCAGCTGAGGAGGGGAGAGATGGAGCAGCTTTGGTGGGCACCTGGCATAAAGAATACTCTGATATCCAATTACATGAAGTCCTGCTTTAAGAACAAATATGCCAAATAACGTTAACCGGAAATAAAATATAGCCACAGTGTATTTTTTTCATAGCTGCTGAAGTTTTAAAGTTGCTTCAAACAGAAGCAACCAGACCTGATTGCACACCCTCTTCCAACTTCCTCAGCAGTCACACTGACTACCCCCAGCAGCTGCCAGTTTGGCTTTCTGATCTCTATCGGAAAGACCAGTCTGAGGCCCATTTGCCCTTTTAATCCTGAGACTCAGTCCAGAAAGACTCATGCTTCCACTGGTGAGGGAAGCTATATTCACCTCTTCTCCACGAGAGGATGAGTAGAGCAAAAAGCATACTGCCTGCTTTCACTCACAAGTTTGGATTTATTAAAAAGGAAAAAAGTTGAGTGCAATCCTTGTCTCACCAGGCCAGTAAGGTCTGCAGGCACATTGTTTCCGCACCTTAACTCCTTCTTTTCCTGTAGTGTTGGCAGTTTCATTTACAGGTGCCTGGCATTGAGCAAAAATGAAAGCTTGCATCTGAAAGCAGCAATTTGCATTCAGAAAAACAATCTCTGCCTTCTAGCCTACCATAAGTAAGAGAAAGTATTAGTGCTATAACAGCATTCGGAGACAGGAAACCACCCTTCAGTCCAGCAGCACAGAAACCTTTTTTGGTAAGAAAAGCAAGTGCCATAGCATCTCTCCAACACGGCAAAGTACAGTTACAGAGAAGAGGATGTAGCCCTTAACTGCCAAGTATTTAGATTTCAAGTGTAAAAGGTGTTCAATGTATGCAAGATAACCCATAGTTCACGTTTCCACCAATACTGTACAGCTGCCTTTCTTAAGAAAGGGAATTCCATTTTCTCATATTTTATACTGCATATGACCTTCCGTAAGATACTTACAAACAGACCCAAGAAAGGACTTACAAATCCCAATCAGGGGCAACTGAACTCATTAGTGCTTCTGTATCATCCATCCTCAGATGCCCAAGACTGTCCCAAACAGAACAGCTCCTACTGTTATGTAGTTAGGATTTAGGTGAAAGGATCACTGCCAAGTCCTCTCAGAAGCTCAACCACATAAAGACACTGAGGAAAAAAGGCAACGGTTGCCCCTTGGATGTCCCTCTAAGACACTACAGAATTCACCGTCATTGAAATACAGTGACTGCAGCTGGCAGTGATGCCCAGCCCTTTTTAAATGACTCCATGGTCTGAGCAATCAACCAGTAAGTGGAACTCGAGTTAGCTCTTTCCTTCATCTAAGAAGTTCAAGATCCTATTTCCTGGACAGACACCATCATAGTTAACTATAACAGTTAACAAGTTTGAAACAGTTTTTAGAACTGAAGTTTTAATTTCCAGTTCATGGACAGTTACCTGAAATTTGGTTGTTTCATTGCCCTTTGTTTAATCTGGACCACAATTTTCCTTTAGCTTGAATATACTGTAGTTCCTTGCATGACTACAGAAGAAATATAAAATGCCACTTCAATACTGGGCATAGATGCATTTGGACTAGAAACACGGAGGAGCTCTGTAGTTTCCCCAGTCTAAAATGCGACAGTATTTCCCTCTCAAAGATCTGTGTGAAGACCGTTCCACATACGATTTGCAAGACACTCCAGTCCCAGGATGATATGGGCAGTCCTAGTCCACACACTAAAAAGTACATTTTTCTACGCTTATTAAGCTGCAAGGCAGAATTCTGTTTTCATCATTCAGAGCCAATGAACTGACAGAATAAGGTAAAGAAGTTACCTATATGTTCTGGTGAAAGCATTCTTATACAGAATATCTTTTGAAAAGACACAGAAGCATTCCATAAGGAAAAAAAAAATCCACTATTTAGTAAAGAACAGCTGTTAATAAAAAAATTAGTTAAGAACTGTTTCAGCTTTAAGGTGCTTAGCATAGCACAAATTGACTGATGTAGCACACAAGATAAAGCCTGACTTCACATCTCAATATTTTCCTTTGCTTATTTCCTATGAGGGGAAAACCAAATTCATACAGAGATGATTGCAGATTTGGTCTTCTAGAAAAGCAAGTTTCTTAACAGGTTTATTTGGACTTGCCTCTTGAGCCCTCCTCTAGAACATAGTTTATGCCAGAAGTAGAAGTTCTGTTGTGGAAGTAACAAGATTAAGAATGTCAAGCTTCACTAACACTTTAATGAAAAATTACCTAGTTGGACTTGTTAGATCTTTTTCCCTTCAATTGAGCTGTGCATTGGGATAATTCATTGCATGGCTTCCAAAAAAGCTTTTAGTCAGCAGCACTTCTGTCTGCCTTAGGGTAAGAAAAGCCTCCTGCCTTCATCTCCCATGGAACTTAAAAACTGGGTCTGATTTCTCTTCATGTGGAGAGCTGCCATCTAACTTGCACTAAAGGCTAGATTAGGGTTAGACCTGAATCTGTGGCTAGTCAAGGAAAAAAAAAACCAACCAAACAGGAATGAATGATGCCAGCCCGAGGGAAATTCTAAACAATAATAATACTGCATCATGCAGCTTTCCTTCTTTCTTTCTAGTGAGCCAGCCTCTCTGACTCAGAGTTCAGTACACTGCAGATCTTTGTTATTACATCAATTCTTTTCATACTCTCATTCAAAGGGTTATCTATAAGTTTAAAACAAAAGTGACCATCAGTTATCACTTGTGTTGCTCTAATGCACGAGAGGAAAGAGTAGGGTGCATTTCCGTAACAGCCAATTTAACAAAACAGCTCCCCTTTTCCTCTCTCAATAGAAGTGACATTTGTGTGACTGGGCAACAAGCATCTCGGGGAGCTGATCGGCTGAAAACTAATCGCTAGCAAGAAAACTGAAAGTCTTGGTCTAGATCATTTAAGCCAGCTCACCCTAGAGTCACATGCACATCAAAGCCAAAAAGAACATTTGGCAGGGAAAGTGGACCTGCGACCGCACAAAATTAAAATTGGCTTAAACCGCTGCAGGTCCATACTGTCAGACTCCCTTTGCCTTGCCTAGTTCAACTAAAGATTAATGGTGCAAGTGATCAGATTATTAGATGCTGATTTTACTCTAGAGTTACATCCCCATTTTATCTCAAAATGAAGACATTCACATGCTTACACCATTCAGGTTTTGAAATTCTTTAAGTGAAATACTGATACGAGAGCAGGGCTGATGATATTGTACTGTATGATTTACATCAAGACAGGATTGCTTTCCTTAACCTGAGCTCTGAACTCACTCATTTCCCTGCAGCCACATAAATTGCATTCCCTGTACTGAACCGAACAGAGTTACTGTTCCGCAGTTTCCAGTCATTATGTTTTCTCTCCCCGCCTTCCCCGGTGTATTTGAGTGTTCCGCTGAAAGATGCAGCGTGAAGAAAACATGCCTCTTGCAGAGCATGAATTTAAAAGACAGATTTTGGGGGTCTTGAGGGGTGTGTTCCCCCACCCCAAAGTAGAGAAAAATTATCCACAGATATTGCGTTTTAGATTCCATGAAGTCTTTAGATCCAGTCATAGTTGCTAAGATTTTAACACTAGTGTAACGCCCTTAATATCAAAAAAGGAAATTACTTATATAACTTCGGTAGTTCAGAAAAGCCAGCAAAGCCTATTTTATTATAAAATAATACAGGCAGGAAATAACTTGTGCATACAGTGCTAAAACGTCAGTTCAGTCTTGCTTCTCTTAAAAACTGGTCACTGAAAATTATTCTTCTCTCTGCTTCATCCAGAAAATTATTACGTTTTCCAAAGCGTACTTTAAATTCCAGACCTTTACTATTTTAGGTCCTGCTAATAAAGGTCAGAAGATGAATAATCATAAAAAACAAAAACCTGGGATGGCCCACTTCCTCCTCAACCATCCTCCTATGGACCCATTTATGTATTTGGCAGAGCTGTTTACAGGAAGTTGTTTGCATTGTGCCCAAACAGGTTTCCAAACTTCTTGAGCATCGGGGCCATGCTCCACAACGGAAAAAAAAAAGTTAAAACTCCTTTAGTGATCCCACTCAAGCCCTGAAAAGCTAATGGAGAGACGATTTGGGTGCTCAGGCAGGAAGAGAGCATCACTGCTGCGGCTTTGCTTTCTTGGGCTCGCTAAGAAGCATTGCTCTAACTGCTGCACAGCTACTGCCTCGCTTCCTCACAAGCTACTTGCTGCATTAAATCCTGGGGATTAAGAAGTTGCGAGGAAATATTGAGGGAAGCAAGTCTTAAAAACTGTAGAACAGAAGTTAAAAAAAATTCTCGTTTCACCTGCTGCCATCCCCTGTCCCTTCCCCCTAACCCACCCACCCATTCCTACCTGGAGCTGGGAAGGGTTAGGAATTGCTTCTCCAATACAGCGCAAGATTGCCACCTACAGGCCTCGGGAACTAGAACGACTCCACTCAGACAACAGTCTGAAACCCGAGAAAAATAAGCGTGAAACAGGTTGTATTCTCCATACAAGCTCAGGCCTTTTTTTTCCCTCCATCTCAATACTTTGACTCAGAACACTAATCTACAGTTCACAGGTAGAGTAAAAGTTAAGGGCTATGTGCTGTGGCACAGAGAGATTAAGTAGACATGATAAAAATTATTACATTTTCAGTGAATTCTACATATTCATGCCCCAGCTCTTAACATTTTCTTATAGCTCTAGGAGATTGTGATATGCTCTCGCCTTTTAATTTTTTTATAGTTTTACTTTCCCTGTTCATATTTTGGTAATAAAGCAGAAGCTAAGAACATACCCACCAGGACTCTCATACATGGCAGACAAGATTATCACAAAATTGACTGGGTCCACACTGATTTTCAGAAGGAAAAGAGTTTTTTACTACTACTTTTATCTTGGACTGACACTGAAACGATTTTTACAAAAGCTATCAGCATGCCTGCCTCTACAGACAAAAACCTATATCTCAGCACACCCACAGTGAATACCAATTTCACATAATATTATTGAGAAGGAGGAAAAAGCACCAGGGATTTGCTTCATATATGCTCTGTTTACTTCAAGTAAACAGAAGTTTGGAAAAATCTTTTTACCATTACACTTTTCTCAGTAAGATACTGTAGAAAAAGTTGGCAAAGAGATGACCAGTATGCAACCTAGTAGGAGGCATGTAGGAGTGAAAATGGTCAATTCTACATACATCGTACATAAGGAATAGTTAAATGCTGAACACTCTTCTGCTTCAGGGGCCAAGCAAGCTGGAGGAAAAGCCCTTGACAGGGGCAATTATAGTTCTTAAGACAAAGAGCTACATTAAGTCACAGCTCGGAGCATATACTGGGGCTCAAGAAAAACAAACATTACGGGGATACCGGTATCCTCCACAAAGCAAGCACCACAAGTGTCAGATTTTCAAAAATAAACTAACTACATTTACTGGGATCCAACCATATGAAGCTAAGCAAGTACACTGGTAATGCATCAAGCAATTTCAAACTCAGCCTGAAGCAAAACCAAACCAACAGCTGGAGTTTCTAGACTTACAATGGTACAGTGACTTTCTGGAGAAAGTATTTTCTGTATTTCTCCTCTTTGCAAAGAAAGGTCAATCAACCCACAAAAACCTATCTAGCTACCTCATTAAAAAGCCAGAAGCTTGGCAAATAAATGAAAGCATCTTCATAAGGGACCATGCACCATGCACAGAATGTACATTCAGACAAAGTCTACATGTGATGTAAGTGCCTTCAGCAAACAGAGGTTTTTTTAAAATTTAAAGATGTGCAGGTCTTACCATTCTGAAAAGAATTTATAGTCAGTATCACATATCAACAATTCACCAAGCACATTACCCCTCTTTTTCTGAAGTCAAGAAGTACGGGACAAAGCGACATTTAACTGGGTCTATTTTCTAGTTCCTTTTTCACTCTGTTTCTTAAGCATCCAACCAACCATTACAGATTTCAGTAGCTTACCTGAAACACTGAAATCATCCTGCTGGATTTGGTCAGCAATCAAGTACCACAGACCAGCAATCCAAGTGTAACGTGGTCAATATGATTTTAACAAAACAGTGCGAATTCAAGTGTATTTCAGCATAATGTTTTAACCGGTTTAGATTAAGCCACTTTAAGGACGGATAAAGAGCTGCAAATCTAGATTTTCGGGGCAGTTTGCACTGGTTTGATTTGGTGAACTTAAACTGGGGCAATTTTTTCTGGATACATTGACCTGCCCGCTAGTGGCTACTGAGAAAATGGTGAAAAACTCAGAGAAGACTCAGTGAATCTCATTCTACATTACATTTATTCTGATAGCTTACTCGTTTTCAAACACAGAACGAAACACTAACAAGAACATGAGACAGGACTTGCTGAACACACAAAGCTTCAGCTGAAATGAATTGTGATGCTGAGCCCTATTCAAGATCACATCTTAAAACCCATGGTTGGTCTAGAAAAAAAGGCAGGGAAGATCTATCTTTGAAAGCAATAGGAAAAGGAGTCTTACCAGCTGAAGAGCAGCCTTTCTTAAAGCAGAAAATCATGAACTGAGAGCAGTGACAATATCAAGAGAAATCACCAATGTGAAAGCAGGTTGCAAGAAGCTACCTGGAGTGAGCTCTGTATTATTATCAGCCATTGTTGCTTATTTCTGGCTGAAGGAAAACTAACTTATTCCTTTCCTTCCCCAGCCATTATCTACAGCCTGAAGCAGAAAACATGAACGCTAATCAAATGCACCAAGCAGAAATAAGGTGAAGAGAGAAGCACTGAGTGATTGCTACTAGCAATTGCAAACAGAGATCACAGAAAAAATTATTAGGAGAACAAGCCCCATCAGAGTCAGAGATGCACAAATTATGGAATGAAGTAGCAGTGGGCAGAAAACCCATCCCACAGACATCAGAGCAGATGGACCAAACTAGTGACAGCACAGAGCCCTGAAACTGGAAAAGCCATGATACTTCGTTTGATCTCTCAAAGGAGGAAAATATTACTTTTTTTTTTTTTGAGAGGTGACATGATGTTCAGAGATTGAGAAAATTACAAGAGGCAAGAAACATTTTTCGGTGGTTTTGTTTTGACTGAAAAGGGAAAATAATAATAGACCTCTGAATCACAATCCCTGTGCCTTTAACAAGCTCATCCTCCTTCTAGATGCTAGCAGTTTTCAATGGCAAGCAAGTTCTTTTATGAGGACAGGGGAAGCAAACATTAGTAGTGTGGTTTTTTAGTAAAGAGGGCAAAGTATGCAAGGATTTGCAAATAGGTTGGATTGAAATACCTTTGCTTATGCCCAAGTATTACCTGCAACCAGGTCTTCCTCGTACTCACCATGAACAGATGATTCTGTCTAAGTTCAAAAGGAATACATTCTCCAGATTTTTTGTGAGCATCTAACAGAGAAGAAAAGCCCAGAATTTTGTGTGTACATCAGCTATAGTCTTCCAGCACAGCCTCTAGTTAGCAGCTATCATGTACTCACGCTTCATCCTATAAACTAGAGCTAACAAGCTCTAGTCAACCATTGAAATCTGTGGTTAATGTTTAACCATTACAGCAACTTAGACTATTCTTTTATTTCCTGGCGTTCATCAGAAAAAGTCTCTATAAAATACCCAGGAATAACAGAAGCACAGGATGAGACACAGATTACATAAGAATTCTTTGACAAAAGCACCACCTTCAGTTGGTACTTCTTTCACACTAGGTAGTACCCAAATATTTTCTGTAAATCTATCTTACATAATAATGCACAAGCAGCAAATTAATTTCTTCTACTTTTCTTCTTTTGCCAGGAAGGAAGCAAAAATCCTCCTCCCCACCCCCCACCCCACTGCTCTATTTCTAGTTTTCTTTTATAATATCAAGGACCTTTGCTCTTTTCTCAAGAGCCATAGTTGGAAATAATGGGCAGGGATCAAGGGCTACAGCAGTCAGTTACAGCTGGTAAAACATTTCCATGAACATCGAATCTGTGAAAGCCCCGTGTTGCCTTATTCACAAAGGGTGCATGACACAGATTTATGAACTTTGCGGTTCCAAGATCTCACCCGCCTCTCCTTGAGAATTGCTTTCATTTTCCCTCAGCATTAGCTTGCTTGGCCTCTCTCTTTTCCTATAACCATCTGCTCCCGATATCTCAGACTGTAGAATATGGGGGGAAAACCCAAGAAATCAAATCACCCTTCCTCCCAGGTAGCCAGCTGCCTCTTCCTCTTCACATCCAAGGCTTCTGATAACCACCATTTGTCTTGAAATATATTGATCTTCCTGCTCAGCTCAAGTTTCCATGGCATAAATAGTCTGTAAAAGTATTTCCATCAAAGAATTTCACACCCGCCTCCTACTAAGACCCAGAAGAGAGACTAAGGAAATACCATATCCCATCAGTAAAACCATTGCTAAATGTCACTTGTATCACATGTTAGAGGTTTGAATGAAAAGTGGCCTGTAATTTGTCATACTCTAGGAGGCCAAATACTTAGTACAAACCTCCAGTGTTATTACATGACTTAACAATACCAATGATTATGTAAATCACTATATGTTAAAACTACCTGTGTAGCTATCAAGGTCTTTTTGGAGGGATTTTAGCTAGACCCCAGGTATCCCACCAATCATTCAGAATTCTGGAATTTAAAATATCTAGTGAATAATTTATGTTAATGGAGACAACACTCTGCCTTCAAGGCCATACTCCAAGTAGTAGGCTTTTTTCAGTTTTTAGAGGCAAGGGAAGGGCTGGGGAGAGAAAGGAAAAACAGAACATTTAGAAATAGTGAAGCAATGCCTGGGTACCCAGACCGTGTTTCATGTTAAGTTCTATTTGGTAGATTTGTAACATGGTATACAACTGTTCATCTTGATACTGAGTACCAGGATCCAAATGCGGAGATAAGGACGTGTTGGCCCTACAGTGTGGAAGTAAGGCAGGAATTTGCCCACTAGAGATAAGAAATTATATCGATGGATGTCTGTTTTTCACACCCTTCACAGAAAGAATCAGAACATGGTTGTTTTGAAAAAGCAGGCTAAGCTGGCAGTGTTTTCTCCTTATTACTCAGGCACAGTGAGACTAGCTGCAGGCTCATAGGGACTGACATCCAAATCAGTACAGAAGATATCAGATGGTATCATGTGTTCCCTTCGTACCACAATCAATTTCCAGAGTTCACAAAAGGAGACAAGCAAGTGAGTATGCCATCCTGTCCTTTTAATTGGGGAAAAGGATGTGCTAGATGAGCATCATAGGTAATCCCTAACACAAAGCTAAGGGAATGCATTAATACCAGCTGATAACAGTTAACCCTATCCTTCACAGAAAAGTGTGTGTGTCTAAACAGAGAAATCTGAACTAACAGGTAAAGATTTTAAATGGTGCTTAATCTTTGACAGACATAGAACACTATGCATGTTTTCCAAGGGTGGTTATAAAATAGCTATAAATGTCACAGCAGAATGAACAACAAGCAGCCCAAAGTTTCTGTGGAATGACTATATCAAAAGCATATGAATGGAGATTGCTAACCTGTAGGGGGATGGGAAGACCACTTAAAAATGTACACTCTTCAGTCATATCTTTGAGAGGCTGCCAGAAGATCCAGTCATTGCATCGCTCCTGATAACAAACATCTTTAAAGTCACGCAGTGAATAAAGCAGACCCCTTTGGGTAGCTTGCTCAAAAAAACAACATTGATTTCACAAGCTGTTTAAGGAAATGATGGAGAAAAGCTGCCTAAGCAGGGACAATGACCTCTTGTAGAGAAGACAGCCTGGACCATGGAACCTTGCTGAAGCTGGATACAGAAGACTGAGGCAGTTATGGAATGAGAACCTCTGCTTGTATTGACAGATGTGTAACTCAATCGGTTTGCAGTTCAGATTGGTATCACTGTTCTTTGTTATACCACTTCTTTAAATTGCCTTTCTGTAGAACCACAGAACCTCTCAAGTTGGAAGGAACCCATAAGGATCATCGAGTCCAACTCCCTGCTCCTTGCAGGACTACCTAAAACTCAACCAGATGACTAAAAGTGTCACCCAGACGCTCCTTGAACTCTGACAGGCTTGGTGCTGTGACTACTTCCCTGGGGAGCCTGTTCCAACGACCGGCCACCCTCTCAGCGAAGAGCCTTTTTCTAATGTCCAACCTGACCTTCCCCTGACGCAGCTTCATCCCATTTCCTCATGTCCCATCGCTGGTCACCAGAGAGAGGAGATCGGCACCTCCCCTCCACAGCCCTCCTTGAGGCAGCTGCAGACTGCGATGAGGGCACCCCTCAGCCTCCTCTTCCCCAGGCTGAACGAGCCAAGTGACCTCAGCCGCTCCTCCTAAGCCTTGCCCTCGAGACCTGCCACCATCTTGGTCGCCCTCCTCTGGACACACTCTAATAGTTTGATGTCCTTCCTATATTGAGGCGCCCAAAACTGCACGCAGTACTCAGGCTGCAGTGCAGAGTGGGACAATGTACACATAATAATAATACTACCTTATGCTATTGTAATACTGTGTTACTTCTGCCTTCTTACAGAAGAACGTACTGGCTTCAAGATACATCAGCTTTCACTATATAAAAGAAGAAAATTGTAATATGTAAAATTCAGCAAAAAAAGCCATACTATTAGGACACTTATAGCAACATCTTCTAGACAACCTGCATAATTTGTAGCAAGGCCCAAAAGGCACAGATGTCTTCCTCAAATGATATTCAACCAAAACTTTAACTCATAATGTCAGGTTTGATCATAATGAATGCTTTCTGGCACTGCAGGCTGAGAAATCCAAATTACATTAACTAGTTCTGAGTCAAACTGACCTCAGCTCTGTGGCTAGAATTGCAGAGTATCCCTGACTACACATACAAATTACTCCCAAATATCAGAGATCAAAGTCTACACCTTCCAAGAAAGGGGAACTGGTCAGCAATATGCCATTCATTCTGCGACAGAGCGCAGATGATAGACATCATGAGAACATCTGCTTTGCTGCAGTATATTTTCTTGCAACAATTCTACCTCTTCTCCCAGATTCTATTAATCTAAATACCATGATGATCTTGTAGCCTTGTACTGACAAAGATCCTTTCTACCACATCAGCATTTCTATTTAATGTATTTTTAATTCAGAGTATAATATGAAATCATTTGGGAAAGCCATGCTCAGCTTTAATCTTTTCTGTGAATAATTAGCAACTTGGCAACAAAGGACGCTCTCTCTCTCTGGATTGACGTGCATTCCAGTGTCGGGACATCTGCATTTCCGCCAAGGGGCTTAGTAATGCTCTGTTCTTTGCATTTCTGTTTTTGCAAGCTAAAAAGGGAAGTGAAGTTTCAAGGAAGAATCCAGGCCCGCTTTTCTTTTAACTATGCTCATTTACCAGAGTAGTACAGCAGATTTGTTTGTCTTCCTGAGAAGTAACATTCCTGTCATCCAACTATAATAATAATCCTGACACAGAGACAGAGCCCAAAACAGCTACCAGGTGCTAAAGTTAAGTTTATAGAAAGCATTCAGAAAATGCTGTTGATTTTAGGTCAGTGCGCAGGCAACTGCGGTTCTATGAAAAGCAGCTACTCTTCTCAGACATCACCAAACTACAGCTTGGTACAGCTTTCAGTGCATGCCACATACTTTTGGCATCTTTGAACAGCACCTACACAGACAGCACTGCTGTTCCGCAGTACGGTGTTTGACATCGATGAGCTCCATCATAGATAGCAGAAATAGCGGCAGTTTATTGCTGGTGCACATTATCTGTTAGGGGATGCAACAGAGAATCACCACTTGGTACGTACACAGGAGGGAGGCGTTACCCATGTCCTGCCCGCTTTTTTTTTTTTTTTTGAAGAAGTTGTTCACAAGTGACCTTTGTGTGGACATAATCCAGTTGTGATGGCTCCACCATTACACTGTGAATTTAAGATTTGGAAAAGCCTAGAATTGTCACTGAAGGTAACAGAGGTGAGGTGGAACAGAAGGAGAGAAGGGTCAAGTAAGAACCCAAAGTTCAGCAAAGCCATACGGCTGCCTTGAGTCAGCGTTCAAAACTGAAAAACATGAGCTCCTGGTTTTGCATTCAGTTCATTGAGTAAGTGCCCCTGTCTGTAGATCTGGAACTGAGAACAGCTGAGGTGCTGAACTTACAACTCTCATTTTCACCTGATGAATAGCCCTTACATGCTTATTTCCTTTTAAATTGAGGGAAATACTTTGTATCAAAGCTACTATCTGGCAAAACTTAATCCCATAATCCCATATGTTCCTCTAACTCATTTCTATACAAGATGTTCCAGTGCAGTGTAACAGAAATTATATTTACTGTTTGTTCAAGGCAGTAATTAATTCAATTAAATTAATTGAAGGGGAAAATTCAGAGAAAGGCTACTCAAAAAAAGCAATTTAAACTTTTTTTCAGTTCAGTCGCCAAGCAAAACAGAGAAGCTCTTCTACAACACCTGACAGTCACAGTCCAGGATACCTAGTATGAACCTGGAGAAAACAGAACTGGCCTTGAATTATCAAAATGGTGACTACCAAGGCCAGTGAAACCTTACTCTCAATTTTGCAATAAGGACAGAGGCAAACTAACTTGTTATTTCTAGATCAGGGTTGGCCTGCAGCAATCCAAATGAACCAAAAAAAAAAAGAAAAAACACCAAAGGATTGAATTTTTCCTCTGCTGGACCTCACAAATCAATTGAAAAGTAACTTGTATAGGCTTGCGTTTGACGAGGGGGAAGAGCAGAAAGGAAATTAGACCCTAGCAGGAAAGAATAAAGAACTCCTCTCCAATAAGATGCGTAACAGTAACCACGATAAAGGAACAACAAACATTTTCTCACATTTGTCTAAAATTAAGTTACTTCAGCTAAAGCAAATCTGTAAGCTGTTCAGCTAGGAGCCCTGGTCCTCACTGACTGAGAAGATTGCCTTGCTCTCTCAAGTACGTGGCAACCTCCTGTCATAACGAATAATGAAGGGAGGCTGGAACTTGAGAGCTCACATTTGCTGCTCCTTACATGGAGCATGGAGTTTGGACTGAAAAAGAAAACTATGACTCTTGATGTGGATGCTTACACCCTTTTTCAATTTAAAATAATGAGATTTCATTTTTCTTCCTATTGCAACAAAAATAAGCTATATCCTCTAGTTTTGTCTGAGAGAATTGCATGAACCACAGTTATCGGATAAACCACATATTAAATGTACAAAACTCATGTAGTTAGGGCAAACAATTAATCCAAGCTTCTCCCAAGTACTTGTGGACAAAAAGGACCCATAAAGGTCAAGTGAAGTCTCTGAAGGCTCTCCAACCAGTTCTGAATTTAACACCTCTCACACCTTTAATACATTTTATCATAGTATTCTTTGATAAATCCAAAATTCCTACTTTGCAGATATGTGCCATCCTGGAAAAAATACCCTTGGCCTGGAAAGCATCGGTTTTGTCATCAGACTGTTACAAAGGCCAAGCCTGAAAATATTCAGTTTAATATTTTCAGAATTTCCTCTTTCCTGGAGAAAAGAAATATAGAACTGGTATTGCATGACCACAAGAGGTTATCCCTCGATACAAACAGCATGCAGGTTCTAGTCACACAGCCATAGAAGGAAAGTAGTGAAAGCATTTGCTTGGTTGGCTGGTTTGGGTGGGGGCTTTGGGGCTCGTGTGTGTGTTGGTTGGTTGGTTTTTTTAAACTGAGGGCCATTTCATAATTTCATAAAAAAAATTCATGGCAGTTCCTATGGCAAGGCTACTGAAGATCAGGTATAATTTAAAACAGTTGCCCATACAAAGAAAACAAAGAGTAAAGAGAACAGAGAATTTCTCTCCAATGTGGCATAAAGATAGGAAAAAGGGGATTATTTTTTCTTCCACACCAGCATGCAGGAATACTGAAGACATAACTTCAATAACACGGGAGTGTTTTGCACAATGTAAATAGGTAAGCAATTTCTATGCTTAAGACGTACCAGTTATAAGACTGAATTTCCCCTCGCTGCTTTGGAAGAAGGCTAATCTTTGAGTAATAATTTCTTAGGCATTTGGAGAACATCAATTCTAAAAATTCCTAAAGGTACTTAAAACCTTTCAAATTGCTGTGAGAAATGTCAGGAACACCTCATCCCCCACTGAAATACATTCTTCGGTTAGGGTGGAATACAGCAACTGTTCAACAGGCAACAAGAGACACGAAAAATATCAATCCAAGAAATTGTATGGATACCTGAGGCAAGGAGAATGAAATTACCAGAGCTAGAATTTGATCAAGGTACAAAGATGTTACTGTTGGTAAATGTTTCATGATTAATAATGGTCTGAGGGTCATTCTTTTCAGCACCAGCAACTTGAAAAAGCAGGGCAAGATGAGAGAAGAGAATTACAATTGCAAGTATCAACAGTTACTTGAACAAAAATGGGAAGATAGTGCATTGCATTAGGTTACTGTGACCATCTGCATTTATTGGTAATGCAGAAGTTCAAAGATTACAGGTTATAGGCAGACATCCTTTTTAGCATCTGTATATTTTTAAGTACAAACAAGCAGAATCAAACTTTCCAATCTCCAGTATCGCCTTTAACCTATGCTGGCATATAAATTGGTTCAAAAGTATTTAAATGAGAAAAACTATTTGGATAGGAAGCACCAACATTATATCATTTTATACACCACACTGGTGTTTCTGTAGATGTCTTCCACCTGATGGGAAATGACACATAAAATTAATTTAAAGACGAGTAGTGGTAGAGGGCAAACGTGTGAAAGAGGAAGAAAGGGGAATTCATAGTGAGGTGGCTTAACTTTGTAGTCCACTTGGCCTTGTGTCAGATGTATGTGATGTAATCTTTGTGAAGTGTTTGAACTGTTTATGTTACGCCTCTATCCTCAATTTTCTTTTCTAATGGTGCATCAATCACTATTAGAACTGCAAAAAGGCACTACTGCTTTTCTTTTGATTGTTAAAAAAAGAAGCCTACAAGAGTGAATTTCTCATGGCCTTTCTGTCTTAAACTGCATCCACCTTAATACAAGTTAGTCCAAATTTGACCGCTTTTCTTTCTGGGTTCCTCTAATGTTGTCTTCTTACTTCCTCATACTTTTACACTTTCAAGAAAAAAAAAAATCCTCTGTCAATCTCTACTGTCTACCCTCTACAGCCACTTCTAAGCATTCAATAATTCATTACCTGATTGTATTAGCATAAAATACTTGGAATTCAAGGCAAAATCACGAGAAAACTGGCATAAAAAAATCACTTAAAGATCTTTTCCCCCCCCGCCCTTCCATAATTTGATGTGTAATGTGGTTGCTTTATGTCTTAAGCACACTTAAGACAAATGCTTTCTAAACATAATTAGTAACTGTTTTTCAAACCTCTTTTACTGATAGGAAAAGCTGAAAATTTTAACAGTAATACTTCACTGCTCATGAATTGCATTTCAACCTTTGCATAAAATAAGCATGCAAAATCATTCACTATTGCAATTTCTCTTCTGAGTGCCTACCAGTATGCCCACTATTCATCTCAAAGAGCTTAGCTTAACATACAGTACCTTCTTTCAGAGCAATGGACTTCACCTAAATTGTAGGTTAGAAGAATAACTCTGGACTGACAAAATCTAATTTAATTTTTAGTGCTGGTTCAGTGTAGGATTAAGTTAAGCCTTCAGTGAAATTACCGAAAATTCGCACTTAATTGTCAGATCAAAATTTCATCCATACCTTTTACTGAAGTCAAATGCAAGCTTTTGTTTCCAAAGACAAGTAATCACACTTACGCGCTACAGATTTATTAAGGCAGCACCTCTCCTACTCTTTCTGGTACTGTTTTCATTACAAAGATCTTTTCACTAAATACATATATGGCCATACAAATAATGTATTCAGTTCCTAGGTAAGCAACCAACTTTTGCTCCCTCAGCTATCTTCTGTATATGATATACACAAGCCCAAAAAAAAGAAGTGCTTACTGATATAGTGTTAGGTATTAACTTTTACAGGTAAATCAGATTTACCTCCTAGTGTACTTAGTAGCAAAGTTTCAATAATGTACCTTCTAACCACGTTCTAATATGCAGAATCTTCTCATAGCTTCTGAGTATGCATAGGTCCCAAGACTCTTCTTATTTCTATGAATTCCTTCCCAAATCCCTTTTAATATTTTAAGTTACTTATTTCTGTAGTTATTAGGCATTGATTTGTACACTTGCCTTACCACCAAACCTTCAGAACTCTAGAAAGCAAATATAGAATTTTTATTGCACATCCTACTACTTTTACTGCTGAAATAATGAAACCTTCTATAAGTTATTAATTTCATTGTAAAAGTTTATTACACTACATCTTCCAGAAAAGCCATTCAAAACAAAACTATGCAGTCAACTACCCAATAGAATGAAGCATTAATGCTAATTAGCAAGTTAATGTTCAATTAGATTTAACAAAAATACTGCTGGGAACTTGAGTAGAGCCATAATACTGATGGCCCTTTATTATTAGAATGATAGCATACAACAATGCAAGTCCTGCTACCAACAAGGCCTCAGACTATATAAGAGTCCCAAGAACAGATGACTTTTCCCGAGATTTGAGCTTCCTACAATCCCTACAGCTCCTTGGGGAGCCATGTCAATTATACCATCATCAATGCAAATGGCATTTTAAAGAGTCTCTGCAACAGGTGGAGAATGTTAATGCTGATCAGAGGTGCCAGCGTACAGCACATTTCTCCCGAAAGCTCTTTAACCTGTTGTGTGTCTATTCAGTTGGTTCTAATCCTATCATTTTTGTGACAGGCCACTGGTGCCCTCTCTGCCTTTGCCAGTCAAAAATCAACCATTAAAAATAATCCATTTTCTAACATCAGAGCAGCATGGAATGCAGTAGTGGCAGCAAAAAGATAAACTCCTATATAGGAGAGTGTGATAATGTGAAGTCTGCTGGCTTTCTTGCTTCATAGGTTATTCTTATTAAGATAAAATGTTTTCCAAAAAACCTACTCTAAATAGAAAGTTAATAAAAAAGGAGTGATGGAGCATGAAAACACTTAATACTGCTATGTGGCATGAGCAGGAAATGAAACTTTCCCTGAAATTTAATTATCACTATTCTCAAAAAAAAAAAAAAAACACAAACAAAAAAAACCCACATGCTCATTTTCTAATGGCATTTAAACTATATACTCCCGATGCTCCACTCATCATACAATAGGGCTCTTTTGGGAATAGATGCAAAGAGTATAAATGAAGTAGCCATACAAATCAAAAGGAAAATGCAGTATTACAGAAGCAACTGGCATATCAATTTGAAAGCAAATAAGAAACCAACAAGCCATCCCACTGTAAAAGCATTCATATATGCAATATATCCACTTCATATTTGCATATCGAGGAAAGCCAAAGAAATTCTGAGTTTCCTATGATTATAAGTGTTGAGAAATTGTGATGTCTACCCCAAATGTTAAAGCAATTCCTTTTGCCTTCATCAAAATTTTGTATTGACTGGCAAACTAATAAAGTTTTTGAATAATGTAGTTCAGTTAACCAGCATTAGAAGTTATTTTCCAAATTACTTGTACATAATACCTACAATTTTTTTTTTCTAGAGGTTGTTTCTAATACTGGTTCACAGACAGACAAAGGTGAAGTCATTTTGGTAAACCATACAGATCTGCACAAGAGAAGCAAGAGCAAAAATAGAAATATTGAAAGAAGAAATCAAGGGCACAGGTGGAATAAGCATTTAAACCTTCAGTTTTAAGAAAAGCAGAGAGAGGCTTTTGAACTGTGCAGTGTTAGGTGGTGTTCAGAGAAACCAAATACCTAACGTCAGTTTTTTATTAAATGGCTGCTCCCTTTTGACCTGAGCTTTAGCCACACTTTGGGGTATCTGTAGACTTTTCAGGCTAGAAGCCGATGGGAGAGAGGGGGGAGAGAAAAAAAAGATAAGAACATAAATCCAAACATACTCATAGAACAAGTGTCATGTTCAAGATGGCACGTGAGGTCCCCCCAGTGCCCACATCTTGCTTGGGATTATCTTTCTCTTAATTGTGAAAACATTAAGAAACGAGTTCTATTTCAAGGACTGTAAAACCTGTATGGTGACACTGAAGTTCAACAAAAATAGAAGCTATCACAGGAAGGTGAACAGGGGATGTTTTACCTTCCAAAAGGTCTTCCCTCTCTGTGCAAGCTCTTCTGAATACATTTCCCCATGCACACCCTTTCACAATAAAGAGGTGCTAATATGCTCTTTCTCCACTTAACACAACCATAAGCATAAGTTTATGTAACTTTCTGGGAACAAATTGTAAGCTATTTTTATTTTTTTTATTTTCTAGCAAACAGAGCTAGTCAATGAAGTAGATTACTTTCAAAATTCTCATGCCTTTTAAGAACTCAATAGCTCTACATTAGTTTCATAGCTTTTTTTAAAAGACATAGTCTCCTTCTGCAAGGAATTCTGTCCTTCTGGAAAATATCACATTTTCCTAACATGAGCTGAACCAAACACCATTTTTGGCTTCGGTAAGAGCTCCTCTGTTTTCAACATTGAAGTCTGATAACTCCATATGTCAGTACCAGAGACACTCCACTGATCAAACAGCGCAAGCATCAAGTGTTGTACTTCCCTCATGGCAGAAGAAAACTTCCAATTAACATGAAGTTAGCATGGCATTCTGCCCCTGCCCTCCCCTGCAAAGGTAAACTCTCCAACTCTTTCAGCACACGCTGCTCAACTGACCAACATATATCAAAATAAGACATCGGTCTCTTACGGACGGCATGACAGCAATGGTTACTGCTGGTAGTATCACATCCCTCCCAATTTCCACTTTGATGCTCAGTTGGAGAGATACGCTGGGGTGGCCTCAGCCAGACCCTCCCATCCCACAGCCCCTCTCTGTGCCCATGCAGATGGAGCCAGGGGAGCTCTACAGGCAGGACACATCAGCAGTAGTGATCCCACCCCAAGCACAACTGCATAAAACAAAAGCTGTTCTGTCAGACACATGGCAGCATCCATAATTTTTCCTAGCTGAAAGTTCTCACACATTCAAGAGCACACCGTGGCAACTCGGGGCACACGGATCCCTTCCCTGCAATTAGGTTCACTGGTTTAGAGATTTCTATACCTCAGAGAAATATTTTTCTTCCCACACAAAGGATTTCATCAGAATATGACACCATTCATCAAAGAATCAGTTTTATGTATATGCACCAACAGAATATTTGATGTTACCAAATGCAATTTAAATTGGGGAGTTTTTAGAGTATCTACACAGTGTTTCTAAAGGAGTTTAATCTGTTCACCTGGATTTAGCTGTAAAGAAAGAAAACAGGTTGCAGTTGTACCCAGCTCTCCAGTCTGTATTATTGTATTTATAAACATGGAAGACTATTCCACAATCATACCCATTTTTGAAAAACCAAAGCACAAAAACTTCACCAGAAACCATGTGAACTGAACTTTTCAAGTCCACTATGGAACAGGAATCCCTACTGCAGATAGTTTATTTTAAATTATCTTTTAAATGAGTGAGATAATCCCTATTTTTAATTTGATATTTTGGTAAAGGTTTCCATTGAGCTCAGTTTTCCAAGTACACTTGAAACCTTCTAAGTAACAGCGGTAGGCTGATTTTTAATTTTGCTTTCACACCACTTGAGTGGATTCAAATTCTATGAGGCAAAATGATATTTGGCAGCAAATGACACAAGATGCCACTTGGCATCATATGCTGATTTTTAAGCAGAAGCTGTCAGAAGGCTTAAAATAATTTCTTTGTCTTACTCTCTGGTATCTGAAATACAGGTCTAATTTGTTAACAACTCCAATACTAGAGGGAGGAAGCCAGCACATTAAAACCTCCTTTTTCTTTAGATTAGAAGGAGTTTAATTACATGAACTTGGGGAAAGTTCAAAATATTGCGGAGTAGTATGCCTGAACATGAAGATCTACTACATGTCAAGAACAGCTATAGACAAGTAGGCATCTACATTTCAGTGTCTTATGATGGTCACTTTAGTAGTTACATGCATATTTATAATCTACTGTAAACTCAAAGCAGAATTTGATCAACCTGTAATTATACCATGAACACCATTTAAATCAGTATATTTGACTTTGTTTTGTCTAGCCCACATGAACACTTATCCTATCTCAGCTGAGCTGCAGTACCACTGAGTACTATGAATATTATTTTCATGCTTCCCCCACCCACAACCCACCTTCCACTATTCTTTATCATCCTCGCTTTCATCTCAGTGACTTTGTCATTTGTATGGCAATTTCTTCTAATAGCTTTACTCATGTTTTCAGACTGTGCAAAACGCCGAACGAAGCAGAACAAGTAATTTAGGCACTTGGAATACCTTTAGGACGACTATACAGTCCTGTAACAAGCATTAGCTAAGCTCCTGAACAAACAGTATTTATTTTGCAGGTACATTATCCCTATGGTCACTGAATTCCACAAGATCCAAAAGCAATACTAGTAATGAAGCATCCACAAGAAATGGCTTTTCTGTTGGCAGATCCCTCATCTAGTTGGAGAGTACACAACCAGACTTCACAAAGAGATGAATGGGATTTTATGCTTTAAAGCAGCATTAGTTCTTACTTACATTTGCTTCTGGTAGCCAAGAAGCTTATCAGGAAGAGAAGAAAAGAACAGAGCAATGATAATGTGCCTCCCAGTCTTCCTCTGGTAGGCCAGAGGAGGATCCACCATCAGGCGCTGAAGTGCCAGGAGACAGTACTGCTTAATATCTCTTGATATTCACCCATAATACAGTGGTCAAGGGGTAGAGTTTTTCACATCTGTACCTGGCCAACATAGACTTCATATCATTAAAGTTGAGACATTTAAAAAACAGTAATGGAATTTGGTTCTGAAGATCCAGAAGGACCCAGTATTAGTATATTCTTCTGGTTTATCACCAGGGATGTAGAAACAACCCATTCAAACCTCTACTTTAGAAGTGTCCCAATAGCTTAGGGTTCAACCCAAGTTCCCCATAACTATAAGTACAGAAGTCGAGCATATCAGCTCCTGACAATAGGGGTCTTTCCTTTGAGTTCTGACCAGAAGCAACATCTCGACCTTTTCAAATCAAGCCTTTGTTGAAATTGGCCTATCCTAAGACGAACTATTTTGTCAAAAATTTCTTAACCAGCTCTCACTCACCAGTTATATACTTAGTTTCATAAAGGCATAATTTTTTTTTTTTGGCTGTTGCTACTCCATACAGCTTCAGTAAGAATATCCTTATTTCACTCAAGTAGCTCAAGACTCACTTACTAGCATGCCTTTGCACAACTGCCTACTAATTCAGCACACACGTTGGAGCATAATGCATTTTCATATTACAGAGTGAGAAATAAGAGCCTGGCAGTTGCTGTCTGTATATACAAAAAAACAAGATTTATTTTTGATAATTGACAAAAATGTAGAGAAGCATGTATTTAAAAGTTTAAACATCACTAAATAAACAGAAGGAACCCAAACTGACAATCGGTTTAGACTGGCCAAATATCCCTTCGTTTGTGGTTCAAAGTTATACAGTTGTTATGGTTTGGGGGCTCTGGAAGTATGCAGATCAGATATTGTAGTAAAATACTGACCCATTGTCGTGGTTTAACCCCAGCCAGCAGCTAAGCACCACGCAGCCGCTCGCTCACTCCCCCCACAGTGGGATGGGGGAGAGAATCGGAGGAGTAAAAGTGAGAAAACTCATGGGCTGAGATAAAGACAGTTTAATAGGGAAAGCAAAAGCCGCGCACGCAAGCAAAGCAAAGCAAGGAATTCATTCACTACTTCCCATGGGCAGGCAGGTGTTCAGCCATCCCCAGGAAAGCAGGGCTCCATCATGCGTAACGGTTACTTGGGAAGCCAAACGCCATCATGCCGAATGTCCCCCACTTCCTTCTTCTTCCCCCAGCTTATATACTGAGCATGACCTCATATGGTATGGAATAGCCCTTTGGCCAGTCTGGCTCAGCTGTCCTGGCTCTGCTCCCTCCCAGCTTCTTGTGCACCTGGCAGAGCATGGGAAGCTGAAAAGTCCTTGACCAGTGTAACCTCTACTCAGCAAGAACCAAAACATCACTGTGTTATCAACATTATTCTCATCCTAAATCCAAAACACAGCACTCTACTAGCTACTAAGAAGAAAATTAACTCTATCCCAGCTGAAACCAGGACACCCATAAAAACAAAGCAAAACACAAACAAAAACACCCTTGTGCCTACAAGTGACTGGGGTCCCACTGCAACTCAGCTCCCCAGGGTATGAAACAGGAGCTGTTTTCTGTTCAAAAGAACCCCAAAGTTACACTGGAACATTTACTGCCTGCATCAAACCCCTTGCCCTGCTGCTTTGCATTCAGAAGAGGCATAAGAGTATTCATCTACTCAAAGGTCTGTCCCAGAGTACTGAGGAGAAGTCTCTCAGGTTCATCTCCTGTAATTGCTTCTTTTGAACACTCACCAGAAAGCCTGGCTCAGACACGGTGTGCTGAACAGGACATCGAAGAGAGACTGGGAATAACTGCAGAGGGAAACAAGTGCAAAACAGTCTCCATGTGATTATATATCCACTCACTTTATAGCAAGAGTTTGTCTGCTTCTGTCTCTCAGAGAAAATCCTATGAAGTCCACAGTTCTTAAATGAACAAACAGCACACTTAAGTTTTATCATTTTTCACAGAACAACATTAAAAAGACACAAACAAAACATTGCTACACATGCACTTTACAGAGCTTGTGCCAGAGGGAGCTCTCAAATGTTACATTTGAAAGTGCTAAAATGATTGTTCAAAGACACAAAGCAAAGCAACAGAGGCACGGAGGGTGGGCAGGCAGGCACAGCCTAACTCTGGACAACAGCCAGCACTGGAGCTGGGCAGGAACCCAGGATTTCATGACATTCCTACTCTGACTTCTGCCTCAAAAGACTTTTTGTCCTCAGTCCAGCTCCCACTGCTGCCAGCCTTTTCACTGATTTCAGCAAAAGGTTGATTGGTCCTCAGGGCTTAAATTTCAGACGTGCTGGATGTGTGTTGACTTCAGCTGACATTGTGAATGCTCAGCAACACACATCTGGAAGAGCAAGTCCTTAGCATGCAAAACAACTCTGTACTGGTCACATAGTCACCTTACAGAAGTCACAGAAGCATAAAACTATTTTAACATGGAAAACAGTCCCAAGAAGCACGGTGACCAAGAAAAACAACAAAACACTCAAGAGAACTAAGCACAGGCTGTAGGCTTGCAGGAGGACAGCCTACATTTACTGGTTTCTATCAGAGGTTTCCAAAAATAATCACGCATCCAATAAAGTTCTTTTCTATAAACTGACGCACATTATGAATGAGAAGATGGGAATTTCAACATACTGACCTTCAAAGCCAACGTAGTTCTAAATGGCTCGCTGCAAAACCTTTTCTTTTTTTCCTGGCTTATGGGTAAAGTAAGTCATGAATTACATTTTCTTTCCCATTCAAAGATGGCTGACTTCTGTTGAAATCCTCGTTTCCATTAAAACACACAAAAGGCACCTAGGTACTTAAAAGGTACTTCTGCAGTATCTGGTTTGCATATATCCACAATACAGTAACCACCGTGTCAGTTTTTTCCTTAAAAGATTACTATATGAGAATTTACATAAAAGCATGTAGGATACCATCCAGAACATGGCAGGCACTGTATAAAGTGCTTTGGTTTGGTTGTTTGTTTTTGGGGTTTTTTTTGTTTTGCCTTTTTTTTTTTTTTTTTTTTTTTTTTTAAGTGTTAAGTATCCCAAAGCCTCAAAGAACAATTTCTAAGGGCTGGAGGGACAAGCAGGGAGTTCAGTTCTCTGGACCTAGTAGGAAAAATAGTTCTAATAACTACCTGTTGCAAATATGTGATTTCTATGACATGGGGAAACCACTTCAGATTTTCTCAACATATCACTAGTTTTCTGTTCAATGAGTTTTATTTTAGAAGCCAAAAAAGGAAAACCAAAAACTCATCTACATCTTCCTTTTTAAATCCTTTTGTCCTGCCCATCAAGAATAGCATTTTTAATTACAAACGAAATGCTGCAATGAGTTATAGCATAGAAGCTCTCTGGAGTACTTTATGACATCTGCTGGCTTTCAGTGCTGTCTCAGAGATGTACCAAGTGAGAATGACTCATTTCTTCATTAATTATGAAAATCCATAAACTAGGATACAGGTACAAGGATTGCTAAGTAGAAACACTAGTTTAAAAAAAAAATGCAAAGCATGTTTCTGATGAAACATACTGAATGAGGATTTAAGGATTCCCAAAAAACCCTGCCATTTTACTTCACCCATAGTTAAGTTTTGACTAGTTACCAGCTATTAAAGATGGAAATTCTAGTCAATGCCTGGTACAGTGATGACTACAGGTACTGTTAGAAGGATGGGACTACAGACATAACTATCATAGCTCCTGGACCCTGGGATGTTCATAACTTTCCATGCACAGGGAAGAATTGAAAACAAGTGTCCAAAATGGTTTCACTTCAGTAAACTCTCCATTATCTATGGCCAATTTACCTGGCTACAAACTGCGTGCAATCAACTCACTGACATGCTGCTGCTGCTCAGCAGACAAGCAGCAATAGTGACGTTGAATAAAGCTCTGGTGAAAGGAAGTAAAAAGGTAGAGCTGAAAATCTTCGGCAAAGCAGAAATCCTTGTCACACTCCCAGTAGCAGGGTGGGCCTGCACTAGCATGCGAAGTGGCTCTTGATTGAGGCATATGGGTCTGTGCAGATTTATCAACGTAACGAGCACTGGAAATCACAAGTATAAGTGAGAGGTTGAAAAGAAGCCTTGGACCAGGAGAGGCAAAGGTGGCTGATAGTACACCACTGTGGCAACTTAGTCCTGCCAGAAACAGGGAAACAAACAGCACCACAGGACCCAAGAAATGACAGGTTAGGTTGTCTGTGGATCACATTAATTAAAATCCCTCAGATTATTTCTATTAGCCAGTTTTTCACCTTATTCCTTTCCTAGATAAATTTTGAAACATTAGTTGCTATCAAGTTTATGGAAGTAGCTGTTGATCTTGCCTGCCTTTCTGTTTAAAGTTTCGAAATACTTCCCAACAAAATTAAGTCTTTCTTCTACAAGACAAGCTGGAAACACATTTTATCTGTTTATCTAGTGGGATAAAGAAAACAGTTATTGGTAATTCATCTCTTCCTTAAATTTTTTTTCCTCCATAGTAATTGGGACACTCAATGGGTGAGCACAGAAAGGAAGAAAAGCAAAATCTTCTTCCAACATGCTGCAGGCATTTATCTCATGGCAAGGATTATGAAGACAGCCTCTACAGGTCTCTTTCTGTCAATCTGAAAAAAGTTCCATGTTACAATTAAATTAAATCAGATGTAACAAAAGCAGAGGCTAGAGACGCAGAAGCTTAACGATGCTCATTACTCTGAAAGAAAAATTAAATTGCATACAGAGTAACTGAATAAACCGTACGTTCTCATGTCACCAGCCAATACAAGAGGCTTTTTGATATATGGGTTTTAATCTGACATTAGCTTGAAATAACATTTTCAAACAATGGTTCTTTCCTATTGATTTTCTGTGCAATCCATTACAGTCAGTCCTATCACCTTTGAGCCAGCTACAGGGTTTTAACCTTCCAAGATGTCTGGGAACACAATTATGACAGTTTTCCTGAGCAGCATTGATTGCCATGTATTTAAGTTATTCTGAATGGGAACACCAGGAAAATAGCTTCTAGATGCATAATGTATAAGCTCGTTTACAGGAAGCAAGGAACAAATCTAAAAGGGAGAAGTGACACAGAAGAAGCTGAGAGAAGCAACAGTAATTTTGTCGAGATAGATAACACCAAGGAAATTGAACCTTATCGAAAACTCTCTTTATTTAGAGCAGGCATTTGATAAACAGCCTTTTAATTTGCAAATTGTGCTTTCCAGAGATAATGAAGAGCAACCAAAATGACAAGAAAGAGTACTGCCCCTTGTTTCTGAGCCCACAGCACACAGATAACCTGTCAAAGCTCCAAAACGCAGGCTTCCCTCCCACAAACCCCCACCGCACATGGAACATGGTACAAGGCTTACTGGCCATTACACATATTCACAAACCTCACGACAAATGTTAAACAGAAGATTTGCAAGCAAAACACTACCTTAATCATGGTAATACACAAGCGAGACCTAGCCAAACCTCCAGTAAACCGACCAACCGCTTCTCACCCCAATTCAAGGAAGAGCAACTCAAGCATGCACAAGAGCTTAGCTTTCCTAGTTTCTCTGTGTTTGCTGCAGTTCCTTGGACCTATACTTGCGCTAGATTCAGATCAGCTGCTAGTTTGGTGTAAATGCCTACTAGGAAGGGCTTCCCAAGCAAAGATAAGGATAAATTCTATTTCACAGTTTTAACCTGAAAACCACACTATGTTATAATGTAGCAAACATCCAGTCAGGAGTCCACAAATATTTAACTAATCAATTTAGGTTCTCTGTTTCAGCTGGTTGACGATTCATAGCTGGTGTGCTTGAGGAAGCATAGATTCTCCAGGCAGCCACAAAGCTCAGTAAAACAGGGGAGGGGTGTTTTCTCTGTCTACTTTCTAAGAAGAGATTCCCACCACCAACCACTCTGTCCTAACCACGCACGTATGTACCGGCCTCGGAGGAACGAGCAGCCCCTCCTGGCTGCAGCGCACACGTGGCAGACTGCGCCTTGCATGCTGCTTCAGGCACAAGGTTACAGCAAAGAGAAGGTCTACAGTGTCTGCAGGCATACAGGCACCAAAACGGCAGCTTCAGAACACAAGGTATATTTGTACTAGGAATAAATTCCCGCACAAGAGTGCAAAGTTCAACTAAAGAGTGCCACTTTTTTTACACGTTGTGAAGGCAGCAGCCACGTTACAGCGCAACATGCAGCCTAGTTACCCCTTTGACAGCCTACAGACACCACCCCCTGCAACGTTTTCGTCATCCCATCAAAAGTTTGCCACCTATATACATTTGAAAATATGATGTTATATTTGCCAGTTTGGTTTTATGAAGATTTAGTTTAGATTCCTAACTCCAAGGTCCATCCATTCCATTGCTTAGAAAGCAGGAAGCATTATTCTATGGTATGTTAAGACTCCATTGGCATACTGGTAGATAAATCCAACAAAGGAAAATTTAGCTGGATAAACTACTTAAATTATAGTTAAAAATATGTGCAAGCAAAGCTATTACACTTGTTTCTCTTCAGCCTAAAATAAAAGCTCTGCCTAACAGCTAACACTCGGAACAGAACTGTGGTTTGTGCTCCCTGGCACGCCAAGGCCGGTAACTCTACCACTTTTCATCATCCAGGGATTAGACATACACCTTTCACATTGCTTCAGCAAAGCCTTCAGGAAACTCTCATGATCTGCAGTGGTGTTAGCAGGCATGTAAATACAAACACCCCACCACTGACAAGTCAGCAGCAGTTGTGCTTGCATAGAGTTACTCTTTCCACTTCATTTAATAGATCTACAGAGCCTTCTGGAGAGAGACCTCAATTCACCGTTCTGCATGATTATTGGCTTGCAATTGCAGAGCTTCTAGACTCAGTGGAGCACAAGCACAACAGGCTTATGTAAAGCTGAGCAGACACAGAACAAACAAAAGCAGATTGGATATCATATCAGCAGTTTCTTAAAACCATAACACCCAGTTACATAATTAATTCTATTATTCAGCCCACTAGGCCAGTCCTTGTGCCACCTCAGCAAGATACCTGTCCAGTTATCATTTTATCTTCACTGCTATATTAATTATCCCAAAAATCATGTCACTAGATGCCATACCAAAAAGTCCTCAATTGGTAGAGAAGTCATGCTTCAGAAGATGACACTCATTAAGACACCTACAACAACACATATTGTCCTCTCACAAATCTACTAACACTACTCCATACTGAAAGCCAATTAAGAAAACATGACAGGTCTCATGTTAAGGCAGGGGAGGGGTAATTATTCATCTAATACTTCCATAACTGCTGTCGCAAAGCAGCCACATGAGGATGTAACAATTAGAGGTACATGATTTAAGTACACGTAAATAGACTTGGTGGGTATTGAACTAAACAATAAAATTAAACATTAGGTATGGAAAAGAACTCTTCAGTAAAAATTTTCATTCCTGTAAAATTTGACCATCTCCTGAAAACCTAGAAAACTTCAAATGCAGATTTTTCCAACTTTACTTGTCAAGTGACAGCATTTTCTTCCCTTCAGCAAGTTGTCTTGCTTTTCTTTGGAACTCGAAAATCATTCTAGTGGGAGGTTAAGTTGAAAGTCCTCTTTATAAAAATATCTCCCTTCACAGTCTTTTCTGGTATTTCTCGGCTCTGAATTTATAAAAGTAATTCCACAACACATTCACTGAAACACCTAATATAAATATACCAAAGCTCACAGTCTTTAATGAGTATTACATTAAACATAAAGACTATACAAATCATGTGCCACTACTGCCCTCATTCGGGAGAAGTCTGAATCTCACATTCTTCTTTCTCAATAGACTACAGTTTTCCACACAATTATTATTAGCTTTGATAGTATAGATCTGAGCATATGTACAGTCATTTATGTTTTCTTTCAACTTGCAGTGTCCTCTCCTAACAAGAGGGGTTTCTATTAGATCCCTGAGCAAGACAGGGAGAAAAACCTCCTAGTACACTAAAACAAAAACAAACCTAGAAACACACAGCATTTGCTTAGACACGAGTCATCACAAGCAAGTGATTTCAGTGCTGAATTGATCTACCTACAAATGCAAGTACCAAATATACAATTAAAAAAATTCAAAAGCTGAAAACAACTCTTATTCAGATCACATAGAAAGAGGCATTAGAACAAAAAATAATAGCAATAGGAATAGTTTAAATATGCTCCACTGTTGTTCATAAAGGCATAATTACTCAAAGGTGGATGAAAGATAAACCTAAAGGGGGCAGGGAAATAAACATTGGTATTGAACAGACATGATTTTTAAAAAAATGTGTCAGAAAAGGCAGAGAAATGGAGGCATAAGTGACAGGAAAAATTTGGTTAACCATAATTTTAAAGAAACTGATGTGTCACAAACAATAAGG
Source organism: Theristicus caerulescens (assembly GCA_020745775.1). Lineage (NCBI taxonomy): Eukaryota > Metazoa > Chordata > Aves > Pelecaniformes > Threskiornithidae > Theristicus > Theristicus caerulescens. The sequence continues at coordinate 20,605,344 of CM036568.1, read as the reverse complement.
AGCCAGATCAGTTTAAAGGAGCAGAAGGAATCTGATAGCCTTGGCCCACTATGACACAGAAACAGTAGAACGATCAACAGAAGAAACACTAGTCAAAAATTATTCTGCTCTCCTCTTAAGTAAATCACAGACCTATCAAAATAATTTTGCATTTCAAACAATACATTTCCACTATTAACATGTGATTTATAGAAAAAACAAACACTTGAAATCGCTGTATTCCACAAAATGTACATTCATAAAGAGCATTCTGTGCTATTAAAGTTGATTTCTAAACACGCCTGAACAAGCTGGCGTCATGGTAACATTTTAAAGGAAATACAGGCTGTTTAGTCTAAATCAGTCCCTAGTAATATCATTAAATATTTGCCATTTATTCCTTCAATGCACTACTCATTTGGTCCTCTTCACACAAAAACTGACTAAATCATCCCTTTCCAGACTGGTAGCTCAGTCTCCAAAACTGGCAGCAGATTCTAAAATGCACAAATTAAATTTTAACTGTTCAGTAATCAATGCTGGTTTCTACAGAAAATACTTCTCTCAGCTTTGTTTCAGAACTTGTAAGGAGGAGAGAGACTCAAAGAGAGAAGTCAGTGAGAGTGCTCACACACATTTTATTTATTTAACCAAGGAAGAATGCTTGGGGTGTTTTCATCAAGCACAGCCAGCAGCTTTGGCCAGCTGTGAGCAGGTTGCAGGGCACTTACCCCACTACATAATTACCGAGTACTTCTATGGTTATTTGAGCCTGGACAAAGTGGTATCAAACAGACCAGTGACCAAAAAACTTTGAACTCCAAATGCCATAATTTAAGAAAACTGTGCCAAAAATAAGTAGGGACACGTACGGGTTGGAGGGCAAGGTAAGGGTGGCACTAAGGGGACTGCAGCAAGCTCTTTCAATTACCGATTTTCAGAGCACCTCTGTAACCTATTTATTAAAAAGTAAAACTAAAAACCAGTCTACCTTTGCCCTCCTCTGGAACCTGCTTTCCAAATGCGCAGCACCAGACGAGCAGCACAACAGGGCTCATGTTTACCTCAGAGACAACGCTGTCACTCCAGCTACATTTGTCTGACATTTTACATTCGCACATTAGGAAACGATGACTATTTCTGGACTGCAAAATACTATCTGAAGGACAGACAGATTATATACTATGCATTCTAAAGTGGCAGGTTGCTATGGTTTCCCACTGCAAGAACAAAATTTGCTTCATTATGTTATCTGAAGATCTCCTCTACTAATCCAAAAGGGTCCATCAGGGAAGCACTGTCCTTTAATCACAGCTCTGCCTTTGTGAGAACCAGTCCATTTTTCTCCCAAAACAGCTTTTGAAAAGAAGGATGTAGCTCTGCCCATGAGCTGAAATATCCTAATGCTTCATGATCGGAGCTGCGTACTAACCACCAAGTTCCCACAATAGCATGGACGCTAACTGACTTACAAGCTGCTGCACTCTAAATCCATGGTTTATAAAAAGATATTTGACTCTTGATTGTTTAAACTACTACCTGAACTACTTAACTCATTGATTTGGTAAAGCACATTAGCAATTACAATCAATCAGTAGACCCTCTCCTCTTGAGAATCCAATACAGATAACAGGAATCAAACTATTTCCCCTCAGAAAAAGATACATCACTCTTTACTGAGGCACTGGGAGAATAAGTTACTCCAATCTGACATGAAGCAATCTTCTGTATACTCAGATTATTTATGGGAAACTTTGCTGAGTGTGACAGAGCCCCATTTTTGAGAAAAACAGCAGTAAGATTTATTGGAGGACAGTCTTCAGCAAGGTACAGGTATGGGCCTGGCTTGAGAGGCTTCCTCCTTTCCATCAAGCTAAGCAGGACATTCACAGGATCCAACCCTTAAAGATACTGTTCTACTGTCACTTTAATCCAATGATTTAGAAAAAGAATAGGTTTCAACTGAATCTGCTCTCCAGTCTAACTTGCCACATAAGTGCTAAAGCTAGGCCAAGAGAGGCCATTCATGTGCAACCAGGGACAACAGCCAGCACATCAGTGTGGAAACAGACTCTCAATCCCATAATTTTAAAGGTAATAAAAAGGAATTTGCATTAGAATCATGAGACAGTTACCTTTCTCAATCAAAAATCTTAAAATAATTTCACCATAGAGTTCATTTATTTGCAAATACATCTGAGTTAATAGCTCTTGAGGTTGGATGGAACTAGAGTCAGAGGAAAAAAGCTTAAAGTGCAAATATTACTCTATAGTGAAATCAAGGCACTAGTTACTTAAAAAAAATTGGCCGTGAGATCAGATCCTGGGGGTGGGAGGAAGATCACCTCAGAACTGAGAAGATGAGTGAACGGTGGGAAACCTAATCCCACATATCAATGCATTCAGTTCCAGTGCCTCAGAAGGCACCTAATCTTTGTGACACAAAACCAATAAAGGCGAATTCCCCTGAACAGTACCGCCAGGGTGTTACCTTGCTTTTGGAGGGTGTGGCAGGGAGAATGCCTTCAGCCTTCCCTCCCCCCCAATCTTTTCTGTGTATTTTTGCTTATTTCTGAGTACTACATGATCCATCAGTGATCTGCCACTCAAAAACCAAAAATACTTGTTTAGTCCATCTCTTTGGGTTCATCATCCAAGCATGGGACAAAAGATCTCCATGTATTGCTTTAGCAAACTATTTTCAACCATTTTTAAGCCCCTGAGCTCTCAACTCGTCTTTCAAATTGCATTCATTTGGGATTTATTGAAAAGTAGATTTTATGTAAAAAGCTTCCAAACTCAATTACTTTGCTTCCTAATATTTTTTCTTAACAAAAATGACAAACCACATATTTCCATATCGAGATGCAGCTAACAGGGTTCACAAACTGGTGTTCCAGGGAAGTCAGGAACAATCAGCTCATTATCAGTAAGCCTAGAGCAACTGTGCAGCACCCACACAGCCATTGGAAACATTCGGTCTGCAAGCAAAAAAAAAACCCTGAAACATGAAACATGACTTTGTACTGCCTTGTAATGACTGAAGTAGTTCAAACAATTCCCTCTTGACAGTGTCCCCAGACTGCTCCTCACAGGGTATTAACAAAAACACACACACCTTTGCAGGCTTATTAGTAATCAGAAGTCCCTGGTCTCGGCTTTCTCTCTCTCTTCAGGAAATTGCTCTGTTCTGAATCCAGCTGAAACTACTCTTCCTGGAAAAGCAGTCCTGAATCTTCTCAAAGTGGGAGGAAACACCTAGCTGAAAATTAAGGGCAGAGAAGATGTAATCATGAAAAGCTCAGGACTGCTGCAATTTTTTAAGTTTCCACCACAGCATCTAGGATTTCATACCCCAGGCCCTTCTCTTCTAGGACAGCTAACTACACACTAGTCCTCTTTATGGTGCTTGTTGACTGTTTTAACAAAGGCTGGAGGAAAGGGGTATGAAACAGCAAAGAATTTTCCTGAATGACTTTCAATTTAAATACCTCTGGGGTAAAAGGAGATTATTTTTAAAATCAATGCATCGCAAAAACAACTCAAAGAGATCACAATAAACATAAGCAAGCATACAAATCAGATACCAGGTACATACAAGAGACTGGGGCATTTAGATGACATGTTATTCCAATACACTAATAAAAAAAGCTAATGGACTGCTATTGTCCCTATACAAAACAGGGTTTTGTGAATTACCATTGCAATCAAGGTGGAGAAACACACAACAGTCTGCTTAGCTCAGCAATTTCACCTAAGTATGCAGTAATAAGTTTTCCAATTTGAAAAAGTAGATATTCTGCTATTACCTTTTAAATTTTCTTTATTGAGAAAATAAGGGGAGAAGAAAGCATGGAACAGATGTTTGACTAAGATCAGTGTAAGAACATCAAGTAAGAGTTAATTACAACTTCTAGATCCATTCCAGGTTTTGGTATTTATGGAAAGGGTTACAATCTCCATATTCAGTCTGACAAAGTGTCCTCCTCCCAGCTGATTTAGAGCAAGGAAATGCAGAGCTCACTGCCTTTCTTTTTGGCCTGTAGCGTTCTTTCTGTTTAAAAGCTGAAGAATGCAATGGAAAATTGCAAAGCAGAAGTCACAAGAAACTTTTGAAATCACTTAATCTAAGTTTCAGTCAAATCACTCAATGTATCAATGTCAGGGCTAACTGATACCCCTCTGATCTCCATGACTTTTCTTCTCCAATAAAGTTTAGACATCTAAATCCTTTATATTAGGGATAATGGGAGTTAGATGCATAAAAACCTTTGAGAACTTGGATCTCTGTGAGCTTAAATGAGGCCTTTGAAATTAAAATCCCACAGTTCTCCTGTGCCTATGCTGAACTTTAAATTATGAACAGACTTTCCCTAAAGCAGGCCCAAACGGCTTAGAGACTTGTCTCCTTAGCCTCTCAGGCTGTATTCACAAGCACTTGTACTTAAATCCATCCAAGAGGTCTTTACTCTCTCCTCTGACATATTTGATATAGCGAGCTTCAGTAACAAGTGACACCAGCCAAAGCAAATCTCTTACAGGGACTCACATTTACTTGGGAAGCTTCACCTCTTTCCTTTTATTTCCCTTTCTTTCTCAAGTGCACTTCTTAACAATTATGTTAATGAACTAACTCAAGACAATTATTAAAATAAGGGAACAAACACGACATAACTACTGACAACTGTAATCAAAACCCTGATCCTCCTTGTGTGCGTGGGTCTATGTGAATTGTATATGAAACACAAGAGAAAGGGCAGGGGAGAAACTTTTCCAGCTCTTACAGTAATTTTTTTTTTACTGAAATCCCAGCAAAAATAGTTTCAACAAGCTTTATCTTAATTCACCATATAATGTTTTATGACCATAGCATCAGAAGTGCAAAAAGCCAGCATTACCTTCAGTAGTTGTCTTGAGAACAGTGATATTAGATACAAAGTGGGGGGGAAGGTATTTCCCACTCCCAAGGACTCGGACTGCATACACACATTTCTCCAGTTAAGACAACTATGTTGCAGTGCTTCCTGATGTTGTTCAGGCAAGTTAGTATCTGTTTGTAACCCATCACACAATAATCCTATTTCTGCTGCAGCAGAAATTCCTCTAACTAATAACAGGTTTATAGTCTCCAAAGGACTTAACTATAACATCTGTCTTCTGCTTATTAACCATAAACTCTTGATTTTGTCCTGAACAGCTCACAGAAAGGGAAGCCCTATTCATTTCAGCAAATATCCTTACAGAAGCATTTTTAAAAAACTTACATAAACATGTAGGGGAAACTGTAAATGTTACTTAAAATAAGTAGAGTAGGATAATGAGAAAACTATATACTAAAAAGTATTAAGACTTCCCCATGAAAACTTGCTTTAGAGTAAAGCTCTTTTGTTTATAATGATACTACTTACAGCAAGACATATAGGATTTTTCCCTTTGATACAAGGCATTTCTAGATGAGGTGAAGTGGAAAGGACACAGGATTTTCTATACAATCAGACAAAAGTTCTGAGGACCAATTCATAAGGATGAAAGAGCCAGGGAGCAGCATCGCTCCACCAGGGAAGACCAGCAGAAGCTGAGGACAACCCAGGCAAAGGCAGGGCAGGACCTCACCAAGAGAGACAGGACACCACCCCACAGCAGAGCCGGTCTGGTGACAGCCGTGGGCTGTGCTGACGGTCCCGTGATTACCAGACAAATGAGGTGACAAGCAAGTCCAAGGTCAATCTGGGAAGTCCAGTCAGCAAGTCCAGACAAGCAGGGAGAGAGCTGACCACAGCCCTTCCGAGACCAGAGCTCTGAGCTCAAGTGAGGCTCCTGGGCCCCTGGGCAGGGAGTCCCTGTGGGTGGAAGTCCCAGGTGAGGCTGGTCCAGGTAATTAAGACCTACTAGTGCTCTCTGACTCTGGCAGTAGGGATTAAACTGACATTTACACAGACTTCTGAAAGACATACAAACATAGATTAAATAGAAGAGAGGTCACTCTTTAAATAGAAAAGATGTCACTCCCACAACTATCCACTCTGCTTCCATGACAGGACCACCACCCGTCCCTGCAGCAGTCCCAGGACTAGCACACGCCTCAGCTTGACAGAGCCGAATATACTAGGATCAACGGGCCTTCAGCCACCAGACCGATTCACCAGAAAACTAGCTGTTCTCGCCTCAGGAATGACAACCACCAAAGAGGCAGCACAGCCATCTAGAAGAGAAGATGTAACACCTTTAGCTATCCAGTCTTAATCCTCCATCTCACATCTGCCAGAGCTACCAGAGAACAGCTGCAACATTTAAGAAGTTACTGGTGCCCTCGCTGTTTGCTGCCACCCTCCTGAGGAGTCTTCTACCCCCACACAGCAGACTGCCGAGCAGATGGAGTACGTGCGCTCGCTTCAGCCACTTCAGCACAACGTCTGGCACCTTAGAGCAAGCGACTGCTCACAGCTGCTGCCCAAGTGGCTAACAGCAGCCGAGGCTCTGCACCAGGGATGTTAACAACATACCTGATGAAGGTGCATTGGGCTCTCACTTGCTAAGTGTCTAAGCCCTAGGAGAGTTTTTAAATCAAAACCTGTACATTACATTTAATTGACATGAATTGGCTTTCCTTAGTAGCGCCTCAGTCCAGGATCCTTATTGCAAGAACATAAAATAGGCCACTGGCTTTGGCTGCTGTCAGTGGCTTCCAAACAGCTCCATAGCCCACTGCTTTTTAGCGTTCTCAGTCTATTTTTAACAGCAATTTAAGAAATAAAAGCTATTTAAAACCAGTAGCATAAAAGAAGTATCATTTGCCTCACATGATTATTATGTGCATAGTAATGACAGGAAGACTACTGCAAATGTTTTCCAACTCTTAAAAAAAAAGAAGAACGCTTCCTTTGCAATATATAATTTTGAATTTTAATTTAGATAACTCAGATTATTTACTGGCAACAAAAATATGCATATTCATGAGATCTGATTTACTATAATCTTTATTTCTGATGTTCTGCACCTGTGAATACTTGAAGTACTTGAGTTTGCATTCATGGGCAATTATACAGGAATCTCGTAGAGTAGCAACAGATTGATTTATAGTTAAGAGTTTGTAGCACAGAAAACCAATTCATTTTCTTTCAGAAGGGCTGTGGCACGAGCTATGGGATTGATGCTTCCACCCTCATTTGTGCACAAATTACTTTTTCTAGTCTAACAGACATACAAATCAAGGTCATTATAATGAGGGTCAAAACAGTGATTTTTAGATACGTTCACTCTACCAATAGTTAGCAAAGGTCTGAGGAAGAAAGTTAAATAGACAGCAAGTGGAAACCTGGAAGTTAGATTCTGTGCAAGTGAATGGTGCTTTAGAAGGGAAAGATAGACACGCTATTTGGTCATTCCACCTTCATACCCAAGGACTCCCTCAAGTTTTCTTATGCTGACTTCCACTGAGCCTTCTAGAAATCCAAGCACTTACTATGCAAAACACATTTTTCTTAAGAAATCTCTGCATCTCTAACCACGCTTCTTTCTGGTCTTGCCATTCTTGTCATTCATTCCAGCCTTCTGAAGCACAAAGATTCTTCTAATAAAACCAACTTTAATTGATTTCCAACAGTGAGTCATAGGGAAAATGAAACAAACCCATAATAAATCAGTGAGAAGTACAATGGGAGAAAGTAGGATGAATACAGCTTTTAATGCATATACTGAGTAAATAAAATGATAAAGCTCATTGATGCACGAAACAGTCCCTCTGTTTTGCACTCACACTCCTTCAAATGAAGGAACAGAACTGCAGAGGCTTCCCAGGAAAGCTGCTCCCTCATCTTCCTCTCCTCCTGTGACAACAGACCAATGAATACTGGTAACGGCAGCCGTTAACACAGAAAAGGGGAGGATGTGCAAAGTGCTTTTAAAATCGAGTTAGGAGCATCGTATTTAGAGGAACTCAGGCTAACTGTTGCTTTGGTGAGTCTCACTCTTGGCAAAAACACACATAATGTTCCTGCCAGTATTTAGCCAATGTTTCTAAACGTAAAAAACCCACACATATGAACAATTTTTGCTGAACAAAAATCTCTTACAGCTAATCTTTATTTTCCACACAGTCTGCTCTAAGGTGAATGTAATTCCACAGCATTACTCCAAGACACAGAAAGACAATGAAAACAAGTGAAGTTTCTCATAGGTGTAATGCAAAGACCTACCTCTGAGAGCAAATCCACAACGCTGTTCACTTCAGATAGAAGGGACCAGAATTTATGCACATCAGATCATAGTTCCTTGTGGGGTACACCTGTATTAGACATACCCCTGGCTGACAAAAGTACCCTGTTCTGAATAATTGCAGTATTGTCTATCAAGTCTGTCATCTAAACTGTCTCATGTGAGCAGCTACATGCCTTTCTTCTTTTGTCTCACAAATATTATGCTAATTTTACCCCAAAGGGCTCTAAACTCAACTTGTCCTCTACTCCTAGCAGAGACAAACTCTAATGTTATCAGTACTACAAAGGAAACGCTGTGCTAAAGGGGAGGGTAAAATACTGCCTGGAACAGGTGTTGGCTGTTTGCAATTTGCCACCACTTAAAAGTGCAACTCATCCTCCCTCCATTTGTAAAGAAAGGCATAAAGCACTTTAGAAGTAATGCTTACAGCAAATGCAAAACGAACACGTTCATAAGCAGAAAACACAGAGACAGAAAAACACTGTGTCTCAGAGGACGTAGGATGACTTCTTTGACTTGTGTGTGGATTATCAGTAGAGCTAGCTAAAAGTGGTGCCAGGAACACTGCCTAAAGGCTAAATAAATCATACTGCTTTCCTTTCAGGAAGATTTCTGAACAACAGACAAGCTGATAAGACTTTACTGAAAAAAAAAAGCATTCTTCTCAGGCTAGTTATCACCTAGGCTGTACTGAAATCTTGGACTTCCTAAGAGAATTTCCAAAAACCATAAAGCTCACCTGGATTTGAACTCTTTCAAGCCCTTCTGAGATTCAGAGAACTTCCTCCCATTTGCAAGGTGCACATTATCTTCAACATCTATACACTTAATGGTAAAAAAAGTTTAGGGCCGCATATCACCTCATTTATTAGTCACATTTCAACATATATTTTCTTTGAGGAGTCAGAAGATCAAATATAGCTAAGAGGCTTGCCTTTGTAAAAACCCTGCTTTACAGAAAATGTCAGTTCACTCCTTGAGAGTTTTAAGCCTTTCAACCAATTCATAGTAATCATCACAAAACAGCTTTAAAGCTTTAGACTGAAGTAAAAATGACATCCCAACAGTTTTAGGAAAGCAAGTGCTTAAGCTCCTTTAACCCATTTGAAAGACGTAGCATCCATTACAGGTCTGCAAAATACCTTCTTCAGCCATTTCCCAGCCTTTATAAAAAAATGGTATCCACTTTTGGTAAAATAACAGATAATGGAACGTTTATTAAATAAATAAATAAAAAAGTCTTGGGCCTTGAGCATGCCCTAAACAGAAGCTCTCTCCTCTCTCTTGCCTAAAGTCAGTTCAGAAGTGGAATATTTTCTGCTACTGAAATAGTTTTAAGTGTTGTTTTAAGTGTTTTTCAACAAAACCATATCTTTTCCAGATCTTGCAACATAACTACTTATCTCAAATGAAAAAAGAAAGTTTATACACAGCCTGATACCGACAACAAACTAGAATTAACTTTCACCTTATCATAACCCTGAGTAACTCCTATCAGTTTTCTGAGCAGAAATAGTGGTTATTTCACTCAACCAAACACACACAAACAAGGAAGATGAAGGCAGACATATTCATAGACCGAACCCAAACAAAGCTTGCCAACTCAGGCTGGTTTAAGCAAGAGGTTGATCGGGTTCTTCTGTTAGTCTTGACCTTCCATGAATATGCAAAATTATTTCTGAGGGACTGGTAAGTGTTAAAAAAAAAAAATCCTTACTCCCCTACACCTAAGAGATGTCGGCCCGTAGGAGGCGGGGCAGTCACACAGCTAACTCCCACCAGCCCTCAGCCCACCAGGGAAACGGTTCCGGCTCCCCTGACCTGAAGGCCCAGCACGGAGCTGTACGAAGCGTTTGGCAGTGACTCGTCCGCGGGCCCGGGAGCACGGCCAGCGAGCGTTCTGCCTTCGGCGAGGGGGCGAGCGGCCGCACCAGCCCCCCTCAGACATGGCCCCCGCAGCCCCGGGCCCCGCAGGGCCGGGCCCCGCAGCTCGGGCCTCGCCCTCAGGGGAGCAGGCGACAGCGGCGCGCGGCTGCGCGGGCGCGCGGCGCCTCGTGCTCTCCGCCTGCGCGAGGGCGAGGCAAGGAGCGACGCCTGCCCGCGCGCGGGAATCAGGCGGGAAGCGGCGCCGCCAGGGGGCGCCGCCAGGGGGCGCCCCGCCGGTCTCCTAGCGACGGCGCTCCGCCCCCTCCCCGCCCTCCGTGCCCGCCCCGTGATTGGCCCGCCCGGAAGCCTATCAGCCCCTCAGCCGGGCGGCGGCCACGGGCGTTCTCCCGCCGGTGCCGGCGGAGCGGGGCTACGCTCTGGGTCACCCCTCGCCGCCGCGTCCGTCGCTGCGGGCCGCACCGCATCGCTTCGGGGCCCTCCCCGCCAGAGAAGGGCGCGGGGCGACAGGGACAAGGTAAGGGCGCGGGGCCGGGCCGGGCCCCACCGGCGGCGGGCTGGGGTTCCTCCGCGCCGTGCGCGGCCCCTCCGCCCCGCCGGCGGAGCTGGCAGGGCGCTCGGCCGCCGGCGGAGCCCCCGCGGTGGCGCGGGGCAGGCCCGGGCTTGTCCCGGGGAGGCGGCGCCTGCGCGGTGCGAACCCCGCCGCCGCCGCAGCTGGGCCCGGGCCCGGGGGGCTCCGCGGGCGGGGCTGTGGCTGTGCCGGGCGCGGCGGCGGGCGCCTTTCCCGGGAGTGCTCGGGCCCCGGCGGTGGAGCCCTCCGGCCCGGTGCTGGCTCGGCTCTGGCCTCACCCCGCGCCCGAGGCGGGCGGCGGACCTGCGAGGGTCGGGCCGAAGAGCGCCGTGAGGGCGAGCGGAGGGGCGGCCGCTGCCGGCCTGGCCTGCTCCCCGGCGGGCCTGCTCGGGCCCGGCCCGTCGGCGCAGGGGCAGCCCCGCTGCCCGCCGACCCGAGGGGCTGGCGGGCCGCTGGGCCCAGCGCCGGTGCCGCCCGGGCGTGCCCGAACACGTCCCGGCCGAGTGTTCCACGCGTTGCTAATTGGCACAAGTGCTTAGGCCTACAAATGAGTAGCCCACATACCTACAGGGAAAGGAAAGTTCCTATCCTTGCTTCAGAGACAGCTCTAACTTTGCAAGTTTTTCACCTTTTGGCAGTTTGATACACTTATGTTTGTTTCTCGTTACAGATGATTGAAACACTTGTCACTACTGAAGCTCAGGAACTGCTGTACCAGCTCACAGCCTTGTTGGAACAGGAGTTAAGATGTCAGCCGAAGGCCTCTGGCCTGAGACTAATTGAATCTGCTCATGATAATGGCCTCCGAATGACTGCAAGGCTGCGAGACTTTGAAGTGAAAGATCTCCTCAGCTTAACTCAATTCTTTGGCTTCCATACAGAGACATTTTCACTAGCTGTGAATTTCTTAGATAGATTCTTGTCGAAAATGAAGGTATGGCTTTTTAAAACATTATAAGTTAGAACATCTCGGTTTTAGATGGCTAAAGGTTAAGCTCCTTCCAGAGTTTCTGATTGTGCAAGAGCTAAAAAAGTGCTTTCCCTGTTCAGATTTTAGTATTGTTAAGAAAGCTGTAACAAAAGCTTGTTTTCCTTGTGTGTCAAAAGAAAAATGAGATAGCTAGATGGACTGGATAGGAAAATAATGATTTAAAAGACCTCTGAATCCAAAATAAGCATTAAAAATGGGGACTGTAATGCTTATGGAATAAAATAAGTGAGTGCATATATATATACACACATGTACATATAGATGCGTGTGTGTATATATAGAGTAAAAAGACCCAGTTGGTGTGGGTTTTGTTTTTTTTTTTTTGCATAAGCCAATATGTGCAACACTTTAAGTCCTAAAAGCTTCTGATTAGGCTAGCATAGAACCTCATTAAGAAACCAGTTCTACCTCAATCAGAATACATTGTTCTGCAATCTTGCTTTTTGGATGAATGAGGCAGAACTTGTTGTGTGTAATGGTCTTATTTAGTTAAATAAAGATAAGTATGTAAGCAGGCAAAAGACTGATTTCTCGATCTTCAAAACCAGAACAATCTTCCTTGCCCCCCATAATTTTTTCCTAAAATACACTGGTGCCTATATAGTTTGGTACTTATGTGTTGAAATGGCTGATCAAAGGCTTTGAAACTCTTTCAAAGTAACAACAATTTACTTTTCTTTAGGTACAGCCTAAACATTTGGGCTGCGTTGGGCTCAGCTGCTTCTACTTGGCTGTGAAGGCATCAGAAGAAGAGAGAAATGTTCCCTTAGCCACTGACTTAATTCGAATAAGCCAGTATAGGTTCACTGTTTCTGATATGATGAGAATGGAGAAAATCGTACTGGAGAAGCTGTCTTGGAAAGTCAAAGCCACAACAGCCTTCCAATTTCTACAACTATATCATTCACTCATTCATGAGAATTTAAGCTGTGAAAGGTAAAATATCTAATACTTATTTTGCTATGACTGCATATGATCAGGAAGCCTATGCAGAAAAGTAAGCAGGGAAATGACTGGAGTAGTTGGCCTTTCTGTACTTAAAAAACCCACAAACTTTCCCCCTTTATTGGTAAATATCATAAATGTGAGTATCTGTAGTTTAATATTTTTTAATTTTAAATGTTGTTTGCATAAAGTGATCTGAAGAGTATTGCTCTCTGAGCCGAAAACCAACCTTGCTCAATAACGATGATATAATAAATCTCTGCTTATGCACTAAGTATTGCCTCATTGCAGAGATTTTGAAATCCGGCTTAGAAAGATTCCTTTTGCTAATAAGCATTAAAATTCCTTGTTGGTAAGCCTGTTTTGACAATGCAACTCTCCCCAGTATAACACAAGATTTATTTTTGGCATTAGGACTGCCATAACTGGACACCTGTTTGACTGTAACCTTAGAACTTGTGGGACAAATGAGGCCTTTGTTTAGATAGCAAATACTCTGACTGCTTCCCTGGGTTCCCAGAGTGGTGCTGCCTTGATCAAGCTTGTGTTCTTCTTCTACATTCACTCATCTGTTTTTATTATAGGAGAAAATACCTTAATTTTGAGAGACTTGAGACCCAGCTTAAGGCATGTCACTGCAGAATCATGTTTTCTAAAGCCAAGGTAAATGTCTTGAAAGCTCAAAGACAATGAAACTACTGAAACTTAACAAAGCAGTGTTTAAAAAAACATTTTTTTCTCTCTCCAGCCTTCTGTCTTGGCACTGTCTATTATGGCACTAGAAATAGAAGAGCAAAAACTAATGGAGTTGACGGAGGCATTGGAATTTCTGCAGTTGCATTCCAAGGTATGTATAGATAAATTTTCAGAGGAAGAAGAAAGAAAAATGCATGCAGGGGCCCACACAGTGGGGAAGGGGGAGGCCATTGGCATACTGGTTTCTTTTGTGGCTTGCCTGGGGTTGTGGGTTTGTTGTTTTTGTTTTTTTTTTTTTCCCAGTTGGCTTGGGGTCTTTGGTTTCCTGTCTTACATGAAGAAGCTGAAAGTATGAAACAAAGATTTAATGAGTTGTTAACATATGAGATTCTCTCTTGCTATTTAGATAAACAACAGAGATTTGACCTTCTGGAAGGAACTGGTGTTAAAGTGCCTTACAGAATATTCCTCGAGCAAGTGTTCCAAACCAAATGTCCAGAAACTAAAATGGATTGTGTCTGGACGTACAGCGCGGCAGCTTAAACATAGCTACTACAGAATAACGCACCTTCCCACAATTCCAGAGACCAGCTCATAATAGGTAACTTTTTGTCAAATCAGCTTCTGATAATGTAGAAGTAATTAGCTGTCAATTATCTCAAAGGTCCTTATTCCATGTAGGTAACCTCTTGAAGACATGTAACATAAACGCAGTAGGCCTGTCACAGAGCCTGCTCTGTTCTCGTGTTCATGCTTGAGCCAGTGCTGTACCTAAAGAAGTGGCAACCTAATATATGAACATTGGAGAAAGAACTGATCCTCTGGTGTGCTGTGGGAGCAGAAATGTGTTCTACAGACATTGGGACCTCATTCAAACTAAAATGTGGAGTAAAACTGGTAAAAAGGCAGAGAAAAAAAACTTGGCTTGCTCCTATCCTAAAAAGAATTGTCTAAGAGGAAACAGTTGCCTATTAGAATGAGTTTCTTGTAATCGTTCACTTAAACCACATAAAAGGAAGACAGTTTTATACAACTTTACTTGTATTACAGTCTGTTTAGTAAAGTCTACAAACTGTAATTCAGCTGTTCATATTACTGTTTTTTTTACTCTAGAAATTTGGAACTACTTCCTCATCTAGACTTTAATTCCAACGGCTACATATTTTCTGTAACAGCTGTCTTGCTGTTGTCTCGCTACATTAAAGTCTGATGCTTTGTTTGGCTCTTAGATAAAGCCCTTCAGTTGACTGGTGTGGTGTTTTTTTTTTTTTTTTGCAGGAGTACAATAAAATGAGGGGAGAACCATCCTGTGACCTTGTCAACAGGCACATGAATATTTGAGAAACAAAAAGTCTGAAACATGACCTTAGTGATGAAGAACTCAACTCATGGAAGGAATATGTAACACTTCAGACTAAAGATTCTTCCAGCAAATATGTTCTTTTCGTGATGATTACAACAATATTCAGTGTCAGTTTTCAGTCTTACTTGTTAGACTGTTTACTGTTCAGTGAAATACCACAATACTGATACAAGGAATTTTAACACCTTATAGTTTGTAGAGCAGCTTGTGTAGTCTAACCTCGGTTTCCTATAACTGCAGGTGCTGAATTATATATTTAATTTTAAAAATCTGGTTCACGTCCCAAAGATTATGTGATGCCAGGAAAACCTCTGCAGCAGCACAGTGCTGCAGTGTCTCAGACAAGCAAGGCTAATCCTGCTCAATATTGATGACAACGGCAAATGCCTGTCAGTCCACCTGACGTGCTGTTTGGGCAGTGTCGTGTGTCCGCGTGTTCCTGCTGGGCAGGGCACTGGCCGCCTGCCATAGACACACATCAAAAACGAGGCTATGGGATACCCACTGAACGTCAGGTAGCTAGAGCAGGGGAAAAGAGAAACCGTATTTCATTGCCTTGTAAAAGGTAGTCACTAATACAGCATCAGTACCTTCAGTATTTCATAAGAGGTGTAGCTTACTGAGATTGAGTTATTTTGTAGTGTAAAAACCTCATGATACCTAACAAAGGCTGAGGGGAAGTACTGGGTCACCTGCCCCAGATCTGACTTCAGTTTTCTAAAGTTTTACTGCACAAGAGGTAAATGCCGATGCTGAACAGGTGCGTTTTTGCAGGCACAGCAGGAGCAGGGCTAATGCCCCACCTTGGCCTGTGTGTAGGAGCAGTCTAGTTGAAAAACACTGAAGATTGCATCAACTGTGATCTCTTTAATGGTAAGCTTTGTAAAATACAACTGTTTTTTCTGAAGGCCAGATCGGTATTTGAGGCATATTGTGCTTCTGGTGCTAACGAGGAAGTGAATAATAAGAATGTATTATTGTACGTAAGATGAATAGAGGTGTTGGGGGAACGTTGCTAATGACCTCTTGAATTCCGCGTCACTGCGGAGCAGAGGCTGTTGGCGATAGGCTGTTAATAACCGATGGCCATATGAAGCGGGTTAGTGGAGAAGGAGAGAGCAGAAAGTTCCGAATGTAGCGTGGGCTTAGATGTTAGCCAGCCAACCCTTTACGGTAACAGCTGAGGGGGAAGCCGTTCTTTGCGTATCTCAAACTAGGTAAACCTTTCAGAGAAGCCTTCATACCAAAGCTCTGTACTGGACAAATCGAGCCTTCTCATGACCTCATGGGAGTGATTGCACCGCATAATGTGTAATTGCGTTTTGCATCTGCCAGTGCTATCTGTGCGTTGTGCCGGCCTCCGAACAGCATACAAGTGATTCGGACAAAGGTGTGGTCAGCCTACTGGGAGAGACGGAGAAGATGCGATGTGCAATTCTAATTGTCATGTCTCAATATCAAGATATGTACCTTTCAATTAAACATTGAAACGTGCTTAACTGGGGAACTTTTTTCCTGTTTGTTATAAAACATCTTAGTAGGACGTGTATGAAGTGCCATATCTGAACAGTACCTGGAAAATTCCAGGCAGGAGGCAAGAGATCATGGAGATTTTTTCAATTCTTTTTTTTTTTTAAGAGGTTGAGGCTGCATGGGAAAGGCTAGAGAACCAACAGGAAAAACTCACAGTTCTTGATTAAAATTACTTCAACTTGGCCCACAATTACTCAAAATCCTTGAGATGTGAAAGTGTCAGGATTGAAAAGGCTGACGTAAGTAGCTTAGACTGTTCAAATTTGACTTCACCTCTCTTCCGTTATTTATATAATAGTACATATCACCTGTTTCTATACACTGCAGTAAAGACACGGATGGTGCTTGCTTAAGAGAATCTGGCACTCATTTCTAATCCCAATAGCTGAGTTTCTGCACTGATCTGAGCATCCCACGTTGACTAGGTATGAGTTTAGCTGTGCATTTCTGTGCCTAACAGTGACTCGGAGCAGCTATGGTCCTTTCGATAGAGAGCAACGCTGTGGCATTACTCTGCGCTGATCTTGAACCAGATCCATGAAAGAATGCCAGTAGGCTGTCCTCCACCCATTTATGTAGCAGAGTAGCACTCTGAATAAGTGCACAGGATTATTTCCTATAGAGTGGGTTGCTCTGGAGACTATATTACATACCCAAATTTGTGGATCTGTCACGTACCTGTTTCTGTTTGTCGGAGAAGCAAGGGATTGAGTCCCAGTGAGACTGTTGTGAGATGGAACACAAACCACCATTTGTTAAAGTGCAGACTGAGAACTGAGTAGATGCTGATTAAGGAAACTCATAGCATTAATACCTTTTTATTTTCATCTAGATTCTTCCAAAATTGGAAGTCCGTAGGTCTGCAACTTACAGTAGATGACAGAAGTAGCTAACCAAGTAGTTCAAACCTTTCCTCTTAAAACAATTCAGAGCTCTGATGTCTGAATACTACTTCACAGTTGTCCTCTTCCTTGTCATCAGCCTTGGACTTAGCTGTGGGATAACTCTCATGCTAGTTCATAAAGCAGAAAATATGGGCATAAAATTTAGCTTTGAAAGTGCATATAGTAAATGTAAGTTCACGCACTGAATTGTCAGATGCCATTCTAAACTTCTGCTATAAGCAAAAGACGTATAAAAGCATCCTGTGCAAACCAACTGCTGTAACAAAAATACTATTTCACTGGAGAGTATTTCAGCATTTTGATGCAACATTAATTGTTTTCTATCTTCCCTGTCTTCAGTTACTTTTGCAGCAGTCTCATTTATTTCTTAACTATACCATCCACCTTCTCTACTAGGATCATGGTGAAGACACACAACTTCATAGCTGTAAATCGGCACTTGATCCCACACTGCTTTCCTTTGTACAGTGAGGCAAGTTCTCTAAAACCCAAGCAGAATGTATAGACTTATTTACATCCTGTAAAGATGACATGGGTAGAAGGAGCACGCTTGATTATTTCAGGAGTATTAATGCTTGCTTGCTCATACAACAAGAAAGCAGTGGATATATTACAATGAAAGTGTTCTTTCTCAACTATTGCTTTATTTTTGCCCTATGCCAACTGAAATAATGATGCAATCTTAGAAATAAGGCTCAGCAGTATGATGGACAGCTGCTGGCAATTTATCTCCAGTGAGACCTCTGCTTAGGACTGAAGTACAGGCAGTAGTTTCAAAGTTCAGAATACAGGAGGATTTGGCAATCACGTTTTCTTCCTCTGTTAGCCTGTTAGACACAGCATTCACCCTGTATAATGCTGTGGTTGGAGTGCTTCTCGGCCGTATCCTTAACAATGAGTAGAAAATTCCTGATATGTAATTGGCACTTACAAGATATTATATGATGCAATAGCTGAGTTTAAAATGCAGCTATTAAATTTAAAACTATCACCTACAAAAACCTAGACCTTCTTAGATACACTATCAACAACTTGTGCTATATGTTGGTAATGAATAGATGCAAGATACCATTTCCTACTTAGGGACTTCCTATTCCTTTCAAAAGTCATTATATTCTCTTACTTTCAAAATCTTAAATGTTTTTTATACTGAAAGGCTATATAACGTTAACACATAAAATTATTTATATCCAAACTTTCACCTGACCTTTCAGTTTCCTAGTATCGCTTACCTGGTAGCAAGCATTAATCATTAGTGCTATATTTGACAGCACAGTGGACTGTAAAACTTTATTTGAGGCAAGATGCAGTAGTTTATTTAAACCACTGTTTTAGAATGACATCTGTGAGTTCTCAGAGGGCTGCTACAGAGGGAATGTGTACCTGTAGCCATCCTAATGTCCTTCCTGTTGCAAGGTAAGAGAAAATATTTAATATCTTGCTTGTAAGATCTATTCTTCAGTGGTGAATAAGATATTCTTGCATAAAGACAAGTGGTATATTTTATAACTGACTAGTTTACTATCGTGTTTCTAAAAAAAAAAAAACCCCACCAACCCAAACCAACATTCTGCTTAAAGATGTTACTTTTTTATGTACCTCTTTCTCTATAGTTTGTCCCTTAGTATTGGAAAGTTATTGCAGCTTATAAATGAGCTGGTAACACTTTGTCTTCATTCTACTGGAAGAGATCTTTCTGTTCACTGAAGTAATTACTTGACAACAATCCGCTGAAGAGATCGCTGAAGTCTTTGCCAGTTACATGATTCCAATCTCTAAGTGTAACGTGTCATTCCTCTCAAGGAACACAGATAAAAACAGTTTACTTTTCAAGATTAGAAAAGTCTGGTCCTCCTTTGCTGTAATTTCCAGAAATTTCTGCCCCGCTGAAGTCAAATCCAGGGTTCTGATAGAGGTAAGAGAAAAGTTTAATAGATAGATTATTCTTAATAAAAAGTTTTTTTAAAAAAAAAAAACCAAACCCCAAACAACCAACACACAAAAATCCCCAAACTGTTTCCATTCTAGCAAGGACATACAACAATCAACTTGTCATCCGTTTGTCATGGCACGGGAATTCTTGGAAAATGCATCAACACGTGAACCTTGAATTGTCATAGTTTGGTTGCCTGTCGCTGAAGTGACTTTGTGGTGCTGCTCTCAATTTGGCAAGCAGTTACATCTCCCAGTAAAGAAATACTAAGGAAAGTTTAAGAAAAATTCCTGGCTTCTGGTGTCCTGAAATTACTATTTGAAAATATAAGTACCTGCCATGCTGGATAACAAGTTTCATAAAAAATTATGTTCTTTGTTGCAGTCTGTAGTGTGCTGATTCAGCTGTTAAGTAATAAATTGTAATTCTACAACTCTGCAGGTTTGCATAGGAATAGTTGCGTGCTAAAGGGGTACCAAAACAATTTAAGCAATTTTAGTAAAAGGGCAAGGAAAGTATTTCCCAGCTAACTATTCTGCATCATCTGATGTTATGAACAAACATATTCAGTAGAGCTTGGTGTTAGAAGTTTGTTGTAAATACGGCTATGTCATAATTCTAGGTAATAATAGAAATTGTGTGTAGCTTAACTTAGGTGAAAAGTTGTTAGCATTATGCAACAAACCCTAAACCAGCAATACCCACCCCCAAACTCAACTTCTCACAAAACCTTCAGCCAGGCTACAGACTGAGTAACCTCTTGAAAGTAGCTGATAAAGCTTTGTGAGCATTCTATATACGTTGAACTGTACAGTACATGTTCCCATGGCACTGGACAGCAGAACAGTTCTGCTCAGCTTTCATGGCCGTAGCCTCTGCGTGCAAACACAAAACAAAGAGTAATTACAGTCCTTTAACTTGCCTCTCTTTGGAATCGCTCCAGCGTAAGTTTCCTCTGCATCTGGTCCTGTACCCAAGGATCAGCAGCATATTCATTTTCTAACAGAGACGTCCAACAATTCCCAGCATCTCGATTTGTCTTCATTAGAACGATTCGTATCAGCTTCCTGTCTTCTGTTGAATGAAAACAGACGCATAAAACATCCGTTAAACACAGTCCTACGTGCTAGTCCTCTTTGCTGTTTTGGTGAATTCACCATTAACAAGCACAGGAGTTTTTTTGGTGAAGTAATTTAACTTCTTAATGCCAATGCCAACAGGGTTATTGATAAATAAATAAACATTAACAAGAAACAGAAAGGCTGAAGCAAAGATAGCCTGTGCAGCCACCTCTCTAACATGCTGACGCTGCTTTAAGGGATTAAAGCACAGTTCGTAAGTACTTCTGTTGCAAACATAAACTAACCTTTCAGAGAGGTTCACAACAGAAAAAAGACTTAATCTATTCATATAGACAGCTCAGCTAAGGCAGTAAGGAAGGATGAGAGGTCAGGCTTTACAGAGACTTATTACCAACAAAAGCCAGAACTAAGTTGTAGCGACGTATGGAGGTATAATCGAGTTATCTGAACACAGACAGTATGCCTATAGACAATGTACTGGAAGTACACTTCAAAGTTAACGTGTAGGATGTTTAGTTCTACTTAACTGAATAAATACAGCATTATAAAGTGTATTTTGAGGATTATCTGCATACTGGAAAAGAGTAGACTTCACAATGTGTGTTTACACTTCTAGTTTTCATGTTTAAGTTACTAAATTATTAATATTTAGAATAAATATTGAATGGAAAACAAAATCCATCATAGGAAACCATTAAGTGAGAGGTACAGTCCACAAATATGATTGCCAAAACCCAAAATATTCTGAACACTTTACAATATTTATGATCTAACGATCAGAGAAGCTTTTTTTGCTCATTATCTGTAGGTACCTTAGTGTGATTTTTAGATTGCTTTTTGATTCTCTTGGACTGTAGGTTTTGTCACCCATCCCAAAAATATAATGAAGGAGAAAAAACAAAAAAAGTAACAACAATGGAGAGACAGAGACCACATAACTACCATAACTGTCCAGCTTTAATGAGGGTTTGCAAAAAGCTTCTCACTATATGGAAGCGTTTGTACTCCATTGACTACTGCCTTCTAAAATACGGCATTTTTCCCTTAACCTTGATCTCTAGGGCTTTGGTACTACCTCAGTTCCGTAGTCTGGCAATAACGATTGTCTTTTTTACAAAGCTATGTACAGGGAAGTAATCTTTCCCATTTAAAAAGGGGGGTAAACCCTTCTGCAGCACATTTTGAGAAGTCCCGCTGCCCTCGTAATGTCATTTCAGATGTAGGTTATTACCTAACGTCCATGTTCCTTCATCAGTTACTGTAGAGTCAAAAAGTTTACCCTGCAAAAGACACGTACAATGTTACAAAAGAGGAAAAGCCGATCGGTATCCAGTTCACACTGAACTGTGAAGTTTTACCCCCAGCTTACCTTCTTGTTTTCTATTGAAATGAATGGGATGATCTGGGCCTAGAACTACAGACTTGCACAGAGACGATCAAAGAATTATTTTTTGTTACACAACTTTTTTCTTTTTTAAATGAAGCATTTAACAGGATGAAAAGACCTGTCGCTGTTCCAGCGCCTCCATTCACTGGGCGGGGTTGTTTCCCAGACGGGAATGCCATTTTTAGGAGACCTGCCACGACAACGCCAGCGTTTCTGCCCCGGCTGGCGCACGGCTATGGTGCGGCGTATGCGCGTTACGCTGCGAAGAGCCGTTCACCGCCAACGTGAAAGCAAACCTGCTTTTGATCTGTTTGTTTTGGCTTTCAGCAGCGATCGACGCCGTGCGCCCAAGCCGCCCCGAGAGGGCTGCGAAGCCCCGCCAAGCCGTGGCCTTTATTTTTCCGACCGTCCTTAGGAGACGGCGCGGCTCGCAAGCCCGCTTCGAAGGGGCCTCGCGTTGAACTCATCCCGCTCCAGGGACCCGAGGAGGGAGGCGCGGCGGCCGCCAGCTCCGCCGGTCCCCGCGGAGCTCCCCGCGGAGCTCCCCGCAGCCCCGAGGCCCCCGCCGCGCCGCCGGTACCTGCAGCACCTCCTGGCCGCGCACGGCGAGCGCGATGTGCCGGCTCTGCAGGCTGCAGCGCACCTCCCCGGCCCGCGTCCCCGGCGGCACCCGCACCTCGATGAACACCTCCTCCAGGGTCTGGTACCAGCGGCCCCAGGGCGTCCCGCAGGGCACCACCCCGCTCCGCTCCTCGAAAGGCGCCGACATGGGCGAGGCGGCACCGCCACGGACGGCACCGGACGGGAGGGGAGGGGAGGGGAGCGGCCCGGCCGCCGCTTCCCGCCCACCCCCAAGCACGTCACCGGAACGGCGCCGCGCGTGCTCCGCGACCGGCGCGCTGATTGGCTGAGCGAGCGTCGAGCGCCAGGAGGTGATTGGCTGGGCGGGGCGCGCGGCGGTGGCCGTTGGTCCCTTTGAATGCTGAGGGGGCCGCGCGGCGGGGGCCTCGTCCGCCGCCATGGCCTTCTGCAGGGCGCCGCTCCGCCGCTTCAACGAGAGCGCCGGTACGGGTACGTGCGCGGCGGGAGGGACCCCGGGGGAAGGGGGGGACCGGGGGCCGGCCCGCCGCTGCCTCAGCGCCCCCCGGCCCTCTGCCGGCGCTCCCCCCCGCGAGGGGAGTTGCCCGTAGGCCCTCTTGTCTGAGCGCTTGTAGGGCTCTCCTCCTGAGGAGAAACATTCCGGCTTCGGGTCGGATCCTGGTCGCAGCTAAACGGCTACTAAACGTAGCACTGAACGTGTATATATGTAGTAAATAAAACCGCGACAAACGGGAATTTGCTAGCCTTCTGATGTCGTGATACAAAGCTACAGAGAAACGTACAGAACCAGTCCCCGCTGAAGCTACCGAGAGCGCTTTCTAGCGTACAAGTTCCTCGCCGCGAGTTTCTGCCTGTCGCTGAATGCGGCTCTTCTGCCGTCACCTGCTCTCATGCTCAGTGAAGCCGCTCTCATTTGCAGGCAGCTGAAGCAAGTAGATAAGCGTTTAGTGGGGTTGAGACCATCTGACTGCAGTGGTAGTTGTAGGAAGAGTTTATAGTCGCCTTGGTGTTGTCTGCTGTTTCCCTTAAAATGCTTAATTTAAAAAACTTTTTTTTTTTTTACAAAAAGTTTAAGTAACTTAGTTCTTTGGAGGAAAAGTTTAGCATTCAATAGCATCTAAGTAGTCTCTTCTAAACTGGAAGAAGATTTTTATAAAAACAGTTAAGTTTGCTTTTTAGCCTTTAGCACTTTAGACTGGCTTTTCACCAATTAGCATTAAGATCCTCTAACCCTTTGGGGGGTATGGAAGTTAATGCACTGCTATCACTAATAAGATGTCTTGCAATATCGTGTATGTAAATCACAGTTTCTAATTTTGTTAGCAGTATAATAATCGAACTGTGTGTGCTGCATAGAGTCTTCATGTTTATGTGGAGGATGAGGAGAACTGAGACTCCAGTTGTTGTTTGTTTTTTTTTTTTTAAGTGGATTTAACTTAGATGTGTTACCAGCCTCAACCTGTTGAAGTTGAAAACCTGATCATTTACCTTAATAGTTCTCTGCTGTTCTGAAAATCTCATTTCTAGTATGTACCCCACTGCAACGATCCCATGACGTTAAATCTTCAGATGCACTGAAAAGTTCTCTCTCCTCTGAAACGTGTCAGCGAGTTAGGAAACAGAAGAGTAAGTAGTCCTAAAAGTTGCACGGAACACGATGGCATAATATCTTTGAATGCTACAATTGCTAGTGCTTACATGCTGTTACTGCTCCCTTCTTGTTTAGAAATTGTCTTCTGTTGCAGGGGCTCACTGCCTACCCTCCAGCTCAAGGGGATGGCAGCTGTAAAAACATGTCTAACTGAATCTTCCAAAAATAGCTTTCTTTGTGACTTCTGCTAATTAGGGGGACCTCTGGAGATCAAATAAATGATTTAACTACTTCATTAACCTTGGGTTTAGTGATATTTTCATGGCTTTTTCAGATATAAAGCATCCCTCGGTTGAAAACTGACAGCATGGATCTGGATGGTGGGGGGGAAACTTGGCAGAAGCTGAATTCTCAAAACTGGCTGTCATCTGGTAGTCTCTCTCTAAGCTCTGCCAAGTGCCCAGATGACTAATAGTGAGCTGCCTGATTGTAATAAGGAAACAGCTGGCATTGGGTTGTGAAGGGGATAGACAGTCTACTAATCAGGTGGCATTCTGTCTTTTGTAGAAAAAGCCAATTAACCTTGTCTAGTTTGGTTAAATTTCCCCCACCGTGTGCATGCACACCCTCTTCCTTCACCGTTCTTTTCTACAACCTTCTGCAGGTGAGACAAATCTGAACAGTGAGAAGAGTGCACCTACCCCTGTAACTGGAAGGAGACTCACATCTCTCGGATCAACAGTAAGACTCTTCTGTGGTGTCTGTAGCACTGTTAAATTGTAGCTAAAGCTCACTGTGACTAGTTAAGTCATGTAGCCCCTTTGTACAATTACTATTAACCTCCCTGAGCAAACTATGAAGCGTGTTATTGTGCCTGTATTTCTTAGTAACTAAGAAGGAAAAATGAAATTGCAGCGTCTTTGGGAATCAGGTGATAATTGCTACAGAGTGGCTTGTGGTATTTGGTGTTACAATGTTGGGGCTTTTTGCCTCTTGCTCACCATGTAATTATGGTGCGGCTGCTTCTTTTTGAGAAGGTGGTGTTTCTGCTTTCATAGGGGCAGGAACAAAGAGGGGGCGACACTGTATATACAGCTTCTCAGCGCAGTGTGCGAGGATGTGGATTTGAAGATGCATAGCTTAACAAGTCGAAAAATGATAACCCTGACCTACGAATTTAGTTTGCTGATACTCATGACGTAGGATGAAATTCTGCAAACAAACCTGTGGTTAAGAGATTAAAGTGGTTTTTATGGAGTTTAGGGGATGCTAACGTCTCAAACTTTCTTAATCTCCTTCCTGTCACAATGGCTATGAGCTGTCCATTCAGAGTAATGCTGCTGAGAAAGTGCAATGGTAAAACCCATCCGCACCTGGTACTTGTCTGCCCTGTGTGTGGAAGAGATGTTTGCTTTTTATTTTGTGTGTGTGTCTTCAACAGTATTGTCTGTCTGAAGGCGTCCACTCTTATATTTAACTGCGTTGTTAAACTAGTATGCAGCTAGAGATCAGCTTAAATATTTCTAATGCATCTGTTTTCAAAAGCCAGCTAATGGGACTCTGAAGCCTAAAAAAGATCTTATCCTTATGAAAGAGAAAAAGAAACAGAAGACGCTGGAGAAGGAGGTATGAATACATTATGTGAGTGCAATCCTGTGATATGTTTCCCACTTACCATAACCAAAAATCCGAGCTGGTAAAATTAGCCTCTTTTGCATAACGTAGCATACAGGTAGTTTGCAAACAGCTCTGTGCAGAGCAGAGGTTATCAAATGTTACGGTATGGAGAAAACATTGGGCTTGTCAATGGAATTACATAAATTCCCACCGATTGTGAACAGCTATGCAGGTAATACCTAATACCAAGTCCGATGTTCTCCACCCCAAAAAGGTTCTGTTGTATTTAACAACTGTTTGCTGAGATTTTTCCTTAATAATTGACATAATTTTAAAGATTAAGAGGCAGCTAGCTTTTCTTTATCAGTACACTTCTGTGTACTAATCTATGCCTCATGTGTCTCAAATGTCACATTCCGCCTTTCTATTCCACAGCCAAAGACGAGAGTTGGCTTCTATTGCAAGTTGAAGCTAAGACCGTTCTAACTGTAATGCGTTGTACTGGCTCAGTAGTACAAAACAAGTCAGGTGAAGTGCTAGGACTGCAAATCCGTGGTGTGTGATAACAGAGGATTGTGGTGATTCTGTTATCTCCTTCCCTGTGAATGACAGAGTTGAAGATACATATTCTGAATGAAAATTAATACAGTTTGGATACTTGGCCTCTGCAAGAAAACAATAGGCATGGACTAATGATGTTATTTAAGAAGAATAATAGTAGGAAATAAAAAATACCTTTTTTTGTTTTAGATTCGTGCATTAGTGAGAGAGCGTGGCGAGCAGGATAAAAAACTTCAGGCTCTGGATGAGGATTTTGTTAAGATTGAAGCCAAGCTGAGTGCTGCAGTTCAGGAGAAAACATCTCTTTTGGCAAATGTTGCGTGCCTAAAAAAACAGCTTCTGGAACTAACAAGAACCAATGAACTACTGAAGTCAAAGGTATTCAGGCAAATAAGTGCTTTGACTTTGCTGTTATTCAGACAAATAAGCAAAAATTTGTTTTGACTTTGCTGTTATTAAGCTCCCTGGGCAAGAGGAAACGTTAGTTGCTGATCAGCATTTGTTTTCGAGTTCCCCGTGCCCCTTCATTGCCACAGGGACAGAGCGCGTCTGGTTTGGCATCTTGTGCGCCTCTGTCTAAAGGCAGAGCGAGACCTGCGAACATCTGTCTCACGGATGGGTGGAGATCAGTGTTGTGGTTGGGAGGGGGACACTTTTAAAAGCCTGTGTGAAGCGTAATTCACATGAAGGAGGTATGCTTACTGGTTTTATGTTCATCCCTAATAAGCTGTCTGAAGATGGCGTGCAGAAGAAAATGAGCAGCCTATGCATGGAGTTAATGAAGCTCAGAAACAAGCGGGATGCTAAGGAAAAGGTATGACCATTTGCACTGCACAGGATAGTAATTCCGAGCTGTTCAGGAACAGACGATGAAGGGCTTAAAACAGAACTGTAGATCATGTTTTGTTTCCGCCCTCAACTCGGTAGATTCTTCTATTTTCTGTGAAAATAGAGAAAGGAAGAAAGATCAAACAACGAATGTTCTTGATTTTTGCTGTTGATGTGCAGAGTAAATCTCAGTTCAAGTAAGGAAGCCTAGAAATACCTCTGTTACAATACCAATCTGTTGGTCAGACTATTAATTTCTTTGAAAATCAGTGGTCCTAACTATAGTTTGAAGCTCTTATACTTGTTTGCATTTTTGGGGGAGTGGTGGTTGTTTTAACAAATGGCTAATATCTTTACAGAGGGATGCTTTGAGTCACATTTAGCATAGGAGCAAGCACTATCATTAAATCGTAGTTATGAATTAATTTCAGTTTACCACTGTTTCTTAGACAATGGAATTTTTTTTTTTTTACTAAATCTCTTTTTGGTGGTAATATTTGTCTTTTTTTTTTTAAGACTGCACTTGCAAAGCAGGAAGATATGGAAATGAAGCTGCAGGAAGTGCAAAGGAATCTAGAGCATTCAAAAGGAAAAGTAGCACAGTTAGAAGAAAAACTGTAAGTAGTAAGGAAAGGAATTGACTTAGATGATGTTATATTGTCTAGCTGCGCTTACATGCTTGTACCTTATAGTAAGCATGTAGTTTAGGGAAAAATACAGGCCGTCTCCCTACTGAGAAGGAACAGAAATTATTAGTATTTGTGACCTGGAATAAATTTGATGGAACAAAGTTTTAGGAACTTCTGTATTCTTACAAAATGAACATACACTAGAGGAACAGTGTTTTGTATCTAACCTTTTTCCAAAAGACAAACCATGTTATCTCAACCCTTTGTCTTCCAGTGTGGTATGGGTGGAGTTTTCTTGGCTATGGGGTGGGGAGGGAAGACATGTATCTTGAGAAAAGAATTGTTGTTCATCTTGGAGCAAGCCATTCATGTAGATTGGATACTTAAGTGTCTGGCCCTTTAGACTTGGAAGTTAGGAATAAGCAAGAATGCAAAAGCATTGGACCTGGAGTTGGGATCCTAATTCAGCAGCCAGGCATTTTACACAGATTCAGTGACCATGTGTGTGTTCTCCAGCTAAGTGTATTGAAGAGCAGTTGTGGTGCTTTCAAAGTTGCTTCACAGTAGCCACATTCTGTGAAAAAGGCAACTGCAAAGTGTCTTGGCTGAAGCAGCTGCATGTAGGAAGTGTTCCAAATCAAAACTTTCTGTTCTGCCCAAATAATGTCATCTGCTGCACAGGAACAGTGCGCTAGCATATAGGCTATTTCTGAGGATGGTGACCTAAGAAAGATGAACTTATAAGGTATATTTTATCTCAGTTTTGCATGATTGGCACTGCAGCATCCTTCTTTTGCTTTCTGCCTTTACTTAACATCTAAGTGCTCAAATACGAGCAGAATTTTTATACTTGTATTAGAGTTAAAATACACAAAGCTAATAATGCAGGTAGTGCAGTTCACAAAGGGAGGAAATGATAATTTGTCTCGCTAATGCAGCTGTTCTGGCATTCTTGCGTGTGGCAGAATATGGCTCAGCGTCTTTACTACAGATGAGAAGACCATATGGCCCAAGTATCAAAAGGGGGTAGAATCACCTCTTAGAGCCAGTACCAGTTTGTCAGCCAAACTGGATCATGAAAAGTATGTATTACTGCTAAGTCATGAGTCAATGGTTTATTTCTACTTGCTTATCTGTAAACAAATAGCTTACAAGTAGCTCTGAATTTGTTTAAATACATCCATTATGAAAACTTTCTGGTTTTAGGTCTGCTACTGAGAGAGAGAAAGTTGAAGAAAAGTCTGACACTGAAAAACTCCTGGAATATGTCACAGAGCTCAGGTAACGACAAATTGTTCTTGAGTTGGACCGGGTAAGTTAAAAGGCAGTAAAACTAAGCCTCGTTATGACTGGTGAAGTAGAACCTTAGCAACAATTCTGTTTAACAGTAATAAAATAGAGGGGGAAAAGAAATCCAAATTTTTTCCACACAGTGGAAAGGAGTTGTAAGATATTACTTTAATTATCTTTCTAAATGTTTCTGTGCTTTTCCAGGCTAAGCAATACTATGGGAGGGTTTTGTATCAGGGTCCTGAAATCATGGTTTTAGCCTGAGTTATTTGTACGTCAATCAAGCTAAATCCTTTTCCTCTAACGTACTCACAGTAATGTCTTTTAGCCCTTGCTTGTATAACAGTGTACAGTGGGGCAAAAAAAACCCTCAACCTGGGCTTCTGGTGAACTTGACGATACTCCGATTTGCATTTAAGAGTTGTGATGAATTATGTATGTATGAGTGTCAGTCAGATTCTAAAAACTACTAATCCAGTGCTTTGTAGCCGCTTGAAAATCTAACCAGCTTCACAGTAATGCATCCCTAGCTCAGAACATGGTGAAAACACAAAAGTATTTAAATTTAACTAGTTCACTCTTCGTGCCCCCACCACTGTCAATTTACTTATTAAGAGATTCCTCATTAACTGGCTATATAATCTTAACAGTCTGCTTATTCTTG
The DNA here is from genome assembly GCA_020745775.1 of Theristicus caerulescens. Classification (NCBI taxonomy): domain Eukaryota; kingdom Metazoa; phylum Chordata; class Aves; order Pelecaniformes; family Threskiornithidae; genus Theristicus; species Theristicus caerulescens. Next base: position 20,576,078 of record CM036568.1, on the reverse strand, counting down.
TAAAATCTGGTTCATTGATGCGTATGCTTTTCTGTCAAGTCAGCTTTGTAAAAAAAAAAAAAAAAAAAAGTAGCAGTCCTCTGTAAATCAATTATAGCAACTAATTCTGTTTTAATTGAACCTTTATATTTTATTTGTGTGAGTGTATAAGTTTATTTTAAAACAAAGCATCAGTGTTGAAATAAATTGCTTTTAATTTTAATTAACCTGTCTTAATGTGCAAAAGCTTGTGTCTGGGAAAGTAGGTGAAGGCAGTTTTTCTCTGCCTAACAATCCTAAGCATTTTTCCTTTGTGCTGAAGTGTAAGCTTACAAACAAAATTTAGTGGTAACAAATACCTGAATTTTCTCCTACAGTAGCGTTGCAGAAACAGTTGAGAAATACAAACTAGACGTTGCCCAGATGGAGGAGACGCTGATAAAGAAAGACCAAGATATTGGGATCCTGAGGGATACCCTCAAAACAAAAGAGGAAGAATCATTTCAACTGATAAAAGAACTTACTGAAAGGTGTCAGTTGCTTCAACAAGAAAAAGGTAATTGTTAGTGCTTGTATGCTGCTCACATAGGTGGGATCACCGACATGTATGAAAGCATCTCAAACAGGTTTGTTCTAAAATGGCACTTCAGACTGGTTTGTTCCAAGTTAAAAGTCCTGTCTCCAGCTGAAAACAGCCAGGCATGTTTCTAACAATATGGAAGCTACCTTGAATCTGACATCTGGTAAGTCTAAATTTGTATTTCCACGGAGGGTTACTACGGTAGATAGTATAGAAATGAGAATTGTTTACACAGTAGGAATGGCTTTAGTCTGAAAGCTGAACACAAATGACTTCTTCCTTACTCTTCATTGAGAAGCTATGCGCCATTGTCTCAATCTACTGTTAGCAGCTTGTGCACAAGTTCCCTGAGGTCTTGGGAATGTGTCCAGGAACCCTCCTTCACCTCTTTGCCCCACTCTCCCCCAAACCAGCAGCTCTGCAGGCTGAGACTGGTACTCAGGTCTCTGTGTACCAGTTGGCTTGTACGTGCCAGTATTATGTGGAAGAAGCTTTGGGGAAATCATTTAGTTGTTTTTCCCCAGCCATACTGCTGTTTTGATGAAGGCTAATTGCTTGATCCAAAGATTCCTGCTGTTAAAATTATTTTTAAAGTGGTGTACTTTCAGCCAATTTTGAGGAGCTTCCAGGTGGGTTAAAGATGTGGCTTGTGGTTTGGTTTTGTTTGGGGTTTTTTTTTTCCTCCCTTTTTCCCCCCCTTGCCTAACTACCTTTAAAGCTAGAATGGAAGTACTATGAAGGATAGATGTTGTAGTTTTTTGAAGACAGAGAAGGAACTTTGTGTTATACTGACAATTCCTCTGTGCAGAGAAAGAGTTGTCTGAGAGCAGAGGAAAATTCCTGAGTATGAATGCTGAAATAGAAGACCTGAAAAAGAAACTTGGTTTAGAAGAACAAGAACACCAAAAACTGCTTCAGAAACATGAGGAGATGGTCTCTCAGCTGCAGCAAGAGAAGGTAAATACAGACTTATAAATTAGTCTAAAAATAGACTCTAATCCCAATGCCTGGCACTAAAGGTTCTGATTTTGGTTACAATGAGATCACTGTATTATTCATGGTCTCATCTACGGAATGTACAAGTGGGTGCTGGCAAGCAGAAACTGTGTGTGGTCCGATATCTCTAAGAATCATAGCTGGTATGACGGGTGCTTTGGTTCTTCCTGTAGATTTGACCGTATTCTTGTGCTTTAAATTTCGAACACTGCAAATTAGTCTTACTATCCAGAAAAGTACTGGTAGCTTTAAAATCTGCGATACTCTGGCATGCAGGAGTCATCTGCATCAATGCAGCAGAAGTTACTAGAGTTGCAAGATGAGGTAACAAGCGAGAGACACCTTCTTCAAGCAGAGCTGAATGATACGATGAATGAGCTGAATAAATTACATGCTAAGGAGAAGAAAGCTGGAAAGCTGGTGAAGCGCTTGGAACAAGAAATCAAATCTCAAGCTCTTGAACTTGCACAGATGGAAGTAAAGCTGAAAGGGTTTGTGAAATAAACTTTCTGTTTCTAAAGCTTTGAAAGGAAAAATGTTAAATCAGTAGCATAAACAAAGCTTCTGAGCCCAATTCAGGTTTAAAGAGACCTGAGCAGATCTAAATTTATTTCTTGCTAGTTGTTGATTATTGATAGTGATTAGACCTAATCCAGCTGAGTGACTTGAATCATTTTTATGTTGTCTTAAAACTGTTTAATTGGCGTGCTGAGCCTTGCTTGGAATGCCAGTACTGTAGTAATATGACGTTGCTGTGAAGGGTAGCTACATGCATGTCGTGTTGGATGTTTCTGCCCTGGAGAGGGCAATGACTAGGAAAGATTTTCAAGCAAGTTGTTTCTTCCTTTCACATATTGAAAGTTTACTATTAGGTGTTCAATCTATTCTATAGCTATCTTGGAAAATAAGGGGAGGGGGAAACGCTTAGTGAAATCTGCTATGAAGATTGTGCTTTAATACGTGAGAAGTTGTGGCAGAGAAGTTCCTGGTTTGGCACAATTAATTTATTGCTGCCACTGCAAGCCTTCTGTAACTGATAACAGCGTTGGGTAATGTGTTCAGACATACTTATGTCCAGTGTGGAATGCTGAATTCTTATTTCAGGAAGAATGCCGAGTTGGAGCAAATCAATGAAACGCACAGCAATGCTGTCTTGCAAATCCAGGAGGAGCATAGCAATACCTTGTGTAAGCTTGGAAAGACTGTTGCTGAGTTTGAAAGGTATTTAAGTTTCATTGAGATCTATGACTGGGATTATCTCTAAGATTACAATAAAATAGGCTGTTTATTCATGTGCCTTGGTACTTAACGCTGTATGTGAGCGTTGGTACAGTGTTAGAGCAGAGGATTTTGTGATGGAGTTTTCGATGGCATTAAGAGATCCATTTATTCCTTTTGAGTACTAGTCAAGTGTAATGATGACATACTCGGCATCTAGTTCAGGAAGCTGGATGTTTCTCCTTCCAAAGTGTAACCAATTAGAATACTCAAGTGCTCTTGAATCTCAGTGAGAGTTGTAACTAGTGACGGTGTTCTCTTTGCACTAAAATCTCCCGCAAAAAGACTTCTGGTTTAGGCTGAAAACTTGCTCTGAGTCGAGATTGTTTTCCTACAGTTCGTGCAGATCTTTCCTCTCAAAATATGCAGGTTGTGGAAGTATTTAAAAACTGACACTGTTATTACTAAGTATGCAAGGCACCCACGAAGGATCCAGTGGGATATTTGCCAACGCAAACTGCAGATAGTGGGTCTTTTGGTGTTTAAAATAAGCTTCAGATATAGTAGGTCTTTGTTTTAAAATATCTACCAGAATGTGAAAATATCTGTATCGCAGAATTAGTCGTAGCGTTACTGCTTATGGCTGTATGGAAATGGTTTTTTTTTTTTCTTTTACCTTTGGATTTATCAGTGCCAGAACACTGCCATATCCCCAGATTATAGTCTCTTACACTTGCTAGCGTGAGCTTGTATTGCTCTTGTAAGGCCTGAACATGTCAATCTGTATTTTGTTTAAAGTAACAAGATTTTTCTTATTTGCATTGGAATACCAGCTACAAGAAGACAATAGCTGAAGAAATACGCAGTCTTAAAGTGGAGAACACCTCTCTGCAAGAAGAAGTTGCCAACCTAAAAAAAATAGGCCAAGATAATCTACAGCTGCTTCAGGAAGCAGAATGCACTAAAAACAAAGAAAAAGAAGAATGTGCAAGGTACTAGACAGACAAACTTTTCCTTAAGCTAAAAAATGCCAACTAAAGCTTGCCTTCTTAACTAGAACTTAACATGGTGCTCCACCAAATAAAATCAGTATTTGGTGTAAGCTTAAGTTTCTTCCCTTTCCCAGTACAGAGGGTTGGAAATACTGACAGACAAAATTCATTAAGTTGATATGCATTAGAAAATTGGTCTGTTCAGTCAGTTGCTTTGACTTTTCCCTTTATGTGGAATGTATAGGAAATGGAAAATACTTAACTGAAATATGTTGGGATATAGTCTTTATCAGAAATACCAGTTACAGTGCTCCACAGATAAGATCCGCAGGGGCAGTCAAACAAATACTTAATGCAGAGCTCGCCCTTTGCCGCTCTGAATAATGTGTCACCTCAAATTCTGCTCAGAAGCAGATGCCAGTTAACCATCCGTGAATTACCACACTGCAGTGAGGTAAACAAAGGTCCTCTCTGCCCAATATGAAGCACCACAGCGCAGCTGATAAGCAGTAACACCCAAGAAGTTGTCTTAGGCCACTAGCTGAGGACGTTTCTCTGTCTAACAGCAGCTTAGTGGTGTATGTTCTCCTTCCAGCTCACTGCGCAGAGCATGAGAAGGTCCCTTGCTGCGGGCAGGTACCCGACTGTTTGGGGAACGGGGGGAGTTTGGTCTTAAAAGGTCCCAGTGAACAATCACCTGCGTTAGGCGGCTGTGCTAGCTGCCCGCACATGAGCTGCGTTACGGAATGTATTGTGTGTGTGCTGGAAGACTTCCTTCCCCACTTTCAGTGTAGTTCCTAGCTAGCTTCTGAAGTTGAAGCTGGATTTAAGTCAACAACAAGGCTCTAATCTTTTTAACTCTTGCATGTGGATAAATGACTTAACTGCATTAAAATGCTGTTTTGGCCAAACTGAATTGGGCATTTCTGATCTGCCCAACTTTATCTCTTTGATTTATAAAATGCCTCTGTAAAGTTTTGTAATGCTTCTGCTGTCTTGTTCACCCATAGTCAGTATGTTAAGATTGTCCAAAGGGCAATTGCAGCTTATCCCAGCTTATTTTAAAACACCTGCGCTGCTTAAGATGTTGCCCTTTCTTTCCTCCCCACCCGCTTAATATTGCCTCTAGTTTCCCTTAGAGCTGGTAAAAGAAAGGCAGCTGAAGAGCTGTTTCCTGTTTGACTTGCTGGTTGAGTGTGGGGAAGGGCTTCTCGGTCTGCACCTCGGTGATACATCAGCCAGCTGAGGCTGGAGGGGGAAGGCGATGCTTGAGGGGCAGGGTTTTTGAACCCTGGAGTGCATCCACACTGATCAGTCTTGACTAGTTTCTGCTTGAGCAAACCTCTGCATGTAAAGCCTAACTGCTAAAGTATCTTCCACTAAAAGCTGCTGGCATTGAACAGTCATAAAGAAAAACCAGATGATCGCTGCTTGCTTCCTCGTGGGAGACGTCAAAAATATTGTACATCTTGAACCTGATTGCCTTCTGTATTGTTCTTCTCTTGTAGCACCGTTTGTGCAAACCTTTGTTTCAGTTCTTCTACTAACAGCTCTGTCCATCATAGTTACTTTTGTTTTCAGATTTAGAGTACTGTAAAAAAAATTAAGGGTTCATTAATGACTGATGATATTTTCCTCAGGTTGCTTTTAGAAGTCCAGACAAAGCTTGCACTAAAAGAAGCAGAAACAGAGAGAACAAAAGAGTCTTGCCTTGCACAAATGACTAAACTTCAGGAGAAACTGGAAGAGCAAACTGAAGATCTGAAAAGAAAACTCGAAGTGGAAAGATCAAGGTGACTTTTCTCAAAGTGAACCTGCATATTAACCACCCCAGAGTTCTAGTGTGAAGAAGTGCTGAGAGCTAACAGTGAACACAATGAAACACCACTTCTTGCTTTTTAGGAAAACCATAAATGAAGATGTGACCTCCAGCTTAAAAGAAGAGATAAAGACCTGGCGTCATCTGTATGAAGATTTACATAACAAAACTAAGCCTTTTCAGGTGCGTTTTGAAGTAGATGTTTATTAGTATCTGTTGGCTTAAGACTTGTGCAGTTGACTCAAGTTCTGCTCTTCAGAAGTAAAGGTGCTGTTTCCCATTCTAAGGCATTTATCCTGCAATGGCTTCCTAAGTTGCTGTCCCTTGAGCCAGCTATTCCCCTTCCCAAACCACTCGTTCTTTGTAGATTTCAGTTCAGTAAAAAGCTATGTTTAATTTAAACAGTTCTAAAAGATTCACTGTGTGTTTCAGCAACAACTAGATGCGTTTGAAGCAGAGAAGAATGCGCTCTTAAATGAGCACGGTGCAGCCCAAGAAGAGCTGAATAAACTAAGCGATGCATATGCTAAACTACTTGGCCACCAGAACCAGAAGCAAAAAATCAAGCATGTTATGAAGTTGAAGGAAGAGAATACTCACCTGAAGCAGGTTTGTGAAATGGGAAGTTAGAAACCTGTCAGTTATTCATTTGTGCGATTCCTTTATTTGTTGCTCTACATACTTATGGACTAATCCTGCAAACTTCTTGCTTTCTGTGCTGCTTGAATTCCCTGCAAGAGCTAGATTAGAACAAAGCACCAGCCTCCAGAAGCACCAAGAGAATCTGTTTTAGTTTCGACTGAATATATGATGTACAGAGGGATCACCAGTGCAAATAACTACCCCTGCTCTTAGCTTGGTTGGTTTTTCTTACCTCTTTTGGAGGTTCTAGACTTACTAAACTATCTGCTGAAAGCAAGACCTGAACGTTTCAGGCTACCATGCTGCTTAGTGGTGTTAGACAGCAATTATACAGTGGTGCTGCCTTCTCTACACCTGTAGGTTTGGTTTTGGTTTGTTTTTTAATGCCACCGATAATTGTGTTTCTGTGTGTGTGCTTCGCAGTAGTCAAAAGGGCTGCTTCAGTAAATGATGAAGCAGGCTTCTCTCCTGTTCTTAATCTAACTTCCAAGTATTCTGTGTTCTTTAGGATGTCTCAAAACTGCGTGCGTTGCTAGCAAAAGAAAAGCAAACCAACAGAGATCTTCAGGAGCAACTACATGCAATTCAGGGCATTAGGCGTTTTGATCCTTCCAAAGCTTTCCAACACGATAGCAAGGAAAACATTCCTCCAAAAACTCCTTTTAAAGAAGGTAAGCTTGGATATTGATGTAACCGTGTCCTCGTACCTCTTAAACTTAACCGAAGAAGGTATGACAGTCTTGCGTGGCCTGCTGCATTTGGGGAAGGCAGGAGAGCGGCATCTCGTGTTTCGCAGCAGATGCTGGAAGGCTGCATCGGCGGGGCACGTGCAGCGTACGGTTCGCTGTTGTGCTTTCCAGCCCCGTTTCCTACAACCTGAGCCGAGCGGGTGGCGTGCCCGGTCAGACACCACAAAGCGTGTTTGGGGGGGAGAGGAGGGAGAGCGCTAGGAAGGATCAGCTGGCTTGCCTGATCTCGCAAGCCGTCAACTTTGCTTTGCTACTGCGCATCGCCTAGGATTTCCCTTCCGTCATAGCTTACACGTTACAGCCGCTCAGGTGGCGGTGACTCCTGCGCGGGTGTCAGGGCTAACGGTGGCCCAGCCAGAGGTCCGAGCCCTGGTTCTTTCGCTGCTCCCTGGCAGGACCTTACGCTGTGGGTGCGAAGGTAAGATGCAAAAGGCCTGTAGGTGAACGTGGGGCGGAGCGAAAGATGGCAAGAGCAGAGGGGTGCGCGAAGGGAGCGGCGTAGGAGAGCGTGCGGGAGGGTGTCGATCTCCGCCAGAGCTTCCTTCCGCAGTATGTTCCAGGGTCTGAAACTCTGGCTTGCCTGGGATGGGGAGAGTAGCGCCTGCCTTCCCCGGCAGACAAATAATTACTTGATGTGGTGGGAGCAATAGTGAAAAACCCAAACTTAGTAATGTTTTTCCATTGCAGGTAATAAAAACAAAATTTAATCTCTTCTGTTAAGACAAGTACCATAAATCGCCAATAAACTCATGTACAACAGAAGACTTCAACAGACTACTCGTTCAAGGTGAACTTGGATGCTGTATATAATACAAATTAGTCAGAGTACTAGAGAATGGCCTAAATGATGTATTTTTGGAAAACCTATGCTTGGTCCTGCTCTTACTGAGAAGCCGTAGGTGAGGGCGTGTTCCAGACTCCTGGTAACATCGTTGCACTCTTGAACTCCGAAAAGCCTTCACTCTTTCACTTGTTCAGTATGCTGAAGCTGCTTAGTTTGTTTTCGACAGAGCAGCTTGAATTCAGAAACAGTGAATAAGCACTGGAGAATAAGGATGACAAATGAAATCTCATTTCATGAAAGATGGCTTTTTGCATCTCTCTCATGTTCAAAATTTGATGTTAAATTCCTTCTGCTATTTATGGTTATTTCAGCGCCAATGGCAGGAATGCTGCCAGGAGACCCTATTTCCTCTGTGGCCTACATAATATAGAACCAAAGTAGAAAATTGGACTGTACAGTTAGGTTTTTATATTCTTAATGGGATCTGTATTCAGGCCATGCTAATTTAAACCCTGGGGCTAGATAGTGCAGCTGTTGATCTTCAGAAGAGGATTTTCAGGTCAAACTCAAATTGACTGCGCTTCCCTGCAGGTTTGCATACTGGCTAAGATTAGTGTCTGACGAGAAATGTCTATTTTATGAACGCTGCGCTTACTGGACTCTTGAATTGTTCTAACATCTTTGTAGGCAGCTGTTGTAATTGATCAGTGCTGGTGGAGGTGGAGAACACCAGCACTTGCCTGAACTGGGCGGGAGGATAGCCACAGTGCATGCATTCATTGTACAGGCTTGAATTTTGGCAAGGTGGGAAGAATCTGTTTAATTGCATCTAAAACTAAGAAGGTTTTAGCACAATAAACATTTTAAATGAAATAGTTTGTCTATTTCCTTCACAAATCAGGGATAAAAACCAAAATCAAATTACATGGTGGAATTGACAGTGTTCTTTGTTCTACTCTTAAATCTTCATAACGAAGCCAGCGTCAGTCTTGCCTCAAAGACTACGTATTCTCTAGCCTTACAGAAGAAATCATTTAAGCTGAACTGTACAATACGTACAACCTGCAATTCCCTTATCCTCTCATTGCCTGTGAATTTCTCTTAATCCAAAAGTAAATGCTGGAACTGAAGTGAAAGGTGGAACTCCGTGTTCTTGTCGTTGGATCTGCTAACAGCCTGCATACGGGTGCTGCAGAGAGACAGCGCGCGCAGCTGGCGCGTTGCATATATCGCCCTTTGTGCTGACGTTACGAGCTTACAAAGAATTGATGGTGCGTAGGAGATGAGATACCAAAAAGGCACGTTAAGTCCAAGGAAAGAAATTGCTAGGTCTTGTCTGTTAATGCCATCTTTGTGTATTTGCTGGATTACTTGAACTTCTGAAGATGTAGGATGAGGATTAACTTCAGGTTTAATGTGTTTATAAAATGTAAATGAGCCTGTTCTTTCAAGAGAGATGAGGGCAAGTGAGTGTTAACAGAGGGTTCCACAAAACTCAAAGGTGGCGGTGGGGACACTGAGCTAAGGGACGCTTTGAGCTGAACCTCACTGTTGGTGTTTGCTATGTCCTGCATCAAATTAGCAGGAGTTGGTCGAAGGGTGAAGGTACACCAAGTGAAGCAAAATACTGCAGATAGCAGGACTATGCTTTTATGACGGCTATGTACTTTTTTGTACAGCCTTATTTCTTCAAACTTTTTAGGTTAATTGGCAGTTTTGCCTAGATGTCATTTTAAATCCTTTTTAGACTAGCGTGCGTGTATTGACAAAAAGGGCAGGGAAACTCTTGCAAATAACTATTCTAGCCTCACAGCAATGGTGATTTGTGTTTTAGCTCTAAAATATAGATAAATAATGTAGAGCAGACGGGGGAGAGAAGTAAGCAGCGGAAGCAAAGGGGAAAGTTTGAGTGCTTTGGGTCAACTTCAATCTAAGGGGTTTTGCAGTTCCGTGCACGTAGGAAATAGGCATTAAAAACTGAAACCTTGACACTGGAAGCTCAACTGACTTAAGTATTCGCTGCAGGAATCAATTGCTTTCATGTTGTGGAACGTACCTTTTTTATTGAAAAAATAGATAACAATTTCTTATTTCTCCGATCGTCCATCTCGCTGTATTGTCGCAAGATCTGGGTTGTACTTAGTTTAAAAGTCAAATGAAGAGCTGCTAGCACCCTCAACCTGGCTGACCTAATTAGAGCCCTCCTCCTGTTGCCTATAAAAGGAAAACTGCCGAAGAGTCAGTGCCAGGGCTTTGAACAGATTTTATGCACACAATGGCTGCACTGGCTCATGCTGCTGTTATGAAGCAAAAATTTAAGTTCGTACTGAGCTGCTTAAATGGTACCACTGGGAATAAAGCAAAAGCTTGCCGGGACTCAGAGCCACACGTGATAGAGGGCTTGGATTAGCGTTTCGGTTTCAAAGGTCAACTGAGCTCTTGCTTCTTCCAGTCCATGTGCTCCCTGCAGGCAGAAGCAGACAAAGGGACAAATGCGCAGTTGAACTGCATTAACTTCCTAGGCTGAAAATTCCTTCTGTAGTTTGAGGCGATGCCTAAAATGCTGGTGGAAATGGAGCAGGTAAGGCTCTGGATATGTGCGTTAATAGATTGCTGCCACGCTTTGATTACAGAATCTGGGGAAAAGGAAACGGGAGGAGAGAGAGAGACTTAATTACGCTTTAGTCTCTGCGAATTACAGTCTGAAATGTTAATTTAATGGGTGGTGCATTTAGTCACCCAGTGATGCATTGTGCCTAAATGGCTGTGATATGGGCTATAATAAAATGTTTGTTTATCTCTTCCATGAAAACATAGTGTTTTGCAAAGTGAATGTAATGATAATAAATTGAAAATATAAACTAGAATGCTACTGAATTCAATGTAAACATGTAAGGAAAAAATGGGCTATATTCTGGTATGAAGACAAGTTACACGTAATTTTTGTAACTTATACTGGTGACAAAACTGTGAAGATATTGTACAGGCCCATTTATGGCTCTGGCGTGAGACTCCAGCGTTCACGCTCTCCCTGTTCTCCTGCTGGAAGGCAGAACGGGCGTTCCCTCGGCGTGGTTTCTGCGGCGGCACAGGGGGTCCTGCAGGCTGCGTGGGAGGCAGGCTCCGGCAGCAGCTCTGCCTGCAGCTGCTGAACAGCTCCGTCTGTCTGTGCAGATTTTTCCTCTGAATTTCAAGTTGTGGATTACTGATATTTTTAATAGAATGCTAAGATTAATGAAAGGGAATTAAATGTCTGTAGCTTATTGCAAGGAAAAACAGGGCATCTGCAGAAACTGGTTAAAGTGGTTTCTCTATGTATACTTTTTTTGTCCTGTAACTGTCAGTTGTTTGTCATAAGTAAAGGTCACTTACAATCTGATTCCATTCAAGTTTTAGTAGATTTTCTGGTTTCTCTTTAACTGTGTGTTAATTCCTGTAGGATCAGCTGGTTTTCTCCCTTGACTACCAATTAAATGCTGTTTTAATCAAGTCAAGCTGAAATAAATTTATCAGGTGAAGATTTATCAGGTGAAGGCATAAGTGTGGGTGTAGCTAAAATAAGTCTTGTCCACCAATTCTTACCCACCTATTTAACTCCAGTCCTGTTGTCAAAAACGGTGTCAGGCACATAGCCTTTGCCGTTGTGTGGGTCAGAAGTGCCACAGTAAAAAATGTGTTGGCTATGGGTTCATGTTGCTTCAAAGACTTGCATTTAAAAAAATAAACTTTGTCATCTTGGAAGCATAATTTTATGTTTATAGGCTGAGTCCTGGAAGCAGTGATTGCTTTCTCAAAGGCCCCCCCCCTTCTCCGAGGGATTTCCCAGTCGCTTCTCTGTACAGCTATGGATAAAAGCAACTTGACAAGGGGCAATGAAATAATTTCTAGTGCCCGTGTGCCGGAGCTCTATGCGTGCTATCTCTTAGCAGCCACGTCAGGTGTTTGGGTCTAATGCTGGAGGTTCACCGTACGAATGGCAGGACGTGATCCTTCGGGTTGTACAGACGAAGGATCACAGTTTGACCATGCGCATTTGGCAACATCAGAAGAGCTGCGGAAGAGAAACTTCGGTCGCTCTCTGGGGCCGGCGGAGGGGCGGCTGCCCCGCTGCCCCCTTGGGACGCGCGGCGGGGCCGGGCCGGGGCGGCGCCCCCCTCCGTGGGGCAGCGGGGAGCGGCCCGGCGGGACCGGCCGAGCGTTTCCTACCGCCGGGGCCGGGCCGTGGGCGCGCCCAGGCGAAGGCGCAGCGCCCGAGGCACCCGCTTCATGTAAGGGGCTGTGAGGTGGCTTTGTGCTACCGGGGGGGCGGGGGGCCGCGTCCCGGCCCGCCTCGCCCTGCGGAAACCGCCCGGAGGCTTCGGGCCCGGCTGCCCGCGGCCAGGCGGCTTTGCCCCAGCTCCCCCCGCTCCGGGGCCGCCGCCGCTTTAAAGCCCCGCCGGGCCCCGCCCCTCCCGCGCCCGCCGCCGGTCAGCGCCTGCGCCGGCGCCCGCCCCGCCGCGGCAGCGCAGCCCGGGGCGCGGAGCAGGAGGAGGCCCCGGCCCGGCCCCGCCGCCGCCATGGTGGGCCGGGAGAAGGAGCTCAAGATCCGCTTCGTGCCGGGGCGCTGCGAGCTGGTGGAGGTGAGCGGCGGCGCGGGGGCCGCGCCGGGGCGCTTTTCTCCGGCTGCGCAGCGCGGCCGGCGGCTCCCCGCGGCGGCCTCGGCCCTCCCGCGGGCCGGGCCGGGCCGGGCGGTGCCGCTGAGCGGGGCCCTGTGCCGGGCACGGCCCCGCCGCGGCGGGAGGAGGCGGCGCGGCCCCCCGGTCCCGTCCCGCCCCGTGCCGCGGGGCGCTGGGCCGCTGAGGCGCAGTGCGGCGGGGCGGCTGCGGCGGCGCTGCCCGCTCGGCCCGGGCCCGGCCCCGCACACAGCACGGCCCGGCCCAGCCCCGCACACAGCACGGCCCAGGCCCGGCCCCGCACACAGCACGGCCCGGCCGCTGCCGCTCGGCCCTCGGGGTCTTGGCGTGGGAGGGAGCGCCGCTACCTCTTTTCCCCCCCCGGGGCTACCCGCGGGCCCCGGGAGCGTGGGTAGCTTTGCATCTCCTTTCGTTGTCTTTACGTTAATTACCGTAGCGGCGTTGTGCTTTTCTGGCAGAAGTCACGCCTGTTAAGCCCACTGAGTTTTTTAACAACCGCTTAATCTTCTCGGCCCCGCCGGACGGACCGGACTCACCGGTAGCAGGGAAGGCTGCAGCCGCCCCACGTCCCCGCGGCGCTCCGCAGGCGCGGCCCCAGCGGCCTCGCAGCGTCCGTGGCAGCGGGTGCTCGCTGCTCAGCCCCGCTTCCTTTTGCCTTCTGTTGCTGTAAGTGGTGTGGAAGCTGAGCGAAGAGCTCGTCTTGCAGTGACTTCCCCGTAGTGATTTTTGTCATCGCACTACGCTGCAAATCTCTGCTCTCCCAGCAGCTTCCGTTTCCAGTGGGTGTTCCTTAAAAGTGACATTTTTGAGTTCATTGTGATTTTGTCAAGTTCGGTTTTTATATAAAGCTTAAAAAGTACTTGCATCTTGGTTTTCACCTTGAAATGCATCACGTTTTACTGTTTTTGTAAACTATACTCTTACTCTGTATTTTGGTAGTGTCTACAAAGTAATCTTAGGTCTCATAAATGCTGGGTTTTAATCTTACGGTGTTGTTGCTTGTATGTTTTTATGTGAACGAGACTGCTGAGTACAATTCTTTTTTTATTACGTTAATTCTTAGTGAATATTGATCAGCGGTTAAAGCAAAATGAAATTGGACACTTTATTAGAAAGCTCAAAATTGTGCGTTTAAGTAGTAGTATTCAAAATTAGTTGCTAAGAGGACTTTTTGCATATTTGATGACTCTAAATGTGATTGCTTCTTAGTTGAGAAGCACACGTAAAAGATTTGTTAGCAGATAGGCTAATGTGACCAAGAACTTGTATTTAAGCCTATAAAACTTGCAGGCAAAAGGATAACATTTGAATTCTAGAATGTCTTTTATTCTTTACATATAGTAACTGTCTATAAAATCACTGCAAATTCTAAGTGTACTTTCTAGCTCGTTAGGATAACAGTTAGGAGCAGTCTTATCTTTTAGTTGCATTGCATTATTGATACTCCAGCCATATTTAACAAAAAATACGCCCATTAACAAAAGTCAAAAAGAAGATGCTATGCCATATGTGCTTTCAGTTCAGTACTGATGCTGCTTAAAAAAGTCAGATTTTACAAATGACACGTGTGTTTGTCTTGGTCACTTTCTACTTATTAAAGATATTCTGTAACCATTTTAGAGAACCTTTCAGCTCTTTTCTGCAGCAAGTTTTTCATGTGTTTTAGCTGTGGAAGCACTGATAATCTGTCCTCTGGCGCTCTATCCAGACTTTGCTAAGATAAAAAGTACATAACAAAAAAAGCAAACAGTACTTGCATGTTCTTGCTTATGCTTTTCAGAGAAACGTGGGCAGCCTTTAAAAAATTGTAAATAAAGTTGTGTTCTGAGGTCAAATTGACTGTAAAGATAAAGGTGACTTTTTAAAACATCACTTGCTGTTGTTTGTCATTTTCAGGAAATTGTCCAGATATAAATTATTAATTTTCATCCAGTACCGATGGGAATAAGTCATCCTTTGCCTGAAGATTTAGAGTTGAGGAAAATGCATGCGGTGTGCTGGGAAGTTTCAGCAGTTGTTTTGGGGTAGGCTGTTCCCACACGCACCTCTGCATGTACCCTTCTGGAACAACAGCTCTTTAACTCGAAGGGTGAAAGACAGTCAGTAATTTGGAAGCGATTTCTGTTGCTGCTTGTGCTGCAATCAAAAAGTAGCAGTCTGTTAGAATGCTGAAGATGTAAGAATGCTCAGAAGTGACTGGGCTATTTGAATTGCATAGTAGAGAGCACTTAAAATTATAATAAATTATCACAAATTGTCCTTGCGTACAAAGTGGTCAGGAAATCCAAGATTTATGGATTCCGCACACCTGAAGTCTTGTTCTGTACTGGCATGTAAGCATATGCTTTTATTTTTGTTTTTAGCGGGCTGTTGTTCCATGACACGTGCAGAAGGAAAGCATGAAAGGAAAATACAGATTGCACAGACAGACGTGAATCTGATGTTTGCTGTCTTGAAAACTTGATGGTCTAGTGAGCGGGGAGAGGAGTGAACTTTGTGTGAGCTGATGTACGCAGCTGTCTCAAGTACTGAAATGTGCGGTACCTGAGGCAAAGCTTTAGTATGTTGTACAGACTGAGAGTTTAAATTATCAAATCGCTTTCAGATGCATTTTGTAAAACTGAGAAGAGCGTGCTGTATCTTGGTTTTACTTATTATTAGGCTATTGTGTTGGATAATGATGAATTGCTGTTCTGTTTAACAATCAAATTCAAGGCTTCAGTTCTCACAATCACTGTACATAGGCCCACGGTGAGTTGTACTGTATTGCTGCAGCCTCTAACAGGCATTGTCTATCCAAAATTATTTGTTGCAGGATGGGGACCCTAAACCTTAAATATTTTGGGTCTGTTATCAAAATAAGTGATTTCCCTCATTTCAAATTGCACAAAGTTATCAGATTTTGAATGAACTTAAAATTCTGTCTTTATTAGTGGTTTGGTTTCTCCTCATGTTGTAGAAGTAAATGAGTTTCCCATTTCAGTTTTGTTTTCAGTATCTTCAGCAGTATGTGTGAATACTTGACTAGGTACAGTACTGGTGCTCCCAGGTGTTTGTCAGACACTCCAAAACACTCCTGGGGCGAGGAAAGCTATTTAATACAGTAGCACTGACTGTAGCCTTGCATACTGTTTAAGAAAAAACAGCAATAAATAACAGTAGAAGGAAAACTTTTCCTGTTCTCATTTCCCTAGGAAGATGTTGATATTCCCAGTAGGCGAGTTCTGATTACTGGTGCTACGGGACTTCTTGGCAGAGCTGTGTTTAAAGAATTCAATGAAAATAATTGGAACGCAGTTGGCTGTGGATACAGGAGAGCTCAGCCCAAATTTGAACAGATTAATCTTCTGGACTCTATTGCCGTTCATGACATTATCCATGATTTTCAGGTAAGTTTCTGGAGCGTGGAGTAGATGGATAGGGTACTTCACACACCCAGTAATCAGCTGACAGCGCTGTTCTGGTACTGAGCTGAGGCGGCTGTAGTGGGGCTAAGGCTTTGGCAGAGCTCTGAAAAATTCCATAGCTGCCTTTTCTGCCACATCTGGAGCGTGGGCTTGCTCCGTAGATACAGAGGGTTCTGACCTTTGCTATCATCACCATAGACAGACTGCAGGTGGCAGGTGTATGTGTCAGCACGCTTGCATTGAGAGTTGAAAAAGATAAATGTGAGTTATTGACATAGTAATATGAAGCGGTTCTTTCAAAGTTGAAGAATACTTGAATACGACAGCAGTAACTGCATGTCTAGCGTGCAGTGCAGTAAGAAGTTCACTTTTTTCAATCTGATTTGCAAGGGGAATATATAAAACCTGAGATAATTTATGCAGGATGCCATTTTATAAAATGGCTTTAAATATCTTGTTAATAGTCTGCATATGTCTAGCAAGCCATGTGTAAACAGCTTATCTAAAAATAGTTTGCCTAATGGGTTTTTTTTAAGTACCATTATGTGTGTGTGTGAGAGAGATATTACTATTATATTTTATATTATTATACTGAGTTAAAAAGAAAAAACCCAACAACTTTGATCTTGCTGTAAAACCAAAGCTACTGAAGATCATAATTGCAAAATTAATGATCAATGTTTTTGGTATTCTAATATGAAATCTTGAAGCAGCATGGTTCTATTTTACTTCCTAAGGAATGCTCCTCAGAACGCTATGATTAAAATACTACTACTACTTCTATTACTTCTCACAACTTCTTTTTGCCTGAGGGAGTTCATCGCTAGAGTTAGGGTGCAACTGCAAGCTCTTGACAATGTTTGTTGTTTAAAATCAGTCTTTAATTTCCAGCCTCATGTTATAGTGCATTGTGCTGCTGAGAGAAGGCCAGATGTTGTAGAAAGTCAACCAGATGCTGCTTCTCAGCTCAATGTGGCCGCTTCAGGGAACTTAGCAAAAGAGGCAGGTAAGGAGACCATCTCATGGATTTGGTTTCTTGTTAAAATGCTGCATTTATTTATACAGGAACATAAATACGAATAAGTTACTCAAATGCCGAATGTTATTTCTGCGATCAGTGTGGAGTTGATCCATTTTCTGTAAGGGTAGCATGCATGTCTGTGTGAAGGATCAGTGAACAGACAAAGCAGTGGGAATAAACGGGGCTAGAAGATGAGGTCTTTTGGAGATTTTTGTAAAGGTTTACTGGGATTTCAAACAAGGCGTGAATTAAAACAGACTATGTACACTTTCTTCCTAGCTGGAGTTGGAGCGTTTCTGATCTACATTAGTACAGACTATGTATTTGATGGAACAAGCCCTCCTTACAAAGAGACTGATGTACCAAATCCTCTGAATTTATATGGTAAAACCAAACTGGAGGGTGAAAAGGCAGTCCTGGAAAATAATGAAGGTAAGAATACACTCACACATTTTTAATAGAGGCTTTCTATTTTTACCTAATTGTATGTTAGCTTAACAGACTCTTAAGTCAGTGGTAAAGTTGCAAACCCATGGAAACGAGATTTAGAAAAGAATGCGATTAGGAGTCACTCTCCTTGCCCATGAATGACTCCTATTGCTTATAAGTTGACTAAAGCTTTATTTCTTACTTGTTCCGATCTTCGTTTGTGTTACCAGTCTCTGCTGATGGGCATTCACAAGCCTTTGTCTACTGTGAGTCAACTGTTCCTAAGCAAAGATAAAATACATCATCAATATATTGTAATGGCATGAGCTTCACCACACTTAATATATAGCTGCTGTTGTTTAAGAGGATGCATTGGCAGTTGTTCTAAATGTATGTTTACTTAAAGGGAAAAACAGACTTGCGATTCAATAATAATGCAGATAAAATCAGCATAGGCTTTTGTTGTTACTCTTCTGGTTTTCTTGCCGATCTCCTGGTTTGCTCTCATTACATAAGCCACCAGGCCATCCGTATTATTTTTACCCACCTAGCCTACCGCACACATCAGATTCCTGCTTTATAACACTTTCTAAAGGGCTAGTAACATAGTTCTGGTTTTAAGCAACTGATTTTTTTCTTTAAATCTTTTCTTAATGAAAATTGGCATTCAAAGTATACAAACATAATGTTAAAAATTCTACTTGAGAAAGGAAAGAAGCTTGGGACTGAACACATTCCCTTGCATTTAAAAGTTATTTCTTGTACAAAAGAGAGGTTTGGTTGTTTCTAGTTAGTATGCTGACAGTTTCCATTCACAGATTATAAGGAAAGAAGCACTTCTGTTTTATCAAAGAATTTGAAGAAAATCATCTCAGTGCACTTGCAGAAGAGGCTTCTGATATGTCAGTATGATACTTGCACTGTGATTCTGCTCTGCCTAACCAGAGAATTGAACAATCGATAAATTAGTGTGGTGGTCTCTCAGTAAGTAAATATATACTATATTTGAAAATGATAGGCTTTAATATAGGTTTGTCATTACTAGTAAGAAATAGACTTTCTAAAAAATACTTCGATAGGAAAAGTCTTATTTAAGTAAAAATCAATTTAAATAACAAGTTATTCACTCCACCTCTTACTTAAATATCATCTCGGAATTTGACTGCGATGCTGTTTGCTCCCTCTTCTAGATTGGTAATGAAGATAAGACTGCACCAAATTCAAGTACGTGTAGGCATCTTGCTAGATCCTTCCCCCAGCTCAGCGCCTCGGTTTTGTTTCATACCCTTTTTGAGCATGATCTCTCAGGCAGTAGTGGGTTGCAGCAGTGGTATTATTAGCAGAAGGAATTTCGAGATGCTGCTGAGTAGGATGCTTGAAAATGTCGATTCTATTGTTTCATACAAATATAAATATTTTACATGTATTAGTCTTCCAACCGCTAATTTGCTAATATTGTTTAGGTAGAATTCAGCCTATCAGATGTCTGTAGTTGCGTGAAGAACTTCCCTGTCCGTTTCTGTTGTATAATGCAAGAATCTCCGCTAATAATTTGGGGGTTTTGCATATTTTTTTAAAACATACTTTAATTTTGTTAGGAGAGGGTACAAGTTACATTTAATACTCATGCTTATAAAATGAAAAAGTTTCAGCAGGTCTTCAGAACCATTGGTAATGAAGGTAATGCTCTCCAAGTCTCAGCTCTCTGAGAGCAAAAGGCAGGCAGTCTTTTTCTCAAATAATGAATACTTCTAAAGATATTTTTAAAAGAGATATTTCAAGCAGTATTTAAAGAGAGGAAGAACATATTTGCTGGGTGACCAAATAACTGTTTTCAGAGGAGCAGGAAATCAGTGTCCTGTTGGGTTTTTTATTGTATTTGTTTTTCTTGTGTAAATACTTCTTTCGCTTTATTTTTCTGTGAGACTAATTTGCGTGTTAGCCTTTTCTTTTTGTTTTTCTAATAGCTATAGCATTTTCCTACAAATCTTTAAGAATCGCAATGATTTGGTGACTTCCACTTCTAATTTCAGGACTGATTTTTTTTTTTTTTTCTTTAAGTAAAAATGTATCTGTATTACTTTTACTGAATTTGTCATAGCCGCCTTGGATTTCCCCTCAAAGAGGCCTTTTGAGTCTTCATGACTGAGATAGACTAGTATGATGTATTCCATCACAAAATATCCTTCTCTTTGCACTTGTTTACTGTTAGTTTAATTTCTCAAGTTGCAGTCTTGAAATCTAATATTGTTTACTACTGCATTCTGTGAGCCTACTCCTTATTTGTCAAGCTTTGTATTCCTTCCAAGGTTCATGTCTTATTGCTGGTAAATAAAATCCTCCTTTAGGCAGGAGGCTTCTGCATGCTGGGTGGAAAAATCTTTGTAATTGATGCCTGAATATGGTGATTCGTGAGTGGTGGGAATTTTTGTTCTTGCTCTCACCCTGGGAGGATGGGGAGTGCTGGAGTAACTGCATAGTGCAGTTGGGTTTTTTAATTTTTTAATTTTTGTTCCAACCCAAACAGGCCTTCTTTTTTCTCTTGCAGTGTTAATGAAAGCTTGTTAACTTTATAGAGATCAATGGCATAAATGAAAATAAGTTTATATAAACTTAGTGTTTATAAACTGTTTTAATGGATATAAATTAAAATGGTATTCTGAGGGCAAACATATTAATTGCATTTTCTTTGTGATTTGTAGATGCTTAATATCCCCAACGTATTTCTTAACATTTCCAAAACACTCTTCAGGTTATGCTACAGGATTCATACCTATTCATAACAATGTTAATACTTGTTAAAAATATTCTTTCCTTTAGATGCTGCAGTACTTAGGATTCCTGTCTTGTATGGAGAGGTAGAAAGACTGGAGGAAAGTGCTGTGACTGTCATGTTTGATAAAGTTCAGTTCAGTAATAAATCTGCCAACATGGACCACTGGCAACAAAGATTTCCTACCAACGTCAAGGATGTAGCAACCGTTTGCAGACAACTAGCAGAGAAGAGAATGCTGGTAAGAATTTAAAGAAACAAGCCTCTTCAAGGTAAAAACAGTTCGAGTTCTTGGCTTTGTTTCTGAGCAACTGAGAACTGCATATAATCTGCATTATTTTTTGCGTTGCTGGAACACTGGGAGGGAGGAAATAACTAGCTGTAATGCCGCAGTATCTTTACGTGACAGTGTGGGGATATTCTGATATTTGGAACAAAAGTGAGTGAAGTGATAGGACAGATCCTTCTGAAAATTGTCCTATGTCTTCTAGTGTACAGGACAGAAATGCAAATACCTAACTTATTCTAACATGCCTTTTACAAATTGGCATTTTGGACTAAAAAACCCCATGGTGGTTGAATGTAGTTCTCAAAGATGCCCTTGTTTATTCTATTAAGAACACTGATGTGGCAAAAAAAAAAAAGCCACTGGACTTAACTACTTTATTGTGTTTATTCACCACAGCACCTTCAGATTACCACCTTTGCAAGGTAACGAAACCAACCAACCACCTTTATTTTTCATACATATAACTTTGGAAGAAAATGGACCACACACATGTGGTGGACATGGTGCAATCCATTTGTTTGACAGGACTTGTACATGGTTTGCAGTTTAACATTCAGAATGTGTGTAGTGCCTTTTGCATTTTTTTCCAAGTAAGTGAATAGTACAGAACAGCGAGTTCCTCCTCCCCAGCTATTTGACCTTGGTTGGTTGGTTGGCTTGCTCCTTCCCCTCCTGTTTATTCTACAGAATATAAGCTGTTTGTAAAAAGTCAGGTCAGATAGATGTAACGCCAGTTTTCAGTCAGGTGTTTTCTGAAAACGCACGAGACATTTCCAGAACATCCGTGAGGTGCTGTAACATGCCTTTCAGGATAGGATCCTGCTGGAAGATGATTCTGCACAATTCTTGCACAGGACTTAGTCTGAGGGCTCGCCAGCTGCTTTTTTTAACCTGTGGTTCCTGTTTCTTCTGTAGGACCCGTCAGTAAAAGGAACGTTTCACTGGTCTGGCAATGAACAGATGACTAAATATGAAATGGCATGTGCAATTGCAGATGCTTTCAACCTTCCCAGCAGCCACTTGAGGCCAGTAAGTCATGTGTTGTTCGACCTCTAGAAAGATGGACGTGCTTTATTGTTTCAAGCAGTAGGTCTCATGCTAGCTATACAAGTAAGCTTCCTCTTCAGGACGAGCTGTGTGAGTATGTCTAGCGCAGCAGATGTTGTGCTGAGGATGCTGTCTGGTATCTAACTCGGGATAACAACAGCTGCTTTGAGATGCTGAATTATGAAAATTACCCAGTCAGTCAGTAACCAGTTACGCAGTCTGCTGTGTAATGGCATTTCTGCAGACCAGTTCCCCTTAGTCACCAGTAAATCCACATTTTTTGTTGTATTTTGGTCCTTAAAAAAGCCTACAGATTGACAGAGCATTAACTTGAAGGTAGGAATCTGTAAGAACTTTCCAATGTCCAGATTTATTTCTGAATACGTGCACTTAAGAACTTCAAATCATTTTTGCTTTGCTTAGAACACCTGTCCTGCAGTTTTATTGACACTTAAAAGTAAGACTACTCAAGACATACTGATAATGTTGTGAGAATATAACAAGTAAATAAATTTTATGTATATCCAAAATAAATTCCAATGATTCTGAATTGGTAAAGGTTGGAGCTGGAATGTGGCATGGAAGATGGAGAGAAAAAGAATGGAGAACACTAAGTCTGAATTTTTTCTGCTCAAATTTATTTCTCTTCAAGCATATTGACCAAGGCATGGTTCTGTCAACATTTTAGAGCATTTTTTACCTTGTGATTATAGTCATAGGGTGAAAACAGGAATAAAACATAGAAAAGCCGAAATGGCAAGCAGTAATTCAGTGAGAAAAATTTAACTTGGGACACTTCACGTTGCTCTGCCTGACATCTCTTATGTTGAAATTAAGTTAAATATAAACCAAACAAATCCTAACTCAAAACCCCACAAAATAGTTGGGGGGGGGGGCAGGGAAACGTACCTATGAGAAAGCTATGAAGGAAAACTTCTAAAAGAGCATATATTTTTCTGTCATTTCTGAGTACTTGTTGGTGTGTTGGTTTTTTTGTTTATTTTTTAGATTACTGATTGCCCGGTTGTGGGTGCTCTCCGTCCAAGGAATGCTCAGCTAGACTGCTCCAAGTTGGAGATGCTGGGGATAGGTCAGAGAACGCCGTTTCGAGCTGGGATTAAAGAATCACTTTGGCCTTTCCTTGTTGACAAGAGATGGAGGCAGACAGTCTTCCATTAGTTTGTAATTTTTTTAGTAAAAGTATGGTATGTGGCACTTTTTTAAAAGAAAAAAATAGTTTTGTATGAGTGTTCTTAAATTGTGACATTTACGAGTTTTCATTTAATCAGGTAAACATATGGTCTTGCACTAGTGAAATTGTTAGCCTAAAAAATGTTCAGTGACAAAAACCGAGCCTATTTGATGTCATGGATCTTTCCTTCCATTCGTACCAGTCTAACTTAATGTCTATTCCTAGCGGATTATGGTTCTTAGTAATCAGTACCATTTGATGCTAAGAATGACTCAGATCACTTGTAGACTTACTTTTGGCTGAAATATGTTGTTGATGCTTAAGGTCTGTGCCATTGTTGTATATACCATTTCTCTTCATTAAAAGACATAGTCAGTTACTTGATTACCAAAAAATCTGAGTTTTTTGTTTTTAACTTCTGACGGTGGTGTTCTTATGAAGTTAAACTGAAATAGGAATCGTTAAATGTTTGTTTTGCTTGAGCTCTGATCAAAATGTTTTTTAAAAAAAGTGAAACTTTATTTTTGCAATTCTCAAGTGTACTTTTTATGCTTGAAATATTTTCAGAATGTTCTGTAACTTGAATGCTTGCAGCTTCATATTTGTACAGTAAGTTGTATGCATTTGTTTTAATGGTGACATATAAAAGCTATAAGAGGGTTGGGGGGCGGGGAACAAATAGTTTTGACCTGGGTTTTTTTGGGTGGGGAGACTGGAGTTGGAGGATTTTTTTCTTTTTTTCCTGAGGGGAGAGGTGTTTGGTTTTTGTATAAAAGCATGAAATATCTTCATCTTTCTCTTTCTTTTGGGTAGTATTTGGGATTGGTGAAATTAGTGGGAGGAAGATGTTTGTTAGTCAATACATGTGAGACGGAGAGGAAAGGTATTTCAAGAATTTGTAGCACTGCGGCTTCTTTTGCACAGACTCTCAGATCTTGCACTGATGTAGCTTGTTCTGGAACAGCAAAGTGCACGTGTTGAAGGTTTGCATCATAATAATGTAATCGCAATAGTCTAATATAAGCAAATCTTTAATCTGCTTTAGTCCAGTCCTTGAAGTTGGACACAGTAGCCAGGTAAAGTGGAGGAAGAGCATGGTTTGTAAAGGTTGGCTTCCTTCTGAAGTTGTAGATCAACAATATAAATGTTCTTAGATTGCCAGCAGATCATTAGTAAAACTAGGAAAAGCTGCATTTGGATGATGATTTATTTTTCTGAGGTTGAAACGAAGGGGGAGGGGAAGATGTTCAGCTTTTAATTTAAAAAAAAAGGGGGTGGGTGGACATGACACACAAATAGACCCACTGAAGATCTTATAAAGGTCAGCTTTACATTCAGTCATTTAATTTCCAACTGGCATACGCTAAGAGTTCATAATCCCAATTTGTTTTTAGTCTGAAGTCCTGATATACACATGGTAACCAAAATGACAATAAATATATATTGCCAGCATGAGAAACAGTTGTTGATTCTTTCTTTACCATCAGGATTTATCTGAATCATAAATATTTGCAATTCTTCTTGAAATCTGTGTGCCCTTTCAGTGATTCCCCCCCCCCCCGCTTAATTCAATGAACTATTCCCAGAGTTAGATTAGGTTGGGTCAGTGTTTCTGTGTCAACATGCCACTGCCTTGGGAATGTGATAAAGGTACACACAAAAAAAAGGTACAGGAGGTTTTGAAAATATGGAGCCTGAAACATCCTGTGCCTCAGTGCTTGATCAGGAAGATTGAGTACATCCCTTCCACTTGCAGGCAGCTAAGTTTTTATTCAATTTGACACCATGGTTTTTTAAATCACAGTAAATTTAAAACTGATATGAAAATTCAGGGATGGGGATAATAAAAGCCACAAGAAGAAAAATTTTAAGGAACCGAGGTGTACAGTAGACTTGCTGTTCCATTATGTGTTTTTTTAATTGGTCATGTCCCCCCCCCCGGCATACATAATCAGAAGTGACAGTATGTTATTAAAATCAAGAAGCTAAATAATTCTCTAAGTGGTTGTCTTTTTAGTTCATTTCCATTTTAAAAATGTGGGAAATTTGGAAGGCAGTATATGCCATTCTGGATTTATTGCTGATTTTTGTTAAATGGTTCTCAAATCGCTTATTGCTAGATACACGCAGAAAAAAAAAGTGGATGTTACAATATCCAATTCTATACTTTTTTTTTTTTAATGAAAGGGGCTTTTTCCCCCCCCCCAAGATGATGCAAAACTGTCTCTTCCACCTACAGGAAAGGGCTTTAACCATCCATTCCCTTCAGTTGGTATAAATTAATTGGCACTGCATCCATTATTGTAAATGGAGCAGTTTGACCAGGAAGGAAAAACAGACTTTTCTCCCAAACATAAAGCACCTAATAGGGATGAGTTGGCCATTTTACTGGGAGGGAAGAATTGGAATTTTGAATTTTTCTCACACTGAGCACTTTCTTAAGTTCTCTACATTTGCAGAATTGTTTTTGTGTTTAGTAAAATCTACAATTGCTCAAACAGGAAGGGCTGGTTTGGGGAACTCTTGCTTCCTAAGCAGCATCCCAGACAACATTTTTGTATAAGGTGTTGGCAATATGACTTTAATTAACGTATGTGTTGCACCTTGTATATGTTGTTACCCAGCCCAATACTTAATTTTTCCACTCAAAAAGAGGGACAATATATTCATTTGAAAAAGAAGGGTCTAGAGCTAGTTACGCTAAACTGTTGTAACTCTGGAGTAAGTTTCAAAGGATGACAGTATGACTAGAAGATACAAAGACGACAAGAGATGTACGAAAAAATTGTGATTCTCAGTTGCACTCTTGAATAGTTGGATGACCAAAGATACAGAAAAATCAAATGTTAAGGCGATAAGAGTTTTCCCACCTCCTACTGCAGCCCTTCCACAAAAAGTTGTTTAGGTGTATTCAAAGGCTATGTTAAATGAAAACTATATTCCCAGCTAGAGTGCAGTCCAAGGGTCTTGTTACTAGTGCTTTTAAAAAATGTCCTAGGTGCAGTTTTGACAATGCAAAATTTATTTTGAAGTGTAAGGAAAATCAACCTAAAAGGTTTTGAAGTAAGTCACACTGACTATAACTGGGTTAAATAGGTAGCTCCTTTCATTCATTAATTTTATAGCATGGCTCAAAAGTATAACCTAGATTGAAGCTTCCCTACGTTAATCCTTTTGACCAGGAGTTTTGGGTTAATTCTGCCTAAATTCTGGTAAGGTGATGATGAACATCAAGCTGTCATAATTAAATATGTGGGAAATCCCAAGCTGAGATATTCAATCCTTTTGTATAAATGTGTGTTAAGATCTGGATTCTGTTCAGATAAATATACATTTTATTTCAGTATGTTAATGATAAAATTTAGCAATCTATATTTATTTAGCAATATATTTTCCATTTTGCTCCATATGTAGTCTACAAAAAATAAATACCAAACTCCATCCGGCTATCATTTCTTTATTTTGCTACCATAATCTGAAGGCTGTGACAGATTACAAAGGCAAAAGGCATGTATGTTCTTAAATGTCATGTCTGTTTCCTACATAGTTTTCCTGCCAAGAAAAATTGTTCTTAATGCTTAAAAGGTGAAAATCGTAGCTTTTACATATGAATTTACAAAATCAGTAACAGTCTATCATCTTCGACATAAATGTTTAAACCAAAATACAGAAAAAACAGTTCCTCTTACCTTTTTCGTACCAAGTCAAGAATAAGGCATCATTATTTCCAGGGTTCCAGAAGGAAATGAAAAATCTCCGTCACTTCTGTGAAGCAAAGACTACTGTTCAGTTGTATCTTGTCAGAGGGGATCTGCACCCTCAGCATCTCCCCACCATAAAGCATAGCACGAGTTGCCCTGGAGAAGGTAGTCTCTAAGACACTTTATCTCTAGACAGATACCTTTCATGACATTTCCCTCCTTTGGCTATAGATACCTAAGAAAGCACTATAGATACTGCAAGAGACAGTAGAACTAGTACTGTAATTTTCCAGTCACTTTTAAGCTATGTTGCTGTTGAAAGAATTGGTCATACCCTTCCCTTTTCTTCTCTGGCTTTGTTTTTTCAGGCTCCATGGCTCTGTAGGTATTTGTGTTGGTCAACAAGAGCACAGGAACTGTTTGGGGTCAAAATCACTGTGATTGCATGAGACACAATCTTTGCGTGCAGAGGAAAGAATGGCTTCTTTTTACAGAAGCAGTGCCCGTTTCTGCCAGCTTAGTGACTGTGAAAGTATGGCATTATAGAGTCAGTCCTGCCTGAATCCTCACTCTAGGGTTATTTGATGTTTCTATTCATTTATTCATTGCTCTCTGTCAGCTAAGGGGATAAAGAAAGAAAACGCACTGGTTTTAAAGTCTCATTTTCTGTTTAGACTGCGAAGATGCACTTCACTTTTTATCTTCCAGGCTTTCTAAACCCAAAGGACAGATTCCTATGAATGAAATAAAGATTTTTATATCATCTGGTCTCTTCTGATTTATTTCTACAGAAAGATGAGATAAAGACCATACAGATTTGTCCCTAAACAAAATGAAAGTAAAACAAAGTTGAAGTTAGCATTTTATAAATGTTTCAGTTATTTTCTAGGTCTCCACTATTGTTCTATGGAAATACAATATTGGAATAAAAAAAAATTAATACAACCTATTTACTCCATTTCAAGAGAAATGTAACTTGTTGACTTAGTGTTGTGCCCCTTCTCTACTTCTAAAGCTAATTTTATTAGTGTGGCTTCATAGCAGTGATATCTGTTAATATCTATGCACAAAGGAGAGTTTCATGTTCTTCACACAGTGATAGAACCCTGTTTTTAAACTCAGTACTTTCTGGTTTATTGTTGGGCTGAGGCACTGCAAAAAGGTTGTCACTGTAAACCTTCACAAAGTTGTCATTCTCTTCGCTTGACTCCATTTTGCTGTTAAAGTTTGTTGTAAGTAACTAAAGTATGGATCAGTTCCAAAAAACTGCATGCTTCTCTACTCGTAACTGATAAACCGAAAAGCCATCAGGGAAAGGTAGAGAATTCTTATTAAACCAGTGGTCTTGAAGCCATGAAGCAATATCTACTACCAATTTCCCAGATAGCTGGGCTCTTGCGAGTTCAATAGAAACCTGACATTTTTCAGGAGTGACTCATTTGAGGAAATTTCTTGGCTGTTTTGGGAAGCACTAAGGTATAAGAAGTGTTTGCTTTCCAGTAGAAGCTCTGTAGCAGAGGTGCCAGGGGTGTACTCTCCAAGGGCATTTGTGTACAGCTGGACTTTCATGCCCATCAGATTTATGAAACAGGTTGTTGCCAGTTTTTTTTCAAAAAGAAGCTTTAAACTGCCTCTTTGCATTCCAAATTTCCAATTTGCTAATAGACAAATTCCCAATTTGCTACGGATTTTGCAAACAAATTCCAAAAATAAAAAGTAAATGTATAAACTGAACTTGCTGGATTCTGGAGCGCTAGATTCTGTTAAATTCTAAAATTTAATATTTTCTCTGCTAAACACTAAAAGAAAAGTAAAACTGATGTCATAGCTCTACATAGCCACTCTGCTTTGGTACTCGGATTCATAGTTTATGGGGTGAAAGTGAAACAGGAAAATGAGATGATGGATGCATGAAATCCTTTTGGTTATTAAGAGCCACATTTTTGCAAACGTGAACATCTCTAGGAAAACATAATTTCAGTTCAAAGCAATCTTTTAGCTTCTCTCATTTCCTACTGTATGTTACAAAGTAGATTTCAAATAAAACCAAGTTGTCAGAAGTTGGTGACATTTCTCATCACACAAGAAGAAATGTAAGTAAGTTACAAAATGGCAGATGGGCATTTTTCCCATCTTCTGTCTGCTGTCTGGAAGAGGATCTGGCCGAGAGATCAATGCACCTGTCAGTTCCACATTAAATTACTATAGCTGAAGGAAGGCAGAAGCAATTTGCACCAAATGCTGCATCCCTGAGCAAAGCAGAGATGACGTTCTGATATCCAGATCACTCTGCTAGGCTACAGTTGGTCTGTAGTCCACTCAAAACTGATATAATGATTCATCAAGTTACAACTGGCTTAGGATGTGACTATATTGGTAGCTTTCCCCTCCCATACCCATTATGGGCCTTTCAGAAGATGCATTTAAAAGGCTGTTGTGAAACATGGGGACTACAATTGAAGCAGTGGGATTGGGGATTTTCATGTGTGTATTTTATAATGAGAAGGATACCACTCAGAGAACATCTCAAATTCTGCAAAATACAGTGAGCAGACTACTTCATAAAATCCAGTCATCTTGCTGTCCAGGCTTTCTTTGCTTCAGTATTTGTGTAATGTGTTAGTTCTTAATACAGCTCCACAGAAAAACTGCATTATAAAATAATTCCTATGAATGAAGTTGTTCTTCTGCGTGTTCAAGCTCTTAAGAAACGGCTGAAATAATTCACTCAGCTTTGCCTGACGCCACCCACCTATAACAACATCACACACATAAGCATGTATCTGAGCTCACTGCGTTTGAGTCTTTTCTGCTGCAGAGGTGACTGGGGGTATCTGAATGGGGATGGGGCTAGAAGCTGCAGGGCATGAGGATTGAGGTGTTCTCTCTGTAGGTTGGGGGTGGGGGGCAGGAGCCAAAGTTTCAAAACAGTGGTTCATTTTGCTTTAGAATTTTCTCTCTTTGATTATTCACTGCAATAACATGCCAAAAGAGACAATCCAAATTTAAATCTAATTTACTTTCTAAATGAAAAGAGAAAACACATTAGTGAACTGTGACAGACCTGTGCATACCTGTCAGATAATTTCAAATGATATCAGCGATTTCTGACCTAATTTACATAAGGTCGATTTACACTAACTCACTAATGTCATAAATTATCCAAGTTTTTAACCACTATGTTCTCACATGCGCTATAATTAAATCAAAACTGGATATTCTTTTTAAGTGGGACATCTTTATTTAAGCTGTTGGTTTAATGTGTTAACTTTTAAACCAGTCGCTCACATATAAAAATGCTTGAGCATCTAGGGATTACAGTGTAACGGGAGCTTAGATGAACTGTATAATAAGATAAACGTATATAGCCTCCTGTGATATACACTGTTTCTGATGAGATTTTGGAGTTCAGAGATAAATTGAATGGTAAGCTTAGCACTGTCTTGAGGGACCTTGAGTTGTAGCTTTGAGCTCAGGGAACTTGTGGTTTTGCAGTGTTGTTTGTTTACTTTACAACTCTTATTTGCCTGAATTTCTATTTAATTAAAACCTTAGAGAAATGAGACTTCTGTCTGAAATGGCTTCTTTATAACCTGAGACGGGGCTCTCGAGGAGGATTGGCTGTTTTGTGACACTAGCTTCCAAAATAATGACTGCCGTGTAATGTTATAGGGCATTTGCCAGCATGAAAAATTGTCCCTAATAGTTACGGAAAAAGAAAAAGTGTGTAGACAGCAGGGATTAGGAATTACATTAAGAAAACTATTACAGAAAAGATTTCTGTCTGTGCTTAATGTTCCACTGATTTCAGTAGGGTTCCTTACTATGCTTACGTTTAAGCACAGGCATAAAACTTCGCAGCATCAATGCTTTGGAGAATCTTGATGAGAGGTGAATAAGGATACAGATTGTCCCCTTACATGTATTTTTAAGTTTTGATAGTACTCTGTTGGGGTTACTGTAATTCATATCAGTATCAGAGTGGAGCAGTTAAGTTTCAAATCTTTTTACTGCAGTCTAGGAACTGGTAGTGATGGCAGTGAGTGCAATCACAGGGGGATGGACCTGATCAGATCCCCCAGGCCACTGCTCCTACCCCAGCCCCAATGACAATTCTGTACTAGTAAGAATATGTGCAGATAGGGCTTGCACTGCATTTTATGGGATTGCTGTGTTGGTAAAAGGCAAAGGAGGGGCTAAACAGCTTGTAGATTTTACTTTGAAGAAATCTGGGAAAACTAATTGCTCACACAGTTATTAGCAGTAGAGCAGAGAAATTAGAGGAACATTTTATAGGAAAAGGTCCTCTTGGACCAATGCACACGCTTCTACCATTTGAGCTAAGGGAACAGCTTACGTGTTTAGCAGTTGCGATAACAGGCTCTAGTCCTTCAGGTTGGCCCACTGCCAGAAGACAGAAAAGACACGTTTGGCCCATATGTCCAGGAAAAGCGTCTTCTGAACCTTCAGGGCTGATGTACTTTTAACCCCTGGTTGTACATAAAAACATTTTCTGACCTCCTGCTATCCTCTTCCTCCCTCTATCAGCACTCCAGCACATAAATCTTTTTAGTCTTCAGTAGGAACTTTAGTTGCTTGGAGTTTCTGATCCTCATATTATATACATACTTTAATTGCCTAATAGGTTTGATGCACAGCTTGCTGTGCTTGTTGCTGCTGCCTGTGTGGGAAGTTTCCAAAACAGCCCTGTACTTTACAATTTCAAATACCAGGTTCTGTTCTTTGTCTGTTGATTCAACCAGTGTATTTTTATTTTTATCTCAACAAGCGAATGGTCTAATTTTCAGAATTACTGATCATCATCTAATAGTGAGTGGCTGGGCAATTCTGAGTCATGAGAATATAGGAAAATCAGGACAGTAGTTTTGGAAAGTCCTGAATAATGGATGGGCAAATAATGTATGGAAAAAAAAGCTTAACAGGAGTCAAGGGAAAAGAATCAATAAAAAAGAAGCTTGGATTTGTATAGCAGCCCTAGCCGCTTAGTTCTGTTGACTCAGGAGATATAAAGAGGTAGCACAAATATCCCATATAAGTTCAACAATAACCCTGAAAAACTCATCTCTGAGGCATATGCCAGCCCTGAGACAAATATTGGAAGGACAATGCCAACTGCACCATCTCTACCGTGAAGAAAATGGTGTCCTTCTCTGTAACAGCTGGAAGAAACGAATGGGATGAATCTATGACCTGGGAGAGGTGATGGAGTGCATGCTCAACAAGTCTGCAGATGGCACCAAATTGTGAGGAGCAGTTGGTATGCCCAAGGGCAAGGCTGCCATTCAGATGGATCTAAACAGGCTACAGGAGTGGACAACTGGGGCCTTATGAAATTCATCACAGACAAATGCCAAGAGCTGTACCTGGGAAGGAAGAGCCTTTTGCAGCTGATCCAGGCTGGGAAGCAGCTCTGCAGGAAAGGCCCTGGGATTCTGGCAGACAGGGAGCTGTTGAAGAGCTGTTGAACAAGAGACAATGGACATCATAAACTGAAACATGAGTGGTTCAGACTGGACATGAGGAAAGCCTTTCACACCATGAGAACAGCTGGGCACTGGAACAGGTTGCCAGAGAGGCTGTGCAGTCTCTGTCCTTGTAGATTTTCAAGACCAGATGGAATAAAGCCACCTGTCCTTACCTCAGAGCTGACCCTGCTTAAAGTAGGAGGTGAGATTAGAGACCTCCTCTGGTCTCTTCTGACCTGAATTATTCTACGATCCTGTGACAGAAAAAGGTCAAGAGAATTAAGAAAATGTAGAAATAAGTGAAACACTGTTTTATATTTATAAGCAGCAAATAGTCAGGGGGAAACCCAGTCAAAAAAGATGAAGATGAATGATGCTGGCACTGCCAGTAGTCTAAATGAATTTATTTGGCCCATTATTCATGAGAAAGGCTGAAGAAGGTCAAATTCTGGAAACCAGAGTAAGTGAGATGTTAAAAGGTTTTATGATTATGCTGGAGCAGACAGGCAATTAGAAGTATTAAAAGCTGACAAGGCACAAGGTCAAGATGAATTATGTATTTCAGTATTCTAGCAGGAGTGGGAAGAGAAATATTTTGAGCAGCACATGCTTTGCAACAGTGGAGCTTCAAAAGATGAGTCTAAGTCTGAAGAACCGAAAGTGAACAAACATGCCCTTGTATACAAGGGGGCTTTATTTTGCCCAAGTTCAGCTTCCACAGGAAGACAGCAGGAAGGGAAGAGTTTGTGAAAAGGAGAAGGGTCCAAATGAAAGCAAAACATGTTCCTCTGTGTGATGTTCTGTATATGTCCTCAAAATAATTAATCTAAATTGTCTTGCAAGTTTTACAGTTCCTTGCAAGAACAAGTAATACAGGCCCGCACAGCCTGGTGGGTGACAGCAGCAGCTATGTTTTTATCCCCTCCCAGGTGTGTGAACATCAAAGAGGCATTATGAAGAGCTGCTTGATTCACATAGGTGAAACAGTATCTTCAGATTTTCTCCCTGAGGACCTAGAGCACCATACTTCCTGGACTATGGGGGACTATACTTTCTCTGATTAGCCAAAGGAAAAATAAACAGTAACCAAATCTGTGCATGACTGTTTCAAGTCTTTAGAGGATAGTTACCTCCAATATAAATGCAACTGCATACACTGATGACACTGATACACAAAAGCAACAGATACTAAGAAGAAAAAAAGCATAAAGAGACACAGTGAAAGTACAAGATAATCAGTATCCATAAACAAAGTCCTCTATCTGAAAACAAGTTAAATAACATTAGTGTAAATGAAGATACATTTAGTAACTAAAATATTAACATGCATAATATTCATCTTATCTTTTCATTGCTAGCCCTTGTTCTCATGGGGGACTTCAACTTACCAGATGCCTGCTGGGAATACAATACGTCAGAGAGGAAACAGTCTAGGAGGTTCCTGGTGTGTGTGGAAGATGGTAACTGCCTGACACAGCTGGTGAGGGAGCCAACCAGGGGAGGCTCCCGCTGGACCTGGTGGTTGTGAACAGAGAAGGCCTGGTGGGTGATGTGATGGTTGGAGGCTGTCTTGGGCATAATGATCATGAAATGATAGTTTTTGATCCTTGGAGAAGTAAGAAGTGGGGTCAGCAGAACTGCTGTCTTGGAGGGCAGACTTTGGCCTCTTCAGGAGCCTGGTTGACAGAGTCCCTGGGGAGGCAGTCCTGAAGAGCAAAGGAGTCCAGGAAGGCTGGACATGCTTCAAGAAGGAAATCTTCAAGGTGCAGGAGCAGGCCGCCCCCATGTGCCGAAAGATGAGCCGGTGGGGAAGACGACCAGCCTGGCTGAACAGAGAGCTTTGGCTGGAACTCAGGAATAAAAGGAGAGTTTATGACCTTTGGAAGAAGGGGCAGGCAACTCAAGAGGACTACAAGGATGTCGTGAGGTTATGCAGGGAGAAAATTAGAAGGGCCAAAGCCCAGCTGGAACTTAAACTGGCTACTGCTGTAAAAGACAACAAAAAATGTTTCTATAAATACATCAGCAACAAAAGGAGGGCTAAGGAGAACCTCTATCCTTTACTGGATGCAGGGGGAAACACAGTGACAAAAGATGAGGAAAAGGCTGAGGTACTTAATGCCTTCTTTGCCTCAGTCTTTAATAGTCAGACCAGTTGCCCTTCGGGTACCCCGCCCCCGAGCTGGAAGACAGGGACGGGGAGCAGAATGAAGCCCCCATAATCCAAGGGGAAATGGTCAGCAACCTGCTACACCATGCAGACACACGCAAGTCTGTGGGACCGGACGGGATCCACCCAAGGGCACTGAGGGAGCTGGCGGAGGCGCCCATCAAGCCACTCTCCATCATCTATCGGCAGTCCTGGCTCACCGGGGAGGTCCTGGTTGAGTGGAGGTCAGCAAATGTGACGCCCATCTACAAGAAGGGCTGGAAGGAGGATCCGGGGAACTACAGGCCTGTCAGCCTGACCTCGGTGCCGGGGAAGGTCATGGAGCAGATCATCCCGAGTGCCATCACATGGCACATATGGGAAACCAGGGGATCGGGCCCAGTCAGCATGGGTTTATGAAAGGCAGGTCCTGCTTGACTGACCTGATCTCCTTCTATGACAAGGTGACCCAACCAAGGTTGTTGGGGAGCCAGGCGCTGAGTGGAACATGCAAATACCTATCATACACACTAAGTCTGTAACCACCCTGCAGCAGGCAGGGCTTGTCTCAATTTACACACGGCCTGCGTACTTCATAAGGGTACTGCTCATTTCAACCTGACTTTTAAAAGCACAAAAGGAATATTATCTATCCAGTCAATGTGAACTGGATGCATAATACTTATTTGAACCTTTACTTGTACTTCTCACATCCCCTCTCTCTGTTATCTACTCATTGCAATTAAGTAGGGAGCTTTGCACAATATCCTCCTCCCTCTTGCTGAGAACTGTTCTAGTTTATTCTATCAGGAGAAAAGTACAGCTTCTTCAGCTTCTAGAAACCTGATTCATCGACCTGTGACCACAGGGGCATTCCTGGTAAGTGCCTGCATATCCCACAGATCTACAGGCTTCACTTCTGGAGGTCATTGTTAAACTAAGGAAGAAGAAGGGAAGAGAGTGAGTTAGAAACAAGAAGTTGAGACAAAAGGAGGGGAACTCTAGAAATACTGGCTCTGGGCCTCTCACAGTACAGAGCAAAGGACTCTTATTTCCTTCTCTCTCTGGGGCAATACACGTGGAGTCAGATGGAAGTTCAGCAAAATATTACCCTCTGTATTCAGTCTTTCTTTCATTTTTATTTGAGTTTCAGATCTCGGGTTATGATTGGTCTCTCTTTTGTTTGATTTTTAGGGAAAGGAGAGATATAGCAGCGAAAGCTAAGACTAGGGCAATAACTACAATATAGGAAGCAGAAAGAATACTGAACAGATACGAAAAATGCAAGGGAATGTATTTAACAGTGGAGTGATAGGGTTGGAGATACAGATTTAGAACATCAGGGTATCCTGCAGTTAGATGTCAGGGCCCTGAGGGTGCCACTGGCCCTGCAGCCCCTGGCTGTCTTTGGCCGCAGCACGGGTCAGCCCTGACACAGCGCAGCGGGCTCTAGGATCAGGCTGCTGGAGAGGCACTGCGGTTACCCCACTGCCCCCTCTCCCTGTCAAGTGCAGAGGGGCTGTGGCCAGCGGATGAGGAGCTCGGCCTGCTCAGCTGCCCCGTGGGCAGCCCCTCCTGCTTCTCCCTGACCAGGGAAGTGTTAAGAAAGGCACTTTCCACTTGGCTTTTCCAAGCCTGTATGAAAGGAAAAGCCCCTAGGCTGGGTGAGAGCAGAGACACATAGCTTAGAAAGTTTCCCTTCTTGAGTCTTAGTGGTGGCCATTTTGACTTTCTCTTCAAAAAGTATGTATTTTACTGATAATTTATTAAAGGACAAAGCATGGCATTAGGCACCAGTGAGCATCTAATAGAAGCAGAATGACTAGAAGAAGATTGAGAACACTGCAGGCTTGTAAATCTGATCTCAGTGGCAGAAAATACATGGAGAGCAATTATGCACACAGAACATTTATATATATGTAATTGCTTAAGGGGTAGTCAGCATGGATCCTGGAAAAGAAGATTAGGCAAGATAAATGTGCTTGGTAGCTCTGAGTAGGCAGGACAGAGATAGTGGGTATCATTTATCTGGATTATGGGGAGGGAGGGGAAAATTTCTTAATCCTACATAAACCGAAAGATGACTCATTTTCAAAGTCCATAAACATAGCTTAAGAAAAGATTGCTAGTGGACTGGATTATAGCAGGTAGAGACAACAGGCATAAATATCATGTAACACTTTTATTACAAAAATTCTCCATCTGAGTTTCAGAGACTGCTTAGTGGACCCCTGAGGCTTTGTGTTTCTCTCTACTGCATGTAAGTAACCCCTACTGACTTTAGTACTGTCCTAAGGTAACCCAAGTCACTGCAGCCGTTTCTATAGCGGAGGCTTGATCCTGTATCCACTTATGAATATCTACTTTGACAAAAGTTAGGAATAGAGGAAGGGCTCCAACCTGGCATCCAGGACCCTGGTAGTTATTAAGTCAGCCATTTTAAGATGTGGTGGAACACGTTAAGACCACATGTTGCATTAACTCAGGGATGGAAACCACTGGAGCCAGGACAACTCTCTGGGCCTCCATCTTCGTTTTCATTTCCATCTCCAGCAGCCACTTATGACTTTGCTTTTACATGAAAAATTTCAGAACTTAGAGCAGAGTCCTGCATAAGGACTCTCCTGTTTAAGGCCTTACTGCTGGCAGTGCCACCCCTTCTCGCGCGAGGCATCCACCACGCCTCAGGGCGAGTGTCCTACGACTACAGCGGCTGGAACTTTAAAACTGAAATAGCTTCAAAAACTCATTTTAATTCTGCACTGAAGGCTTCACCCAGTTTACATAGGGAAATTAAATTGGTCAGAGTAACTTT
The DNA here is from genome assembly GCA_020745775.1 of Theristicus caerulescens. Classification (NCBI taxonomy): domain Eukaryota; kingdom Metazoa; phylum Chordata; class Aves; order Pelecaniformes; family Threskiornithidae; genus Theristicus; species Theristicus caerulescens. The sequence goes on along the minus strand of CM036568.1, from coordinate 20,539,337 downwards.
CAGAGTTGACAGTCTCATTTTCCAGTTCTCAAGCACAAAGTGAACTGTTTCATGGGGGCTTCTAGCATTTTGAGAAAACGTTTAAATAAACACACTGCTGCTTCTTGCTGGCCAGACTTTACTGTTGTAAGCACTTCTCTTCAAGTTGTGCTTTACAATCACCTCCCCGGATGAAGCTGCTTTTTTGTACACACCAATCCTCATGTCTGAGGCCCAAGTCACCTTTACCCCTTAAACTGCATAGGAGCAATTAGTTAAAAAAGATGAACTCCACATTATTTTTTTTTTCCATTTTTCTCTTCTGAGAATGAAACCCCATAATGTGTGCCACAACTACCGGCACAGGAGAAACGTGAAAGCAGAAAGTAAAAACTGAGACGCTCACCTCCTGCTGGCAGGTGGTCACCCTCCTCCTCGTCGCCGTCGTCATCGCCGTCGTCGTCCTTGTCGTTGTCGCCATCGTCCTTGTCGTTGTCGTCGTCGTCGCCGCCGGCGGCGGCCCCGCCCCGCGCCCGGCGCGGCAGCTGCAGCGCCCCCTGCCGCGGCGGGCGATGGTTCTGGCATTCAAAATGGCGCCGCCCGGCTGAGGGGTGAGGGCTTTTGGCGGGATTTCGGCACCCGAGGCTTGAGGGAGTGGCTGCAGGTTTGTTTTTATTAATTTTTTTTTGCTTTATTCTTTCAGCATTGTGTTTGGGACTACTGTCTTCTTGTCCTTTCCTTTGCAGTGTTACCCTGTCTTGAGAAAATTTCAGGAGAAGTTGCTGTGCTTGTTTAGATACTATGGGATTAATTTTTTTTTTTTTTTTGAAGTATAGTGGTTTAAGCTGCTTACTTAAAAGGGGTTTTGAGGAATCTTTTTTTCCTGATCTTTTAATACTTCTGACTTCTCCAAGTTGTAAAATGAGTTGACTGTTGAGGTGTGAAGCTTTATGTTTTTGCTATGCACTTGCTACTGTGCTGCTTGCGACTGTAGCCTCAGTGATACTGAGGCTGTGAGAGCTTCTGTGGAGACTTTGTTGTGCTTTTAAGTGCTTGACGTGCCATTTTTGCTATAAAAAGTGTAGCTTTTACAGGTGTTCTAGGTAATGTATGTGCTGTTCTGAGTTAGTGTGTTTTATGGCTACAGATGTGTCTTTATCATGGTTCCTATTTAGAGCATTTATTTCTGTGGTGGGTTATTGTAATACTGCTCACAGGTATTTTGCGTTAGCATATCATCATACTCTGCTCGCTCCCTGTGTTTCCCTTTATTTAGATCAGATGAATAGAAGAAATAAGACTCCTTAAGGCTTTAGCTGAGGTTCAGGGCCATCATCTGTGTCTGCATGGCAGCACCCAAGCGCAGCCTGTAGCAGGTGCGGAGGTTTAGTGCTGCAGGCGACGTGCATGGAAACTGCGGATGGAGTTTCTCCATGGTAGTTACACTCCCTTTCTAAATTAAGGCCAAGTCTTCAGAATGCATTTTTGTTTTGGTTTTGTGCTGGGAAGAGGTTACAGAATGAAGAGTTATGAACATCTTCACCTTCAGGTGGGGAAAAATCCACCTCTTTTCCTTGGCCTTGTTCCCACACAGGTAAGTGCAGCTAGCAATTATCTCGGTGCTTTCAAAACCAGCAGCTGTTGTTTGAGCATGCTCTTTTTCCCTACAAAAGGAAGCAGGAATGCAGGATAGATGCTAATTGCTTCTAGTAATGCATTAAGTAGTGCAGCTTAACATGTGGTAATGATGTGAACAGCCTGTCATCTACAGTAGGGTGGAATTTGTGTAAAGCCAGTGTTTTTCAGGACAAGTGAGCTACAGCTGCTGGCCTGGGAAGAAGCCTCCTCTAGTGCGTAGCCCCAGTGCAAGAGCAAGCACAGCTATCCCTGGAGGAGTTTGCCAAGCCTGTTCTCGAGACCAGCCCGTTCTGGAAAGTGTACCGTCTTGTTAAATGATCTGTTCTCCTGCTTAACCATTCCATTATGAGAAAGGTGGTTTTTGTGTGTGTGTTGTGGTGGGTTTTTTGGTTTGCTTGGTTTTTTGTTTTGTTTTTGTTTGGGTTTTTTTGGTGAGTTGTCGTCTTGCTGAATTTAAATCTCTGTGTGTGCAGCCAAAGAGAAGAGATGTAATAGACTTAAACTGAAGCAAGGCAGCAAAGATTATTTGCAACAGTCTTTCCTCTTTGAGTGTTGCTAACTTGTTTAGTCTGTCCTTGGGAGCCGTGGTGTCGCTTTGACTTTGAAGAGTGTGTCTGAGGCTGAGAGCCCCTGCCCGTCACTAGGGCTTCCTCGTGTTGCTGCGACAACGGCGGTAAATGCCGAGGGTAGTACACAGGGAAAATTCCCGCGTTTTCAGCAGTGAGCCGTTTGCCTCTGGAGTTGTTTCTCTGCAAGGCTGCCGCAGGAGGACAGTATTGTCCCACGTAACTTGCTCGGGTTTATCAGCTTTCTCAGAACAGATGGCACATTTGTTAGACTTCATTGAGTATATTTTTTCGTTTATTGAAGCGTGAGGGAATTTCATGTTTGCCGGTAGAAGCAGATAGGTAGTTAAAAATTTATAATGTTTATTATTTCTTTATGTATTTATATTGATAGAAGCAGCAAAGTAGCTGGTTTATCTTCATTTGTCAATTTGACGGACACATGCTAATAGTGTGAGTAGGACGTTCATTTCCCCTCTGATGTAACACTTGCAGAATAGATGATATTTAGTTGGTAGTGTGTACACATCACTTGCTGGATGCTACCTGCCAAGCCTTAAGATTTCAGGTGTGTTTTTTGACAGGGAGGTTAGAATGGCTGGTGGCAATAGGATCATTTTTGGGGGAGGGTGTGTGGAAATGTGTCTGCTTTTTCCTTTTGTGCAGGATAGCTGAGAAGCAATAACAACGAAAATTTGTGTGACTTCAAGCAAGTTGTTGTATTGTACTTTTCTTAACTGGTAATAAGAAAATAATGATCACAATTGACTTGGGATTTTTCTTGTAAAACATACTGAGATCTTGGGGTGGAAAACACTATAAAGGATTTAGTTTTGTTTATCTAATTAAAATATAAACAATCTCATTTTAGTAATGTGTGAAATCTTTCTGTTTTAAATGGAATGTTCATGTGCTTCATTTGGAAGTGTCAGTTACTCGTACGTGATGACAGAAGTGCATCAATAAAGTAGCCAGGAACAAAATACCAGAGCCTTCTCATTCTGCCTCTTGACACTGTGGAAATCCTAGTGTTTAATTTTCACTTACTGCAGAAAATTGCATAAGCATTGAAAAGAAATGCGCCTGTTCCTGAAATGCACTTTTGCCCCCTTGTCTTTGACCCTGACACACATGTTGGCGCTGGAAATAAAATTCTGGCAGTTTTGCTTGGTTCAGTAAAAGGCAAGTTTGCAGAGACAGGCCGGAAATACATTCCTGCTCTGTAGATTTATCACAAAAATGCCTAAAGCAAACAGCAAAGTAAGTTTGCTTTACTGGAGACAAACTCGCACCTTTGCTATTTCAAAGACCCTGTTTACACGTTAAAGCCGTGGCTCAGTCTGTCTGTCTTCTTAAACTACCAATCTATAGGTGCTGCCTGAAGGCACTTGCAAAGAAAAAAATCGGGAGATATCCTGCTGCTATCATGGTCTAACAGAAGCGCTTGATGTTCTGAATATAGAATGATTGTGTTTCAGTAGTCTGAAAGCCTGGAGAGCTGAAGCTGAAATGATGGCACATGTGTGCTGTCACCAGCAAAATCTGATTGCTCTGCATAGGAAAAGTCCAATTGAAGTTATCCAGACCAATACGAATCTTCCTGGTGCAAAATGCATTCCCAATAAGCCTATTAATGGGCTATATCATAAAAAGATTTCAAAAAGGTCAGTTGAAATGACTCTTTATGTTATCTTCCTCAAAGGCTCTGCCTACGCTTGGAATAGGGTTGTGTTTGAAAATGGCGTTGAGGCACAGTTTGAGTTCAGCTCTTGCTGTTCCATTACGACAATGATTTGGCAGCCTGGCAAGAGCTTGGATGAGATGTTAGAAGCTACGTTTTCCTCTTGGAGGAGGAGGGGAAGGGGTTTACTTTTGTTATATTTAAACAAAGTGCTGTCTGGCACAGGTACTTTGAATTTTTATTTTTTTTTTCCTTAATATGGCTGGGTTTGTGCTAAACATTTTTCTGTGTTACACGTCATGGAAAACATGGAATCCATCTTGAATTGCTTTTAAGACTGGTTTCAGTATGGCTTTCCTTCTCAGAATAGACCCAATCTGTATTTGCAAGGAATTAATGAAATTATTATAGATTATGAAACAGATCTAGCAATACAAGTATGTTATAAGCACATAACAAGAAATTGCTGCTGTCACATGGTGGTTGTGAAAGTAAATGAACAGAAAGAAGAAGGTGATGGAAGAATAAAGGTGCAGATTTGTTATACTGGCTAGAAAGTGAATGCAATAAGCTTGTAGTACAATTGAGAAGAAAATTCAAGTATTTAGATAGTCTATTCTGTGCTCTGTTTGCTGGAAATGATGGATTTGTATTTAGGCACTCCAAGGAAATGTAAGTGGTGGTTATTTGTTAGGAATGCAGGTAACTTGTCAGTTTTCCACTGGGCACTGTTGTTGGCACAGTTTCTGTTATGAAACTCCATATTAAATATAGACACAGATAGGTAAAAAAATAAATTCCTCATTTCCCTTTCTGTCTAGGAAAATGCTGTTAATGTTTTTCTCGAACTGCTCCCTCTTTCCGGAAGATGTTATTACAGTTAATAAAGTAGGCACCATGGTTTGGTGAGGACTACCAAAAAGAAGAAAAGCTCCAAAATTCTTATCCATGGAAGCTGCTGATGGCTGCTTCTTTCTTTGTATTACCTCTTTATGGCTGGTTCTGCATCATCACTTGCTTGCGTGTGTGTTTATTACATTCTCAGTTATGTCACGGAAATTTTTCTTTGTGTTGAAAGATCACCTACAAATGTAATGTAAATGAAAGAATATTGTTGCAATGCCAACTCTAAACATTTGCTTGTGAATGGGTGCCTTATCTTCAAAATCCTCTTGATGGCACTGGAGCCTTAGATTTATATGCTCAGAAGCCCTTTCTTTTGGGTACCAAATCCTATTATCTAGGTTAGCTCATCTGTATTCAAAAGATCAATGTTGCGTTATTACAAAGATCCTTTCAAGTGTAAAAAGGATGGCACTTCATTACAGAAAGTAAAAGAAACTAATCAAACTTTCTTGGTGAAATCATTGACTTTTTTAAGTAAAGGGCAAATTTAAGAATTTGAAAGTCCGAAATGTAAGAGAGTCTTAGAGTTGAGGCTCTGTGCTGCTCTAACTAAAAGTTCCTGTAACATAGTTCTTGGATTTTCATATAATCTGAACAAGAAAGTGGTGTGATGCAGCTCTCCTGAAGGCTTCAGATTAAGCCAGGTTGCCATTCGCCCTCCTGAAATCTGATGTACTATATAGCTTTAGAGAACTGTCCAGTGTGCAAAGAGGGTTTTTATATGAGAGAACAGATGAGGTCATCTCTTCATTTAGGACAGTTAGGCTGTGCTTTAGCACTGTGCAGATTTTCAGTAAACCTGAAATCAGAGTGGACTTAATTTGAGTCCTTGTCTAGGTTGTCATGTAGGGTTGTGCAAGTTGTCATAACAAATAATCAGCTATTTTCTCTCCTTTTTTTTTTTTTCCTCTTTTCTTTCATTTGTGAAAGGACAGCACACAGTTGTACAGTTCCCTGGTTTATTACTGATAGCTAGCTCTCCTATCTCATGCCTCTTACTTCTAGCTTTCCAAATGCTTTGCTACAGAAATGGTTGTTACCACTTTACATTGCCTACAGATAGATACAGGGCAGAACCCAGACCACCGAGCTTCCACTCCTCAATGAATTGGTGCTGATTAGCAGCTCATCTGTGAACACCTCACTATGAATATTTGTAATTTGTGCTAGATTTACATATATTACTTTTTTTTTTGCTTATTTCCCCTGTCTGATTAGGTGACTTGTGTAGCTCACCAGCACTGGCAGACCTTGCCATTGAACATGCTGCTCAGAATTCCCTTTTGGTGACTGAGTGCTCGGTTCATTTTCATGAATAAACCTCTAGCATCTGATCATCTACAGAACTGAACATAAATGGGTTATGAATGCAGCCAAATCAAAATTCAGCTTTAGTTTGCATGCATATTCATGAATATTTCTTCCCACCACTTCCTTTCTCACTGACAACTTGCACGAGTGTAACTGAATTGCCAAAGTTCAGCGCGATACCAGATCTTGCAGGCGCTTAAAGCACATCAGTCTGGCCAACTTGTACCAGTTTTTACTTTGAACTTGAAGGAAGCTGGTTTGAATTCAGGACATAATTGGGGGCTTAATGAAGTCATTTGGAAAAGATAGAAAATACACCTTAAAAATCTGAATGAAGAAAGCAAAATCACGGAATTGCTTCAGTGATATCCTGGGAATGAAGCAGACTAGCTTTATTGGCTTCCAGTCCCCTTGTTGTGATTAATAGTTAATAGCATCACAGTACCTACCCTCTCTGTACTTCAGCGATTTTTTTTCTTTTTCTCTGAGTTTCAGGTTCTCTAAAATGACCTGCAATGCACATGCTAGGAGAAAGCTAAAAAGAGTTGTTTTAAAATAAGAATCTTAAAAATTAATCTTGTGACGTATCTAGGAAGAATTTGCAGGAAGGTGTGGCTGTAAGATGTAGTCTTGCATGCTGACATATCCCCACTGACCTAAAATAATTCTTCCAGTTTGTTCTTATCTGCTGTTTAGTATTGAAATTAGTTTTTGTGGCTAGTATTTGCAAGATGCATTGACTTGATGTCTGAGCACGCGTTTCCTTAAAATACATGGTTAGAGTCCCATTCTTGACTTTGGGGACATTCTTGACCTCATCTGGACTTAAGCCAGGGCATCTTTCTTTGTTTATGAACTATTTCATAAGTGTTGTGCTCTGCCTTCTGACATTGGAACACTGGAGTGGATTCTCTTATTTCGTTGTTTTGTGGATTCTCTTTTTTCTTTGTTTCTGAGAAAGCTGCATATCGTCCTTGCATGTGAAGGAAGCTGAGACTTGTTCTTATGAGAAGAGAAAAATTCTTTCTGTAAAATTGGCTTCTATAACTGTGGTTAGTTCCAGTTGAATTTCTCAAAATTAGCTTCTGTAAGAGAAGTAAATATTCCTTCCCAGCCAATTTAGTTTACAGGTAACTATGTAAAAGGCTTCTCCAGGTAATCTGATTAAGATGAAATGAAAAGCCAAGGTAGGTCATAGTAACAAAAAATATATTTGACAATAAACTGGGATTCAGTGACTGTTAACTTGCTTTACATACAAGGTCTATGTATCACTCAAAACACTAAAATGGAATAGACATGGGCAAGACTTTAGTGTGTAGGGCTCAAATTGGTTTTCTGCACAGTGGTGTACTTTACCCTAAATGAAGGGTAAATTGTTCAAATTGTGGTTTTTACACTATGCAAAACTCAGTGCTAAGTAATTTTCAGCAGTGTGGCTGTCTTAAGCTAGTGCTGAATCACTTGGTTTTCAGGCTGATATCACTGAATTCTCCAAGAGATTAAAATTTTCATGTTGTGGTCAAAGCTTTGATGCTTCTTTGCTGTCCCATCAGTGTATATAGGATTTAACATGTGAAATGGCAGACCAGTTTTACATGGTGCGCTGCTCTATTTATTTTCTCCCTGTATCACAGAACTTATTAATTCAAAAAACAATGATGATACAATCTGATGTGTGGTAGTGATATTTTTTTAAATTCTTCAATTATGGTACAGACACTGATAACATAAGCCACTCTAGATAGTTCTCCCTGTGGTGATTCCAACTACAGACTTTTTTTCTGGGGGTTGGCATATTCACATAAGCACACCAGTCCAGCCCTTGTCCCCTTGCTAGTATGTCCAATAAAGAAAGCCTGACCTGCGCTAACATCCGTAGGGTTATGTATTATATGTAACTGTCAAAGTTTTGCTCTTGGTCAGGAGGGTCTTGTGTGACACGTCTTCTAGTACTAATGAACCAGAAAATACCCAAATAAAGGTGCTGCTTCTAATGATGGACTCCTGTCACCATTTAACTATCAGTGACAAAGACTTTATGAATAGGAATACTCTGATGTACTAAAAAAATAAATACATCTCTAAGGTTGCTTGTGTGAACAGAATTGCTTCAGATTCTACCTCATCCTGTTTAAAACTCTTACTAAGTATGTGTACCAGTTTTCTAGAACTCAAAAGTATAACACTTTATCTGGTGTCGGGAAGAGACTCCCATGATACACTTTACTTAGTTTATGTTCATTAAGAGATTATATTTACAAAACAACCTTGGCTTTCTGGTTGTTCGATAACTATTTCAAACTGGTTAAAAGTATAGGGTACATGAGTAACTGCAGGATGAGGAAGTAATCCCATCAAATTGTATTTATTCAGTTGTTTTCAGACCTCTGAATGGGCATTGCTTGTGGTTTCAGCTGCAATGTACTATTCACATCACCTGTAAAAATCAGTCTGGATGTCTCTATTTGTGGAAAGAGACCTTTTTATACTTTTGATGATATTATTTAAGCCAGCCTATTACTGAACATGCAAAGAGGTGAGAACATCAGTCTCAGTGCTATAACTGCTTCTCAAATCAGAGAAACTTTCCTCATGTGGATGGTGCCCTTTTTTGGAGTCATAACTTGCTCATTCAGCCATAGTACATGGTGGCACAAACAACCAGTTATGAAAGAAATTAATCATCCCATTAACATGTGCATCATAACCCTCACCTTGGGAGGTGTGGCATGGATTTGTTAATGTCAGTATGTTCTCCATTGTGTATCTGATAAATTGGAGTATAATGTGGTTTTGCTCTTCAGTTTGTTTAAAAACTAATTTTGAATTGGAAAGACAAAATTAACCAAACATCTCTGTGCTTGTCTTCATGCTCTGTGCGCCACTTGCATCAGCTGGACGTTGAACTCAGTATGTACAGAGGCTGGCAGAAGTTTACAAGTGGGGAATCCAGGTAATAAACATGTAGAGGTCACAGCACGCTCTAGAGCTGGGCAGGTAACATTTTACTGCCAACACCACAGTACTGTGATTTTTTTTTTTTTTTTTTTTTTTTTTGGTAGCTCTGTGAGGTTTTTACCTTTCTGACTTTGTCTAGGGATCAGAAAATAGTGAAATTTCACAAGGAATGATACTGGATGTAAAATTTTTATAAAGCAGAACCAGTGTTTGGCAGCATTTGATAGCTAATTGTTCAAACATGCTTGTAAGCATGCCGTTTATGAGCATGCAACTCCTCGTCATACCTTCCTTGTTTAAGCTGCTGAAAAAAACCCTAGACCTAACCTGGATGTAGCCGAGTATCTTACAGCCATTACATAACAGAAATGGGTGTTAGACCAAGGCCATGTATTTTAAAACGTCAACAGTTGGCATCTATTATCTGGCAAGGCTGAACTGTCCTTGGCATCTGCCACTGCAAAGCTCTGTCCCTCCTGCCAATTTTTTAAATTCCTGTGTGTGGTTTTTTTAATCTGTTCTTTGTTACCTTCCAGGTTGCACTGGGTAAGACCAGACTCTTGCCTCCCACTTTGAATAGTAAGCTGCCCTTCTTCAGACCCACATATCTCAATAGGCTGCTTTTTCATGTTTCTCCAGTGTTTGTCATTACATTACTCTCTAATACTTATCAGGTGACTGAGGAACAGGACTAGCTGAAGATTCCTTTTTAAAGATGAAGATTTGGGCTAATATTATAGTATAATACAAGACAAAAAAGAAAAGGAAAGACAAGATGGCTCAAATAAGGTTCTAATCAGATATACTGACAGAATTTACTCCCTAATTTATGATGTGACTGTGCTCTGCTCACAAGTGGCTTGAGTTGAGAGGTAACATCTCCCTTAAATATGAGCAGTAATTCTAAATAGGACTGAATTTTGCTTCTACAACTTGAACAAAAAATTGGAAAAAAAGTGATTGCATTTCCTAGCTCTTACTCCTTGCACTGCCACAAACACAGCTGAATTTCAATGTTGGCTGGGTGACTTGAAGTTTTCCACCCCTCATTCCTGCTTCCCCATCGCATCTTGGGAAGTCTTATATCTCCTTTGCACAGGGAATGCTAAACTGGCTGCTTTGTGCTCTAGGTGAGGCGTTGGAGATGGCAACACTGAACTAAATTATTGTGAATATAATATTTGATAGTCCAACTACTCTATCCTTAGTTCTCCACTTCAAGCTAATAATGGAGAAAACTGAGCATAAACTAGTACTTACCTTAAGGAGATTGAAGCATCTTTCCTTATATGTTATGATGGATTCACCTTGGGGTTTCCTTGTATTTCCTGAAACATCTGGTATTGGCTGCTACCAGAGATGAGATGCTGGATTAGATGAGCATTGGATAGTTGTGGGTTTGTTTGGGTTTGGTTTTTTTTTCCCCCTTCTGGAAACATTAGCAGCAAATATACTACATAGGTTGCATGAGTATATTAAAGAGTAGAAACGTGTCTTGGGCTGAGGTTTTGCATTATTAACTATCCCATTAGAGAAGATTTGTAAGAACACATACAAATGTAGTTAGTAATTATTAGGTTATTGGTGGGCAATAATGGCAGGACAGTAAAAGCTACTTTCTCTCACTTAGCAGTGATTGTGTCTACAGTTGTAACATGATTTCTAAACTATGTGTTAGATGTGCTTTTATTCCCTACTTTTTTTGTGGGTATTTACATTTTATCTAGTTTGCTCAGGTCATGTAACAGTTCTGTTACAAGTGTCCTTGGCACTCCTGCCCTGGAACAGAACCTGCTAAAGGAAGTAAATGGAAGTCCCTCCCTCCCTCCCTCTCTCCCTTCTTCTTCTTCCCCCCCCCCGTGGCTTCTATTTGCCATTTCTGTCACTGTTATATTGCAGCCTTAGAGGATGCAGGACTGAAATCCTCTGCCATTTTATTGTGACTTATGAAGGCTAAAGTAGAGTGCACAAAGCTATCAAGCCAGATTACAAGTTCTTTTATGGGGCTGTTTTCTTTACATTTCAACAGTTTATTTGTTTACCAACTTTTTTCCACTGATACATCATCTTCAGGTGCTGATTTCAAGGGGAATGCTGTGCTTGATCTAAAGGAGGACACAAATAAATGTGGATTGTATCTGTAGCCTGATTTTGTTGTTTGTTTTTTTTTAATGCTCAAAGTAGTCTTACTATTCTTCTACAAAAGTAGCGAGAGTTGAGGGGAAAACAATTTTTTTCAATACAAATGTACGTTATTATTATCCATCCTTTGTAGAATATGACCCTATTTAAACAAGTGTATTAAAAATAGTTTTCTGTATTTTTAGACCTCTTTTTCTGACTTAGGCAAATGACTTGTACAAAACCTAATGAAGGCCAAGTCAGACATAACTGGCAAGTGGATTTATTCAGTCTCGTAGTAAATAAAGCTACAGTTTTGATCTATTTGTATTTTAATATAAGGAAATGAATCCACTACGTAATTTTTTACCTCTTAGACTTATTGTACATAGCTTAAAATTTGTCCTGGAACTGCCTGGCTCCTCTTCCTGTGTCTTGATTTTTCTGGTGCTGTATCCCATGTGAATTAGAGCAGCTAACTTATGCCACTGGTACATGGTACTAGGGGACTCAGTTAACAAAGGATTTTGTTTAACAAGAGCAAGATGTTTCTGTATCTCAAAACATTAATGCCTTAGTATTAGCTTTATTGAAATAAAGTGCTTCCTAACAGTAATAAAGTTCAAAAGGTTCACTCCTTGGGTTCAAAAGGCATTCCTTGGAGTGTCTGGGGTATTATAAAAACTCTGTGTCTGATCAGTTTTAAAAACACTAAGAGTATGTGTATAGTTCATTTATATCAGATCTTCATTTTGTTTAGTCATGCCCTTCCCTTGGTATATTAGCCATGTGTCAGGGACCAGCTATCCTAGCATGCAGAAACAGCACAGGCCAAATCCCTAATAGCTTAATTTTCTATTTTATATGCATTGGTCAGGGGGTTTAGAATACAGTCCCAAAATAGCTTTGATTCTGGTAAAGGGCCGTGTCTGACTAAAGTTAATTTTCTTCTTCAGTATGATTTTTGACTCATGCAGCTCTGACTATGTCTGGGTTTCCTGTTAATCCTTATAGAAAAAAATAACACAAGATGCATCCACATATTCTATTAAGCCTGTCTTCCCATCACTTTATCTCATTAACTGCTTGATCACTGTCGAAAAAAAAAATAATCTTCCATTAGCTCTCAACTTCAAAAGACTCAGATTTTCAGATCAAACAGTCCTTCAACAGCTGTTTTAAAAATCTTTAAATCCAAGAGGTTAACTTCAAAGAACACCTTGTGGGTGTTCTGAACCCAGTTGACAGGTAAACAGTAATTTATGACCAAAGATATGCATTAATGAAATACCTTTAAACCACAGGCAATCTCTTACTCTTTCCCTTTTGATTCTAGTGGGAGATTCCTAGATTGACAGCAATACAGGTGGATGGCTTAATTAGCCATGGAGCAAGCAGTGACGTTCCAGGCTTCTTACAATACCATTCTACCGATGTGCTTAAAATATGCTTCATTTGGAGTAGCTTGCCACTCCAAATAATAAAGGAATAGCTAGAACTTAATTTTCACTTGTTTGTAGGCCTTTTTGTTAAGGCTAGTCAAATTTAACTTTGAGGCCAGTTGGTGGATGTGTAGTGCAGCAAAGCTTATCAATGGCTGGTGTTCCAGGGGATAAGTGGGAAGGAGGAGGAAAACCAGATGATTTTGTGCTCTCCCGTACCCATCCTAAAGAAAAATGGGTCAGACTATTATTTATTCCATGACTCGGGAGGTCTAACTGTTCCTTGTGCTATCCTGCAGAAACTCATGAAGTGATTTTAGAGAGAACACGCAGAACGAGTCGCAGTTGGGAAGAGAATGTGGGTCTTCTGGCACAATTGCCCCATACGCAACTCCAGCCTGTTTCCAAACGCTTGACTGAGAGTATTCAAGGAAAACTGAAGCGCTATGCAATGTGGTCTGATTAAATGAATTTATTCCTTTCCTCTGAGATCTGAAACCTATCACTTGGTACCATGCTGGGAATTTTGGATGTTTTAAAGAAATGCAGAGTTAGTATTTGACTGTTAAAACTTTTTTTTTTTTTTTTTTGAGAGAGAAGAGTATTAATAGCCGAAATTTAATGTGGCTGATTGCATACTGGTAAGCTACTTTGGCAGTTTAATTGGCCCTCTTTCCTTCCATGACCTGTCATCTGTGGTGTTGTGGTTTAACCAGCTCTTATGATCCCCTCTGAAAAAGCTTACGTTCTGTGGTAGGCAGGACAGTCCCCTGATGTCGTCTTTATGGTCACAGAGCTGTTTTGAATTTTGTTAAACTGTTTTCTAAATAGTAATTAATTAGAGACCTTTAGAGATAAAGAACTCTGCATTTTTTTTAGATTATCCATTACTAATTGGTATGGGTTATAAGCATTATATGTTTGACAATAACTAAGTCTTTCTGGGGCACCTGTTCCATTGCTTTACTCTTGAGGTTATTAACTTAAAAAAAAACAAAAAGAAAAACAAACAAACCACAAACAAACACCTCACAATTTTGAACATGCTTCATATCCAAGGTTGACAGAGTATCATAACAGAGGAGAAAACAAAAATTGTCTAGTAATGAAGACCAAGAAAGGGAGAGGCTCACTACTTAAACTGTCTAATTAAGTGTCCAATTATTCCATACTTAGTCTCAATAGGACCTAATCTCACATTTGGTCCATTCCTTTAACTGGGATGTTTCAATTTTGAGTAAAACTGGTAGAATTTGTTAGAGAGGATGAATACTTGAAGTAACCTGTGCTGTATGAGAGAATGAAGGGATATATATTTGCATACAGTATTTCGACATCAAATTGTGACCTGAGTAGGTAGGTTCTGCAGTTTGGTGGGTTTATTACCTGCTTCTGTTGTGATAATACCAGAACCCTCAAATCAAGAATTTAGACTTTTCTTTCTAAAGCATGAATGTTTTGGAATAAGCCCAAGTGATCAGCTCTGTTTCTGTTCATTCTTCACCTCCCCTAGCAGATGGCTGGGTGGCAGCGGGTCTCTCATCTTGGCAGTATGGCTGCCACAATTTAGCTGGTAGGGAAGAAGAGAAAACAGAGCTGTATCATTAAGTTATTAATAACCTATGAAAGAAGCAAATTAGGATCACGCTCCTGTTTCAGAAGAGGCTTGAGAGAGAGTTCTGCTGAGATGACTGCTTGTCAGTCCTGCCCGAGCTTGGAATGGGGCAGCCTGCTCAGTGCCACACCTACAGGCACAAAAGGGAAAACAGTAGGTGTGAGAGAGGCATTTTCTAAGTGAAAAATTAAAACTGATGTGAAGAAAGTTAACAGGAAACACGAATCAAGCACGTTGTAAGAGACAGACTGTTCGGTGCTCAGCTGGATAGAGTTTGCATCAGGATTTAGCTTCTGTCATGCAATTATCATTATCCAGTCATTATGATAATAAAATGGGCTATCAAAATAGTACCCTGTCAGTTAGGATATTACTAGGTAGTCTCCCAAAGGAGAGGTAAAAATACCTTTATTTATGATACCTAAATTATTCAGTAGAACATAATCCACTAGGAATCCAGGCCTAAGGAAAGGAAAATAGTAAAGGCCATAGCAGGTCATTGCTTCTGACATTTGGGATTGTATGATCCTGAATGGCAATGTCTGAATTATATTCTTCTGGAAGACAGATATTAGTATGTCCCTCTATGGGGACAAGGGAAAAGAACATTCCTTTCAGTTAGCAAGAAACATTAATAGCACTGTTTTAGAGCTTTCCTCTTTGAAGTTTCTGCAAACACTTATTCTGTTGCATAAGTAGTTTTCTCAACACACTATGGGATTTTAATTCTTTGGACTTTGATGCCTTTTATATAACAGCTCAATCTTGTGTAACAGTAAAGGGGAAAAAAATTTCTTCCATGATCACTGCAAGTTCAAATGGGATTGTAAAGTGAGATACTGTCTAACATTGGCTTATCAGAACCATAATGATGCCATTGCTGGAACGGAGTGAGCAGAGAAAAGATTTAATCAAAGACAGTTCTGTTCAAGAAAACCTTAAGCAATTTCGCCCATAAGAATACTTTTGAGCTGAGGATCATGGGAAAAACATTTTGAAATCTTTCTTTCTTCCTCCTTAGTCTTTCAGACTTGCAATATTTTAGATACTAGACTGAGCAGAAGTAACCCATTGTGCTCCTCAGTGTTGCAGTATAAATGATTTCAGGCAGTGGTAAGTCAAACGTCATAGTATGTGGAATGGAGATTTCCACGCACTAGGCTGCCCGTGCTCAGCAGAGAAAGGTGGTCTTACACAAAAGGTCCTGTAACCTCAGGTCCTACCCCTACAGCTGTGTGCTGAAGTGGAGGCTCTTAACTGGGTTTATAACTAAATAATTAAGTAAATGGTTAAACCTATTTCTAACATAAACTGAATCCAAATGCCTCTGAGCTGAACAGTACCTCAGAGCTTATACCTTCTTCAAATTCATCCCTATAGTTACATAGTCCAAACTGTATGTACAGTAAAGCTCCTGGTATGTGGCATATGACAGTAGAATAAACATCTGGTTTTTATTTACTTAATAATATTGTTTTTGCATTGAGTTGAACTGATAGCATGTGACTTACCAGTGAATAAATTATAATTCAGTGTGAATATTTCCTGTTCTTCCAAGGGCTGGGCTCTTCCAGCTTAAAGTATTTCAGTCACTCAGTCTGAACAAGAAAGCAGCCAATCTTGAATAATAGACAACCCAAAGGCACAATTTTGGTAACTCAACTGGACAGTATTTTCATAAAAATATGGGACTGTAGATTCATTTATTCATTATTTTTAGCAGTTCACATGTATGGTATAGTGTTTTTTTCTTTTTTTTTTTTTTTTTCTTTTCTGAATGATACTGGGACTTGAGGATTTTCATGTGAATGTCTGCCATCTGCAAAGTGACTAGTTCCCATTGCTTTCAGAGGTATTTGCACACTGAGTTTCTTTTGACCTCAGTGAGAATTAGTTGCTAATACTTTCAGGGAATTAAGGTTAAAGATACACAGGAGCCAAATAGCCGTTAAAATATGTTAGGAAGTAGGCTCCTGAGATGTCTTTGAAATCCAAACTTATACTCTGTGGATAAGTCGTTGTCTAGGAGCAGTCTGCCTGTCTCTGAGAGGAGTGCTGCAATCAGCGACATGGGCAGAAAGAAAGAAAACAAAGTGACAAGGAAGAATACTTTAAAATCAAATAATGGCACATGGATACAAACATACCACGGAATTATTAAAATGTAGCGTGATGCTGCAGAATGCTACAGCAATGAAATTTGTGTTACAAAGCCTCACTGATGAGTCTGGCTTCAAGCAGAAACCTCTTTGCTGTGTAAGAAAAAGTTTTTAGATTTTTGGGGATAGCTGAATCAGTGCACTGCCTTACAGACACTTAGGATATTTGTCAGAATGGCATATTTGTATCTGGAGAAGGTGGAGATGGGAAAGTCCACCTGAGTAATAGTTTAGCTAAATTGCAGGCCAATGGCAAAACATGGAAGAGCCAACCCTTTTTTTTTTTTTTTTTTTAATTATTATTTATCGGAGTGTGAAACAGGGGAGATCCAAGAGCCTGACTTTTAGCTCTCATAACAAGACTACAAATGTCCTAGTCTGAAGAGACTTTTTTTTGATCTTAACATGGATCATGACATTTACTGAAAGAAAAATGTTACTTGTCTATCTGGGCTGGTGACTATTTGGTAGCAGGGATCGTTTGGAGTACTGTATTAAGGTTTCTGTTGACTGTTGCCTGCAGCAGGAAAGGGCCTGCAAATATTTGGCTGCTTCTGGCAGTTTTTGCTTGTGGTTCAGGCATGTTTTGATAGAGTTCCAAAGTCTGTTTGCCTTTACAGTGCATTTCTATGATTGTTTTATGTTTACTCTTTAATTCCTTTTTTTTTCTTTGAAATTGGCTCAGCTTCTCCTTACCGATAAGACTTTTTTTCCTGCTCTGAGGTAGAATACCAGTAGCTGTTATTTCTGTTGGAATATTATGAGCATGTGACCAAAAGAATTGTTACAGAAGTTAAGGGAGGACGCATATTTAGCAGGTAAAACTTGCCATGACACCAATAATGAGGTCACCTAGAAGAAGTTAGCAGAAGTCAAAAAGCCATCTATAGTTATCTTCTCTTGCTAGTGGTCCCATACTTGAACTCAGAAAAATGAGTCTGCAAGCAGCCGTGGTTTGGTGATAGCCTTGTCTCTTCTGACAGGCTCTGGCTTCAAAGCTGTTGACTCAGCAGCGGAAAGTTCAGCAACATGGCATGCTGTCGGCCATTCGACCCACTGAGGTTTTTCTTTTTCCTCAACTCCTGAAAGTGATTAGTAATGTTCAGGCATATTCCTGTAGTCGTACAGAAGCAGATAGATTCTGTTCCTTACTACTAACTACGTTTTCCTTCACTCACTTATCAGCAAAGACTTAGAAGTGACTGGAAAAGATTGCAGTGATAGCAACAGAATGCAGAGAATAAAGATGGCAGCTGATAGAGTGTGATAAGTAAAAATGAAGTTGTTCTAATTCATGTTTGGGTATTAAAATATGTGGCATCTGCACAGGTATTCAAACATAACTAGCTAACTGAATTGGGCAAAGTGGTATGAAGTATAATTAGCAACTCACTACAGTCCTTTCAGCCAAGCCGCCTCTTGAAAAAGAAAATAAACCCTTAAAATATCAACAGTGTATCATGCATATTCAATATTTCAGTTTTTATTGTTTTTATGGAGCAGATTGGAGTGGGAAAAGTCAAAGCCAGTTCAAAAGGAGAGTTGAAATGATATTTGTGGATACAAGATGCTTTGCTTATATGTTGTTCTTTCTTCCTTCTCTAAACTTTCGTCATTCTTGGTTTGCTGACATTAATTACACAGGTATTTCCATTCTGTCAACTTGATTGTTGCAGTCCTGCCTCTTAGTTCACCCCCCGCCCCCATTGCTTTTGCATCTAAAACTCACTGATCTGCAGTTCTCAAGCTCTCAAGGTTCAGGCTCTAAGCTCGCAGATCGTTCATTACCTCAGCCTTTACTGTTGTGCTTAATCTTCTTGGATGGGCTCTGTTAACACATCTCTTGGTGTTCAGTATTGTAGGAAGCTAGCACGTGGAATTCGAATGGAGGATCAGACTGATGCAGATCAAGTAGCTGTTATCTCAGACCAGCAAGTAAATGCAATTATTAAGGTCCTTATGACTCTTTTTTTTTTTTTTTATGCTTGGTGATTTTTGTGACTGACTACCCAGTGTTATACTTAAAGCCATAAGCTGTTTCTTTGGGATCTCTGGGTCTGTGTTACGTCTATGTGCTAGCAATATAAGTTAGCGTTTTCTCTGACAACTTGGATATAGTGGAATACAACTATACTGCTATCCCAGCTATAGTGAGATAGTGGTCTGGAGTAAGCCATAAGCTGGCTATTTTCTTTTTGTAAATGCTTATAAGGAATGTGCATGAAAGCTGTAATGTCTGAACAAGGAGAATAAAAGTTCTCTAAGACGACTTTCATCTCTTCTTGGATGTTTTCCTGTACCCAAGTATGAGCTAGAGTGAAGCCCTGAATCGTAATGTGCTGCAATAAGCTTTATGCCCCGCTAGCAATGTGCTTGCAGAACAGGGCTCTAAATGTAGTTGAAATAGTTGTTATTCAAGTAGTATCCCAGAAAGCCTTTTGCTGTAATTTTCAGTTACAAATGAGTTTACTTTGTTTGGTTGGATTTTACTGTATTATTGGAGGTATGTGAAGTTACTCTGACTGGAAAGAGATTCTCTTTTTTTTCATCAGAACTTTTTGGTGATTTGGTTCAAGGAAATGACTTTAGCTTTCCAGAGCTTTAACTCTACACATTGACTTGCAATAATTCCTTGCTTCCAAATGTATTTATTTTCTATCAGTGTTATATACTGTAGAGTGCACAACCCCCAGTGAAAACAGCCTCCCTACAATAACAATGAATGCAAATGACTTGAGATTAAAGTTGAATGAACTTACTTGTTCTATTCCTTCCATTTTTCTTTAACTTCTTTCCTTTTAAGTGAGGAATGTCTATTGAGAAATCTTACTGAATATCAAAACAGAACAGCAGGCTTTTTTCCTGAGTCCTAGAAACTGTTTTAAAAAGGCGGGAAATCTTTGTGGCATCATGAGAGTTGTTCCAAAAACCATCGCCTTCTGTCTTCAAAGTGTAATTGCTTTTCATGGAAATAATTAATTTTCTTACTGATGTGCCCACCCCCACAGCCCTGTTCCCCCCACGCCCCCTTCTGTATCCTGTTCTTCCATCTTCATTTTTCTGGACTTCTTACTACTTTGGTGCTGCGTGACTGTTACCAACACTACTACTGATGATGTTTAGCTAGATGACATATATTTTGTTTGGCCTAGGTATTTGTTGATAGAAATTAGACTGTCTGTTAAGATTAAGATTTCTAAAATACCTAGTAGTGTCAAAGAATACCTGATCTTTCAAAAATTTCTAGTTCGCTTTTATATGTCCATGCAGGTGGCCATTTCAATATCTGAGTTACTTGTATCACATGGGGAAAAGAACAAATCTCTTCTACAATTTTGTTAATCTTGAAGAAGAAACATCTCTTTGGGTTTTGAAGGGTTGCTGTCAAACTACGAATGGAAAGTAAGAGCTTAATGGTCTGATTATAACAAAATTTGCCTATCTGAATCTGTTCTGCTCCTGCATAGCAATCAATTTCAGAATGGTGTTTGTAGCAGTTTTAAGGCTATTGGGTCATTTGCAAAGGAGAATTTAGGAACTTTAGCTGGCAAGTGAACATGCTAAAGTGTGCTCTAAAAATAATCTTTGTGTTTGAAATGATGGGAAAAAAAAAAGAGCATCAACTAGATACAGTGTCAAGAAACAAAAGAATGATGTTGAGAATGATGTACTAAAGCTGGAGCACCTGCAGTGTTTTGCTTGTCTTTGATGTAACTATTGTATAACTTTTGCTCATGTGATATGGAGCATACCAACTTACACTTTAAGGCAACCTACCGATTTCAGTAGGATTTGGTTTAAAATTTGTGTGTCTAGCCATATGATTATACACCTGAATATTTTTGTCTTGTTGTAGGAATTTCTTTTCCTTCCTCACTTGCAATGTTATGTGTTCCTTTAACAAATGTCAATATGATACCTCAGCAGTCCCACCTGATTTTTTTTTTTTTTTTTCTTTTTGGAGATGATTCTCCAAACTTGATACAGTGTCTATGGGTTAATTACTTAGTTAACTTCTTTAGTTTTTGATGCACAAAGTCTTTCTTTGCTGTCTTCTTCATTTGTATTAGCAGCATCTACCCATGCAGCTAATACTCTCTGTTCATAGTGTTATGGGTCCAGACAGAATTCTTCATATTAAATAGCTGTTTGAAAAGATGTTAAAATACTATGGATTCCTGGTTTCGGTCCTTGAAAGCATAATCCGCATGTTCATTTTTTGTCTGTTAATGTCAGTCAGTTTTGTGTCCCTGTGAAGGTTTTGGTTATATTAGAGGTAGATACCCATGGAAGCTCTTCACAATACCTTTGAAATTGGTTATGTTCAGATGAGTAAACAAATCTTTGGAGATGAGCATAAAATTACAGAATTCCTATGTCCTAGCTAGAGTAGGTTGCAGAGTTTCCTACTGAACCTTGCTTCCACTGGAAGAATGCCACTTTGCTTTAAGTGAAACATTTTGAAGCAGCATCTCTCTTTTGATTAAGGTTCAGTAGAGTGAGGTGTGTCACAGGAAAGCGGGCTAATTTCTCTACCTCCTTAATAGCCTACCTTAATAGGTAGAGTGGAACCCCAGCTTGAACAAGGCTTTTACAATTTCTAGGCTTTCCAGTGGTATGGTGGAAGAATTATTTGACAACTAAGGATTTTTCAAGCCACTCTTATTTATCACGTTTTTCTTTTCCTTCCTGGACTTAGCACAACTAACGGTTCTGGGTTTTGTGAAAACACTGCAATTACTTGGTAAATAAAAAAATTCAATGTGATTTTCAAGGTAAAATTGAAATTGTTTTACTATTAAATTCGGAAATACTGGAAGAAGCATTAGACTGTTTCTACACCCTTGCTATCAGCAGAACTACAGGTGTACTTCTTGACTATTGGACTTGACATTCATCATCTATTGACATCCAGTCATGGATGCCTTTGTGTTGTTAAAAAGTTGCAGACACAAGTCCAGTGGAAAGTCAGCTTGGGTATCTTGGTCTACCCTACTGCAGATGCCATGAGGTGGCCTTTCTGGTGTGGAGTAGCTGCAGGCATCACTAACCATTTTTCTTCTGCCCCCCTTTTATAACTGGCAATGTGTGTGTTTGTGTGTCTTTTAATGACAAGCCTCTGCCAAATCCATACAAAGTGTTTGGTGTTTTAATGGCCTTATTTATATGTTATGTAAAAGAGGCAGAGGGCAGGGAAACAACACTAACGGTTAAAGCTTCTTGCTCTGTGGGCCATTAAACCTCTAGGTTGTTTTTAGTTAGCAACATTATACAATGTAAATGATGACACTGTTGAGGCAGGGAGGTGTGGGAGACAGATAAGGTGTCTGAAGTGATTAATTAGTGCTCTAGTGACAATACTAATTGTATGTGATGTTGGACTCCTGTGCATGTTGTCTTGTCTGATGGCAACACACACAGACATATCCTCCTCCCTCTCCCTTTCATTTAATTATGGTCCGTAAAAACTAATCCCTTTCCCTAGCCTGAGAGCATCCTCCTCTCTGAAAGGTTTGTTACTCTTTCTTTCTCTCACGTACTTTGTGAAACTGGGTGACTCTTCAAGGTAAGGCATGAAGGCCACACACACATAATTGTGTGTGTTCAGAAAAAGCGCAAACGCCTTGAGGCAGGCAATTGGAAGTACTGGTCAAGTTCTTTAAAGGTGGGTGTCAGTGTTATTAAGACCAGATAAAATTGCCTGTCCTACTGCTCTTCAGCTGCACAAGAAAAGTACATTTAATTCAGACCCAACACTGGATGCGTACCATATAGTAATATTGTTAGCAGACTCGGCAGAGAACTCTCAAACTGCCTGTGCTCGGATGCTTAAGTAGCCTCTGCTCTTCTGTAAGTGGCCCATCCATCTCGGCATCCAGGCACGTTGATGGGGCAGTATCTGAAGGCTTACACCATCCTTGCCTGTGCTGCATCTATCTTTTGGATTACTGGAGAACTTTTATTTTCTCTTGCTGTCTGCTGCTTTGTTCTAACACTTAAAAACCAAAAACCTTTTAGAGTGTGCTTATATTATCTCATAGCTTACAGTGATTGATCAAATTATAGTACTGAACTGCTGTTTAATGCAGATCTGATGACATTGTAGGACAGTGTTGTTCAAATGAAAGACTAGATCATGTCAGTAAACATAAGGGGAACTTAAAGTGTGGTACTGACAGAAGAAGAGATCAATGTTAAAGTAAGCCTGGGCTAAACGTTGGTAGGGCAGACATTAAACTGCAAAAGAAAGGCAGAGCACTCAAAGGCAGTTGAGAGAGCAGAATGAATCAACAGCTGGATCACTGAAAGTTATTCAGAGGTTAATTCAACAGATAGATTTGTATGGAAGCTTGTTCATATTTTCTCATTTTCATGGGGAGTTTTGCTTGAATAAGCAAGATTGATTGAGCCTGCAGATGTTGCATTACTATTAAAATTGTTATTTGCATTATGTGAATTGGACATTCAGATCCCTTAGGCAGCCTGGAAAATGTCAGCCCTACCCACATAATAAATATGATCCACATTAACCTACTGTGGGACTTTGTTTCCCTTGTTCCTGGACTCCTGAAAGAGGCTGTTACTGCCTTCAAGATAACTGTCTTGGTCTCTTAATTCAGGCACAGAAGCTTCTGCATTTGTGTACAAAGGTCACAGATTCAGTATGAGCGCACAACCTACTTCTGGGCACTTATACACGAAGAATAAGTTAATCAAGTTCATTAATGACCAAGCTATGCAGACAATACCCTGTTATAGGAAGAAATATATTCCTGCTGCATCCAATTTATGATATGCTTATTCAAATTCAAATGTCTTTATACTGATGCACAAGAACATCACTGAAATTAAAAAAAAAAAAAAAAAGGCAGGTGATAATGATGAGGAAGTCTGAAAAGGTTCGGTATTTAGACTGAGCTCAGGAAAATAACCAGTCTGAAACTATATCCAGAGTTTGCTCATTGTACCTACATTTTGTGAAGTGCAAAAGCTGAGAAGGTGTCCTGTTGTTGCCTAAGTTTGCTTTTTAAGAGCTGAGAACTTGACATTTCAGGCTTTTTGGCTCTGTGTGTGTGCATGTCTTGTGTGTCTTTTGAAAAGACGTGGGCTGATTTGCATGCCTATAGTAAGAAAAAGATAAACATAGGCCACAGCTTGAGAACCACCTGTCAGTAACTTGCTCTTTTATTTTTAGCTCGTTTTGTTTTGTGATGTGTTGGCATATATTGATTACATGGGTAGATTTTTTAAGATGATGAGCTAAAGAGATTGAGCAGCACGTGCAGTGAGAATAAAACAGTTTCACGAAGAATGCTATTTTTGTCTTCAACTTGGATGCTACTTGGATGCGCCATATTCCATCTTTACCTGTTCACTGCTTAATTGCCCTGTTGCAATCTTAAGTATAAACAAATCTGAATTTAGCATCAATCACAAAGCTACTTTTTTTTCTTGATTTTTTTCTTTCTTTTTTTGACTTTTTACTTTCTTATTTTGCTATTATTTTCAATTTAAACTGACTCCTACACATCCTTCACGGTTTATAATTGTAAAGTTTTATCAATACTAGTTCCAGCTGAATGATGTGGAGTGAAAGTGGTAGGATAGTCAAACCCTATTGTTTAAGGTGGGGGGGAAATTACAGCAATGTTTAATACTATAGAAATTAGCACTAAATGATTGATGGAAAAATATTTTTTTCTCACTGAAAATCTAATGGAATATGAGAATAACAGTACTGAAATATGTTAATTGGATAACTTGGAGAATATAGAACATGGCTTTTCACAGGGGCATAGTGAATTTCAGGAAAGACAGGCACTAAACTAAAGATCTCTTTTACTATGTTTTAAATCTTCTCTGTCTTTTTTTATTCTTCCCACTTATTTTTTTTTTGTTGTTGTTGCTATTGTTCCAAAATGAATTAAGTAACTAAACCAATTCAAACTGCCATAGGATTAACAGGGAATATACTGAAATGTGAAAGGTTGTGAAGGTTGATAATATTAAATATAATAGGCTCCACTCTGATTTGGACTTGCAGGCTTGCTGGTTAATTAGCTTGATGTCTGGTGCCAGGAACCACAAATAACAAATCAGATTTTTTTCTACCATTTTTCTTTCTTGCAAAGTTTCACAGTTAAAGCCTGTGGCTCATGGGGTAGGGGACTACAATCTTTGTGGCTCCATTTGCTCTAGTGGAGATGGAATGATTTCTTGCTCATAAGGAGTTATTTGAAATAAAATGAGCAGGAGTTAGAGGAAGCCAAGGGGAAAAATACATTAAGTGCTGTGCATTACACCCTGTATGAGAGGGGAGAGGGTTACAATGATTTCCTCTGCCATAGGAGTTTTAGAGCCCACACCTGTAAGAGCATGTCCTGGGCTGACCAAGTGTGTGCATTTGGGAAGGTGACTTTCAGTCCCTGCTGTTGACCTTGCTCAACTTTGCATAAACTGCTGAGCATGCCCTGGAGCCGTGACTGGAGTGTGATCCTCCCAGGTACATCTTCTAATTGCCAGGGCATAATATTGTTTTTATGTACTCTGTTTAATATTCTGTATACAGTGCATCAGCACTTCTGGGGGCGGCTGACGAGATGCACCTGAAAACCTATCTGAGGATGGGGAGTGGGGAGATTCTTCAGCTCCCTTTGCTGTATTACGGATAGAGTAGAAGTGAAATTCTCTCATTTGACAGATGATTTTTTTTTTTCATTCCTCTAGCTTATGTGGCATTTAAGATGATATTCCTCAAATTATTTTAATGCACTAAGCAATACATTGGATAGAGAAGTATTCTTCCACTTGACTCTCTGTAGGATGAGGACTTCTAGTTTCTATGGAACTTCTACCAGGGTGGAAGTCATTGCCTTGCAGTGGAGCAAACAGGACCCTTGTATCCCAAGGAAATAGGCCTCACCTTGTCTGCAGGTACTCAGTAGAAGCAGCTACAGTTGGTCTGTGTACCCATTTGAACTTCTGGACATAATGTACCACATTATGCTTGTCCTCCGGTCCTGGAGTTGTGCCACTGAGATCAGAAAAGCCAGCTACAAGTTAATGGAACTACAACAGTAAATCACTTTTTTTGGAAGCTGTCCTGTTCTGCTCCTGTGTACATGCGCTCTGGGAGGGGAAAAAACCCCACCATGTTTCATTATTTTTTCTTTCTCTAGAGTGGAGAAGCATCTAAAAATTGCAGATAGATGGAGTCAAAGAGGGCATACCATGAGTGGCATGTTCTCATAGTGCTATTTGTTCGCTCCTGGGGACCTTTAGCAAAAAGGTGGGAGACTGAAGTTGGTAGATTTTCTGTCTCATGCAGCGTGACAATTTTGTGATTTCCACCACCACCCTCTGACCTGCCTTCCATGAACTGCTCTGCCTCTGCCAGGGGGTCTCTGCCAGCCTTCTAGCCTCTAGGATGCAGAAATGAGTATGGTGAAACTCAGCCAGGGCTGGGTCTGTTCTGTGTGGTGAGTCTGCCTGCTTGAGTGGTGCATTGAAGAAAACGTTGATAAGTCTGAAGATGGATTCTGCAAAGGGTAATTAATGTAGTGTAAGCTAGTTGATGGAATTGGAATTTAAGGGAGCTCGTAGGTACTGTGTGTGTGGGCACTTGAAGTGCTCTCTGTTGCTCTGGAACCTCTACCATCATAGGTGTTCCAGCAAAGCCCTGTACTGCGAGTACGGCACATGCTAATAGAAGTCTCTTTCCCCAGGTAGCTGCACTGCATTGCAGACTGCCCGAGCCAGGAGAGAGCTCTTTTCTGTCAGCTTAGTTATGTTTTCTCTGCTAGTCTTGCCCCTGTGGAGATTTTAATGAGGTGATAAAAATTTTTGAGATTCTGATTTGAAACGTGAAAGGAGCAAAGCCAAAACTTGTTTGGTATAAAAAGTAGCCTGAGCTGCTTTTTATGAAAATACTTTTAGTGTTATGACACTTGAGCTGTGTAGTTCAGTGTAGTAACGTGGTTCTGCTGCCCCGCTTCAGCTCTGTGCCATGAAGACGAACCTAAAGATAATGCAGAGAATGACTGTAGGCAGAGTACTGCTTATACTGCAGTACTGCAATGTAGTATTAGTTTCTGCAGCAGGAATTCTACAGCTTTTTGCACAGTCCCAACTAGATGTAGACAAGACCACACTGTGTTCCCCCTCTTGTCTTCTGCCTTGTGATTTTTTTTTTCTCTTCTATACTTAAAATTCCTTAAAAATACTTAGAATATTTGTATTGTGTTGTAATGCAAAGCTTAAATTTTTACTTTTAAGTTAGCCTCTCTGGCAGCCCATGCCTCGCTATGGAGTAATATCAAACGGGGACCACGTAGGCATTCCTCCTGCCCAATATCCCTTTCTTGCTGATTGCTGCAGCACTCTATAATCAAGTGCTCAACTATTGTGAGCATACTTCGGCTTGTTGTAATTGCCCTTTGTTTCAGTCAAGAGACTGGTAATTACTCCTCTGGGCCATGCCTTTTGCTTTAGCAGCATTTGATTGAAACCAGTCATTTATTGTGGTAAAATCGTAAGGTTTTTTGCAGTGTTTACAGATAAGCTTTCTGTGTGACAGTCATTTAGTCTACTCAACCATCCATATATTAAAGATATTGCACACTTTCCCTTTCTCTATTCAGACAAATCAACTGCTGTTTTCAGTTTGATTGCATTTCAGTTCATAGAGATCATCCTGTGAGTCTCCTCTCGAGCTTCTGCTTGGAGCGAGATTGCCTTTTGCTGGGCCTGTGCTAGTTTTTTGGCTGTTGGAAATTACTGATGTGAAACTCATTAACAAAGTGAACTAAATACCTTTATGTATACTCTATTATTATTCCCTTTTCCTTACCACTGTATAAAAGAATATACCACTGCTTCATGAGGCCTTTTAAACATTAGTGGTTTGGAACTTACTGAAGCTTGCTTTATCAGTTACTGACAAATTATTAACTAGAGTTCATTTACAGCGATATAAATCTTTTGCTTATTACTGAGTTTTCTTGGTAACTAAATATCTTAAGTTTGAAAGTACTTTAGTGTTTATGAAAGAAGCCAGAAAACCTTAGAAGAAAAAAACTGGGATGGAATTCCTCTGAGCGGTCTCAAATAGTGAGATGGCTGATATGTGTCAGAGGGTTAATTGAGTTGTTTCTGGGGTAGGCAGTCTGGGTAATAGAGGATGTTTGGGTGACTTTATGTCCTAAGAAATTGTTTCATATTACTCATTTAAAATTGGATTAAATTTAAGCATTGATAACCTGAATCTTGTTATAAACTAGACGTAAGAAAATGTACAAGTTGGATTCAGTGACCAGTGGGTATGATAGAAGGTACAGTGAGAATTTGAACTGTAGCTTTTTGACATTCTTAGATGTGTGTGTGGTGTTTTGTTGGTTGGTGTGGTTTTTTTTTTTGTTTGTTTGGTTGGGTTTTTTTTGGTGTGATTGTGTTTTATGGCCTATGCTTATTGTGTGTGATTGCAGGGGATTGAACTTGAAAATTCGGTAGTATCTCTGTGTTCCATTTTTTCTATGTTTTTTGCTTGTTTGTTTCTTTATTGTAATACTCCTTCCAGCTGATACCTAGCACTGTCAAATTTGCATGCTGCTGAGCCCATGGGATTTGCTCTGTCACAAAGGCCCAGGCTTTCTTTCCTCTCCCTTCTTGCAGAGGTGGGTTTTTCTCTCAGGAATTTTGTAGTTCCAAGGTCTTACTCAGTTTATAGGAGACAGTAGGAGAATATAGTTAGGCAAAATGAGAAATATAAAATGTTCATGTCTACATTGTGCCCTGCAGTAGTAATGATAAAGCTGACAGAAAAAGCTGTGGCTAGAAAGATGTGCTTCCATTGAAGAAATTTTCCTGCATTGTTGTTTTTTCTGCAAGTATTTCTGATATCACAATATTTGATGAGTAAAATAGCTTTTCTTTGTACATCTGAAGTGGTTGCAATGTTGTAAGCTTGTGCTTATTTGCTTGTTTGAAAATAGAAATGGAAAATTAACATCAGTATGTATACTGTTGTCTCTGACTTGTTTGCCACTCTTCCTCTGGTACAAGTACATAATACAAAATCTCCCAGAAGAGGCTTGACAGAATAGTCAGTAGAAGGTGGGGGTTAACACTGAATCTCTTCCTTTTCTGATGTTAAGTAAAAATCAGTAAGAGTCAGAGGTGAGATCAATTGCAGTGTTCCATAGATCGGTCAAGTTAGGCTTTCCCTGTATGTGAGGAGGGTGTGCAGTCTGTGGATGATGGTGCCATTGCTACTAGGTCCTGCTCTGGATTACACTAAAATATTTAGCAGCAAAACCACCTGGAACAATGCTAGTGTTTTCCTTTGTGAAGGTCTAATTAGATGTCTTTTTCCTTCAAGGTTTGCATAGCACAGACTAAGTGAATACAGTAAAATACTTGGACATTTGAGAGTGGTATTACTGGTCCTAAAACAAAACTGTTGTGACAAACTATGAAATGGAAGACTGTTTCAAACAAATCAGTCCTTCTTCGCAGAAAGGCAAGTCTCCAACTATTTAATACAAAAGGAGCAAAGAGTCTGATCAGCTTATCGAAGCTGCTGTATTTTTGCATACAACACACATACAGGAAACAATTACAGTGCTCAAGTAGGACACCCTTGAGAGTGCTGATGAAGGCAGACAGGTAAAAATGCTGAGAAATGCACCAGAAATACAGTAACAGGCAGGATGCGGGAGCTCAGCCATCTTGCCAACAAGTGTCCACTTGAATTATTACCCTATATATCCTCATCATGAATATTGTTGCTTGGACAGTACAGCTACTGTCAGTAGTAGAACAACCTTGTGTTTACCATCATGTTGCCTACCTATGTTCTTGTTAACTAATATATTATGTAAGAACCCATTATCCGTATTCCTGCTCCTCGACTGTCATCGTTATTGATTTGGAATTAGCAATGACATAACATTTGTGTATTAAAAAATAAAAAACCCAAACCCTAAACCCCATTCCCCCCCATACCAACACACCCCTTTCACTAGTAAGGGCTTGGCCTAGAAACAAACAGCACTTAAAACACAAACAAACAAAACTCCCCAACAACACCACCCCTACCCCCCCTATTTAGCTTAGACTTTCAGGTTGTCTTTGTTAAAGCTGACAGGTTTGTGTGTTCTTGTGTGCGCTGACCTTATATGGAGTGAAATTTGGATTTAGTAGCATAATTCTGCATCAGAGAGTAGGCTTGGAGAAGAACTGAGGAGAAAGGTATTTGGAACTGAAAATCCACTACCTTGCTACTCTAGTGTTTGCAAACACAAATGACTTGGCTAGTCATACACCAGCCTTGGCCACCTTGGATTTTAATGAGTGTATTTTACAGGTATGATTAGTTAGTTTATTTTTTTAATGCTAAAATTTTCTTTTAGTAAAAAAAAACAGTCTTGCAGTAACATGAATTTTTGAAGATTCTACTGGATATACTCTAAGGAATGATCAGGGCTTGGCAGAGAATGTTTATTGTAAGGTCTCTTCCAATTCTAGCTCTTAAAATGCTAATTATTAATAAAACGAGACCATAAAGTGCATGATACTGCACAAACAAAAGGCTGAACACTTACGCTTTGGCTGACACGAGTTCATACTTACAGATGTATATAAGTCCATTTACATTGACAATGTGTTTCCCTACATGCATCAGTTTAACTTCTATAATGATATTGCAGTTCTCTGCAGGTGTGCCAACAGCCCCATGTAAACTAGCATGGCTGGCTTATGGGTTCTGAAAATCTTGACTGGAGATCAAAAAGGGACTCTTTCCAGGATTCGGATATGGAAAGGAACCCATATCCTCCCATTCTGGAAATGATCACCCTGTGTTTTTGTGGAGGCATATGTAGTCCGTATACATCTAGATGAAAAGAGAACCCCAGCTCAATATGTGGAAATGAAGGGCGTTAAAATGAGCAGCATCTGGTCTTGAGGAAAAAATGAAATAAAATTAATCAGAGACATGGTGAACCTTAAATTATTTAAGCTCCTCCAGTGGTAGTGCTCTGTAATTGCTTTCCCTTTCTGTAAATGTTTCACAGCTGTGAAGTTTCCAAGTGAAGAGCTAAAGTGCTGGCTATTGTACAAAAATTAAGGCCAATTTCTGCTTGCCTTGCTCACTTGTAAAATCTCATCAGACCAGCTTCTCCCCATCTTGTGCTCTCTGCAGTCCATTACACCTGTGCAAAGTGGTTGTAAATTGCTACTATTTATGAGCTGATAGAGTTTTATCTCACGTTGTGCCCTGTCTACAAGACTACAAAAAGTAGCATGCAGTGCAGAATCAGGCCCGCTTTTCTTACTACCAAAGGAGTTGTACTTGATAACAAAGACCCATAGAAAAATATGTGAAAACAGCAAGAACATTGGGCAGCTGTCTGAAAGACTCAAACCCCAAAAATGCCGAAGAGAAGAAAAGACAAGACAGCAGCAGGTTGCTTTACTTTCACTGGATACTTCAGAGCTACAGTGCAGGTCAGTCTCTGTTAACAAGTTGCTTGGGCAGTCAGGCTCTGCAAGGAGCTGAATGCCTTCAGTTACAACACTTGAACATAACTGTGCACCTTTCATATGTCTATGGAGTGTTAAGTGTAGGAAGTCTTATTTTTTGTTTTATTCTTTCTTACTAATTGGTCTGGAGTAATGTCAGCAGTAGATTCCTTCTGCACTGTTCAAGAGTGGGATTTTTTTTCAGGCAGGATGCAACAGCCTAACATTACTTCTGTTGCAGTCCCTACGAAGGATGTAGGCCAATGCTGAGTAGTTGCCTGGGTGGGTGGGGGGAAACCACAAAAAACCAAACCAAAACAACAAAAAAACCCCAACCAACTTAATAAAAGTAAGACAGTGTTTCTTGATCCTTGGAATTGGCAGAAAGGGAAAAGAAATAGGAATACTCATGTATTGGCCAACCAAACACATCCTACAGGGAAAGCTGGCTTGTTGCCTCTGCATAGCACTATAAACCAAAGCAGAATGAAACCCAGTAAGCTAAGGACACGGCCGTTCCCACCTAAGGTACATCTTGTGAATTGTTTGGTTTCAAACAAATGGCCTTGAAAATGGAGGTTTGACCTCTTGCAATGTTTACACTACAAGCTTACTTTTCCTCTTAAAATTGGCACAGTCTGACAAGCTAGTCACTGGTTTTCTTGCAAGGGTGTCCTGGTTTCAGCTGGGATAGAGTTGATTTTTTTCTTCCTAGTAGCTGGTATAGAGTGCTGTGTTTTGGATTTAGTATGAGTGTAATGTTGAGTGAGCGAGCAGCTGTGTGGTGCTTAGTTGCCAGCTGGGGTTAAACCATGACAAAGGGTTACATACATTTAGTTTTCTGTATGTTTTACCTTCCTCTCGGATGTCAATTTCAGTGCGTTTCTGTTCATGATAGTTTTAAATTCATGTGTTAGTGTTTCCTGTTAGTAGAAATTCTGTCTTACTATATGTTAGCATTTCTAAATGAATTTATGGTACTCTGATTTTTTAATGCCATTACAGGGAATTTAAAATAACCCAGATAACTTAAAAAGCAATTACTTTTATTCTGATTGTGTGCGGACAGCCACCATTTTGAGAAATGAAAGAGGATTTGGAGTCCTAATAAGATTAGGAGAAATATACCATATTATCTGCCTGATTTGCCTTATGCCTCGCTGGGTTTTTCAGCATTGGTGTACAGTTCATCTAAGCATGGAAAAGTTGCAGGATTTCTACTTACTACTCCTTTGCAAAACATGCACCTTCAGGCCAACATTTTAAAACACTTGGATCTTGAGCAGTGTCCAGTGTCACCTGCAGGATGGTAGCAGTGCTTCTAACATTTGCATCAGATGTGGTATGGAGTTTGCCACAGAGACAATTCGTATAGGTAAAAGTTCCAGGTGACATGGGCGGGATTGAAAAGTACACCTCTCTGAGGAAGTAAGAGCGGAGGAAGAGACTGGCTTGCTTTCGTATGATTCGTGGGCTCAAGAACACATAATTGTGTCTGCTTTTGGGACAGGGACATTGTAGTACTTGCATGAGCATTTGTTAAATTTTACTCTTTCAGCTAATGTAGATTTGTATTTTCCTGAGGAGGTGACTCTAGAGGGAGGACGTGTGTCACTAGGGGGCTGGTTACATGTCAACAGCCTGGATATTGTTGGAATGACTCACATGTGTATGTGAAATGTGTAAAACTGTGCTGATCAATTGCGGGATCTGCTGCAAAATGTAATGGCATAAAGATTGGCTTTGCATAACTCATTTGCAACCACTATAGAGAGAACGTGGCTTTTGGTTACATGTCTCCTGTGTTCTTTCTAATTGTCCTCAACGGTGGTTTGGGTTTTTTTTTGTTGGTTTTTTTTTTTTTTTTTGGAAGGTGAATGGTTGCTGTTCAGCATGATTTTGAATGTCTTGGAATGTTTGTCCCTTTGTTTTTTGAAAGACTGCTTTTGCTCTGGTGCCAGGTTAGACTGCGCAAGCTGTAGAAAAACCCAACCTAACAGTTGTACTGAGAACTTAAAATGCTATTGAATCTTTTAAGTGCTTTAAAACAGTTCTCTCTCTTTAAGAAGTGCAGCTCATTGATGCTACAAAGAAAATTTAATTAGTTGGCATTTATCACCCTTGCCCTATGGTAGAATAAGCTAAAAAGCTTTACATAATCAAATAATCTTGAATTTAACAAACTTGGTTATTTAAATTGAGTGGTTTTTTTTTGAGAAATCCATAGTCTACTTTGTAAATTCTTTTCAGATCTTTTTATTTTTATTGATTTTGATTAGCCAACTAATTTGTACTTAATCAATAACTGTGATTCTGATTAGCTCATTTTGAACCCTTAGCATAGAAGGCTGAAATGAGGAAGGGATTAGTGAAGTGTTTTGCTGACATTCCAATCTATTTTAAGTGAATGCAAGCTTTCTAATAAATATTTAATGGGTAGTTGTTTGTGGTTTAATAGAATTAGATAATTCTATTAGAATCCTGTTTGGAGATTTACATATACCATACATCACTGCCGAGGACACAGTTAATAATTTAGGCTAAGTGACTAGTAATTAGAAACACAGTCAGATTAAGTAGGGACATTTTTTTTTTTAGGTCATCCAGGGATTTAAATGGGTATCTGTATGCTATGCAACTGCAACTCCATTCTTAGGTTCTCTCTTGCACAGAAGATATAATTTGGTGAGTTTGGGACAAGGCTTAAATGTGATAACAAAGCATGAGGCCCCTGGGGTTTATTTAATATCTTATCCTCTGAGTTAATGAGTTGGAAAATAGTTCACTGTTTATCTACAGTAGATTGAGCAGATGTTGCCAATTCAATTTTATGGAAAGTAATCTCTGAGAGATTGTCTTCTGCCCATTACTTTTTCATGGGTTGAATCTCTACTGTCCTCTTCTCAGCTTCAGGAGACCGTTTCCCACACTGGTCATGGAGTTGACAAAAGATTAGTGCAGCAGAACTTGGTAAAGCTGGTTAATATGAGGAGGCTTTGCAAAGATTGTTTGAAAATACCCTGAATTTAGTGTTGTAAACAGAATGGCAGGGAAAATGATAAGCAATTGAGAAGGCACTGAGGAAAGTTAAAACTAAATAAAATATAGTGCAAATATTTCTCTATTGCTGCCGGTTACATCAGCTTTGATTTCAGGTGTAGCTTTAGAAATGGTGATACAATATGCACAAAAATCTCTGTGGACACTTAATTTAGGGCTAGTACAAAGCAAGCTGCGGACAGCTGCAGTAGGGTACTGGTTGTAGTCTAGACCTAATCTCACTGGATCTCAGTGCGTGTAGTTCGACAAAAGGATGTTATCTCATCTACTGCAGCAATCTTAGAATGTGAGGACAATATGAATGCATAGCTGAGTCAAGGGAGCATGTCCTGCAAGAAGCTTTGCAGCCCAGCTAGCCCCTCTGTCAGCTGAAACAAGGAGGCTGTCACTCATCTCTTGCAGTATCTGGGAGGTGAGCTCTTCTTGGTCTTTCCTCTAGTTATTCGCATTGTAATACCATTGCTTTTGTGCATCTCTCATGGATTACAGAGTATTCAGTTGCAATCTATCCTATTGGTGTAGGAGATGCCAACCATATCTCATGAGGCATTTGCTCTCGCATACATGTATGTCTCTGAACGTGTGTATTTTCTGTTGGAGAGCCAGAGGCTGGTGTTTTCAAGTTGACCCAGCGCTTAAGTTCTGGTGCTGTTTCCTGGATTCAAGGTACCTATTTAATGGTGTAGTGCAGCAGGAGCAGTGCCACTGTTGCGCTTGTTGTGAGAGTTTTGTTTCCAAAGCTAGGTTGCTTTAAGATGTAAATTTGTAAGCCGGAGAGTTCAAGAGGCAATAGTATTGCAGAGTCCTTCTGCTGCCACTTCCCTTTAGTTCTTAGTGCTGTCTGTTCTTACCAGCTGTAAGATATGAGTGTGTTACCTACCTGATTATATATATACTTTGCAGAAATGTTCTTCAAAGAATGCTCATTTTGTGAGGCTGCGTAGTTACGATTGTAGTATGCAAGAGTTGGATAAAGGCTAAAAGTTCAGTCTTGCAAAATTCTTTTTTTTTTTTTTTTTAATTGAAGGTAGGCTAGTTGATCAGTGTGACTAAGTATGCAGATTTGGGGAGCAGCATGTCATGGGCCAGTTACACAGTAGAGTCATGTCACATACAGGAGGACAGTTTCACAAGAATCTTTAAATTTGAAATGGCTGGATAATGATATAGGAATGTGGAAATTCAAAGTAGCCCTGACAGTATTTTTGTTTGTTTGTTTGCATTTTTACTTTGCCCCATCATTATACTTTTCACTTCTTGAAGTTAACTGTGTTACTCCATAACTCTGTTCATGCTGTTGTGCAGTAATACTGGCTTGAACTGGAGATGTGTACTGCTCTGAAGACTGCCAAGCTCAGAATTAGACTTTTGTGGTTTTGAAGATGGCTTCATTTCTTGACAAGTGCAGAGTCACTTCTATGTAATTGCTATCATTCCTTGAGTTAGATCTGCTGGAGCTGAGACCTGAATCTGGCCTTGACTTGTAATGCATGTTTATCTGTGTGCATATATCTTCCTAAAGCACTCTGGGCAGGTTTTGAGGCATTGCTGTTAATGCCCTCGGTAAAGTGAGGTTAATAGGCACTGCATTGGCACAAAAGATAGGATTAAAACTGTTCTTTTGGGATGTTCTTTCTTAAGCTTCTCTTAGAATGCTTGTAGTCCTTGCATGGAAAAAAGAAAGGCACCAGCCTGGTTCCTGTGCTCATCTTGAGTTTGTCTGCTTTGTTCCAGTTTTATTTCTTATGAGGTAGTGATATGTATTGTGTTCTCTGGAGAACAGTTCCATTACTGTGAGCTGTTAGTTCCACTCAATATTCACTTCTTGGAAACAATGGTTTGATGGGCTGGGACATGGATTGTTATATTAAGCAAGAAAATAACTTGTACTGCTCCTGTAATTACTTCGCATGCAGTCAGTCTCATAGAATTTCTGGCAAGCTCACCTTTATTTCTACATATACATATACAGCACTTAGCATTTCTGTAACATGGCTTTACACCTTCAAATTGTTTTATAGTTATTAACTAATTAATCTCATAACACCCTTGTAAGGTATAGCTGTTTGTTTCTGCTTGGGTGACTATGTGGAGGATAATAATATGTGGCTTGAATATTAATAAACACTAAAGTAGTATACTACATTTGTGGTTGGTGGTTTGGTTTGGTTTTTTTTTGTTTGTTTTTGTTTTGTTGTTTGGTTTGGTTGTGTTGTTTGTTTGGTGTTTTTTTTTTTTTTTTTTTTTACTCAAACTTGCTTAGTTAAACTTTGTTTCTGGTTTAGCTTGAATGATTACTGTCAAAGGCAATGCTTAAATGTAGGTTCTGGAAGATATGTTGTCTAATTTTTCACTAGTACTGATGATTGTTTGCACTGCTCCAGAAATAAGTCAGAAAAAATGCAAGTGCTGCAATTGTGGAACCTGATTATTATTATTAATTAGGGACATACTCTTTTAGAGGCTGTTGGATTTTATTTTATTTATTTACTTAATTATTTATTTAGTATAAAGGTGAACTTGAAAGCACTAATGTCTCCTCCTTGAGAATTTATGAGGGATGATGATAACCTCCCTTAGCTTTGGCTCTTCAGTATTTTTTCAGTTCTTAGAAAATAGCAACCTATTATGCAGACATCTTATAACCATACATCACAATAAGTCTGAGAGTTGTAATAGTTGAAACTGATGCTGGGCAAAGATTTTCATGTGAAAGACGAAATGATGGGTAGATCAACAATGAGGGTAGGGATTTGTTATGGTTTAACTCTGGCTGGCAGCTAAGCCCCACCCAGCCGCTCGCTCACTTTCACCCATCAGGATGAAGGAGAGAATCCGAAGGGTAAAAGTGAGAAAACTGAGATAAAGGCAGGTTAATAGGGAAAGCAAAAGCCGCGCACGCAAGCAAAGCAAAGCCAGGAATTCGTTCCCTCCTTCCCACGGGCAGGCAGGGCTCGGCCATCCCCAGGAAAGCAGGGCTCCATCCCGCCTAACGGTGACCGGGGAAGACAAACGCCATCGCTCCGAGCGTCCCCCCTTCCTCCTCCTTCCCCCAGCTCTCCCTGCTGAGCGTGGCGTCCTGTGGGGTGGGATGTCCCTTTGGGCAGCTGGGGGCAGCTGTCCCCTGGTGTGGCAGTGTGAGAAACGGAGAAGGCCTTGACGCTGAGTGAGCACTGTTCAACAATAGCTATAACATTCCTGTGTCAATGCCATTTTCAGCAGAAATCCAAAACACAACACCATACCAGTTACTATGAAGAAAATTAACTCTGTCCCAGACAAAAACCAGTACAAGCTTTAAATTCAGTTCAGTTACTGCATTATTACTGAACTCATGGAAGTCAAATAGTCAACTAAGCAGTGTGAGTTAGATGTTTGCTTCCCACCAGCATCTTTGCTTCTAATATGGAACATTGACTTGTCTGTCCCTAAAGATTGAACAGAAATACGCTTTTATGCAAGTGGGTAGTCTTGTAGAGGCCAATCTGCCACAGCTGTGCAAGGAAATATTGTTTAAGAAACCCAAACCCTCACAAAACCTGCCTCCTCTTCAAAGGGGAAAAAAAAAAAACAACCAAAACACCAAAAAAACCAAACCACCCCACCTCCCCAAACAGCAGCATACCCAGACTTTAAATGTAGAAAGCAGTTTATTTTGTAGGTAAAGTTCTTTTATATGTTTGGTGGGAATCTTATCCTGGTGTTTCCCTGACCTCACTCCTCAAAACTGGCAGTAATTTGCCTGCTTTATGTGCAATTTGAATGTCTTCAAAATCTGAATCTTTCCTGTCTCTACTCTTGTACAGTGCCATGTGCAGTGATATTATAGTTTCAGATAGACATTTGGGTTGTTGTTACAAGCAATTAACTGAAACCAGTGATTTTTCTTTTCTTTTTTTTTTTTTTTGTTTGAGTTTGTATGACGTGGCACCATTTGTCTTCCTGTCATCCAAAGAAGAAAAGTTTGAGGCAGTCAAAAGAACTACAAAGAATTGCATGTTAACTATGGAGGACAGACAAGGGAAAGCAAGAGGAAGTATTGACTTTCATGAAGTGCCTTGGCAGATGTGTTGATTATTGGAGAATGTATGTTTTGGCAGATGAGTTGCAACTAGAGTTGCTAAGGAGTAGTCTGAGTAGAGACAACTGTCTTTAGACATTGTTCTCTCAAAGGTTTTGGCTAGGTCACTGGACTGTGAATTTGGGTCAAGGACCTGAGTGGGTAAGGCTGCCTCATTTATCATCAGCCAAGGCTGAGATAATAGTCATCAGTCCGTTTGACTCTAGCTGAGAGATGAACAACTTATTTTGTTTTAGTAATGATTTGAGAGATTCATCAATAAAATCACCAATACTCTTCAGTGCAGTAATCTGTCCATGTCTCAGTAGCCAGCGTGATTTCTTGGCAACAGAGGGAAAGGAGAGCAAAGTGGGCAAGCTGGTTAGGTTTCCTTTTGTTTCCTCTCATTTCCTCCACATGGAGACACCTTGGAATCTCAGGACTAATTCAACAAGGTCATCTAAAAGGTGATTCTCTTATCTCACAAAGCAGTTCTATCTTGCTGTGTTGAAATAGTTGAAACCTATATAAGGTATAAACCATACCTCTGGTTTTATGCTGAAATTGTTCCTAGAATACTGGTATTGATTGTGCTATTCCTGCTTGTTTTGTTTAATTATGAACAAAATGTCTTCCTTGGAAATAGTCCCAGTTCATGTTGACATAGGCAAGAATTTAGCTAGGCCACCTCAGCAGGACACGGTGTTTTGCTAACACAGCTGTGGAAATTCCCAGCCAGGTAACCTCTGGCCAGCTTGGAGGGCAGGCAGAGCAAACCTGCATTTCTTTGCATGTAATTTGCTGTTACAGCCTGACTGCATCCTTGTTGAGCTGTAACTGTAGACAGAGAAACACTTGGGTTGATTTGAGCTAATTGAGTTGATCAAGTGTTGCCGATTAGTTCAATTTGCACAAAGTCCCACTTGTCTTGTCTTCACTTGGAACAACAGCAGTGCTAGCAAATGAATTACCACATCAGAGCTCTTGTTGCATACAGACAATAGAGGGATGCATAGTTTCTGTACTGGGAGACTGACTGACAGGCTTTTGAAAAAATTTGGTCACTGTCAAAGTTTGACTGACCCTTAAGAGTTTTTTGACTTACTGCAGAGAGTTTTCTTTTCTGTGGGCTACTAGTGCCCCAGATGCAGAATTTAAATAGTGGTAGCTGAGTAGCTATTGTACACTACATTTGTTTGGCAGGTGTTTGTATTTCAATTTATGCTAATTTTATATTTTAATCTATGTTAATTCTACATTTATGCATTTTTTTCATTCATGGCCCCACTTGCCACTCTCCAAAGACATCAGTAAAAATATCTTCATATTTGCAGTATGATTTTTGCTCTTCTCAGCTGATACACAGTAAGGAAGTGAAAAGCACTTCACAGATTCTAATGAGATAAGCTGTACAACAGCTCAAAGCATAGAGATAGCGTACTAATATTCCTATTTTACAGATGGGAAAGCTGAGACAAAGAAGGGTTTAAGTGTTGTGCCTGAAATTCTGCAGGAAGATGAAGTTAAAGACGGGACTAGAAAGAAGCTAGATATTACACCGAGTCCTGGGGCGATGGCCTTCAACCATTAGTCCATCATTTCCTCACTAAGACTGCCTTGTTCCCATGTCTGTCTTAATAAATTGCAGAACTCTTGTTGAAGATTAATCTTCCTGATGTAGTTCTAGGTAACTAATAGGACAAAATATTATTTGTTTGTTTAGCAGGAGAAAGGGAGGTCTTCTAAACTCTAGTAGTCCAAAACCACGAATGACTGTAAATGCCAGAGAAATTTTCTTCCAAAAGTCCTGCTTGTTAGCTGTGTTGCATTCATCTGAAAAGAATGCTGCAAGGGTGTTTGCTTGTACCAAGTGAAGGGCCTTGGGCTGCCTTACAGCAAGCAGGTGCTCACTGTATCCTCTTCTCCCTTGGCTAACTTGATATTAAAAGAGTTTGGGATGCAGCTGTAGGAGTGCAGATACACATACTCTCAAGTGCTTTTGTTTTTATCTGAGTCTTTTTCATGTGGATTATTTCAGTTGATGTGAAAACAAGTTCTATGACAATATTTGGAACTTGAGAGTTGTCTTGCAGTCATAGCACCAACAGAACAAGGATTCTTCTCCTAAAGCACCTTTGAATCCCCTTCCTTGAGGATTCATAGCATTTTGCAGTGGAAGAGTTTCATGTCATCATTAAGGTGCATATACCCTAATGTTTGGTCTATATAAAAATTAAATGCTTTTTTAGCTTATCGCTACAAATGGAACAGATATCAAAATAGTTTAAAAAATTCAGTAAAATTATGTTCTAAGTGTCTGGTAATGCACACAAGGCTACATTTTTATGATCCTTACTCATGATGGAAAGTACTTATATTGATTGATCTATACTATTCCATTTAGTGGCAGTTCTGGGGGGAACAGAACTTGTACATGGGAGTAAATGTTGCTTTTGCGTAGATCAGCCTCTTTTCCTGGTACAAGGTGAAATCTTTAAGGAAGAGCTCTAAAACTCAACTTAAAATCAATGAGCTGAAGTTTTAAATTTGGACTGGAAAAATTGTTTTCAGTAAAAACAGTTTGTTGGAAAAGGAAAAACAATTGTAAAGTGATCTGTTTCACGTTCCTTTCTTAAACAAACAGCTTCCACTCCCTTGCCTCCAAATGCTTCTACCGAAAATAGAAATATTTTGAAGTCTCATGAGACCTGGCATTTGGTTGTTTTGCGTCTTCCTTCTGCTAACTGCATTTCCCATGTTAAAAAATATTTAAACACCTTGTGCATTGTGGGAGAGAGACTCTGTATATTTCAATTTTTGAGATAAATATTTTGGTTCTTCTCCAGTTACCTACCCCCCAAAAAGATGAAATTGCTCAGAATATTATTTCTCCTTTGTTTATTGCTGCTTTTCCTCTTCTGTCTCCATCTCTGAACAGTTCTACTTTGATGTTTGAGTAGTGCACTCCCTTAATCTTTTTTTTTTTTTCCCCCCAAGTTCATTGCATCTGGAAAACGTTTTAGTATTTACTTTTTTTCACTTTTTGCATTTGACAGCTTTCAGTGCATAGGCAGTGTTGCTATTTCTCCTTTATGTCAGTGAGCCCTCTGTGTTTTTTTTTTTTTTTTACATATCTTTCATGTGGTGGCATGGGAGACAGAAATATTTAGAAAAAACAGAAAACAGTGATTTTGAAAACGAGGAACCCCTGTCAGGAAGACCCAAGGGCGAATGTAGTACATAAAACTACCTCTAACTCTTCTTTAAAAAACAAACTGATAAAGAGAAAATGCCCAGCCAGCCAAACTTTGACTAAATTACAAACTGTCTCTGTCCTTTTAAAGCAAACGTAAACTCTCTCTGAAAGGAGCAGATGGCTTTGCTTTGCATGGAGATTTTTTTCTTGCTAGTATGTACAGCTGTCTATAAAAAGATGTGCTTTCTTTTAATGAAGTAGTACTTTACAGGCAGAGTGGAATGTACTGCATGGGAAAATTTGGGGGAATTATTTATTTGCAATTTATGTGCTTGTTGGGTATTTGCATCCAGATATGTTTGTACAAGAGGAGTCAACCCAAAGCTGAATCACAGCTTATCAGTAACTCCGTTGTGCTCCTCTATATGTAGAGGAGATGGGACAGTTATGTTTGATCTGAGAAGATGAGGGAAGCCTAAAGGGTTGGCCTTGCCCATCCTACTGCTGCAAGAGAATCAGAGGAGTGGAGGTGTTGCCATGGTCCCTGCTTCGTGCTGTAACCATGAAGTGGCAGCACTGACAAGAATTTGTCTTCTAGGATGCTGGTTCAGGAGGCAGCAGGACTGTGGGTGTTAATGTTATTTCTGATAGTCTTTGGGCCAGAGCAGCTGCTTATTTTGCCTACTTGAATAGCCAAATGTTGCCAGTGTTATGCTGGAAGTGCAATAAATGTGCTAAGAAGTTGAGAAACAGCTGAGATCTGTTTAAGGAAGTTAAGAGTACGTTGTGCAGTGGATTGAGCATTGATCACAGTGCTTTGTGCCTGCAGGAGCAAGTTAGCCAAACAGAGCGTCTGATGCTTGTGTGAAGTATGCCTGGTCACGTCTGTTCAGGACTAACTGAAGACAACTTTAAAAACACAGGGTTTGTGCAATGCTTTCTGCCTATGACAATAGCGTATTTCTGGGTGCCTTTTGTGGGAAGTACTGTATTGCCTTCTTGTGGTCTATGTACAGCGCTCCAGATGACCCCATTCATAGAGCCATTACTGACAAAAGAAAAAAAGTATTCTTTTTTGTTTATGAAATAAACACTGATTATTATGAACACTGTTTATTTTGAAATAACCACAGAATATTTCATTTAAATGAGATCTTTTTATGCCTTGGAGGTAATATCTTTTTCAAAAGTTTTTTGTTAAGGTGGAACAAACTTATTACTACAGAGGTTCTAACAGCACGGAACTTGTCTAATCTGGTGGGAGCAGTGTCCTGCATATCACTGTGCCTAGTCAATACTCTATTATTGCATGTTAAGTGGTTTGCTACAGTATCCTGTGCACGGGGTATTAGAAGGGATGTTATCTAATTTCCTAAGCAATAATGGTATAAACAGTATGCATTTTTTATTATTAAAAAACCAAACTATTGCCTCCACTGACTTAATGTTTCTTTTATATACAGTTAGCACCCAGGAGACTGACTCATAAATCAACGCAAAATTAAATGGGAAGTGCAAAGTTCTGGAAAACTAGAATTTATTATAGACCCAGAGTCTTTGGCTCTACCTGCAAATGAACTTTAACTTGCTTAAGAGTATTTTTATTTGACTGTTGTGTTCTTTATTGATTTTAGTCAATTAGAAAGAAGTCCAAACCAAAACCCCACCGACCTGTATTAAATAAGAACATGAAAATGGAGTGAGAGGAAAAGAAAATACATATTTTTATATTGGATGTTTTCTGCTCCCTTGAATATTCCATCAATTTCTATTCAGATGGTCCATACAAGCACCATTTCTATAAGTTCCTTATACTATATAGAAGAATCTTTGTTTATGGGAATAGCGTGTATTACTTTGAAATTTCTGTTTGTAAAGGTGTTTTACCACTCGCCCACAATATGACATACAAATGAAACAATTTGTGTTCTTGAGTTTTGTTTTATTAATCCAGCTGAGGTATGTGGTTTGTTTTGTACAACTGGTTTCACATCATAGGAATCATGAGACGTGAAAGTTAAAATGCTAATGTCAACACAGATTTGGTTTGGATTTGTTACTGGGGGCCCAGGTAAGGGAGTCCTAATCTTCAAAACTTCAGATTTTCTAAAACCTTATCTTCTAGCTTCACTAAGGTTAAATGTTTTGGTTTTTTTTCCTCTCCCCCTCACCCCTATCCTGCCCAAGTTCATTCAATATTGCTGTTAGAAGTGGGGAGGCACTTGAAGACCTCCTTGCAATTTTTTTTTTTCTGTTACGAATCATGGTTTAGTTTTAGGTGAATCTGAGCTAAATCATGGGTTTGCAGTGAAAAATCACACTAGTGTTTACAATACGGAAATAATATATACCGGTAACTTGCAGGTAAAATAATAAAAACTGGTTTTAAAATGCAGTTTTTGGAACTAAGTAATTATCATCTGCAAAATGCCCTTAGTGAGCCGCTGTAAATCACACCTTCACATTTCAGAGCAGTAATTTGATTTGAAAGGATGTGTGACTCTGCAAGACAACTGACGATAGGCTGCTGAGCTTTATGGGAGTTTGTTCTTCTTGGTTTACAAGTGGGATGAACAGTTCCATCCAGCCTTTATGCTTTAATAGTAAAAGCAAATAGAAGAAAGGCTAAATATATATGGGAATCAAGGGCTTTTTGGCACCTCGAAGAAATGCCAGTAATGGCTGTAGAAATGTCATAAATCAAACCTACAAAACAAAGGTTGACCTTAGCTCAAGATATCTTAAGTTGGCATTCTTTTCCCAGAAACTTAACAGAGAAGCTGCTATTAAAAGAATACCTTCGATCACATCTACCTTTATGGCAAAAAACCTTAGTCCATTGAAAACCTGGACTCATTTTCTAATGAGTTCCTAGAGGCTAATCCTAAAGCTGGTACAGATGAAAATGTGTTGTCTTAGAAGAGACTTTCCAGGGGAAGGGCTGTCTGTGTGCAGCATCAGAATGTGCAAATGCTTTCTGTCGGAGGCTTCCATGACTCCATATGCATTACTTTGCGATGCAGGACTGCAGTAACTTGCCAAGAGTTGCTATTTTAATTACCTCTTCCCAATACAGCTTCTTCATCTTAAAACAAAACAAACAAACAAACAAACCCTCAACCCATACCAAACAAAACCCACCACCCCAGAAAATTCTGCAAAACTATGTGTACATGTCTCGTTTTAAAACTGCACCAATCCAAA
Organism: Theristicus caerulescens; assembly: GCA_020745775.1. NCBI lineage: Eukaryota > Metazoa > Chordata > Aves > Pelecaniformes > Threskiornithidae > Theristicus > Theristicus caerulescens. Next base: position 20,494,918 of record CM036568.1, on the reverse strand, counting down.
GGTTTAAAATAATCTTTAAAAGAGCCATAAGGCAAGGGGAAGAGCATGTATGCAAGAAATGGTGTCAACTTAATGATCTTGGAGGCCTCATAACTGTATACTGAGGATAGCTAGAAATGGACCTTCTGCCAGACTTACAGGACTGGAAGAACTGGGGGGACCAGTAGGGAAAAGAGGGCTGTATTTTTCTTTGCTTGTTTGGGTTTTGGGTTTTTTTTTTTGACTTCTTGCGAGTAGATAAGATTATACTGAATGTAGCGTGCTTTTGAGTTTGTCAGAATATGGTTTCTTTTTTTCAGCCGTATTTGTGTGACAGGTTGTTATATCACTTGAGCATTAGTCTGGTAATTCTACACAAACCTTCCTGAAGAGCAGAGAGAGAGACACGGGCTTTGCTAGCAAAGACTGTCTTAGGCAGTCATTGACTTTCTGCTACGTCAGTGAGACTCCAGAAGTCCAGGGGATCCCCAGGAGGGTCTGTTAGAGTACCGAAGTACTAGTGGTTCCTGGCAATACTGAAGGAAGCTTTGTTTGGGTAACATGCTCTGATCTGATTTTGTGTTATCAGCAGTCCTGTATTCTACAGAAAGGAAGAAATTCTAGCCAGATGTGTATGTACATCAGCTGAGGGGTGTGTGTGGTTACTGTGGCCCACAGGACAGTGTATAATTCTGTGCATTGTTCAGCTAATCACCATACAAAATGCGTTAATACTTGACCAGCTTGCGAGAAGAGAAGAGGATAACAAACAGGATCTTCAAGACGACACGGCTGAGATTTTGAAGGTGGATAGCCAGAAGGCAAGTCATGTGCCTGTAAGGACATTGCTCACTTGAGTGCACAATATGTTAACTACATCTGGATTTAGCATAATCATCCTTGACTAATATGAAGAGAATGGAGAGGGTTTAAGTGCTGAATAAATAAATTATTTAATTACATGTTATCAGAGAGGAACAGATGGTCAGTTTAGTGTGTTTTCTGACTGCCTATGCTTTCAAGAGAGGGTAGATCCACACTGATTCTTGTACAGAAGATTTCCCAGTGTTAATAATTCATCTGTGGGTACATCAAATGACTTTTTACTGTTATCTTTGACGTGTGCCTTGCCAATACCTGTTTAAGGTGACTGAAGCTTCTCAATGTCATCAGGAACTAACATTTTATAACACTTTCTCCTTTCCTTACATAGTAACTGCGTATTTATTGTAGTGCTAGTTATTCTTAAAGGTGAGAAATGGCTCAAGATACCACACAAGAAGAGTTGGATGGCTGCATATCCCGTCACATGGATATTGTACTGTATGACATTTTGCCATATATGTGGCCAAATCATAATTTGGAATTCAGGTTCCAGTTAAAGAGAATGGATTTTTGTTCTTTGGAATTGTCCCGTAATCTGTCAGCTCCTGAGAAATGCTTTCCTTGAGAGTTTACTCGGATCCAGAGTTCAGTGCCTGCAGTACTTGTGCCAATTGGCCTGGCCTGCTGTTGCCACAGCCCTTCATCTAGCATGGGTTTAAATCCTCGTTAGAGGTGGAGTGTTCCTTGTGGAAAGTGAGATTAGGGTATGGCCTGACTTTTTTTTTTTTTCTCCCCCCTTTTCTTCCCTCCCCTTCTCTTTATTGTTCTTTCTTCCAGAATTGAGATATATGCCACTTCGATTTCTAGGTGGAAGAATTCTACAAGTTGAGTTTGTAGCCTCTCTGCCTTGCATAGCTTTCCTGTAGTCTGAACTTGGTGTGGTGGAATTGGGTGCAGGTGTGGTTTTCATTACACTTTTCAGTCTTCCCTTCCCACCTTTTTCCTCTCTTGAGAAATTGATGGGGAAATTAAGTGTAGGAGTCTATCAGCTTTAATTAATGATTGTTGCCTAAATGAAGAGGAACAAACCTTTTGTAGTCTTGTATTAATTAAGAGCAAATAAACAGTAAAAGGGAAATTCTCCATTCTGAAACAACAGTCATAGAAAGCAGGTCTTCTCATAGAAGCACTGTCTTCTCAAATAGTGATCAACAGTTGTCTATTACCTATTGTTTCTTAAAGGTAGCATGTTTCGTACTTCTTTCTCCCTGTGTGTATACATCAAAATAACAGAATAAATGCTTGAGCCTTTATTAATAAGGCATGTTCAAACTCTGAACTTTAATTCAGGATCTACTCTTAGTGAGCTTGATTTCTGAATTTTGGTTTTCTTTTGTTAATCCTTTATTTCTCTGCTTAATCTTTGTTTTAAAAAAAGAAAACCCTCTTTCTATACATTTTTTTTTTTTTTTTAAACTTGGGTATAATTCTGAGCTAAAATCTGCTATTGAGGATCAAACCAGAAGTTTTGGTACCAAGGAAAGCATTGGACAGGAATGAGGGCTAATACCAGGTCATCAACTACTTGTCAGCATCCTTAACTTCCACATTCCTGCTCTGTGGCTTTGGTATCATGGCACTGAAAGTCAGGGCCCTAGTATTGAGGGCTGCTGTATTCTATGGGCATACAACTGTTACAGGGGATTCCTGTTTCCTAGTGTGCCTGATGTTTGGAGACAGTAGCATAAGCAATAGAGTATCAATTTCTGTCATGTAATTGGATTAATGATTAGTTGACATGACAAGGCAGGCTCTTTATTGAATTAACTTAAAATGGGATTGCATCAATGGGTAGCAGGAAGAGGAAGGCCATGCTAGCTACTATTTGCTACAAATACTGCTTCGAACTTCTTGTGCAGTATTTTTATTCTTTATGTAAATTCAGACAATTATTAAAGTGGAGTTCATGGTAAGTTTTTATTGTAAGATGTAGTAGATTTTTGGATTGTATCCAAATAGAGGAAGGGGGGAATCCTAGTGTGTTGGTTGTTTGCTTTTTCCCCTAAATCTTCTGTGTAACTGGCAGCTTTCAGTCTTCTCACTTGCAAAACACCAAAATGTGGAAAAAAACTGAAACACCCAAGCTGCAACTTTGAGTCACAAGATGATTTTGAAAGGTGAAAGACAGATGGGTTGTCTATTTTTTGATGGGAATGTGTTGGAAGAAACCATACTGAACAGCTAATGCCCCAGTGAATCCACAAGGACCTAAAGTGACTGAACATGTCAGTGGAAGATGTCAAACTCTTATCAAAGGGATAGACCTCTCTGGGATTTGTATTTCTCCTTGCGTGCCTTGGTAAGGAGCCTTCATGGAGGTAGAAGAGTACATAGATGCTGAAAATATAGTTATAAAGCATTTGCAGCACTCTGAACTCTTCTAGGACTCTCTGAAACTTTTTCTTAAATTCCGTTTTGCCTGAAAATCTGCATACAATTTGGATGAAATTGGATATGTTTCAGGGCTCAAGCAGCGTGTCTTCCATCTGAGGCAAAATGGAGATGAATTTCAATTAGATGTTCCCATTATAATCTGTCTCCACCTGTAGTTTTCATCAAAATTGCTAGGAAGTGTGATATAATGTATGATCAGGATTTGCCCACTAGCAGCAGTGTGCCCATTATCTTAGTTTTTAAAAAAGTGCAAAATAATTAGCTTGATGTGTGTGTATATATCAGCTTCTCACTGTGAATGACTTAATTGTGACAGGTAATTTGTATGGGATTTGAAAGTAGATGTATATGTATGTGTTTCGTGTATGTAATACATATAATGGCTTATATTCTTTTCATCTTCACGATGATACAGATTGCTAATTAGGTTGATAAAGTAAGTGTTTCAAAAGATTTACTGTGATGTTGGCAGAGTAGTCAGTAGTTACTTTAAAATGTCTGTTTTGTAGTGGTGTTTTGTTCTGAACTTTGATTTTTATGCAAATTTTTCTATGCGCCAACCCACAAAGTAAATCCTAGAGCGTTAGTATTAACTCAGGCTTATGGTCCACTCAGGATGTCTCTGTCAGCGGCATCCCCCCACCAGTCCTCTGAAGCTCTTCTGCCTTACCACAGTTGTTGCCATGCAGGGATGTTGTGATGCCCTGAAATGAAGTCTCCCTACTGCCACTTAATACACACCATTTCCACAGTTCGGGGATATCTACTCCACACAGGTGATGATAAAATAGATTAAATTTCCATCCTTTCTCACGGATTCATGCAAAGAGATTTTGAAGATGTGTCATGCACACATGGATAGTTCTTTTTCTTAAATAAGCAATAACTCAGACTTGTGTTTCAGGCAATACCAATTTCAAAACCGTGTTAAAATTACTTGGTGTCTTGGGTTCCTAAGATGGAGGTTTTGTTAATTGATTTCATGACAGTAGTGTGATGTTTAAAAACTTTCATTACTACTTGGAGTGCTTGCTTGTCTGCATGTCTTTTTCCTTGAGAACATTATTAGAGGTGTAGCTTACTGCCCTTACCCTGTCAAGCTGGTTTTGGACTGTTTAAGGATAGTGTACTAATATTGTTCATCTGCTGCATAATTTTCTTTGGAGGGTTTTAGATGTGCGATTTCTTTGCATTACCTGTGACATAGCACTTGCAGAAGGGAGAAGTGAATTACTGAGTACTGCAGTGCTGTTAAATGGGCTTGGTCTATTCAGAGTAGCTGTAGTGGTAAGAAACAAAGGTGAACATAGCGGTGGTTCAGTGCTGAAAAGAGGAGGGTAAAATGTGGTGTTAAACTGTAAGTGTGAAAGGGAGATATTTGCCTTCCCTCAAGACTTGACAGAGCTCTTGAGTTTGTTGGTGACTTCTGATTTCTGTTTAGAGGGATGGGGAGTATTAAGTGGAAGATGCAAACAGTTGTACTTCAAGAGAGACTATGGGTGCTTTTGGAGTGCCACATGAAATTCGTGTGTGAGACTGAATCAAATCGCTAATATGTGAATAAGGGCTTGGCTTTTAGTGTGGTTTGTTTTTTATGTGCCTTATACCTGAGCAGATGGAGTGGGTCCTCTCTGCTGCTGAACAAGTTGGCATCTGCTAATTTAAATACTCTTCTGTATTTTCATTGTGGGTCTCAAGGAAACTGCACATCCTTGTATTTGATACTGCAGGATGAATACTTTGTTCTGTGCTGCCACTGTTAGGGCACCAATCTTTCCTTCCGTCCTTCCTCGCTCTGATAAACGCAGCAGTCCCACTGATGGGTCACTTCACTGAAAGGCAGTCTTATCTAGTGGAGGTGCGTGTTGCAGGGTGGAGCTGACTCTGGAGTCCTGTATCATAGCTTTGCCAGCTGCTGACACATGCTGATAATAGTTTTCTTGTTAAGCGGCAACTTTGATAGAAAAATCAGGTCAGCTTAGGTAAGTGTGTCTTACCTTATGCTGCGGTGAATAAAATTCACCTGTGGGCTTGTGGGTGAAATAAGGAGAATTCATATTTCAGTATATGCACGATGAACTTCGAGAGATGACAGAAATCTCGGTACCAACAACCAAGAAGGCAGGAGCAGATAAGGCAGGCATTCCTCTGAACTCTGCCATCTAGAATATACATGTTAGAATTGTCATCCTATTCCTGCCATAAGGAAGAAAATGACAGTGATGTGTCTTCATTGAGACAAACGTCACAAAGAAAACCCAGCCCAAAACAAAAAATCCAAATCAATAATAAGGAAACAAGGCATGAAGTCAAAGGCCCTGAGACAGTACTGGTGGCATATAGCAATGGCTTTCAGGCTGCCTTATGAGGTAAATGTTTTGTTAGAAAGAGCGTATAGCACAATGGTCTGACTGAAGAGGAAAATAAAGCATTGCTACAGAAGCAATGAGCAGCAAGATTTCACTGAGGCCAAAAGCTTAGCAGGGTTCCAAGAAATGCTGGCTGGACAAGATCATCCAGAGTTAGCAGGGTGTATATTTAAAGAGTTAAGTGGAATTGTAGAAGGCATAGTGTCCTTGGGTCAAACTTCATTAGGGTCTGGGAGGAACTCTGGTATCTTAACTGCCTTCTTCAAGAATTCTTCTGCTTCACACTGGTACTACTGTCCTGTGATCAAATGAAAATATGGGAATAAGACAACTGTGCATCTAACTGGATATATCAGCTTCCATTCTTACCACTGGGTTATCATTTTAGGCTTTGGTGCATTATACAGATGCATGCATATTTTCTTTTCCCTTGGCAAGTCAGGACAATAACAAAGGCATCCAGGGAAAGAAAAATACTCATTCCTTCACTTTATTTGTGAAGAAACGTTACATGCAAACATCCTGAAGCAGATGCCCTTAAATCAGTAGAGGAGATGTAAAGCCAGTGGCACCAACTAACGGGGAAAACGTCAGAAAGTATTGGCAACAGAATGTAAATTGAGATTTTTGTAGTGACTCATAAACACTAAGAATACTTAAGTAAATATGCAGTTAGACCAAAGTGCTCAAGGTAAAAAGACAGCTCTTGAATTATTTCAAATGACCTAGTAGCCCTTAACACGAGTTATTTGTTGAACAGGTTCAGTGTCTCACACTGCTGAAAACAAATCTCTCTCAAACCACCCTTAGCTATTAATAACCTCCTATGCAGCGTGAAGGATGGCAGAGAATGCCCCAGATCGCTGAGCAGCATCAACTGCAAGCTTCATGTTTGGTGCCAGCATTGTGGTCTTACATTGGGGGTTTTTATTTTGGTTTGGTAAGCATTTGGATCTTGTTTAGGTAGAAATGGTTGTGCTAGCATTTCCTAAAGGTCTTACTATACCATGTGTTCACAGAATGTAAACTGTTCTGTCTGGGAGAAGTACAAAGCACTTAAAAACAAGGTCCAAAGAGTAGATTCAGATGGATAATTCCAAGTACTAATATCTAATGATAACTTTGAGTTGGCACATTTTCTGTCTTTCTAGAATTGCCAAAATGTTCGTAATGCAAAACCTCACTGCCGCTGATACAAACAAGTTAGTGGACAAGTGTTTTGGCAGTTTCTTTTATTTTCCAAAGCTTCTGCTAGAAATGCTTGTGCTGCTCTCAAGTGCTTAGGAAGACCTTTAGTGAGGGAATAAACTATCCTCAGTAAATGAATAGTCCTAAGTTTCTGTTGTACTTGATACCAGTCTTAAATGTTTTTTAGCAGCTGAGGAACAATATCAGTTACTAGTTATGAGCTTATAAGCTTACTAGTTATAAGCTTCTGGGGTGGTTTAGTTTGGAGAAGAGGAGGCTGAGGGGAAACATTATTGTTCTCTACAACTGCCTGAAAGGAGGCTGTAACAAGGTGGGCGTCCATCTCTTCTCCCAGTTAGCAAGCAATAGGACAAGAGGAAACGGCCTCAAGCTGCGCCAGGGGAGGTTTAGGTTGGATATCAGGAAAAACTTCTTCACCAAAAGGGTAGTCGGGCACTGGCACAGGCTGCCCAGGGCAGGGGTTGAGTCCCCATCCCTGGAGGTACTTAAAAGACGGGGAGATGTGGTGCTCAGGGCATGGTTTGGTGGTGGACTTGGCAGTGCTGGGTTAACGGTTGGACTTGATCTTAAGGGCCTTTTCCAACCTTAACAATTCTATGATTCTATATTATCCCTAATTAAAAAAGAAAAGCGTACTGGAATTAAGTACACTGCCACTGAAATGTTGGTGCCAACATTTTGTTTCGCTTTCTTCCTTTTTATTTTGTTCCTGACAAGATAAAAACAAATGATGTAGAGGAAAAACGTGAGATGACAAAAGCCCCAAACAGAAAGTAATTTTGCTTTTTTTCTCACTATCGAAAAATAAAAGTTCCATGGGAGTTATTTCAGCGATCAAAATTTTTATTCATGGGTTCTGACTGAAAAATGATTGTGATTTTTGAGTAACCACAGGTTCTGGAATTACACAGAGGTTTTTATAAAAACCAATTTCTTAATCTACAGCTTCTTCAAGCTGTATTTCAGTCCTCCTGGTGCTACTCAGTGTGTTTGCATGCAGTAAAAAACCCAAAGATTTTTTTTTTCTTAAGCTGTTCATGAAGGCTATTCCTTGGTGCCTTCTGTCCTGCATAACAAATGCAGGTCTATTTTGAAATTCATTATGGGTCCTGGCTCTGTATTGCCTATTCATGTCCCTCAGTTGTTTTCAAATCCTTTAACCTCAGCTATTCTGAAGAGTTTATTTTGGTTTGTGGCTGTTCTGAAGTATGGAGTTTATTTAAACTGGCCAGCTCCAACAGTTAATGCAGCGTCTCTGAAACTGCCAGTGAGCCTAAATTAGGTTGTCAGAGTCAACATACCGATCTAGTGAGCCTATTAAAATCTTAATAACTTTTAAAATTGGACTCTGGGTAACAAAACGTTGTCCTTGTGCATTAGATTTTCAGTAGATAAATCCATTACACTGTGTCTTACCACCTTTCTTCTCTCTCTGTTAGAGACTACCCAATGAAGAATTTTTAGAAATCCAGTGAGTACCTCTAATACTGGAACATCATAAATCAGTTATCATTGGACTACATTCAGCTCATCCAAATAAATTCTGCTGTGTTAGGAAAATTTTCTGCTTTTCTTTGGGTCATCTTATTGATGGTGTTTGGATTTCTGTGCCTGAGAGGAAGGTAGTTTGTTTTAATGAGGCAAAAGTAGGGGGAAGATAGCTATAGTGCTTGTTTGTTGCCTGTTATTTCTGAGCCCATAGTCCGTCCTGATCTTAGTAAAGGAGCTGTCAGTTACATTTAAAATCAGACTTCTGTTGTCTCAGCTTCAGCTCTGTGCATGAGGACATGCTTTCAGTCCAGTAAAGTTATATTGCTTTCTTTCTTTCCCTCCTTCTCTCCCTCCAATAAAGTGACAGCTGACAGGTGGCAATATCTATAATGCATTGCCGTAAATTGGAATTTCCTCCTTCAATTTACTCAGAACAGGAAGGAAAATTCTTTTTCTGCCACAATTCTCACGTATCACTTAAGTTCTCCTTCATTAATAGATGTGAGTGGGAGGTCAAAATTGAACTTTTTAATGTGAACAAAGTTGCAGCCTTAATTATGGAGGAAATTGTAGATTACTCATAATAATCAACTGAAGTTTGAATGTTAAGTTTGACTGGCAGAAAAACCTCTGTCATCATTATTACTATGTATGAGACCAAATCCATTTGCAGACAAGTAGCAAGTGATTAGACAGAACTAGGAGAAGTAAAAGGACTTTTATGAGAAACTCCTTGTAATTCTTTTCTTTCAAGAAGGATAATTAGTGGCCTTTCAGATATTTCAGCCAGTTGTAATGCTCTCTGAAAGCAAATTAAATTAAATAAAACCAAGCGTGGTCATATATGACAGCAGTGACTGAAATGAGCCCTTCTCCTCTACTATCCTATAGACTTTGCATTGTGTATCTGTGCAAGGTGGTTAGTTGAAAAGAATCTAGGGTTCTTTGCACAGCAATTAATAACTAAAGGAGATGCAAAAGGTGGGATATGTATAGCACATGTAACACAGATGTGTAATTCTTGATAGTAATCATAGTAATCAGTGTCTGGGAATGCAGTTGCCAATTCCTCTGTGGTGGTGTCAGAAGGTGTACTCTAAACTTCGAAGAGAACCATAAAATGTGAATTGAGGAACATAGTAGGAAGACAAAAATATGAGAAAATAAATATGCCTGACCTTAAAGAGAGTCATCACGGAAGACTATGAAGTATGTGTCAGTCTTCATGATAATTACCATTTTTTTTTGAGTCAATATTACCAGCTGCAGTCAAAAATGCTGCTAAACTCACTGAGCTCTTTTTCTGCCTTAGTGCAAAAGGTTGAACTTGACTTGGGGTCTCTTGAGCAAACACAAGTTTTATCTGCTAAGCAATCCAAATGCCAGCATTTTGTTATCATTAAAGCCTAATTATCAAGAAATCTGCATCAGAGGATATTAATGACACTATATTTTGATATTTAGACAAAGCATTCTATTAGGAGCTCGAGTGAAAGAAGAAGTGATAAAGACAATTAGTTCTGCTAACTGTAGTCTGTGGTAGCTTATCTATGGATTTTCTCCTTACATGGTTAAATATTCCCTCTGCAATTTAGGTTTCATCCAACAAAGAAGATTTGATTTCAGATAATTCTTCTTTTAAGAAAGCAGTTGGTACTTTAGTCTGCCATTCATCCATATCCACTGATCCCAGGATAAACACTCATTTATGAGAGAATTCAAAATAAAGCACAACATGCAACTTCTCATTTACAATAAATTGGTAGGTAATGTTTTGGTTTTTTGTTTTTTTTTTTTTTTTTTTTTTTTAATTCTCAAACACTTGCATACCAGTGGCCATATCTCCAAGGAGATGAGTGCTGTTGTAAAATACCATATGAGTTTCCACTTCTCCAAGGAAGCATAGCTGTCCTCGTACAGTTTATAAAATGACTGTATACTAACCTCATTGAACACTGGGGTATTGTTTTGTGGGTTTTTTCCCCCTCATTGTTTATAATGACCAAAATAGAAGCAACTAAGGCATCTGCGTCTTTGCAGACAACACAGTTCTGTTACCTTGTTACTTTCAAAGTTCACATAATAAATAGCAATTAATAGGAAGCACGGCTCCTTAGATTGGAACCCTGTTGTGCTTGGTACAAATACACTACATGAAGCTCATAATTTACTTCCAAATCTTTTATAATCTAAGCATAAAACTCTTGTCAGTAGTGAAATCTGACAAATGGCTGGAGTTGGTAGAGACAGGGAGGCGATGAAGCAATGGGCCTCAGCATAGCTGCAGTCTTCATTCTCTTGCTTTTAGAAGGTTTTGAGCAAACCCAAAGGCAGAGGAAGCTGTTTGGTCTGGGACAGAAAGGGAAGGCAGGGGTACCTCAGATGTGACTAGTCTTAATGAAGCTTGGGTTTAGGCATGAGAGAATGAAGTGAGGTGTGAGAAATCTCACAAAAGTAAACTGTGTAACACTTGGTGAAATACAGGCTGTAAATATTGCACAGCACTTCAAAACAAAACAAAAAACCCCTACACAAACCCCAAAACAAACAAACAAACAAACCCTTCTTGGAGGACCTCCAAGCAGCTTGCGAATATCCATTAATTACCTCTCAGTGGGAAATGATACAAGGATCTTTTAACTTGTTTTGGAATTGGAAATCGGTTGCTGTTAATGTGTAGATCAACATTGCTACCATCTATTAAAAGTAGGAAAGAAAGTAGAGCTTATGGACAAGGCATTAATTTGCAGTCGGGACATTCATACACAGAATGTAACCACCTGACCTTGAATTTAAATTTAAAAAAAGCTATGAGATATTTAGTAGTGTTGTGTAATAAAAATCTTCATAGCTCAGATTTTGCATCATCTGACTTTTGAAGTGAAGACTGAGCCTTGATACCTGGAAGCCAAGAAAACCTGGTTAAGCTAGGACACGATCATGTTACTAACAGCCTATGCAGCTGAAAGGGGTCAGAAGCTTCAGGGGCTCTTACGGCTGCTTGAACCGCTGAGCCTCTGCATTTTTTTGAAATCATTTAAGTGAAGTCTCACCCCAGGTGCTGTCTTGGGCTGTCATCTTTACAGTACTGGTGTATTATAAACCTGCTCATCATTACCATGCTGCATTGTGTACAGCAAAGACCTGCTTTAATAAGGCTTCATTTTTCAGTTCCTCACTTGTCCAGAACTTCTAACCCAAACCATTCTGTGATTCTATGAACTTGTTTTTCTGTAAATATTGAAATAATTTGTAAACTATGTAACTGACCTTGTCTGTGGCTTTTTGATTATACATACTTCCAAAGACATCTCCTATTTGTCTCTATAAGGATCTGATCATGACAGTAATCACAGTTACTTCTTTCAGATTTGTGAGGATGTTCAGTCAGTTTTGGGTTTAGTTACTGTTCCTACCAACAATGACTTTTCCATTCTCAGCGTATCAGTTATACCAGCCAAAAGGTGAAATTGCCTTTCACTACTTGAAAAACTGGGCCAAAGTAGCCAACAAATATTTAACATCAAATACTTTGTTCCATGTGAACAAGCACTTTGTCAGCTGCCTGGGTAAATAATAGCTCCTATTAGGTGTTAGCCAGTACAAATGCATGATGAAAACAATCTCTCATTTTCTATAGAAATAATGCACTGGTGCCCTTGAAATAGCTGTAGGGTTTTTTTCATTGTGAATCATAGCACAGGAATGAGGGGTAGGGGGGTGTGTGTGTGTTATCCTACTTTTTTTAAACTGTTATTCACAGAAATACTCTTCTGTCTTCCTCTTCTGTTCTTCCAGGTTTGATTAGAAGCCTAGTGTATTGCGGGGAGAAGGAGTGGGATGTGTATGGTTATTACGACTAACCAGAAGGGAAAATCCTTTCTCGGATATGATCTTTGAAGGTACAGTGTTCTTGGTTTGGGTTTTTTGTGATGTTTTTTGTTTGTTTATTATTTTGTTTGTTTTTGAGCTGCTAAGAGAAGCAACAATGTGCAAGACATTTTAAGAATGGGGGTGGTGCTGCACATCACAGATGGTAGAAAGGAGGCAAATAAATACAAAGGTGCTCCTTTTAGAATGCAGCAAGAGAAGTAATGGCTCCAGTGTGGAGAACGTTAGAAGTCAAACTGTCTCATAAAGATTAATTGTAGTTATATCTGATCATGAAAACTAGGATACCTTTGTTCACTTCCTGCTCATTACTGGCATTCATATGCTTGTTGTCAACTTAATAATTCTGAACTTTACTCACTTAAGAGTACTCCGTGGGAAGCGCTACCCCTTGTTAGTTTGTGCATGTGTGTAGACTAAGTAGGATTTCTAATAAATGTGGACTCCCCAGTAAAAGTGAACTGCTGAGCCATTTTATTTTAACTCATAATATGTCAAGTGTGGCTTCTAGTGCGATTGAAAAAATACACATAATAAGACTCAAATTCAGCTGCTCACCACTTGGTGCCACTCTAGCTTTGTGAACTGCAGTCTCACCAAAATAACAGATCTTTCTTCCTCTAGGTTTGCCAAGCGCCGTCTGAAATACAACACTCTGAGTAACCATCTTTCAGTTATGTTGGTCTGAGTCAGAATAGGTGGTGGCTGATGGACAGTTTTCTGATATTGCTCAGAAGGGAAAGGAGATGGTGGTATCTATGATTGGGATTTTAGACTGAGTATGTGGATATGAAAGCACTGCAGGTTTTTGTTTTCTAATGCTGCTGTCAGTTCAAACCTGAAACTGGACTAAACCGTTTCTGAGGCTGTTCTTTTCCTGAAGAGGAAGAGAGACAGCCGTTGAATGTACTTGCAGGTATTTGCATAAAAATTACAGAGAACTGTAGACTCTGTAGACTCTGTACTTTATTTAAGTACTTCTTGCATAGTGCATCTGTCTGCTTAGACGCTAAGAACTTGATCTGAAAAGTGTTGTGCGGCATGGGTCATTCCTCTACAGGCAACCCCATCGTCTTTGTTTTGTTTCCCAAGATGTGCAATTATACCAAAGGAGACACATAGCCTTTTTCAAAGGGTAGTGAGGAGTTTGAAGCTGTGTTGATACTGAGAACATATCCTCTCCCTACAAAGTTCTGTAAATGATAATGGCAAAACGCGATGATTTCTTGCAAGGTAAATGTTCTTATTTGTGTGTTGAAGGCAGGATTGCACCATCTGACGGCTGAGGAGCCAAACTGTGGGACAGTTGATGATGAGGAACCGTTAGACTGGCTGGACAAGAAATGTCTGACTTGGAACGGGAGTAGTATAATTGGAATCAGGAAAGGGAGAAACGAAAGGGAAAACTCTCTCTTTTGGACAGAGTGAGGAACTCAGTAAAGAAAATGGGACCGGGATTTGGAGTCTAGGATTGCGAAATGACAAATGAAGTTGAGGATAGGAACGTGACCAGGAATAAGAGCTTAAAACCACTCTCGCAGCATGTCCTCTCTGCCCTTCTTCCTTCTCTCCTCTCCACTCCACAATGCTACCCTTCTCCCTGGTTGTGCAGGCACTGTTATTTTGTACGTGCCTAACATTAGAGGAGTGAATCTGGGCCAATTATTCTTCCTGTAGATTGAAGTGCTGGGATCTGATCTGTGGCTAATGGTCAGCTGAAAGCAATAAATTCTGTAAAATATCTGTAAAATAAATATATGCAGGAGCTGAATAAGATTGCAAAAACGACCCCAATTCCCATATTTTTCTAAGCATTTGACAATAACTGTAGTAGAGTTTCCTTTCTAACTTTGAACTGTTTGACTTTACAACTGTGTAGTTTCCTTCAGTACAAGGTTTCTGTGATAAACATACACAGATAACGCTTCATTTTTCAGCTCCTTGCTATGCCACCTTTAGTGAGGTGTTTAGCAAATATCTATATGAGCATTACGTTCCTGTTTGTGGATTTTAAAGCAGAGAAAGCTGAATCTGGCTAATTCTGCAAGAAAAAATTAGGAATTAAAATCAAATTCCGGAACGTGGAAACTGGCTTAACACCTCTATTCCTGGAGAAGTGACTAAAGAGCTTTAATGGAGAGAGAAATCAAGTTATCAAAATTGAAGAAAATGCATCTAAAGGTGTTGTTTTGCAGTTATCCTCTTCTGATACTTCTCAGAGTTGCTAGTTCTGTTATAGGATTAATGTCTTTCTCTCACACACCCTCCTTTCCACTAAGAGATCACTCATGGTTATTTGGGCTTGATTGTTACTGTTTATTTCAGCTGGACCTGGTATCCTACCACTTTTTTTATTACTTGTCTTGTACTTAATGTTGTATGTAATATCAACCTGAAATGATATTTCAGTTGCAGATCTCTGCAGAAGGGGAGAGAAATGTAGTGCAAAGTAGGGTGTCTTCTGCACATTAGATTTACTTACTTTGTTGGGTAAAGATCTCTAAGTTGTTGTGCAAGTTAGTTTATACAAGTTGGCAATTGCTACTGTTACATTGGGATAGTCCGCACAAAAAGGTGTAAGACTTTTAAGGCTTTAGAGAATTTGTAAACCAAATGGGTGTGTCAAAAGTTCAGCTTGCATGGTGAGCCAAATAGAGAAATGAAATATTGCATTTGGTTAGCCCTCAGGGAGAGTTCCAACTTGATCCCGGATGGGTAGACGTCTGCTTTTATGGCCAATGCTCTCATTATCTTCTGGAGGCCCCAAACCCTTTGACCAATTCCTTTTGACCTTGCAATACCAGGATCTCGATCTAAGATCTTAGCATGGCTAATCTTGTTGGTCTCAGCTGTACCCTGGTTATTACACTGACTTATGTTGTGGCTGTGCATCTCTCATGACTTCTTCTGCCTTTTTGTTTTACAATAATCTACTCTTAAAAAAGCAAACAAGCCAAAGCTACCTAACAAAGACGGTTTCTTGTCAACAATTCTCTGACCCTATGACCAAAAAGTCAGACAAAACCTCTGTCTTAAACCTAAAGCTGGTAGAATTTTGCCAGATTTTGGAGTAGCTGACACCACTCTGTGCTTCCCTTGAATTTCTCCTAGAGGGAATTTGAATATGCCAACACCAGAAGTGGTGTTCTCTGTTTTCCCAGTAGTTCTCATTCTCCTTCCGTATGTACCCAAGTTATTTTCAAAGCAGAACGAAACTTCAACATGCCTGAACTTCAACATATTAAAGAACAGTTAGTACTGTCTAAAAGCTTGTTTCCTTCCCCATGTCCTTTAGCTAAAAGGAATGGAAATAACTGGTGTTGTTTAAAAAGAAAGCTTCATTTATTCCTTTACATTTTCAAGGCTTTGAATGTTTTCCTTTTCCCCCCTGTATCTTTAACAAAAGGTGACAAAGACTTAAGGGTGGATGTTGCCATGATACTAAGGAGGCAGAAATCTTTGTCTTCTTACAAAATCATGAATCTGGTTTCAGTGTTTAATGTTGCATAGTTACAGGGTCATATTAACATGCTTTGCTTTTTGGGCCTTTTTTACATGAGAATTCATATAACAGTCCTTTGGAATGAAAGATGTTATGGTAATGGAAAAAAATGTACTATATATACTGCTCCCCTTTGTAAATCTCATTTTTCTCTGTAAGTTTCAGAAATAACCTACAACTGAGATACTAGCAAAATGTGTATACATAGTAAACTGCATCCAAGCTAACTTTAAAGAGGTTAGCTGGGTACCAGAAGTAATTTAATGCAGCAGTCCAGAAGTCTTTAGCTAATTTATCCTTCATTACTGTCTTGCTACAGCTAGACTGCTTTCCTGCATGAACTGGTTAGCTTAAAACTAATGTGGATTTCTGTACACTAAATTGAAGTTGGATGTATAGACATACCAGAAAATCCATTCCTTCCCTTCTGCTTATTTTTGTCTGTGACTTTTAGTACAAAGCAAGGTACCTGCATGAAGGAGGGTGTGCCTAGGTAGACATATGGGCAGACTAGTTTTCAAGCAAGATGAGCAGAAGGCTTAGGTTCTGAATTACCTTAGTTTATCAGTGTAACTATTGCGTTCATCCCACCTATTTGTATGCATAGTGCTCTATGAAATCCTTGCTGTAGTTTTAAAAATAAGACTATGATACTGTTTTGCAAGCCACTTCTGAATTTGCAGTGCTGACAATTACAAACTTTCAGGGGGGAAAATGAAAAATTCTGTGCATACATATATAAAGCAGCAGGTGCTTTTGATGATAAAAGACAAACGAAGTTCCAAAGGGACTCATGAAGTCTGTCTGACTTTTTAAGGCTGTGGTGATGAGACACATGAAACAGTAGATCTTAACGACTGAAAAAAAAACCTTAAAATGTTCTCACAGGGTGTAAACAAGACGACAGTTAGAAATCTACTGTTTGAAAAACTTCTGCTACTAAATAGTTGTAATAACTTGTCAGCAAAGGTGAATTTGAGGGACTGTGCCAAGACTCAAAACAAAACTGAGTGATCTGTGAAAAAGTAGTTTAGTCTAAGGACTCGATTGGGTTTATTAGTAAGTTTTATAATCACAAAAAGTACCAGCTGTTTATATTCCTGGGAATGTAGTTCTGGCAAGCAGAGTGACATCAACAAGTACCTTTAGTGCAGGGCATTTGATGGTGCAATCTTTAAGTGAACTTGAGCTAATCATTTTGAGGTGGCATGTTTTTTGTCTGAAGGAACCATTGGAACAATGCAGTTCTTCATGGGAGAAAACTTAAGCTGAGATAGCTGCCCCGTCAGACTCCCTCTGCCCCAGCAGCCCTGGCAGCAGTGGTCAGCTGCTGTGTTCTGAACTGTTGCAGCACAATGCTAACTTAAAATAAAATGAGTGCCTTTGGAGCAGGCTATGGGGGAATGCATAAAGCTTGAGACGTGCGCTGCACGTTATCTTCCTGCACTCTTGTTTTCTTTGTGATCGTCTCTCTCTGGTACTGGCCTGCGTTGGCTTCAGCACTTATGGGTAGGCTCTTAAACAAATAGCCAAGTATTTGGTTTCATTGTAATAGAGGCATTAATGTTTGTTCAACATCAAAAATGTATTAGTAATCCGTTGACTTATTGATTAATGGGAAATGTGTGATTTTGAATGTTGAAACATGATGATGCCACATTGACTTAAAGTATTGCACCACAAAGGTCAGAAAGGGATATTATTACAGTACCATAAATGGAATAATTCCTCAGGATTTAACTGTGTATGTTCTAGGGGAAGAAAATTGATTTGATAAATGGAAACTAATCAGCAGACATTCAATTTATACCATGTGCCTTTTCAAGCAACAGTGCCTGTAGCTGCCTTAGTGTTGAGAAAGAATTGTTGGACCGATACACATTTTACTGGACGGGCTGACTCCTTACGAGTTTACACTGGGGATTAACAAACAACTGTGATTGCAGTTCTCAAACTGAGATTCATGCTGTTTAGCTGAATTGCTTAAGGATATGTGTGGACTTGAGGAAGACTGAAACTGCGTTTCTGTACCAGAAAGTAATTATGTAGGTTACATTGAAAGATCTGTTTTGTAACGTGGTTTTAAAGCATACTAAGCTTGTCCAAAGGGAAAGTTAAAATGGTACATGTGGGCTCAAACAGAGCCATTGGGAGAGCAGTATTTTGAGCTCTAATAAAGAGAACAAAGCAAAGTAGTAAACAGTAATAAATAGTGTGAGTTATTAGTTTCATAGGCCAGAGCAACTCAGAAAAGTGGTAGAGTGAATAGAGAAAGGAACAGCCAGTGAAGGAAGAGACTGGAACATGAGCTATCATGTCTGTGAGAGATAGTTGGGCCCTCAGTAGGAACTGATAAGCTGGTAGCCTTCACCTGAATTATGCCTTGAATAGGTAATGAATGTAATCAAATGTACAGTGGAAGATCTGTGTGAGGAGGAGACATCTGCCAGGGAACCTTCAGAAATGCAGGGACATCTAATGCTGATTGTTGTGCGAGTACTTCAGGAAGGCTATCCTTACCTTTTCAAGTATTGTTTCCTTTCTTTAGATTTCCTGTTTCTTGCTGCTACATTTGCCTTTCAGAATTCTGATGGACAGGGAACTGCGGAGTGTTGGAGCTGGATCTCCAACAGCAGGAAGTTGATGGAAATGTGCTTCCATAGAGACTAGTTTTCAATGTAAACCCCGAGTTGTTTCCTAACAGATGCCCATCACTTTCCCTCCTCTTACAAATTTAAGAAAAGATTTGGTGTAGTTTGTTTTCTTTAGATATACTTGGTTTATTTAATCAGTATGACCTTCTGGTAATCTGGAGTGAAACTTCACCTTAAGTGAGCCCAGGTTTTTCTGTTTTTATTTGAGGAAGTGTTTCTAGGACAGTCCTGTGAACTGATCACATAGCTGCTGTGAGTTTCTATAAGAAGTCTGCTGTTGTAAGGATATTGTTTGCTCTGTCAGTCTGAACAAGTAGAAATTTATAGATTGTTATGGGTACCAATTCCACAGCTCATTTTCAAGGTTCCTCTGGAACCTCATGCTGTAATATTGAACATGATGACCAGGCTGCATATGAACATAGTTGAGCAGAAATCTCATTTAGTTTCAACTACCCATTACCTCAAATTGACCAAGCTTTGTTTAGACTTGCACAACATTTCTTTAACTGGTTGTAATTAAGCTTATAGGAAGTCATTAATTACCAGCAAGTTAACAGAGAAAGTAGACTGTAAAAACAGACCTTTAATAAAACAGCTCAATAGTTTTTACCTATTGTTTAGTCCTGCCTGCAGAAGTAGGAGTGTGTATCGGTGAGAAACAAGCTCCAGTGAAGTACAGTGTTACAGTTCACTTTGAGGACAAAATTATCTCTGTATTTTTGTCCCTCTTTTATGTCTTTGATGTGAAAGACGTGCAATATGCAGGCAAGCTATTTATTACTCTGTTTACTGATTTGCTCTGCTCTCTTTACTGTAAACAAAGACTTGTCTTTCCCAGCCTTCCTAGTCTGTAGCTGTTGAGTGAGTAACACAAACTGGTGTTTCACCTCTTAGAACATCTGTAGTCTTCGGGTTGAGATCTGTTTTGCTCAGCAGCAATTTTTGTTAATTGTTTATGTCCTCTTGAAGATATTTTGTTAAATAGCATGCAGATACTTTGGCAAGGATTTTATAGCATGCTACATAACTAGCACTGCAGAATTTTTGTAGCAGAAAATGGGTGGAAACAGCCTTGAGTAGGGCTGCTACTCTGCCACTGATTTGCTCCATAGCTTAGGCTGCATTCAATTGGAATATTTTTAACTGGTAGTGAGAAAAGATAGTTCAGAAGTGGAAGACTTCAATTCAAATTCCTTTCCCATGTCAAGCTTCTGATATTCCATCTTTCTCTGGAGAAAGTCATAATGACAGACATTTTGCAGAATTTTTAGCTGAGGCATTGCTGGTCGCTCTGGGGAACTAGTCTCCTTGAAAGATATATGCATCCATCTGCTGGAGCAGTAGAGTCACATGAGGAGAACAGGTCACCAGAGGGTTGAGGTAACTAGTTCTACGTTTTGCAACAGAAAATCTTTGTTACATTATTTATGCAATCTGTAATAAACTCAACAAATATTAAGAATCCTCATTGCAAAGTATCTCTCCTACAGCAGTTGTAGAGATGAGGGTATGGGGGTTGGATCCTGTGATAAGGGGTGAGCGCCCTACCTTTGGAAAAAGGAAATTAGAAAAAATGAGGTTGTCTTTCCTTTTAGTAGTTCATTGAAGGGGAGTGTTCGTTTCCTTTGTGTTTCTTTCAAAATATCAAAAATTAAATATTCTGCTTTGGAGGGATGCTTGAAGGTCAAGTGGAGTATTTTATGTTGGACAGATTAGGTTTTCTGAGGAGGAGAGATTGCCCCCTTGAAAATGGAACTGATACTTAATTTACAGAGGCTTTTTTGGTGGTGTTTGTGTTTGTTTGTTTTAGCTATTAAACAAGTATGATCCTTAATTGTAAGTGTTCTGCAAGAAGTTGTTATATAGCGGGTATGTCAAAAAAGCCAATGCTCTCTTCTGATTTCTAAGCAAGTCTCTATGCTTATTGATTATACAGACATTCTGCTGGGTAGAATGATAACTGCCTCAGATCTTTGGCACTTACCCCTTTTGCTGGCTCAAGCAATTTAGTGTAATTAATTCTAATAGCTGTATTTATCTTATGTGGTTTAGAGTTTACTCTCTGATATCATGATGTCCTTAATGCAGATACTTCAGGATTGTTTCCATTAGGATCAACTGAATGTAATTGTTTAAGTACCTTTAAGCTGACCTAAGCTGAAAATTGATATTCAAACCATAGCATCTTTGGCAAAAAAAGACTTAGAGTAATGATTTTGTAATCAATCAACAATCATTGTGTAAAGCCTGAGTCATTTGCTCTGGCACCTATAGGAATGCTGTGAACAATAAAATAATAAGGGAAGAACAAGTTCAGAGGTGAAAACTGTGTAGCTCCCTCAAGGAAACATCTCCATCTCTGGATATTTGGTAGCAGAGACTTGCCAAGAATTAGTTCTTTATCATAGTGACCATGTGTAATCCAGTAAGCAGTAACGGCAGCAGTTAGAGAAGGTGATAGTCTGTCAGAAATTTGCTTTGTTGTTCTGGTGAGGCTTATTCATTCCAGAACAGATTTGTTTTTACACAGGAAAAGAGAAGGAGGGAGTTTGGTTCATACCCTATCGTAGACATGGAACAAGGCCCTCTATACTAAGCGAGCTCTTATTGTAAGGTACAAAATTGTGCATAACCATAGTGAGATATACTACTGTTGGTAGTCAATGAAAAGTAAAGACAAGAATTGGAACTGCTGGCATCAGAGTGAGTCCAGAACCTGGTTTAAACTCTTGCCTTGGTATTTATACTGCAATGGACTGTACCTCTAAGGAAAGTTCACAGAAGAAGAAATTGATTCTTTCCTGCTACATCTCAGCTATTTGCTTGGTTAAAAGCATTGAGGGCAGAAGTTTTCATAATGAGTTACAGACACAGTTCTAGGACTAAACCCAAGTTTCTCCTAACTGCCACTGAATCAATTTGGCCCCTAGAAATAGCATTTTCAAGGTGGGAAATAGCCATCTGTAGGTACACATGAAATGCATCTTTCTAGAACAGCATATAGTAAAAGTGTATTCTCAAAAAGAATAAAAGAAGAAAATAAAGACAGCAGTCAACTTTAAGTACCAGACAACGTATTATTGCCTGTTAGTTCAGTTGTATACTCTGAAGAAGTGAAATCAAAACCTGTGTCATATTTTGAAAAAGTCCTCTGAAGATCCATCGTGTTATCTTAGATCCTCGCTGCTGCGTTACGCCATTGCATTGTCTGGGAAATGCTGAGTAACTGGAAAGTTACAACTGTTTCACGTTCAGGGAATGGGAGTGTACAGAGGTTGACTTAAGGATTTGTTGTTGGTGTGTGTTTGTTGTTTTGTTTTTTTTTTTTTGAAGAGGAGTAGCAGTGGGAAGCAGCAGGTGCTTATTCATAGAACATCTGAATGTGATAAAAAGAGTTAATCTGGTCTTGACATCTCTAGTACCAGGAGAGTCTTATACTGTGTGCAATGGGCAGATTTTTCAGCCTGTCTCTGCTTTATGAGGATCAGCTGACTCCACCCAATACGAAAAATAGGTTCATCTGTCAATTGACATGTCTCTAGTTCAGTCACCTCTTAGCTTGTACTCCTAGAGTTCTTTTCACCTTTGGCCTTATGTTTCACAGAACATGATGTATTAGGTGTATACTACATGTGCAAAATATTTGCATTTATCCAAACATACAGTGAGAGGAAAAACTTTCCCTGTTCTAACAACATATGCTCTGAATAGGCGAAACAGGGAACAGATGGAGAACTGGGAGAAGTGGCTGATATAGCAGAGGGTAGTGCTGCCATCCAGAGGGACCTCAACAGGCTGGAGAAATTGTCTGAGAGGAACCTCATGAAGTTCAACAAGGGGAAGTGCAAAGCTCTGTACCTGGCGCAGAATAACCCCATACACCAGTACATGCTGGGAGCTAACGGGCTGGAAAGTAGCTTTGCAGAAAAGACCCTGGGTGTCCTGGGGGACACCAATTTGAACGCGAGCCAGCAACGCGCTGTTGCTGCAAAGAAGGCTAATGGTATCCTGGGCTGCACCAGAAGGAGTAGCGCCAGCAGGTCGAGGGTGGTGATCCTTCCCCTCTACTAAGCACCGGTGAGGCCCCACTTGGAGTACTGTGTCCAGTTCTGGGCTCCCCAGTACAAGAGAGTTAAGGAACTACTGGAGAGAGTCTGTCTGGCAAAGGGCCACTAAGATGATTAAGGGGCTGCAGCGTATCTCCTATGAGGAAAGGCTGAGAGCTGGGACTGTTCTGCCTGCAGAAGAGAAGGTGGGGTGGGCTGGGGGGAATCTCATCAATGTGTGTAAGTACTTGAAGGGAGGGTGCAAAGATGAGGGAGCCAGGCTCTACCCAGTGGTGCCCAGTGACGGGACAGGAGACAGTGGGGACGAACTGAAACACACAAGGCTTCATTAGAACATCAGTAAACACATTTTTACTGTGAGGGTGACAGAGCACTGGCACAGGTTGCCAAGAGAGGTTGTACAGTCTCCATGGGGATAGTCAAAAGCCGGCTAGACATAGTCGTGGGCAAACTGCTCTAGGTGACCCTGTTTGAGCAGAGTGGGTGGACAAGATGACCTCCAGAGTCAACAAGATGACCCCCTGCTTCCAACCTCAACCATTCTGTGATTCTGTGAGAGAGCTGGAAAGGAATTAATGTTTCAAAGTCATTGAAGTAGCTTGCTCAGGTCCTTCTGCAGCCGGGTAGTGAAGAGTGAAACCACAGTCATTTTACTGAACTCTACTGCCCTCTGTGCATTGTGTTCCTTCTCAGGTTTCTCTTGCTATGTTTTCTGGATGTAAAGTAGAAAGCTTTAGTATTATGATCTAGTTTCCAAAAATGGAACAATAAAGCTGAAATAAATGGTGGGAGGGAGAGCTAGAAATGCACTTTTAAAAAATCCTGGGACCCAGGTGCACAGTTATGCTCTCAGTTGCTTGAAAATTGTAAATTCTTTTTATTGGTAGAAATCGCTGCTTCTCTTGATCTTAATGCCTGCTGAATAGGAAGAAAATTTTCTTAAGCCAAATAACTATCACTTTGAGTTTTCTTTTTGGATTTATGTATTTTGAAAACATTTTTTAGCTGCTTAAGAGAACTGTCTTCTGTATTGAGGGACTTACGTCAATGAAGAAATCGGTACAGAAGATTTCTAGCTCTAGGTGTAGTTCTTAAATGTTTTCAGGGAAGCAGGACCTGATGAGATTAATCCTAGGGCATTTAAAGAATTGGCTGTGTAGGGAAGAAAGTGGTATCTGGGGAAAAGCAAATATAGTACTTCAGGAGGGGGTAGGGAAGGGATGAGCTGGGTAATTAAAGACCAGTCTGTCTGGCTTAAATATAGCAAGGAATAATTGGATAGACATCTCATAAGCCCCTGCCCGTTAGCAAGATCGGTTACCGAGTAAACAGATTTCTCAAGGGCAAATCATGACAAACCCATTTAATTTCCTTGTAAGGCAGCGTTACAGGTCAGGTGGTTAGGAGGGAAGCAGTAGATACTATATACGTTGACTTGACTAAAGTTTCTTGCACTGTATTCGTGTAACACTCTCAAGTCAGATGAGGAAAAGTGGTCTAGAGGAGTCTACTGCTTGGTGGATATAGAATTGGTCAGAAAAAAAATTTCAAAGAATATGTATAATTGGCCGAATGTCAGAACATAGTAATATATCAAGGAGGGCCCATCAATATCCTATGTCTCATATTAATCAGTATTTTTATTAATGGCTTGGACAGTAGAATGCAGAGTACTTTCTGAATCTGCCATCCCTGCCAGAGTGAGAAGGAACACAAGAGCATGGCGAGACAAGTACAGAACTCGGAATGATCTTGGGAAATGGAGTTCAACAGGGACAAGACCAGGGTCATGCACTTCAGCAGGATGAATCAGCTGCATAAATACAGCATGGAAACATTTGGCGAAATGGTGTTTCTGTATAAAGGGATTTAGGGTTTCTAGAGAATCACGACTAATAGCGAGTCATTAATATAATGTTAAGATGATAGTTAACACCATATCAACATGCCTGTAACACTTGTGAAATAATCTCGCTGCCTTACCCAGCATTGGTGAGGCCTCTATTAGAAAACTCTTTCCAGTTTTATTTTTCAGACAGCTGTGGTCCCAGTGAAGACAGCAGAAAAACAGCAGGTCCAGAAAACATTGCTGTTTCAAGAAGAAAGTAATAAAGAGAAGCTAGAGTTGTTTAGCCTAAAAGTAGAAAGAAGATGGATGTAATAAATCTTAAAATATACAGAATGCTGTTTCAAGAAGAAAGGGAGTAATCTGTTATCTATTTATGGTGGATGGAGCATGTATGGAGCTTAAATTATAGCGTGAAGGCCATAGAAGCTCCTAAAGGCTGTAGGCTCTCCATTGTAAGAAGTCTTTAAAACTTGCTTTTAAGATTAGATTGATGAGACTGGTCTGTCTTGTATACCTGTGGAAAGTATTTGCTGCAGGAAGATATACTCAGTAATTTTGTGGTGATTTCACCTCTGTAATTCTGCCCTTGTTCTTCAGTCCTGCATTTTGTACTGTGCCTCTCGCTGATTGTGCTGACAGAGAAACTGTATGGTGGTCTGTACGTTTTGTTATTGAATACTAACACTCCTAAAAGAATGAGGAAGAATAGCCCAGTAGAAGTTGTAAGCATCTATCCAATCAAAACTATCATTAACTGGTGAAAGTAGAAATTGCAGTGTTGTTTTCTCATGAATGTGCAGAACAAAGGCATACTCAAGACAATGTATTTTAATGTACCTAGACTGGGTTCCTCTGGCATTTGCAAAATTCAGGGGGAGAGCAAATATACCCTGCCTCTTCCTGGGGCTCTTCCTTGCATTGAGAAATATAATTCAGAAAGTTAAGCAAAAATCAGATTTGCTGAGAAAGATATGGCTTGAAATCTGTTCAACTCATCCAAAATCCACTAAAGTTAGTGAAACTTCTCCTCATGGATATAAACCAAAACCCAAGCGAGTCTGTGATGGGGGTTTTGTCTGTTCTAACTTCTAGTACAAAGTAGATGCAATTAAAATTGTGTGGAGTAGATTCCTGATATTAATTTTTCCTGTAATAATTATTCATGCATTTGTCTCAGTCTTACAGCAGAGGATGAAATGTTGTACTCTAATATAGAAACCGTTGTTCTTTTTTCTTTTTTTTTTTTTTCATTTTGAATTAAAAACATCCTGATACTGGAAGGGTTTGTAATGGCATTCCCAGAAGCTCCTGATCAGGATTCATTGACTTAAGGCAACATCAGCTTTCAATGCAGACTCATCTTGATCAGACTGAAACCTTACCAAGCTGAACTAGCAAGCCTGCATACTTTGAAAAAGACGACTTAATTTATCAAATGTGGTTTTGGGAACTCAAATTTTATAACATTATGCCTATATCTATTCACTACTCAAAGGCAAGAAAGATGACTCTAGCTTTCCAATAAAGAAGGAGATAAAAACGGAATTGACAAGAAAAATCAGCTTCCTCAAAAATCTTATATGCATGTAAATACGCTTATAACAGCAGAGAGGTCGTAATTGCAGTAGTTGTTTCCATTCTAACTCTTCTCCAGCTATTTATAACCATTAAGTTTTTGAAACTTCCCACCTTTTAGGGTTGAGACTGTCCATAGTTGATCTATGCTGGAAGGAGAATTTTCTTGAATGAAGAAGTTTTCAGTTGCATTTAAACACCTTCATATACTTCCCGGCTTGAGAGATGACTGGTTTTGATTCATCCAGACTGAATCTTAAAATTGTGCAGTAAATACTATCTGTTCCCTCCTGATCTCTCTTCTCCCTCAAAAACATCTCCAAAAACCTAAATGTAGACTTGTCTGGTAAATGTTGTAAGCCAGTAAAGGTTAAGTTTAAAAAAAACAGCTTATGAGAACTGTAATGAGTGAAGGGAGAGAAGAACAGCTTCTTCCTACTTCTAGTTAGAAAAATACTTACTTTCTCTTTAGAAACTGAACACCGATCACTGGATTCAACTAAAAAAGCAAGGACTTGTGTACTTAATTTTAAAAAGCGATTGTACCTATTGCTGCTAGCAAAACTGGGAATTTACTTCAGCTTCCTCATACAGACACGTTTTTCTCCATCTTGGTTGTAATAAAAAGCAGGGAGTAGGGATACAAATGTGGGTTTTGAAAGAAAACAGAATGGTGTGCTGGGATAGAGTTCATTTTCTTCACAGTAGCCAGTATGGGGCTGTATTTTGGGTTTGTGCTGGAAGCAGTGTTGGTACCCCAGGGGTGGTTTGGTTCCTGCTGAGCAGCGCTGACACAGAGGCGAGGCCTTTTCTGCTCCTCACCCCAGCCCAGCAGCGAGCAGGCTGGGGGCACAAGGAGCTGGGAGGGGACACGGCCGGGACAGCTGCCCCCAGCTGCCCAAAGGGACATCCCACCCCACGGGACGCCACGCTCGGCAGGGAGAGCTGGGGGAAGGAGGAGGAAGGGGGGACGCTCGGAGCGATGGCGTTTGTCCTCCCCAGTCACTGTTAGGCGGGATGGAGCCCTGCTTTCCTGGGGATGGCTGAGCCATGCCTGCCCGTGGGAAGGAGGGAACGAATTCCTGGCTTGGCTTTGCTTGTGTGCGCGGCTTCTGCTTTCCCTATTAACCTGTCTTTATCTCAGCCCACGAGTTTTCTCACTTTTACCCTTCTGATTCTCTCCCCCATCCCACTGGGGGGGAGTGAGCGAGCGGCTGGGTGGGGCTGAGTTGCCAGCTGGGGTTAAACCATGGCAAATGGCAAGACTTACAAAGTTAGCCCCGTATACCCTTAGTAAGACTGCAATAGCACATTCACTGTCAGCAGGTTTAAATTAGTGTTTCCTGCCTTCCAGTTTAGTCTGTTTCTGTCTTCACATCCTTCTCTTACAGAGGAAAAGATTATTGAGGTGAAGTGGATTGGGAAACTATGTGGTTAAAGCTAACCTTTACTTTCTCCTTCAACCCTCCATCACCTTCAGTTGTGTGTTGTCTTCAGCCAGTTACATCCCTTGTTCATGGTATTGGGCAAACACTTGTGCCAGGACAAGTGATTGGGTGAGGCAGGAATGGAAACAAGACTGATAGCAAATGGGCAGAATTACCTCTTTCAGTGGCACTGCTGCCTCAGACTGTCTTGAAGTGTTCTTGAAATTCTGCTTTCGATTAAATGCACAAACTGGCAACTTCTGGCAGTCTTGGCTCAGGTCTTCAGGCTCTTTGCTTGCTTTTTTAACTCCCTACATGTTTTTTTAACAGTATCTGTAGCTTGCAGAAGTTAAATTTTTTTTTTTTAGGCATGCTTCTGCTAATAAGTTAGTTAACTGAAGAACTAAGTTAGATGTTAATAGAGATTTAGCAAGTATATCCTCATGCTTGCACTGTTGTAGGTCATGTGTCGGAATCCAGGTCCACTGTGCAGACTCATATTGACCAGCAAACACAACAGGTAGCTCCTTTGATGTCAACGGGCTTCTCACATGTAGTGCTATTCGGTGCAAAGATGGAGAAACAGTCCCTAGGATATGGCTGGAAGCTTAAGCCAACAAAAAGGTCGCATCGCATTTGATTTGACATTGCAAGAGTCAGGCTCTCATTATGTGTCACGAATATAACTTTTTCTATACTTCTTGTAAAAATGATTTCTAAATATTTAGGCTAGAACACAGAATTCTGAAGCTTATATTGATATTGTATATAATAACATAGGAAATAAGTATGGGATCAAAAGATGTTTCTTTAAAAGACTGTGGTGTGCCATATACATGTAATATAGGTTAATGGCAGCTCTAGTGCTAGCCTATCCTCATATTAGAATGTTTAATTTTAAGTTTCTTTTGGACCATGGAATATTACTGTTGCTTTTTGTCTCTTAGAGATGCTTAACTAGAGAACCATAGATGTCACATACTAACTTAAAAGTTCAGAGTTCATCTCAAAAGCAGTATTAGCCTCTTTAAATTGGTCCCTTGGTATGCAGTATCCATGCTGTTAAGCTGTGGTGAAGAGAGTTCACCTAAATATGAACTGTATTTGGAAAATACATCTACAGAGAAGGGCGTTTTGTGCAGATTTTGTCAGTCTCTTTTGACGGAATTTGCGTCTTAAGCACATGAGCAGGGAGAAACGTAAAATGATGCAACCTGAAGAGAGAGAATTCCATACTGATCTGGGCACAGCAGTCAGCAGGTAAAACCAAATGCAGGGAAACGTGTTGCATGGATAGTCGCATGTTCTGTACTTTATCTTCTATTTTTTGGCCAGCACCTCTTCTACTCCAGTGCTGACTGTCTGTTTCAGTCATTTTTTTTCTTTACTAGGACCTGTCTTACATATGCTTAGAGAAAATAATTTTGTCCTCTAGAATAAGTCTTCCTTTGTTGTGGGTTTTTTTTGGTTGTTTTTTTTTGTTGTTTTTTTTTTTTTTTAATGAATACTATAATGCACTTCTGTTCTCTTTTCATAGAATCATAGAATGCTTTGGGATGGAAGGGACCTTTAAAGCCCATCCAGTCCATCCACCCTGCAATGGGCAGGGACATCTACAACCAGGTCAGGTTGCTCAGAGCCCCGTCTAGCCTGGCCTTGGATGTTTCCAGGGATGGGGCATCCACCGACTCTCTGGGCAACCCCTTCCAGTGTTTCACTACCCTCATTGTAAAAAATTTCTTCCTTATATCTAGTCTGAATCTACACTCTTTTAGTTTAAAACCATTACTCCTTGTCCTATTGCTATTGGCCCTACTAAAAGTTTGTCCCCATCTTTCTTATAAGCCCCCTTTAAGTATTGAAAGGCTGCAATAAGGTCTCCCCACAGCCTTGTCTTCTCTTAGGATTTTTACAGGCTATATGGAAGATGCAAAGGTAGATTTTCAGTAACTGTATGGGTACAAACAGCCTCAGATTAACTAGGGGGGGAGGTGGATAAAATGTCTTAATGTTAACTTTTCCCTTTCATGGACTTTTACCAGAAACAGATTGGACAGCTGGGGAGATTGATGTCAGGATGATATGCTATGATTTGAAAGAAATGCATGTTTCAGTGTTTCATGAAACTGTGGCCCTTTCAGCCTTGTATTGCCTGTATGATAATAGCTCCTACCACTCGGAGATTAGTCAGAAAAATTTCTGCCTCTTTTCCCCTGTCCCCCAAAGTTTAGGTCAAACTAATTAGGATAAAATGCTAATTTCTTGTTATTTAAATCCTCAGTTTAACTATCTCATTTTTTGACAAATAGGTATAATTAGTTCTCTTGTATAATTTATTAACTTCCCTATTAAGTTGTGTACAGATTAGTGAGGCACCAGGCATGCTGGCAAAAAAGGCTTCCAATTAGAAGGTGATAGATGGGTCTGTTGTATTTGATAAACAGGCTTTGTCATATTTTGAAATTAAACTGGAAGGAGCTGTTTTTATTTAAATCCTGTCATATCATGAGTCTGATCAGTATTGAACTAGATTCTGTCTTGTGCATTGCCATGATAACTTTGCAAAAGGAGGAGGAGATTTAAAGATATTAATAACACATAAAAAGAGAATTTTGAGACTTAAGAAGGGTATAAAAAAGGGTTAGAACAGGATCAAATTTCACTTTTTGCTTCTTGTCTCGTCCAGCTTCCTGACAGGAGAACTGACATCTCATTATGCCCTTGAAAAATGCCCCAGAAAGTTAGTGTTCTCTGAGGACACTAATATGTACCAACCTGTGGCATGACTTCTGCTGATACTGCCTCTTACTCTTTGGTTGTGTTGGGCAAAGGCAGGCATGAAGATGTCTATTGAGACAGAGCTACAGTGTTGGCAGCAGTGTTATTGCCACTTTTGGTAAAAACCTCCTAGCAGATGGCATGGCTCTTGACATTTCCATGAAGAAGAATTTAGTGAGTACTCAAGGATGTCTGTAGGGTGGGGCATACCTAGGGTATGTCCAGAGGGATGAGTCTGGCTATGGTCAAATATATGTAAAGGGAAATGGAGATGAAATGAAAGTGAGCTTGTGACAGTTAAAAAAGCGGGTCTCCTGAATCCTGATCTTGTGCTCTGGCTGTATTTGCTTTGGAGTTCTCTTTTCTCTGTACAGCTTTACCCACAAAATAATACTGCAGGGTATAATGATAAAACAGGGCTCACACGAATATATACTGTTATTAAATAATCTCCTTAACAATTTGTGTTTAGAATTGTCAATATCGTGTGTCATCACAGAAACAGAAAGATTTCTGGTGTTTACATTCCTCGCCAACAGCAACCTCCTGTGCTAATGATGTTTCTTAAATCAGCTATTTCCTTTCAAATTGATGATAACTGGTCCAAATACTCCATTCAGCTAAGCACCGTAAATCTAGGCTAATTCATTCAAAATAAATGTATTTCAGGCATTGGAACAGGCTGCCCAGGGAAGTGGCTGAGTCCCCATCCCTGGAGGTATTTAAAAGACGGGTAGATGTGGTGCTTGAGGACATGGTTTAGTGGCGGACTTGGTGGCGGTAGGTTAACGGTTGGACTTGATGATCTTAAGGGTCTTTTCCAACCTTAACAATTCTATGATCCTATTTTGGTTTTAGAGCACTGGGCCCAATGGCTTTCTTCTGTCAGTGCTTGTGCTGAACTTCCTTATTCTGCTCCTTTTTTTGTATGTTTTTAATTTCTCAGGTGAGATCTTAATCTGCTTTTCCAGTTTGAAATGAACACCTCTAACCCCCTGTCAAAAGCGTCATAATCTAAAATGCTTAGAGAAGTTATTCAATTTTAATTTCCAATGCTAACGCTTTTCTCTAAAGTTGTTTTGGTTTGGTCAGACTGTTCATCTTTTTTTTTTTTTTTTTTTTAATCTATTAAAACCTGCCATGATTTCCAGTCTTTTTTTGTCCTGCTACTGACTTATTGCACAGGAGCAAATCTGGCTTCCTGAGATAATTTATCTTTCTGCTATTTCACTTGGCTCTGTAACTTTGTCATTTCCCTTCAAGGGTTTTATTTACTTTGGAGGTGTTTATACAGTAGGCAACTCTTTTTGCTTTCATTCGCATCCATCAGATCGGTTTGAGCTTACGAGAACAGTTTTTCCTTTGACCTTAAGGATGAAGGGTTACTATTTCAGCCAGTATTTCTGGTATCGCTTCTTCCCCTAGGAATTTTTCTAAAGGAATGAACTTACAGGATGACTGCCAACATTAAATATCCAACTCAGAAGGAGCGCTTGAAAGTAAAGGACCCTTGGCTGCTGCTTCTCCCCCCCCCTTCCCCCCCCCAAAGGAAGAGGTAATAAAAGTTCTGCCTGTTTGACTACTTGCAGAAAGCTAAAATACCTGGGCGATCTGAGGTACAAAAACTGGAGTGACTAACGAGTTGGGTGTGGAAGTGATGTGAGGTGATGTAAGTTGCCATGTCCTAGTAAGATCACCAGTGCCGTTTCTCCTTGCTGACACTGCATAGAAGCATCAAATGCTGTCTGTAGAACTTATTCAACTTCTTACAGAGAGAGTAAAAATATAGTAATGAGACCTTAATCTTCCATGTGACATGTACTAGACACTAAATACAGATTCTACAAGATTTATCTGGATTATCACCTGAGAGTTAGTGTGGCACTAAGATACCAGTAGATAGGAGTAGTTTTTGCTAATATACGGAATCCCTTACAAACCCAGGGAAAGATTTTTATCAAATGGGATACAGCGATGACTTTTGAATGGTCTGTCTTAATTGATAATTCAAACTTCCTTTTGCCATCTTTGTTCATACTATGCCTTAATTGCCAAACTTGAACAGTACTTCCCTGTACTGTGGATGCTCCTGAAGAACCTAGCCACCAGGTAATGTAGAGTCCTGTGGTCTGCATGTCATCATCTTACAGCTGTGGAATAAGACTCCTTTTCAAGTCTAGTGTAGCCAAAACCCTGTTTTGGTTGTAGTTTCTCTCATTTCTCCTTGTAATTTCTCAGAGCTCTTTCTAGCATATATGCTTTCTAGCATATGCTGTTTGGTTGCCACGGTAACAAGTATCTGTCTACTTGATTGTTCTGTTGCTGTTTTGACTTCTCTTTTCTTATGCCTTGCCCATCACCGTCACGTTCGCTCACCTTAACAGCATAGAACTGATTTATCCTAGCATCAGGCATTCTCTCGCAGTATCTAAAGGCTCAGCGCTTTCTTGTTTATGTCACAGGATCCAGCTTAGGCTGTTGGTCAGAAAGAAAGAGGAGTCAGTGAGTTCTGTCCTTTGTCAACAGGGTTTTGTTTTTAATTAGCAGTTTGCTGATAGGCGTTTATTCTCCAAATACATTTTGTGAAATATTGTCTCTTTTTTTCACCTTACAGAGACCATGGGTTCAGGGCCTTGATCTTACTCCTGGAAGTTCCTTTGAACCTTTCCTCTGTCTTAGCCCCTGGCCATAAGGTGGGCGCAGGAGCACTCCCCTGTGCTGGAGGGCTAAGATGCTGAGATAACAGAGACTACATAAATAGCATAAGTAACTAGCTTGCTAGAAATTATAGCATGGGGAGTTCCTAAGGCAAGGCTTTTGTGTAGATCTAATTATAAATATGTAAATACTCTTTTGACAAAGCAAAAATATCCAAGATTCCTGTGAAAGGATGATAGAACTAATTTGGTAAAATGGCCAAATATTTTTCAGTTATGAACATAAACCTGCCCAACTCTAGCTTTCATTTTGATGACTTTAACACAGTCTATTAATAATCCTGGAAACTAACTCCACTCACTTAATTAACTTATTAGATGCAGCTTGTAAAGGGGAAGGTAATCCAACTAGTATGAGGCTACCAGGAGCATGGCTATTGCCCACTTTATAAAACATTACCAGGGTTTTCTAAATCTTCTTAGCCAAATGTGTTTAAAGGTTATGTTGCAGATGTTTTAGAAAAAAGTTAAAATACCTATAGAGAAATGATACATTGCATGTATTATAATTTATATATGTATTATTGCAATAGTTCAAAATATCCTCTCAAAGCTTTTGATGGTTTTTGATCTAGTGGCTAAATTGTCCTTGCCATAACATCTTATTAGGTAGCGCACACAAAATAGGAAAGGAGGACTGTGTTCTGGTTTTGGGGAGCAAAACTAATGAATCTCTTAATTTGGCAGCTGAGCTTGGAACAAATGAAAAAGGGGTAGACTTGAATTTCTTCGGCAGAGAATTTGAGCTGTTGTGCTCTCTGAGGCCATCCTAACTGTGAGGTTGTGGTATATTTGAGGGTGATAAGCCCTCGTTCTTTCTAGGTAGAACTGTTTCTTTTTGAACAAATGGAGAGAGAGCAAGCAAAAATGTTTCTTGTTTGATCAATAAAGACACGTACTCATGTATATTGTCAAGATGGTCAAGGAAGTTTTTTGTGGGGTTTTTGCTGTTTGATTTTCTTAAATTATTTTTATTATTTTTCATTTATTAACAGCAGAACATGGCTGGTGGGAGAGGCTACAAGATCCATTACTTAGTATGGTAGCACCTGATGCTTTAATGAGAGGGAGAATCATATCTCGTCAGAAAAGGACAGAGGTCAGGATGAATCTTCCATATCCTGAGGACGTGCTTCAAGCACTGAGTTAATGGTTGAAGAGAGCTAATGCTTCTTGCTCCAGTAGCAGTTCTGTGTTTCTACTCCAGAGAACTGGTGTTCCCAAATCCCCATTTGAGGATGTAGATTTCATTATTCCTGGCAAAAATATCTTGACACTGCTTTTTAATCCCTTTTTTAAGTGGAGAGCTAGGACACTGAGCAATGTTAATGGTGAGATCTTGTTCAGAACCTAAATCACAACAGTCTGTTCCTGCCTCTTCAAATGTGTGCTGAATCGTAATGATTGTAATGCAGATTCCCTCAGCTCCTGTGTGTCTGAGCAGTACTTTCTCTAGAGGTTGCTCAGCTGTGGTTCAGAAGGAGCTATCCAAGACAGGGTTAATTTACATCTTAGCTGTATTTGCAAAGTGTAAACTTTTTTCTTGTAATTTTCAACCCTTCTAGACAGACAGACAGAAAAGTTTGCCTTAAAAGTAACCTCAGAAGCAGCATAATAGTATTCTACAATTGTTGTCATTTAGTGGCTTTCATGTAAGAAATGTTTTGTTAATTTTTGCATACTGAATTAATTGTAGTTTTAAGAAAATAGATGCCTGTCTGGCACTTGCAGTGAGATAAATGCAAAAATGGTTCAGGAATAATAATTTAAAAAAAAAAAAAGGAACACACTTGGACTTTAGTGCAGTTAATTGTACCGATTGGGTCTGGAGTGTTAAGTTTAGAAAAATTTAATCTTCATATCACCAGACACCTTTACTTCACTGTGATTTCAGGGATAAATACTTTAGAGACTATGAGGGTTCTTGTATTTTAATGCTGGTGACAATGTATATATAACAATGAATTCCAGTCTGCAAAGACGACATCCAACATTCCTTCTCCATTTTGAATGTAAAAAAATTCTTCACCTGCTCCTAGCAGGAACGGCAGTTGCTTTCAGAGATGATTGACTTACACTTGGTCTTTTTTGTGGGTATTAACAGACTCTTTGGTGTTTTATGTTTCCATGATCTTGGGAAATAAAATATTCAGGTATTAAGGTGAGATTTCAGGAAAATTTGAATATCCCTTAAATGGGGTGCCAATTACTGCAGTATGTCAGTATGTCTCCATGGCAATTTTTTTTTTTTTTTTAAAATTACTGCAGGTATTTATTTTGGATGTTTCCCTATGTATTTATTTATTTATTTAGGTGTGGCTTCATTTCCACTGCTTCAGGCCAGCCTGACATGCTCTAAATCATTAACCCTGTGCTCCAGGGAACTTACCCTTATGGCAGCGTCTTTGATATTAGATTGGATCCCTTCTGGGCAGAATTTAATTGACTGGATTTCTAGGGGGAGAGCTGGTTCCCTCAGTCTCTCACTGCTACATCAGGCCATGATTGTTTCAGCAGCTGATTTAGAAGCCAAGTTTCTGCTGTTATATGATAGCAAAGGGAGAGGAGGCAGTGAATCAGAGGGCACAGGCTGTGCTTTGAAGCATAAGCTATTATGTTTCTTCATTTAGGGATATACTTGCTCTAAATGTACTGGCACTTTATAAGTATTCATACCAATAAAAGCAGCATGAGACGGATGAATACAATTTTGTAGCACTTGATTGTAGATTACAAGGAAACCTGGAATTCTGTCCATGGTAAGTCATGGAGACAACCATTGTAGCAATAAGGTAATAAGGTGATGAATCTTACCTTAAGCTTGAGTTATGTAACTGGGGTTGTGATTGTTGGCAGGTTCAACTTCTCTGACAACTTAGAGAAGAAACAGAGGATATTGATGGTTTTTTCGTATTAGTCATGGTTGTAGCATTGCTTTTTACACAAGCAGCCCCTCTGAAGTCAGTAGAGGTGTTTATAGATGTTTGCTTATTCAGGCACTTCATTGTCAGTGAGCTCTTCCAGAATCACCAGTCTGCATTGGTAAAATACAGAGAAGTGGTGATGAGAGCCGTGGTTATGGGTATCCACACACAACTTCCATGACAGCGAAGAAGTTGTACCCTTAGTTTGGTATTCTTAGTAACAAAACCCAAATGCTCCTTCCTCTATAAGTGTTTCAGGATAAAGCAAGGCTTAAAATAAAACCCAAAAGAGCCAGAAAGTTCACTGTCAGGTTATTTAAGTCAGGTGTAACAAGAAGGGGAACCCCAGGTTTTGTCTTTGTATTTCA
Organism: Theristicus caerulescens; assembly: GCA_020745775.1. Classification (NCBI taxonomy): domain Eukaryota; kingdom Metazoa; phylum Chordata; class Aves; order Pelecaniformes; family Threskiornithidae; genus Theristicus; species Theristicus caerulescens. The sequence goes on along the minus strand of CM036568.1, from coordinate 20,458,836 downwards.
GGATATATGTTCCTGTCTACCTGTGTTTGGCTATGTTAGAGCCATTCTGTATAGCTCAGGAAGGCTCTGGATATCTGACATATTCAGTATTAGTCTGGTAGATATTCAGGTTTTTGACTGTGTGTATATGTACAGAACAGGACTGGTTTTTGTAACTGTATGAATCCAGTATTGGAAAGGCTGATAGAAATGAAATATTGTCTGTGCTGCTTCTTTGAAGAACCTGTTTTTTTCTGGTGTTTGTTTTTTTTTTCTTTTTTTTCTTTAAAAAAGGACACCATAACCCAGAAAAAACCCAAAACATTAAATTGGCAGAATCTTCCAAAAACTTTTGATTACTCTTTTGTTTAATTATTCAGTAATTATTTAATGTTTCACTTAACAGCTGCTTTCTGTAGGCATTGGACTGTAAAGGCATTTCAAGTCTTGATCTTGATAGTTTTACTGTCCTTTTTTTGTGGTTTTGTGGTTTTGGTTTTTTGGGTGGGTGTGGGTTTTGGGTTTTTTTGTTTTGTTTGTTGTTGTGGGTTTTTAAATATTTTTTTTTAGCGTACCTGTGCTAATCCAAACTTTTCTGATAACTGTTGTTCTTCTAGGTGTTTCTGAAAGATTTTCCCCTAGAAACGGTTTCAGTTCATGTCTTAAAGCCATTAGCCAATCTAAAATGTAATTGCTCTGGCAGTAGTGGTTGACACACGCAGATGGGAGGAGAGCTGAGTATCCATCCTTGGGCCTCTGTTACTCATGAAGGTGAACAATCGCTGCATTTGTCACACCAGTGTGGGGACTGTTTCTTAATCCCAATAAAACTGTCACAGACAGAAAGGAGGTGATGCAGCTCAGCTGCCTAAAATGTATCTGTATGAACATTTCACAGGTAAGAATGATGACTGGAAATTTGCCTTGAAATGAAGATTAGAAGACCTTTGTTACGGAGTGGGGGGTCAGACTGGTAACACACGAATTGACAAACTTGCTGTCTTCACTAGTATCAGAATTAGGTGAACTGGATTCTGTGATGTCAAACCCTCGGGTATGTCTGTCATTTAAGTGATGTCCTTATAGCCAAAAATGTATGAAACATGCTTTTTCAGCTGGAATTAATTTGGATGCTTGATTTGCATATTCTGAGATGACCTATGACTGCGAATAGCTAACCGAATTTCACCCTTTTCCCCATGTTTAGATGGATTAGACTCCTTCCTTCCCTATCTAAATCTGGGGTAGTTCCACTGTTATCTAAAAGCAGTTTTCATTAGAGGAAAAATGGCTTTATATTTTTCAGGCAGTAATATGTGCATCCAAGTGAAATGTGAAGTTGAAAGTCAGAATTGAGATAGAGCTGGCTGCATCACTTGATCTCTATCTGAATGTTACCGGCGTGATTATCACAGTGCACTGGCTCAGTGGGGAGGGAGGATGTGCAGGCAGCAGACAGGAATTACATTTGTTGGGGGGAAAAAGTGAAAAATTTCTCAGCAATTACTGTATGTCTTTACTAGATTTTGCTGAATGATGCAAATGTAATACCACAAAGCTTTTTTGGTAGTTTGAGTTCAGGGAAAGGAGAATGTGCGGAGGAGAGAATGTGGGGATAAAAATGAGGCAGTAATCTTCAGGTTCCTTTGTTAAAGCAGTCTGAGGCATGGGGAAGCACAGAAGTAGAAAACTGGGTTTCCTGATTTCCTCCTGCCCTATAGCTCTTTGGAAAGGTGAGAGCAGAAACTGATGCTGCAGTAGCATCTATGTTCTGTCACTGTAGTGAGTGAGTGGTACGCAATGGGGTAAACTGGAGCAGCGAGGGAACCTTTGTTCTGCGAAGATAAAGTCAAGATAATGAAAGAGCAGACAACAGTAATCGGAGCAACTGTGGGGGATTAAAAAAAAAAAAATCCCTGAAAGTCCAGTAAAAACAACAGAAAAGAACAAAACCCTCCTACATACCAAAGAGTCCATCTGCTCAGAGATTGCTGCTGCGTGACCCAGACACTAGCTGTGTGCAGGTTCTGCCTTTCTCTGCTTTTTCTATTTGTTTCCTCTTCTGCATCCATTTCTCACTGACTGAGTACGGACCTGCTCTTCACAAGCGTTGGTCTGTCTAGATGAGCCTTGTCCTGAGAGAATGAAATGGGCAGGACGTCATTAGGCTGGAGAGAGGAGGACTTCAGAACTTGCTGCAAGGGCACCTGCCAGCACTGCGATGACTCCACCAGCAGGCAGGTGAGAGGGATAAAACTAGTATCTTATTTACAAAAGCACTTCAGAGAAGTCCCTCGGGACAGATGAAGTTCTTCAGTTAGCAAAGGTCTGAATGTTTTCAGAAAAGCCTTCAGATATTTTCCCCAAATAACTCCCATGTCAAGACTTAAACTCTGTCCGTCTTCCCTTCCCAATATATCATAACCTTAGAAAGTTCTTTGAGACTATCACCTTTAAGCTCTGCAACCCCAAATTTTCTGAAAGCTTCTAAATTACAGGTTTTAGGGTCTCTCATCTCTGCCATGACTTATGTCAAAGCCCCATCATTTTACACTAATGCCCGTTCCTTTGCTTCCTTTCTTTTACCATCACTTGCACAGCAGCAGCTGTGAGATTTGCAGCGAGAAAGGGTGTCATATACTGAATCAACTAAGTGAGGTATTTAATATTTTATGAATTTAGGTCCTTAGTGTTCATTCCTCTTGCTTTTTTATTTTTATTTAGGAAAACAAGTGGAGTCATTCATGTTGCTTAATGTTTTACAGCAACAACATCTGTTATATTTCCCCTTTTCTGTTTTTGAGGATGTAGGCATATCACATGTGCACTTACAGCTGCATTTAACATAAATTACAGCTGATGTACAATTTATATTTCTCTGCCTGACTTTTAAAATAATTATTAGAGATTAATCCATGTTCACAAGGATCCCTGCACCCCCTGCAGTGGAGTTGTCTTCTGCTCCCCCTGTTTGTGTTTTCCCACTGGTATAAGGTAAACTCGGCAGCATTTGAATCAAATGAGAAATGTGCCACATTCAAAATTGGGCAGTATAAGTTTGTTTACCCTTTTCTGTTCTCTACCATTAGGACTTTTAAACAGGCCCTCATAACTTACCATCTGGATTACTGCAGCATCCTTGCAAGCTGCTATAAAAGCTGTATCACCCTCTTCCAGTGTATATGAAAATGCAGCAGCTCTGAACATCCTGCCTGCAATGCCTTCCCCTAAATGAACCCCGTCTTTATGCCTCATCAGATTCTCGTTTTGTGTTTTATCCTGTTTACATCTTGTGCTACTCAGTTTCTTTTTTTTATGTCATCTTTTATTGCATTGTTCATATTCTTTCTACTTTACTAACGATCATAACACCTTTCTTTTTTTCTGCCAGGTAACTGTAGCTTTCTGCCATATTACTCTGTTTGGAGGCTTTCTGTGCAGAATCACAGTGCTGCTTATCTCATCATTCAAAATCCATATTGAGACCCAGTTCTTCTTGAAGGAAATTCTTCTATCTGCGGTGTTTGTTTCAACAAAGATAACGAAACAGTGCAAAATGTTTACCTTCCCTGGATAATCATTTAATCTTGCTGTATTCCCAAGAATCTTCCCCTCTGGTCTTCTCAAATTGCCTTTTGTTAGCTGACACACTGAATCACGGCTATGATTCTGTCGTGGTTCTGAGCGTACTGCAGGTTTGAGCTCTACGTTCGTGGGAAGTCAAATTGACACTAATGGTCATATTCATAGCAGTTTGCAGGTGCGTCTCTTTATGGGCTCTTCATAATATGAATTATGCATCTTCGTCTGCATTATGCTCTTCAGCGCTGAAACTAATAATAGAACTGATACTAAGAAGATCTATGTTTTACTAAAAACAAAGTTAAACTCATGAGATGGTAATACATAAGTATCTGAAGTGCTTTAATGTAGAAATGGTATCTGTAATTATCTGTGTTTCCAGGACTGATTCCAGATTTTGTAGTCTACTGTTGAAGTATACAGTTAAACTTTTTGGTAAGGGATGAGTGAAATCTAAATTTTCTGTGACACTGAAAATGACACCAGTCAAGGATTATTATTGGCAAAATGGATAGTCTGATTTTGTACCCTCTTGAAGAGAGTGCTTGTGAAACTTTCACCGCTGCTCTACAGGACTGCCCTCAGCTAACACTCATCAGTGAACTTTACAGCTCCATAGTCTCTTCTGCTTGGCTGTGAAATTGGTGCTTATGTGCTGTTCTGGTGCTCCTGCTACTGCCAGTACTGTTGAGTTGGCTTTCGTTGCGATATGAAGTGAGCGGGAGAATTTCCCGCTTATTACATCTCTTAAATTCAATTAGTGCCCCTTATACCACAGGAGGCCATTGCAATATCTGAAGTGGAGAAGAAAAAAAATCTTGCAGCCCTCTCTTGTTTGTACCGCTTAGTATTTTCCTGGAGCCCTGCTCTGAATTCAAATGCCGTTCACTGCAAGTGTCACAAATCAGCAGTTGTTAGAATGCATTATGAAGAAATAAACATTTATCAGATTGCCTTTTGAGAAGGTGAATAATTTAGCTAGAAAAATTCCAACAACAACAAAAGCATGCTGCTGACTGACAATTTATTTTATCCCTTTGAGATGCAAGGAGTTGTTGCATGCTGAGTGAATATTGATCTGCTGTATACAGATAAATGAAATTCCACTTACAATTCTTTGGTTGCTCACTTGTCACCAATTAAAACTGAAGAGCATGGTCATGCACCAAAAATATTAATTAACTCTCTTCAGTTGCTGGTTATCTGCTGACCCAAGAGAGTGTGGGCTGGCTTGTTCGATACAGCTGCATCTGGCCTTCACTCTATGCAGGAGCTCTTTTCTGGCTCGTGTCATTCTCTTTCCGCTGCTCTTCGCGATGATGAGCAGTAGGGTATAGCCAGGTGGGGGAAAAAATTAGTTACTCGTTCCTTCCTCCTCCTACTTCCTTTCAGATTGATCTGATCATCGGCTTAATTTTTGTTGTATACCTTATAGCCGCTGTTCCCCACTACGAACTGCACAGTTGGTGGTCATATTTAAAAGCTGCCTCTTTCCTGTGTGTGCAATCGTGTTACGAGGTATAAACTGAAGAAAAATATCTGTAACCGAGTAAAAAATGAACTTCTAAGTAAAGGATTTGTTCTCTGGATTATCAGCTTTCAGAAAGTCACAGGAGTCCTATCAGGAAAATAACCGATTGCCAGAAACTTGGCTAATATTACAGGAAGAGGAGAAAATAAATGACAGAAGGAAAGCTAAGGAGTAAGCTCAAAAGGAGCACTGAGTTTGCTGGGAAGAGTATCTGGTCAGCATACCACCTGAGGCATCTGCTCTTTTGATGATGTTTCTGCCCCTTGCTGCAGCAGAACTTTAACAGCCTGTAAGGGGGTTGGTCAGTGGAGAATTAGGAAGCCATAACAGCTGTCCCAATAGGAGTCAGGTCTCTGGCTTCTTACCTTCCCTCATGATTAGGGGTTCTAAAAATAGTGGCTTAAGAGACAAGGTAGAAAATAAGCAAGGTGACAAGGCTGTATTTTGAGCAGTTTCATCTGCAAATCGTGAGTGATTCTGCTGACATCCAATTATACAAGTGTAATGGAGATCATCATCTAGGCCTTGATTTGGAAATGACATTTCAGTGTTTTGGCAGCTCTAAAAATACTGACATTTCTAGTAGCTGGAGGCCATGAAAATATTGATTCAGCAACAGAATTGTTTTGTAAAGCAGTGATAGCTGGCTGGCTTCTGAACTGTAGCATGTTGCTCCAGGCTCTACAGTATATTGCTAACAAGGAAGGAGTAAGGCCATTGAAAACCAAACGTGTTGGTGGGGAACATTCCTGACGGAATCAAATATGTCACCTACCACTCGCGAAGTATTGTTGCAGCTTTCTGACAATACATGCCATTGTCAGATAACTTGGCAAAAAACGCGTATTGGTAAAACCGGATTTGTCCTGTAGCTTAAGCTAATACCGGGCAGAGGAGGGGTCCCCAGATTCCCCTTCCTAAGGGGACCTATTAAATGAACATCTGTTAACCATAAAAATTCTGTGCACTGAATGGTAAAATATAATAAAATCCACAGCATTTGGAGAAATTAAAATAATAACATTCCATTGGACAGAGTAAGCTTGCTTGTCACTCTGTCAAAATTTACCTGAATCTGAGCCATACAAAACAGAGCAGAAGCACTTACTAGTATTTACAGTATGCGGGCAATGTAGTTATCTTTTCCTTTGGAGAGCAGTAGGGAAAAAAACCCAAACCTTGGTAAAAATGTGTTTCGTTAATAGTGTGTTTTCAGAAAGAGCTTATTCAACAACCTCTGCCATGCTCCAGCAAATACTGCACTAGATCAGTGCAGTACAGAAGAGCGCTTTGGGAGCTGGCATGCCTTTGAGTCTGTGTATGTCAAAGCAACAGAGGCAGCCCAGCTCAGCCTCTGAAACAGGCGAGTTTATTTCTGTTGTCCTGATATTCAAAGAAATGAAGGAGAGGTGAGAGTGAGGAAGGAATCCCTTTACTGGGCTGTTACCATGCTGTTGTACCAGGAATTTACATAGACTGTTAATATCTGATGTGTTCCCTTTTACGGGATAGACTTCACTGCAATTACTGTTCAAGCAGGAATATCTCCTAAGTTTCTGTTGCCTTCCTGCTTTCTCCACAACCCTTAGTCCATTCTGCTCCCATCCTGTCCTCTGGTTAATGTAAGCTTCATCGCCAAAGAAAAATAATAACCTACTTTTGGGGGTGTATTTTGATTCGCATGTCTAGGAGGACTGCAACCCTCCTTTTAATCCAAAGGAACCAAGAGGCTCTTCATTTGTTGCTTCTGAGAAGCCAAAGTTAGAGTTCCAGAGTCTTTGTTCTCTTCTGCTTTAGCCCTGCTCTTTCTGGAGCTGGCCATTTCAGAGAACGGAGAGAGTTCAGGGTTATGGCAGCACAATTTTGGTAAAGTTACTTAAAAACCTGCTGAACAGGAAATTTAAGACCAAGTCCAACACCAACTAATGCAGTTGTGCCGGAGTCTAATCAGTAGCGCAGTTGTCTGAATCTGTTATTTGAAGATCTGTATTAGCAAGGCTCTGCAGGCTGTTCATCCAAACATGAGCTTTGATAATACCTGTCGTATGAGGGAGCTGGAGGTGAGGGAAGGGGAAGAGAGACAGGAGAGTGTGATTCAGCTCCTGTTCCTATGGTAATAGCTAATCCTCCTGGTATCTGAACAACATGATTACTCCCATACCAGTAATTTAAAACTTGATGAGCCTTCAGTGAAACTGCCTTGCGAGTAGCACACAAATCAGAAGTCAAAGCCAATGATTCTAATGATCATTTCTTTTTCTCCTGAAAGTTGCTTATATTTTGGAGACAAGATACTTCTGTTCTGCTACTGTTACTCTGCTGCTGCCACTATAGTTGCATATAAAGAACTTACTACTTTCGATTAATTCCCCATTTTACATAAAATCTAAAGCAAAAATGTATTTCCCTCTCCTCCAAACTAAACGTAACATTACGACTTCACAGAGAGAGGTGGTCTAAGCTGACTTGACGGGAATCCCATCTGGGTGGTGTCTAAAGCTGTAAAAATTACTATATTGTACCAGACAAAAAATTTCCCTTGTACATTGATGGGGGCAATTTCAGGAGCTTGTCTATCAAATGTTACGAAGTAGTTCCAGAGGATGTGATGGATACAAACTGCAGAGACTGCATCAGTGATGGCCCAGATGACGGAGACTTAGACTTCAAGCTATTGCAGTAGTATCAGATTTCAAGATCTACTTGCATCTTGTCACTGGAATGAACACTTGAAGACCACCAGAAAGAATTTGAATTGTGAAACCTAGCTGTTACAAGAATGTTAACTAGAACAATTCCCCCCCCCCCTTTCTGTTTTTCAAGAGGAAGAAATCACTGGATGAAGGTCCAGAAATCGCTGGGAGACAGTCTGGAAGTTGAAGGACTTGGTCTCAAATCTGCTTTTGTCCTTGTGAGCTGATCTGTTCCTCTAAGACTGCTCTCAGCCCAGTAAGAGCAAACTCTTTGTGAGGCCCCTAGGATCTTAAGGATCCCTTTTTTTAGGATATTTTTAATGTTTGGCTCATCGTGTCTGCCCCTGTTTCTCCTCTGTTGTGCTGCATGCTCAGTTCTTGTCTGTCTGTGAGGTGGTAGGTGTGCTTGTTCCAGCCTGTACCCTGAGCGTGCAGACTGTAGAGATGCTTTTAGGATTAAAGTAGGAAAAGCTGCATTTTTGTAAGGAATAAGTAAAGGAGGAGGCCTTGTCCTCTTTGCTTAACTTATTGTCACCTGGTTCCTGTCCTCTCCAAGTGCAAGCGATCTGTTTTTGTGATAGGGTAGTGGGCAGGCTGTGTAAGGGAACCTGGAGAGCTCCCTGAATGTTTCTTCCAGTCCTGTATGTCAATGAACTCTTACTTCTTCAGCCTAAACCTGCTGATGTTCTCATGAATAGCATATTCCTAAGTTCAGTTTTGATTGTTCATCTAAGAACATATTGACCACATCAGGCCATTCAATTTAAAACCTTGGAAAAAGAAACTCCTAGAAAGCTGAAGAAAATAGAGATCTCAGACTGTTCTCTACTGATAGGGTTGCTTTCCACTTACACTCATACAGCTGAGGTGAGGCTCTAGTCTTATACCGTCTTTGCCTCTGTTGCAGTTTGAATTGGAAACCCAGCATTTTTTTCTTAAGAGAAATTTGATACTGAAGTTTCAATTGAAACTTTATATCAAAAGCTAGGAAGAAAAGCTCTTTCACAAAAAATAACTGCATTTTCCCCCAGATGCCAAGGAAGTGGGTTCAGAAACATACCATGAAATTGAAATTTCTCAAAGTGCCTCTTAAATCTTTGCAGCAATTACTGTAATTCACAATAATAGATCCAGTACTATTTTTAAAGGCTTTTGAAGGTTGCAAGTAGCATCCATAAATTGTAGGTTGTGGGCAATCTATGAAACCATAGGTTTCCTAGGGCTTTTATTTAAATGAGAGAATGAGAGAGAAAGATGTAATAAAAATAGTTACGAAGAAACATGAAAGTTTGTGTTGTGCTGAACACTAACAAAAAAAGGCAGGGAGTGCTTGAGCCTTTGTAAAAGTTGTCTTCAGGTTGGACAAGATTTTGCAAGTCTGGAATGAGCCTCTTTTAATACAATAGTTCTTTTTATAGAGACTGGTTAAAATGGTAACTCACTGGGGGAGAAATCGTAACAATTGAGAGAATATGAGGACAGATCTACAACAGCCAGAGGAACCTGTTTATGCTTCTCTATAGTGGTACAGACTCTAGTATTAAGATGAGGTAGGTGAATGGATCTATTTGCGCCTTTCCCACCCCCAAGCGATGTTCAGATAAGTCGTGCCCTCCCCTTTGAGCTTGTACACTACAAAGGAGTGTGGAACCAGATTGTACCCAGCTTTTTCTGTAGCGTAGGTTAATTAAATGTATGTTCATGGAAGATTTTTGATCTGAAGGAAACAACTGTTTGTGTCTGTGTTACTGTGCACGCTCGCTCTCTCCATGCTGCAGGTCAGCTGTTACAGACTATAGTCTTTTCTGTAATATTGTGAATGTGTAGAGAAACACCTGCAGACTTACAAGGAGAAAAAGGAGGTTTTCTTCAGTCACCTCACAGTAAAACTTATTAAACGCTGTAGAGCAATATGCTTAATTGATAAAAGCTAGTATAGCTTTATACACTTGATGAAGCTACTCAAATTTACTTCCTTGGAGGTTCTTTCCTTTTAATCTGGGTCTTGGGATCACCTGCCGTACTTGAAGTCTTTTGGTAGCTTATACAGCCCTAAATGACAATGAAGGGGGACCTGAGGCTTAGGATGAAAACTAACTGTGGCCTAACTTGTGGGGAGGCATATAGAAGAAGAAAAACCAGGTAGTTGTTTGTTTTCCAAGTAGGGTTATAGTCTATAAAAAGAAGTGGTCCAGAATGGAATGTTTCCAAGAGAAGTGCCAGGAGGAGCTTTGTGTTTCATGGTAATTAGTTCGCTGTGCTGGGGGTGGGAGGAAGGTGGTTAGAGTGGAATATTGGAAAGAAGAGAGGGAATGAAGAGAAATGGTCACCAGAAGAGAGTATTAGCACTGGTGATGTTCACAAAGGGTCTAGCAATTGTAAAATGGTAAACAGCAGCAGAAACTGCTATCAGAGAGCTATTTTTTTCACTTGAAAAGCAGAGTATGAGAAAGTGTGTGTTTTTAATATGCCTGAATGAAAAGTAGTTCTATCTCTAGGGCAGAGAACTGCTCTGGGAAAGATTCAAACAAGGAGTTGGAGGATTTCCTTGAGTATTAGTTCCATCAGCCCCTCCCTGGAAGCATAAGAAATTATTAGTGTTTCAACAAGAAAAACAGTACTAGTAGTAGACTACTTGATAAGGATGCAGTGGTGATTAAAAGATCCACAATTCAGGAATGATACTGAGGTGTTGGAGGAAGTCCACAGAGTAACCTTAAATAGGTATTACACTGAGAGATTCAAGGAGTACAGTCCATTGTCTTTATCAAAGACAGAACCGGACAGAAATTTAATCAGTATGTACATGAGGGCTGAGAAAACAAAAGTTTCTTTGTTCTGCTGCATAGATGTATAATGAGATACACACTCAGAAATAAGGTGCGTTGCTTTAGTAGTACAGGTAATTAACCTCCTGAATAACTCAACATTGCTGTCACTTTCTCTGGCATCTTCATTCAAGTTTGGAAGTTACGTTCAAGGGATGCTTGATTAGGGAAGTATTAGGGCCTTTCTCAGGCAGGAGGTCAGACAAGATAGACTGTGGTCGTCTTCATAAACTGCATCTACATAATTCAAGTATGCTGTATATTTGTGAGGTGCATTGTGGTTGGTGAGATCATGGAAACAGCTCAGTTTGAGAAGTTGGAGCTAAGCACGCAGCTCTTGTTCAAGCTCTGGAGCACAGTTGGCCTTTCTCCCAACAACACGTGTGTAGTAAGAGCTGTGTAAAGTGCCTTTCTTTTCCCTTTCCCAGTATTCGAAAGCATCCCTGCTACTTGAGAAAGCATTCCTGGGACTTTTGCTGAACAGAACTTCCCATAGCATGACAGAATGGACTAAAATCTTTGGTGTCTCAGGAAAAACACTAATAAACATAAAGATATTCCATATTGGGTTTTAACTGGTGCTGCATGCTAAGTTGATGAACATATGAGGTACACATCAATCCTTTATTGTATGCCAGATGATATTTCTTTTACACCTTGTCCTTGTCAATTAGTTGCTTGATATTTCAATCTTAAGCATAAAATACTAATCTCCCTTTCCAATCTGTTCTTGAAAATAATTTCTAGAATTGTTTGGACTTGAACAAAAATCTCAGAAAAGTTCATCTTTGTGAAGTGTTGTCTGATGCATCAACTGTCTGAAAAAGCAGAAAAATATACATATTGGAGTCAGTGGAAAACAGACATGTAAGAATGGGGTTTGTGATCGTTGTAAATGGCCAGGCATGTTATCCTACTGCATATTAGTACCGTACTTCACTTAAACAAAAAAGACATGGGTGAAGTATCATTTTATGAATCTGAGTTCATGGTGGTGAAGGAAACTCTTTCAGTGACATTAGTGTGTCACACGCTTTGAGTAGACACATGAAAATAAATTCATGGCTAACAAGGCCTCATATTACCTCCTAACTTCTAGGGGTTTTGAGTGTATTAAAAGAATGTCAACATCTGTAGTACAAAATCTTTATCTCTCTCTTACAAGTTGCTGCCTGTAAAATGGAGGCTTGGAGAGGTCAGATTGTTCCACATCATTAACTAGGAGTTACTTCTCCGGAAAGGTGAAAGCAGAAGACACTTAAGACTAGTATGGTGCAGAAGTACATCTGGTGATTCGTAAGGGAAAAATGGCCACAACCTATAACTTTCCACAGGGCACATGGTAAGTGGGTTCACTAGTAACTGCAGCACTCAGCATTTCAAGGAAATGAACCCTCTGCATGTAACTTTGACAAAGAGTTTTCTCGTACGGTTTTCCTAGCTTTAGAAATGTGTACTTTTAATTTGCACATTATGATGATTGTACTCATCAACAAAGCTTGTGGCTAATATGTGGAATAGGAGGAACCTTTTAAATGTGCTAAATGGAGTTTAGGAGCACAAGTGTTCTGAATTTTAATGGTTCTTTCAAACCTTAGTCTCCTGAGGCACATTTGAAAATCAGCTGCAGGTTGTAGTTGTACAACCTGGTTTCCAGCAACTCTGCCTGGGAAGAAAGTGGTTAAAAACAATATCTTGTATTTATGCGCGAGTGTCTTGCTGCCTTTGGATGTTTGAGTCCCTTAGCCACTATTGAAAAAGTTCTTAATCCATTTAACAAACAGTTAGTGCATTCCTATTATAGTCCTGAGAAATGAAACTGTATTATATTACATATTTGTATTCAGACTGGAAAACCGAGACAGGGCAAGGCGAAGTGTTATGCAAAAGACCATGCAGGAAATAAAAAAAATCAAGAATACGATATGAAACCCCACATATTAGCATGCCTTTTTATTGTGTTTGGCAATGACAAATTAAAAGCGGAGAAGGAATAATAGTTGGTGTATAGTACTGTGGTACTGTCCGCGATTTTACTTCAAACAGTTCTGTGCCACGTGACTACTTATTAGTGGTTAACAGTAGGTTGTACGAGTCAGTGTGTGGCCTGCCAAGATGTATTTGAAGGACCTGTGCAGCCTTCAGCAAGGAGAACCTACAGAGCAAAAAATAAAGCAATCCTGTCATGACAGCAGGCTTCTGAAAGCGGTATCTCTCTATCCACTTTGGCTGATGCATTGTGTTAGGGTTTGTCTTGTCAAGCTGTTGCAGTCATATAGCAAGGTGTGAAAGAATGTGACATAACTCAGTTGTTAATGAAGCAGCTCCTCATTGAATGCTACAACATTATCATGTGTCTTTTCTGACATGGCATGAAAGAAGGGAGCCTTGTTTGAAAAGGAAAAAGTGCCAATGAGAAATAAAAAAGAAAGAAACTGAGTAAAATGTGTATTCTGCAGTGTTGCTTGTTTTGCTGTACCACTGTATTGAAGATAATTAGGTGACTCATTTAAAACAGACCCCCCACCTACTCAAATGTTTTGGTAGGTGGGTGATTGCTCCTGGGCTTGTAGGTGACTGAATTTCTCATCAGCCGTTTGGCATCCCAGGCAGTGATGTAGATCTTCTGACAAGAAAATCAATTGCATTGCAAAGTTTCACAATTTGATTACTTTATAAAACGTCTCTAGAGCAGCTCTCTGTGTGATTATATAGACTTACTGCTGAACTGAAAGCGTAGTCCCACATGCTTCACAGTTCTAAACAATTTCTAGTAATTATTTCGATTAGACATGTACTGAAATGCTATTTCAATAATGAACAAGGTGATGTGCAAATTATAGAGGGGAATATGCACAAAAGCCTTAAAAATAAACAATATAGGGCTAAATTCAGCTCTGAAATTATTGGATGAAGCGCTCTGAAGCTTATTTTCACTGTTCTTGAGGTCAAATCCCTTGTCAGCTTGGATGTCTTTGCAATAAGTTTAGTTTAGCAGATGAAATCTCCTTCCATTTCTCTCTTGTTTCTGATATATTTTGAGTGATCAAGTATTAAAAATAATGCGCACGCATAACAAACGGTAAATTGGGTTACTGTTAGTGATGACCCCATTATAGCAGAAAAGTTGTAGATATATTTAAACTCATTTAAAAGAAAATATTGACTGCATCTCAGACAAGTCATCCAGCCATCTGGATCTATTAAGCTGTTTAATATTGTGCTCAGTGTAAAAGTATGGTTAAAGTAACAGAAATTGGCCACCTACTTCAGAGTTTTGTGTCAGTAGGAACATCTTTACTGGGCTATAAATCAGACCTTATGTAAAGTCATCATTTGTTATCAAGAGCAAGAATTGCGTGTGGAATGCACGAGTATAGCAGAGGGGAGGCATTCAAGTCTGTGTGCCTCAGGAAACGTTCCAGCCCTCTGAAATCTTGAAAAAGAGTCTAACCTACAGGAATATCAATAGAGTGGGTTTCTGTGAGCATGCTAGCATGGCTAGCCCTTGGGAACCATGTTGTCTTATAAAGTTTTTAAGGTTCCTGGGCTAGACCTGCAGAAGAGTTGAGAGAGACAGAAAGCACAAGACTCAGATTCTCAGTATGCATTTTTTTAGTGTCTGTCTGTCAGTACACAGTTTTCAGTCCTCAGGCTCCCCAGGTGGTGGCTCAGAATGGGGTTCACACCACCTCTGGATCATTTCAGATTTGCTTTCAAGAACGAAGGTAAGATTACTCTTTTACAACATAACCTCAGGAGGAACTGGTCATAATCCCCTTTTCATTTAACAGCTCAATATTTCACAGTCCCTCCATTGAGTGTTTCCATTTTATGTTAAGCAGGTATTGAATGACATTCAGCAGCTGTAACTGACACAGGAACTAGACACCTAGTCTTTGCCCTCTTGGCTCCCCTAGGCAACAGCGATATTCTTTGCTATTCTTTCTCTCTTTACTGAGTGATTTTGATGAAAAATGGAAGTTTCCCCAAGAAGGGCATCTGGTACTCTTCCTCTCATCCAGGAGTAATTGATAGCTTGGAATTAGGTCGCTGTTGTGTGAGATGAATCTTCTGTAGCAAAGACAGGACCTGGAGCTGGGAGGAGAATTGAGCCCAGTGTTAAGTTTTGTGTGGAGTTCTGTTCACTCAAGACTCTCTGGAAACTGGTATTGGGAATCAAATGTATAAGCCGAGCAACTGTGTTTATGGAATAAGTGGGATAGGTAGGTGGGGATACAATCTGAGCTTCTCAGCACTGGCAATGATGGGTGCTTTCTGCACATAGTTGCACTGTGTAAAAACAGTTTATGCTGAAATGTATGCAGAAGTGGTGCTTGAGTTGTGTATGGAGGTACAAGCATGTTGACTTAGCTACCTGCTTCTTGTTTGGTTTTTCACGTGCAAAAATGGTTATCATAGAGCTAGTGGAGTATTCCTTTGCTCTTGCATAAAACTTCTCAGAAATTTATCAGGGAAAATGTTTGGTTTTGCCTTTCTTCGTTCTCCTCAAAGATGTTAAGTCATGCGTGGAAAACGAAACATTCAATTTTAGGTAAATTTGGTTGAAATTTTTTTTTTCTTTGTATTGAACAAGCAATGAAACATTAGAATGCTTGTCACAATCATTTGTGACAAACTGCACCGCAAAACTGAGTGAGAGGACTCAGTCAGTGTTGGGTGCTGTAATCCTTGGCTGCACTGCAAGTTGTGTGGGGTGGTGCAGGAGGCTTGAGGTGGCAGTAATTTATGGGAGATGTAGATCAGCCAGGGAACTGGATGGCAATTGTTGTCTGAAGTCCTACAGCAGCACAGACATTATAAAAGAGTATTGAATGGAATGAACCAAAATATTTAGATTTATTTCCAAAGCATTGTTTGGAATTGTGTGGGGAATAATGAAACAAAATATTTCAGGAATGTCAGAACTGTTTTTGTTCACTCTGTTTTTTAGAGGAGAAACCTATGTTACTCAGGTTCATATGTAAGCAGTGAATCAAGCACTTCCTCATCAAATAATTACTTGGAACAATTTCCCTTTAATCAAACTGTAGCAAGAAAATCAAGTTCCACTTTTAAGTCTGGTGCATCTTGTTTTCTGTTATTTTAAAATTTGCGTTCAGTTGAGTATCATTCTCATTCTGTTTATGATGAGAAGATGGGGGGGAAAAGCAAAAAAGTGAAATCTTGAAAAGAAAGCCAAAAATCCCCAATCCCAGCAAAGTGATACCTGTGACAAACGTGTTAATTATGAACAGATTTCCAGTTCTAGAAAGCTAATTTTGTGTCTTTAATTTGTGATGCTTCTTAATTTATATAATAGCATTATATATTTTTTTTAATATGATAGGTTTTCCTTTTACGTCACAATATTTTAATGACTTATTGAGAAGCTCGATTGCAATCACTTCCAGCCATCCGGTGGTTACAGTGAAAAGATGGGGATGTTTTCCTCTCGGTGATTTACATTCTTTCGTTTTAAATACAAAATTAGGAATGATGCGTAAGTACTGGTCATTTACCGGTCACCTCTAAAACCCAATTAGAAAGGAGAAATTTTTCATGCTGTGTGGCAGAAAAAGAGCTTCCAGCAGGTCCTTTTGTTGTTTCCCAACATTATTCAGGGTGCATTATTGACTGGCTGTAGGATACAAGCCATTAGGACAAGACCCTGTTTGGCTGGAGAATCCAGCAAGGAGAATAGCAGGAAATGAGTGGGCAGTTTGCAGGATTGGGCAGCTGGGGCTTTTGGAAAAAGAGAAAGTCTCTGCATATTCTTTATATGACAGAAGAGAATAAATTACAGGATCCAGTTTATTTACGGAGAAGTTGGAGTGAGATTCACCGTGGAGGTGCAAGTGATAGGGACGAATGGTAATTTTATCTTGTCAGATGTAAGGGGAAAAAATTGATCATGTGAGTAGTCGAATGGTGGCATAGGGGCCCAAAGAGGCTTTTGAATATCATTCTTGGAGATACTCAAAACTCAGCTGGGCAAGACCCTAAGCAACCTGAACTGATTGGACCTGCTTTGAGCAGGGGAACGGGCTAGAGACCTCTGACCTTCCCTTCCAACCTAAACTGTATTATTCTATGGTGAGCTGATTGAAAAGATTGTTTGTGTAAGAAGAAAAATGAAGAGCACTTGCCTGCAAGAAGATCAGTTTATTTTAAATAAATGGCGAAAGTCAAATATGTATGAAGTAATAGTTTGTATATAGCTTATTTTTTCTCCTTTCTTAGAACCCCTAAATGATCTGTTCTCTCAGATTAGATGTACAGATCTTACCTTGATGAAAAGAATCCACAAACTGGTTTTAAATAGTATCTGACTCTTGTATTGAAAAATGTCAGCAGAAATGGCAGGGTTTGGGGGCAGGAGGGTATTAATTTTGAAGGCCATTTTGTTTGAGAAATGGGTTTTAATGAATACTTTTTGTCCAATTCTATTTATTTCCCAGCAAAGACATGAAATTCACAATACCAAAAAAATACAAAACTTGGAAGTAGGATGAGAAGTTAGACTATGCGATGTGGGTTTCATACTGAATTGAGGGTGGAACAGATTTTCAGAAACCAGTGGGGGAGCATTAGTTCTTATTTTAGGTGACAACAATGTTGGATAATTAAGGTCCTATTTTCTCAGCACTGTGGGAGAGTGTGGATATTACAGTGCCTGCACATTTTCTGTCTCCTTTGCTTGAAGGTTGCACTCAACCTTTATTTTATGTGTAAGAGAATGAGCCTAGTTTGAATTTATGACAAGTTCTTTCTTCATAATAGTCTGGCATAAGGCATAATTTGTGCCTTCTCTGCATAAAATTCTATGTGTATAGCTTCTATTTTACTTTTTCTTTCCACTGCTTTGTAAGAAAGAGAGCAACCGTTGTTCTTTGTATAGAGAAAAGTTCAAATACCTTTCATTTTTAAAGGTGACATTGGTGGTAGTGCTAAGTGATTCGGAAGTGAATTACAGTGATGCAGATTGACTGTCATAAAACAGATTTTTGAACCATGTCTTAAAATTTTTTCTTGACACTTTCCCATGGTGTGGGGTTTTTTAAATTTATTTTTTTTTTTTTTTTTTTAATTTTAGCTCCCACTTCAGGTGGGGCAAACTTGCCCTTGGCAATTGTCTGTGAAGGAGGTAAAGTCATCTTTGCTATCTTCCTCTGACACTGGCAAAGAATGTGCCTGCTGTTCATTGATAGATAATGAGAACTGTATGTTTTCACTGAGTGTCTTTGAGGTGCATTTACCTCCCTTAAGAAGGAGCTAAACTCTTAGTCTAGTCCTGGGGAGTGGTCTGCGTGGATGCTCTTTAGCTGTTCGTGCTCTTTTTGTTGATAGACTGGGACTTCCAAGCTGTCTAGATATGATTTTACCAGTGGCCCTCTACCATTTGGCACATTGCTTTTGGCACTGAGATAATAAAACTAGTTTTTAGTGACCACAAAAAATTTAACTTTTATGTGGAAACATGAACAATACCATGATAAATCCAGGAAGAGGTCCATTGGGTCTGGAATTGTGTCCTGTAACAGTGCAGTATTGTATAAAAGCCAAGAAGAGAAATACCAAAAAAGGAGTCTGATGTGATTTAAAAAAAAAAAAAAAGGCAAGAAAATGCATACAAAAGGCTTGGATCTAATCAGGTTAGCATTTTCCAATGATTTTTTTTTCTGTTGGTGCTTCTCCAGACAGCTTAACTACTAAAATCTCAGTCTCAGCTCTCTATCTATCAGCTAATAATCTCACAACATTCACTCTGCATAGTGGCATGCTTCCACTAAAGTCTTATGGGACAAATGGGAGTATCCAGACACCATGATGCTAATGTGGAGGCGTAAAAAACAAATACAATGTTTTAATTACTTTTCTTCCTGTTAAGAGACCTGTTCACCTTTCTTCCATTTCAACACAGTTCTAAAAGGCAAGGAAAGCGTTAATGAATTTGGCAGGTACAGCAGTGTATGCAATGGACTGGGCCTCACACCATTATGTGCCTGTAAAGCATGTTGTACATCCACTAACAAGACTGCCATTCATTTTTTCGATAAATCCTGCACAGGGGTATTAGGGTCTGTGAACTGACAATTGATTTACTGCCTGGAAAATTATTCTTTATTGATTTATATTACATGGAGGCAACCGCAAATCTATAGCAGGCTTAATCAGAGAGAAAATGCTAAAGTTAGTGTCATTCTTACTTAGTCAGGCAATTACAAGTAGGAGAATTGGTTTAGTACCTCTAGGTGACATCTACATATTATTCAATTATGAATCTCAGTAATCCATGAATTACAATACGAAAAAGCATGTGAGATCTGGTTAATTAATTTTTTGTAATATGAACAGTGCCCTTTGTGCAAGAAGGTGTTTTAAATGTCAACCTAGCATTTTATGTGAAATTTGGCACCAGAAACTAAGTTTTTTTTTTTTTTTTTTTTTTTTTTTTTCTTTCCCCAAATTAAGATTCTTGGGATCTTTACTCTGGTATTTTTCTGATATTTTGTATGAATTGGACAGAATCAAGAATCTGAGACTATTTACAAGATTTGTGTGTTCGACATTTTAAAAATGAGTAGATATTCCAGTTTTTTAGATTCTGAGCTCAAAATGGGTGGTGTGTGCCAGGGTAGAGCCATCCATAGACACAGGGACCATGCTCCGGGGCTGGACACTCTTGAACTGTCTTGACAACAGACTGAATTCAAAGAGCAGAAGCCCTGAGCTCTGTGTGGACTGAGCTGACTTTTGCAGCCTTACCTTCAATTAACTCTCTAGGCTGTCTCAGATATAGCTGTATATACATGGCTATCTTTGCAAACCCTTCCGTTCTGTGAGCTGGAAAACTGGGGGTACTGGACAGGTGCATATGCAGTGCAGTAACGAGGATTTGCAGAGGATGGGGCCGGTACCGAGGAACTGGAAACTAACAGCTGGATGGAAAAACCTCTTCATGGTGGGGTCAAGATCTCTGGGGTTGGACTGCAAAGCTTTGGGAACACATCTGGGAAGATTAATTTAAGCCTCTTTAGTTTTTCTCAGAAATATATGTGAAAATAAATGGACCTCACTCTGTTGGTAAAATAGACATCTTTCTCTGTTGTTTTTGAGACAGGGGTTATTCTTGGGGTGTTTTCCTTCTTAGGGAAACAAGTGGGGGGATTAGAAAAGGAAAACAGACTGTGTTGTATTATTAAAAAGACTTCAGCTTTTAAAATTATTTCTCCTGTAAGAGTAGCGTGGAACTTCCTCTCTTAATGAGGAAGTTAACCTCTGATGTAGTAGATGAAGGCTATTTTCCTGCCTTGCAGGCAGTGGTAATGTGGTATGGCCCAAGGTTTTCTACGGACCTGGTCCCGTTGGCATAACACCTTAACTGAAAGTTGTTTAGAAAAAAATCGAGCACTGGTTTGAGGGAGTGAGCTGCCTGTCTCTGTGGTTCGTCATACTGAGGCATTTTTTCCAGGCAGAGTGGAAGTGCAGCTTCTTCTGGGGCTATTCCCATTGGGTGTTTAAGGCTCTTACTAGTTCGTCTGTTTTGTCACTGACTGACACAATTGGGAGCCCTGAAAATATTCTGGGGCCCAGGTATTTTACCCTGCTGGTCACTGTTAAGTCCCTGACCCAGGAAGCAGAAAGGATAAAATACAAGCCAGGGCTCTGCTGTATGAGGCTGTCAGTAGCCAGACAGGAGCAGCGCAAAGAAATTGAGAGCCCAAGGCTCCTGCGCAGCCCGTACTTGACTGGCGTGCTGCAGCTCCAGCTACCGGGCTGCTGCTACCGGGTTACGCCTGGCAGTTCCGAGTAATGGCCAGTTCTCAAAATCTCAATGTCCAGACCATCTTGTACAGCACAGTATGCCACCATATACAATGGTTTTTTTCATTCCATTACTTAGTTCAAACAAAGATACTGGCTTTTTAAAAACAGAAATTTGGGGGGTGAGGGGGTGGTGATTGTTGTTGTAGACAAGCAGTTAAATGAAAATGCTACTGAAATTCCTTTTCTTCTATGAAAACTAGTAAATCAATTACAAAAGCAATTTCCTAACACAGTGTGATTTTATTGTGTTTGACCAGGGTGTTTGATAAGCATTGGTCCTTGCTGAGAGCAAAGAGTAAATTTTATTTTAAGCTTTGCTTTCATGTTTTTGGAAAAGGGAAGTACGAGAAGGGCAGTTAGCCGTGTGGGTCTGATCATTATGTTCAGGGGATGGGTGGCTCTGCAGCAGGCCCTTGGCTGACAGCCTAGTAGTAGCCAGTATAAATAAAGGCACAGAAAGAGCTTTCCAAAGGTATTTGGGCATCGGGTTTCAGGAATTTGTTTAAAAATGTTACTTGAAGTTTTTACCCAGTTTTGTGTGTTCATTATATCTTTTTCCTTTTTTTGTGAAATTCTGGGAGCTCTTAAGTATTCTGCTGGAGTTCAGTGTAAGAAAAACTACCTCTAGCTGACAAAGTATATAATGTAAGTCATGTTCCTCCCACCCCCAGTAACATCTTTTTGCATGGAACTGTTGAAAACAACAGAGACTGCTGAATATCCATTTATAGTTATACGCTATTGAAAGATATGCAGGTGATTTCAAAGTCAGGCAAGGACAGAAATAGCATATATATGCTCTGATTTATGGCAGGGGTGTAATAGGAGCGCTGTAAGGAAATGGAAGAAGGCTGGTTTTTTTACAGAGGTGCACTGAGAAGTCACTGGTGTAGTGAATACTCATCCCTGCTGGATTTCAGGGTGACAATTTTAGGTACCCGTGATCCACCTCTTGTTAATGGTCCCAGAACCTTGAAAGGTCAGCAGTGCTGCTGTGTCCCGCTCCGTTATCACACAGATATAAAAGCACCGAACCCCTCCATCCTCTCTTAGCTACCCTCATCCCTCCCCTCCCCTGCTGTCCTGCTCAGCCCAGGCTAATATCCCTACCCTACTGCTGTTTCTTTAAGGAAAGAGCGAGCAGATCCATGTTTCAAGGTGGATGTCTCTGGGGTCCCTGTGCCATTTGTTCTAGCGGTGAGTTCCTGGGGCAGTGACAGGCTGTTCCCCTTCTGCTGCTGTCCCTGTCTCCAGGCAGCTCTGAGTCAACAGGGAAATAGGCCCTTCATCTTAGGGAGTGAAGAAATCATAAAAACACGAGCGAATCCAATTATGGGAAGTGTGGCATATTGTAAAAATATCATTAATTGATTTCTGCTTTTAATGTGTTTTTCTTTACTGACTTGTAAAAAATGAGAAGGATATGCTAAAAGTTCAGAGTGATTAATTCCTGTGTGACCAGAGGGAAGTCCCTAGGATCAAATTTCAAGACATTTAGAAAATCCCAGTAGATTCCCTTGTTTGTTAAAAAGCAAAAGAGGTTTAACACCAGCCATTTGTGTCTCTGGACAAGAGCGTGGGGGGGTGTGTGTATGTGCCTGTTGTTTTTTAAAGGTGATAATTGCATTTTTCTGGCTTTTGGGGATGATTTTTATGATCAAGGTTTTTAATATCGTGTCACAAGATAGGAAGATAATGGGTCTGTATAAATACATTAGGTAGGAAAACACTTTCCTCCCTCTGTACCCTTCTTTCCATTCAGACATTACTGTAGGAGCTTTAGGCAAATACTTATTAGGAAAATCCTCTTAGCCACTTCTTCCTGTAAAACTAATCATTAATTTACTGGACTGTGGATTCAATAAAGGAATAAATATTAGAGATTTTTCTTGGAACTAAGAAGCAGGCAAGTAATGGCTTTGTCTCATGCTACCTAGGCTGGAATTGCATCCCCCAATTATGGAGGGAACTATGGCTTGCTCAATATAGGAATTAAATGTTCACAATGGGTGCTATTAAAATTTTAACCAACCGCTGATGCAGACGGTTACTACTGTGCCCTCTCATTTCAAGGTCGTTGGGGAGATGAGGATTTTGGGGTGTAGTTGCTCTTCTGCCAGTGCAGTGGGAAGGGACAGGGACGACATGTCATCCCTGCTCCACTGCGTCCAGCACCCAGCGGAGAATGTGCAGCATGCAAGAGTCGGTACTGTGGACTTCAGCTTAGTGAAACTCATGGTTTTTAAGGAGCGAGTTCATAGGCTTTAAACTATTCTAAGTCCCAGCAGTATAGCACTCTATAGTAGCTAGTTTTAGTACTTAAATTTAAAGCTAGCAAGTAAAGTTATTGCTATATATAGGCGGGTTTTTTTCTTTGGCTCCGGGGCTTTTCCTTGTTGCTCTTTCCTAAGTACAGGTTATAAATTGATAGAGTAATACATGCTAGTTGTCCTTTAAATATGAATAAAAATACCATCCTCTGCCTTTAAGATATTAGCTCTTCTCTTCAGTGAATCTGGTCATTGCTAATAATGATCCCTCAGTCCACTGACCAGCCACCTGAAAGGCGCCCTTCCACCACGAGTGTTCTCCGTAAGCACTGCAACTGGAACAGATAAGAGGAAGCCTGGTGAACAGAATTCAGCGACCTTGAGCGTACTGCTCATAGATCTCAGTGCCCCATAAATTAACACACAATTACACAATAACAAGAGATGGCCTTTTTCATGAATCATCACTTCACTACAACTCATTTCATTTTGAGCAGCAGTACTGTTCCGTGTATTAATATAAGATTAATTTATGATGATTAATATTAAAATATTACCAAATATTTTATTCTAGCAGTTGTTTTACTATTCTGAAAAGCTTTTGGGAGAGCATTGTATGAATGTATAATTCAATCGCGGTTAGACTGTGGCACGATTCGTTTCTCGCAGTCAGTAAAGCTTCGTTCAGTCATCTGGACCACTTCGGAGATGCATTTCTATTAAAAATAAAAAAATCCTTACTTATTATTTTAGATAACAGCATTTTGATCTGATTAACATGGATTGTTTTCTCTAAACTCAGCTAGACTCTGTAGCGTAGCAGCAAAAAGCTCCTTTTTATATCCATTCAAATATTTTTTCTTTTTGACCTGCCATATAATTAAGATCCTGTTTATTAAAGTTACTAGCATATTAGAACACTAATTGCATTACAAACACACTTTCTTATTTCTGAACTGTTTATGATTTAATTGACTTGTTTAAACTAATTTTCATGTCTCTGTGCAATTAACTCATTAATTGAATTTATTTACACATGCAAATACTAATACATCACCCCATTGTACTAGTAATGATTAAAAAAAATCATTAATGTCCTAATTGAATAAGTTCTTTGGTATGCATATGCAATCTGATAACACTGCAAGTTGACTTAGGAGTAATACCACCTTTAAGAGTATGCCTTCATGCAACGAACTGAGATTTAGAGAGGGCAATGTGCAGCGTGGCTGTTGCGTATGAATATTATTCCTGTGTACAATGAAATACTAACCTTGAGCAGGGGAAAAATCTGGTAATTTTACTATTTTAGCAAGGAGATACCTGATTATATTTGAATGGTTTTCTTATTACTATAGAGACTGGATAGTAATAAAGCCTCATAGAAAGAAGAATGTGAAAAATATCAGGGGAGGAAAATTAGCATAATGTGACATATAAAGGGAGCTTCTTATAAGGTGTGATCCAAAGCCCAGTATTGTCAATAGTTTCTTTCCACTGACTTAAAGTGATTTTAATATCTGATTGAGGCTCAAGTCATTTCTCTATCTTGAGCAAAAGGTCTTTGCTGTAACATAAATTCTTTAATTCACAGTGAACCTGATGGAAGTAGTACATAGCTTCCTCATGTGCTGTGCTGCAATAACAGCAGAGGTGTGCTCTGTGGACAATGACAGCTGATGATAAACAAGAAAGGGAAAAGAGGACAAGAACTATTGCTTTACATTGGTAGGTTTTCATCCTGTGGATTTTCCAACTTTTAGTCAAGTTATTTACAACCAGAGCACTGCAGTGAGAAAGCTAACCCAGCAGTTCTCCACTCTAAAGTCTGTGATGAAATTAAACCTTTTTTTAGTACTTACCCTTGAATTTTTTTCCTGAAGTTAAAAAAAAATATTAAAAGTGTTACTGCCTATGCAGTTGGCCTCTTGATAGATTTAGGAATAATGGCATGGTTTTATGTGCATATACATATATAAAATAAGATAAAGGTGAAAATTCAATGATACTGGTCTGTGTTTGCGTTTATTACCATAGGGTGCTGATCAGTATTTGGGACTTTAAAGTACCCAATGATGAGAAAATAATTTTTACATTTTGTTTTTTATTGATAGTGAGAAGGCTTTGTTCATAAAGCATATTTCACTCCCCAGAGGGACTCATATAGTGTGGCACATACAGTTGTGACAATTTCAAATATCCTTTTTAGTTATTTTTTCACAAAATAGAAATTAAACTACTACATTGATAATTGGATAGTTTAATCAATTATTTAGTGCGTTTACTCAAAGTGAAATGAATCTGCAATATGGGACATCTCTGGACTCTGGAAAAGTATTTACATGAAACTTCATGTAAAGCCTTCTGCAAGCTTTTGTTTTCCCATGAATCTCACCAGCTGCATCCTCAGTTGGATAAAGTTGCTTAAAAAACGGGAAAAAAAACCCTGATTCCAGTCTTTTGTTTTCCCCTTCACTTTCCAGCAGGAAAGGAAGGGAAGAAAACCCCGGCAACAACCCTAACCACGTTGTGCCTGGATTTCTAGCAAATAAGTGGAAGATTTATATGTGAATGATAATATGTGTGAGAAGAAGAGGGTGTACAACAGAACAGAAACAAGAAGTTAATAAGTATACCTGAAAAAGGAAACAAGTTTCTCCTATTTAGATGCCCCAAGGTTTCAGATCAGTTCTCCAAAATGTTTGTTCTTGCAAGGGCTAGTGAGTGGAGCAGGATTGTAGAGCACTGTCAGTGATGTTTAAACATTGGAACATTTAAAAATGCTACACAGAGCTGAAGGATAGCATTTATCGGGTTAACTTAACAATGAACTTTTCTTCCACAGTCCTTTTTTCTTTGAGGGATAAGGATCCTATTGGGATCTGCAGTTCCGCTTCTTCCCAGCTCCCAAAGAGGTGATGAATCTTTTTTTTCTTTATCTCCTCCTATCTTACAGGAATACACAGAGTGATTGCTTTTATTGTTACGGCCTCTGTGGCTTTCAGGAGTGTACCATTTCAGACTGTTTTCAAAAAATAAAGGATTTTAGATCTTACTGTTGCCTCCTAATTTGACAAACACAAATACTGGCCTATAAAGAAAAATGTAACACTACTTTTCGGTACACAGAACCCATAACATGGAGAAATACATTCTGTTTAATCTCTTATCTCTTTTAAAAGCCTTGAAAATGCTTTCTCTTTCATGCTCCCAGTCTCTATTTATGTGCAAAGGCTTGCTCAAGTGACTGAATTCCCTAAATAGCTACAAAGCTATTATGATAAGAACAGGAAGTGCTCTTGACAATGTGTTATGTATCAAATATAACCCACCAAACTCTTTAGGATGCTCAGGATGCAGTTTTAATATATGATTTCATGGGTGTAGTGGTTTGCACTTTTATTTTAGCTTTCAGCTATGGATTATAAAAGGAAGGAAAAACAGTACAATTCCTCAACTGCATTTCTGCTTTAAAATTTTATGTTTAATGGTAGAAATACTGTTTATGCCTATAACATCCATTTCTTAAAATAGTATCTTAAATTATTGCTTATTGATAAACAGATTTACTAGTAACCTCTTTTTAAAAAATCAAACAATGGTTTTCCATCTATGAAGAATAATTTACTCATGAAGGTACTCCAGTAAACAATTTCAGCATAAAATTGCACTTTATTTTAATTCGTTGCCAGTGGGGCCACCGTATAAATACGGAATGGGTAGTCCTGTGTAAAGTGCAAGTCCATTAAAAACTGCTTAGAGAAGTGGTACATGCTTCTAATGTTTTAAAAGATGTTCAAAAGTTTTCTTTAAAAAAAATCATATGCAGGCACAGATTTACATTAACACAAAAGCAAAACAGCATTAAAATATATTGGAATTAAAAGCAGACCTGCTCCACACAAATACAAGGTGATATCTCATAGTAAGTTAGTTTGACTTGGATCATTTCTTTAGAAACTTTATAGCATTTTCTCTCCTGATTAGTCTTTTAAGTGCCAACCTGGTCCACAAAGGTTGCTGTGTTCCTCCTGCAGCGAGTACTTGTTAGAAAGCTGTATCTCTGCATGTGACAATTCACTTCTCTTGACTTAAATTGGATTTAATGGGTATGAAAGGCTGGTTTAACATGGACCAGTCTACTTAAACATACCACAGAAAAGAAAGGATTTTAGTTTGCTTTAGGAGTCTTGCTTGCTCTCTAGGTGGAGCCTGAGATCTTGTGATGTTCAAACAAACAAAAACTGTTCACTTTTGGCTTTTTATTGTTTTTTACTAAGCCAGTGTGGAGATGAATGGAAAAAATAGTCCAGCAAAATCTTCTTAAAATTGTCTACTACAGTGTGAAGATCAACTCTTCAAAGACTGTCCATGCAAGTGGCTTCAGTTAATTCAGAGATTCTCACTGCTTAATATTTCAGAGAGTGAGTTTTAAGTGACATAGGAAGAACACAGTGAAATCTGTTCTCTCCCTCTCTGCTTTCCTTATTAAGGTCTATGAGTCCAATGTCTCACGCATTGTTGGCCATCCCAACTTGTCTTCATGCTGGTAAGACCTTCAGACACATGAACCTTCTATATGTTTATGGAATTCAGTTTGTTTTCCAACATTGCTTAGGTAAAATAATAAATCTGTTTTTTACTGATGGATATGGGACATGCTTTTGTTGTATTTTGTCTGTGTCTGTACACCTCTTCCATTGAACGTACAAAACAAAAGTTTAAAAATGTTGTAGCTGTCAAGATATGGATTGAAACCTGGATGCTTCTGCTAATTTGAGCTGGTAATGGAGTGTGGACTAAGCTGTTAATACCACCATACCATTCAGCTCAAGCGTTATTTTGCAGTGTGATTGCTTTGCGGAAACTAGTTGTCCTTGAGATTAATTCTAATATAGGTAATAACCTAATGCTGTTAGGAGAGAAGAGTGCACTGTGTTTGCTGATTGCTACATCAGATTGTAGGGTGAGTGTGTTTATTCTGCTGGGTATTTATTTCAGTGTACCATCTCCAATAGTGGAACTTACCTTCCTTTTCCAAAAGACTTATTCTTAAGCTTGTATTGCCAAGTATCTGAACTGTAAGCCTCAAAACTCAGATCTTGACAGCAGTTCAGGCTGCATGTGGAAACCCTGTCGAATTTTCAGTTGAATGTATACCTGCTTCCACTCACTTCCAAACTCTCTGTCTCTTCGGAGGTTGAATTTTAGGGATGCTGTAGCAGGGAGTCCAGAGATGGACACAGCAAATTTGTGTACGGATGCTTACGAGATACCTACTTTTGCGTAGGGATACCTGATGTTGGGCTCAGAGGAAGTGAAATACTACGTAGTTGCATTCAATAGTCTCTACCAAATGTAGGTGGAAAGGCAGTTCAGTGTGGCTGAGTACGATCTCAGGATTAATCCTGAACACCGTAGATGTATCTTGGCATAGGCAACCCTGTGACAGTCAGGCAAAACCATGCTGATATGGGAGCTTGAATCCCTTCCAAAAAGCTTGCCTTTTTTAATTCTGCCACTGTAAATATAGAGTTCTCATTTTCTGCATAGGGACCCAGTCTAACTGTGTATCATACCGAGGCCTTGTTCCAGCAGTATCTTGTGGCAATGGGTTTTACAAGCCATTGTTGCGTGGATGAGATCAGAGATACAGTTTTGTTGATGGCTAATTATATCTTTCTCATTTGGGGGGAAATAAACCACAACCCAGCCCTGAGTGTGTGCTTCCACCCCCAGATACCAGACCTATCAATACTGCAGAGGAGCCTTTTCTAGCTTCTCAGTTCAACTTACAGGGAAAAGTGCCAAATAAGAGCAAATGTTTTAATTATAAGGAACGGTTTTCTTAGGTAAGACAATTGCTATGTTTGCAAAATGAATTTAATATGCTACACAGTCTAGCAGAGTTTTTAATGAATGCTAAGTCTGAAAACACTGCATGAAGCAGCTATGGTTGTATTTGCATATTTGCTCAGGATAATTGATAGAATTGTTTAATTAAATATTGTAAAAGGCAATAGTCTAATATATTCTGTGCAAGAAAAGTAAAACCATGAGATTCAGTAATTTATCTGATTGAACCTTTTGTATATTTAAGCAGTAAGTCTCAATAGGCTATGCATTTCTGGGTAATTTTAACTCAGCTTGGGTGGTAATGGGAAACTTCATGATACAGAAGACTGAAAAGGTTTTTACTAAATATAAGCTTCAACCCAAACCCTGGTTCCATGCGAGCTTAATCTTAGCTCTAAATACAAACTCAGATTGGGCTTCTCCCTATCTAGAATTATACCCAAAATGCACTATTCAGCATAAAATGTATCATATGGATTATCATTATATATTCACATATGTTAATGTGTACTATATATGATATATATATATTAATATACTAGTAATCAAAAAGTGGTGGCTAGAAAACAACATTTCTGAACCATTACAATCACGTATTTCAGATCCAACTATTTTTCCAAGGAGGAAAAAGAATAATACATGCTTTGGAACATCCTGTGCAATTGCTTAGTGTCCCTGAAATAACTCTAAAAATCACTTGAGGAAAAGTGATTGATTCATAGTCCTTTAGTGAAGCTAGTATGTGAAAAGAAGAGAAATGGATTTACAGAACTAGTCAGACAAAATTGTCTGGCCAAAGTTTCTGTACTGCATAATAGATCAATTGATACAGAGTTTGACCTATTTATCATTATTTAAAGCTTAGGAACTAAGCAAGTGTAAGTGATGAAATATCTGTAGGATACAAGGGGAAGGAGTTTGAAATGCTGATTCCAATCAGTTGTTTAAGTGGGGACAAAAGAACTTATTCTAATTGAAAAGCAAAACCAGGGTGTTTGAAATCCTTTTCTCAGTTTTCTGTCTGGATGGCTTCATGTTAGATACCTGACAATAAATATATTTCGTTACAGACTTAATTTAAACACATTGGTAATACAAGCATTATATTTAATATGGTGTGATAATAATATGTAATGTAGCCTAAATAGCCACTTTAATCCTCAAAGCTATTTAGTAGCAATAACGAGTTAATTATATCTTTAATAACAGTTCTTGTAAAGTTATGTTTAATATGAGCCTTTTTCCAAGTTTGTGTATCTTTTTCATAATTGCTTTATGATATGCAACACTTCTAGCCACAATCTAGAACATTGTGCTTATTCAAGGACTGCAAATCTCTGAACAAAGTGACTTTTTCATCTGCATTTTTCTTGTTAATCCAATAAATCACTTGATTTCTTTGTAACCATGTGGGTAGACAGCTTCTTGGCTGTCTAATTCTTCTGTTTGATTTTTTTTTTTTTTTTTGACTGCTGATTTAGGAAGGTTGCTCCTAGTGATGGAAGACAGCGGAGACAGCTACATGGGCCAGCACACTGAGTGAGGGTTATATATCCATGTGACAGCAAGGGTTTGAAGTACGGATGTTTGTTTCTCAGAGTAAGAATCTAATTTAGATGCTCAGGTTAGGAGGTCAGACGCTCTGGGAGCCTTGCAGGATTAGTGCTTTTCTAGAGCACTTGAACAGCATTCTTCAATAGGTAGCTAGTCCCCTACCACCAACATGTAAATTGTGGCTTCAAGTTAGGCACTGCAGATATGCCCCTCTCGTTTCCCGCTTGAGGTTTTTTTGCATGGAAGCAATTGGCAGCAAGGATTGCTTTAATCATTCGTCATCTTTCTCTTTTTGACCACCTAGAGGAGATCTTTGCTGAGACAGTCAGTTGTTGTGCAGGTGGTTTCAGTGATGTACGTGCTTGTTTTCTTGTCGCTGGCAAGAGTTCTGATCCTGCATTGTAGAGGTTAATGCAGGTTGCTAAGTAGTGGATGTCAATCTTGGAGAAGCTCATAAACTTGAGTCTGTGCAATTGTGCTTCAGTTCAAATGAAGTCAGTGGCCTTAAAATGTCTGATTTAAGTTGAAACAGGTGTCAAAATATTTCCAATTTAGAACCCAGTTAAGCACACATGGAGCAGCATTAGGGATGGGGCTAGTGTTTTACAGGACAAAGACAACAGCTCTGCTTAATTTTGTAAGGATAGGGATGCAGGATTTGGGTTGTTGTTTTAATTCCCATATTGTTTTCTTTTTGTCAAAGATTTTGCTATGTTCATTACAGCTTTTGTAACTAGCAGTTTCTGATACTGTTAAGTAACATGACACAAATTGTTAAGATAAAGTAGTTCTATTTCTTTCATTTTCAAAGGATCCAATTTTCTCATCTTCTGTAGTCCTTACATTCCTAAAACTTAATCAGCTCATTATTTTTCAAGAGGTATTCTATGTTATGTAGAAAAAGGAGTCTCACCTCTGAAGAGAGCCTTCTGGTGGCAGTGTGTTAGCGGTGCACTACTTGTCGATGTCTTTCCACCTGGAATTTAATGGTTGGTTTTAACTTGCGAAGCCCTAAGATTTTTCAATTGGTCTAAAGCAAATGCATGAAAACTAAGAAGAACCTGACATCCAGTTCTATACTATTGAAGATTCCAGGTTAGCATAGGGTTCTTATCACTGGCTTACGTGACCACAGTTGTGTGGTCTCAAAGGACCCTGGAGCTGGAATGCCCACTAGCTTTGAAGGAAAAGCGGTTAATTTAGGCTTTGGCAGAAAAACTGAACTGAAAGGAGGAAAATGCACTGGCGGTATCCTGCTCACATCACTGATTAAATGATTTGCACCAGAATGGGAAGCAAAGTTATAGTCAGCATTGTTTTTGTAATTTCCTGTATCCTTCTGTTTCTTAGTAAATCTTAAGGCCGCTCTACTGCAGTCAACTGAGTAAGCTGGATCAAAATCAAGACCAAAGATTGTATCTTGCAAATCCAATGATTTGACTCTGAAATGTAATACAAACTAGTTCAGTGACAGGTGCATGCCTTGTTGGTAAGGCGATTACTGAAAGCCCAAGGTCAACAACATAGGTTATACCTTCTGGAACTGTTTTTGTAGTTGATACTTTATTTCTTGGATGTTTTTGCAAAAGAAATTGCATAGATAACAACTGGGAGTTTATCATACTACATCAGATTTCTTTTGAGACTGAAGCTACTGTTCAGTTACAAAATGGGAGTTCTTTCTAGATTAAATGCTTTTTGGAGGCTCTGCTATTTAAGATTTACGGACTGTTTAATAACAGGTATAAGATTGTATATTTAAAAGAAGAAATGAGTGACACACACATTTTTTGCCAAGGAGATAAATTACCCAATCTGGTGTATCTATCAGGCTACAAACATAAATTTTCTTTGAAACAGAATGGGTTTTTATTAATAACTCCATCTTGTGACTGTTTTTCTAATGCATATTTAGCTTGGAAGGAGGAATAGAATGCATGCAATCTATGAGTGATTTGACAACTCCCTGGCATTATAAAGATTGTATTATTAAACTCCTTTTCCAAGAAGAGGTACTTCACATTCCAGTGGTTTCTTAATAGCCCATGGTGAGAGAGACTTGCCTAACTCTCTGCTAGGGCATCTCTGATTAGAACATGGAAATTTTACGTTTTTATAGCATCACTAAGACACCCCTAAACATATATGGTTATTTATCCTTTAAATTATGACTTTGGAGTGCAATTGGATATGATGCTGTTTGATTTATAATCATTGCAGCCTGCAAGTGAATGGACATACAAAGAATACAAAAAAGGAACTAAGATGATTTGAGCATTCTGAGCTGAAGGATGCATTTTCAGTATCTTTCCCATCTTTTCAATATAGAAAATGCATCTTTCAGTATCTGGGACAAAGGAAAGACCAGTGTAGCCCTAGGTGATTATGAATCATTTTGTTGTGTCTGTGACACTGTAAAATATATGTCTAGTAAGGAAGACCATTTCTTCTTTTCTAGTGACCTGTAGTAGTAAATGAAGAATTGAAAAGGTTATCAAGCAGTTCCTGTTTGGAGTACTGCAGAGAAAAGAAATACATCTAAGGAAGTATCTCCAGGAATACAATCTGCTCAGGCTCTGAGGAGCTGGAATTAAATCTGAAGCTATAGGCTAAGGCTTGAGGAAGGATCTAAATGGCAGCCAGTGGATTCTTAATAACTATGCAGGGGACTGTCAGAGCTCTGGAGCCCTGGCTGCCTGAGACCTCAGGGAGTTGGAGAGTAAAAGGACAGAAAGAGCAAAGCTCAATGACTGCTGCCTCTGATTTTAGGGGAAAGGGAAGTGCCAAGGAAAAATCTGTATCTGACTTTGGCCTTTGTGAACAAAATGGTACGTAAAATGCATAGTGTTCCAGTGGAACACTGATATAAATCATTTCCTCTCAGTGCAACAGTGACTCACCTGCTTTCATAGTCACCCCACAATGCAGTTCCTTCTGCATTCCCCAGCCTCTGGTTCACCTGACTTACCCTGTAAAACTGTCCAGTGCACTGGACAGATAACATACAGTATTTTCCATAGCTTCATATGTATCAGTGTTCCTTAGATGATCATTTCTTGAGTGATGAAGTGAGATGGCTGATTCAGAAATTATAGTAGTATTCATTTTACAGTTACAGTGTATATGCTGATCTGGTGTGGTTTAAGATAGGGAACTTCACTGACCACATCCTTTCCCTTCACTGAATTATGGAACTGAAGTACATGCTCTTGATACTTGGTGATTCTGTTAAGGGGTGGAAGATGAAGTTGTTGGTTTTTTTGTGGTTTTTTTGTGGTTTTTTATTTTATTTTTATTTTTATTATGGTGACTGCTGTCATTCACTTGCTAGTGCAGCATGTTTTTAGGGAGCTAAAATCCAAGGCATGAGAGAAAATGACCAATGTGCATTGTCAGTACATACTTGAACAGAATGGGAACTGTACAAATGAAAGTACAAACTTGTGCTATCATTATGACTTTCTGCCAAATTCAGATGAATCAAACAGCAATTGTGCACAAACATACCTTGGAAAACAAACCTAGTGGATTCAGTGTACTACTACGCTATGTAGCCCAGTGCTTCTTATTTATTATTGGGGAAATTTTTTGATCAAGATGTTTCTGCAAATTCATTAGCAACAAAAGGAGGGCTAAGGAGAAACTCCATCCTTTACTGGATGCAGGGGGAAACACAGTGACAAAAGATGAGGAAAAGGCTGAGCTCCTTAATGCCTTCTTTGCCTCAGTCTTTAATAGTCAGACCAGTTGCCCTTCGGGTACCCCGCCCCCGAGCTGGAAGACAGGGACGGGGAGCAGAATGAAGCCCCCATAATCCAAGGGGAAATGGTCAGCGACCTGCTACACCACGCAGACACACGCAAGTCTGTGGGACCGGACGGGATCCACCCAAGGGCACTGAGGGAGCTGGTGGAGGCACCCATCAAGCCACTCTCCATCATCTATCAGCAGTCCTGGCTCACCGGGGAGGTCCCGGTTGAGTGGAGGTCAGCAAATGTGATGCCCATCTACAAGAAGGGCTGGAAGGAGGATCCGGGGAACTACAGCCCTGTCAGCCTGACCTCGGTGCTGGGGAAGGTCATGGAGCAGATCATCCCGAGTGCCATCACATGGCATGGAGGGGAAACCAGGGGATCGGGCCCAGTCAGCATGGGTTTATGAAAGGCAGGTCCTGCTTGACTGACCTGATCTCCTTCTATGACAAGGTGACCTGCTTAGTGGATGAGGGAAAGGCTGTGGATGTTGTCTACCTGGACTTTAGTAAGGCCTTTGACACCGTTTCCCACAGCATTCTCCTGGAGAAACAGGCTGCTCGCGGCTTGGATGGGCATACTCTTTGCTGGGTAAAAATCTGGCTGGATGGCTGGGCCCAAAGAGTGGTGGTGAATGGAGTTAAATCCAGTTGGCGGCTGGTCACAAGTGGTGTTCCCCAGAGCTCAGTACTGGGGCCGGTTCTGTTTAATATCCTTATCAGTGATCTGGATGAGGGGATCGAGTGCACCCTCAGTCAGTTTGCAGAGGACACCAAGTTGGGCAGGAGCGTTGATCTGCTGGAGGGCAGGGAGGCTCTGCAGAGGGATCTGGCCAG
The DNA here is from genome assembly GCA_020745775.1 of Theristicus caerulescens. Classification (NCBI taxonomy): domain Eukaryota; kingdom Metazoa; phylum Chordata; class Aves; order Pelecaniformes; family Threskiornithidae; genus Theristicus; species Theristicus caerulescens. The sequence continues at coordinate 20,424,124 of CM036568.1, read as the reverse complement.
GCTGGGTCGATGGGCACAGGCCACTGTGTGAGGGGCAACAAGGCTCCATGCCGGGTCCTGCCCTTGGGGCACAACAACCCCATGCAATGCTACAGGCTTGGGGAAGAGTGGCTGGAGAGCTGCCTGGCTGAAAAGGACCTGGGGGTGTTGGTCAACAGCAGGCTGAACATGAGCCAGCAGTGTGCCCAGGTGGCCAAGAGGGCCAATGGCATCCTGGCTTGTATCAGAAACAGTGTGGCCAGCAGGACCAGGGCAGGGATCGTCCCCCTGTGCTGGGCACTGGTGAGGCCACACCTCAAATCCTGTGCTCAGCATTGGGCCCCTCACCCCCAGAAGGAGATGGAGGGGCTGGAGCATGGCCAGAGCAGGGCAGCGAGGCTGGGGAAGGGGCTGGAGCACAAGGGTGGGGAGGGGCGGCTGGGGCAGCTGGGGGTGCTCAGCCTGGAGAAGAGGAGGCTGAGGGGAGCCCTCATCGCTCTCTGCAACTGCCTGAAAGGAGGCTGGAGCCAGGGGGGTGTGGGGGTCACAAGGAACAAGTGATGGGACGAGAGGAAATGGCCTCAAACTGTGCCAGGGGAGATTTAGACTGGATATTAGGAAAAATTTCTTCACCAAAAAGGTTGTCAAGGCTGCCCAGGGCAGGGGCTGAGTCCCCATCCTTGGAGGCATTTAAAAGGTGGGGAGATGTGGTGCTTGAGGACACGGTTTAGTGGTGGCCTTGGCAGTGCTGGGTTAACGGTTGGACCTGATGATCTTAAAGGTCTTTTCCAACCTAAACAATTCTATGATTCTGTGATTCTATAATCTTGAGCTTAAGGTGACATCTGCCTAATAGGGAGGGACTGGAGGAAAAAAACCTCGAGATGGAAATGCAAACACTAGCAGGAAACTTCACTAGGGTACCCTCTTTGAGTGATGAGTTTCAGTAATTGTGATGTTAGGCATAGTGTGATGGTACATTTTTCAGTAGATTTTGCCCTTTAAATCTTCCTTATTTCAGGTCTCCTTACTTAAGTCTAAATCCAAAGCTGCAAACTACATGTTTTAACTCTGTTCTTTTCACCATTACAAACTATACCTATACATACCTGGCTGATAGGGGATGAAAAGCAACACCATGCACCTAGCCAGAGGGGTCAGAATCCTCTTGAAAACTGACACTTAATATGAAGCTGTGTGGTTCATTTTTTGGGATTACTGACTAATGCCTTCTTGGTCTTAAGGACTGAAGTATTTCTCAAAGAATATGTTGGCAATCTTCTAAATTGTAGGAACAACTCCTTTTGAAAGGAAACGGAAGAGACGCAATTAGTTTTCAAGTTCAAACATGATGATTGAAGTCAGATTATCCTTTGATTTAGAACAACGCCGAAAGACATTTTAATGCATAGTTTTGTCCACTTGTGAACAATTAGGGCTGTCAGCATAAGTGGTCAATTGAACATTTAGGTTAAACTGCACTTTTTTAGATGTTCTCTGACATTGCATTTGGAAATCTTCCTTTGGAATTACAATCATGGCTATTGACTGGATAGCTGAAGTGGCAGAATCTAATTATTGCTAAAATACCCATGGCTATACCTTTTAAAAATATATCACAAACAAATGACTCAAGAAAGGACTGATAGCAGATGGATTGCTACAAGAAAATGTTGGTAATGGAGGCAATCTTTCAGTGAACAAGTAGATCAAGCAATTAGAGCCGCCAGGGTTTCTGCCTCAGCAAATAGTGTCTCTGGAAGAGATGGGAGAACAAGACGTAGCAAATGAGTGTGTTTGGATTTCTGCCTCTAAAAAGGTTGGTCACTAGTGAAATGGAAGAAGATTATACATGGTCCAATGCTGCCTTTGGTCAAGTACAGACAGCTTTTGCCAATTTTATCCTCTGTCAGTTCTGACGTGCACACACGCATACACGTGTGTGTATGTATATGCATTTGTGTGCGTATATATCTATATGCTTTCCTCCAAATACTGTGTTGTGTATTGGGAAGTCAGTGTTTAGACTAGTGAGCAACTTAACCTATTCTTATAATTTAACGTCGACAAGTCTGTATAAAACAAATGACTTACTGTGGTGACTGATAAGCTGAAATTCTGCCCTGACACATGCCCAGTGTAACCTGTTGATTCCTATGGTGTCTCATAGGATGCGTGCCAAGTTATCTGCATGATTTCTGTGATCTGTAATCCAGCTTTGAATTAACAGGTTTGAGCCTTATTTTGACCTTTTCTGACTTTTTTTTTTTTTCCCCTGTACTCATTGACTTTTTTAGTGTCATTATACTACTTTTTCTAATGACAGTAAAATATCTGCTGGAGATGGGCTTAATGACCTGGAAGTAATTAGAAGAGTCTGCAAACAAAGATAACTGCCACATCACAAACAGAACTGATATTTTATTCACACAAGCTTCTAGCTACTGCAATAAATCTAGATCAGCTACTGTACTCATTAAGTGAAGAGATAATTAAAGCTTGTGGGAGTCTGGATAAACCACCTGGCAGAATAATACCTTTTATAAAGGATACAGTAAGCAGGTTTGCAAGTCTTGAGAAGGCTTTATTAAAATAAGTGAATGCTACTTGAAAGATGTCCGTATAGCACTATTCTTTTTCCGTCTGAAAGGACTGCATATTATAGTGGGGTTTAAGAAAAACTAGTGCAAAATAATCTGGTTCTGTGAAGTATATCAGCTCTAGGTTCCATTGTATGTTTCTTACCTTTAGCTATGTGAGACTAGTTCTGTCCTATGGATTAACTTTCTGTGGTGGCTTTAAGATACCCTTGTGTTGACAAGTAAATCAGATAAGGGATAGGAAACTTTGATGTGATGCTCTGAGTTGGATTGGATCCACTGTTGTGTCAATATACTCCCTATATTCATTAATTCATTCCTGATTCCTTATGGAAGGGAAGCTTTCAGACTTTCTCTCTTTCCCTTTCTCTCTCCCTCTGTTTGTCATGAACCTCCTAAAATGACAAGGTAGGAAAGATTCGCTGTCATGCAATACCGTTTTTTTCCCTGCAAGCCGATTCAGTAACATTCATCATCTTGGTATGGATATATAAATAAATGTAAAAACATTTATGAAATACAGAAGTTAATTGCTGATTTAACCACTGGAGGAACTGCCTTTTTCTTCAGTAGCTGAAACTCTTATGTGTTCAAGGGTAATTCCAAGTGTAGCTCATGATACTTACTACGAAAATGTTGTGGTGGAGGTACTATAAAAGTAGAGGACTTGCACCGATTTTAAATTACCCTCCAGTTTCATGAAATCAGACACATAACAATAGAAAAATGTAGTACCAGTATTCAGTAGGTGGTGTGGTTAGAGAAACCTTCTTAAGTTTTGTTCTGTGAACTGGACAGCGGTTCTACTGACAGCCCAAGCAGATATTGGGGAAAATCAGGTTAGAAAAAACATTGTTGGCTGTTCTTCCTATTTGTTTACTTATTGGTGTTTGGAGCTGTAGTAGAACACTACTTGAGGAGGTTAAAAAAGGAAAACGGCGAGACATTACAAGAAAAATAGAATCATGTTTTCCTTTTTTAACCTCCTCAAGTAGGCAGGTAGATCTTTGATGAAAACTGGGTGGTAATATTCCAGAGTTCTGTTCACATCATCAGTAAAATCTCTGTTTTACTGCAAACAATTTTCTTGATGCCAAGCTTCTGTTTTCAGTTTATGTCCATGCAGACGAACTGAAGAGGTATATGGTGTCAAATGATGAAAAGAGCTAAACAGCCTGATTGCTATTACATCATATAGAAGAAAGTCTTAAAACTCTGTGTCGAGGGCTGATTAAATACAGCAGATTCAAGAATAGGAAGATAAGAACTCAGTTGCCCAAAATGTTTTCCTGTTAGACAGAAGCTTTAACTTTTTCAGAAAGTATATTAAGTTTGCATCTAATACATGTCAGCTCTCTGGTGCATTTATCCTACTTGCCTAATAGCTTGTAGTTTAGAATTTAGCCATCTGTCAGCAATTAAGGAGTAGGCACTGATTTTCGTGTATCATAGAATCATAGAATAGTTTGGGAATGAAGAGACCTTTAAAGCCCATCCAGTCCAACCGCCCTGCAGTGAGCAGGGACATCTTCACCTAGATCATGTTGCTCAGAGCCCTGTCCAACCTGGCCTTGAATGTTTCCAGGGATGGGGCATCTACCACCTCTCTGGGCAACCTGTGCCAGTGTTTCACCTCCCTCATTGTAACAAATGTCTTCCTTATATCTAGTCTGAATCTGCCCTCTCTTAGTTTAAAACCATCGCCCCTTGTCCTGTCACTACTGGCCCTGCTAAAAAGTCTGTCCCCATCTTTCTCATAAGCCCTCTTGAAGTACTGAGAGGCCGCAATAAGGTCTGCCTGCAGCCTTCTCTTCTCCAGGCTGAACAACCCCAACTCCCTCAGCCTGTCCTCATAGCAGAGGTGTTCCAGCCCTCTGATCACTCTTGTGGCCTCCTCTGGAGCCTCTCCAACAGGTCCATGGCTTTCCTGTGCTGAGGACCCCAGAGCTGGACGCAGGGCTCCAGGGGGGTCCTCACTGGAGCGGAGTAGAGGGGCAGAACCCCCTCCCTCGCCCTGCTGGCCGCGCTTCTTTGGATGCAGCCCAGGACACGGTTGGCCTTGTGGGCCATGAGTGCACATTGTCAGCTTGTGTCCAGTTTTTCATCCACCAGTACCCCCAAGTCCCTCTCTGCAGGGCTGCTCTCAATCCCTTCATCCCCCAGCCTGTATTGATACTGGGCATTGCCATGACCCAGGTGCAGACCTTGCACTTGGCCTTGTTGAACCTCATGAGGTTCACATAGGCCCACTTGTCGAACTTGTCCAGGCCCCTCTGGATGGCATCCTGCCCCTCAGGCCTGTCAGCTGCACCGCTCAGCTTGGCGTCATCTGCAAACCTGCTGAGGGTGCACTTGAACCCACTGTCTGTGTCATTGATGAAGATATTAAACAGTACTGGTCCCAATATGGACCCCTGAGGGACACCACTTGTCACCGATCTCCATCTGGACATCAAGCCATTGACCTCTACGCTCTGGATGTGACCATCCAACCAATTCCTCATCCACCCAACAGTCCACCCATAAAATGCATATCCTTCCAATTTAGAGAGAAGGATGCTGTGGGGGACTGTGTCAAAGGCCTCACAGAAGTCCAGACAGACAAAGTCTGTAGCTCTTCCCTTGTCCACTGATGTAGTCACTCCATCATAGAAGGCCACTAGGTTGGTCAGGCAGGACTTGCCCTTGGGGGAGCCATGCTGGCTGTCTCAAACCACCTCCCTGTCCTCCATGTGCCTTAGCATAGCTTCTAGGAGGATCTGTGCCATGATCTTCCCAGGCGCAGAGGTGAGGCCGACAGGTCGGTAGTTCCCAGGGTCCTCCTTGCTACCCTCTTTAAAAATGGGTTCAATGTTTCCCTTTTTCCTGTCCCCAGGGACTTCACCTGACTGCCCTGGCTTTTCAAATATCATGGAGAGTGGCTTGGCAACTACATCAGCCAATTCCCTCAGGACTCTGGGATGCATGCCATCAGGACCCATAGACTTATGTATGTTCAGGTTCCTCAGGTGGTCACGAACCTGATCTTCTCTTACAGTGGGAGGGCCCTCGCTCCCCCAGTCCTCGTCTTGCAGTCCATCCATTTGGGAAGTATGAGGAGAGAGGTTGCCAGTGAAGACTGAGGCAAAGAAGTTGCCGAGTACCTCAGCCTTTTCCTCAGTGTTGCTCATGGGGGGGATACACTTTCTTTGACCTTCCTTTTCTGGCTGACGTACCTGTAGAAGCCCTTCTTATTATTCTTTGCATCCCTTGCCAAGTTCAGCTCCAGCTGCACCTTGCCCTTCCTGAGCCATCCCTCTAGGGCAGCGTCCCTATACTCTTCCCAGGTATGTACTGGGACACCTTACAAAGAGAGCCATTTGCTGGGACTTTCTCTGTTTAATGGTAAAGGCAAAGCCAAGTAGGAAATCAATCATGCTTTTCACTGGATCAATAACCAGTGTCATGTGGCGTTTAGTATAAAAACCAGCATCAAACCCAAACATTGTTGGTGGGCAGTGCATCGTTGTGGCATGCTGCACAGGTGTAAAGGTGATGATTTAAGTTCCATTTGAGCAGACAAGTAATGTTACAAAGAGCTGAATAGGATTTCATTCGCGGAAACCATTTAGAGGCATGATTTGTTAACTGTGATTTTCTAAATGTAATGTGCTTTAGAAATGGGGAATATAAATATTTTTTCAAAAATTAAATTTCACCTGAACAGCCTGCATGGGAATCTGATCAGTAGGAGGCGAGAAGAATCACTGCAATTAGGTGCAGCTTAGTGTCTTAAATCTGCTTCAGGTCATATTTTGGCAGTTGATGGTTAAGACAAGTTAGATAAAAGATAAGGTGAAATACATGCATGTTTCCCCACCAGCTTGGTTTGGATGAAGCCCAAGTTTGGGAACCAGAATTTGTAAGTACAAGCTGCTTAGGAATTATGTGGTAAAAGAATTAGGGTGGGTTTTTTTGGTTTTGTTTGGTTTTGGTTTTGTATTTTTTAATGTTATGGATACAATATTAATGTAACATTCTTTTCATTTGAACAAAATGGACCCTTGTTTTTCCTAGCCATAGGTACTATAAAGTTAAGCTATTGTTTCTAAAAAATTTTTCAAAATGTAAACTGGGATTAACAGCAGGGTTTAATATCTTCTTCCAGCCATGCCAAACTCATTCCTGAAAATACCTCCCTTGCTCTTACTTAGCTAGCATTATTTCATTCTTTTTTGATTTGGGCTTTAAGCCTTGGTATCACCCAGTATAAAGCAAATTGTTTTAAGGTCAATTACAAAGAGAAATTGTTTTGAGAACATACTGTTTGAATATACTTATTTTCCGTACTTGAATAATTATCTTTTCACTGCAAAGCCTCACTAGTAGTAGCTAGTATTGTACAATCTGTATTATGCCAGTCTATTCAGTGAACAGCAGATAGTGCTACAGAACAGACCAGCTGGAGCTATGAGAACTTTTTGTCATTGAAGATGCCCTCGGTGTGGTGTTTTATCCACTCTGTTTAAAAAAAAAGACGACAACAATAACAACAAAAAACCCCACACCAAAACCCAACAACAAAACTGAAAGCACTGTAGTGTATTGCTGAAATGACTGTGTTCCTGGTTAGTTGTGAATCTTCATTTAGAGCTATGGATTGGTCCTGTGTGTTCTGTTACAGAATTGCTTTAGTGTAAACAATCCTTACACTTTTAAATCAATGCAAAATAATTTTGCTGTGTGTGATCTTTGGAATGGTGTGTTTGCCTGTTATTTGCTTTGTGACAAACTTAAAAGAAGCTGTAAAAGCAACAAAAGGTTTTCTCTCATTCAGTGATACAGTCTATGAATTGTAGGCAAAATTGCAATCTCCATATCCTTCATTTTAAGATATGGATGCGATCTCAATGTTTTAATCTGTGTTTACGGGCACGTTTGTGTATCCTTTTTCTTCACAGCCTGCTGGGAAAGCTGGAATATTTAGAGAATTAACTGTTTAGGAAAACAGCCTACTTATGGGCTTAAACACTCTTCCCTCAAGTAGTTGGAGCTGATAGCAGAAAAGAAATGTTGTATGTAAAATTGAAGACAAGAAGCTGCATTAAACATCTATTCAAGATTAGCTTTTCATCTCCAATATGAGTACATGAAAGTGGGAAGATGCAGTAAAGTAGAACAAGAGAAATTTGTAGCAACAGTCTGCCAAAAGTTCAGAAGATGCACAACATAGTATCAGCCATGAGAAAGGCTCGCTGCAGAAACTCTGCTCATGAAGTTGGGGAATCCATTAATCTAAGCTTTCTTTGATAAAGGGATTTACTTTTACAGAGGCTTACACAAAGAGCGATCAGTGTACCTGTATACCCCAAAAGTCCAAAAGTACACCAGGTCTGGGGGTGAAGGCGTGGAGGTTTGGTTTGGTTTTGGTTTTTTTTCCTGGATGCTGCATTATGCACCACGGGCTACAGCTACCTTTCATTTACATTCGTATTTTATGAAGCTGTGATTCGTGCCCCTGGGAGTGGAGCAGCCTCTCCTCGTTGGTCTGCCTGTGCTCTTTGCTGTGGCAGGCTCCTGGAGAAACAGCCGCTGCACAGGCCTCATGCTGTTCGCTCGTCGCTGGCCGTCTATGCCTTGGCAGACTGCAGGGCTAGCAAAGAAAGGTAGATAGAGAACAGGGCTGCTCAGGATGCTTTTGCATATCCTGATGTGTATAATGGGATTACTCGAGTTTGAGCAGCCTGGGTGGTGGTAGCATACTCTGCCTCCCGAGAGGCAGACAGGCCCTTCCCTTTGGCATTGAATTTGGACCAATAGACTTCCCCCCGTTGTTAAAACCAGCAAGCACAATGAGAAAGCATTTTTAACGCATGCTGGCTCTAAGAGCACTTTCTCATTTTCAATCTAGGCAAGGTTTCTCTTAGTAACAGAATGCATCAGAATGAGAGAGGCTCTTGAAGAGTTATCACAATAAGGAAGTCCTGGTGCTGTGTAGAATTGGAGCCTGGATTGCAGGTCAGACAGAACTGGGACCAGGCAGTTTCTAAAGCGTTCGAGTGTGAGACAGGCTTTGATTCCTTGCTAATCACAGCTAGCTAGCAGGCTCTCTGTTCTTCCCGGGGGAAGAAGCTCATGTGTTCTGGGTAAACGAAAGTCTAAGATAAGCCTTAGTTAAGAATTAACTTCCATAACAGCTAAATTTAAAACTATGGATTTTTTATCATGAAAATATTGATGTGTTTTATTGCTGTGGGCAATTGCTTCTTAGAGAGGATTTGACTCTTTCAAAGATATTCCTAAAAATAAAATGATCTAAGCTCTTCAAAGTAAAACAGATTGTTCTTTTTATTATGTGTATTTCCAAAGCAGCACTTTCTCTTGTAACTGAACAAAATTTTTTATTCTTACTGATTCAGTGAATAGGCACCCACCTTTCCTGTACTAATGGAAAAATTCCTGCCTCGCTTCAGTAGTGGCAGGTATAGGCACTTAGGAGAAAGTCTATGTATATTAAGTATATGTATTAAGAGACATTAACTTTTTGCAGTGGTCCCAGGTTACAGAGACTATGATACAGAGCAGTTCACTGTCGGTCCCATGAAAAAAGAAAGTGTTTTGTGAATACAAAGGGTGCATCACCAATAGGTAGCATCTGGGAAAACCTATATTTCATGTGGTAGAATGCAGATCCTAAAAATATTGAACTCTTGTGAACCCATACTAGATTGCCTTTTCCGTACTGCACTATTTGTCTTCTCCATGCTTTGCAGGAGTCATATTAAAGTAAAGCAGTTGCAGAAGAGACTAGATAGAAGGCAGTGTTTCTTGAAGCAGTGTTAACCCTTGATGGGACATGCGGTCTGTTCAGCCTTACAGGAAAAAAAACCCAAAAGATTGCCATAATGGACAGCCACTCACCGTTCTCCGAAATCCAGCTGAACGCAATCTCTTCTGTATGCTTAAAGAGGGGCCTTTGGAAAGAATCTGAGAGTGGGACTGGATAAGGAGAGAAACCTGGATGCCATGCAAGTCCCACAGTTCCCTCCTGCCCCCAGCTGGTTGTCTCTGGGCCTGCAAAGGTCCTTAGCTAACACAAGCTTCAGAGGACTTTTGTGAAATTCTGGTAGCCTGAATAATGGCCTAAATGCCAATCTTTATTTTAACGGCACAGGAGAAGGCTGACAGACACATCTGCCATTTGTTCAAATAGTTTTCACATGCTTCTACTTTAATACACAATACCATCTGTTGAGCTTTTCTGCAAATGGAGTTCTTTTCTTCAGTCTACCCACAAACCTAATTATGAATGTGAGGATTGTAGAGGTTACCTTTTTAAATATACAGCCAGCATTTCTGGAAAAAAATACATCTGCAGTTCTTGTTTGTGTGAATTATTTAACAGATGGCAAAAATGCATTTCAGTTATTACAGCTATCCCTACTGTGGAGGAGAGCAGTGTTTATGTAGGGCTAGATTCTAGTGTTGACAGCATACAGTACTATTTGGCATGCTTAAACGTGATGGGGTCTGATCCGCAACTCTTTCTTCTGATTATTTATTTGATATTACCTATGTTAAAGTGGTTTATGAAGCTAAGGGGCTTCATTATTTTAATGAGGGCTAAATTGCATCAAATGACTTAGATGGTGTAGGACATTTTCACAATGAGAACTGCCAAGGATGAGGTGATGCACCATAACCTGTTGACCCATCTAAATCCTGAGAATGTGAAGACTGAATTGGTCAGTCAGACTCTTGCATGGAAAGTAGTCTTAGTGTGATTAACAAAAACCACAAAACCAGCAAGATACCCCACGGCCTTAATAAAATTCCTGCTCTTCTCCTCTGAATAATTTTTGTCTTGCTGGATGAGTTTCTGTAAAGTTGCTTTCAGCTGAAGTGAGCAGAGTTTGAAGGTTTACTGAAGCATCTTAATTTTTATTGCCACCATGCTTCCTCCTCTACCTGATCTAATCACTATTGTTTAAGCTCTAACCCAGCTATTAGGTGTCTGAGGTTGACATGAGCGCTGAGAAGAAGAGAGCAGACTGTCAAAACCAGCTGTCAGCATAGATAGGAAGAGTGTGAAATTGAAGTAATAACTGGAATATCCACAGCATCTGTTTAAAGATTTTGGAGAATTTGACCAGTTGGCATCCTCCCAGCCCCAGCTGAGTGACAACATTTAATATCAGTCGGATACCTTTGTCTTTCATCTGTACGCATGATATAATGTCAGGTGCTGGTACAGTGGAGAAAAAAGCTTTAAAATTATGGAGGAGGATTTAAACCTGACAGTTGAGCCAACGAGTGATTGGTAATGACAGTAGTTACTGTATTCTGAGGGCAAGAATGGTTGAGATGATATTTAACTTGGGCCCTTGTAGACTAAGAGTTTTATCTCTAGCATGATATATTTGTAAATGGACAAGCAAATAAGGTCAGCAGATGTGCTCTATCACTGTATGTCATTGCTAAGTACCCTGTTCCTAACAATGAGAGACGTTACAGAAACAGGACATGTGTTTTCTGCAAGAACTTGAAGTTTTGCAAAACAATCTAGAAAATGTGAAATATTTGGGATTGTAAAGCTCGACTATGAGAATGTTTGTAAGCCAAATTCATTTCCACCACTTGTCCGTCATTTCCAGCCTTTGGTAGTAAGGGACACCTGATTTATTCATCCATCAGCAGGAGGAGGTGAATAAAAGGCTTGGAGAAATTCCCACAAGTTATCTGATGCTGCATTCGGTCTCTTCTGGAGTCCTGGGATTTGCATCTAGCCCTTTGTTAGTTCAACTGCCGCATTGCCTGTGATTGTTTTTATTTCTTCCTGCTAATGTGTAAGCTCCCAATCCTTCTTTTACTGCATTTCTTCTCTTTCCATTCTGTCATTTAATCTGTCCTTTTTGACCCTTTTCTATTATCTACTCAATAATCCTTTCCTCTCCTTCAGCATCAATCTATACACAAACATTATTCTCTGTAAATATTCTTTATATTTTATGCTGTAAGGTCTTAGTACAGAATTATTCTACACCAATTCATTCTGTCCTTGGATATCAACCTTTATGAAAATTTTCTTCTCTGTTACTACCTAGTTTAGCTTCCTTAGCAATAGCATAAAGCAGCCTTAATGTTGACAAAGCACAAGTGTCTTTGCCCATTTTGTCATCTGAATCAGTTGTGAAAAGTTAGAAGACAATTTTCATCAATGTCAACAAGCTCTGTTCCATTCTTCTTACTGTGGAGGAATGAGGGTGTTAAGCAAAGCGGATGTATGGGGGGGAGGCGGGGGGGGAGTTTCATAGAGATTCGTGTAACCCGTGAACCTTGGCAAGTCTCAACAGTATGTGGAAAGAGTCGTTCTTTGCAAGATGCACCTGAATGGTGACCAATTGGATGTCCTTTAGCAGATGCAGTTTTTCACAGTTGACATCTGTCGCTATAATGCAAGGACTAGTAATAAAAAATAAGATATTGGATATAAGATATGGGAGATGTTTTAGTACTTTTAAACTATTCTTAAAGATATTTCTACCAATGGTCATACTTGCCTTCAAAACCACTGCATCTTGGGCCTCAAGGATAATAAACCACACGTTTTTCAATCTTGTGTATATGTGTTTTCTGCTTCAAATGATTTGTCAGGGCTTTTTTTGGAAAACAAACTTTCTGCTCGGCAAAATGACTGCTTCATGCCTCACAGCTATTCTTGGGTATCAGGAAAGAATCTAGCTGGAATTAATCTGATTCCACTGACATCTTGCTGACAGACACATCAAAAGGGCTGGAAAAGATGTCATAATCTTTGGTTATGTAAATATCTCAATCAAGATTGCTCTGAGGCAAACTGCAAGGCAGATGATAATGTAGCCCTTCTATACTACATCAACAATCGTTTTGACAGATGAATTTGAATGCTAGTATTTCATGAATAACATTTTGAGAGGGGGGAGGAGGCATTGTACACAGTATGGAAACTTATCGCCAAAATACATCTTCATATCAGTAAACTATGAGCATTTTTCAGCTCTCTTTACCGATTTGTTAAGGAAAAGCAAATCTCTTCTGTCATTCCTTCTTTTGTTCGTAGCCACTTCCGTAGTCCCCCACTGTTCAGAAATTGTACAAAAAGCAGAGTGGCCTAAATTTGGGATGTGACTTAGCAGCATCATGGCACTGCTGACGTCTGGATGGCACTTCTTTCAAATGTTTAAGTCTGGGCATTATTCTGAGGGCAAAATTCAGCTATTGAAGGATGTCTTGTGTTACTTCACAGCAGGTCCTCAACACTGCCAATCCTTCTCTTCATTGTAAAGTGGGACTTTTTTTTTTTTCTATGCTGCAATACCTTAAGGAGGGAACACTTGAGGGGCCCTCAGAAATATATTAGAAAAGAGTTTTAGTTTACTGGAAGTAGGACAATAGGCAGCGATCTCACACGGCTGCACTCATGGAGGTGAAGCACAGTCAAGCGTAAGGGAAGTCTGGGATGTTAGCAGTGTAGCGCAGTGAGGAAGCATCTGTTCGTGGGCTCGTTCTTGCTGCTGCATGTCTCAGTGATGCTCCCAGACGGACAATGCAGAATATCCTTTCTGCTTGGTACAGCCAGCCAACTTTTCCCTCCCTGGCTAGTGCTTCGTGGGGTTTCCTGCGACCATGGGACAGAATTGTGAGAGCGCATTTCTGTAGACATCCTCTAATGGGAATAGGAATCAAACCTGTCTCCTTTCTCATTCCTTCCAGACATGCAATCTGAATGCAAAAGCGGGCATAAATGGCCTTAATTGAGAGGTTTGAGATAATTGAAGGGTATGTGAATCCCACTGCAGCATCTTAAACCAAAACTTCTGGAGGAATGGGAGTAGCAGTTTGAAGTTGTTTGTAATCGGAGCTAATTGAATCCTTTTGGTTTGCAAAATTGAGCTAAATAGTTGCAACCCTTACTTTTCCTTTCTCCCCCTGATTCTTTTAGGAAGAAAGATCTTATTATGGGAGTTAATGTTTTGTCCTGCATTGTCAGGACTGCAGATGTGACAACAGAAAAACTAAGCATTGTAATCTGATGACTAGTTTATTCTTTAAGTATAAGAAAAGTTGTATTTTGCTCTAACATGAAATAGTACCGTTTGCCAAAAATGTAGTGATTTATCAGCTTTAAAGATTACAAATTCTGTGAGGTATTGAATATCTGAGAAGTGGTGCATCTTATTTGGGAGCTTGGAAAGGTCGGTCTAGAAATATCCTAGAAGAAAATACAGAGCAGGTAGCTAGGCTGGAACAGGGCCTGACCCAGGACAAGTAAGAATGCTGTCTCTCTATCAGAAGGAACGTTGAGTTTTGTGAAAAATGCTGTTGCAGTTCAGTAGCTTCATGTGGGGTCCTTCAGGGCAGAGCCCCCCTGCCTTTGGAAATGAATGCATTAGCCACAGTATGGTGCAGGTAGGAGCAGATCTGTAGAACAGAAGCTGGTGGTAAGGACCTGGTAGGAGTGGGGAGGAGCTTATTTTAAACTACCTTTATTCTGGTTGTATGGACTAAATGCCCTCTAGTAGCCGAGCGGGCTTGGTATGCTGTCAGCGAGCAGTTTCTCTTCAGCATCTTCTGAAGGGGAATCCCCACTGCAATGCTGTAAGACCAAGTGTCACAAACCAGTGTGCTCAGTGGGACAGCTGAGGGGTTTGCTTCCAAAGCGCGTTGCTGATCCAAACTACGGTGCTAGTGTAGACACCTTTCTTCTAGAGATCAAACCATTCTGCAGTCCTGCCTGAAGAGTTGAATGTCAGCCTGGGACATGTCTGCCAGGGACGTCTTTTTTTGTGGTAGCTGAGACATGATTTCTTTTTAATTGAGTTGCCTCTAATGCTGATTGTGAAACACTTTCAAAGAACCGCCTGGAAGGTCTTCCAGCTCTTCTGATTCTGCCACTGGGACTTAATGAATGATAAAGCATTTTAATAAGCAACTTGCAGCTGTGCATCTCCACTTAAGCCGTTAATGTTCATTCTTGATATCCAGGCTAGTTACAAAACTTGTTTTTACCCAGATGTTATAGTGAGGTAAGTTCTTTTTATACTAGAATCTCAGCAGGAAAAAAAGGACATTAGTATTCCCCTATGCTGAATTCAGAATCTACTGGAACACATAATTTTTATCAAGAGTACCATTACTTTTTATTTTCACAGGTTTCTTTATGTAACACTTCAAGTCTCAGATTTGCTGAGGGGCAAAAGAAGTTAAACTTGCACTTTTACATTTTATTTTTGCCATCCGTTCCTTTTAGTCATTGATGCAGGTGACACCACTGGGACCTGCTGAACAAACCAGGATAAATGATGGCTATTTACAAATAAGTGAAAGTGAGTGCTTACCTGTTTGGGAGATAAGTCACCTTGGATGCCATCTGTTGTTCTCAAAGGGATGTCTGCTATTTATTCCTACAGCAACTGCATTTTGTGCCTCTGAGAGCTCTTTAAAATCATATCAATAAAGCTGCTTTGTTGTGAATCTATAAAGCATCAGAGAGGTCACTGCCCTGATAATACCTTCTGCCTTTTAATGCTCATCCAGTCATTCTTTGGAACAACAAATGAGGTTGGCTACCTCCCAGGGAAACTAAAAGGATGTTTTAATTGAGGTAGGATTGGCATTTTCCCCCCTAATTTTTAAAAGAAATTTTTCACTGATATATCAAAATAGGCCACAGGATATTTGGTAAAAAGATGACAACTTCTCCTCTTGGTGCACTTTTTGTTACTGCTTTTCTACATACGTGTGTTTTGCTTGCAGATCTAATGTTCGTGCCCTCTAGCAGCAGGAACATGCAGAGAGGATGTCGAATTTCTTGCTGCCAAATGATAATGGAGATTTTCTTTAGCTCAGGAGAGAGGCCTTTGAGGATCTCAATGTTTTCTCTTGAAGTCAGACCAGGGGTAGATTTCAGGAAGAGGGGCTGCACCTGACACCAAAGTTGTGTTATTTTTAGATGTCAGTGTATATCCTGCCTCTGTAATGATGATTTCCCTGGGGGGATCTGAACCCGTGCATCACTCCACATATCAACAAATCCACTGTTTTACAGAAGCCTGAGTTTTATGAAAGCCTGTCTCTTTCTGCCGCTTCCTTTCTGGGAGAAAAAGACAAGACCTCCTGCAATCCCCCTGCCCTCCCCATCTTCTGGTTAGGAGGCCATGACAGTGGGTGTCAGTGGTGTGTCAGCTCACTGGCGAAGTAATGATAATGTGAAAAAATTTTAAAATGTTGTGACTGTCAGACTTTGTGCTCTGCTGGCATCTAAACTGAAATCCGAACAGTGTTCCACCAACATAACTATAGTGTTACTGTAATCATTAATAAGAAGTTCCAGATACACATTTTGATGTGAGCTTGAATTTTTGTTTTTACAAGACCACAGCCTACTTGTTTGTGTGTGATTTTTGTTTTGTTTTGCAGGTTTTTTATGTGATTTTTTTTTTTTTTTGATAGAAGCATGTCCAGGCTGAACTGCTGTTTTGTTTACTACAGAAAACAAATCCCTTTTATAATTTTTTAGGTGCCTGGTCTACTCCTGTGAATCAAACCAATTGACAACATGTGGATATCTTGCAATGGGTACAACAAAGAACCAAAGGTTTTATTTTTTGAAAAGGAAGATGATCTGGAAGGAAGTATTTTAAACACTGAAGTACTGGCCTCTGTGTTGCATGCAAAAACCGAGGCCGCAGCACTAAATGGCGAGGGCAGAAAGGGGATTCTGCCTCCCTGACCAAAGCCTGGGTCTTTAAGAATCTCCTCCCCACTTACCAGGACTCTTAACTTCAGCACCTCAAGGAGGTGCCTAATGTGGCAGCATTTGCTTTCTATCAGCTTTCCTCCATGCATGGTGTTGCAGACCATGGTGAGCAGCTGGAGCACATGCAGGAATGGGGTGTTCATAGCATAGCTCTCTGGGACTCCGTGCAGGGCTTTGAGGAGAAGGAGCGGGGGAGGCAGGTACGTTACATGGAGCCGTCTGTTCTTCCCTGGGGAATGTGAGTGTTCTAGCTGAAGGGAAAAGGTCTGAAGTACCAGGGGTGGGAGAGGAAAGAGGAAAGGAACTAAATTGCCTTGCAGAGACCTGAGGAAGATCTTAAATTTATAGGCCTTTCCACAGTCATAGACTGTGTGGATTAATAACTTGCCTCTACTTAATAAGACAGTGTAGTTGTGCTGGGTTTGGCTGGGATAGAGTTAATTTTCTTCACAGCAGCCCGTGTGGGGCTGTGGTTTGGATCTGTGCTGGAAGCAGTGTTGGTACCCCAGGGGTGGTTTGGTTCCTGCTGAGCAGCGCTGACACAGAGGCGAGGCCTTTTCTGCTCCTCACCCCAGCCCAGCAGCGAGCAGGCTGGGGGCACAAGGAGCTGGGAGGGGACACGGCCGGGACAGCTGCCCCCAGCTGCCCAAAGGGACATCCCACCCCACGGGACGCCACGCTCGGCAGGGAGAGCTGGGGGAAGGAGGAGGAAGGGGGGACGCTCGGAGCGATGGCGTTTGTCTTCCCCGGTCACCGTTAGGCGGGATGGAGCCCTGCTTTCCTGGGGATGGCCGAGCCCTGCCTGCCCGTGGGAAGGAGGGAACGAATTCCTGGCTTGGCTTTGCTTGTGTGCGCGGCTTCTGCTTTCCCTATTAACCTGCCTTTATCTCAGCCCACGAGTTTTCTCACTTTTACCCTTCCGATTCTCTCCCCCATCCCACTGCAGGGGAGTGAGCGAGCGGCTGGGTGGGGCTGAGTTGCTGGCTGGGGTTAAACCACGACAGTAGTTCACACATTCTATAAATTCTTTTATTTAAATAGTCATTGCTTTCTGATCAGAGGAAGAGTCTAGAGGCTGGTTTCCTGTAGGGCCTTTCTTTTAGAAGGAGAAAATAGTTACTGAATCCCCTCTGTATGAAATCCTGCTTGTTTACAAAGAAAGACAAAAAGATGTAGCCCTGACATGGCAGAGTGGAAAGCTCTGTTTCTTGTTTGAGGACCTTTTTAGCCATCTCCTGTTTTATTCAGGGCCGTCTTTTTGGTCTTGCTTCAGTCTGGCTAGTTGCCATCCTTGATGCTTTTCTCTGACTGCTTCCTTTCATAGAAAGCCTTCTAAGAGGAGAAGTGCCGTGTGAGCATGTGCATGTTCTGCTTGTTTGGGTGGAGATCCCTCTTTAGTTACCGGGTCCTGTAAAGAAGCTTAACTGGGCTGGATGAATAGTAGCAAGTCTGCTCTCTCAGTTTCAAGCTGCAGTCATTTCAATCTGTATTCCAGTATGTCTTGGCCACACCAATACTGGTAATGTTGTACTTCCACTTATTTAACTTAGCTGGTGTTCTATATTTGTAGTTGTAATGTTTTTGGTTTTTCTCCGCTAACCATTTGGTGAAAGACTTCATTTCCTGAAGGAACTGAAAAGAACTTGCTGGACTTGCTGGTTGTACAAAACTGCATTAGATCCCTGAGTTCTGTAGGAGCTAGCTGCCTAAGTTAGAAGTGTCTGAAAATACTGTTTGGATTATTTTTACATATTTAAGCAAAACTTGAAAATATAATGCTTTCTACATCTTTTATTTGTAGTAAATATATTCTTAGTTACCACTGTCACAATTAAAGGAAGAAACTAAAATCCTAATTGACATTGGAATATATCCTCAGTCAGTTCTTGTCAACTTAATTTATCAACATCTACATATGCTATAAAATCACTGTTAAGTACTGGATATCCAGCCGAGTATGGGCTTTATTTTAATGAACTATAGTGCATGTAAAATGAACAAGCAATTATTATATATTCAGCTATTTCCTATTTAAATTAAAGTTGTTAAGCCACTGGGAATAAAACCTGGATATTTACATAGGCAATTATAGGATTGAAAAGGTTTTGACACTTCCAGGGACTTTATGGAATTTGTTATGGTTTGTTTCTTTAATCTGCTTTCTATATCTTTTTCCTTCTCCCCTCCTAGTAGCAATTGTGACTAATTACTTGCGCAAAATGATCAGTGAGCAAATTAATCTTCTCCAAACAGTCTCAAAAGTCATTTTATTGTCATCTTGTTGGAGCTGTTAGAGCAAAAGCTTGTGGGGGAAAACAGGGACGAAAAGACAGAGTTGTGCTTTGCCTTTCCTTTGGACCATCTAATTGTTCAAAGGGCAAGGGACATTCTTGTGTCTCTAGCGGCAGCGATCAGGGTGCTCGCCCCTGGCACGGCTGCCCTGCAGCCCCAGCGCTGCTGCTCTGCGGGGATGGGGAGGGGGAGCAGAGATGGGTGGGAGCTGGTTCCCGGTGTTTTCTGGGCGTGCATCCCCAACAGCTTTCTTCCCAGAAACCACACTAGCGTTTGAGAACAAGAGAAACCTCTTTTCATGCCGCTGTGTCTGACACTGAGCAGAGAGAACGTGGGATGTTTTGGAATCTTCTCTCTTTATCTCTTCTTAATTCACGTGTGAGTGTTACGAGATGAAAAGTCTGCCTTTACCCGTTTCCATTTTTGGCCTCAAATTAGACATTGCCATCTTTTCATTCCAAGAGCCAGCAACTAAAGAGCAACTGGAGTTTCCATTCTGGGCTGGTGTAAAATGCTTCAGTCCACTCATTTTTGACTATTGAGCATCCTTTGAAAAATTATTTGAATTAATTGTTTAACTATTTGGGAAAAAGTTCTCCCAAGTGCAGCCCAAGTTCTCTCAGTGCAGCCCATACCATGCTGTATTTCACCAGTTTGGTTTTATCTTCCCTCATTTTGCCTTCACTTCTTTGAATACATTGACTCCATAGAGCAGTTTGACAAAATGTGTTTTGCGTTTACGAGCACTTTGGCACTGTTTATTCCTTTCCATCAAGTACATCCATGTGTATAAACAGGTGTTGATAAGCATTTAGTGGAGTAAATAGGTATAAAACCACCAACAGGAAGGTCTTTGTTTCTTACCTTTTTGAAATGTGCATGGATATTTCAGCAGAGGACGGACACTACTGCAGCCTACTGTTTATTTTTGGGAAGAAGCTGGAAAAAAGATGATATTTGGTCATTTGGAGGAATGGTAGGTGTCTAGATAACCTGTGTTGCAACCAGAATGTGTAAGAGTTTACTGTTACCTAAAATGCAAGTTTAATAGATGCTTTTATGCTCTCTTTATTTTTATTCTGTCTTAACTTTTCAAGGAAGGGTTACCTAAGAAAAATCTCATTAGTCTTGTAACTAAAAAGATAAAATTGACCAAAGTCAGACTACCTTTAGCAAAGCAGAGCAGATGACATTGCTTCACATTAATCATCAGTCAGAGTTGATGTGATCTCATGCTAAATACAAGTCAGACATCTCGAGATCTTACCCTCATTAAGCGGAAGAAAGGTCATTTTGGGTAACACATTCCGGTGCATAAGATAAAGGAGGAAAGCAGCCCATCAGGGACAGAAAAGATTTAATGTCTTTGGGATATGTCTCATTAAATTATTTTGTTTCAAACTCAGATTGTAATCAGATATTGACCTTTGCAATAAGAGAAACAGCCTCACTGACATTCTCTGATAGGGATAAAAAGAAAACTAGTCTTGCGCTGCAGCAGTTGTTCAGTTTTTCTGTGTAATTGATGCCATACAAGTCAATAAATTAATCCTGCTATTAAAAAACAAAAAAATCAGTAAGACAATTTATCAAATAAAAACCAGGTCTTAATAGATGGTAATGTTCTTTAGTAATTAATAAGCGTTGCATTTATTGCCCCTCTTGAGCAGAGGACTTCTAGAATGATTTATGACTTGCTTCTGTTCCCATGTACTCCAGAGCAGACTCTTAGCCATGCATTGCTGTAGAGAGGGCTGTTTTCAGGCACAGAAAGCCTTCAACTTGTCATTATTTCCCCTCTCTGTGGGATTTTTTTCTTATTTGATGTACTCTCAAGGTTATTTTGAAGTAGTTTATCTGTAGTAAATCTGCTATGCTAAAATGTTGATCTGAGTTGCATCCTTAAATGGAAGGTGTGACACTCCATATCTAAGTCATTGATTTGAATTAGCATAGCTCTTAATGTTCATTAGCTTATCCAGCAGTAATACATTATTTCTAGTTCTTTTGATTTGTAAAATGTCAAGTCAGCTAATAAAAATACTTAATAACACAGGCTTCAGAATGAAGTTGATCAGTGGCTGCTGTATCTAACATTCCTTTCCAGATAGCTTATTCTCTATTGCAACACCGATCCTTTAATCTTTAAATAATCACCTCGAACAGTTGGTGTGAATTTTGGGGAAAATTCAAGGGAGGCTTTGTTACCTGCTGTTTAAATAAATATTGAAGACTTTGCTTACTAGTGTTGCTGCTTTTCATCAGTCATCAACGCACTGTTAAGTAACGGAGCACAGTCCCTGGGAATAACTATACTAAAACAAGATATAAAGAACAAAGCCAAATATCCCACACTTCTTTTACTGGTTTAGTTCATGTAAGAAACTGTCCTGTAAGTTAAAACCCTAAGGAGAGAGGTATCTTAGCCTTCCTAGCAGTGATCTGTTCTTAACCCCTCCTATCTTCATTGACTGTCCCTACGTCTAGTATTTTAAGATTTGAGGAAGAAGGGGTTTGCATTCATGAATTTTGTTAACTATGATCTCCCCCAGAGAAGACCTCCAGCCTTCTTGTTTCCAAGTCCTAGCCTTTTTAGTTCCTCCTGGTAAGGCAGATGATGTTTCTCCTTGATAACTTCTAAGTGCTAAGTCATAAGCTCATTTCTGAGCATCAAAAGAGAAAAGTCGTATTCATTTTCATACGGGTGGTGTAGTCTGCTTTTATGTTATAAGTAATTTATTTCACTGTTGTGCTCGACTTGTTTCTGGTTAGATGTATTGCTTCTCTATTTAAATGTTTGGGTTATGAGAGCCTGTTCTTGTGGTGACAATTCCACTGGATTCAAAAGTAGGGGTTTTTTAACTATACTTAGAGGTAGAAATTAAAATTATATCTCAATCAAAGTAAAGTTCTTCTAGAAAAACACATTTGTAAGTGTTATTTAGTGTGGCCAACAGTAAACTGATTTCCATGTTCAACTACCTAAATAATAAGTGCAAAAATTATGAATCGTGGAAATAGATGGCCTGGGAAGACTGTGCGTTCACTGAAGGTTTCCATGAACAAGTTAAGCATTTGTATTGCTACCTCATATTTGGATGCAAGTTCTCTGTCATGTCCGTCACATGCATAACCATTCAGGTGCTTTGCTAGCTGGCACAATGTGCAAATAATTCTAAAATAGTCAAACACCACAAATATTTAGAGAACCCTAAACAATTCTGTGTTCCTAAGTGGGATTTTTTTTTTTTTTTTTTTTTTTAAAAGACCTGTCTCTTTCTCTTTAGGGTTTGATTTTGCTGTGTTCTGGATTCGGATTTATGAGGAGACCATTTCACGTAATTCTGGCGTTATAAAGAGATCCTAAAATGAGTAGATATGAAATGCTAGCTTTTAAGAATTTTTCACAGTGACAGACTGATGTTTAAAAAAACACCCCTCAGCGTAAATTAGCATAAGCATGTATATCAGAGGGGATACTTTTGGGATAAAAATTTTAGAAGTATTTTTGTGTTTGTATAACCCAGGTGTAGCTCCCTTCCTCATGCATGCACCTGTAACAAGATTGCTCCTATAGCTTTTTCTAGATTTATATTAATATCCATATTAACAGTCATTTTCAAAGACAGACAGGTGAGTGGGATTGCTTGTAAACAGGCTCCACTAAGAGGAGCACTGGTTTTGAACCAGTTCAGAACTGAGGCCTTGTTTCTGAGGAAAGTGCTTCGGTGTAGCAGTTGCAAGGTGTTTTGCAAGGTAATGTGCACTATTATTAAACATTGTCTCCTTGGGGTTTTTTCATAGTAACACTGGATAACTGTAGTTGATTTGATGATAAATACGAATATTGATGGGAGAAACCACCTACAGTTTCCTATTCTCTCTTCCTTAGTAACAATTATTGGCTTTGGGATTAAGACAAGTTATCAGAAAAGCTCTTCTGTCTTGAGCAGTGAATTGTATCGCGGCAGGGTTGTATTTCAGAGGCACAAGAACATGAAGTTTGATTGCTTTTACTTTTGGTCTGTAGACCAGTTCTCACAGGAAACTTTTTCTTTAGAAATTTAGTTTATTCTGAGCATTCAAAATTCCTGATAGTCTTTTCAAATACCTAAGGAAAAAGTGGCATTCTCTTTGTTCATACATGGAGATCAACATGAAAAGTGGCTGAATAATCTGTTCTTACAACCTCGGATCTTACTGTCTGTAGGCAAAGGAATATTTGCTTTCAGAGCCCCATCTTCTTGCTATCATTTATCGTCCCAGCACTGGAGCTGTTTTGCTTTTCTCTGAACAATCTGATGTGATCTAATCTGTTCTGTCTTCTTATATTGAGATTAACAAGCCATATACCTTCAGGCATAGGCCAGATCTACAGCAGCAGAGCACAAATGAACTTGAACATGAGGTCAATCAACTGCACAAAATACATCACACAGTTATTCCAAGGCTCGTGCTGTGTCTATAATTGCCCCTTGTTCTGTCATTAGAGCTCCCCTACAAGTCATTATTTTGAGTCAGCAGAGCTGCAGGGAACAGTCAGCCTGATGGTTAGTGTAGTGCTGAATAGATAGTATAAATATCTCCCAGCACAGAAATACGAGGAGCAGGTATTTAGATTAAACCTAATAACATGTGTGTAAAGGCTGTTAATCCCTTTTTGCCTCTAAATTGAAACCATACTTACAAAACTTTCAGTAAGAGTGCTTATTCACTTGGCCCCTTCAAATGGTGAATTTTTTCACTGACAGAGTTTCACAAAAAATAAATGGAAACTGGGCAGCAATTGTGCTATGAGGTTAGGAAAACCTTACTGAAATAAGACTTAAGCCACAGAACTGCTGTCTTTGGAAGTACTGCTCTGTGGTTTTCCGTAAATCTTAAAATTTTAAGTCAGCTGAATATCTAATTAGGGAAAAAGTATCAGTGTTGTACAGTATAACAGATGATGGAAGTTCATTCATTTCTGAACCCAACCCAGTTTTAACCTCTGGCATCTAAACATCATGCGGTGTAGCTAGCTGCCGTTCCGGTCATCCTTACTCTGCTGGGGTGTCTATAGAGCACTTTGCAGACGCGCTCCTTGCAAGCGCTGACTAGCTAGCTGTCCTGGCTAGTTCCTTATTTTGGGTCCCCCCTCCGGCTTCCTAAATGAAGTACCTTCCCATTAGTGCCCCCCAACACATACACTCAGACGCACAGACCTTACTTTCCAGAGCATATGTGCACCTGCACGTACCTGCTGGGTGAGCGTGTTTGCATAGGCAGTCTTCAGACAGCCCACAGCCTGGCTGTACCAGAGGCGTGTGAGCGGGTCCTGGGCAGGAGACCAGTGAGGTTATATAGGCGCAAATTTTGATTTTCAGTACAAATGCAAAGCGGTTATCGGTGAGTGAGAGAAAAAGGACAGATGGACAAAGCACTCCAAAGCAGCTGAGTGATTTAAGAACTCAAGAGAATGGTATGTGAGGTGTACATTTTCTCAGAGAAGCTAATTCCCTTGTGTTCTTGTTACAGTCAGCGGAGAGTTTCCCTCATGGAGGTGTTCACAGAATGTGAAGTGATGGTCTGTCTTCCTCTGAGGACTGTGAGGAGGATCAGGGAATATGAAGTTCCCACAGTTAAAGCTAGGCTGTGAAAGTCTCGGTTTCGTTTTCAAAAGAAACGTGGAGACTCAAAACAGAGACTGTTCGTTTCGGGTGTGGTGGCACCGTAGAAATTCAGAGAAGTTACAGATAAGAGCTGAAGTTTTCTAGATAGGTGAAGAAAAGAGGTATGTGATGAACAGGTCCTTAGAGCTGCAGGTCTGTACATATTTCTGAATGTAGAAGATAGATTCACAAAGTCAAAATGAACACCAAATATCCATCAGAAACTCAGCACCAGAAGAATTTGAATAGGAGCTCTAGACGTTTTGGCAAAATGTTAGTCCCCAAAGTTCACTTTGGTAAAAATATCAACAAGTGATTAATTCTCACCGTCGTAATGGTAAAAGTGGACAATATTTGAAATATACTAAAGCAGGCTGCGAATTTTCAGACTGAAATAATAACATGGATTTGTTGGTGCTGCTGAATGTCATATTTTCTTTGCAGTCTTACTCATAATAAATGGGTAGATAACTGTGACAAAGCCAACTTTATAAAGGAAAGCAATCTTACTTCTCCACATAATAAATACCATTTTTTACTGTTCTACAGTAAATGATAGCTAACCAAATCCCAACTGAAAAACTGAAACATGAAATGGCACTTAAGCCATTCTTCTTCCAATGTTTTTTTTGAGCACAGGAAAAAAAAAAAGGTTTCGTCGTAAGACTTCATTGTGTATTCGCAACAACAGATGCAGCTGATTTGCAGCCAGTTAAAAGCAGGATTATGTTTATTGAGATTACAATCTATAAAGAGGATGGTCCTTGCTACATAGATCTTGATTCCAGGAGGATCTACAGAAGGTGTGGAGGAAAACCAATGCTCAGATTTTAAATAGAGCCCTAAAACACAATAAGATCTGGTTTGGATTCAAATTCACGATGACTTTCTCAGGTTGTTATTTCTGAACAGTATTACCGCCTACAAGCGAAAGCCACTGCCAAAGAAAAGGTACAACTGGCTGTCTCCTGAGGTCACCCTTTAGAATAGAACGAGTGTCAGTCATCACAAGGTCATCTGCAGTGTGATCAAACTCAAAAGCTCAAAAATGGTGACTCATGTCTGCCTAAAGCATGAAATGATTTTAAAACCTTGATATTTAATAAACAAACAAATACAATAGTTTCTCTTGGTTTGTTTCTGAAGGTGTGAATTCACAGTCCATGTTTCCCGGCTTCTGTCTTATCGAAGGTATAGGAAGCCCACTTTTTAAATGAAAACACAAAATCTTGAATGTAGGAAGTGGAGCTGTTAAAAAAACAGACCAAATATTTTATATATATATGAGGGACTTGTGAGAATCATGAGCATTGGCATTTCTCCACAGTGATATTGGAGTCACGGTACTTACAGTACAAAGCTTTCAGAATATCCTGATATGTAGATATCTGTAAACCAGTATTTATATGTAGTATTTGTATGTAAAAAGCTGTCTTCTCATAGCACACATTCAACAAATAGTATTGCATCTCCATGCTTTTAAAAAAAAAAAAAAAAAAGAAAAGACAAATACTCTTACCCTAGGAAGTTCCTATGTCAAGTCTTAAAGTAAGCTAAGGCTCCTGGCAGCTTATTTCAGACTGGTAGCTGAATAGCAATGCTAATTTTGCACAATTTATAGAATTCTGTAATTATTACAACCTATCTATAAAAAATTCATGAGGCAAAATGGAAATGTTCTCTAATGTATTAACCGTTTTTGCAACCATAGTGTATGAGAGACTCATGCTTGACTGGAATAAGAAAAAGAAATAAAAAACTCAGGCATACAATGTTTCTACTGCTTGCTATGAAGGATCTTTACTCATAAATATATCAACTTTCCTTGAAGAGTTTGGGAATCCAGGGTTAGGATGATATTTTTCATTAAAGTTTTAGAATTGTGATGAGAACTTAATTAAATGTCTCCCAGAAAACCATAAAAATATAGATCTATTTTAGGGCTAAGTCCATTTTTAACGACTTACTGTTGCAAATGCTCTGTCTGACTTCTTGCACCCACTGGGTCGCTGAGCCTCTCCTTGCATATCAATTCATGTTTCAGAAATAGAACACATTAACATTATGAAGTGTAATGAATGACACAGGGGTCTAAAATATTTCTTAATTCTTGTTTCTGAACTCTCTTATTTTAGGCACCCTGTGCACAGGGGGCAGTGAAGGTTTCCCCTCTAAAACTCGGCTCTTGTGTCAAAATTCTATAGTATAGAAATTCTATTGAAAGAATCCTGCATAAAATACAAGAACAGAATTTAGGAGCTGTGTTCAGCTAAGTTTCACTGTCTGTTTTTCATAATAATCTCTTATTTTACATCATGGCAATAAGTCATATGAAATCATTATGCTGTGTTGTAGTCTCTGTGGATTACTTTATTGTCATCTTAAATATTCTAGACTGGTCAATATGCACTTCGTATCATAGCATTGTTCAGAAATGCAGAGAATGCTGATGTGGTCAAGCTGTTCAGTCAATATACAGACTGCTAGAAAGGGTCGGATCAGTACCTCATACCACTGTGAATTACAAATCGGCTGCATAGCAGTTGATGCTGAGACAGGAGAGATTCTGCATTCATGTAGTCTCGTTTCAGAGCTTATTAGAAGACTGGAAAGCTTGTATTAGGTTAACATACAGTTGAGCCGCTCAAGCTGTGGGTATCGAAGCTGGAACTGGCTTTCCAACTTGCAGTGCTAAGATTCAGGAACCTGACTTGCCCTATAACCAAGATTAAATCCATGTTTTTAGTTCTGTTTTGGATTCTTGCAGTTCAGTTCCCCCAGGTATGACCACCATGCTAAGCAAATGTAAATTAAGGCAGTGCTGATATCCTTGCTCTTCAGAAAATTAGCTGCTGAGAGATCATTTGTCTGGTGCTCTCTGCTTGCACCATTGCTTCTTGGTAATCCGTAATATCTTGGATCAGAGTCAAGGTTTCAGCCTAACGTTTAAAGGACATGAGTGGAATTGAATGAAAAACCCCAGATAATGTCTAATTTTCTGACGTCGATCCCCTTCGAGTTTGCAAAGTGGTCAGCTTCAGGAGAGAATATGTGGATGAAGTCTGTAAACTCATGGCAGAATGGAAGACTGACCACAAGCACCAAAATGGTCAAGATGAGTACAGAACTGTCTTCCTCCGTATGAGTTTCCACCACTGCCACTGAAGACAACAGACACGACAAAGGAAGGAAAAGACAAGATAAAGACAGAGAGAGAAGGGATAATAGGAATTAAAAGAGAGAAGATGCGGATCGATACAAAGCATAGCATAGCCTGTATGAAAACTAGCACAGTGACATTTTGTGACTTTGCTTATAATATTTTGAGATGCCATGGGTTAATGGATGATGGGCTCTGCTACTGGAAGAAAAGAAAAAGGAGGTTCTTACAGACTTGAGTTTTCCATGATCAACTGAATTTTAAAGACAGTGTGTTTCTGGGAGGACCATAAAAGGTGTTTTTATGTGTGCGTTTTGGATACCTGTTTTGCCTGGCTGGCTCTGCAGACATAAAGCTGCATATTTCGATACGTAAGTGAAGTCTTCTCTGTGTCACGTTATTTTTTTAAAGAGAGATTGAATAGTGCACATGTCAAGAACTGAGAATCCTCTGCATTTTCTTTCAAGCCTTTGTGTACATGATGAGCTAGAATAACCTCCCTGAACTGAATTATCCTTCTATACTATGGTTCAGTGAATATCATTATATTTCAGCACAGCTTGAGTGATTTTTAATGCCAAAAACATCAGCAAGAAATACAAATGTTACAAAAATATTGAAACAATACCATAAAAAAAACCTCAGGATCATAAATGCTTTACTTTGCAAGGTCTGGAAGGTCAACATAGCTATAGTGTGGAAAATTAAAATGCTCTCCATGTGAATGCCTTTGGAAAAAAAAAAAAAGAAAAAAAAAGAAAGGAAAGAAAAAGGCAGTGTTTTACCCTGGAAATACAGAATTGCTGTTTGAGGCCAGTTAACAATAAAAACTATTTTCCTGGTAGTTGCAACTGATGAAGTTAATTCATCCATGATTGTTTTGTTTGTCACCTGTGTGTTCTTAAATACAATATAATTAAAGCAGAATTAGAGAAAGTAGAAAATCAGTGACAGCTTTCATGTAAGTGATGCACTGTACCAGGTAACACACATCAACCTAAGATTTTGGCAGAATGAAATCAAACATGTACAGGCAAGAACTGATGTTTGTGACAAGCTTTGAATTTGGAAGCCTTCCCCTTTGCAACCAGGCGTTCTGTCGGTGCACAGCCAGAACTGTCAGAATGCGGGAACGCAGTCGGGGGCAGGAAAAGCAAAGGAGGTGTTCTGCTGCGTGCTGCAGATTGCCAGGGTGGAATTGAACAATTAATATTTTACCCCATCTTCCTTCATTCTCAGTTACTACTTTGCAACTGGAAACTTGCCTTTGTCCATGAATCTTGTATCAGCTGTTGTTCTCTCCCTTGGAGGTCTTGCTCAGTCTCAGTGTTGCAGTACTTCCATATGCATTCACATGCTATCTTGGCTTTAAAACACAAACCTCAAAACCCGCCTGCCTGTGCTGGTTTGTATTTCTCCATGTAAAGTACTATGTATCAGTGACTTTTGGATAAGGCGGTTTGTGCTTGCTGTCTGCAATACCCTCTCTGAACACTGGCTTGTGAATGTTTCGCTCCTGTATGGGTCTTAATCGTAATTGAAGGAAGGAACCTGTAAGAAATATAAGGAAATTTTTATCTTAATCTGTTACTGTTAATTTAAATTTATGTTGCTAGCCGCATCTCCCGTGGATGCTCAAAATATGGATAAAATGGAATGAAGTGTTCTTGCTAATGTGAACTTTATGATGATAAAATAAGCATTAAAATGTTTGATAGCCTTTTGGTGATCTCTGGTGGAATGGCTGAATATTAAATTTGAGTTTTTACTCCATTTTCAAAAGCTGTAACTCTGCTAACTGATGATATTCTTGTTTAGCAGAAATGAGGAATTAATTATTTTGTCAGTAACTGACCTGTTGAGCCTGTTTTGTGGAAACATGACATATAGGATGACAATATCAATCTGAGAAATAACATGCAATGAATACACAACCATAAACATTTTTATCATCTTATT
Organism: Theristicus caerulescens; assembly: GCA_020745775.1. Classification (NCBI taxonomy): domain Eukaryota; kingdom Metazoa; phylum Chordata; class Aves; order Pelecaniformes; family Threskiornithidae; genus Theristicus; species Theristicus caerulescens. The sequence goes on along the minus strand of CM036568.1, from coordinate 20,394,706 downwards.
ATTATTCCATCCATTTTTAATAACTCCCCTGCACTTTTTCTGATCTCCATTTTCAATATTTTCCAGCTGCTGACAACATAGAGTGCTCTATTTTCAAAGAAAATCTTACACGTCTTAAAAATTTCCCTCCTAGGTGTCTTCTGCCTAGACATCCTAAGGGAGAGCTACGAGAGGCTTGTTCCCGAATCCTTCTCAATGCCATCATGTTATATCTTGGAACAGCAGGTAAGTAAACTGTTATAATTCCTTCAGGAAACAGGAATCTTTATTTACAGAACCGTAAAACCCAGCAGATTTATTTTAACCTAAGGTTTTATTCTAAATGAATATTTTTAATCAAAGGATGCCTTCATTCAGGCTTTGACTTGGTTCTTCATATGCAAGCTCTGATTTCCCCGCAATAGTGTTCCAGCAGTTTTATGCAGTAATATCCACAGTCATATGGATGACAAGGCAAGGTTTGATCTGCCCTGAGGCTACAGGAGTTGAAAAGATGCAAAGTTCTCCATGCTCGCCTATATAAAAGGTGACACCAGGATGATGGAATGGGAGCAGTGGTGGCACCCGTGCTTGGGACGGTGCTGTGCTGCTGTGGTGCAGTAGAGGCACATACAGGGGATATAGAAATAAGAAGCCTCAATAACTTGCTTGTACCTCATTCCTACATTATAGCAACAAAGAGAAAAAACCAACAGTTTTCGGTAAAAGTTGCCATAAACCATACTTCCTGAATTTGGCTGAAGCCTGAGCCAGATCTATAAGGCTGTCCTGCCTTTGTACACAAGCAAATTTGATTTTAAAATAGTGTGCAGGGGTAGAACCATTTGCCAAAAAGTTTTTTTTTTTCCCTTTGTATTGCCTGGAAAATGTAAGGCAATTTCTTCATGAATAGCAACTACATTAAAGGGAATTGGAAATGAAAGAAGTCTTTATTGCCTCAGAAATATCTTTCCTTGCCGTAACCTCCCCGTAGTAGTACATTTTGCAAACATTAGGAACCTTCCTGGCCTTTTAAACCAAGAACTGTAGGCAAACAGCTGATACTATAAAATGAATTGAAGTTCAACTTTTTACGTGGTTGCTTCTATTCTGTGTAATTATGCTATCAGCGGGACTAACATTTACTGCCACTGAAAGTGTAAAAAGTCAAAGATGCTGTCTCAGCGTATAAGCTGACATAAGCTGCATACGCTAGGGAAGGCTGGCACTTCTCACAGGCCGCCCTTTGGCAGGACAGACAGGCGCGTTAGACCAAGTCGGCTGGCTCAGAAATGATTGCAATTTATGAAGTTATTCTTCCAGGAGAACTTAGGTACAGTTTTTTTTCTCTGTTTTGCTCAGATAAAAATTGTGTCTCTGATTTGCAAAATAGAGCTGTTAGTCATTTCTAAGAATGCCATGACAACTGTTCAGGTTGTAATAACTACCTTTTAACAGAAGTAACTTTCTCTCCTCTTGGGCTCATATTAGAAAATTTGTTGCTTACCAGCTGTATGGTGAAATTATTACACCAGCTGGTACATGTTTCTTTGTACCATATAAAATTAATTATCAGCTTTTTAGATCTTGGAAGGACACAAGCAATTACTTTGCATTTCAACCCTGTGAAACCTGATAAGTAAATCATTAGGGAAATCCCGCATTTTTTTCAAAATCCCATATGAAGTCGATGCGCGTAATTATTTTAAAATGCCATGATGTTTATGCAAATAAAGGCTCTACACGGACAACAGTGATTTTATTTTTCTTGGCTTAAGACACAACACGCACTCAGAGGGGTTAAAAGCCGTTGACTGCTGGTCATTACTAATTTAATAAGCAGCCCTCGCAGTTCTTGCAGATACAAAGGAATCTGGCTTTACATGTGTAATATGCAGTGTGCAGAAAATACTTAGTGCTGTTCTCTTTGAAACCTAGAGGACAGTTATTAAAATTTTATGGTTCAAATTAAAATTTAAGATTAAAATATAAGATCAAAAGAATTAATTTTTCCCCTCAATGCTATTAGGAATAAGCCTTTTGGAATAGAGGGGCTCAATGTCTTAAATGTCATGTCCTCCTCCTCCAGAGAGCTACATTAAAACTAATCACAGCTGACTATAGGAACGTAACTTTCTGTATGTTTTTTTTTTTTTTTTTAAAGAGGAACAAGCTTTTATTACTTTTTAATGTATTATGCTATTGTAGAGTCATGAAGTAGTAAGTACTGCTTGGGAACTGGTGTGACAGTTTTTGAAGCAGCAGTTTGTTTCATGAGCAGAAGGGAAATCCATGGTTGTGGAACTGTTCAAATGAGTTGGAGGATGCCAGAGGATTTGCTTCTTTGTCAAAGCAAAGGGGAGCAAGGGGAGACTCATGCAGTACCTCGGTCTGATTAATAACTATCAGAGTGCCCATTTTTCTAAGGTTCCATGCCATTAATATGTCTCCCAGTGTCAAATCTGGTTGCCATTTCTCTTGTAAGACACTTTAATAATAAACTGCAAAATCAATGACACACAGAAGCAACCTTATAAGGAGAAAGTGCCCTGCTATATCTTAACTTCAAACACAAAGTCACAAATCTGCTTTCCGGTTTATGTATTACTTTCCTGAAGCTCTACCGTGGTGCTGTACTCTCTGTGTAGCTCAGTTGCAAGAACCTGTTTTTGCTGTTCCTGAGCAGCTGTTTGTCACCGGGAGGCACAGTGAAGTCGTAACCGGTTCTGTGATATAGATCACAAAGGAGGGGGCAGAGGGTTGCTTCATTTCATCATGGAACTGACACAGAACTTGTCAAGGTCGCTCGAAGCTCTGCTGTTGACTTCAGTAGAATTTGGATAAGTCCTCATAGGCACAGCTCTCATGGGAGGCTGTAGGAACAGTACATGTCTGACACTGAACGCTGCGTTTCTTGCATGTAACTTCACCAACTGTGCCCTGTGCTGGTGAACAGACTAAAGCCAGAACGGGCTCGGGGGTTCTCTCAACCTTTAATAAATAAATAAATAAAGTATAGGTGTGTACACACATCATGACTGTTTTGTCACGCAAAATTTACCTTATTCCTGGAAGTTCACAAACACTGACTCTTTAGCAAAGCAAAGCTTCACCAAGCTCTGCCATCTAGTGAATAGTTATTCACCTCTTTCAATAAATGGATTAATGTTAGCTTCATTTTCATGCAAAATGTGTATGTACCTCTTGTTTTCTCCCATGACTTTAGGCCTGAACCATGACAGCTATAATTCTAGGATATTTTTTAAAACTAGAGAAATTATGGGATTGTTATCATGTAAAGGAAAACAGTTTTCACAGAACTGGTCAAACAGAATTAAGCCTTTATCCTGTCTTTATAAATCTTCAAATCCTGAAGCAAGAAAATTATTTAAGCTCCTGTTATTTCATTGGAGAGCTTAAGATGACTGGATGACCAGTGTGAAATGCAATGTAGCATTAATTGAACAAATGCAGAACTGAATTACTCCAAATCTGGTGAGAACTGCAGAATAAAGGACATTATCAAGGGTTCAGTGGCAAATTCCCCTTACTGACAAGCATTTGTTATAACAGTGAAAGAAAAGCACTGCATGAAAACCATAAGTTACAAAATTCATTAAGAAAGGTCCTTTTAAAATGAGGCCTGTGAGACTGTCTCTTATCGCAGAAGCCAAAGCATAGCCATCTGTGGTTATCAGTTTTTCAGCCTTGTGTATCATTGAAGTTAAATTGATGAAGAGGCTGACTATACCAAAGTGGAGAAAAGGTTTTTTTATACAAGGAAAGGAAAAATGGACTGAGATCAATGAAAGAAAAGGAGCTGAGAGAACAAATAGGAAAGGAAAAAAACATTGTTACCTCTATAGATGGGGAAAGCGAGGACTGACTAGAGGAAAAAGATTAGTTTCTTGGGACAGGATCAATATATTTACACCTCATATCTCATATAGGTTCTCTTCTTGTGCGTGTAAGAGTAGGAATTGCCATTCCTTTCTATAGGAGGACGCAGATGCGATGCGTGTTTCACAATATGTAGAAAATAGGATACCTCTTACCAGAGCAGAAAGACAAGTGAAGCAGCTGTGATACGATGATTTCTCTCTTATCATTGATCACGGAGAGGACATGCATCAGGTGGTTCAAGTCCCATATGTAAAATAAACCACAGTATCTGCTTTGCCATCCTTTTGAAGGAAATGTGGAGGAGCAGCAAACTTGATTGTTTTTCTAGGTGAAACTAATGGCCACAGATTTAATCACAGGCAAGTACAGTAGCAGAAACTCCTATCCACTCGGCCTTTAGTTCCTTACAGCAGATGGGAACTATTTAGAATTCAGGCAAGCTCTGGTGTACTTCACTTTTTGAATTAACATATTTGCTTGTTTATAACCCAAATGTCAGCAATTTTTCATCAGATCATTGCTACATGACCTACTTTACAAAGGGGATGTTTTATAATGATGACACAACATTTCTGAGTGCTTCTTCTCTGGGTTTGATGGAACTGTAATCAGCTGGTTCAGTAGAGGGAAAATAACATTTAAATTTATTTTCAATATACTTATACAGGGATGCCTTTCTCCACTATCCTTTACTCTAGCATTTGTCTTTGTCTTTGGCCTGGTAAAGAGAGATGGCAAAATTCACCTGGGTAGGCTTTGGTTGCATGCTTACTTAGATCAGAGCTAGATAATCCCACCTGAAGAGCCCAGAAACGTTCAGAAAGGATGGGACAGGGCCTGTCAGTTCCCAGGCAGCCTCGGTAGCTCGCTCTGAAGCTGTAGTGGAAGGTGTTTTGCTGTGTTATCATGTAGGACTTAATGTGTCTAGTGAGGGCTGAATCTTCATATCAGTACAACTTTGGATATAGGACAGTACTGTGTCTATTTTGCTTGCCAGGGAAAATCTCCATTAAAGTGATGTTTGGTCCATAAAAGACTGTTTTCCAGAGTGTTTAAAGAACTGTTATATCCAGCAGCAGCCTGCATAACTTGTGTTTACCCAGTAGCTATTTGGATTTAAATTTGGATACTGTTCCTGTAGTTCCTGCAGCAGCCAGGAGGACCTTAACAGCTGCAGTACAGGGAGTTTAAAGGGCATCCTAGAAAATGAAGTATGGGTAGATGATTTCTCTGTCAGGATGAAGTTGGAGCTGGAACTTGGAGAGAGAAGGGTAGAAGGAAGCATTTGGATTTTCTGCATTTATTTAACAGAACATGAGAGCAAAGGGAAAGGAAATTGACTGGGTAGGAACAGGGAGCATCTTCCTCCCCGCTCAGAGGCTCCTGCTGCTCGTGTGGAGCTGCTGCAGGTGAAACGTGCACGTGAGGCATTTGTGGCGTTATTGCGGGGTACCATGAACTGTTGCAGGCACCATATAAAATCAGTATGCAGATTGACTAAACAACAGCCAACCTGTAAGCCAAACTGTCTGAGAACTGAATTGTCGTTAACACAGTCAGACTTCACAACGCTCTTGAAATCGCTAACTTTATTTTAGTGGAAAATTAACCTACTTGATGTGGTAAGCAGTAGCTCATTCTTTTGATTTACACCTAGTTATTCCCGCAATAGTAAAACATTAATACTCTGAATCTTTCCTTTGGAAAATAGTCATTATAATAAACTATGCATTAATGCATCTGCTTACTTTTTTATTCTCTAGTTCTTTAGCATTTTCATTTCATGTATGCCAGTTTTTCATTTCGTTTTTGAAATTAACTCTCCGACAATCCATTTCTCTTATATTCTTTCTAAGACAACAGAATCTTAAATTGCTGATATAGAATGTCCATTGTAGTAGCTGCTAGTTAATATCTTTAAACCCCAACTCCCTGGAAAAGTCTTTACTGAGAAGGAGATGCCCTAAAATGTTTTCTTTTTGGAGATTTGTAGAATATGCATTTACTTTTACTGAATGTACTATTAAAAGGTTTCAATGTAATTTCAAAACAGCTTTTACAGATGTTTACTAGAACTTTGGTAATAGTAATGAGAATTTAATATCTTATGTTGATGTTGATAAGGGTTTCAACTAGAACTGAAAGTAACTGAAATTTCTCATTTTCTTTTTACTCATCAAGAAGACTTCTAGTTTCACAATATAAAGTATATTCTTGCAGAGGAATTTGTAGACAGAAAAACTAACATAAGATCAATAATAGCTAAGTGGGCTGGACTCTGATACTGAGTCCAAGAGAAGACAGAGGAGGGGAAATATGAGTGACAGAAATAAATTAACAGCTGGTTGTGGCAAAGGGAGTGTTAAAACATGCTAACACTGGCAGCAACGACCCATCTAAACATGTCTGTATGTCCCCAGTTACCTGCATTACCTTTGAACAGCTAGTTGGAAGCGGTAGACTGGTAAGAGCAGGGCGTTGTGCCTGAGCTGAGCTGCTCCCCTAGAGGGAAGGCTCTCGGGGTGCGACAGCGGCGCGGCTGCGTGGCTCCCCGTCGTCCTAACTAGCTCGTCAGATCCTGCTTGGGTGTGTATGCACAGCATGCGTGTTGTCCAAGTGGGCCTCGGTGAAAAAACTGGATGAATCAAACAACTTCCAAAATAAATATTTAAATATGCACACAATTTCCCCCAAATCAACAAAACCTCTCCCCGTTATTCTGGGACATCAGTGCTGTTGGAAAATGACGCCAGAGAAGAAAAACTGGATGATCTGGGAATGGCGTTTATTCTCAGAGATTCTTCAAGTTGATATTAGAGTTTTGTGAATAAATAGAGGTTTATCAAATATTTTTCTGTGGTATTTACATAGCTCTTTATCAGAAAATATAGACTTCTGAAATAAAAAAAAGTTCGAGTCTGGTCCTAAGACCACTGAACTACATAGAAAACTTCCAGCTTCAGAATCAACAGTGTCTGAATCAGCATTTTAATTGGTACTCCTCTTTCTGCTTGCTGTTTGGAGAGGGGGGGTCCAAAGCTCGCAGAAATCAGCCCAGGTCTGTCTGTTCCGTTCAGCGGCTGTTGACTTAGATCCATCGCAAAGCTGAACCGGGGGGTCAGAAGCAGCAGCCTGAGCAGCAGAGGGTGCAAGGGGGAAACGGCGCCATGGGGAACGTGCGGTGTTTCACCACAGAGCGTGGACGCAGTCCGTGTCTGCAAGGGAGTCTCCACAGAAGCTAAAAAGAAGATTGGGTTTTGCATTTTCAACCAAGGAAGTTACTTTGAATGCATTTGATTAAACAGAATATTTCATTTTACTGTTTTAATAATAAATCATACACACTGAATAAATGTAATATTTGTAATACCATTAAAATGTAATTTCTTTTGTACTGTGAATGAATTACATGATAGGTGTAGCATACTTTTCCTTTGTTCTTAGTAGAGTTTTAGTATGTAATTATTTTCCAATTATCTGACTGTTTCTTGAACATTTTAATCACTTTTGGAAATGGCACTGAGGAGTTTCATTTCAACGGGAGCAAGGGCTTTAAATGCCACCAAGGGCTTGGGCTTAGTCCTAAAATTCCTACGAGGCACTGTTTTTCAGTGTTAAATAGCTCTGAAATGTATGGCCCCTAAACACACCAAATGACTATTTTCAGTTGTTGTAAATTCAAGCTGATACAATACAGCCTGGTGTTAATTTTCTTTCCCTCAAGACGGCGATGCCAGTTCATCTCTGCTGAGGCCATAACCTGGTGGTCCCGCTCTGGATTGTGTTCTGATTTTAGGAATGGTCAAGATTTTGTGTATTTCAAAAGGACTTAAACCTTTCTTCCTGGGAAAGTGGCCATAAGTTGTGTTGTGCAGCTTTTACTGATGTTTGCTTCCTTCCTGTTCTGCATCTCTTAGTCGTTTCAGTCAATACCGAGCAAAACAAAGAAGAATATTCAAACAGGCATTTTTATTTCAATGATTACTGCAGGGATGCAGTTTGAAAGCATTTCGATGTTTTGTTAAGTTTTTGAGAATTGTTCTTCTAAAATTCTGAAATTAGGCCTTTGAGCTCCTGCTGGTTGATTTGAGCAGATACGTACCAGTAAGTCTTCTCTCCTGTCTGGCACAAATCCAGTGTATGACCACATTGGTATTAAAAGGCTTTTGTTACCAGCTCTCTGTTGATCTGTTGCGTGGAGGCAAGAAGAGTCCAAATGTTAAGAACTGCAGGCATAAAATTGAAATTGCACTGGAAGACAGAATCTTCTGACAACGGAAATTTTGTAGTGATCTAGCTGCTTTCTGTGCAGACCAATATCCACAGCTGTGTTACGTGACAGTGAGTAGCATCTTTGTTTTCCGGGGTGAATCACTCATCACATAGCAGTCTGATTCTTTCTATTGGCTATAATGAATGTGATCTGATGGCATCTTCAACATCCACCTCCCTGTGTAGTTGCTTTTGATGTCAGGTAACTAATGCCGCATCAGTCACGCATGACATGGGTGTGTCAGTGGCTGATGGCATGGAATATAGATGGTGCGGGCTGGGTGACATGAAAGGTTTGGAAGTGACCGATAAGAGCTGCGTGTTCTCATGTCCTTTCTCAACTCTGCATTCGCCTGCCAAAAGCCGAGGAACTTGTTTATATCAGTGAGGTGGTACCTGATATGAGGCTTGGCATTAGACCGTTAGTGGGTTATAAATTGCAATATATGGCAGTAAAATACTATTGTCCTATTGTATGTAGTCTGATGATTTGAAATGAGTTGATGCCATTTCCTCCCAGCTCAGAATTTGGTAGGAGTGAGGTTGTTGACAGAGTAAAGGTGATTAGTTAATATATTACTTTAGAAGCTTTATTTACTTCAATCCTGCAATGGGATGAGAGAAGAAGGAGCTGCCTCCCAGATACTAGCCGTCTTTTACATAACTCTCTAGTTTAATTTGATACCTTTATGTTTGAAAAGCTTATGTCCTTCTTTTTACATCGTGGTGCTTGTAGAGTGAAGATGTTTGAGAAGACATAGAAAAGTAACAGCTATATATTGTTGTGGTTTTCCGTGTGATTATCACACATGACCACAAAGTAAGCAGATTATATTTCTTTATTACAGTAAAATAGGCCCTTGCAAATTCTTAACTTCACGTAAGTGAAACAGAATTCTATGGAACTTTCATTTGTAATGTTATGAAAATTACACATTTATAAGCTAATAAAAGTCATGTATTCACAATTAAGTGTAAGAATGGTAAATTACAGAGCAAGGACAGCTATGGACAAAAGAACTGTATTGAAATAGTAATTGTGTTTGTAAAGATATCAAAGCAACTTAGGAAAGAATAAACCTTCTTCATCTCTATATAAACTTTAAAATACAATTGTCATGGCTTTCAAATTTTTCAGCATCTATTCTTTTGTTTATATCTGTAATTGTAAAATCTGTTTCTATTATATTGTCATGGCCATTTATGTTCTCATTGTAATAAAAGAAAAACAATCTGTCTAGTAGCAAGTCAATGTTTTCTAATAAGTTTTTAAAAAGCATTTAAATATTATTTTATAAAATACTCAGTGGGTATTAAAGTGCAACTGTTAAACAAAATAAGGAGAGAATAACTATTTATTTATTTATTGTTCCTTTAGAAAAACTTCAGAGAACATTTTTCCAGTGTTCAAGGGCAGTCATTACTAGAATACATAGGGATCCTTTATTCTCTCAATGAAAAATGGAAACATTTTATGGAATTGACACTGTCACCACAGCAACGTTGCTTAAATAATTAGTCGTCCTTACTCAGATAGGGGATCATTGGCTTGGTGGATATCAAAATGACAAGTCATCCTGTTAAATTTCACTTTGTTAGTTCTTATTAAAAATTACTTTTATCATTCTCTCACAATATTTTGATATATGCACGTGGTGTTTCTGATATCAGTTACACAACTGGAAAATTTTTTGGCGTTATTTCTGATTTCTTTTACTGTAATTCACATATTAAAGTTTACCTCAGTACTTACCATGTCTTTATAAATAACAGTATTGCTAGTTTTTATTTTATCTTTCAGAGGATCTCATTGCATTATACAGGCAATAAAAGAAGATTCTGTTGCAAATCTGTTAATTTTTTGTTTTCCAGAAGAAGATACCGAGTGCAGATTAAACCCTGGACAGACGCTGTGCCAAGTGCCTTTCTGGAGACTGCGTGGCCTGATGTGCATTCAGACCCAATGAAGGCTTCTTAGCAGAGGCTGGTATCTTACGCAGAGAGCAAAGGTATGATGGCTTGGGGGTGGAGGAAGGTCATACAAGTCATGCTTTACACATCCAGAGACCCTAAAGCACCTGTAGATTTATCTGAGGTGGCATTTGTGTATAAAGGGATCAAATTTGCTGGTCTTAGGTTATCATGCTTTCTACATGAATTACAATTTCAGCCATAGTCTTACCTTATTCTTTTGTGTATCAGCCGATGCACATATGCTTCACTCCCATAGAACCATATTGTCACTTAGATTTTTGACTTGAGGTTCTGAAGTGCCAATGTAAAATTACTCCAAAAGACAGTATACTGAGTTTTCAAAGTAGGTAAGAACCCCATCGTCTCTCATCCAGAGTCCCTTCACAGCTCAGCACACAACTTACACTTCACTTCTACAGGATGTATGGATGTATTTCCTGACAATAAAAACGTTGTTGAAAAAAAGTCAATTTACTTCAGTGTTTGAAGAGCGGGGGCTAAGTCATCCCTTTGCAAAGGAGGAGGATTGGTATCTCATTAAGAATTTCTAAATCTCGTTTTAGCTGCTCCTTGCAGCCAGATCATGAGCATCAGGAGTGTCTCCTGTTGGTCCTGACAGCAGATTTTAGATAATAGCCTCTATAGGAAAGGAAGGAAGGAACGAAAGGGTACACAGAGTATCACTGTGCTGAAAACTAGAGCAAATGGGCACCGTCATCTGTAAGGCCCGAAACAGGATGAGACTAAAGAGGGTTCAAAATCGAATGACTTCCCATTCAATGTTATTTAAAAAAAAATTGGGTTAATATCTAAAAATAAAAAATACAGAAGTCATTTTCGCTTGCTGTTCTGCCTATTGTGTCTTCACAAATGTGGGTGATGAGCTGTGAGCTACAGGTGCATGATGACAAATTTCCCAAAAGGCTGCTATTCTTTTGTACATTCAGTTTACTTCTGTTGCATTTGTCTCTGTGATCCTCTGCTAGTAGCTCAGGTCTGGGAACAAATCCGGCTACTCGGACTAACAATTTTATGGATGTTCATGGTATTCAGCTGCCAATCAGATGCATGCAGATGCAAATTGGACGGTTAGATACACAAGTACTTTGATTTGTCTGTAAACCCATCTTGAGCCTGTGAAGTCTCAGTATGGATTTTTGTAGGTGGAATTTTTGCTTTCTTAAAAGGACACTGAACACCTCCACTTAATGGTTGGTTGGGTCAGTTTGTTTGTGCTTCCTTTCTAGACGACGAAAATCTTACAAGCCTGAAGCTCAGCCTGAAAACATATTGCTGAGGCTAAAAATACTTGCAAAATAATGTAACAGATAAAGCTCTGAAGAAACAGATTTTATTTGACATCTTGAAATTTTTTTCAGTGACCACACAAAAGCGTTAAATGGGAATGGCCTGGAGACAGGCACCAAATCAATAAGCACCAGTAAGTTTGTGAAATCAATTTTTTGCTTTTCACATGCACAAAAATTGATACAGCAAATGCTGTGTAACTCCCATTAATTGCCCAGGGTGACAGAAGATTTATCAATTGCTTATTGACTTCTTTGAAGCCATAAGGGGAAAAGGGAAATAGCTGCAAAGTTAACTGTGTAATATAGAAGATATCCTTCCTGAGTTGATTTGTAAATATGGGCACAGTAGATTCTCTAGAGCTTCACAGTTTTTCTGCCGTAACACATGTTTGCTATAGACATTTCTGCAATCAGAAGCAGAAACAATGTTGTTACGGTGGCAAAATTTATAAGGTGTATAGAGATAATATATATTCAACAGGTAACATACAGTTAACATCATGAACGTTACAAAAGCATGTCGTATTAAAAGAGTCGGGATTTTCAGAAGTGGCTATCTGCCCTGCGCTATCTGCGCTGAGGACAGACTTGGGGGCTGTAATTGGGGTGTATGGAAATGGAGGTCTGTACAAAATCAGTTTTGTTCATGAAAACCTTTGCCTTCAGCATCTCCGTTTTTCCTTGATCGTTTGCCTGCCTTCCCGCTCAGGGCAATGGGCACTGATGACAATGTTTCTGTCTTACACTTTATTTCACTTTCTTCAGGCTAAATATAATTTCTCTTGTTAGCTCCTGTTTTAGTTCAGTTCTTTGAGTTGTTTTTATACTTCACATGCTTTTACTCTGCTTGCTTGCTTCCTTCCTTCACAGTTCCTTACTGCCCTAGCTTTGTTTTGCAGCCCTTATGACTCTTATCGTTCTTTCCAAAAGCCTAAAATACCCGCTGCATAAGATGCTCTCGGCAGGCAGAGCAAGGAAGATGCCAAAGTGCCAGCGGCGATAGTTTAGCACTAGTATTTTGTATCAGCTTCCTCTAGATGTGCCTGGCTACAGAGACACCAGGTATGTTTTCATACCTTGTGAGTGTTTTCATACCTGCAAGGAGAAAAACGATACAACATTTGATCCCTTCCCGAGATGTATGAGGTAGGGAGAGGATGGGTCACGTTCTGAATGCATTAGGCTGATGTTCAGGAAAACTATAGTAAAATCCCAGTTCTGCTAGAGACTTCCTATTTTGTCGTGCATCAGGCATCTAGACCTTGATTTGTCTAAATGTGTGTTTAACTCCAGTGATTATGTTTAAAAATGTTCAAGTGTTTAAATATTTTCCTGATGAACGTTAAGGTCGTAGTTAAAATTGAAGCATCTTTGCTGAATCAAACTTTGCTGAAAAGACTGCTTCCTTTTTGAGTTTCCACTCTGGAAAAATGGAGATAACGTGTCCTCCTTCTTGCTGCTGTCCTTTGACATATATTATTCTTTTACATCCAGTTGTTTCGCAGGCGTTCCTGTCAGTTGAGTAGGATGACTTGTGGAGAAGTTACTCTTCCCCCCAACTAAAGGCATCCCCTCATCAGACTGAGCATTCTTACAGGGGCCACAGGCTCTAATTCCTCTGCTAGAAATAGCATATTTCACATTTAACAGCTATAAAATCAGCTACTGTTTCTTACGCGCCCTACTCAGTCTTCTTACTTCCCCTGGGTATGAGGTGTGAGAGAGCTCGTTAAATTTCTAAGTCAGAAAAGAGAAAAAAGTAAATAAAAACAAATATATAAATTAAAATACACCATCTGTGGTATAAACAGGGCACTCCAAAATGTTAGTTAAGATTTCCATAAATGTGACACATGATAAAAAGAGCAGTAGCACAAAGCAAAAGAAGAAAAAGACTTTTAAGGCTAATAAACTTTGCACTGAAAAGTGACACCTGACACTTCAAAGTGAAAGAACCGAGAGTTATTTGTTTTCTATGTCTTTAACAAAAAACAAATTAATAGTCTTTTTTTGCAATAATAAATTACTTGAAAATCTAACATACATATATAATGTACAGTGGAGCCAAGAGTGGGAGGAAGGTTTGGCATAATTATATATATTTTTCTCTTTTTTCCTAAATACTGTTTAAAAAAATGATTCCCAGTCCTTCAGTGTCAAACTAATCTTCTTCCTTTTATCTTTAACTCCCTTCTGACTCCTCTTTGAGGAAGTAAATCCATCTAATACCCTTAGCGCGAATGCAGACAAGCATCCTGGAAAATAAGTCCATCACGCTCTTGCTTTCTGTCTGTTCCTCCCTGTTTTCTAGCATAGAAGCTAAATTTCAATAACTGATGGAAAATAATCCTCTGTAACAAGATTTTAATGGTAACAAATTGTGACTTCTGCATAAGAGCAAGATCATGAATGCACAATACAGTGAGATAATATATTGGGGGAAGTTAAATAGATATTGGTAGGTGGTGTTTACGAGAAGAGAGTGCAGTGGTTTAGCATCAGTTGAAGGCATTAAGTTAGCAGTCACAGCACAAAGGCAAATGTAAGTTTCAGAAAACAAATAGCTAGTAAAGATCCGTCATGTGTTCAGAAGTGAGAAGATACTGATACAGATTAAAAATCAGTAAGTGGTGCAGCATCAGCAGACACATGAGTGTCCTGCCATAAGCAGAAACTCTTTAAAATGCCAGGCGCTGAAGAGGACAACGGAAGCGATGGGGAGGAGGAGAACAGCAGATTTGGCAAGCTGCATCTCGATGAGCTATTAGACTTAAGGGTGAGGAAGCGAGAGAGTTGCAGCTGAAAGCTCTATCAACCTGCTGAATACTTTATCTCTTCAAAAAGAGCAGATTAAAAAAAAATCAGTTATCTTTGGAGATCCACAGCTGTGTAAATAGAAAGCCCTTACCCTCTGGTGAACGCTGTCTGAAATGTGCTCCTCAAAGGGTAATGAGGAGGTTGATAATAGAATCAGTGGGTTATGACATTCTTTCGTGACTGCTCGCTCTGGGCTCGGTATCGATTTGGCTCCACAAATAAGGCAGGCTACAAAGAGTGCGTCGCACTGCTGCTTCAGTTGGTCTGTGTGTACCTGTAAGTGAGCGGCGGTGAGCATCGCCCACCCCGCGGGACCACTGCCGGGGCAGGGCTGCCCGCAGGAGGGTGCGGGTGCCCCTGCCCACAGCCGGGCGCTCGGTGTGCTGCAGTGCTCGGCACAAAGAGCCCCTTCCCTCGTCCCAGCGGCCTCACCCTCTCTCCCTTCTTCTGGGGCTGTTCTGTGACCTCCCTGAGGTGCTTCTAGTTAAACAAGGAAGCAAGGAAAAGAGGGGAAGCTCAGGCACTGCCTCGTGACCTGCCAGCACACCTGAGGGGATGAGGTGTGGGGGAAAGGGAACAAGTATCACAAGTCTGAGCTGCTTTTTGGGTCGTAACTGCTGTGAACGTACGCATGTGTAGAAGTGGTAGGGGAGTGATGCAAAGCAGCATGTGAAATTTTCCTGAAAAAATGGAAGGACGCACTTTCACATGTTCAGTTTTTTGAGGAGGTCATCTCCAGCAGAGAGCTGCTGCAGGTCACTGGGGGGCTGATGGGAGATAGGCTAGAGCTAAGCAGTTAGTGCCTTTACCTTGAGACAAGACTGTACTTTTGTGGGTGTGTCTGTGTATTGTTCCATATAATGAAGCCTCAAGATATGCTTTGAGGCCCTGAAACTACCGAAGGAAAAGAAAGTGAATAGTACAGGAGGCATGCTGTCCCCATATCAGCTTAAATGGCCCTCAGAGTTGTGTTCCTGAGCCTGGCTGCCAAGCAGTTAATTATGCAGTAACTGTACTTTTACTTGCTGTTATAGTAACTTTTATGGACTAATTTGAATCTGGGGAGTCCCTACCGTGGGATGCTAAAAGACAGCCTTTGCTTTCATACATAAATACGTGCTTGGCAAAAGTGATGTGCAAAGCTGTGACGGTGTATTTAGAGTACATGAAAAATATGGGACTTGATGTTGTCCTAGAAGTGAGGCATTATGTTTTAATAGTGAGATTGATTTAACTGATTGAAAATTTACTGAGAAATGAGACAGAATATCCATTGCTTAATGTCTCAATATCAAAATGGGCATATTTCAAATGGTACAAGATAGCTGGAATAGGCATTATGGGCTCACTTCAGGAATAAATTGGTAAAAACCTGTGGTTGTCAATATGCAGGAGGTCAAACTGGATGATAATAATGGTCCATTTCAGTTCCTAAAAATCACTGAATCTAATAATTTCAGTAGAAATGCTGGCTGTGACTGTCATTTGCACTGTGACTTCTTCACATCCATCTGGAAGTATTAAGTGGCCTTAAGGTAGAGGCAAGATTTACTGACTTTGTCTCCTTTCTTCACTAGTAGGCCAATGAAAAGGGCTTGTGTGTAAATAGGATCGAAAGATTTATTCCAAAGCTTGTCTGCAAGTTTCTGGGGGTGGGAGGAGAGAGTCCATCTCCAGCCTAGCTCCTTGTTTATCAGATTTTATATTCTCGGGGCCCACATTGAAAAGAATGTATTCTGTGCTGAATGTAAAAGAAAAGTCACTCATGCATTTTTTTCACTGTTTTATTCAGAGACAATGTTTTTGACCTAAAGATGAACCAGATTTTAATCTTTTGTGGCCTTTTTTCACCTTGAATCTTTTCCCGTATTCTTTAAAATATTCATACTTGCATTGAGAAGCCAAATTTTTCAAGGTGATCCTAGGTGAATAGGATTAAACAACTCAGGTCAAACTACTTACTTAATCACTGTATATTCTTCATGCAATTGGCAAGAAATTATGTTTCATACAGCATTCTTTTTAGTCCCAAGTTTTAGTATTCTGAGAGAAGAAAACTGAAAGGCAAATATCATGACCTTTTGTATCTCAATGACCTGAAACTGGAGATGGGTTGCAATTTAAATACAGAATTCAATCCTACCTTTACAGTATCTGTAGGCACTTGTAAAATATGTCTGGGACATTCAGAATGGAAAAAGATATAATGTAATATCCTTCCAGGGAGAAGAGCTCTGAAAATTGCCATTTTCCCTTCACACATTAAGGCACTTACTGATGAAAATTCATGCATTTGATTAAGAGAAAGTCATAATTTCTCCCAGAAGCAAAGCTATTTTCCCTTTTATTTTATTTGTTTCTAGTGCAGGAGAGATGACTCATGTTTCGGTTTTATGCCAGAAAAAATGCTGATTTTTTTACTGTTTTCCTATGCAAAAATGTTTCACTTTATTAGATTATAATCTATTAATGACACAGCTATGCAATTTCTACTCAGTATTCTTCAATAGAATGAATTCTGACAGTCAAACATTGGAATTTAATCTAAGCACATACTTGAGTGTCACTAGGCAAAAAAATTAGACCTTAGCAGAGGTGTGCTTTCTCTCAGGCTGAGCTAGTGCTCAGCCCCATGGAAATCAAAAAAGGAAAATTATACCTGTAGCACAGAGAGTAAATTTTAGGAACAGATAGACTTGAAAGGAAGATCTGTTTCCTCCTGAAAAAGTACTAACGAAGACTTTCCTTGAACGCACTGCCTGGGCCCAGCAGGTCAGTGAATGCAGCGGAAAGCGCCTGGCTG
Source organism: Theristicus caerulescens (assembly GCA_020745775.1). Classification (NCBI taxonomy): domain Eukaryota; kingdom Metazoa; phylum Chordata; class Aves; order Pelecaniformes; family Threskiornithidae; genus Theristicus; species Theristicus caerulescens. The sequence goes on along the minus strand of CM036568.1, from coordinate 20,377,648 downwards.
TTCCCTGCAGAGGAGGCTGATGCGGCGCCGCAGCCCCGGTGGACGCCTGCGCTTCCCGTGGGTTAGCCTCTGGTAATCCCATCTCGAGCATCCCTGCAGCTCCAGCAGCAGAATGTGAAGATTCCTCACCACGCTAGTTTTGCAAATGAGGGATAAGGTCTTAAAATCTGACCATTGACTTGAACTGCCTCATACTCAGAAGTACCTATCTTGAGTACCCTTCAAGAGGCCTAGATTGTTAGAAATTGCTGAGCACGTACATTGTAAAAATCGGGCTTCACTGGAATTTTCTAGCATAGGGGTTCAAGTTCATTATTCACGTCAAAATCCTGAATGAAGGCAATGTTGTTCCATCCCCTCCATTGGATAGGAAAGAGGATGGTCTAGCTGACCAACAGCAGCGTAACGTAGCTGCGATGACACAGGCCCACGTTAGGTGATCTCAAGCGATGCAGATGATCCAGATAGGTTCAGAAGTGTGTTTCAGCTCCTCATTCAAAGATGCAACAAAAATGTGACTGGTAGTCATTGAAATGTAGCACTGCAGTTATTCTTCCCTTTCCATCTGGTGCCAGACAGATTCTTAGTCGGTGGTTTGTACCAGCTGTGCTTACACAATTCTGCCCACAAGGAACTGAGAAAATGTTTCATGATTTTTCTGACTGGAGTGGAACAAAGGCAAACATCTGGACTGCTGCAGCAACAAGATGGACAAAGGGAAACCTGCTGGTGGTGTTGCTAAGAAGGCAAGAAGTAGATTTCATGACAACAAACATACCAAATATATGCCATGCTAGCTTGGAAACTGTCTAAATTAGACTTCTGCGTTTGGTGTCACGACTGACAGCTACAAATGTAAGCCAGTGATGGATATGTGTACTTTACAGAAGAAATCATCGTGTTGAAGGTGTTATAAGAAGTTCTTGCTATTGGTTTCCCTAATATTCTATTGTCTTCATAAGATAGGTGAGGGCACTTTACCAACGAAGCCATAACCTAAGTATATTTATGCATAATCTTTCAGTGAGCTTTTTTCCAGTCTGAGAGACCTGCGTACCCAGTGCCAGGGAGGTAAAATTTCTCCAAGTGGACACAGGTATTTTTTGGTAAGACTTTTAGACCTCCTCGGTGCCCAGCCAGTATATTAGCAGTAGTATTTTTGGAAGAAGCAGACAGAAAATGCCAAGGTTAAAAATGGGATCTTGAACAATGTTCTGTGATTTTTGTTGTGTGCTTACCAGTGGTGCTCACCAGCATGCAAATCCCAGGAATAACCATAAAGACACAAGTGCAGGATGTGAGAAAAGAGGAAGAGGCTGGTTGGTCATCTTCGACTTCTGGATTTCTCTCACAAAATTTATCTCCTCTAAGGCAGTTTGTCTTTAGTGTGCTCTCACGATTATTTCCCTAGTTTCTATTTCTGTGCAGTATTTGGTATTGTATATAAAGCTCCAGCTGCCAGGCTGACATGGTTTTGCAGGAGCCAGCTTTCATTTTTTTAAAGTGCATTTTTTTGCTTCTGATTGTTCCAGAGAGAAGTTGAAAACATAAACCTTAACACCAAAAAAAAATAAAGGAGGCAAAATAAAAGAATGAATGCCAAAGCCATTATTTTGGAAACAAGATCTTAAGACCTTTAGAAGTGTGCTCATAATTTGGAGGGAGAGGGAGATTTTTTTTATCACTTGGAGTCCGTGCATTTCTTTGAAAGGAAGAACCATGTCTTTCAGCAGGAGTGTATCACAAACATGTGTGGGACCAGTGAGACCCATCTCTTTTACAACACTCAATATAAGGAACAATAAATTGGCAGTGGCAAATTAAGGAAAACAAGAGGAAAGCAAAAGCAGAATCAGGTCCTAAAGAAGCTATAATACTATAGTATACTATAGAATGGAGCACGAACTTTAGTTGGTTTATGGAAAAAATATAAAGCAGAGTGAGAAAGATTATGAGTTGTTGAAGAAAACATTTGCCTCTGTCTCACTTTACCTTTCTTGCACTATGGGTAGAACACTTCGTAAAAGTTCTGTTGTTTTTAAGAGGTTGGGATTTTTTTCCCCTGTTTTTCTTTAGATCCTTCAACAGACTAACGTTTTTCTTACTGTAAATAGAACAGCTCATAGGAAAAAATTGCTAGTAGTCTGTAACACTTTTGCGAAAATTGCTATTGAATGTTATTCAAATTTTATGCGTTTTTTTGTCCTTTCGTATTTGTTCATCAAACTCATTTCACAAAATGAGACATGCTGCTTGGAAGACGTTTTGAGATTTTGGAATTAAAAACAATTGTTCTCGAAATATTAGTTCTTTTAAGAAAGAAGAGCTTACCTCCTATGAAAAGAAACGCCCGCATAAATAATACAGTGAAAAGGAAAGATTGAATCAATTGTTCCTATGCTTCCTTCCTTAAAATTGAATTATTCATTATTTCCTTTAAAAATGCACAGAAGATAACCTTTTTTTTTTCCTTTCCTAACTTAAGACCCCCACTGAAGTTGCACATTAAACGAAAATAAATCCATGCCTAGGAAGCATCCACAGAATCTGACTAATTAGCATACTTTGAGAGTTACCTCTTTTGTGACTTCTCTGGGTTTATATTTGAAATCAAAATCTGATGCCATTTCCCAGCTGAAGTGCAACCTTATCATTGTAATTCCTTACATGTTTTTAGATTATGTCTTTTTATTATACACTTTTTTGGATATTGAGATACCACAGTTTGGTCATATATCAGGTTCACTCATGTCTATACCAACTGGCATTAACCTAAATTGCTAGGGGAGGAAAATAAAAAATAAGTGAATTTAAAATATTAGCCTCACCAAAGCATAGACCTGGGATGCTGGGTAAAGGAGCAGCAATGTTACAGAAAGGCTGCTTCTGGGAGGCAGGTGGGCAAATGGAATTTGTCTGTCCATGCATATAACCCCTATTTTTGACAGCTTAGTATGTCAGTAGTAATATGTGAAGGATGCAGCTCAGGATATATATACTCTGTACCGAGTATTTGTTTATGAAAGAATCAGTCTGTCTGTGCCAGTGTAAACACCTTTTGTAAACAAGTGAAACTGGTTCCTTGGCTCGGAGGTCAGCCAGACGCTGCTAGCCCAGAAGCTTTTGCAGTACTTTTTTTATTTTATGTGACCTTCCTTTTGTCTGTGTTCTCCACAAATGCTGCCATTTGGAAAAATCTCTCTACAGCTTCCACTTTGCTCTTCTCTCTGTCTTGCTGTGCCCTGCAGGATGTTGTTTCTGGCAGGATCTGGGGCGTAGAGAGCGAGGCACTACTCAGGGTACGTGAGGCCGACCTCCACGGAGGGCTTCGCATAGTGGCACAGCATCTAGTGCGTTTTCCTAGGAAACCCAAGAAAGGGTGGATTGTTGCGATGGGTATTTCTGATTCAACATTTTCCATGTGATTTACCTGTACTGAAGGTAGATGATTTGGGGTCTTCCAAGGCTTGGAGTGGATGTGAGCAGGGCATTGGAATGTCCTGTCTCGATGGCATCATTTTCCTTGGCCTTCCCCTGCTCAGAGCCTGCGTGCTGTTAGACTCTGAAGCTTTGATAGCAGGGAAACCTGGAGCTCTTTTAAGACTGAATCTTACGGGTGCTTGTAAAAAAGAGGTGACATTTCACAGTAGAGGTAGGTGGAAGAAATATTTATTTGGCATGCTGATTTCAAGTAAATGATGGGTGCTGTATTGGATGCATCACTGGATTGGAAGGTTAGAGTAAAGCTCTGGGGAACGCAGAATTATCTGGCCAGTGAGGCAATAAAAAGGGCATAAATACTTGGTTTATCATATGTTTCTGCAACTTTCCCCAAGGTTTTCACCTCTGCATACCAAGATATGGGTTTATTATCATATATGATATTTTACATAGATACAGTTAATGCATACAAATATATACCTATAAGCTCATACACCAAGCACCATAAATGAATTACAGAAAGAAAGCAAGCATACTATTAAAATTTTAGTGATAAATATAGCATTATATATGGAAGTTTCTTATGGGGAAGGGGACAGGGGAAGAAAAAGAGGACAGGGGAAGTGTTGCCAGGTCATAGGTCTCGAACTGGGAAATGAAAAGCTTTCCCTGGTCTGCAGTGGCCTGTGATTGTTTTCTTTCCATCTGAAGAAAAATTATTTTCATGTCATCGATATTCAGCCTTCACAATGGTTAGTGAAAGAAACTTCATTTGCATCTTTAGATAATCATCCCTCTCCCTTTTTTCACCAAGGAAACAGCTGCTGCCTTGTCCATTGTGCAGAGGAAAACATATTTCATCTCTATGTTCAGAGAGCGTCTTGTACAATATTTTGGTGTCTTAATTTATGACCTATAGTAATAATAGCCATCATAATTTTAATCAACTAATTAGATTAATTACTGTTATTGCACAGTTGTATTATTATTATTACCATAATCACCATGGGGAAAATTTTAAGTATTGGGAATCAAGAATCGTATTATTGCAACTCTAATTCATAGTGTGCCAATATTTCCCCTGTAAGCCCCAATTGTGCAGTGTTAATAGTGGAATGATTTCAATTCATAATTTAGCTGCAACATTACGAATAGAGTTTCTGGTTTTTTCAATATTTTTGCACTTTTTAAAATTCTTCACCCATTTTGAACAATATCATGGCAGGCTGAATGTTGAGGGGAAAAAATGTGGTCCCTTGCTTTGTATTATTAAGATGAAATGGGAGTGCTTATTTTCTGAAGGTGTTTAGGCCCAGCATTTCCTTTGAACGGAAGAGGAGTTGCATGACTGCGTTTTGTGGGCAGTAGTACTCACAGATGCTTGTGGCCTGTATCTTAGATATAGCTATACCTAGGTTTGTTTCATTATTGTTATAATCTTAGAAGGGATTGTGCTATATAAGAGTTGTTTGTCCCTTGTGCTTTGCTCCTGTCAAAGAAATCAAGTAAAACAAATAAGCAAAGGTGAGACAAAATGTAAAAATCAGGATAGTTAAAGGCTCAAATTACACAACATTAGAAGTCCAAGAACTGTTAAAAACCGTAATACAAAAAATCATCTGAAGTGGAACCATAAATGAGAAAAGAGTGCCTATGAGAAGAGTAATGCGAGTCGTGTGTGAAAACATGAAATTGGGATTTCTGTGACTATACAAAAGCATCCAGATACAGCTGATTCTAATCACTTGAAGCCTTTAATCTTATATTTCAAAGTAGATGAATGGCGTCTGTAGCAAAAAGAAAAAAGGGAAGTCCTTGGTACCTTTTAATGAAGGATACATTAAAATTAATCATCAGTTGAGTTGAACAACTCCAAAATTACCAAGTGAAGGTAGAGCCTGCTGTCCTCCAGTGAAGCAAACTACCGCTGTTGTAAGGGGCCTCTTAATCTCAAAAGAGCTGCTGCATTATGAGCATGTGAAGACAAACGCTCTGATCGCGGGCACATGAGCGAACTGTGTAGGTGCACGTGAACAGATTCAGGGCTCCACAGTGCTTAGCGCTCCCTTTTCGGTTATTGTAGTGGTCTTAGTATTAATTATGAAATACTGTAAAAAATCCCTACAATATTTTTTAATTAATTCCCTATGCATCTCTTTCAAATACTAGCATTTGCTAAAAACAGGAAAAAAAATTATTTTCTAAAATGATAATAATCATAGAATCATAGAATCATAGAATTGTTAAGGTTGGAAAAGACCCTTAGGATCATCAGGTCCAACCATTAACCTACCACCGCCAAGTCCGCCACTAAACCATGTCCTCACAGATAAGTCTAAAGTGTTTGATGCTCACCTGAACAGGATATTTGCTCAGCATACATTCCTTCCATTTTTACAGTTGAATATTTGCAACATAGTTTTTAAAACCATTTTTTCTTTTAGATGGACATAGTTTCATGTATTAATGGTCAGAAGAGGCAGAATGATGTACAGCAGGATGCCCTACATAATAAGCCCGGTGCTTTTAAGAGGCATCATATTTAGGGCTTTTTGAACACTCAGATTTATTCTAGAAGTGCTTGGCACCTGATCTGATTCATTCAGTAGAAATATCCAGGATTTCCAGACATGCAGCAGTGTAGTAGCTCAACTCAGCTTGCCAGATGTCCCCAAATCCCAGACAAATGTTAAGCATTCTTGAATTGTGCCACCCATGTTAACATTCTGAGCAGCAAATGGAGACGTGCCAAGAGAAAGAGTCACAAAACCTCTTAAAAATGTAAAAAAGTTCTTTTTTTCCTTTATAGTAACTGAATTCAGGAAAGGGGACGCTATGGGTAATATACATACTGCGGACTATTTTTTATACACACCAAAATAGTTCATATTGATGGCATTTTTTTTGTGTACGTGCCTCTAGCTGAGAGAGCACGAGAGCCCATAACCAGCGCAGCAGGAGCATTCTCAGATCCTTAAGCCATGCTTTGTCATTTCTGATCTATGGCTGTACCACCATTTGAAAACAGTGGTATGCCAGATGCTACCTCATTGCTCTCCTTTTTAAGACTCTCTCCTTTTTAAGAGGACCCTTGTGCCTGACTCTACAAGGTCTTAAAAATTCAGTTTTTTGATTGGTGTGTGCAGTGGACAGATCCTTCCCAGCAGGGTTCAGCGTTGCTAGAGGTCTTAAGGAGGTGATTTTCTTGGGTATAACCTGGATCTCAGTTCAAGGAGATGCCTCATTCTGCACTTCGAGGACAAATTTGCCCAGTCTTCAAACTAAGCATGAGCTTTCAATAAGCTCTGGAGTTTGTCTCACTCTGAGATAATTATACTAACCAACTGGAAAATGATTGTGCCATGCAGTGGTGTATAGCCTTCTGATTTCATGAAAAAAATTGATTGTGAGGAAAATTCTGGTATCCAGCTGTTTCAGATTATCCATAGATGCTATGCCTGAAGTCGTGCCGTATGCGTGGTATCTGTGATGGTCCTCCACATGTCTCTCATGTATCTTCATGTGGACAGCTAGTATTGGGATTTGGAAATAAATATTAGTTTTTGTGTGAGTAACTTTTTGTGGGTATGTACTACTCAATTTCCTCCATTTTCTTCTGTATATCTTAGCAGCCTTATGTTGGTTTATGCATATAATAGGATCTCTCTTCGCCTTGTTTTTCATTAAATGGATATAAGTTGTTTTGTTTTTTTTTTCTAAAGTTTAAAAAGTTCAGAGAAAATTAAGTCAGGAAAAAACCTGAATGCAGATGTCTCAATAAATGACACATCTTCCTCTAAGTCAGGAAGAACATACAGTGATTTTTCAGAACCCATTTTTGCAGTCTTTCAACGTGCACACATAGTGAGCTCTTTGAAACAGGGACGGTCTTTTGACTGGGTGTTTGTGTATGTGGCAAATCGAATGGGACTGTGACCCTAGGATCAGTTTTGCCAGTGACAGGAATGGAAATGATAATGATAATAGTTAGGCTATTTCCTTGTGTTAACACAGTTTTGCAAATCCCATAGAGCCACTCTGGGCAGACGTCAGAATATGTAAAAAGAGGCGCTGTGAGAATACGTTCAGGCTGACATTAAAGAAGCTGGGAATCTGAGAACAAGGGAATGATCAAAAGCTTACTCTGCAAGGAGGGAGCAATGGAAGGAGTAGAAAATTTGGGCCACCACAGAAAATAGGTGTAGCGCTTGATTCCTGAAGAACTGTTAAAAATGCATCTGGTGAACAAGCATTGCATGTCTTTGGGCAGACTGTGAGGGCGAGCCCATACCAGAGAATGGCAGGGGAGGAATTAAGAGAAGATGCCTCTAGCTGACAGATAAGACAGCAGAAGTTGTGCTCTTTCACCGCTACTAAGAGAAACAGTCAATGGCGTATGAGGTTGAGTGGAAAGCAAAAGTGAGACCCATTTTAGATCTCCAGGATCCATATTTAGAGACTAGATTGAGGTGAAATTAATGTGATGTTGAGGAAAAGTTATTTGAAAAATTAATCACTTTAATTTTGCCCCAGCTCTACCTCTCTAGTGTATGAGAAAACAATTTCTTATATTTCTTACAGTTTCTTATCTCTGATTTTAGTTTAACAGGACAGGCTATTTTTTATTTAATCTAAGATGCATGATATGAACCACGTTCCTTTGTCTTTGAAGTCGCTATTCGTATTGTTGAAACCAAGCAAACTGCCCTTCAGATTCTTGCCTTGCTTTTCCATTTCAATCATATGGTTTGTAAAGACTTGCCCTGCCTTTTCCTAAATTACGAATCAAAGGACAGTGGAAAAAGATGAGTACTTTGGCAGCGTGTGTGAGATGAAGATAAATACTGATGAGGTTGATGATTCATGTAACAACTCATCTATTTGTGTTTGGATATGAAGACGCTCTCCACTCTCATATTGGAAAAATCTCTAAAATAGGTTGGTAAACTGATGATAAAATCCTAAAATAAAATAGAAGCCATTGCAAAGTTGTAGCATCTCAAAATTGACTGTAAAGAAGCCTTTTTATGTGCAATTTCACTATCACTCAGTAGGTAAGTAGAACATATTTGATTTAGTTGTGCCATTTTCAAATTGTGTTATCTGACAAACTTAGTACAGAATACATAATTAGATCATACTACTGTATTTATGATAATGAATGCTGCATTCACAATACTTGAAGCCTCACATTAGGCAGATATTTAATTTTTTATAGCTGTTTTTGACAGGTAACATTTTTTATCCTGAACATAAATCTGTCAGGAATTCTATTTGTACTAAAGGCTTACATTAGTATATTACAATTTTGATTTTTAACTGGCAAATTTGTGCAGGCATTTTATTTTCCAAGCAAAGTAGCTTTAAAGAAATTCTTTGTAATTACCGTTTCTTTATTGTATGACCTCATTAACAGTAGAAAGCAGGCTTTAAAACACTTAAAATTATGGTATTTATCAAAATGTTATATATTCCACAAATAAAAGCCTTCTGATACACAAAAACCCCCCCACTTTGTAATAGTTGTTGGCAATTGATAGCATGTGAATGAGCAAAAGCACAAAAATGGTGAGTTGAGATCAGACAAATTTGAACTGGATCTGGTGGATGAAAGTGCCCGTGTGTATTTTTGTTCAGGTTAATTTTATTGGGTAGTAAAGGAGTGGAAAATAAGTCATGGAGAAAAGGAATAAGAACATGAGAAAGCCCGAAGGTGGTACTGTGAGTTTCCTATCTAAATGTGAAATCGAGGGTTCTGACACTTTGCAGGAATTGCCTCGCTTCTTCCGAGTGCAGTCACTGTACCGTAATCCTAAACAGTTGTTCTTCATTGCTAATTAATTCTTCATAATACTTAGGTTTTGATGATCCCTCATGCTGGCCTGCTAGCCTGTTTTGCTGAGGGAGGGCAATATTGTGGACACGTATGTGTACAGTGCTAAATAACTGGGTTCACGCAGCCAAATTCCTCTCCTAGAGAAACAGAAAATTATCTGCCTTGGCACCAGATCTTGTCTTCTGTTTATCATTAGCAATATGAATGTAATGAAAAGAAATTACTTTCAGACGTGATGCAGAAAGCAGTTTTAAAATACAAAGATACTCTCGTAGTTTCAGCACTCATGATCTCTCTGGTTATTTTGGGTGCCAGAAAAAAGTGGAACAGCTTGGAAATCTCTGGACAGTCCCAGGCTGCGTTTACCACGAGAAGATAATTTAAAGCGGGGGAAAATAATTTGTCCCTATTGCAATTGTGTGTTTTGCTTTCATAATGCTGGTATCCTCTGTAGGCTGAATAATTAGGGACCAGGCTGAATAATCAGGGTCCTGACTGAACGCATATTACATTTACTGGAAACGCTCTTGTTGATTTAATGTGGACTTTGGATCAGGCCCTGAGCGCGTGGGGAAGGCCCAGCCCGGCAGATGAGGGCTTTCATAGACCTTTCTTCCTTTAAGGTGCTCTAGAATGCGCAGAAATACACACTGGGGAGCCTAGAGAGTACACAGATAGGTGTGTGGAATAGAGGCTTATCTACAAATAAGGAAGATTGTAGTTATCATAAAGCAATTGGGAAAAGCAGCGTGCCCGTGAATCAGACACTACATCTTCTCCTTTATCTGTAGAACCGATAGCAGCAAAAACACTGATGTGCCCTTGTCTGTGAAGTTTGCATTCCTGCCTCAGAATGGAAAGTCTCCAAAACCTGTGAAACAGTGACACCAAAGTGATGATTAACTTTATAGGCTAAATCACCTTCATTAAGTTTAATTTGATCAAATTAAAGCTCTTTTTTTTTAAACACTGCTTTAAAAAAGAAACAATTAACACTACTACTCTGGGGCCTTGAGTACAGACGCTGTAGTCCCAGAGATTGGATGCTGTCAAAATTTACTGCCTGTATCATCTGAAATATGAATATTTTATTCTAAATACTTTGGTTAAGGCCTGCTTCTCACGGTATGGTAGAATTTAATGAACATGCTTTCCTAAATATTTTTATGTCATTTAGTGCTTTAGTGAAAAGGTGGGGGCATGTAATTCTCAGATGTATCAAGCAAATGCATTGTGCCAATTATTTAAATTGTACTTTGAATCACTCGTGCCATATCTCTGCAGTTAATTAATAACTTCTACACCTGGCTTTTGTTAAAACCCACCCCCATTTTGTTTCTCATCTTTACAGTTCTGCCTTGTGCATTGTTCTTTCCAAGACTGAGTGTTTGCTATAAATTTGACAAAAATGAACAACCATGATGAGTGCAGATGGACAAAGGTGATGGCTGCAGGTGGCAAATGGGGGTTGGAAGCGTAATGGGTACAATTTCAAGGACTACTCAGCCATTCATTCAGCCATTTAAATTCTGAAGGAAATATTTAGATACCAGTGTGGGGTATGACAGTTTCAGCCTACTGGATGAATAATAAGGAATCTTGTTGATGGCTGATGCGGGCTATTTAAATAGCACCTTGCTTCGTGTACTTAGTATCAAAGAAATGGATGGCAAGGAAGCAGTTGTGGGACAAGGAGGCCACGTGCTGCGTGAGCTGGGGAGGCTCAGCAAGAGCCTGTGGGGGGAGCGACCCCACGCTGCTACGGCGTGCTGGGCGCGTGGAGCCCGAAGGGAAGAACGGTTAAAGAGTTAGTAGAAATAGATCTCGCAGTTTTACTTAATAGGAAAAGCCTTCCTGAAGCCAGGAAAAATGAGTTTGCTGTCCTTTAACGTGCCCTGGGATGCGGGAGGCCTGTTGTGAGTCTGGCTCTGGAGGTGGTTGGGAAAGCCTCTTCTCTGGGGGCTGGAGGGATCTGTTCTCTGTAGCCAAAGGAAAGGATCCTCAAGCAGCAAAAACCCAACCCAGAACCAAGCCCAAATAAATGTAGGGCTGGTCCTACCTACAGCTGGGAGTGGCCAGCCCTTCGGACCCTTACCAAGCTCAATTAGTTTCAGCTAAAAGCCACAGACAAAAAGTGGACCAGCAAAACTGAGGCACAATTGAATCGTGGGTCGCAAAGGAAAATTGCAGTTCTAGAAGGTAATTGCTAAGAAGACGTGAACTAATGAATTATGCTTTTTAAAATCACACGATTCTTAGCTGGCCTAACAGCAGGTGATTGTCATCTGGTTTCAGAACTAGAAATACAGGTGAATTAATAAGTTTCCAGACAGTCTGATCACTTTTATTTGCTGCTTGTTTCTTTTGTTCTTTCTTCTCGAGAAGCTTCCTTGCTGTTCGCTGTTATCAAACATTTAAATAAGCTAGTTATTAGACATTATAGGCTTAAATATAATATTCAGATATTAATCTCTGTAAAGAAATTCTCTTTGTCAGGAGAAAGGTGATGATGTATTGAAAGAAAAACCTCAAAATTCATTGTGTTTTGATTTCAGGGTTTTGATTGTGGGCTATGTCTATATTGAGAAATTTGGCCAAGAATTTAGAATTTCAGGTACTTATTTGAGCTTCTTAGGAAATCTTCAGGAATTAACAGTAGGTTGGACATCTTTGCAAAATGTATTTGTTTCAGAAACTATTTGGTACTATCAGGTTTTGATCTAATTAGAAGTTCATAAAGGCATATTAAAAAATATCATATCTTGGCTTATTTGACTTTCTAAAATCTGTCTTTCCTCTGCTTGCACATGTTCAATAAAGCTTTATCACTGTGTTCCTCAGTGTAGATTCTGTGTAATACAGATTGTGTATGTCTAATTTGGTTGGTCTGTTTTCAGTTTGGGTCCAACTGAGTGTTTATCACAAGGTTTTTTTGTTAAAAAAAATTGTCCTACTTCTACAATAATTCCATATTTTTAATTTCAATTTCTGTTGCTTTTTGTACATTTAGGCAAGGAAATGGGATCTCAGCCATCTTGGTTCTTCTTTGCCTCAGGAATACCTCAATTAAAGTAGATTTAAGTGCTATATTTTTTAAGTAAGAACTTTTGTGTGAGCTGGTGAATGTTGAAATTATTTTTCTATTTTAATTTTTAGCAATTCTCTGAAATGGCTGCAGGCTAAGTAATGCACCTGTAAGAGTGCAATTATGTCATATTGAGCTAAGGACCTCTAGTAGAATTGCTTGAAGTGTTATTTAGGAGCATTGCAGTCCCCAAGCCTTGAACACTTCAAGATACAATGTGAGTAATCCTGTGCCATTTCCCACTTTTTCTCGGTGCAGCATTATTATAGTTACAGCTTTCTCATTGTAACTGCACTAATGGGGAGGGGGAGAAGGGAAGAGACGAATGAGACAGATGAACGACAGGAAGGAACCCCCTTTCCTGGCAAGAGAGAAGAGCAAAGGATTTTCATGATCTCTTTCTTGGTGTCTTGGTGCTGATGTAGGACCCTGTTCAGCCTTAGAGAAATGACATTTGTGTATATTTAAGTGTCAGGAGCTGTTTTGGCTCCGAAAAGCAAACAATGTCAGTCTTGTGGTTATCTGTCAGGGAGCAACCCACAAGGACAAATCTGAAACACACTTTCTCTTGACATGTCCCTCTCGCAGACGTGCTTCATGTGTTCTGCTTACGCTGATGGCGTGAAGAGGGGGAGAGGATGGTAGCCTGTGGCATTCGTATACTAAAGACAGCACCAGCCCAAGTTTTGGATGGTGGAAGGCAGCATTGACACCAGCCTGCGGGTTGGGAACTGCGGCGAGTTGAGAGAAGCAGCAGAATCCAGGCAAAAGCGGGAAACTGGGCAGAAATCCTGATGGGCAGCTTTCTGCGCAAGGCCCTTCTTGCAGACGTAACCCCTAATTTGGGAAGGAAGTTCAGAGTTTGTCATATCAATCTTCAGAGGTTGTTGACCTCTCTTAGAAAGCATTGAAGAACGTGTCAGCTGAAAAGCCCTCTTTCCAAGCCATTTGCAATTTGGCTACTACAGCTACTTCTTTCTCAATTGGGCTTTTCCATTGCTTTCAGTAGCAATTTAGAAACAGAACCAGTTCCAGTTCCAGCTGTGTTAAACAAGCTTAATGGCTGCCTTTTTTTTTTTTTTTTAACGCTGTTGAGAAGGCCTGCCTGCTGGTGGCTTACATTCTCAGACAACTGTTGATTATTTTCTTGTCATTTTCAGTTCACTGGCTGAGGAAAAATGGCTCTAATAAACAGGGGCAACTGTTGGTCTGGCAACAAATCCCGCTCAGCTTGGGGCCGTACACAATGTAGTCCCCCCGACAAACCCAGCGTGCCACCCAGAGCCTAGTCCTTGTTTTCCACTGGCGAGGTGTATCAGCACTGTAATTCTTAAGCACTGCTTTCTCACCCTTACTCTCTTTGAAGGTTTCTCTTTGTGTTCGCATCATGAATGCCTGCTCTCTTGCTCCTAATCCAGCAAGTTGGTTAGGTGGTGTTAGAGTGGCACGTTCATACAGATCGTAGAGAGCCATCAAAAAGTAGATGGCAGGTACCGAGAACAGAAAATGTAGTTACTTCTCGGGAGCTCCACTGATTATGCACACAAGTCACATGGGTAATTTCTAAAACAAAGTATCTCTCTGGATGTTATTAAAAGTCAAAAACAAGTTGTACATTTGGAAGTCTCTGTTAGCAAAGAGTGCCCTCAGGCAGCTCAACTTTTTAATCTTGATTTTATTTATTGAACAGAATGTAAATAACCGATCAGCAAGATTAGAAGGAGTGAAAGGCAGAGAAACTCAGTTACCTGTATCCTTTATGTGATACTGAGGAACTAATTTGTTCAGTCAACTGAAACATGTTTCTCAGAGCTGAAGGGAAGTTGGACATTGTTTTGGAGACTATTTTTGAAAAATATTGTTAGACGTGTAGACATCTGAATCGGAGGAGGGATGGAAGAGCATTGTGTTCATAGAAAACAGTAACTTTTCAACCAGTGTTGTCGGCATCCTGTGATTTTTCATTAAGATGTGTCCTTACTTAAGTGATGAAGTATCTAGATAAATCTTCAGACATGAAACTCTCATTTCTGATTAAAAGCAATAAATTCATGAAAATATGCTGCTGTGATTTGCATTTGCTATCAAAGTTTAAGTCATGCATGAGTCTGTGAAATGTGAGTGAATAGCAACTCCGGTAACCTTCAAACTTAAGAAAGAAAGTGGATGAAATCTCCTCATAAAGAGCCAAGAAAAATGTGTGAATTGCGTGTGGAAAATGAGAAAGCTTTCGGCAATGTCTTGCTGTAAATAGGAATAATCTTGGAAGCAGCAGACATTATGTGGCCAAGAGTAATACAAACAGACTGAGGTTACTCGTGTGTGTGGAGCCTCTAATGTGACAGCATTATTCATAGATCTTTTGCTGCTATCTAAAGATCTGAGTAATAATTAGAGATAGGGCAGAGGAATGACTAAGCAGACTTGCTTCCCACAGAGAACTGATTGTCTAGCAAATTGACAGAAAATCTGATTTCCAGGTAAAGTAAAAATTCCTCCACGTGAATGGAAGCTTAATACCGCTGCACATGGCTAACATCTGGCTATGGGCCAGCGGGCTGACATTGATTGTGTTGCAAGGGAACCTCTAGCAGGGCCAAAACTGCCGTAGCCCAAACTGGTGTAGGCTAGAGTCTGCTTGGTGGCCAGTGAGGTCTGGTGTCAGAGAGCTCAGAGAAGCAATGTCTGCTTTAAAAAAAAAAAAGACAGAGGCTGATAACTCTTTTCAGATGCACTAGTAATCCTGTCAGCAGGCAGATGAGAACATATTTTAAGTGAAATATCTTGAGTCTGAGTCACTTAGACGTTGTGACTTTTTGTTTAGCTTAACTTTATATGTAAAAAAGTTTATATGACTTTTTGCTTAGCTTAATTTTTTTTTCCCAATGTGTGAATCATATGAAATAATTTTGCACTTCTGAAGACATTACCCTATGAACCCAAGAGCCTACGGCCAAGATCCTTGCGTATAACATTCTGAAAATAGGGTAGCATAAGGACTTTTCTGAGTAACCATTTCTCCATAAATATATACCTATAGTAAGACATGTAGGCATTCCCTTAACCCTGTAGGTGTGGGATACAGGAGAACTTGGCCCTTTGGATCTAAGTGAGGGAATGAAAGCGTGTGTGTGTGAGTGAGCATCTGTATCACCAATATTACAAGGAAGAGATAAAAGTCAATCGAATGTTTATGACTGCTTTAGCCTGTAACTAGAGGAAAAGAGGATGGAGTCTGTGAGTCAAGCCATTTTCTGTCATTAGCTAAGGAATATTCTCTTTTACTTTGCATTACAGAACCCTCTTTTGTGGTAAGGGAGAACTAGGGGATGACTGGCATCGTGGATGTCAGAGTGACCTTCAACAGATTGCTATAGGAAGACTGAGAAATACTGATGCTTTAGCAACTGGAAATCAATATTTAAAATGCACATTTTCATTTTTTAAAAACCAGAAATGTAGAAACACATTGCTGGAATACCAGCATATTCTAATAGCAGCAGTAGCCTCTTGAACAGAAGCACTGTGGCTTCTCTCTTTTCAACTATGGCACTAATTAGCTGTTGCTACTTCCAATTTTTAACCTCGGTCTATTGGTTCATTTCATTTTTAGTCTGTCTTTAATCGTAGCACGTCCATCTCGGCTTTATGTGGCATCCAGGCTTAAAATGCTGTGAATGAGTGAAAGAGCAGACAGCAATGCCTCCAAGCTGAGCATACCCTGTGTGAAGGTTGTTTTCTATGGAATCACCGTAGACACCCAACAGAGACAATTAGAATATATCTACTCCAAAATACCCTCTGGTAGAGCATTGGTGACTGGCTAATTAGAGGCACTTTTACAGCCCAGGGAGATAATGAGACTCCACTGCCACCTCAATAGAAGGGCTCACAATGGGCCAGCAAAGACCTTGTTGCTTAGCTTCCAGAGGGCTGAAATCTGGCAAAGGACTCCCTTCCTTTTAAGGCTCGATCCTTTACTTACCCTGATGGCTCATCTGGTTCGTGGGCTCTACTGGCTGTCCTTTATAGCCTCTACTGTTATCTTCTCTGGCATTTCTGCTGCAAGACTGCCCTAAAGAGGAATGTGCATGCCAAACTCTGACTGCCGGTCTCTCAGAGTATACTTCTGTGTGGTCTTCCAGTGTACTTCTGTGGATCTCCATGCTATTCCAGCAACCTGCTGCAGGAGATTTGTGTGTGAGTTTGAAGCATTTCTTCTGCTTTACTGTTCATCTGATACATGAAATTCAAAATAAAAATTAGAGATTATTACATAGGCTGCAATTAGAAATAATTGATGTTTAGCAGCTAGTAACGCAGACTAATGCTTGAGACACAAAGTTAGTATTGAAGTCTGCTTGTGAACTGGTCAACTAGAATTCGGTCAATATGGAGACTGATTGATTCTTTGCAGGAAAGAGTTGAAGCTGGTGTGAACTCCTCGGGACATTAAGAAAAGGCACAGCATGTGTATAAGGCCGCAGAGTTGGGGCCGGTTTTGTTCTCTAACTCAGCAGTGAGGCCATAGGCTCTAGCGCGTCTGCGTAAGCTCGCTCCGGTGGTATCACAGCTGACTGCCAGTCTGAGTGCTGCTGCTCCATCCTAGCTATGGAATATAGAATTAGGTCATGACAATATTAACAGGTACCTGGTAATAAAAAGAAATGGTAGAGGCTGAAAGCACGCCTTTCCCGCCAGCATCTTCAAGTATTACAAAATGTGTGCCTGGAGAGGCAGCACGGGGACTCTTGCAATAAATCTAGATTGGCCCTTGGCCAAGAGAAGTTATCATTGAGCTCAAGGATGTGGGCTTCTCCTGAGGAAATAAAAAAGCCTCATACTCTCGTGTTTCTAGCTGCACAGTTTACATTAAATTAAAATATGTTTTATCCATTTAGCAGTCTGAATAATAAAAGCTGTATACAGCTGCACTAGCACTGTGCTATGCATTTTAATGACAAGCTTGTGCCTACACTAGAATTGCAACTGCAATTCAGATGTTTCTTAATGTATCCCAAATATTTTATTAGGGCTTTTTTTAAGTATGCATGCCAGAGAGGGAGGGGAAAAGAAGAGTAAATAGCATTTAAGATTTTAATAATTCTTTGTTAAAGAGAGTTAATGTAAGGGAAATATGGAAATTGTATGTTTTCAGACTGACAAGCATAATCATTTTGCCAAAACATGATTCAAATAACTGTCTAAATATTTGGAGTGTCTTCTAATAAAAATATACTCAACCTGTTTTCCACACTCAGATTAATTTGAAAGCAAAAATGACATACAGTTCAAAAGAAGGCATTAAATCAGAAAGGACCACATTGTTCTCTCCTGGAAATCATGACTTAGTATTCAGACTAAAGTCTTAAATGTTTGTGTATTTTGCCAGCTGTTTAGCAGCTTGAGGCACTTTGAATAGTTTCAACAAAATGACAATAAGACTTGGGCAAAGTAAGATTCATTAGTGGAAACAACAGAATAAAGTAGATAAATAAGACAAAGCGGGGGAAGGAAGGAAGTGTGTGTGTAAATTGGAGAGTATTCTGCGTTCAAGGGGAAGCCTATGGACTAGAAATGGATAGTCACACATGGCTTGCAGTCCTCCTAATAATCTGTGGGAAGAGTGGCTGTTCCTTATGGTGACTTTTCCCTACAAATACAATAAAAATAGGTTATAAAGAGAACACAGTTATAGACATTTCAGGCTTTTAAAAATATCAGCTGCTTACTGGATTAGCTAATAACAAAGCTTTAGGCAACCAACCAACATTATTTATGAAAGAAGTGGATGAAATAGGAGGTGCTACACGTTATAGTATGTCATGTCCGAACAGAGCTTTAGCAACGAAGAACTTAGCTGCACCTCAACTTTACCCGTGACAATATACTTGTGGCTTTTGCCTTTTGGTCTTAAGGCTGTTGTATAGTTTGCAAAGTGCTTTATGTAAGCATGTGCAGTAAATGTTCTGAATTAAAAGCGTATTGGATGGTTGTCTGCGAGTGCAGAATACTGGATCGGGATGGACATTGGTTCTTTTGTCTTACAGCTTTGAGGGGGTTTTGCGTTGGTGATTCATTCTGATCATGTATAGCGTAGTTTATTTATTTGGGCTGCCCCTATTTGGCTGTTGTGTCAGATTTATCTTGTGTTGAGGAAGGTTTTGCTACTTAACTTACCAAACCGTTCAGTCAAGACTGAGTAATTTATGTCTGTAGGGAGAAAGCATAAGAGCAGCCATACATCGTCAAGCCAAAGGAGGTCCATAGCCACCCTGGGGAGCATCAGAATAGGGTAATCTTAGTGCAAGTGAAAGTCCACAGAATAATAAAACTTATTTACTCCTTGTCACGCTGTATTGCAAAACAGCATTAAATATGCTTACTATAAAAGTTGCATGATAAAATCCGCTGCCATCGAACTACAGAAGCCTACTCCTCACTTCAGGTACTAATACAAATTTAGAGTTCAGATTTCAGCCAATGGAAACCTCAGATTTATTTTGCTCGCTTACCCTTGGAGCCGAGTGGTCTCTGATTTGAGGAATGTAAATTTTGGATCCCTTTAAACTAAATAGCAATTCTATATTTAACAGTTCTCATAACCTTTCCTCTCCCTTTGCATACAGACTGCTGCTGTACACACACTCACCAGTGTTTCTGCCAGGATCTGGTTACCTTTTTGATATATGAAGAAATACAGCAGACTCCTGAGAGCTGTGTTCATCACAACAAATGCCTCACATGCACCTCCCTTCCAGCTACAAATGAGAAGTGAAAAGAATACCTGCCTAGCTGTCTGTTCCCGAGTCTCCCTTGTTAGCGAGCAATGCCATGAGATCTCGGTAAGTCCGCCTGTGTCTAAGGCTGCATTTGAAGACAGTTCCTAGTGCATTGGAAAGATGGAGCAAGCTGCCTAGGTAGTTTTAATGTAGAGGTAAAATGAATAAAATGCACCGAGGGCAGCTAATATCCAGTTATCATCACTTGTCTGTAACAAGGTAGAGGGGGCCACTGGCAAGTCAGGAAAGCTGCTTGGAGACGAGTGTAGCCAGCCATCGGATGTCACTGTTGCACTACTCAACCCCTGCTGAAAGCCTGTTTCTCTAGTAAAAATTCCCTCTCTTAAGGAAGATAAATAGATAAGAATTGGGGGAGGGGGATTCTGAGTCAGATTCATCCCCCTGTGTAAATTGAAGCCAGTAACTTACAGAAGATTGAAACGAGATAGGCAGGGTTTTTTCCACCAGTGTCGGAGGAGGCAGAGTCCATTAAGGCATGGAGGCGAGTAGTTGCTTGGTTGTAATGAAGGAGGGAGAGGACTCTGTCTCAGTGACGCATCCTGGCTTGATTCTTTTTAATTTTGATGGATGTATGAGGGACCAAAGCACAAAAAGCTTTAAGCAAGGAAGGAAAGAAGGACTAGGCAGTGCAGAATACTTCTTTTCTTCCTACCTTGGGACGAGGGCACTTTCTGTGCAAAATTGAGGCATTTCCTCATGCTTCGGTCTTCTTCAAGCCATTGAAAATTGATCATTTGGGCTTATTTTAGTCCCCACGTGGGTATTGTATTCTTTCTCCGGTTTTGACAGTGGTACGTTTTGGATCCTCAGCTCTTAATTTGTGTCTTGTTAACGTGCATATTGTAGTATTTGTCTGATAACTTTGATCAAAGCAGTGCACAAATATGTTTGTGAGCAATAAGTATTGTGGACCTATTAGGGAAACAACAGGTTTCCTAGTGTTATTATATGTGTATCTATAAAATATATGCAGGTCTAGTAATATAAGGAAGATCAACAGGACTGGTTTATCTAGAGTTCTATGTCAAAACTGATCCCTATTAGGGTACATTGTTTTTATGCTTTGTATTTGTGCAGTTACATCCAGGAGGAGAATTTAATCTCTTAGGTTGCCATAGCGTACTTGGGAAAAAATAGTTCAAATTATCTCAGATATGAGCATTATCTGTCACAAAAGTTGGTAAATAGATACATTGAGTTATAGGGAGATGTCTCTGAGTTTATTGTTAGACCTGGTTTTATTTAACACCTTAATAATCTAGAAGGCACGGTAAGCAGCATGGCAAATAAATTCACAGGTTATATTACATTTTGGAAGAGCTGTGAATACCTGTGAGGTCAGACGATAACTTAAAGATGTCGCAGTTAGAAATATGACAAAATAATAAATAAAAGTCCTCTAGAAAGTGTGCAAACAGAGAAGCTAGTGTTTAATGTAATAAGAGAGCAGTACTTCAACACAAAGGGGATGAGATGAGATGAGATAGCGAAGCCAGTATGGTTTTACAATGCGCAATGTGTGTGAAATAATGGGGAAGGGATTGTCAAGGAATAGTTATAGGGCTATTATGTAATAAACTGGGTGTAGAATAATGGTAAAGACTGAATTCCTACATTTGCTTGGACTTGCTGTGGATTTGCATACAAAATTCACAGTCGTTAGTATGTTTTTTCTTTCTGGAAAGCCCCTGTGTTCCTGATGCTATTATGAGAGTCTCATTTTTAATTTTCAATGATTTTCAGATTCTGGTATTTAAATAAGGAAAAGAAGTACTTCATAAGACTAGTAAAAAGAAACTCAAGTATTTTTGAAAAGCACTGTGTTTTTGTCATCTTATCTTGGTGTATTTGAGTCTTAAATTGTAAATACTACTTTGGCAATACTGATCTCTTATGCACCTGAAAAGTTCACAGCAATTGCCGAAAGTGAAGGTAGGTCAGAAAAGGTCAGTGAAAATGATTGATTGAACAACTAGAAGGCGGATTAAGAGAAAACAGTAAGGTAAATAAATAAAAGCAATTTGCCAAAATGATAAAATATGTATATATAATAAACATCTGAGAACACTGAAGGATAACTAGGTTCAGAAAACAAGACATCTTGCTTAAACTATGAATGGGAATAGCAAGGATGCTATTAAACAACAAAAAATGAAATCAAAGGATATTTATCAAAGTAACGATCAAATTATTCTAGATGGTAGAAGGAACTTAAGGGAGGAAATGGGTTAAATAGTTTTTGAAACTGAGCATGGAAGACCACGTGGCGTGAAATCTGGTATTGGTAGGGGGATGAACTAGGCAGAGCCCTTCCCATTCCTAATCCTGAGTACAGTGCGGCAGTCTAAAGCCTTTGCGCTTCTGCGCCATACTAATTTTTCATTCTACTTTTATTGTGACATGTTATCTTTCCTGAAAGAAGAGCAAGACTGATGGTAACTGATCTTTTTGAAGACTACAAAAATGGGCGTGTTGCTGGCAATATGATTACAGCATAAAGTATTCTGAAGGCTATACTTTGAAATCTTTAATAGGAAGAAGCCTTTCCAAAAGACAAACCAGAAGACTGGAAAAGAGAGCTCCATTGTAAACCTAGATAATCCACTGGGCTTTGATGCATGTTTTAAGAAATACATATCCAATTCAAAAGAGGCTGTTCCTTCAGTCTTTTCCTCTAGTAGAGCCATGATTTCTGTCTGCCATGTTCAGGAGCAGATGAGCAAATACTCAGTTTTGGTTGTACCAGCCCCTTTCCTCCCATAGGCTGTCATCTGTATGCGCTAGCAGTTCCTGGGCAAAATTGTGACCTTAGGTAGTATCAGTATGTGACTTTGGGGGTGTATATGTACGTGTGTTCCTTTCTCTTTCTTTGAGAGGAAGAGGACAGTGTCAATAGCTCAAGTTTTGGGGTAAAAATACAAACCTACATACTGTGAGAGAGCTAACTCAGCTACGAGGGAGTTGGCACTTGGGAGGCTGTCAACGACTGGCAAAAGAATGTAAAATTGTCCCAAGAGGGAGCTTTACCTGTTAATGATAAGTATCAGTGTAGAGTATAAAACGGCATAGCATGCTGCACGTATACATAGGAGCATGATGGCAGCGGACACGAGAATTTTCATGGTCTGTGAACAAGGAGCTGTTCAAGTTTCACACAGAACTGGAAATGTCGGCCTTGACTATATACAATGATGCAAATAACTGCTAGCAGCAGGTTCTCCATAGGTGGCTCTAGAAAAGACAGGAGTTTTTGTATTTAATGAATTTCTAGAGTTGACAACTGCTGGACAGCATTAACAGTTTTTTACTTTTAATGTTCATGTTTTAAAAGACTGCTTTCTGATACATGCTGATGACAGTTTCTCTAACAGCATCTGGAGTGTCTTAATTGGTTCTGCGCACGTTTAACTTGTTTTGCCTTCCAGTGAATTACCAAAAGCTTTGCCTCCGCTAATGTCCAGCCGTGTGTTCTTCTCTCCTATTATACTTTCAGCTACCTGTGTTCCCTCAGCATATACATATACAAATTTATATTGCTACAGTTTTGTCTCTGATTACAAACACAATTGCTTTTAAATGTGCCAAGTAGCCTGTTGCAAAGGCTGAATGTGTGTGCAAGTATAAAGAAGAGGAATTCCTAGATAAATGTATAATGATTAGAAAGGAACCTTTAGCTGAGCCAAAGAAGGTTGCAGATGTGCATTCATAGGCTCTGATCCAGCAAAGTGCTTAAACACCTGTTTTACTTATGAACACAAGAAGCCCAATTGAAGTTAATGGGACTATTTCAGGCTTAAAAATAAGCACATAGATTGAATAGTTGGATTAGATCCAGGAATATTAACAGGCAGGAGCCATTGTATTTATGAATTGTCTTTCTCTCAAGAGGCAAGTTAGTAAAACAATATCTGTAACAGTGGGATTTCTTGTACTTCGTGCAGCCACAGAAATGGAAGAACCAGAAAGAATGGAGAAGTTCCACAGAAAGGAATTAAAAGCCCCTGAATTAGAATCTGATTCCAGACACCAAACATTTCAAAGATTGAAGAAGCTACTTTAAAGTTAGGGGCTTGGATCAGACTGATCATTTGATGTAGTAACTCAAACACAGACTAGGCGTACCTAGACTTCAAGTTTCCCTGCCATTAGCTATACCTTTATGATGTCAAATTAAAACTCCCCAAGCCAAACTTTCAAGTTTTGTGTGGATCTGACCCAGGGCTTCTAGCTGCAGGGGGAGGAACCTCAGTTTGGTCAAAGGGGAACTTTGGGGTTTTTTTTTATGTTTTTCACACAATGAAAGTGCCTTCCTAACATGGCATTTTCCAAAAAGCAGTAAGACACATGTGCGTGTATGCCATTAGCTCTCTTCGGGCTAACACTGCGTCTTCAGTCTGACTTCTACCTAATGCTCTGTACAAATCTTCTTGGCTGTCTTGCATGCAAAGAAAATGATGCTGATGAATAAAACAAAAGAATTTGCTGACTCTCCTGTCTGAAATCACACCAAGTACTAATGAAAATGCTAGGTCTGCTTTATTTGAAAGCAACTCACCACAGAATCTCCACTCTGATTTCTTTTATGTGAATCACCCATTCCCATTGATAGCAAAATGAAATTCCTCTCCTTGCATCCTAATAAATCTGAAGAACATTATGCAAATTGAAAAATGCACCTTTGTCAGAATGCTGTCAGGTAGCACCTTTCACTCTGGAGGACTATTTGTAAGCACAGGGAAACATCAAGAAAGTAGTAATGAATTGCTCTGGTGCACTGTTCTGGCAGCCGTTAATAAATCAATGTGAAGGGGAGTTCTGAAGGGCAAAATGTTGCTGTCGGTAGGTGTCCAATTTAATTTTGCTCAAAATTAATATTTCGGATATGATAAGTGAGCTGGCAGGAACAGATTTCATGATTAATTCTATGGAGTCAAAAATGCTTTGATGGCACTTTAATAGCAGCTTCACTGATCTAAAAGTCCCTTCAACTAACCGGTGTGCTTGAGTTCCCAAATTATATTATTAAACCTCTTTTGTTGGTTTGTAAATAATGAAATGTTGCACATTAAAAGGTGAAGTTAATTCTGCTCCCAGTTCTACCCATGTAAACTAGGTGGGGATTTGAGTGGAATTAACTTGGATATATAGTGGTTTAAACAAGATCAAGTAAAGGTCAGCCCTTTTGAGAAAACAACCATAACTTATTTTGTTAGGTACCTAATTCTCTTGACCCTGCCACAGGAAAATTTGAAAGTCCTTGGTTTTGTGCCGGAATAAACTGGAGAAATATTTGAAGGTTTATTAGTATCTAGTTAGGGCGGACTGAGGAAGCTTTTAAATGTAGAACGGTGTTAACAACAAATAGGCATTTTGTTTCATAGCAAAGACCTTTCATCCCTGCGTCTCAGGGACCTTTGCAAATGCTAATCAGTGAAGATTTGCAGTACCCTTGTCAAATTTCATACCTAACATTTGTATGTACCAAACCATTCTCTTTAATGGAGTTGTCCTTTGTATTGGACATTTGCTGATATGCCAGCTTCTGAAGGAGATTCTTCTATTATCACTTTACTGATAGAAAAACTGAATTACAAAAGGGCATGTTCACATCTAAGTTAAATGCTGGCTTGAATCTGTAAGTATTTTACAAGCTTTTGCTGATCATTTTTCTTGTAAGCCACAGAATTCTTAAATCTTGAGACAGGGGTGGTTGTAGAAATTAGTAAAAATAAAAAAGCACTATGAGTGGAGTGTTTGGATGTACATATGCATATTAAAAATGAGGAGAAGACACATTTATGCAATACAGATGAAAAATCATGCAGATGCATAAAATGTATAAGAAAACTGATTAACTTTAGCAATGTAAATTACCCTTATGTTTATGCATTTCTTCAATTTAGAATATTCATTAAAAGCCATAGAAACAAGGCATGTTGCTAGCTGTTTCCAAGAAGGTAGTACTCAACCTGATTAACTTGTAGTTTGAGCACAGTATATATATTGAATATCTGAAGAATCTACGGTTTATACCCTTTGTAGCAAAGTGTACACAGGATGAGTGAAACAAACGCTTGTGTCAATTTTAGCTTGAAAAGAACTATTTGGGTGGAGTTTACACCAGCTCATCTCTCCCGAATTTTATCTGTTAATATTAGGAGCTGGATTATGCCACGTTCAACATACAGCCATCAACATCAGGAAACACCAGTGGCAAAAGTAAGCTCGCTGGCAGAAGGAACGTGGGGGGCAGAGGTGTTTGGTGCTGGGGTGCCTCTGCTTCCCCCGGCTGCCCTGCATGCTCTGTGCAGTCTGGGTCTCGGCCTCCCGCCCGCGGCAGCACCAGGGGCACACAGATGCGCGTGGCCCCACTGCATAGGATGCGCTCGTCGAGCTACATGAGGAAGATGGTTAGTCAGCAGTTGGTCATTGTAAGTGGGGATGGAAAGGCATACACGGCTTTTAAATGAGCGCCGCATCTCTGCTGTGGCTGTGCTTTCCCTGTGCTATGACACTGGTCCGGACTTCCATCTGGTATTACTTCTTAAAACCCAGCTCCGAACCAGACCCCATGTACCTCAAACCTAGGTGATAACCCAGGGTGTCCCCTAAGTGCTCCTGGTGACACCTGGGCTTGCCGGAAAGGTGTGGCCTGCACTGGGTGCATTTCCTTGGTTGTGCCTGCCCTCAGGCACATTGCTGTCACGAGCTCTGTTTAGTCTCTGGATCCTGGCTCTGTTTGCAGAGGACCTGAGCCCAGCTTCGCCGGAGACTCACCAGTTCAGCCGTTCTGCATTGCAAATAGACAGAAAACTGCCACTTTCTCTCATGTCAGAAAGCCATTAAGAAAGAACAATGTAAAACAGGCATTGTTCGACATCCAAGCTCCAGCTGTCAATCATGGAAGAAGCATCATTAATTTCTGAGGGGCTTTCTTATATATCTGGATGAGTAAATGAAAAGGTGAAAATGAAAAATAAATTCTCTTATATAAATGGAGCACTTGGATTATAAACTAGCCATAATGTTCTGTTTCTGTGGCAACACAGAGGGACTGAAGGCTCTTACAGTAGTACTTCTCTGACTCATTCCTTGAAATTAATGCAGTCTTTTAATTTGAGGCTGTTGGTTTGGCAAAAGAACTTCAGAAGCAGCACTTTGATGTCTTTTTGTAGCTGAAGAAAAGCCTTTAATTAGGTCACCTAAACTTCATTTTCTTTCAGACTGTTCACTTTCACAATTCCTTTTTCCTTTCCTTCCTTTGATGTTTCAAAATATATGCCAGTGATATTTAAGTTTATTTATTATGCACTGGCATTAAACCTTTGCTATTAACATTTACTTATATGCTTGAAAATTGATTAATTAATTAAGTGTAGAAGGAGAATTATTCATTCATGTTTCATTTAACATTCTACATGCTTGTCACACTATACATATGTTGTACTCAGTAGCAGCAAAAACTGTGCTGCATGGAAAAGGGTGTTATGTCTCCCAGCACAATGGCCGCCTTGGTTTTAATTCCATTTGTAAGTTGAAAATTAATTTTGACTAAGAACGGACCAACTTCTGAGCTGAGTTGCAAAGTCAGGCACAAACAGAGCAGCCTGAACGTGGGAAAAAACTATGTGAAGAATTCTATAGGAGCTAATGCTGGAGTATTTGATTGCATTATCTACTAGTTCTTTATGTATATTGTTGGGGAGGTTCAGAGAAGGAAGGTTTTGTTGATGTGCATGTTTGAACACGCACAGTTTTGATCTGAGAGTTTATACAATTATTCTCATCCAAAGGGGGAGCAGAAACAGTACCAAATGACCTGTCATGTAGTTAAAAGGATGAAATTCAGCCTGTGCAGTGGTACAGACCATTACCCACGCACTGTTAATGTTCTGTATTAGCCGCCCCATACTGAGCACAGTGCTGGTCATGGCTGGATCCTTACAGAGACTGAAATTCAACTCTGGTAAATGCTGATGAATATTTGTAATGCCAGTCTGTGAAGCATCTAATGAATGAAATTAACTGGCATGAAGTATTGAGCGTCTTTTGTGCTTGATCCGCGGGTCCTGGAGCTGAAGAAATGGCTCCATTTGGGGGATGGCGTGTTTGCAGGGAGCTCTTCAGCTAAACCAGAAACGGGTCGTTGTTTTCAGCAGTTGGTTCAGCAAACCAGCTTCTCTTTCCAGGCTTACGCATGGGTACCTGTCTCTCACCTTGCAAAGGGCTGTAGGGACACATGGTACCTCACCTGGTATAATAAAATAAATCAATTGATAGAATGAAATAATCAGTAGGGAAAAATAGACAGGTTTGGGGGCAATAAGCCAGTGGTTTCTATGAATATGGTGCTGTACTGAGAAAAATTAGTGAATTGCCATTCTCCCATCATTTTTAGATCTGTCCTATCTGTTTTTTTTCGCTGTTCTTCAAGGAAATTCCCAGTTTAAAACACAAATAAGGTATGTGTAAGATCAGAATACATAAACGTGTCCCTTTTATGTTCAGAAACATGTCTCCTCGTCACTGCAGTGTTACGTGGCTGTTGTTTTTTATCTCATGATGTGGGGATACATCAGAATATCAGAACTGGGTAGCGAATAGCAGAGTCCCATTATGTCAAGAACAGGTTTCTTAAGAAAGGGAGCTATTTAGGAAAAGTAGCTACATTTGTGCATTATAGGTATAGAAAAGACTTATTAGTCATCTTAATGCCTCTCTTTTTTACCAAAGCAGCGTTGTTCCCTGCAGAACATTCCCCTTGTTCGCTATAGCTTTTAAGTAATCCAGATGGACAGAAAGCCATTGTCACTACAATGAAACAAAAATCTAACAAAGAACAGGATCACAGCACCGTGTACTGAGATTTTAGTCAGGTGCATGTGGTGAGCAGGAAAGCATTGAAGTTTTTGTGTCTGTAGGAGATGCAGAGACAGAAAGTGAAGACGTCAGAGTGTGATCAGGAGCAAAATGTTCTTCCAGTAAGTGTTTTTTTACACGAAGAATGATGGGGGAGCAGGGGAAGGGGGCAGTCAAATACGAGATGAGAAGAGTGACATATAACAGAGAAGATTTTGTGATCCACCCTTGGGGAAACTTTGGCAGAAAAATCTGACACCTGATAGATCATCTGGTACATTCCAAAGGGGGAAAAATGTGTTCTTGGCAGCTTCTGTAAACACCTCGGAGATAAGAGTTGCCTCTGGCTCAGGATGGCGTGACGGTATTGAGAAAGAAGGGAACTCTTGCAGATGCAGGGAAAGTCATGTGAATCTGGTAGTGGAATGTTAACGGTCTCTTTCAGTGCATCATAGGTTGAAACTGAAGACACACAGTATGTTACATTTGTTTTTCCTCTTCTCTCATGCTTTGATTAGACTACACAAATAGAACCATATTAATTGTATGTCATCTTACCGTCTGCAATTGAAATTCAAGGCTGTAGCTTGCAGCCTTTTGACTGAGAGGCAAAAGAGCTTCTGGTAGTGCCTGTTTGTAAAAGAATTTACTGTCCTTGTTTTTGCAAAAAGATGTATTTTTTCCCCCTAATTTTAAAAATTTCAGCAGTCCACTGAGTTATTTTGTTGCTCAGTGATATTTTTTTCTGCTGACAGGTGATGATTGAAAAAGAATCTCCTGCACCAAAAGGTATTCCTAATACTCATATTATTGGTAAACCGAGGTCAGGTTCAGTTCTGTACACTCTGAAAAATCAATATGTGTAATGGAAATTTTCCTAGAGGTTTAGGATGATTGTCGTCATAACTTCTTTTGCCATGAAAGAAAATGAGTCTAGGCCATACACAGAGAAGATGTGGAAAAATAGTACGTCTTTTCTAGCATAGATTTTGTGCGAACTCTTTAGAAGATGGCTTTGGAAGTACTGGAAAGTAACTCTTACTGGATGCAAGGGAACGCGGCAGATCTGTTTGCCAGCCCACACAAAGATATGGGTCGGTTGTACAGTAAATGTTCTTTCTTGTAAAGTAATACCATGGAGCTTCTAAAATTCCTGTGTGCTTGACATATTTGTACTCTGAATACTAACTTTTGTTCGTAGCATGCTTTTATTTGTATTTTGCGCTCTAGGATGAACTAAGATTAGACTTGCATGTCTGGGTTCTTGCTAACTTTTTTGTGTTTTGTGCAGCCCTTCATACCTGTGCTAAAAGACAGTCCAGTGAAGCGGGTTTTGATCTCCAGGGCACAAATAGGTAAAGCAAGACCATTTTCAGACAGCTGCACTGAGTTTACACCTTTGCCAGAAAATTGTTGAGAGTTCACAAATTGAAAAGGTGTGAAAACCTGTTGGGTGTAAGATAGTCAAGAGTCCCTGACTTGCTGCTGTCCTGTCATGAAGCCAGCATTTGTACACTGCTCAAGTGGGTATGAATTTCTCCTATTCAGACTTAGTAGTAATTACATACAGGATGTCAGACACTTCACGCAGTCTCAGTGTCTGCACCGATATAAAAGACAGTAGAGGATTTAATTTGTAATCAGCATTGATGTGTCTGATTTGTAGTACGACCTTGAGTATAGATTGGTAACCCCTACCCAGGCTTTTATCAGGCTTACCTCAAGTAGGCTCACTACCTAAAGCTGTGTCTGATAGGTAACTTTGTGGTAGTCACTGTAAGACTGTGTGAATCTGTAATTTCTGGACTCTTTTGATAGCAGCCATGGTTAGTGAGATTCTGTGAAATAAATAATCAACAGTACCCTTTAGTTCCTACTTGCTTATCTCATTACTGATAAGCTTGGCCACTTGGGACCTTGTAACTAATAAATCATTGACAGCAAAACATAAGAGTATCTGCCCAACACAGAGGTTCTTTCATCTTTCGTGAAGGATCTGTCATCTAATTGACACCTTTAGTCTGAAGTTGCTGAAACCATGTTGCTCTTAATAAATGTTAACTAAGCATTAACCTGTCATTGATCTGCACGTGTTAAGGAAAAGCAAAGCCAGCACGCTGTGGAGCACTTCAGATTTGCATTTTGCGGTAAAATGCTCTGATTTTTGCAGAATAAAGCAGCAATGCTCACTGATATGCAAAATAATTCCCATATATCATCATTGGCAAATAAAGTGGTATAATTGAAGGACAGGCTGCTTTCAGGATAGGATGGCTGCTAGTTTGGTCCTCAGGTGTCGTCCAAGTCCTAGACTGTTAAGGGATAGCTGGTGTTACTGGTTGCTCTACTCACAAAATCATTTCATCTTTTTCTTGGTGTTCTAGGGGGTCCTGAACGTCCTGAACATCTGTTGTTCTTCCTTTCTTCCTTCTGCCATCTCTCTCCGTCTTACCAGGGGTTTCTGTTACACAAACATTTGATTCAGCATTCAACACAGGTAAGGGGAAGAAGTCTCTTGGAAACGTTAACTGGGTTGAAGGCAGAGAAGTGTGGTTTTTCTAGAGAGCATTAGCCACCACTGAGATAGAAATTCTGAATTCATTCTGAAAAGGCTGGCTAGCCGCCCTGCTGCCTCTCTGAATGAAAGCAGGGGAAGCTTCCAGTGGCAATGGCAGTTTTTACCTTACAATCTATTACCAGTTATGCTTACAAAATAAAATGGAGACCTCAGCCTAAACTGGCAAATGTTTCTAGAACAGCTGTGCTGAAACATACAGCCTACTGGCAAACTGTGGGGCAGCTGTATGGCAAAATGGGCTTTTTTTGCTCTGTCTTGTACCGATTTCTTCAGAGGAATAATTTATTCCATTGTAACAATATCCACAATAAAGCTTTTGCAAGCATGACTGATAAATGTTGCAACGTCATACTCTTAGCCGGTGTTATTCTGAAGGGTCTAAAGGTTTTGTTATACCTGTCGTTATTACTGTTACTCAATTCTTATAATCTGTAAAACAACTGGGAATGGAGAGAGGAAGGGAAAGAGCAGAAGGGGGCTCGCAGTTGCGCTATTGTAGCAGCTAGTAAGTTAGTTTAATTTTCTGGCTCCCTCTGTATCACTCTTACTTGGTTAAAGTGCTGAAGAGGAAGATGGTTGTGAAGTGAAGTATGATATTTAAGGAAATAAGCTGTCTGTCGCCATTAAGAGTGTCTTGTTTTTCATAAAGATTCATTCCACTTAACCACAGAAGAGAGACTTTTAATTAGACTTTTGAATCCCATTAGGAAAAACAAATACCAATACTTAACTACTCATATATGACACGATGGAAAATTGCTAATGTAATTCGATTTTTAATAGTGTTAATGACACTCATTTCTTATTAATAAGAATTAAACCTAATGCAAGACTGTATGAAAAATTGTTACTGCCTGCTTTCCTACCCTTAAATGTAAAGCAGTCGTACGTGCTCGAGGTCGGGTTTTTGCCGTTGGGTGAAGTCAGGTGGCGCTGTGGGATTTGGGGTCGCTGGCGCCTACCGGGCCCCGGCGGGCGGATTTCCGAGTGGATCTACTCAACAGCTAGCGTTTTTTAAATGTAGCAAGTGGGCTTTGTACTCTTAGAACTACTGCAGCAAGCATTAAGATGCTGTAAAAGAGAACAAAAATAAAACCTGAAGCTCAACATTGACAGGAAGTCGGCTTTAACCAGTCAGGTATAGGCGCGCTAATAAATAGCTGTGGAAAGGTTTTTTGTTAAAAATCTTGCCAAAATTTGGCTAATGGAGGAAAGTATGCTGATAAGTGAGGAAATGTCATGATGCAGTTATAAAAAGAAGTCTGGGCACCTCTGCTGCGGTCAGTGCTTCAGAAGTGACCTTGTTCAAAACGTGAAGCATCTATATCAGGTAGCACATCAAAATGCTTTGTGGAAACAGCCCCAGGCCTTGGCCTTTCAAAATCCAAATCTGGGCTGCTGGAACATGAGCGTAAACGCAAACGAGTTGTATGATTCTAGCAGTAGACTAAGTAGTAAACTATATGCCAGTGTAGAAGAGAAGATGAATAAAATTTGTAGACATTTGTACAAATAACTTGAAACGTGAGCATAGCTACAAATTAAACTTCATTGAGATGCTTAAAAATTTGGTTTCTAGATAGCTTAAAGAAAAGTGTAGTGTTTGTTGTGCTTCTGCATAGGAATACAGATATACTAACACCTCAGAAAGTCAATCGCTGCTTCAGAGCTGAAGCACACACTACGTGTATGGTACATGTACGTGTATTCAGGAATGCTTTTTTGAGATTTTTATCTCTATGCCGTTCCTGGCACTTTTTACTTAAAACTTGAAATTTTTTTAGATATTTAAATAACTATATTTCACAGTTGATAAAAATCAAACTTCATTACTGACTC
This sequence comes from Theristicus caerulescens, assembly GCA_020745775.1. Classification (NCBI taxonomy): domain Eukaryota; kingdom Metazoa; phylum Chordata; class Aves; order Pelecaniformes; family Threskiornithidae; genus Theristicus; species Theristicus caerulescens. The sequence goes on along the minus strand of CM036568.1, from coordinate 20,345,207 downwards.
TTAATAATCTACACTATCTTTACAAAATATTGAGTGCATACCCTTACTCATTAAAGAAATACAAAATGGTATTTTAAATTGTTTCTCTGGGAGTGCTATCATAAGAAGGAGGTATATGGATTAGCTGAGTGGTTTTAGTTTAAATATTAGGAGTCGCTTCTTTTCTTTACCTTCAGTGAGAGCATTAGGTTTTTTTACATTGTCCTAACTCTTGAAGCCCAGTTTAGGATCCAAGCCTAACAGGGAACTTTCTGGGAGTTAAACTCAGTAACCTGGAAAGCGTAGCCCTGTAATACCTGTTGTATTTGCACAGACACAAATGCAAGAGACACAAATTAGTCAAGAGGATTTTTAAACACGTTCTCCATTTATATCCAAATCCAGGCTTTACATGCCACTGTCCAGGCAAAACTGCATGAAGCTTTTTTAGAAAGCAAAAGCGAAGCACTCTGCAAAAGAAACCCCGATACTGTGCTCCTGTTTCTTTCCAGCCTAGTGTATCTCTGTTCCAGAGCCTGCCATTACTTTTGCTGTATTTTCTTTGTGACAGAACATTGCATTCAGGCCCTTAGGCTGCCTTTCATCCTGGCATTCAATAATAATGGACAGCGTGTAAAGATCTGTAATCAAAAGGTAAACACTGCAGCATTGTGTACAAATAACTCTTGAGATATTTATCATGAAAGACATCCAGGTTAACATTTTAGCTGGGGACACTAGGGAAAACCTGCCTGGTGGTGAGCGAGTTCCTTTTTTTTGCTTTGTTTGGTGGTTAGCTGTTTCCCAAGCACATTCAGCTGTGTGAGCTCGCAGCACAGAGCTGCTGCAGGAGTGAAGCCATTTTAACGTGACAGCTCTCTGAAATCCATTCACTCCTGGTTTCTCCCTGTTCTTGTCCTGATCCCCATTTAAGCAGCAGATGATGGGGGGGTTCTACAACCTTGTCTAAACATAAATGTTGTACCACTTTTGCGATACTCTGCCCTGGCAGCAGATGTAGTTATCCTGGTATGGGCACACTTCCCTTACATAACCCTTTCCTGTATGACAAAAGGAATAAGCCGTATGGTGTAAGGTGCTTTCTCGAGGTCCCTTTATTGCTGTGCCATATGTCCTTCTAAGAACTACACCCTAGCTTAGTTATAGTTGGTGATAGTATGAGTGTACAGGCAGAGGAGACAGCTGTCTAAGGAAAGGAAAATACAAGAGCCAACACAAATCGATGTAGATAAAGCAGAGTGGTAAAAAGCAAGGGACAGCAGAAGTTTCTTTGTCTTTGCAGAACTATAACAAAATCTGCATCAGCTGTCATGGTTTAAAGGCCATGTGTACAGACCCACTGAGCTCCTGCTGCAAGCCCCGCTGGCAGAGCTTCGGGGCTGCTTTGGGTCTCACCTGCGCAGAACAGACTGCTCTAGAGCTCTGGACAGTGCCTTGGGTGTAGGGAGGGACCACAGGGACGCGCTGCGGCCGCACGGTGAGTCTCCTTATCAGGCACATTCCTTGGATGTGCCACTTCTTTACTGAAGACAGCTTCATGGCCATATGACACTCTCTGACAACATCTGTCATTACCCTCCTCTTCATCATGTGAACTTACGTGGGGGCCCTCAGCACCACCACTCATGGAGGCCAGTAATAAACAAACGCAAGCAGAAGCAGCTGTTGTGTAGTCCTGGCATTTGCAGGCCTCTGAACCCAGTTTAACTTTGTCAAAACTTTTGAGCCTGTATAGAGACTTGCAGGAACCCGTGAATCCTGTCAGACTAACCTCCTTCTACTTTAATATGGGCTAGGCCCCTAGGAGCCAAGCGGGCGGTTTGAATTTCCCTGGTAAGTTACATATAAGCCCAGATTTTTGGAAGTTTCTGTTTCTTTTTTGATGCTCTTAGATATTGCTGAAATAAAGCCATATGAAGAAGGTTTGCATCTCTCACCACGGAATCACAGAACGGTATAATTTATCTTATCATTTACTTGAACTTGGATTAGATGCAAATATGAAAGAATAAAGAAAGTGAGAATGTAAGTCTTTTTTCCAGTCTTTCTGTTTTGCTCCTCTGGTCCTTCAGCCCTTATGTGCATGATAAAGTGAGCGGTCTGTACAAAAGGTACTTAGGCCACGGACAAAACACCAGGTTAACTTATGACAAATTGAGCTGTCCCAGCTACAAACGCATGATTCAATTCCGAAAAGTGATTTAGCTTGGCCCCAACAGTAGCAAATGGAGTCCGGTGCTCTCTAATGCCTGCCTCTGTACGCAGCCTATTTCTTCAGCTTTCCAACACGCTGTCTGATCTCTTGTACACAGCTGCTATCGTGCAATTTCCTGCAAGTATTTCAAGACTTAGTTGTCCCTTTTTGTGCCTGTAGCATTAATGACGCCTGGAGGAAGCAGGCTGGACCGGGTGGCGTACCGATGGAAGTGGGGAAGCTGGGTCGCGCTCTGGCTCTGCCTCCCCGCCAGCATGCTGCCTGGCAGCCGAGCCTCCTTGTACGTGATGTACTTGCGACGAGGGGAGAGCAGGATATATGCCCTGAGCAAGGTGGAAGCAGGGAGAGAATGGTGGTGTTCCCAGGGCTTCTCAGGCAGCGGGGTGAGAGCATTGACATGCCATTAGCCTCTCAGGATTGTGTCCAGGCCATCGAATCTTATTTGAGTATATCATTGTTATGGCTTTCCTTTCAAGGTTTCCTTGGCTTCCTGTATCTCCTGTTTTGTTTTCAGATAAAGAACTGAAATACCATGGAGACAAACTCCTTATAAACACCAAGCAGACAGGCAGGTCAGCCAGTTTTCAGCACATTATTTTACATGACATATTGAGTAGGAGCATAGTGAAGGCTGGCAAAACATCCAGTTTTATTGAAGCCAATCAATTGTCTTATGCTGTGGATAGAGATGATTCTGTTCATAATAAAAGAAGAAGAAGCTCTCTGAGAAACCAGAAGTGACATGCCGTGTGATGTCTCTCTCTGTTACAATTTGAAAATCAGAGAGATTATTCAATTATGTTCTCTCTTTATCTGTGATGTTTTGAACAGTAGCAACTTTAATCTGCCTTCCCATACCAGATTTACCCCTCTTAGTCGGAGAATACTAACTATTTCATCATTAATTAACAAATCGAAGTTAACAGGACTACTTACAAATTAAAACAATACTCACTAAGAGTAAGTCTGGGTGAGTCACATTCTTATTTTTAGCCTGTTATAAAATAAAAAAATAAATAGAAAACATTTAATTCTCATGGCAACCTGTTGGTGACAGCAAAGTTACATTTAAGTGCAGTATGCATTCAAAAACAAGCAGAAATACACCAAGCTGAGCCCTGCATATTCTCAGAGAGAGATGGACTCAACAGATTTTCATTAAATTGCTTAATTATGTTTATATAAAAAGCACCTGGTTTCTTCTAGTTTTAAAGTGACTGTCTGACCCAGCAATGCCTTGGCTAAGTAAAACAGCGACTGCGAAGAAAGTTGCAGATGCCAGGGTGGGGGGAACGCTGTTGTTTCTTTTAGGTAGGAAGAAAAATTCTCATTCAGAGAGCAAATTAAACCTCATCTTTCAAATGGAGTCACTGTGTTGCCCCACTTTGTGGGCAAACGAAATCACTGTGATCAGGTGTGGGCATGAAATAGCACTTAATGTTGTTGATTAGCTCTAACTCACCTGTTTCTTAAAGCCCAGCTGGGGGGTGGAAACTGCTCCTGTCGTGCTCCAAGCCTGAGAAGATACAGGACCCTCTTGGAAGATCTGAGTGGTCACCTAGAAGGGGAGGATTCAGGTACTGTTATTTACTTGCCTAGGTAATATCTTGTAGAAAATTGTCCAAATGTGGATCCAGTTAATTGGTAAAATAAGTTAGGAGGATTAGATGTGGGTCATGTTTCTGCTGAGACTGGGAAGGAGACCAAGGCCTCTCTACTTAAAATTGTTCTAGTGGAGAAACTCTGCCCTCTGCACTATTGAGTTCAATGGAGTTTAGAGAACCACAGTTGTTCACTCAAGTGTTTATTGAGGCCTGAGATGGCACCAACAGTCAAATACTGAACAAATGTGATTGCTTTGGCAAGCCTGGCTTGATGTTTGAGTGTTGAACTATTTATAATTTTATTAATAAAGCTCCTTCTCCCCTCTTCTTTCCCTTCCACCCCCAGCAGAAATAAGCTGTTTTGTTCAGACCCACTGAATCTAAGCAGGATGCCAGGAGTGAAATCCAGCTAAAACACATCTACAAAAAGGTTTATGCAAGCTACTGTGAATAGAAAACAGTGAATTTCATAAAGCAGTAGCTGAGTCATGCTAGTTGGCTATAGCTTGGATTATTCCTACCTTTCTGCAGATAAATGGATCGCAGTGAGTGTACTTGGAGTTAAAATTCATGATGAAAGAAGTAGGAAAATAAGTAATGAAACTTAGACTTGTTTGGGGATTTGTTTTCTTTTTTTTCCTGTATGTGTGCAAAGATACACTATTGTAAGTGGCAAAAATCAAGTGATTTGCTCCTTTAATTTTGTCTGATCAGCTGTAACTCTAGATTATCATACAGATTTCCTGGAGATGAATCATTCAGTCTGCTTAAAAAATGTGAAATGATTGATACCAATTTTCTGTTGAGAAAGCCATGTTTAGTTAAACTGCAAGCTTCCCCTAATGAAATAATCTGCCAAAATCTGGGCTGTTGTCCACAAAATGCAGAGAGGCTGAAAAACAAAGCATGTTGATTGCTAGCAAAGACCTATTTTCACTGTCAATCAGGGCTTTTTATTTCAAGCTGGACAAAACTTTTAGATGTGATTTTGTAAGCCTTTTGCAGCAACTCTGGGGCATTTCAGGAAACTCGGGGATGGTTTATCAGGAAAAAAACTTCACCCCAGATTTTGTCATTTTTCATCTTCTTTGTGCAAGTTTGAGCAGATTCAGTTGTGTGTTTCTCGTTCCCGGAAAAATAGCGTTTGCCCCCATGTTCTCGCTTTGCTAGCCCTGCTCTAGTGAGGCATCTACAGAAATGAATTCAAGAAATCGGGATATTTTTGCATCACCCTGTAAGCCATAGTACCACTCACTGTCTCAGGAGGAAAAAAAGGGTGAAAGGCTTCCATTTTCCTCTAAGGATGGGAATTTTGGAAACCTTTAACTGACGTATCAACACGCCTTCGGTGCCTTTATCTTATTCGAACTGTAAACTGCATTTTGTTGTAAGAAGCCTGTGTCTCAGCTTCATTCCTAACTAATGCATTGTCAGGAGAGCAGATGGGAAAAGTTACAGAGATTTGTTTGTTTTTGCCAGAAAAAAATTGCAGGTTGGTTTAAGAGATACTGTTGGGCGAGGATTTGCCAGCAAGGCATTTCTGGAGTGATACCCCCCACGCTTGTGAGACAAGCGGAGCTGGCGCTCTCTAGCTTGACTTTGTGTCGGTGATGCTGGGCGATATTCTTTCCTTGTGGGTAACCTGGACAGAGGCTGTGTCTTAACACAAGAAACACATTTGTTTTGAAAAGAATTTGTAGATTCAAGGTACTGTAAAGCTGTATGAAATTCTCCTGTGAACATTGCATATAAGCGGAAGGTCTTCGATAATCACTTAAGTTACAAGCAAAACTTTATCTAGTTCTGTTAACTAGTTCAGATTTGTGATAACACAGTAATGATGGCAACTTTTCATCGAGTCTGTCTTGACATTTTCTGTTATCTCTTTTGTATTCCCGAGGGATGGAAATATATCCCTTCTTTTCTCTGGGTTTGTAATAAGGAACGGTGCTGTCTGAAGAACTGTTGCTGCGCACTCTAGTAATTCTAGTCCTCTTTGGGAACTCGAGGGGAAACCTGAGGTACCAGATTTGTCAAGCACTTTTCATGTAATAAGCTTTTTCTCAGATTGTCAAGTGCTGAGGATGACTTACTTCTTTGATTAAGAACCTTTTTAAAAGGTGCAAAGTCTCTTTCTGTCTCATAATTCTCACTTGCACAATTGGTGTCTTCCTCCTGTCCCCCTCCCTCCTCCAGCAGATGAACTGTTCTACTAAAAGGCGAATTTAGTCATCATAAAGGGACTTTTGTAGTCGTGATGGGGTAAAGCAGAACGTAAAGATGTAGATGTTCCTATGTAATGGGGAACTGTTTAAAGGAGGATTGATTGCTGAAGCAGATTGCTGAAGCAGAAAGCTGTTAGTTCACACAGGCATACATACGTAAAGAGAAAATATATGTATACGTATGTATAGCTTTGTCAGCGTGATACCGACTGATGGAGAGCATATAGACGTTAAATAGACACCAACTTGGAGGGCTCACTGGAATGTGAATTACTAGGAAATCCAGCTGCCCGTCGCAAATGCCGTTATGCTGCCCCTCCTCATGTCCTGTTGTGATGTGACACTGCGCTACATCACAGCATTGACACTACACGACACAGCAAAATGCAACGTAATCTACCCCATTGCATCTGGAAGAGGAAAAATAAACATTTGCTGTCTATCAGTTTGGATAGCAAGTCTCTTATCAGCCTTTACAGTGTCTGTAAGCGGGTTAAGAGGGTAAGTGTCCATGGTTCGCTAGTTCAACGCGTCTGTGCTGATAACGCAAACTAATGTGTGGCTAAAGCTCCTAGCAAGTTATTTCTCTCTGTGTTGGAGCACTGTACAGTGAGCTGGAGGTGCAAACTCTGACAAACAAACATTGGTTATAGCTACAAGAAGAATTATCACAGCCCATCTAAATGTAGACTATATTCATTGAAGCTGGTTTCTTTTGGCAGATTCTGGTAGTGGGGGAATTGCAGATAAATGTTCTTCTCTTACTTCTCATTGCACTGTCTGGCAGGTAAAATAGACAATTTTGCTTAATTCTTAAATTCACAGTTGTACCACTGGATTCTGGGTCCCTGCTCCTGTAACCTAAATGTTCTGGCAAGGGCTGGCATGGCCGCTGGGGAGACGGAGGACAAAGGGAGCCCAGAGCCGGGAAAGCCTCCACTCCTCACTCCCGCTCCGTTAGCCGGCGAGGGAGAGCATGGGCTCTGCAGCTTAGGTGGTGGAGCTGTGTTTGGCTGCTAGTCATTCCTAGCTGACAGAGAGGAAAGCAAAGCTATGAGGAACTCTGAGAAAAGGTAGCAGGGGTTTTTGCCTTTTGAAAGGGGGACAGTAAATGTGTTTTACTCAAGACAGCTGGCATGCAAGCGTATGGCTCTTTGCCTGTTCTTCATTCAGTGCTATCCTGGAGAGTGGAAATTCATTTTGAAATAATGTATGAAAGTCAGCTCTCGTGTACATGTTGTTAGCAAGGTTCTTTGAGTTACAGAAGTACGGTGGAGCTGTACGTTCAGCGCAGGACATTAAGCTCTGGGTGGGTTAGGAATTGTGTAGTTGAGGCTGTGTTCCTACAGAAGGCTGCCTGTTAGGCAAGAGTTTGGGTGGGACGTGGAGGAGAGGGAAGCAAAGGTAACCTGGAGGGACAACGAGTCATCTTTGCATTCTCCATTTTTATTTGCAGAATGTATCAAGCTGAGCTTGTGTGCGCTGCCAACTGGATGCAGCCTGGGCTATGTTCCTGTTCCTGTCACTGATTTATTTCAACAGAAGTTTCTGTGTTTCGCTAGGTGTGTGTTGAATATTTGAGGATGCTGTGATGCCTACTGTGTGAATATGATACCGCAAGTTGTTTTCCTAGCGAGAGAACCTGGAGAAGGTGTTTGCATTTGAGCAGAGCATGATTCGTCTGTGTTCTGTAATACCAGAGCTGGTTGGTTGGTTTTTCCAGGGTCTCAAAACCAAGAGATCATGCAAAAGGAGTGTGGGAGTTGCTTTGTCATTTGTTCTAATCCAGTTTGTTTCCTCCATCTTTAATATATTTTATTGTGACCCAGATAATATAAAGGTTGTCTTGGAAATGTCCCATTGGCTGATCTGGCAAGGAGCAAAGGTGTGTGAAAGTGCTTTGTAAAGCAGCATAACTGGGCTTTAGTGGCAAGGAACGACAGACTTGGTTCTGCTCCGGCATCTGCCAAATCAAGTAACTGAAACTCCTGTTTATTACACAGCATAAAAGAAATGGAATAATACTGTTAGAGTGTTATCAAGGGAAAATGACTGCACCTCACTGAAGCGTGACTGTGATGGTGGGGAATTACGCTGCTAAAGCATACCAGTCTTGTAGCATAATCACTAAAACATATACTCTGTGGTGTTCTTCGTAAAGGCTTTATTGCAGATCCTCTTGTATTAACATACTGTCATGAGGCCAAAATCGGCATTGTCTTTGTGCGGAGCATTCTGGAGGGGAACCATACTTTCTCCTGCCCCTTTATCTTGGGCTTATAAATGAAAAAGCACTTAGTAGGATTTGTAGTCCTCATTAAATGATTGTGATACTGGATTTATCTTGTCCTACGGGTAAAAGCTGCTTGTCCTCTCCATTTCTTTGCAGAGCTGTTCAGATGAAGCACTCCCAGGACAGAGCAAATGGGCACGGTGGTAGAATTACATTCTGGAGGGAATGAGACAAGACTGTTACAACTACTTTGCTGCTTGTCATAATAGCTAGCTGAGTAGTGTGGGTAGGAATGCGGCTGGCGGCCACTTTTACATGTTTTCTGACCCAGAATCTTGCCAAGGGCCAGTCATTCACTGTGAAAATTAAAGCCCCTTTGACAGCGTCCTGATAAATGTTGTTTTAATGGCAGCAATCCATCGATGCCCGTAGCTCCAGACCACTTCTGAAGTCTCCTGTCTTATTACTCCTAGTGCGGGATGCCAGGTGATACAGTGAAGATGTATTGACTTCCTGCTAGTTGAGAACACCGTTCGTATTTACATATCATTAAACTTTTTTTGGGGAGCATTTTTAAGTTGTGCCCTCAATTACGCATTTAACCACTCACTGCAACAGCTTCAAGGAAAGGGCCTCACTTCGCTACTGGAAAATAAACATGACAGTGTGTGTATTTAGCTGTGAATTGTTAGGATGGCGTTCTCTGTGCTCTGTGGCTTTAAACGGGTGAGCGGGGACAGTGGCGATGCAGCCTGGAGCCCTGGCAGCCATTTCACCTGCAGCTCAGCGTCCTGCTGCAAAATGACAAGAATGCTCGCTGCTCTTTCATAGAGACTAAGTGGTTTTGGTGGTTTTATTCCCCTCATGAAAAATGAAGGGCGATTGTCTGCAGAAATATGATTTCCCTATGCACACAAAGCAAGAGAAGGTTCTTTGTTTAGTGTCTGCTTTGCTAGGCAAACCCGTCTGATTGCAGGCTCTGTTACATGGGGCAGCTTGCTGGGGAAAGTTTCTGGGATCATAATATAAAAAGCTAGAGAGGTATGATGCTAATAGGGAATGATTTACTGTTGGGAAGGATTTTGTGGTTCCAGTGCTGCTCTGACATTTTCACAAATAGCACCGGTACCAGCACAGGCCAAGGAATGCCTTGCACTCCCGACTGCGAGTGCCGGACCCTTGAGCTAGGTGGCCAAGGTCATCTCAGGTAAGGAGCCCACTAAATAGTTGTCTCCTTTCAGTACCACCTCTCTTTTGAGAGAGTGTGGGGAGAAGAGCTGTATGCATGAAAGAGAAAGGGCGTTTTTTCCGTTGGCAGGACTCTGACTCTCCCATGTTGGATGATAAAATGAGAGGTTTATTTTTCCCCCTCTTGTCTGAACTTGACCGGAGCCCACACATAAACTCTTCAGACTCATAATGGTTTAATTTTTCAAAAGTAAATCTAACCTCCTAGCCATTCTCCTACTCTTCCTGTTTATTTTCTGTGTGTTTCAAAATGAGCCCTTTTCTCTGCATCAGTATGTTCTGCCACCCTCAGTGCTTGGGGCACAAAATGTAAATTTTGTTCCTTCAGAGTTGTCATATAGTCATGATAAATACAACTTGTTTTAAGAGCAGTGAGAATGGAGACTGGGAGGATTGGAGAAGTATGTTATATATTTAAAAAGGCAGTTGACCCACCCCTACCTGAGAAGAAATAGGCAAGTCCCTTGGGAATGCTTCCTTTCCCCTCCCGCTCTGTAGTCTTCAGACAGGCAATACAAGAAACTGGTGATAGTTCTCAATAGCTTTTGATTGATCTTCCCTTTTCCCTTTATCCCTGTTTACTCACTCTGCTTGCACACGCTGATCTCTGTAACTGTTGTAATGCTCTTCCCCTTGGCAGTGATCTGTTTCTCATTCCAGTTCCCTTTTGTCTTTTCCTCCAGGCCTTCTTCCAGTCGTGCTTTCTGCCCCTTTCTCCTTAAAAGTGGATGCACACCAGGGCAAACTGCAGGCAGAGAGGAGCTTACCAGGGAATTCAGACTGGCAGCAGCCTTCCCGCTTGGCTTTCGCCATGCGAGGATTGTTGCTGCCGCTCAAGAGCGGCGGCAGTAGTTGATGCTAAGGTCAGGGGAGACCTCTCCTAACACCTTCCTCACAGAAGCATCAGTAAAGCCCGTTCTCTGTGACTTTTCCATCTTGTTGTTTTTCCACCTCTTTTTTGACCTTTTTCTTGCTCTTTGATGGGGCAAACACATTTAGGGTTTTCCTCTCATCTTAATACAACAAAATTAGCCTAGGCAAACGTGAAGAAGCCAGGGATTAGTCCTATCTGCCAGTGACAATCTAAACTCCAAGTACATTTGTATGAGCACAAGAAATTCCTCTGTCGTTTGTTTCCTCAATTGCAGACAGACACACGCTGTCTTCTCCATGTCTCTCCATGTTTTCTCCATGTTGCTCAAGAAAATATTACAGATGATCTTTTTGGCGATCTCCTCCTCCATCCCTCAGAGATAGGGGGCTGGCTTGGTAGGATGGCCATTTAGCTAGGTCTGAAAACTATGGGACAGCGACACAACTTACGGTTGTTTCTTCCACTTAAGATTTGTCTTGTAACTACTTTCTGGGCTGTTATCTGAAGTACACTGATGAACAGCAGTTTGACTATGTGTGTGCACATCCTTCTAACAATGAGGCATGTGGTGAAAATACAATTTAACCAAGACTATGTTGGTTAGACAGTGATGATTTCGGGTTCCATATCTAAGTACTGGGCAATACGCATGAGGTATAGCTGATGGGAAAGCACGTTAAGATATGTTTTTCTGCTATCGTTTCCTCCATTCCCCACCTGGTCAAAGAATTTTGTCCCTCGCCTGCTTGCAAAGGGCTGTAATAACTCAGAAACCCTGGTGAGCTGGGAAACCTTCAGCCTTTTCTTTTGCCGTCTACAGAGATCTGAAGCATCCCAAAATTCCTCTGGAAGAGTATTTTCGTATGGAGGATTGTTAGCCTCAAGGCTGAAAAGTAGGGTGAATGACAGAAAGTTGTGTTTGCTTGTTTTCAGTGCCAACAGCGCGGTTTTCCCCATCGCTTTCCCACCAGCACAGTATCCAAGCCAGGCGAGCCTACTCGCGTTGACAGGGATTGCATACCGGTGGGCTAATGAAAGAAGGGGGTGTGTCATGCTGGCAGCAGTAGCTCTTAGGGCAAACCTCTATAAGAACAAGGCATTACTAATTTCAGTACATGTTACAAACGTCTCTTTGTGCATCTAATGTCTGTTTTATATATTTCTGACCTTTATTTCACGGCCTTTATCACCATGGTATCTTAGGGCTGAAAGAAGATTTTTTGGCTTTGTAAGCTTTAGATATTGATTTTTCCTGTAACTGTCTCCTCTGATTCAAGGAAAAAAGAGAAATATGTAATTTTAACTAGTGCAGCTCATCACAGCCAGATTCAATATTAATGTACTAGATAGGCATACATCAAATATTACCTTTTAATACCCTTATCAGTGCTTTTAATGCACTGCTTTGTTCTGCAAGCTCAATATGTGGAGGACTTTTTTAAAACTTTTTTTTAAAATAGGATGTTAAATGGCATTTCATGTTGATTCTCAGCACTTTAATAGGTGTTTGCTATCAACAGAAGTGTCCTGGAGGCACACATTGAAACCAGACTGCCTACACCATTTCTTTAACTGGAACTGTGCTCATGCTTCTAATGTGGACATGATATTAATTAAGATAAGTCCTTGGGTATCATATATGAGTCCAGATCTCTGTAAATAGAAATGTCAGTGGTGCTGGCAGTGAGCTGAGCGTGAGGTCTTTTCTCTGCTGCCCACATTACGCTGTGCTGTGTCCTCGGGTGGAGATAGTGGAAGTCTTTGTTTCAGCCTGTTCCTCGAGAAAATAAACTGAGTGCTATCCAAAGATTTGGAATATTTAAAAAGTATTAATCAACCTTCCTAATGGTTGCTATTCAGCTAATCATGCTCAAAATGGCAAATGGTTGTAAAGATGTCAAAGAGGTACCCAGAACACCCACTGTTTGAGCTCTTCCCATTCTCATTAGAATAAGCTCTTATGGCCCAGCTAGTGTAATCATGTGATAAAATACTCAAATTAAGAGCATTTAATAAAAAAACGTGGTGGGGAGCTTTGTTAAGGATCTTTTTAGTGTATTTTTGCATTCATGCTAAGGACATTAGAAATAATTTAATCATTGCCTGATTATAAGAATGTTAGAAATAATGGGATCATTGCCTTATCACACGTGGGCTAATTCAGAGGCTCATTATTTATTTGTCAAGCATTAAGCATCAAATCAATTTGGCTTGATACTTGAAAGCAGGAAATTTAAGATGAAAGTTGAAATGAAGATTAAGAAGTAAGATTAAACCTAACAAGAGCAGAACAATTTTGCTTGCTAGAGTCACGCCTGCAAACAGATAGATGGATAAAGTCAGTCTTAATCTAACGTCTTATGAGGCGGTAGTACATTGTGGAATGAATGGCTTATGGTTTTGGACAGAGTGCTATTTTCAGTGGCTCCGTGTCTTTAGTTTCTGTGTGATCCATAGCTAGGGTTACTTGGAGGTTTTCCAATAAACCTTTTTTACACTTATCCGTCCTTTAATGAAAATATCTTCCTCTTTAATTGTTTATAAACTGAATACTATTATACACAATCACTAGAATAAAATCCATTCTTCAGTACTTTTTGTGGTAAAATGGTTAGGGCTGAGTTTCAAAAGTTCAAAGTTCAGTGGGTTGCTGTCCTCCTTCTGTAGCCGTGTGCGTATAGGTGTCTATGTGGTTCTTTGTTTTTACTACAGAAATGCATTCTTCTGCGTATAAAAGCAGATTCGGAGGCTGAAGGTTCCAGGAGTTGGATGCCAAGCCAAACTGAAGGGGGAGAACAGGACAAAAGATGACTTCTTCAGCGGTGGCTTTGATGGAATTGCATCAGTTTTCCCCTAAGAGTACCTTGGGTTAGGAAGATTTTTACAATGTTATAGAAAAATAGGAATATCAGTGGTAATTATGGAGGTGTGTTCCTCTGCTGCTGTTTCCTGGTGGAATTTTGGTTTGCTGTGTTTGAGGTCTTGATGGTGAGAGAATATGGTTTAAAAACAAGCAGGGGGGCAGAGGGGTGGGGAAGGATCTTGAATTTTGCAAAACCAGTTCCTTTTCCTCTGAATTATTCTGAAGTTCTTTGCTTTGTCTGTTCTGCAGCTTGGACAGCTTATAAGCCGACTTGGCAGTCAGTTTACATCGGTGTAAAAGGCAGAGGAGTCTCTGCTTCACTTCTCAAGCTTCTGCCATTTTCAGTAGTTCTGCAGGATTCCGTGTGTCACCCCTTGGTGAGCGTTGCGGGCATACGCTGTGCCTCCAGTGTGTCATCAGGTGGGCCGAGTCTCAGAAATGAGCTTTTCCAGAGCCATCAGAGCGCCCTGCTGCTGCAAACAGCCAGGTATTGGGCTTGCTTCTGTGGGCTTTCAGACTGCAGACTCTTCTGTGGGTGCGAGGTTTTGCCTGGTGTGCCGTAAGATGCATAGGGATACACGGGTGGGATGAGTCCCCTGCATATTTTATGCTTGCTGAATTAATCTTATTTAATACAAGCTGTCAGACAACATTACTATAATTTATTTACATAACTTGAGGGATTTACTTCACATTAGTTTAACCTTGCAGAACGTGTAATGTGTATTTGTGCCACTGCCCTCGGTTTCCTGGAGTCAGCCTGCTCAAGTGTTTCTCAATTTGTGATTGATTTATCTTCCAGCTGCTAATGTGAGGGGTGAATGTAAACACTGTTGTTACAAAGATCTGATATTTGGAGCTCTCTTTATTGTTACATTTATTCAATTAAATGAACTGCCCTGCCTCGTACTTAATTCAATAACAAATATGTTCTAATTAGATTCTTTTTCTCCTAAAACAATGCATGCAATGTTGACCTTCTTTTATACAAAGTAAAAATCTATACTTTTAAGGGGGAAAACCGGTATTTTGTTCACGCGCTTTTGTGTGTATTAAGAGGCTGAGGGTGTTTTAGTGTATTCTCCCTTGAGACACAGACACCACGACCTGCTGCTTGAAGGTGTTGTGTTCATAGGTGTCCCCACCTCTGATGAAGCATTTAAAATGTCAGTGTCGTAAGAGAGCAGCAATGGATGGGTGCCTGCAGCTGTTTGTTCCTCTCTCTGTGGGCCGCAGTTATTATACAGGGTCTCAATCTGAAGGTTTGTTGCCTTTTTTCTTAAAAAAAGAAAAATCAAAACTGATTCTTCTCTAGCTTCTCCTCCCACCCCAGTTGTCTGCTAAAGCTCTCAGTATTGGATTTTATGCCCAATCTAAGAGAAAACCCAGATCATCCTGCTCTCCAGGCTTTTTGAATTTTGGCATGACGATTAAAATCTACAGGATAGATAGGTGAAATTGCTATTGCATTTAAAACTCTAATATCAAATGCACTTTTATAATTCATGAAGGACAAGCATGGGAAAACTGGACTTCTGCCATGCTGGCTCAGGGGTGGTCTTCTGAAGTGTAGGATTTATCTCCTAAGACAGTAGATCTGGAGAAACAAAAAGGGACTTGTTTTTAAGGAGAGAGGGCATTAGATGGCTCCTGCAGAAAATCTGTTACTTTTTACTGCTCTTGGAGGTCACGAAGCGGAAAGGGACAGAAATAGGTTTTCCATGTGCAGTACTTGCCAAATGAGGGACTGAAAGCGGGATGCTGGTACAGCGTCTCCTTTCCAGAACAGAAAATCCCGTCGCCTCGTTATGGGCCGTGGATAACAACTTTACCTTCTGTGAGGGGGGAGGTCCATTTAGTAAAACCAAGAGGTGGCTTGAAGCTCAGAAGGCTTCTCAGAAGGGAAGAATACTCTCACTGCAACAATAAAAATGAGAAATCACCTCTGCAGTTGTTTCCAATGCCTCAAAAACCTGAGAAAGGGCCCATTTCTGCCAGCGTCTCGGCTCGTCTCACCTCCGCGCAGGACTCGATGCTTTCCCTTCTCCTCCCGCTCCCCCTCCCTCTGCCGAGGCAGCCTGCGGCCTCCAACGGGGAGGGGGTCTTAGCTCGAAGGCAAGACAGCAAGCTTGCCTGAAATGGAAGGAGAAGCAAGAAAGCTGATAAGCTTTTACCCAAACCAGTGTCACTGTGATACAATAAACATTGTCTGCATCCCCATGAAGGAAACCTTTTCTCTTTTGCTGCATAAGGGAGAGGCCAGCTCCTGTTTTCATATATGGCATGAGCAACGAGTGGTTTGTCCAGAGGAAATTTGCCTCTGATGTAGAATTAAACGCAAGACACCTTTTAATGACTTAACTGTAGCACCAACCTGTTATTTCAGTATTTTACAGTCAGATGGTTTCCTTGGCACAGCAGAAGAGGACATGAAACTGGTTTTGGCCTTGTTTTCTGACCCACGTTGTCTTTCTCTCCATGCCATCCGTTCCTCCTTTCCCCCGGTGGCAAGTTCAAGGAGAAGCCCAGGTGTTCAGAGCAAGCTGAAGGTTTTGCCTTAGAAGCATCTGATCGGTTGTATGGAGGAGGAGGAAGATTGAGAGGCAGTGTCTTCCTCCAGCTGCCAAGTGGCAAGGTTTCCTCCTGCCCTCCCCTGCCGCTATCGTAGCCCCCTCTTGGAGATGCTACCCTAAGGGCAGACTAAGTGGAAAGGTAGAAAAATCATTCCAGAATACAAGTGTGCTTCCTTTATGGTTGAAAAGAAATGAAAACTCTTTGCTTTTCTAATTTTGGAACAGCACCTGAATTATGGGGGAGGAGAGTATTTTTTTTAAAAGAAAAAACAGACAGAAATTGAGG
This sequence comes from Theristicus caerulescens, assembly GCA_020745775.1. Taxonomy (NCBI): domain Eukaryota; kingdom Metazoa; phylum Chordata; class Aves; order Pelecaniformes; family Threskiornithidae; genus Theristicus; species Theristicus caerulescens. Next base: position 20,329,086 of record CM036568.1, on the reverse strand, counting down.
GCCAGACACCATGCAGTTTCCCATCAGCTCTGCTAGGGTCAATGCCATTGCGACAGCGCTCCGTTTGATGATATGCCCCATAAAGCTTAGCACCGGGGGAGAAAATAACGTTGCAGGAAAGATATTTATGATTACAATTGCTTAAAGCAATTTTATTGTGTTCTTGTTGGGTTTTACCATATTTGTTCAGTTGCAGCCTTTTCCGTTTATGGAAGTTTCCTTCAGTAGCAGAAATATTGCCACAATTTTGTTTCTTGCAAGTAACTTGTCAGGAAAGATTAATGAAGTTTCTGTTCATCAGGATAGCACTTAAATGCTTAGTTATCCAGAGGTGCACCGCACGATAGTTTTGAATTTCCTTTTTGCATTTCATTTCCTTGTCTTTTCAATTCTGCTTTCTAAGTGTCTGAGTTCATTTTCATTATTTCTTTGTCTGTTCCAGTTAAAATCTTGATTTTCTGTATGTCTTCTATCCACAGTTCTCTAGAGCGTTATTTGACAACAGAATGAAGGAGGGCACTTGCCAAGTCTGCGGCTGGCTGCTGGAGAACAGACTGCTGTTTCCTTCCTTTCTCCTAATGACCCAAAACCTTTTAGCAGGACGCGCCCCAGCTCTTCTCTGCGCACGTCCCCTTTCCTCGGGTGCTGCACGGGTATTAATTACGGTAAACTCCAGCCTTTCCCTTTCAGCTTTTCCAGTGTTTATTTCATTTAAAACACATTAGCTACATATTTCACTGATGGTAATGATGTCATATTCTCCTAATGCAAAATCTGAAGTTCCTAACTTTCTTATTAGAAGAGCGGAAAATCCTCCTTTCGGTGTGGTACTCCCTTGTTTATTTTGAGCATAACGGAAGTATAGATGTATTAGCATACACACGTACTGTGCCATTTACAACTAGATATTGCCTGCTATCTCGTATTTTAGTTAGAAGGCACCGTTGTCTCTGCTGAGCAAAGGAAAGATGGACTTGAGGTATTTTGCATCGTCCTGAAATCGAAAAGACTTCACACAAGAAGAGTTTCTGTGAGAAACCTGTTGTGTTAGGTGCTGAAGCTGAGCGCATAGGCCTGCTGTCAGCTGGGCAACCAGCCCAGGGAAGTGGTTGCTTCTCCCCCTTGTATAGCTGAGCAATTCTAAGAAATAACATAATGTTTCCTGAAACTATGTCACGCTCGCCTCTTATCCCAATATGTGTAGGATCAGTCTGTAGCATCAGTTTTTCTGCTGCTCTGTTCTGCAGCTTTGTGATGAAATCATCTGGAGTATAGCACTTGAAATTGTTTTGTGGAGAGCAATGTGGACCAGGGGCTGGAATTCAAGTAACTACATGGAAAAATCCTTCTTGAACTTGGTCAGTTTTTGGGCAAAGAAGAATTTGGAGAGGATGAGGTTTGTTACCATTGGCCAGTTTTAGAGGAAGCTGCCATTCCTGGGAAATATATATTGGTAGGTTTTATGGTTTTAAGTGTGCTCTAAAGCTTTAGAATTCTTTTCCTCATAGAAGTTATTAGGTTACATTCAAAACTAGGACACGCAAATCACCAGGGCCGATGAATGAAGAAAGTGTAATAAATACAGGTTGAGAATAGAAATTATTAATGTTAAGAGAATACAATATCTTTGTGCAAATACTTAAACTGTAAAACTTAAGGGGATAAAGGAGGCCAGCTAAGGCGACATTTGGGTAAGGGCTGGCGTGGAGAAACTCTCTGGCTTTTGAGATCTGCCTGGGTGAGGCTGGCTAAGGGAAATAAATGTTTCTCCTGTTGCTCGAAGCGACAGTGACGGGCCGTGGTACCAGCAGCGTGGGGCTTTGGTGGGAGGCAGAGTGGCACTGCCTAGGCTTTTCGTTTGATTTTTAGGCATTAGTGGTCAGGGAAGAGTTTTGTAGCTTCTTTCAGTTTTTGTCATAAGTATCTTTAAAAAGTGTGATCATGTTCAAGGTGTGCAACTGTAAATGAAAACAGCTGCTGGTTTGCCCCGTGCAGGGAGGGGGCAGTACCTCGGCTGGAGAGTCCACGATGGGGGCACAGCTGATCCCCTGTCTGTATGAGTCCACTTGCCTTCCAGCTGCGTGCCCTTCCCTCTCCAATTTAACCACTGAGATACTGTGAAACCCTGCTTGAAACCTGCATCTTATATTGATCGTTTCCTTTTTTTTTTTTCCTCTCCTTTGGAGGGAAGATAGTAGCAGTTCAAGGAAGTAGGAAATCAAATCCAGGCACAGGAGATGAGCTGAGCTGTTAAAATTTGATGATAATAGCTGGCGCAGAGGGGAGTGAAGATAAGCTCTTTCTAAGAATAATGGTAATACATATAAGCAAGTCATAAACCGATAATGGTACAGACTCTTGTAGGGGTTGTGTCTGTATATACTGCTGAGGAGCGGCTCCTATTTGCCTTTGCTCTAGGGACAGCCTGGAGGCGAGCCTCCCTCCGAAATGCAGAAGAGGCACAGAGTGTCTCTGCTCCTCCTCCTTAGAGGTCCTGATTTTAATCGCTGTAGGCACATCCTACCTGTGTTATTTGCAGGCTTGACGCTGGAGCAATAGTATCTTATTCAGTGTGTCCTCAGAATGCAAGTTTATAGCAAGATCAAGAGTTTCTAACTGAAGATTTGATTACAGAAAATTAAAGGGAACGTTAGCAATTGCAACTTGGAGGTGATGTTCAAACTCTGAGTGTATCAACTCATGCATTTCAACTTATTACTCTGAAGCCTGAAGTAAATTACTGCCAGATAATAGCTGAGCAGTGTCCAGAAGGCAATTGTCATGTGTATTGCATTTCTGCTCTATTTATATCTTTTTATAATAAAAAAATAACTGCTCCTTCATACTCCTTGTTGCATCTGTTCGTGAATTCTGCCTTAATTTAGGTCTCCGAATTTGCTGCTCCATGTGGAAGTTGGTACCAGATCAGGATTTAAAAGAGAAAGCTCATGGAGGGGGTCACTCTTAAGTGAATAAGGAGCACTGTTGTCCCTAGTTTCATCCTTAATTAGGAGGATTGGCTACTGTCTCTACGAGCATGTAATTTTGTAACATTTATTTACCTGATTATTTCTTCATGTCTCTACCATAGCAAAGGAAAAGGGGTTGGGGCAGTCCAGCTGGCAGTGAGTTCTTGCGCCGACACTGGTAGTGGGATGTAACGCTCCTGGGTTTGCTGCCCCGTGCAGGGGACCCGCTTCCCCAGTGAAGCAAGTTACCTTCTTAAACCGTCGGTGATGAGAGTCTCCCGCTCTCTTTCCCTTCAAAGGCGGACTGTTGAGGACGCTCGGAGTGTTGTGTGGCACTTCGGTTCAGATAAAATATTCCTTTTCAAAATGACGTCATAGCTCCTGGGTGCTATGGGGACATTATTTGGTTTTATGAGGAATGGCTTATTCTATTTACTACTTTGAAGATGTAAAGGCTGCCATTCATATCAACTTCTTAGAAAATAAATCTTGAACAACTTCTTCTGCATAAATGAAATACATAAGGCTGTATTTCTAAGACGTGATGAGGTATGAGGCTATCCTTTTCCTTCTGACTGCTTCTTCAGCAGTTTTTTCTTTCAGTTTAAAAAAAAAAAAAAAGAGAAAAAACCTTCTCTCTTATTTTTACCTGCTGTTCTTTGTGCTGATGTCTAGTTTGGGGTAAGTATAGAGAGTCAGGACATCATCCATGCCTCGCTACAAAAGTCTCCTCATGCTCCCTTTTCCTGAGGTTGTGAAAGGGGATCTTCCCTGGGCGAAGCTTATATTTAATAAGCTTGAATCTTCACCCTAACCGTATCGCCTCCTAAACTGTCCTGCACTTAGTTACTTTCCATAAACATCGACGTTACCTTGCAGAGTTTTTTCCAGTATACTCGTGGGAGAGGTTTAGTTTTGGCTTTGCCTGTCTGATTTTTTCCCTTGGAAACAGAATATGCTATTGCTAAATGTCCGGGTGTGCTAGGCTTAGAATAAAAGCATTGAAGGGCATACGCTCTACTTAGGAAAAAGTTCAACTTTCACATTGGACCGGTCGTGGCAGCGGGAGAGCCATTTAAATTGTTTTTGCTACTCCATTTTCTTATTGTGCCTCATTTGACGGCAGTTTGTTTGCTTCATCGTTCAGATTATATTGAATTCTTTTTTTCCTGTTTACCAGCTGAACACGTTTCTTTGTAAATAGAATATTCTTGCACTCATGTCAATGACTCTTGAATTTTCAGAGTGCCTATTAGAAGTTGCTTTCAGCTGAAGAGGTCACAACAATATCACAGATGCACAGATTGCTACCCGATTAATACAATTATCAACATGCAGAAATTATTGAGTGTTTGCATTTGAATATAGCTTTTATTTTAATGCACAGTTTGAAAAGCATATTTTAAGGAGACAAGTTTGAATTGAAAATGTTCCCAAGGAATGATTTGTATCTTTTGTGCAGATCAAAGCAGCAAAAACCATTTAACGATTTGTCTGTCTTTGAAATCTAATGGGTTTTCTGCATTTCTCTAAATACAATAACTTGACAAAAGTCTATTATTTGTTTTTAATGCTGTAAAAGCCAGTGCTACATTACTTAGTGTTCTTAAGACTTTTACAATGAAGATTTTTATTATGTTGCATATACAAGGAATTATGTTTGACAATTTGGATGCAAACTTGATTTGGCAGCCACTTCAGCGTTCTCACCAATAAAAACATTAAGCATGTCTATTAAAAGTGTTTCTTCTGTAATTTATTTTTCATAAGCTTTCAGCTCTGCCACAAAAGCCTCCCGTCTCTTGCAGCTCATTTTCTGCAGACTCCTTTACAATTTATGGGTGAAAATTCTTTTCACGATTAGTTTGTCCTAAACGAAGGGCCAAGTTCTGACAGTTTCAAGAATAGGCTAGAATTAGACTGGCGCTTTCTGAAGAACTGTAAAACACGTGGAAAAAATTTGATGTACCACAGCATAGCATGGTCCTGCTGCAAAACCATTCTGAAGTCAGTGCGGGCTTGGGCTCCCCGTGGCTGTGCTGGTGGAGAACCTCTCCGGCTCCGTTTCCTGCTCCCGGGTAGATGGCGACTCCAGGAGCCCGGCGGGGTCGCGGCTGAGCGCCTCGGGAAGTGACGGTCCTGGCTACACGTTTCGTTTGCTTACCTGTGTCCTAAGGTAGAATGCAAAACTACAAAACGAGCCTAGCATGAAAAAGTGATTCATCTCAACCACAAAAAAGATTTGCCAATGTGCATTAAGCTGAAGAGTTTCTTCTTTCCCCTACACGCAATAACTGTGGTGAATTAGCCTCTCTAGGTCAATATTAATTTTTATAAGTGACCCTTTTCTTTGGGAAATGATTGAAATAGGACCACGGTTAGGGCCACAGTTTAGAATGTGGTCATCAGTGACTATCATCAGAATAATATAGAGAAAAGTTCTGATTTGTATTCCTGTCCCGTATGCGTGCGTTTATGAGGATACAGAAATATATACGATATATCCATGTGGTCATCTGCACGTAGCTTGTGGGTATAAATATGGTTGTATATTCTGTACACGAAGAATGAAAGAGTTAATTGTGATATATGAAGCTATTCATCACATGAAAAGGGGAAATAAAAAGCCCCCAATATAAAGTTCATGGATGGAAACATTTATTCCTGTATTTCTGGGATGGGGGGAGGTGCAAGTTCCGTGTCCTTATCAGGGTACGTATGTAACGATAAAATACGTAATGCTGCTGTAAATGTTACTGAGCCAATTTTACTTGTGAGGGTGCTGATTTAATTTTGCCCACTGAAGCAGCAGTGTGATTCAAGTGAAACACCTGTATTTGTGGTTACGGGTCTTCTATGGGTAAAGCAGCTGGCAATGAGGATGACATGTGCCTCCTAACTGGGTGAATAACCCTCCCCAAAATTAAAGGAATGCCTTGGTGTGTTTAGCCATCAGCCATTTAAGCATAAGACTCGAGCAATCCCAATCAAATTGATTTGGTCACTTAAAGAGAGCAAGAATGTCTTCTACGGAGAATATTTTGATTTGGCCCACAGGACTATCTTTGTAGGAAAAAACGAATGCGCGCCCCAAGGACGGTGAACCCTTCTACCTCTCACTGCCTTCAACCAACCTCTTTGTTCCTTCATTGCCATAAATACCCAGAAACTCTAAAGGAGTGATCACAGCTTGTCTAAAAAAATCCTCTGACTTATTTGTACCCTTTTCGTCTCTTGCTATATTCAGACAGAATATGTGTTGACTTACAAGAAGGTTTGACAGGACTTTGAATGTTAAATGTAAGGGCTTTTTTTAAGTTAAATCATAAATCATGTGTTTGCCTCAGAAATCTGCCATTCAGAGTTCCTTAGTATAAGTTATGATGGTTCTATTGGGAATAGATAAAGAAAGATGAAATGCAACATTTGGATACTGGAAATGTCTCAAATATAGAATGCTGCAAATAAGGAAATCACAGAGGCTGGAAAACTATTCAGAATATGCAGCTGAATAATGGAGTCTTTTGTGCAGATAGCAATGGTTTTTTGGATATCCTACTGATAGAAACGGACATAAAATGTATTTAATAAATGAGCAGTTAGGAACCCTATCCAGTGCTTTGGCTAACGGGTCAAAATTGCAATGAACTGTGCTTTATATGTCTGCCTGTCTAGAAAGCGATAGCATGGTAGAGAAGTGAAGCTTGACTATGGAAGCTTGACTGTTGCTTTGCTTTGCATGGGGTAGAGGGTGACAATTTTAATTACCAACCACGATGGTCTGCTGCAGCCAGAGCGGCTGGAGAAGACAGAGTAGCAGAGGGAGCTGGGGACCAGGTGGTTCCTTCCAGGCCTTTCCCCGACTCTTCAGCCCCACATCTTCACAGCGGCCAGGGCATCGCCCTAACGCACGGGGCTGCAAGAGCGTGCTGCCTACGCGTGTCACTGAAGTGCATCCTCCTCGGTCTCCTTTAGAAGAGGAGAAGAATGAATTTGCGTAGAATATTTTAAACTTCAGGGAGAAAATGCTCTGCTCGCTGTGCGCTTCAGCTGGTTGTCTTCTCTCAGGGTGCTATTAGAGGATCCTACTCCTAGTCCGACTTGTGGAAGGCGACAATCTCATGATTTCTAATTTTACAAAATGTCAATAACAGAGTACTCTAATAAATGAAATTTATTGATGATCACCTTTTCCTCCCTGTTACAGCATGTTTCAGCTCAATTTCATAACAATTTCTGGCTTTAATATTAAATGTCAGCTACGTCTCCAGCATCCACCTTGTTCCTATTATCCACTAATCTTATTTTTATAAAGATCATTCCTGATGCTTTGTACATTTGTAGGCTTTGTACATTTAGCCAGTGATCAAAGTTGTATAACAATAAGCTATAGTTTCACATGAAATAGCTTAAATCTATTCAAGGTATTAATATCATTTGCTGATTAATTTGCCAATTCATTCAGTGCTCATTTTTTATCAAATAAGTAATATCCACCAATCACTCAAACACTCTCACATTTCTACTTAGCTCCATTGATAAAGCTAGTGGAATAAAACAGTGCAGCAAATTGAATTTGTTTATGCGGGCATTGGGTCTGAAATTGGGGGAAAATAGTTTGACTGTCGAACTATAGCATCATCTGTATTCGTAGGAGGGAGCACTTGTCTTCTGGTTCGCTGCAAAGTGAATCGGACAGATGGAGTTTTCAGGGGAATTGTGAAAGGGATTCTCTGCGTCTGCCTGGAGGTGGTGTCAACGTTCAGCTTCTCTTATGAAAATGAGATCAGATGATGGAGAAAACAAATGTTGAGGAAGAGAAGAAAGGAAAACAGGCAAATGTCCCGTGGCTGCTGCTTTTCTCCTCGTGCATGTAAACCAAAATAACCCCCCAGAACATCTTGGGGGCTGAGGCAGTGGCGTCAGTGGAAAGCATCCTTCGGTGCTCTCCTCCATCCGCTGCGGTTCTGACGTTGCAGAGTGCTGCCCGATGGCTGTGTGAGCTCTGCAGCACCCGTGGGCACGAGCAGCTCGGCTGCAAAGCAGATGTTTTTCCCTAAGAATTCTGGTTTTCATTGTAAGAAATACAACAATGCTGTAAACAGGTCAGCTATCGTATGTGTGTTTACTGTGTATAAGCAAATGATAGGGATTAATTTCTTTGGCGTGCAGATTAAATACTTCAATATTATTAATTTAGGAGTCTGGGGCTGAAAGACTTTTTCATTTTAAATACAATGTAATTTTTTTTTCTTAGAACTTAGTGGCATTTATAAAAAGCACAGGCAATGCCTTCGCGATGAGGATATTGTGCGTGTGGTCTTCATGTGAGTCCGTACTTGGAATGATCGATACGCAGAGCTTCATCGGTCCTGCTAGCTGAAGGGGATGTTTCTTCAGTACTGAGATCAGGACGGATTTCTGGATTTCCTTACAATGTGGTCTCTTCACTGTAAGTTTTCTGACGTCAGTATGGAGTTAATGAGCCCTACTCTTTTGGTCAAATGGAGTTTAAGGAAGCTAAATTGTCGGACGAGGATTTAGTGTTTTCAAAGGCGCTGTGGGAGTCAGGACTCTGGGCTGGACCTGTATATTTTATATTAGCTTCGTAGATGTTACTTTTAAGCACCTTGCTTAAAAGGGAGAGGGATTTACTTTTGCTGGAGCCCCTGTCGGTTTGTTCCCGCACAGCATACCAAAGGCGTCCGAGCTACGCTTCTGGTGTGGAAGAAATATGATTTGCCACAAGGGCGTTGTCTGAAGTTCACGCAGTTGAGATACGCTTTTCAAGAAGGACCTGCTAAGCGTGATGCCTTTGTATACTCCGCAAATTTTGAACTGGCCACTGAGTTAATCTCTCAGCCTTTTTTCAACACGTTCTGGGATTTCCAGTTATTTTCTGTAACTGAAAATCAGCACCAACACGTGCATGTCATGCTTCAGAGACATCAGAAGCATTCGAATATTCAGTATTTTAAATAATCTGGAGAGGTGATACATATGAGCGTAGATCAAGGGAGAGACCTTGCTTACATTTAACTGGGATTCTGTGAAGTGAGGTTTTATTGTAGCAGCTTGTAGGAGGAAAAGAAAGGGAAGAGAGCTGTGAAACCACTAATTTGCACCTTATGAATATTTACATGCAAAATACTTCTGTGGGTATTTGTGAAATAGATGATGAAATTATACCATATCCACCAGCAAATGCAGCTGTGAGTAGCTGGTTCTACAGGCAGACCTAAATCATGGTTTTCACATGAGCCTGGTTTCGATGCAAGCATGCTGGGTTTCCTTTTTTGAACGGCATGGATTTTCTATTACAGCCTCTCTCTCGTGTTAGGAAATCTTGCCATCTCCGTGGAAAACGTTCACTGCCTAGCTGTTGCTGAGAGCAAAGCCCTAGAGAATCCGGGAAAGCACGGGCGCGAGGTCTGTGCAGCGGTGGTGACTCTCTGGGCAGCGAAGCACCGAGAGCAGGGTGCGGGCTGAGAAGCAGGGGAGTGCTGCGCAGAGGCCGCTTACTCGGTGTCGCGTACTCGAGGTTAGGGAGCGCTCTGTCGCGTCAGGCCGGTAGTATGAGCAACGTAACGCAGACAACCAACAAGGTGTGACAGTCTTCAAGGCAAAGGTGGTATTGTAGGTGCTTATGTTAACGCTTTAATTCCCTCACCTAGCAATACAGACAGGAAAGGTGGAGAAGGACAAGCAAAAGTTCAACTGCGAAGTTCCTGTCATTCATTGATTCTCACCGCGGATTCTGGCTCTGATTTTGGAACCTGTCTGTGGGATCCGAGTGCCCAAGTTTTACTAACAGCAATGAGAAGCAAACAGCCATCCGCTGCGGGTGGTGGCATCGCTGCGAACACATGCTTTACAGGTGCACGCATAATTGTTTAGCTTATTCATAAGCTGTGCAAGAAATTTGAAGCAGAGTTAATGAAACAACTTTCCTATATTTTCAGTGAGGAGTACACCTGCCCATATTTTCCCTTGGGGATAGTTTCCTTTCTGAATACATAACATGAATGCTACCAATGGATCTGAGCCAGAAAATTCAAATGTGGTCTAGACGTGCCTGTTTTGGGGAAAAAAAAAAAGTAATTCTAAAACAGTTATTGAGGTGGGCATGTTGTTTTTGTGGAGGTGGTGAGCTGTGTAGCTGGTTTGTGTATGCATATTTAGTGGATGAATGTATGTAGAGCTGCTATAGCAGTCACACTCTCTTTCTTTTTTGCCTTTTGAAATGTCTTGAGGTTTGTTTCTATTTCTAATGATGAAACTTTTTCGTATTTCCCCCTTGCCTTGTGCCTTATATAGAGTTATTGAGAGTGGATTACATGTCTAACTTCAATAACAAATACAGAATAATCGATGTCCAGAAGAGGAGAAGGGTTAGAGGAGATATTTTGACTTTTTCTGAGTTAAATGGACATGTGGCTCCTCCCATTTAAAATCTTTTTTCACGTTATAATGTATTTAAAAGATAAATCTGCATTTCTGACACCTTGAGAGAAGTTATGCTATCGAAAGGAAATTAACATTATAAAAATATAGGATGTAATGCATGAAATATGTATATATCTATCTATATGTGTCTTTAGAAGATTGTTAGTGTTAACATAATCATCTATGTTTAAGGGGCCTTGAGGAAAAATCGTCATTCTTTACACTATGTCGTGCACATTAACTATCCCCTGGTATTTTTTGTTATCTTCTGTGTTCTGGACAAATTCCAGCCGGATAGTTACATTCTTACGGTTAAGGACTCTTCACATTTTATTTGAGTGTGATGCTCATTATCACTTCCTCTGCTAAACCTTTGTGCAGTATTGCTCTGCAATATTAAATAGCCGCACAGCACTCCACTGCATTCTTGTTTATAGCTAAATGCACCCAGTAAATTTATCCGGGATGAAAGGTAATGCAGAAACACCACGGTGGTGTTAGTGCTTTCAGCAGCGGGTTACCACAGATTCTCAGCTTGCCATCGTCCCGGTCGCTCACGTTGCACAGGTGAACCTCTACATGATGGTCGTTGCGCTAGCTCGGCAAAAGTTACGGACCGGCAATAGCGGATGAGAAAAGTCCCGGTGTGTATCTCTCAAGCCCTCTGTGAACCACCTGCTCCACTGGTTTTTGCCTCCTTTGTGTGCTGAAATATCGAGCATGAGTTGCTGCTCATGGTCTCTGCTGCTCAGGGTTTAGGCTGCCGTTGGTAGATGGAGCTCGACTGCGTGGAATTAGGTCAGTGGTATTATCACAGAGAGGAAGGTACTTGGCCTTGTAGTGACACAGCTTCATCTGTACACTTTGGATTAATTCTGACAGGTAGTGAAAGAGAAAAGTTTCAGAACTGCAACGGAGGGAGGAAATGCAGAACAAAGCAGGAACAGCAGCTAAAGAAACTCTTGCGCCAGTAGGCTAACGTATCTAACGAGGACGGATATTTACAACCCAGAAAGACTGCCAAATCTGTGCAGGTTTTTAAATCAGGCCCAAATAGTAGTATCAATCAAAATTAACAGTTTTTAACATGCTAATTGAATATTTGTATGGTTTCATAGCGTACCTCAGCAGACTTGCAGGCAATTTATCTCTAAATCTTGATAAACCTCCCTCACTGCATAAGCAATCTTAAAGCTTCTTTCCTATCCCCATTTTCTACCTCAGTAGAGTTTCGGCGTGGATATTCAATAGAGTGTTGTCATGTGCATCAGGGAGAAAAATTTTTATTTCCTTCCTCATTAAATAAGCCAAAGAAGAAACATAACCCCAATCAGTTATTGTATTGAGTTCAAAGGGTCTAGACAGTATGATGTCATTTTCATAGGTGTGTATTTTTTCTTACTAGACTTGTTCATCCTCAGTCATTCTGCTGTTACTTCTGTCTCCATAGTAACCAAAGACACCCCAAAGTGGATCAGTGAGACATTTTCTAGGTGCTGTACAAAGGAGTGCTGAGCAAGTCCCGTAGCACTTTTGGGCTACAGAAGGACAAATGATGAGGAAAAGGTATGATGAGGAGTTAAGTGAGGATTTGTTCGTACGTAATACGTTAAAAGGTTTAGCAAGGGCAGTAGATACTTGAAAGTGAAGTGGGCGGTTTTGGAGCAGGAGAGGGTAAGAGAGGAGAGCGGATAAAGGGAAAGAAGGGCCTGCGAGTTTAATGGGTGGGGATTAGACAAGAGAGAGGCTGTCTCTGGGATTGCGTCCAGGCTGATAGAGCTGCGGTTCCTTCCCTGTTCTGCCGTGCCCTTCCTGGCTGACCTTCTGGTACTCCCGCAGCCCATATTTCAAAGTATGGATCTGCCTAGTGCTCTGAGGCATAAATTCCATTTCCAAAAGCATCTTAGTTAAGGAACATCTGCCTTGATTCAGAGTGTTTTAAACTCGCTTGTGAAAAATAGGAGTGTTTAATGAAGCGCTTGCTATTGTATTGTGGAGCAGACAGGCATCCAAATGCCTTTAAAAAACCCAAACCCAAACCAAACCAAACAAGCCCAAAACAGACTCATCACCCTTCTGCCTCATCTGTAAATGGGGATAATAATTGTCTGTTTCACCAGGAGTGTCAGTCTAAATCCATGCGGACAACAAAACATCGCAGATGTTGCTGGACGATGTGCAGACATTGTAAGAGACGCAGTAATTGTGAGAAAAAGAGCTGTAGTCTATGAATCAGCCAGAAATCATCCTTCGTTGGCATCAGTCAGCCAGTGAGTATATTGCAATGGTTCTGGTGATAGAGCAGCAATTTGTGGAATAAAGGCCGTAGATAACCTGTTCGTGACATGAAGACAGTGAGAGATGAGGTCTGAAGTACGTCACAGCATTGTTGGCTTTTGAGGTTTTGGGCTTTTGGGCCAGGGAGTGAAATCTTCTCTTATTCCTAAGAAAATGATTCCACTGAGAGCTGTACTAATGTAACACATCCAAACACAGCTCTCGCATGCAAGGCTGGCTATCATACTTAATTAGGTGTTTACAATCCATTTCATGGTTTTTTTGGAAGTCTTTTATGGAGCTTTTGAGTGCCATGCCAGAACTTGAAGACATTTGCAGCTATAATGACTTAATATCAAAATGATAAATGAACTATGACTGGATATCTAAATTATGTATAAAAACAAAATCCAAAATCTTCACAGAAAGACTCTTTCACAGCTCTGCATTTCTCAGAAGATGGCATAAGTGCCCATAAAATTATATATTTATGTGTATATTATATTTATCAAAGGTCTAACCTTCACATTTCTGTTGTTATTGCTGTTGATTGAATTAACTTTTCAAGACTTCAGTTTTAATTTGTTAGAACAGCAAAGTGGCAGCGCATTCTGCTTTTACAAGTCCTCACCATCTGCTGGCATAGCAATGAACCAGCAGTCTCATCTTACTCTGTTGACAACTAGCTTAGTTAGGACTATTTAAAAATTGGAGCATTGTTGAAATAAATATTCTGCTTCCCCTGGGCAACCTATTGAAATTCTTTCCATCGCTTGTAATTTATCCCGCGTAGTCAGGACTGAGTTTCGTGTTGATGCTGTGTGAATTAGCAGTGTTACACAGCACTTCTTCAGGGCCCCGGCAGCAGAGAGGAGGTTAGGCGGGGGGGCCTTAGCCAGGCTGTGCTAGGGCACAAGAAAGAAAAATGTCTGTTCCTTCATTAAGGTATTTGTTGAAAATACGTCGTGGGTGAACGAACGTGGGGTGGCTGACTCCCAAACCTTAATGTTTATCTTTAATGTAATACAGGGGAGGAGACCAACGCTAAACAAATGTCTGCTGTAGAAAGTTGCATTGTGCACTCTGGAAGGAAACAATTTAGTTAGATGTTGTTCAGTAAGCATTCGATAGTTAACTAGAACATGTGAAACCAGAGCCTGGGGTTGGAGGACTGGCCTATGAATGGAACAGGTAACTAGGTAGAGATAAGCAGGTTCTGTTGTAATTTATTTGATAGTACATTCTGAGAGAATTCTTTCAAAATTACTCCACAATTACACCACTACAGAGGAAATTCAAAACTCATTAACTGACATCTTTTACTTCATCCAGTGATGTGTAACCTTCTAATTTACCTAAGTACTGCTGCGACAGTACGTGTACGTAAGGCTGCCGATATGGTCTGGATGAGGATTAACCACTCTTGCCTTCTACAGTATCCCACTATGAAACCAGCTGACCTTTTCCCTCTGCATTCCACTGGATTTTACATACACCAAATCATCCCAGCTGATGTCACAGAAGAGCTTCCCATGCGCGAGCAGCAAAATACGGCTGGCATTTAAAATCAGCGTCTTCCTCAAGCTATTCTGTCAAAATGAGAACACCCGTGAGGTGCTATGGGTCAGCAGCTTGGCACCCTGGCAATAGAAACGAGTGTTTACAGCTCATCGGGACTTTAAAAATGGCTTGCTGTAGGGCAAGATGCGTTTCAGGCTCAGAATATGGATGTGCAACACAGAGAAATTAATAAAATTTCTCTTCGTATTCATGATTGTTCGGGTTTTTTTAAATGAATTTGGTTTGTTCACATGTGAACCTCTTCTTTTGTATGTTCGTTTTCTTAGCGCAAGTATCGTGATAAAAATTTTACTGACCTGGCCATCTCAGAAAGCAAATGTTAAGCTTGTGTGTTTTGAACCTTTACAGCAAATTCCAGCATTGTTTTCTATCTGCATTTTGAAGCAGGAGCTTGATTTACAATGATTGGGTTTTTTCCAATTAAGTAGAGGCAGGAGTGTCAGCTTCACTTTTGCTGTATAAACAGTAGATTGGACTTCAAAGATCTGATACGTCAGAGGAAGTTGTTTGGTAGTGCCAAATAAAAATAAAACAGTCGTTAAAGGAGCTTAAAATAAAATAAAGTGTTTGGCATCACTAAATAAGGCCCTTGGAAAAGAGGCTGTTGGCTGAAGAACTGAATAATTAATTAAGTTTTTACATTGCTTGTTGGGAATTGCCACTGACCCAGTTGCGTCCTCCAAGTCTTAAAGCCACGAGAGCGTGCCAGTACGCTCACTGATTTCATTAGGTCGGTGTCGGTTGCCGGTAAGGCTTCAGCATTCATTGATCCAACTGGGGAGACGCATCCGCGGGACTGTGGAGGGTGTCAGGCCCCAGTTACACTGATTGTCATTAGACAGTCAGTATTCCGTCTTCTCGGGGACCACTGGCACCCTTTGTGCTGTACTGAGAGCGGCAGACACCTGTTTGGCAGATGCCACTATGTGCTCTGTACAGTCGGACGTTGCGTTGCACCGTTAAGCAGTGATTAACATCTAGATACACAGAGCTTGTTATGAAGCAGATGACTTGATCTATAATACAATAAATCTTTTCTTTGTGATCCAAACTGCCCCATCCCCAGCTTGATAATGTTGTTTACCCATAGTTAAGAGTATGTTAGAATGTAATTGTAACTATTTGCCATGACGGGCTGTTAGAATGAGAGACCGTGCAATTTGCATCTCATATATCCAGAAATTAAAAATGAAGGACTGACCACTTGACACCATTGTAGTTCTTGAAATAAACCCTGCTGAGCTCAATTTGTTGTGGCTGCTAAATGACTCTGCTCACCAATTTGAATACATGATGAAAATCCTATTAGAAGATGGCACTATAATAATTGATGGCATAATGAAAGTGCCAGAAACCGAATGGAAATATTGTTCCGTTAACCCCTTATTTCAGAAGACAAGTTTAAAATGGACTTTTTGAAATGCACGCATGACATTTGTTCTGACCTCTGGAAAGATACTCCTTTTTTTTTTTTTTTCCAGATACTGGAAGGTGATCAGAGCTGTGATAATTTCAGTCTTTCAACAGGATACTCAGAACTGTACGCTGTATTCTGTGGATGAATTGGTTTTGTACTCTAGAGTAACTGCTGTTTCCCCTGAGCTGTATAAAAAAGGAAAATGAATGTTGGTAGTAAGGCAGTGATAAAAAGCGTTGCAGGCAATCGCAGGTGGGAAATGCAGAGTTTCCACCATCTTAGAAGCAGATTAATAGAAAACCCTTACCTTTACATCTGTTTGGAAACTATGGAAACTCCTAAGCGTTTTTGAATTCTCAACCTGTCCCCTCCCCAAGGTTCTAATTATTCTGCATCGGGAGCCTCTTAATTCTTGCTCTGGGATGAATTTCTGTTTATGTGCCTGTATCAAAGCTTAGGCTCCTGTTTGTAGGAACACAGCTTTAAAGATGGTGGGCTAGGTTTGTTCTGTCCAACTAATTTAATTTCTCCACATAGCCACACTTAATAGTCATCAAAATAAATCATAGTAAAAAGTAGTATTTGAAAGTAACAGTCAACAGACCTAATATTGCCAAAGGTGATCCTTCTTTCCATTACCGATATTTCTCCCTCTTCTTCCTATTTCTCAGAAAGAAGCTCGGTGCAGGTATGTACAGTAGAAGCCAATTCCACTCTTGAGTTCTTTTGTGAAGGCCTCACTTTTTTCTTTCTATATAACGTTGATTAAGTGAGTGTCCTGTGTCCTTAGTGTGTCTAATGCATTAAAAAGCATAGAATTTAATGCTGTAAGTACAAAAGCTTAAAGGAAGAAGCCCATTGAATGTACTTCAGATAGGTTATCAGCTTTACCTTTCCAAATATGTTCTATTATAGAAGCTGATTTCCCGCAGAGTGGTGTCATACACATATATCTGCCTGAGAGCGGCTCTTCCGCACTAGGCTATGAATAAATTATTTCCAATGCATCCATTTTTTTCTGTATGGGTCTTAGGCTTTCCTTTTCCTTAAAAGCATCATTTGGCTGCTGAATCAAAAACTGCAGAAAGAGACAATACTGCATATTCACATTTTAAATAAGACAGCCCATTCAGGTCAGAAAAGAGCCGCAGCAAAGTATGGCCTCTCTTTAAACAATGGATATTGCAACTACTAATCAACTTGAATGTAATGAAAAGGAAGAAAAAAATCATTTGTTGATACTCAGAGTAATTAATTTAACTATTTTCGATGCTATCAATACATTCACTTCTTATTTTTCTGTACATGCAAGACTTTAACTGTCTCAGGTCTTAAGTATTTTTACAGGTGTTTTTTCGGGGGTGGGGTGTGTTTATACAATGACAATATTTTCATATTCATTAGCGATCACTGGAAGTCATTGGAACGGCTTAGGAGATGCCAGTTGTTGTAAGGAGGCTTTTTTCTTGCAATGAGGGAAGCGGGTTTTCAATTACACACACAGAGCCATGGGAACAAGATGTAATCTAGAAACAGGAGTAGACCCAATGAGAGCAAAAAGGGCGCAAGAAGGGAAGGAGACCAGTGTTTTGCATTCCATTCAAATGGTGAAGAAAGCAGAAGAGCAAAGGAGAGAACAAAAGTCAGGGAAATCTCACTGGTAGCCAGTGTTAAATGAATAAGGGCATCCTACTAAACAATGTGAGTTTTGGATCAGATTCTTTCCTGCTGCATTGGCATCTGGAAGCAGTAAAACAGTGCAGTGATTGGGGAAGGGGGTAGCCCTGCTGCACAAAGGAAGGGAATTGTCCGGCTGCCAAGGCCACCTACATTGGCAAGGGATCTAACCCTGCCAAGAGTGCCTGCCATGGGGCTGTGACTTTGACACCATCTTCAATTTGTAGTGTTATTGATTTTTCTCATGGCAGGAGATGTGAATAAATCTATTTAGAAAACTGGACACGCAGACCGGTCTTCTGTAACTGCTGCCCAGCAGGTCGTTTCCCAAAGGCCAGCAACTATTCTCCAAGTTGTAATGAGGGGAAAAAAAATATCTACTGTGTTCCTCAAAATACCAGAGAATAGTTTCTGGATCAAAGCAGTTACCTTGAATAGTGTTTCACACCTTTGTCTGAAATCGGACTTACTCCTGAAGTCAGTGAAAGATTTTTCATTGATTCAGTTCTGAAGTGCAGTTCCTCAAAGCATTCAGGTGTTCATAAATTTTGGAGCGTATTAAGCACTTAGATAAACATCTAGGTGTTCATGAATAAACAAGCTCCTGGGGAAATGAGCAGCTTAAGGCTTAGTGGTTATTCATGCCTCCAGGATACCTGTGAGATGGAGCAGAGCAGGAAAAAAATAAAACTTTCAAGAGGTCTTCCCCCTGGAGTTTCATCCCTGGGAAGGATGCCACACTTCTTGATCGCAGGCCTGCCAGTGCTCAGGCTTGGCAGGCTGCTGTAATGAGCTTCCTGAGATTTTCCTGTCTCTCTGCTCGCTCAGTCACCGCAGTAACCGATATCTGAATCTTTTGTTTATAACTGCTATTCAGTATCTCTAGGGTCCCTCCAGCCCTGCAAAACTCCTGCTTTACTAAGCAATAACTAATGCGGATGATTTAGGTTACTGCTTGCACATATGTCAACTTTGGTCCCTGCTATAAAAACAGTTTTTAACAAAGACTTTAATGGGTTTAGTTTGGCGTTCTGCTTAAAAGTGGATGTTAAAATACGTTGGTTTTCCTAAGGGATCCAGTATGCGTTGGGAGGGGAGGAGAACGCTAACTTTTATGGTTTGGATTTGGGTGTTCAGGTTCATGACTTTTCATCTTGCTGGGCCACTGGAGGCTGTAATTAAACCTGTCGGCACTTGGAAATGATTAAGTGATAAGCGTTACCTGTCGTGCATTAAAATGATTATTTTTATTTCTTTTTTCTTAATTGGAGATTTTCAAGTCCCAGTATCTGTTTAAAAAAAATAATTAAGAAAACATAGATTTGATGTGACTATTTTCTTCACCTCCCACTCATAGGCTTAGAAGAGCAGATAATAGGCTTTCTGCACTTTAGAAACGGCTTTTTATTCAGGTCAAAGCTAATCTCGCTGTAGTTAAAAATGGATTATCAGACATGGAGCCCTCCCCATCGTTGGCTGGGAGTCAATGCTCATCTGGCAAAACTCTCTCACCATTTTTTTTTTCCTTCTTCTTTCTACTGATCTCTTGGGGTCCTTTTCCTAGCTGCAAGCAGCGACATGCCAATTTCAATTAACATTTCCTTTAAAACAAATGTTATCGTCTGCTTAGTGCTTGTGACTTTCCGTTTCTAACAAGGGTAAGAGGAGAGTGCAGGAGTATGGCTTTGTTTCTTTGAGTATGATGTCACTGAGCCTTGGCGAACATCATTAACCATTATACATCTGTGGCATTTCTTCAGGTTCCTTGTGATTTAAAGGTCAAGCCGAGACCTGAAGACTGAATTCTCTGTCTGAAATAAGGACATTTTCTTTCCCATAACAGATTAAAAGCCAAAGCCCATTGCTGTTAAAATGATGGGCTGCTTTCTCACCGTGACCACCAGGCCAAGGCTTGCTCTCAAGGTTTTTGGAAAGTGCTCTGTTGTTTGCAGGTCCATAGAGATACCGATTACATGTGTGAATAAATTATGTTGTTAGATTGCTGATTTTACCAGAGGAGAAAGCAGCAAGAAAGTTTTGTTGAGTTATCCTAAATTGCATTTTTCTCTGCCTCGGGAAAAGAAAAATCGTTTTGAAAATCATTTTGGGTTACTAGAAAATATGGTCCTCTCTGAAATACCTCATTTTACTCTTTTAACCCTTTAAAAATGAAGAGAAGTACACATTTTAAAACGTAAATCCAAGTACTTTCTTTTGAAAATTTTGTTTTGGCACTTCTAATGTTTTCAGTGCTTCTAGCATTTATTGCTATGTGAAGTTGAAATAAAAGAAGGTCCACCCCCTCTTTTGTTTTCTTCTTTTCCCTTTCCCTCCCCACCATGAACCCCTTTAACTTTGCCTGTAATTGTTTGACTCTGCTACTTCTGGCTCTTTCTGTGAATCTTTAGCCATACATCAAACACGGAGCTGTCTTAAACAGTTGTTGTGACAGTCCAAATAACTGCATGTGCCCAAACGTTAAAACCTGGAAAAAACAAGTCAGCGAAACAAACAGTTCTTGCTCCAAAACAAATATGTACTGGGCTTCTTCCTGACTCCTCTGTGAAAATAAAGCTCCAGAGTTGGTTTTCGGCCTGAGAAGAAAGTAATATGTCTGGGGTAGTGAAAAACGGGAACGCAAACACTTTGTTTTACCCTTTTTAAGAACGTAAGCAAAAAGGGGAGAGGGAGGCCACAGGCCAAAAATATATACAGAGGAGGTTTCAGGCATACGTTCTGGGCCAAATAATCACTTAATAGTGGTTCTTGTCAGTTCGTAAATTTTCATGATTACTTAGGCTGCCAAAGCTCTGCGGTGCTGTAGTTAGCATTCAGGCAGATCCATAGTGCTGCATTATGAACAGTGAACCAGATATTTAAATGTAGGATTTGAATTGTTTCAGAAATAGAAATCATGACTCTGCCAAACAGGAACTCGGGAGCTGGTGTATTGGACGATATCAGCGTTCTGCCCAGCCTTGGAACCTGTTTTTAACAGATGTGGTTTCCTGATGCTTTGGAGAAGATTGCCAGAGCCTCCATAATAAATAAAATAGAGCACAAAATTCTGAAAATGAGACAAGGTGACTAGAATTGAATCTATCTGAATTCACACCTGCAGGTGGTCAAGGGGTACGTTTGTTGTTGGCTACTGAAAAGGCTCGTAAGAGCCTAAGAAACTTTTGAAGTGGTAACTTGAAAAGATGTTAACTGCAGGTCTTCAAGTGTTTTTAAGAAAACACCACTCTTCAGCTAAATCTTTAGGCCCTTATGAGTGCCTCACTGAACTTAATAAATAATTCTTGACATTTTGCTTAGTATTCTTTATTTTTTCTTAAAAAAAATAGCATCTATCTCTGTTGATGTATTCATAATTCATTTATTCTAAATTCCTTTTCAGCTACTCGAGGAAAATTTTATGTCACATTTGGAACAGGAAATGTATAGTGCTGAAGAGTGAAGGCTGTTACCTTATTCACACGACAAAGGCATATATTATTCATACTGTAATACCCAAACTGCAGGAATTGATAGATGGGTCTTATATAGTCAACTCCCAAGCAAACTAAAAATATATTTTAAAAATAAACTGCTTTTTGAGTGGTTAATTCAAAATCAGATGGATTACTGTAAGATACTCGATGTGATTATTTTTACTGTTGGGACTCAAACTACCTACATATATTTTCTGATGGAGACTGGAAAAGTCTTAATGCATTTATTTTTCCTTCTGTTTGGGTGATTTAAAATCTGAAAAAGGGACCGGTAGATCAATAATTTAGTGCAGTCAGATGAAAAGTGTCTTAACCTGTTGGTTCGATTGTAGGATATTATGGAGTCTTACATACTGAACAACTGCATTTAGATTGCATAATCCATATTCAAAATAACTTCTAGTGGAAGGAAAATTGGCCATTGTGGAGGAAATTAACGTCTGTGTCTGCTCCTTTTATATTGTATAGAAAGGTTTGGTCAGCAGGAAGGAATATTGCAGGATTATTCCTCATACAGAGCAGTAGGTGAACCCCGCTTGTTGGTGTTATGGCTACAGCGTTAAGAGTTTTTCTTTCACATAATTTACTCAACCACAGTAAAGAACTTAAAAACAGAGTAATCTTAAATCATGGCCGTCACACAGAAATTTATGGGAAAGATATCCCAAATCAGGCTGACTAAGTCTCCTAAAACATTTTCAGTGAATGACCTTATTAATGATTTAGGAGGAGATCTAGAAAAAGTCAGTGCTTTTACTGCAATAATATACCAGTGAGCGTGTCATTAATTTACTATTTCTTGTGACCCTGAGAAGCAGCTAAACATCTTGTCTCATTTTCACAAATGATGACTGGTACCTTTGCTAGCTGAGATTGCTTGTGTCTTCCTAGGACGTCTGAGGCTGAGGGCCTGTGTGTTGAAGTTTCTTTCTTCACTCGCTGCTCTGGTTTTAGCCGATTCAGACCACTTGTGCATGTCTCACAGAGACCGGGTAGTGATCCGTTAGGGAATCCATTCCAGATTCTTCTTGTTTTGCTCTCTGCAGTTACAGAATGGAGGAATCACGAACCACTTAAGCTTGTTTTTTTCTAAAAACTAACTTGTTTAAAACCACAGTTCTTATTTAAGTATCTGAATATAGTATCCTTAATAACTGACAGCCTGGTTCTTAAATTAAAGCTGTGTCCCTCTGAAACCTGGTCTTCTCACGGCCTATTCCCATGAAAATCTGACCCTTGAATTTGACTGATTGATTTATAAAATGAAAACTGGGAGATTATTCCATTCTTTTCTTAGTTTTGTATTAAAATTTCTAATTTGTGTTGTCATCTGGAAAATGCAGCAAATTTGGAAACACACCAGTCATGTTTCAGGAAGGCCCTTCTCCATATCTGCCACTTGCCAGGGTCCTATTGTGGTGGATTTTGAACTATCATTTTCTCACAAAGGGCAAAAGCGATAAGAATGGTTCTCACTGAGATTTATGTAAACGTTTTGTTTGTTTCAGTGCGTGATATTACATTTAACCATTGGTTTAATACACATGATATGCATGCATAGTTTGATCAACCGTAACAACTGAGTAGGTGACAAAGGTGTTGTATAAGCCTTTATTGATCTGTTTGGCATTTGCTTTTAAGGTACTGTGTGTTAACTTCGATTACAGCTGTTAAATTCTCACTCCTCTTTAATCTCCTCTCTCTCAACTGGAGAAAACCTTTCTTAATTCTCAGAAAACTTCTATCTGGCCCAAAAGATGTAACTTGTAAAAAATCATAACATATACTGTATTTTCTCAGCATTAAGCTCAGAGACGAACATGACTGAAAATCAATAACGTGCTTGGCCTGCAGCCTCGTCATTTATTGATTTACATGTCGTTTGTCTCCATAGAAAATGCAATTATTGCTTAAATACAATACAGTATTTTGCTAATAGGATACAAATGTCACCACTGAGTAAAAAGGTCACACTTGCATGTAAATGACTGTCAACACAATCTCATTCTTGTTGCTGCCATTATTTTGAAGAGGTTGTTAAGAAATGGGAGACCTAGTCTTATTTCTGCTGACGTTAATGGAAGCTCAGCTGTTGATTTAAGTGGCATCAGTGGTTCCAATTCTCTGCTCTTACATAGGTGCTTTGCGCTCCTTTAGTTTTATAAAACGCAGTCAAGGCAGATCACAAAGATAATGGAGGATTTCCTCTACCTGATGCAGGGCCACTGTAGTAGCAGCAGTTGTGCAGTGGTTCTGTTATTGGTGTGTGTTTAGGAGAAGCTGTTGTGGCTCTCTCGAGATTATGGTATAAAGCCTAACTCTTAACTCACCTGCCTTGAATTCTCTGTGACCTGAGCAGTGCATGGTACCCCGACGGGAGCCTGCTCCTCGGCAGCTCCTGAGTGACACAGCATTTGCAGTGTACGCACCTTCCTCGTTGCTTTCTCCGTCACTGCTGTGACTGTGATGAGTAGCGTCGCCGTGGTAAGCAGTTGCTCCTCAGCTGAAGACGCAAAGCAGGAAAGCCAAGTGCGCATGGACAAAAGAAACAAAAAATAGGATTACTTTAAATATATTTTGCCTGTGTAGTTGGGAAACAGAGCCTTAAACAGTTCTTCCAACTACACTTGAGAAGGCTATAGCAAAAATACCGTAAAAGAAATGTTATTTTTCTAACTCATCCTGAGCCTTTCATGGTGATTGCTCCATTGCAATCCAGCTTTTGTAATTTATTACAGTATCTAATTTAGGTAAAGAATCTCCCTGAAGTGGCACTACATGGCATTATACTGCAGAATACCTGGTGAGCAATAGAGGAGGAAAAATTTCTCATAATAAGACTTTTTTTTCTTTGTAGCTTTGAAGCTATTGAGGAAAATCTTCACATAGAAGAAAAATAGGGAAAAGAAAAAAGTAGGAATTCAAGAAAGATTGCTGAATTTGCTGGAAAAGCTTAATGCCCAATGCCATGTAGAGAAACAGATTTTCACCTCTGCTATCGTAGGACGTGTAACGGCCTTGACTCTTTCACGTGGTATCATGGTTAGTGCTCAATAAATGTGCCTGTATCTTTAGTAAGAAGTTCAGTTTTTCCTAACTGAAATAGAGAGGAAGGGAGTTAACAACAATCTGAAAACAACTCTGTAAACTCCTGTATTGTCTGCCAGGTGGTTAAAGGCATGATTTTAAGGATAATCTTTTTTTGTTGTTGTTTAAAATATGTACTACTTAGTCAAAAATGGTGGAGTTAGAATGCAGGTTGTTTTAAACATCCGTGTTGCTAATAAATCTTAAAATTGGGTAGAACTCAAGATACTATATAAGAAGATTTTTTTTTTTTTCCATGCGTAGTAGCAAAGTGATCCTATTAACTTGGGAGGCTTTATATGGCGGTAAGCACCATGCAAGTGTATGTGTCAGAGATGAAACTGGAAGCCAGAATAATTGTAGACGCGGTATTTGGCAATTTTGTAAACCCTTTGTATTTAACTGAAGGTCTCACAGGCACTTGTAATACAAATTTTTCAAAAACCCAGTTTTCCTATAACAAATCATCTGTTTATCAGTGGTCTTATGTAATTACCAGGGAAAGGAGATTACAATATTATCCTGAAAGCACCAATTTCTGTACCATGTTATATGAACCGCAGGAGGCCAGACCAGTATAACCTCGGCTGGTTTAAGTTTTATTCCCATTTAAGAACCTTGGTTTCTAGATCTCTCAAATTGGGAATACTTCGTGGTGCTGTAAAGAGTAAGACAAAGTCAGTTTAATACTTTCATTTAGGTTTGCCATGAAACTTTGTGGCAGAGGTTATACAGCAGAAGTAATACGATAGATTATTAGGTCACTTAGTGACTGGTTCACCTCCTTCAGTCAACAAAGATAGCTGCAGGGACGGGGAAGATTATCAGGGGCAGTTCATTTCAATTGTCAAAAAATACTCTTCACCTTTAACAACTTTGCACTTCACAGATGTAATTTTTAGGCTGCTAGAAGAGAAGGAGGAAGAAGCGTTGTAGGGCTTTCCTTTCAGTTTGCCTGCCACCTTTGATTCAGTTTTATTTCTGGTACGTTTTGAGATGTTCAGAGGCACTAGGCTGAGTAAAAGTAAGGCATCTCGATACTTGTTATTCCTTATCCAAACCATTTTTTGCAGCTGAGGAGTACGGATGTACTGAAGTAAAAATACTTTGCAAGATTACCTCGACTTCTCCAAAATTTAATTTTTACAGGAAAACTAGGGAAATTAAGCAATGCCAAAATGTTCGGTATTGCAATTTTCATTTCAAAGTCTCCTTTCACTTTGATTTTCTTATTTTTTTTTTTACAATTTTAAATTCCAGATTATCTAATGATAAGAAGTAATACAACTCAGTCTAAAAATAAACACTTGTGGAATAATTTTTCTTAGGAAAACTTAGGTGTTTTGAAGTTTTATTCCAACTTGAACCAAAGCAACTCTTCAAATTATCTCATAAAATTTCTGCCTCATGCCAACCTCTGTTTACTTATCTGAGAAGCATACATACATTTTGTGGAAATAGAGAAAGAAAAACAGCAATGCACATCTTTTGGCTTTGTCATTAGGGTTTTTGAAGAGAGAGAGAGAGAGAGAGAGGTAACTCTTAAGGTATTTGTGCTGGTTGTTGTAGCCTGTTTAGAACCTGTTGTTAGTGTGTGCTGAGAGCTTGATTCCCCCTTTGTGGAATTCAGAAGAAAAGATTTGATCTTCAAGCAATCAATGATAGAGTTTCCACTCAAAATAAATACGAAGTGAGATGTTGAAGTGTAAGTGTGAAACGTGAAACAAAGTTTTTTTGAAAACTGTATTTATCAGGTCTTATAACAGCTTGAATTAAATAAAAATGCGGCTTAAATAAATATTTTAAAAAATCTAAAAATTTCACTTAAGAAAGAAAGTACTGCTTAGTCATGTAAATCTTCTCTAATTTAGTTTCTCTTCTTGCTTGCTTTTACAATTTTTTTCTGCAATGTCCTAAGCAGAGTATTTTAAGAAACATTACTATGAATTAGTAGGCCCATAAATGACTGTGTCGTTCCAAATTAGTTAATACTAAATGCCATTTTGTCTAATATTTTGATCAAAAAGTTGATATATTTACATCTCTAATCTGAACACAAAATGCCCAGGTTTGGCACACCTTGTTTAGTAAGGGGATTTATATGTATATAAAATACATGTACCATCTTTTAATAAAAGAGAATGAACCCAAGTCATTTTAAACCTTTAGTTGTCCTGAATGAAATCTCCCTTTGTGAATAAGAAGTATATTGACATTAATAACAGTATATTTATATAGAGCTCTATGAATTTGCTCCCTCTCTCAGATGTTTGAGCTAAGATACTTTTTCCCAATATGGCTAATCTAAATAATCAGAAATGTAAACCTTTGTAATTTAATGTACCTATTTTAATACTAATTTAAATTTTAAAATACTGTGATTTAATATCCTTGGAGGTCTGTCTGTTTGTTTTACATGTGGGTTAAAGATTCAATATGTATGTGTTAAAAAGCAGACCTGACAGTTGATATTTTTTGCTTATTAGCATCATTCCAGCTACTTTGGTCTGAAGAAAACTCTTGACTATTCAAGGGTCAGGAAAATCAGTGTTGTGGGTAACCCTGACTTTTTTTCTGTGTCTCAGCTAACCCCCAGGCTTCCCTTAGCTGAAAATATTTTAGTCTGTGTCATGAATAAACTTGTTCTTTTGGCTGGCCTCCTGTACAGGAGATGTTACCTGTAGCTCAGTTAGCATTTTACTGGTCCAGTGACAGTATAGTCCATGGTCAAGTCCATGTTCGTTGGACCTTCAGCCCGATCGCCTTTGTTAATCCTGCGCCTCCTGGTACTAGGCACAGAAGGAACAGTGATGGGATCCCTGCAAGGCAGCAGATCTGAAACACCCTTAACGTGCTCAGGAACATGGTCCTGTGCTTCAGCTGCAGCATTCCGAACGTCAGGGTGACGCTTTCTTTTTATTTTCTTTCTCAAAGTTGTTGGATATAGGTATGTGTATGTTTGAGATATCATTGTTGAAATAAGATGTGAACTTCTGTCTGAAAACAGTGAATATGCAAAATGATAAATTGATGGGCAATTAATTCAGTCTTCAGATAACTGCTGTGTGCTGACTATCTTGGCCTTTGAGAGTAAGCTTATCAGTATTCAGCACTGTGTTCTTCTTAGCCTTTATTTGTTAACCAAACAGAAAGACTCTTCTTGAAACCATTTGTTCTCCTTTCTTTTTTTTTTTCTTTTTTTCTTTCTTTTCCACATCAGATTTGAGCTAATTCAAACCAAGGAGGAAGGTGGCTGAGACCCTAAAGTCGGCAGCTTCTTTTCCTCTCAAGGGTCGTATTATTCCAGTGGCTGCGATTCTAATTGCAGCAGTGTTACATACCGCAAAAGCAGTTTCAGGCCATCCAGGACTCTGCATTTAAAAAACAAACAAACAAACAAAACCAAAAAAACCCAGCTGCCTGAATTTTCCAAAGAAATCCATAGGCAAGCCTGTGTATGTCCTAAAGCACTGATTTTGTCTATTAAATGGTCAAAAGATGCTCCTTTACAAATTTATTGCTGCATTCTGTATCGAGTTCAGTTTCCAAATGGCTGTCAAGTGCTGAGGAAAGTAATTCTGTGTGAAAAATATTGAATCCTTTAAGAGATTTTCTGTGGCCAGCTGTTCTTTTTTCTAATTTTCCTAAAGGGGAACCAGCCTAGAAGTAGCGTCTCTGCCTATTGGCTACCTCAATGTCAGTAACGTAAATCTGATTAAAAAAAAAAAAAAATCCAAAATAATACCCCCTACATGCAGGCATGCCTGTAAACACAGAAACCCTTCAAAACTAGGCAAGTGTGAGCTTGATTCCAAGACTTCCTTCCCCAGTATCTTTTCATTATTGCTGTTTCGGTTGCACCTGAATTTTATAAAGGATAAATAGCTTCTCTCTCTCTCTCTCTCTATCCTAAATATAGATATCTATATATCCAAAAAATCCTCTCTCTACCTGTCTATACGAATTGATGGCTAAATGTCTCCAAAAGAAGAAGTTGCTGCACCCTGTGCCAGAGGAATATACAAGTGCTACTGGGAGGTTACTGGTGCAAGACCAGCCCAGGGTCTCGCCATGCAGGCTGCTCGTGTGGCTGCGAGGCCGCTGGTATCGGTGGGCTGTAACTGCTGCGTGTGGGCTCAGATGCCAGAAGGTGGAGAAATGGGATATCAAAATTACAGGGATTTTTCTACATTAAAGAAAAAAACTTCTGTAGAAATGCAGGAAAACATATTCCTAAGCTAGTGACAAATTTTACTTTAAAACTGTGAGCGTCTGAATAAGATATATGCCACCTTTCTTGACTGTTACAGGACCAACATTGGATTACCTTCCCTGGCTATCGGCATGGCTGTCTTTTTGGGTGGAAAGCATGGTAGCCATTACAGTTCTAAAAAATGAAGGGGTGTGTGTGTTGTGTTCCTCCTCAACTAAAAACCTGAACTTTCTAAAACAGATTAAAAATATAAGAAATTGGCATTTGGCTTTCAGGTTAATAGACTTTTCAGTCTCTGATAGGGAGAACTGCGAAGCTTTTCTGAAGTTAACCTAAACTAGTGAGGACATCACTGTCAAGGCTGTACATCATTCAAGATCAGTAGTTACAGTCTATTGAAGTCGACTGTGATGATTGCTATGGTCGTAACTCTTGTTTCCCTGTGGATGTGATATTGCATCATCTGGTGGCATGTATTTATAGGAATTAGTAATCCTAAACAGGGGCAGAAGTAGCTGAGCAAAATTATGGATACTAGGGAGAATGTGGGAATGATAGGGGTCATTCACGAGGAGGGCTATAGGAATGAGAAATGGAAGGTGTAACACCTTGGTTCCTACTGTTAATTCTGTCACAGCGAACCACAGCAGTATTTTGAAACCATGCATTCTGTTGATAAGAAAACAGTCCGTGCTGGTTGATAGTAAGTCAGCTGCATAGTGGCTTGATTCAGCGAACAACTTTGGCATGTTTGCAGCTGTAAGCGTGGGTGTTTAAAAGAAATTCATGCACATTTCTCATAACTTGTCCTTCGTTAGAATAAAAAGCAAAAACAGTAAAATATTTGTAGTTCCATTGATTGTACAGTTAGATTTAGAAAAAATATATTATGCCACTGATGAGGTATTTTCTACCCAGATGACATAAATGTAATTTTCTTTGAGTAAAGTACTTATTTTGAAATACCTTCTAACATGCTGCTGGTAGAAATCATCTTCCATGGATGTCTCCATTTCGTTAAAATTTCATACTGTCTTCAGTGTTTTTCTCAATTGGAGGCAATTTCAAACAAGGAAAACAAGCAGAAGAGAGGAAAGCAAGGGAGCTTTTTGCAGTGTATCTCCCCAGGTACACTGCAACACCCCCAGAGGTTCTCTCATACCCTTTTTCATGGTGTCACTGGGTACAGCTTGTCTGTATCTGATTGTGAACTCTAGCCGTATCTGAAACCCCCAGCACAGAGTCCTGGGTTTGTCTGAGATAAATTATCTCCTGATATGTTGAAAACAGCACTTAAAAACATCTGCAGTAGTGTGAGGAACAGACTCTTCTCTCTTAGAGTGCTTGGTGAGAGCTGAGAACATCACAGAATACTGCAGGCAGTTCAGGAATGTGAAAGATTTGTACTGTTCTTTTTTTTTGTTTGTTTGTTTTGGTTGTTTTTTTAATCGACATTCATTCTCACAGCTACAAGGCTGTTTATCTGCGTTTGTTTTGCTTTATATTTTTTCCCTTAAATTACTATTTCCCATTTCATAATGTCCTACTTTCTACTTAACTCTTCTTGGGGTTTTTTTTTTGCCTTATTGCCTACCCTTCTGCCTTCCCTGAATCGTTTACTCTGTTTTCTAGTGCCCATCATTCTCCTCCTCCTCCTGCTCCAGTGTTGCTGTGTTGTTACAAAGCCTGCTACAAAAATGGCAAAGAAAAGGACAGAGGGAATGAGCCAGCCATGAATCAGGCAATGAAGCATGCGGCGGTGGTTAAAGCAGGAATCTTGGCTGTAGAGCAGGCAGTCAATGCCAATGACAAATGGCCAATAGATGACAGTTTAAAATCTGGTGAATGAAGTTAACAAAGTTGTTTTACAGCACTGTGCATCTGCAGTTACAGCTAACCTCATATCATTCATTTTGGTGTCATGTTTATGGCTGACAGTCTTTGATAGAGGTGAAGACAGTACAATCGGCAAATTAAGACAATACATCTTTAAATGGCACCACTAAATACATTCAGTCTTTTCCTCTTTCTCTCTCTTTTTAATGGGCATTGGAGGTATTTGGCTCATATGAAGAAAGGTATTCACGTGCTAAAGTCTGCTTTGTAAAAGAATATTTTTGTTTTTCCTCATGCTCCCAAAGGTTCAATGCATGGTGTTATTTGTACCTCTTTCTAAAAGCAGTTTGGTAAGGGGTGCTTGGACCTATTCTGTAAAGAGATAGTGTAAGGTTCTTTAACTACCAAAATCTGAAAATGATGACCAGATGTGAGGATTTTAGCATGTACCCATGGAAAGGATTTTAGAAAAGGGTATCTGAAAGCTTTCCTGCCCATTCTTCCCTGTGGTAACTTGCAGTAGTAGTTTATACCATTCTGAACAGCATCAAACACTAGAATAAAGCTGGGTAACTGCTTTCGGGGAGTCATTCCCCAGCATAAAGTTTTACTGATATTAGTATTCCTTCACTACTTTTTCAACAGGGATGTTTGCTTTAGTCCAAGTAATGGAATAATCTTAGGGTCGGTGTGCAGTAGCAGTGAGAAGAATCAAGCCAACACACTTAATTTGGCTCTAGCCAAGCACAGACAGTTTTCTGCCTCTTGGAGCTCTGTACAAGTTTGTGAGCAATAATTCAGTCCTTACTTTAAAAAATGCTACGCCACTACTTTGTACAGATTTAATATATATGAGATATATATCAAGGAAAAAACTGTATTAGACAAGTACAACTCTCCAATTTCTCAACACTTAACATAAATAATTGCTGCACTATGAAGATTTAAATGGGGATTGCCACTTTTATAATTAATTCTTTTTTGTTTCATCCTCCTTACTAATTGAAAATGGGCTTTCAATGCAGAATGCTTTGAAATTGTGTGAAGAGATGGAATTGGAAATGAACTTAATTAACTACAAACTGTCCAAATCAATCAGTGTTTCACAGTGCCTTTGTAATGTACAGAGTTCATAATTTACTTGGGATTTGCCATAATACATATGCCATAATTGCAAAGTAATCATGCTAAGAGTGTACAAAATTTAGTGTTGTGCTCTGATGCTCTATAGGGATGAAATGTCTATGCTTTCACACACCAAACTGGACTGGGGGCAAAAGAGTGTTATTTTTCCATTAACCAAACAGAGGACTTTTACAAATTAGGGCATTTCTCCAAGTCTGGCAGGGCTTTCAGATGTTAATAGCTAGAGAGAAAAAAATCTTTGAATTCAATGTCCAAGCAATCTGGCATTTCAAATGGTAGTGTTCTTGCTACACCATCCATGATGTTTGCAGCATGGAAACCGTAAGCTTATATAAGATGATCAGGGAAAATAAATCCCATGCAAAAATGCTTTGCAAAATTTCTGTAGGTTTCCAGAAAGTTTTTGTGGAATAAAGCTTCTGCAGCATCAAGGCTATTGAACAACTCTACATATTATTTTCTAGTGGGGTTGAAACTTGTTACAGACCGAGAGGAAAATTTTCTTGAGTTTGTGTTTGTCCTTTTCCACCTCCCAGACAGATGTAGTCTTCAGGTATGGTACCTGGTGAATGGGGCTGTCCAGTGACCTCAGACAAAGTGTTTGACCTCTCATACCACATGCTTTGTGTGTAAGACTCATTCAGCTGTCCTTAATCACGTGCCACTACCAACTCGATGCAATAGCTTTTCTTTTGGGAGCCTGATGTGCAGTCGTGGCTAACTGGCCTGTTGGCGTTGTTCGGGGACCCACACCCAGAATGGATGTGGTGTGCATGGTCATCAGGAATGTGCATCTTCTATACGTTGCATTTGAAGGGGCACTACCAACTCCCCAATCATATACTTATGCTGTTTAAGGCTATATTCCAATCCTAAGCTTGTTTGCCTTCTAACGAAGTCCCAGAAAGAATTCCTCGTTACTCCTGCTTAGATCCTCATTGCCATGCAGGGTATTTTGTATGCCTTTGTAAGAGCAGCACTTCCTCTTGTCTGCAACTTTTGTGAAATGATTTGGTTTCTCACAAATCTAGTAACTCATTACAAAAACAGGACAGTGCTTAGGTTCGCCTTTGTGCCTTGTGAACACTTTCTTGATTCTGCCCGTACAGTCATTCTGCTTACATTTTCAGTGTTCCTCCTAGAAACAAACTCTGCGTTGCTCAGATTATTTACTCGGTAATGTAACCCATGGTGGCTATGTCTAGCTTTCCCCATCAAAACTTACCTGATCTGAGCAGTTTTGCAGCCTGGGAATTCCTCTCTGCATTAACCCTCTACATTTCAATCAGCATTTTCTGTCCTTATTTTTCTCCAGCCTTTAAATCTCCGATTTCCATTAAAAAAACCTCTTGAATTAGGGATTCTAGAAGCCTTCCAAAATTATATGTCTGATTCAAGTCTCAAAACTTCTATGCTTCTAAAGTTTCTATTTTGATTTCTCATATGAAACTGAGATCTTATGGAAATCTGATTCCTACTAGAGTACAGTATTCTTCAAATCTCTGTAACATAAGCTGGTTGAATTGAATTGTACACTCTTATGTAAACCTAATGGTTCTGACTGAGTGATAGTTAAATTAAAAAAGTGGGAGGTGACTGTTTTATAATCCTTTGTAGCTCTGCCTCTGTCCATGAATAGACCAAATTCTTGCCTGATGCTCTTTGAGTTACTGGCTTCATCCATGAACATCCTAGTTGCAGTGGCACATGAAACCTCTTGATTTTTGCCACCCTTCTTGCTTCCTTTTACTTCTCTGGTTCAAGCCATGCTATGTCCTTTGCTTTAAAAGGCAGTGTTTTGAGGTGGGGGTTAATAAGTCTCTGTTAAGAATTGTAACTGAGTCCTTAGTATGATGAAAAGAAAGCTAAAATAATAAAAGCTAGCTGAAGGAACTTGAGAAGTATGAGAGCACTGCATGTCTCTTCTTAACAAAGATCTGACTGGCTAACAAAATTCATTCATCCTGAATGCTCCAGGAGCCTTTGCTAAAGGGTCAGAGACCCTTATCTTCCGGAGAAGTCCCTTTAGCTGTGACACAGCTGATGACGATAATCTCTGGCCACAGGATACAGGACTACCAGGAATCCAGGGAATTGCTGAGTTCTGGCTGTCTGTATCAGACTATTTCCCGTTTGCTTGTGATTTATTCTTTTATTCCTGACACTGATGTAGTAACCCGATTACTCTGATTTGGTAGATTTGCTCTTTGGCTGGTATGAAAACCCCCTGTCCTTCTCAAAGAGTAACTTCTGAAAATGTACCAATAAGCTGTAGCTGCACAATAGTTTCAACACGTGGCAGACCAAATGGATCTCTGCAGTCTGATCTGCACATGCATTTTGATTATAATGAATTTTCAGTCTCCTATGTATGTGCAACTCATCTATGTGGGCACTGCATTTCAGGCATTGTAAACACACCTAAAATAAGCAGAATAAAATTTTCTAACAGCAACTAAATTCAAAGAAAGAAACAAAACAGGTACTAATGCATGTGGTTAGGGATCTTCTTGCACTTTTCAGTCTCTGTTTGTTCCTGGGTGTTTTTATCCATGTGTTCTTGTGACAGTGTCAGGCTTTAGCTTTAATAATCAGTTTCTTTCTTTTGTTTATATTGATGAGGCATTCCTCAAAATATACACATCCCTTCCCAGATCTCACTGTGGTAGCCTGAATGAATGGAGAGCTTTTTGGTCTGTAAAAAGATCAGACACGCTCATCCAAGCAAAGATCTTTATCAGTATTTTATTTTTAGTAAGGTGTTTTTGGCACGGGTGAAAAGGGGGGGAGAACATGTACTGTTGGACATTCTCACTAGTGCTTTGGATACTGGCCCAGTACCTCTCTGCCTCTGCTAGAAATAGCCCACATGAAGCACCTACAAGTTGCCTTTTTTTTTTTTTTTAAACTACATTTCAGACAAAAATTATCAACTCATGTATGTGTCTTTCTTATTTCCCATCTTAAAAAAATTAGTTCTATCCCAGTTTAGGGTAGAATTTCTTGCTTTTATTCTCTACATCGTTGACCTTGCACCTTGGAGTATTGTATTTCCCTTTATTTCTATCTTTCAACATTGAATTTATATTATATATATCTGTATATATAATATATATATATATAAATCCTGCTCTATTCTAATGATGCTTTCTCATGTCAGCCCATTTCATTAGCATTGCATCTACTGTGCACGTCAAAGAAATTGATGAAGATGTTAAATAATATCAATCTTAAGGGATTCCAGCAGGAACTCTTTGCTTTGCTTTCAATGAATACATTTGCTATAGCTAAGCCAGTTGCTTTATTTACAGTTCTCTGTAAATCTATCTTATTTCCAGCTTTCCATTCAAATGTTGTGGTGAAGTTCAGATGGAAGGTCTGCCATGTCTTCTCTAAAGTCACTTCTTGGATTGATCTGCCTTGTTCTGTTATTGATGAATGCATGTTACATTTTTCTCATCTTCTGTTACCTCTATATCTTTATGCTTTCCCTCAAAAAATTTCTGTAAAGGCTGGAGACCCCCTCTAACAGGTCTGTTCAGGCTTCCATTTTTATCTACCGATTTAGCACTTGCTATTCTCCAGCTATATAGCTTTTAAACTTCAGTTAATAGATCTATGATATAATTTTTTCAGGATCAGTGGTATAATATGCTGCCTTTTTCAAAATTCTGGGATAGAAATTATTCTTTTCTCCAAATCAATGTGTGCGGGACTCCTGCAGTCTTGCTGCTACTTCTAGGGTATCTACGAGTACTAGAAATGTAATGAGTAACACCACCTCTGCATGATTGTGGCTGGCATACATGTTCCCATAGGTTTTGTTGTTGTTTTGGTGGGGGTTTTCTGGTTTATTTTCTTTTTGTTTTGAAAGAGGCAGAGAACATGTGGATTTCCAAGGCATATTGTTGCCTCTCTGGTGTCCGTGGTTCATTGGGCCCTAAAAGTAAGGAAGTCAAAGCACTGAGTCGCACTCAGTGTGAGGATTCAAGTTCTGCTCTCAGGTGGTTTGTGAAGATGTTTGCAAGGTGCGTGGGACTGTGCAAGAAATCAGTTGCACTTCTAGCAGTTGTGAGCGATGGCAGAAAGCTGTGCCTTGGAAGGGCGTAGGCAAGAGAGCACCGCTTCCGAGTATGGGCTCATACACCCATACTGCAAACCCCACCTGCAAGATTGTGCCATGTTCTGAGTTGGGTGAAAATTGTGCAAAGTGAGTATTGCCATGTGCTGTGCGACTTCTACACCTGTGAATCTTGCAAATTTGCATAACGGAGAAATAATGCTTGTTAGTGATAGCAGTCCAGGATATAGTGGAAATGAAGAATAAGGATACCATGTCCTGCCATATCCTTGTCATACCTAAAGCCATTCTTATTGTGGTCAGCCACTAATGCCTGGGCTGCTTCATATGTTGTGGAGTTATGTGAGGTGTGTTGTACTGACACTGTGGAATTTTTAAGTGGTTCATGTGTTTATTATTTGAAATTCTGAGGGTGAGAGGGCTGCTAACCTAACTGAAAGGGGTTTTGCCTGATTAATTTTATGGACTATGCTAACAAAGGTTTGATTTCTTTAGTTGGTTTAAAATAATCTGAATATAGTGCTTTGCCCTTAATTGGGGAACAGGGTGCTGTTTTACTCGCTTGTGTAGTTTGCTTGCTCTCTTCAATATTGTAACAAAACCTTTTGGTAACAGCAGTGGCCTTCTTGACTGGGTTCTATTAGCAGGACTACATGAAAACAGACCTCTGTTTCACTTATATACATATGCAAGGGAAAAAAAATAACGCACTCACGCTTGCTGACTGTTCAGAGGAAATAAATGCTTTCTAAACTATCAAACAACAATAATCTAAAAAAATAAACTGTCTTGTACTACAACAAAAATGCTACTTGCGAGGCTAAAATACATCCTCCTACCCCATGCCAGTACAACCTATGAGGCCACATAATGGTTGTGGTATCTAATTCTTGTCCTCTTATTTTCCTTTCCCAAGTTGTCCTTCATATGTTATACTCTGGAGTAGATATCTAAATTGAGAGGTGTGCTGGTTTTGGCTGGGATAGAGTTAATTTTCTTCACAGCAGCCCGTGTGGGGCTGTGGTTTGGCTCTGTGCTGGAAGCAGTGTTGGTACCCCAGGGGTGGTTTGGTTCCTGCTGAGCAGCGCTGACACAGAGGCGAGGCCTTTTCTGCTCCTCACCCCAGCCCAGCAGCGAGCAGGCTGGGGGCACAAGGAGCTGGGAGGGGACACGGCCGGGACAGCTGCCCCCAGCTGCCCAAAGGGACATCCCACCCCACGGGACGCCACGCTCAGCAGGGAGAGCTGGGGGAAGGAGGAGGAAGGGGGGACGCTCGGAGCGATGGCGTTTGTCTTCCCCGGTCACCGTTAGGCGGGATGGAGCCCTGCTTTCCTGGGGATGGCCGAGCCCCTGCCTGCCCGTGGGAAGGAGGGAAAGAATTCCTGGCTTGGCTTTGCTTGTGTGCGCGGCTTCTGCTTTCCCTATTAACCTGCCTTTATCTCAGCCCACGAGTTTTCTCACTTTTACCCTTCCGATTCTCTCCCCATCCCACGGGGGGAGTGAGCGAGCGGCTGGGTGGGGCTGAGTTGCCGGCTGGGGTTAAACCATGACAAGAGGCTAGTTTCCTTAGAATTCCTCTGTACTCAATGTTCACATAGAAAGTTGGCCAGTGCTGTTTAAGGTATGCTTTTTCTGAAACCTGTTCTCTGGAGGAGTGTCTCCTTCCCTCTCTCCCCCTTTTATTTTCCCTCCCCCCCCCCCTTTATTTCTCTCTCAAAAATGAGATTGCAAGGCTCACTGATGGAATGATGTGAAGAGTAAACCTTGCCCTACCTGACCGAAATCCCTGCTGTGTGACACAGCATCCCTTGTCAAGAATGGGAAAAGATCGAGGAGAAAGTTAAGAAGCTAATGAAGTAAGGCCTGTTTGATTAATAGCTAGAGACTAGGCTGCCACCCCCTAACAAAAAGGAGTGAGGAACCAGACAAGGACGGTCCGGTCAATCACATCATTTATTTCCACAGTAACTCAGCCTCACTGGAGAGAAAACATAAACTAGCCACTCTTGCCCTCCCTTCCTCCAACAGTTCTCCAAAAATTGTGCTTTCTGCTGATGTATACTAAAGGAACCATGTTCTTTACAAGGATAATTCATAGTTCAGTTTATAGCCCTTCTTTTTTATAGCAAAAAGTATCCCAGGATGCAGTTCTTGGGATGAAGTTTTTTCTTACCTCCTTCAGCATCTGCATGTTTTCCTGGGATCACAGGAGGGCAAATGCCCTCTGCAAATGCTCCCAAGATGTTCTATAAAACTTATTGCTTATTCCATGGGATGACATGAAGAGTGACTAGTATCTCTGCAGCAGATGTGCCTGACTTTTTTTCTTTCTGATAAAAGAAAGGTAAGGATGATTTTGATGTTTGGGGAATTGGCAGGTACCACCTATTTAGAGAAGGGCATAAAGCTAGGCATTAATGGAACTCCAGTTAGTGTCTCTTCCTGCCAGCGACAGCTCTTTGCAGTGCTTGCGTTGCTCTGGGCACACTAACCTGGCCTTGAAAATGCCCAGTTCAACAAGCTGGCTTCAAGTGATATAATAATGAGCACTTCTCATAGTCCAGCCAGAATCATTATGCTTGGGGTATTCCCTCCAGATGTTCACCAAAATGTGCATATACCTCTTTTGCCAGCTAACCGTATGTCAGGAGCATATCTTTAGCTTGGCCCAGCAGGGAGTAGCTGGCAGGCTGGAGTCAGCAAGAACTGGACTGGCTGTCTGGAGCAGTATGCAAGGAAAATGAGAAGTTAAATATCCAATAAATGTGATATAAAATGCTGTCCAGAGAGCCGAGGTCAAAAGAGCCAGCGGGCACAGACAGGGGATTACGGGACTGCCAAAGTGAACTGACTGTTCAAGGTGTGTAATTCATAGTTATGTAGTAATCACTTTGCAAGCTGTCTGGACAGGGAGGCCAGTGACAGCTGAACGGACGCATACCTGGGACTGAGCCCAGCCTGCAAGCTCAGGGAAGTTTCCTGGGAAGCAAGTTCCAGCCACTTTTTGGATGGACGATAAGGTGGCGCTTACTGTGATATGGGCAACAAGCTGTCCAGTTATTAGGAACTGCCAGCTGTCTTTACTTCAAGTGTAGCATTACTGCCATCACAAATACAGAAACCAGGCTTTGCCCTGGATACCAATAAGCCTAAAAACATGAGTATTTGGAATATTTAGTGTCATAAGGAAATAGGTTCCTGTTTACTGCAGCACTGAGCTAAGTACTTGGACAGGTGAGTGTTCCTGCTGACAGTCAGTGCAGCCAGTAAGCAGACATTTTGATGAACAGGCAACTGAGCACTGCTGTGCGTGAAGTTGCTATTGATTTAAGTAATCCTATGCCCATAAAGGATTTTTTCATCACTTACTGTGAAACAAGAAGAAGTAGATAAAGATGAGTTTCATCAGAAGAAGGTTATTGCTGGAAATCCTTTTGTCTTTGAGTCTAATGTATGAAAACACAGACAAGGCTGCCTAAACAGAGCAAAACAGAAAGCCAGCTAATGCCCACAAAGCTTCCAGACACTGCTTTTGAGTCCTCAGGGCCCCAGAAACAGATGAAGGGCAATTCAATTGCTCTTAATGATACTCCACTGAATACATGCTTTATTTCAAAAAGCCAACTGCTCTAAATGCCATTGACAAATACAATAATAATGTACTAGTGTCAGTGTAAAACTGTACACCATTTTAGACATTTTGTGGCTTGTAAACATCAAAGAGTTCATTTGATATACAAAGGGAAAGCTGACTGGTCTCAGCAGTGACGTGTAGTATTTTTCTTAGATTTATTTTTAATTCCAGATTTGTTGCTGCAATACAACTTCAAAGAATAGTAATAGCTATTTTTTTAATGGGCAAAGCTACTCAAAAGTATGATTCTTTAAGATTAAAATAGGTGTTTCTCTGAAATCTTACATGTTTCATACTAAGCTGATGCCCTGGGGGGATTTCTTCATTAAAAGAAACCTGCAAGCTGGTACACTGCAGTTGTGAATGGTTTTGTATTCATCACTGTGTTGTATGCACACGTGTGCAAGAATATGTATATAAATTTAAAGACAAAGTTAACTTAAATTGTCTGTAATCTACTCTAGCTGAATGTCTGTACTTTCAGAAACAAAATGGCAATAATAGTCAACATCCTCAGTAGGTGACAATCTCCTATGAAGTGCCTTCTGTGAATCAGTGCAGATATGGGTGCTGTAGAGGCTGGGGACAGTGCAACTCTTGACACTGCAACTCTTAGCGTTCCTGCTGCACCACTGAGCCCAAAACTACCTTGCGGTGTTCTTGTTAGCAGAATTGACCTCTGACCAAAACATGTTCCTTTAGGACGTCTTACCTTTCTGGCCCTTTGCATCAGAATGCCAGGACAAACCAGAGAGCTGTCTAACCTATATTCTGTCTCTGAAAGTGGGCAGTAATATAGGGTTTGCTGGGAGTTTTTTAAAGAGAAAATGTGTAAAGAATACGGCGACTTTCTCAGTTTTTGATTCCTGGCAGTCTTATCCTGAGTTGGAGATTGTATGTATTCAGACCATCATGTTTAATATTCACAAAAACGTAGGTGTTATTCATAAATTATAATCCCTTTTTGAACCCAGTAATACTTTGAGCTTCTGCAACAACCCAGGGAAGCAAGTTCCACAATTTAATGTGTATATCATGCTGATTTTTTTTTTCCCTTTTGTTTAGACTGGCTACTTTGTTTCCAATCATGCCCTATATTCTGTATTGTGAAAAAGTTATATGTATCTGTGTTCATTTTCTTCAAACTGTATGTGATTTTATACACTTCTATCAGATTTTTTCCCTTGTTCTCCCCTTTTTTAAAGAGTATGGAACAGGGACAGAGTAAATCTCAGTCTCCTAGTGCTCAGTCTAAACGGAGGCTGGAGTGAGATGGGGGTCGGTCTCTTCTCCCACATAGCAAGGGATAGGACAAGAGGAAACTGCCTCAAGCTGCGCCAGGGGAGGTTTAGGTTGGATATGAGGAAAAATTTCTTCACCGAAAGGGCTGTCAGGCCCTGGCACAGGCTGCCCAGGGCAGGGGCTGAGTCCCCATCCCTGGAGGTACTTAAAAGACGGGGAGATGTGGTGCTCAGGGACATGGTTTGGTGGTGGCCTTGGCAGTGCTGGGTTAACGGTTGGCCTTGATGATCTTAAAGGTCTTTTCCAACCTAAACGATTCTATGATTCTTTACTGAAAGTCACAGTGTCAGTGACTTTTGTTGTGGGAGGAGATAATGTGGAGTCAGATCAGGGAATCTTTGAGTGGCATTATTTTGATTCATAGTAGTTGCAATATTTCTTTTGCTTGGATCAATGGAATAAAAAGCACAGAGGAAAAAAAAAGAGAAGGTGAAAGGATATTTCTTTACAATTTAGTAGCATGCAGAAGATTTTGGAGTGGGGAAGTTACTCTCACAAAACCAAGACAGACATGATAAATAAATTTCAGGCTAATGCACATTTATGTCCCACAGATTTCATAGTAGCATCCAGATAGCACAGGTTCACAGTGATGTTTTAGAAAAGTGGTTCTAAATATTTAAATGTTATTTAAAAAAAAAAATCAAGTAGTGATTTTTTGTTTGGAATCATCTTTTGACTGAAACTATGGAAGGTATTTAAGCAACAGAGGTATATAATTATTCATTTCAGTAGAATCTAAGTCTTAGGTATAAGTTAGTGTGTCCTAAAGAAGTTAGGGGGATGACCCTAACAGCCACTGTTAAGAAAACATGTGAAGATAAACAGAAAGCACTTAGTAGTATAAAGGATGAGGCAAATGAGTAAATTGGATAGTTTAAAAAAAAAGCAAGAGAAAATTGAGGAAAAATTGGCGTCAAGTGACTCCCTGCATCTCAACTAAAGGATTTTAAAGTATTTAAGGAGCAGACAAACATCACAAACTGAAGACAAGAAAATTGTGGGGACAATAAACAATGATTTTGTACATTTCTTACAATACCAGTGAAATATGTGACGACAGCCTTATTCAGAAGTGAGACTGAAAGTACCAAAGAAGATGAGATATTCAGCTGGGAGAGTGCATATGCAAAAAAAAGATATAGTTCGTCAAAAATTATTCTTGATTGGCTTTATAATCAAGAGATTTCTCACTAAATAATAGTAGACTTGTGGATTGCCCACAAGTTTGAAGCTCTGATATCTAGATAGAATTACTGTCTTTGCTGTGTTGGTAACTGTAGGGGATGTTTTTAATTTTTTTTTTAGTGTTGGTTTTGGTTTTTTTTTTTTTTTTTAGGAAAACCTATTGCTCTAGGAGAATTTGGATCGGCAGTCCTCAAGAGTAAAAACCTTGCTATAGAAAACAAATTCAAGCTAGCTAATGACGGTCTTAACTTCCCTCCCACCGCTTCAGCTCAGTCTCACCGGTGGCCAGAGTTGTGAGAGGTTCCAGCTGAGATCAGTCCTCTGTTGTGGGAGGTGCTGTACAAGACAGCAAGAGACAATCTCTGGTTCAACATATTTACGGGCTGTATAGTCACTATAGATCAAGGGAGTGAGATGTGGTGATGCAGTAGCTTGTTTCAGGTTAAACAGATAAGACTTTATCTTATTGAAAAATAGAAGCATGAGTGCTTATTAGTAGTGTGAAAGGAGCAGTTGCTCATCCAGTGAGCAGTGGGTGATCAGCAGGTGCATGGAGAGGCAGGGTGACTGGCAAGGAGAAAATGGAGCTCATGGATTCTGCCGGCAGCCAGTTTTCTGTCGGTGGGTACTGCTCCCTCCAGAGGAGCTGAGCCTCTGTTAAGTAGGGACAGTTTATTGGTTATAGGCTATTTAGTTGATTCTGTGCCAGTTAGCTGCTGTGACAAAAGGATTTGTCTAGTTTCAATAGTTCATGTACCCTGCAGAAACAAATGCACCCTGAAAATTAGCTGGGAGAGAGGCCTAGACCCCTAAGAAAAAGTTCTTGTCACTGCATCTTAGGGGATTAATATTTTGCAACATAAACAAAATTGACAGTTACTATACAGACCTCACAAAGAACCAATAATTGGCCAAAAGTTAGCAATCGCTTCACAGGGATGTTTCCTTAAATCTATTGCAGGGGAAGCGCTGCTGGGAGGTATTTTGGTCTCTCCATTGGGCCAGTAATATTATCTAAGCAGGCAGTGCTGAAGCCTTCAGTAACTGTGCAGAAGTTCCCAAGTGGTGGGAATCATTTGCACGTGAAAGGGCAGTGTTTGTTCGGGGGTGAATTTCTGCCCTCCCAATGACTGCTGAATTGAACAAAGTCTCTCAACGTCTTCTAGGCCAACCCCAGCCTGGAAGCTCAGATTTACTAGTGCAACGTTATGGTGTTGTGAGACAGTAATATCAGGAAAGGGATTTTTAGGTGCTAAACATTTTATAAGAAAATAAACTCGTATCACTGGATTCCATATTAAATTTCTCATGCAGCTTACTGCTGTTCTCTTTCAGAAAACCTTACATGTTCAACTGTATCTCTTAAGAACTCTGATAGAACTAGCTAAGAAGCTTATTTTCATTATTTCACTCATTTTACTTTATCACTTCATTGTCTTAGTAATTGTTCACCAGTTCATTTAAACTAATCAGCTATTTGTTATGGTCATTCTTAGTTTGGTTTAGTTTTCTCTAAGGAATCCCTCAGTTCTTTAAGAGATTGACTTGAGCTAAATGTCTCGAATAGCAAGAATGAAGTGAGAAGGAGAGTTGAGGCCAGCAAATATTCCTTGTCCTGCTCTTGGGCATT
Source organism: Theristicus caerulescens (assembly GCA_020745775.1). NCBI lineage: Eukaryota > Metazoa > Chordata > Aves > Pelecaniformes > Threskiornithidae > Theristicus > Theristicus caerulescens. Next base: position 20,286,108 of record CM036568.1, on the reverse strand, counting down.
TATAAGCTGTAACTTCCACTGAAATTAGAAGCACTGTGGAATTGAGCTGCTAGAAATAAATGTGTCGCTGCAGCTGCAAAAGTAACACTTTGTGTGTCTGGCAGGACTGCAGCAGAAGACATGGCAGCTGGCACTGGAGGAGAATGAGGTTTCGCTAGTGGTGTGAAAGCATACCCGTGTGCTCGGTCTCATGTTCTGCTCTCTCCTGTGTGAAAGAACATCAGTTGGGCTATGAGTAGAGCTTGCTGCAAATGTGGTTGACAGAGGAAAAGAGATTTTAATGCAAGTTTTAGAAAGGTCAAAGCTAAATTTCTTTGGTCACGGTTTATCTCCTATTATTTCTTGAATGCCTGTGTACAGTACACAGTATAATGTATTAAAGTGACACAAAATAGAGCTGGGCTAGTAGGCCCAGGGAGGCACTTCTTGTATTTTTGAATGATGACTTTCAGATAAAAGTTTCTTGATCAGATTAAGCAAGTTTTCTAGGATCCTGTCGGTGAAAGCTAACAGGCCATTTATGGTGTCAGAAGTTATTAGAAATGAAATACAGAAATTGGAATGAAATACTGGCTCTCTCAAGTATGTGGCAAAGCTTTTGCAGCCTACAGTGAAGCCAAGATTCACCCGTGAGGAAAGAGAAATCAAGTTGAAACAGGTATCCAAATGCATCGTGTTTATGAAATGCTCAGGATAAAAGAAAGAGACAAAGTGCAGCGCAGGGCCTGAAAAGCATTCATGAATCTGAGGAGATAGTGCCTTGATATGGTGCAGCTGGGTGTTAGTGACTGGCTGTGTCCTGATAAAGATGTCTAAAGAAGCTGTAGCACCATGCTGCATTGTATTGTTGATATTACAGGTTCTAGGAATATAGGCAACTAAGAGAATTGGTTATGTGATTAGGAATTACTTCCCTCTGATTTTGGGGTCTGTTTTGTGCCTTAGGAGCACATGAAGGTAGAACTAGGCCCTATGTAACATAGAAGCCAAGAATTTGCTCCAATAAATACTCAAAAATGGGTGAGTCTCTGTGGTTTTTCATGAGCCGAATCACTTGAGGGAATTTTAGGACGTCAGAATGCTCGCTCAGCACTGCTAGGCCAAGATGCGATGTTTGGGCTTGCTTTGCAGCAGCGCTGAGTGGGCTGGTGGCAGGCAGTGGGGAATGAAGCCTTCCACTGCCACTGTGTTCTCATGTGGAACTTTTTACAGAAAGAGTCAAAGAACAGTAAGGCTGATTTTTTTTTTTTTTTTTTTTTTTTTTCCCCCAGGAGTATATGTCAACATTGTAAGCCCAGTCTGAAATTAATTTTCAGCAGTTCCTTCTGTACAGCCTCCATAGTACTCAAAGATGTAGAATTTCCTGCCACCTTTCATACGTTAGCTGACAGTGCAGTAGCTATCTGCAGCATGTAGTTACTTTTTACATCTCATCCTTGAACAAACGAATGGAATGCCCCACTCCATTGCTTTGGGTTAATGTATGTGTGAAAAGCAGCTTTTTCTGGGATAAGACTATCTCTCAAAATTGCAATGAAGATTTGCTTTTGAAATCTTCAGATAGCAAAATATAGCCAGCACTCATTCTGTCTGTTTATTCGAATAAGCAGGAGAGTTCTTTTCTTCTGGTTGAGAAGTTCTGTAGTTGCTCCGGAAAAAGCTATAAACAGTGTATTGCTTAGTCTTGAAAGAAATTCAGCTAATGTTCAATTAAGGTGGCTTTGGTGAAATTTGTTTCTTAGCATATTCAGACATATTAATAATAACAGTTTTATTTTAAGGGTTCCTAGAATTTTTAACACTTAGGATGAACTGGAAGAGAACATTTACAGATTTTGATGCTACAACATGTGCAAGTTTATTTTTTCCTTTCACCTTACCCTGATACAAGGTGTTAATCTGAATGCCTCCCTGGTATATCTCAAAATAGAGCATGTTGGAATTACTTCTTTCGGGATGAAAATGGTACCTAGGTTTTTGCATAGTTTTTAGATTAATCTTCCATGGTAGTTTAGTTTATAAAAATGAGCAAAGTTTTGAAAAGCTTTGATTACCTCAAATAGATCCTTCTTTGTCAAAGGGAGGTATTCCTTTTAAAACAATAAGCTTTAGGGTTTATCAGTCAACTCCATTTAAAGAATTTTAGTTCCAGTCAGTACTAAGTATTATCAGGTGGTTGTTCAGCCAGAGATAATTCAAAAGAAATTTTGTATTTGCAACAGAATATAGGAAAAAAATATAAATATGAAGTTGTCACTTGTCATCCCACCAAGCTTATTTATCTCACCAGCACTTCACACAGACTCTGCTGAGAAGAAAATATCCAGAGATTATATTTCTCTGGAAGGGCAATACAGGCAGTCTTGTCTATAAATATTAAAAAAAAAAATTATTATTGCTGTAGGTTTTACTGGTGTGTGTACTGTTACATTGTTTAGTGGGCCTATAGTAGAAGTGGCAAAACAGCTTTCCTTAAAAAGGGAGCACACCTATTATCGCTTCAGGATAGCATCAGTACCTCTGTTGCTCTTGAATGGAAAGAAGAGTTAATGTAATCTTAATCATTTAAAAAACCTGGTAAGGAATTATTGTAGAGTTCAGTCTTTTGCAGAAGCTGGATTTCGGTGCACTTATTCATAAAGAATCAGTGTTTATGGTAACAGCCTCTTGATCGATCATATGGTGAGCTTTTTGATTAACATCATAAAACCATGATGTTACACCATGTAAAGTTCAAAGCTCAGACAAGGGCAGAGAGTGCATCTCGGGCCTTGCCACTTAAAAGCCACATCAGCCCAGAGAGTAGGGTGCTATTGACTGTTAGGGTAGATATGTACATATATGTGCGACACATATGTGACACACAGACATCTTTAAAATGTAGTGGGTTTGACTATACTGATTTTACAAATAGTATATTTTTGTCATTTATTTGGGAGTCCAACATTACTGGACATACAATTTATGAAAGTGAAAATACAGAGAACTTCAGAGTTCTCTATGAGCAAATTTCAGTACTATGTACTGTAAACCAATACATCCTCTGAGTATGACAGAACAGTTAAACTGTCGTTTCAAATTCTAGATCACACTATTTTCATCTCTCTCTAATCTCATATTCTCCTTTAAATTATAAATTGCCCAAGTGGCATGGACTAAGCCAAGGGAACTTTTGGAATGTATTTAATACGGTTTTATTAGCTTTACTGCAGGCTCAGGATATGATTTGGTGTGTTGGAGACATATCTGTATTCAATGATGCCTCCCTCAGGGTTCATTCTCTTTTAATGAACAGTGAGAGACAGTAGCAGTGTATGTGATGTACGTTTTAGCATGGTTGATGAGTTTCTGCAGTTAAAAAGTACGTGTCATTGTTATTTACTCTGTTTTATTTATACTGCAAGCTTCTCGGAGGCCCTAGCCCCATTGCACCAGGCAATGTAAAAATACAGATATTATCTATATTTTTTAGCGGCTTTTCCTGAGAATAAGAGGCAAAGGCAAGCCTTGAAAGAAGCATGAGTCAGACTCCCTCCTCCTCCTCAGGTACAGTTAACATTCTGGGACATGACATTGGCTGATAAATGATTGATGATGGTGTGTTTAACCATTTCAGTGGTTCTTGGCATTCTAGGAATTGTAACATTGTTGGGCTTTTTGCTGACTTTGTCTTCATGATCCCATTTTACTTTTTGGCTCAGAAAGGGGGGCTACTAAGTAATTTCAATACCCGGTAAATTCATGAAATCATGCCTCAGAAAAAAAGACTACATGATGAAGGGACAGTGTCTAGAACAGAGTGAATCTGAGCTCTGCAATACTTATTTTGTTTAATAATAAGTTTAGATTTGAATGTCGGTATTTGGCCTACTTGATATGACATTTATGAGTAATGCACTTCTTTTGTATAGCAAGCATTAGTCAGTTCAGTCAGTTCTAATAGTCAAGCACGTTTGTTTAAGCACACACTCAAGTGTCTCCAATAGCAATTTTTGCTCCTGTTGGAAGAAATTAAGAAGGGCTTTTTGTAACAAAAATGCTGACCGAGTGCATACGTTATTTTATAAAAACTCTGAATTTTCTACCAGCTGTCATAGGGAGAGACACTGAAAGGCAAAGACCTATTAAAACACCTTTACTTTGTTTTAATGGCAAAATAAGCCATCTTCTTTAAACACACTGAATGTAATTCAATAAGTGAACAGATACCTCAGAAGAATATGAATGAATCACCATAGTGGTTAGGTTTTTTTAAAAAAGTGGGGTGGAATAGCATTTTATGCACTAGACAGAGTAATTATGTCTGTCTAAGTAAACGCATAGGTTTTGTCTATGGTGGTGGGTTTTTTATGTCTTTCTAAGTAATGATCCAAATTCATCAGTTGCTATGGCTCAGTATTCCTGAATACAGATTATCTTCAGCAGCCCATGTAAGACAGGGTTTCATTAAAGCATTTTCTAATGTTTTCAGTTTTGTGTTGCTTCTTTCAATTGACTACGTTTATAAGGCAAAATTTAGCTTGAAATGAATTATTTCTAAGTCATATAATATTCAGAGTAATACTAAAATCATATTGAATGTTGGAGCAAAACATATTTATATTGCTCTGCCTTATAACTATTGAAATCCGCTAATATCAGTTATGATAAAATTAGGTTGTTGAAGAGCTTGACTCAGTGACTATTATAAATTTTATATAAAATCCTTAAAATCTGTTATCTATTTCTTCCTATCAGTGGATGAAGAAGGACTTGACATCCAAATGTTCATACAAACTGAGAATCTTTCCACAATGGCTTAAAAGCAAAACTTTCTAAGATTAACCACCCAGAAAAGGTTAAAAGTTATGTTAGCTACATCCTCTCCCATTTCAGTGGAGGCATGCTGTGCCATGGAGACACAAAAAGAAGAACTGCTAAATTACTGTAGTGCTTCTAATGCATTTAGCATTTTTAATAGGAACCCCTATCATAATGAGACACTCTAAAACTCTGCTTTTGAATGGATCTCTGCTTTTTTATGTTTTCTGAGCTTCATATTTAAAGGTTTACTACTTAGGTTTGTCAGATTTTCCTGATGTATTTTTAATAATCATCCTAATAACTAATTAAAAGTTATCTGAAATGTAATCTTTGTCTACTCTGCTGTAAGAATTAGCCTAATTTCCTAACCAGAGCTAGTGTTCTTTTTGATTCTTCTGCATGTAACAAAATGGGCTATCTGAAATTCTGGAATAACTGTATGAGCGTTTACTTTAATACTACAGACCTAAAATACTCTTGGAAGCAGAGTTTAGAAAATCAACCTTGTTGTGACATACGCTACCCTTCAGGATTTGATAATACTGTAGAGATATACTAAGAGAAAAATCTGATTTACTTGCAAAAGGAGAAATTCCTCCTGGCACGAGAGATGCAAAAATAAAGCTACTTTTGTGTATTTTGGCAGTTCTTCTGTTTTTTTTTGGGGGGGGGGGTTGTTTTGTTTTGTTTTTTAAAAAAGTATTTTCCCTCTTTACAAGCTAAATTTATCATCTGTCCTGTAAAACGTGCTTTGCCATGCTCTACACTGGAGCGATAGAAGGACAAGGATGCCATTAGTGCTGAAGCGTCCTACCATGTGATCTGACTAATATCTGTCATGCGGTATACTTATCTGCCTTTCCCTGAGGAAAGAAAAGTCAGCACATGCAATAGGCTGAAGGTTTCCTGGGAAAGGAAAGAGGACAATTTAGAAGTGCACGTGGTAGTCCTTGTTGCAAAAGAGATGTATCGCCGCTTCCTGTGGTAGCTGTAACTTTCGTAAGCCTTGCAGATGCTTTCCCTGGTATAGTGCACTGCTGTAATTGAAAGGAGAAAGAGTGCACGCTTTTTTCCAAGGTGGGAGTCTTCTAGCCTGATGGGTGATGATATTTACTTTTGTGGAGATCCTAGAGAAAGTAAGGATTCTGTGAGCTTTCCTAAAGCTATGAACTGAATTCTCCGATAGCTGATTGCATTGCTGTTGTGGCTGGTGCCAGCTCTGGAAATCTTAGTGTGTGTGAGCCTTTCTGTGGCAGCAATGCAGCTCTTTGGAGCTGCCAAGTATGTTGTTTTGTTAGGCTCAACTGTGTAGTACCTACTGTTTTTTTCTCCTTTGCTATGTGTGTAAAGACAGATCATTCCCTAAATTAAAATAACATGTTGCATCATCTTCTAAAAGGCCAAGGAGAGAGAAAAAGGGGAAAGAAAAAGAAAAAGAAAAAGAAAAAAGAAAAAAAAAAAAAAACAAAACAAAAAAAAACACAAAAGAAGCTGTAATTCTTATGCAGATATAGCTACAGGAAGATGACTACTGTGGGTCAGAGTAGAGTGATAAGGTCAGGGATTGATGCATGTAATCTCACTTGCTGTTATCTATGCCTGAGTTCATTGATTAATTGCATAGAAGACAGGCTTTCTCAGTGGTTACTCTAAAGGTCTGTGTACTTTTTTTACAGTAAACCCCCTATTTTTACCCTTTCCAGATAGCTCCTGTACCCAGAGACCTGCAGTACTTACTCTTAGTGTGCCTGTACTTTCTCATTTCACTGATAAACTCAGATGTCCTGGTTTTTTCCAATGATAAGGTAGACTATTTTCTTGAGATAATGTTTTTGTTGGAACACAACAGTGTATTTTCAGTACCTTCAAGAATTAAAATCATAGGTGTGCATCTTTAACTATGACTCTTAAAATAGTTGTAACTTACATATCACAGCCAAAACCTTAATATTCCAAAAGCTGATTGATGTTTGCTGGTACTTACTTCCTCATTAGAAAGTCAAGAAAAAAAATTGAAATTTCTTATATTTTTGCTGTATGTTTGTACAAGTAGAAACAGTTTAATACTTGTTTTCTGTAACAAGATATTAAATTCTGGCAAAGCTAAGCATCCTAGAAGTTTAAGCATCTTTTTCCAATAAACTTTTTTTGGTATAGCAATTTTGGTTTTTAAACCAAAGCAATGCCCTCTAAGAAACCTTCCTCAAAAAACAAAACAAAACAAAAATTAAATAGAGCAGGTAGGAATGCAAGCTTATGTATACAGCCACAGATATAGGGCTAGAAATGTACTTCAAGCTGACATTGACTACAGTTATTTCATTTGCATTCATTTGAATATGTTCTCAGCCCTTTGGACTATATGTAATAAAATGTACCTGTGCCATGCACAACACTGAGAGATTAATGCAGTTAGTCTCCTAATGATTTTCTTGTCCCACTGAACATTTTGGAGATGCCTCTTTCACTGTCAAGAATTGATTCCAGTAATCATAACCTACCAGCTGGCATGTCAAAGACACAATCAAACCTGGCAGTTATGCTATTACACTACCAATACAACCCACTCATTGTCCTACAAAAGCTAAGCCATCATTTTGATTATCAATACCGTTATTTTTTCTTTAGTTAAGAGATTGATTCCTTTAACATTGCAGAGTGGAAGAAATAAACGTCTTGCAGATCAATAGCATAGCACTCTTTCTTTTCTTGCCTCAGACAATCCTGATAAATGCAGTTTTAGATTGCTTATCTTACTGACTCAACAGCTTAGGTAGAAACAGCAGAAACCTCTGTATTGAAAAATTTTCTTAGTTTTCTTTGTTTGGTTTGGTTTTTTTTTTAGTTTTTTCTGAATTTATACTGTCTACTTGCCATTAAACTGCCTTAAAATTCTCCAGTAAGCATCATTTTGGCCATTAAAGTCTTGCTGCTATAGTTTTTCTGTGTTGTGTTGACATTACATTCCAGTAGTTTAAAAGCAGCATCAGAACACCCCGGGTTCACAGGTCAAATTAATTTGAAAGTTGGATGGTGCACTGAATGCTATTAATGGAAAATTGATCCTGAGAGATAAAGCTCATTACCTAGGAATGCATAACTGGAGTATTACCTCAGCATAGGTCTCTCTGTGTCCTCTACAGGAGTAAAGTTACCAAACGTACAAGGAATTTTTATTTATATATTTTCTTTAGAAGGATTTTTAGAGGACATTGCAGTGTACTTGCATGCAAACTGTTAAAGAATCTCTTCAGTGTTTGAAGGAGAAAAAGAAAATCCATCCAGAATTTTCTTTTTTAAGTATGAACTCATTGAATAAACTCTTGAGTAAAAACTGACTGAGCAGTCAGTATGGGGCCTCGCTGGTGCATAGCTGCTATCCATCTGGATAGCAGAGATCTGCTAGAAGCAGCATCAGCATGGCTTTGAGCAGAGAGCACCACTTTGAAATCTCAGGATAACTACATAGTTCTGGGGTTTAAGGTGTGTGAGCAAGTTGCTTTTCTGCTGCGCTTCTCTGTCAGCATTTCTGCTGTGTGTGATTCTGTGTGTGTATCCTAACCTCATCCTAGATGCAATTGAAAAGTCCTTTTGTGTTTGGCCTGTCACTCAGAAGATGTGTCATTGAATGCTATTACCTCTCCAGGTGTCCAATCAGAACCAGCGTCTAACTGGAGTTGCTTTGTCTGAAATACTCAGGCTAACAAAGGAGGAACCATTACAGCCTATTACATGTGAAAGGAACTTTCCCTGGACTCAGTAAGTGGCGCAATTTGTTTAAGAACTCCACCAAAGTGCCCTAAGTGGGTTCTTAGTGCTGCCCTGTAGGACTCTGGATGGCTCCCCTGCTATGCTCCTTTGTTTAATCCTCTTTCAGGAAATGTCTTCTCAAATATTCATTTCAGTTAGGTTATTAGCATCATTTCTGTCTCACCTCTGTTGCCATCCTTTATCCCCGGTTTACTGGAAAAGTGAAGCAGCATCCTACCAAAGATGGGTCTATGTGGGATTATTTCATTTTCTATTTATACGGAACTTTTTGAAAGAAGTCTTCTCTATACCTGGGAATTAAAACTTACTGATGCTGGTAAAAATAATAGCACCTCTAGTGGTATTATGAATGGCTAGTATATGTAGTGATAATTCCCTGATGTAAATTGATGTACAGCAACCGGTGTATCTCTCATCTCTCTGACATAAAAATCAGGTTGATAAAATTCAAAAATAGAAGACAGGAATTGCAGTGAGCTGTTCACCAGAGGTTCAGACTCTGCAAACAAGATGCCCTAGGCACTCATGAAAAATGTAGCCTCTCTGCCTCTTTTTGCCCAGCAGGGTCATGTCCAAATCCTTTCACCTTTAAATCACATTGCCTCTTGCTTCACTATTGCATCTTGCCCTTGTTCCTAGTTTGTTGCTGCCTTAGAGGCTTCTGTTGTTCCAGAGACTAGAGAGGAACATTTATTAAGAGAGATTTATTTGGAAAGGTCAGACTCTACATTACCTCAGCATTAGGTTCAGTCTGTAGAATAATGATTTCATTTAGAACACTGAGGTTCTTCAGACTTATTGCTTATTTTAAAATATGACTTTGAGGAATCAAATGTATGTCAAAGTCTGGTAAATAAGTGAATCTCCATTCTGCTGAGGGCTTCTGAAGCACTGGAAGCTTTAATATTTTGTTCATTCATTTACACTAAATTTTAATAAAAACCCTGCAGATTTTTGATATTTAAAAAACCATAGCACATCTTCCCTAAATAAACTTTCTGCTCCAAATTGGAGTTCAGGTTGCTTCACGTTTCTTGTTTTAGGAAGAGAAAGGATTATAACGTGCAATAGACAGAAAATGGAAAAAATTACTCATTTCTTCTAACTGTGGATATTAGTGTAATCATATACAGATAATACCAACAAGCTTTCTTTGTGTCAGTCTATAAATCAGTATCTGTTGTTTTGTGTTACAATTTATTAGTGTTTCCCCATAAACTCAGGTATAGCTTCTTTTTTAATACTTGCACTATGACAAAAATAGAGCTGTTGTAAAAGTCCAGATATTGAAGTCAATGATTTAAATCTTAGCTTCCTTGACAAGGACCTCATTCTACCTATGACAGGGCTTTATGCCTGCATGATTTAGTAAAGTACATATTTATGTATTTAACAATAAAGCACATAGGAACTGTAGCGCTATGTAGTAGCATCTGGAAATTCACATACATATGCCAGACACAGTATGAACACAGATCAAAAGGAGACTATACAGGCATCTCATTTAAGTATTTGACAGTATACAACGGATTTAGCTGTACAGGAACATATGAAACAGTATTAGCTGGCTATGGTCTTATAAAACAAGTGACTTGTGCTTTGTTAAAACTTTTGTGGGCATCATAGTGTAGTTTAAAGACGTGTTTGAAGAAGTATAATGGAATAATTCAGTGGATATTTATGGGACCTCTTCGCAGTGCTAGAGCAGTAGGGGAGAAAGTGCTTGTTTAAAATGTAACAAGCAGATGAAAGATGCTGGGGTCATGGGCTAACCCGAGGCAGGGATTGACCTCCTAATACTCAGTGAGAGCCACGTAAGACAGACATAGGCTAAGAAGGGCTTTGAACATGAAGATAAGCAGCTCATGTTTGAGGTAACAGAGGAGGAGGAGGAGGAAGTGCCTAAAGAAAGGGCACGTAGGAAAAACAGTTAAGTTAGGAAAAATGGTGTTTTCAGAGACTAGTAGGAAAGGCTGCATAATTACATATGTATTTTGCATGTCGTGCAGAAAAGTTCTGTAAGGGTTTGGCATGCTCTGGATATGAGGTCCTCAAGAGAAGCTGGATTTGTAAAGAATTCCCTAGGCCCCAAGGAGAGGACAGGACAGGGATACTGAGAAGATTGTAGGTACTTTGTTGGTTTGTTTTATGGGAGAGATAAGGGAAGATGTTAGGGATGAGCGTTTAAGAGCTCTCTCCTAGTTATATAGGTAGTTCTATGGAAGTAGCATCATGTAGATCCATGAGGAGAGGTCACAGATGCAGCTCACTCTTAGTCTGAACAAAGATAGGTCTGGAGTATAGAGAAGAATGACAAGAGATCATAGATGGAGCCCGAGTTGTGTTTGTGGAGGAAACATTTGAGAGAATGTGGGACAGAAGAAGGGCAGAACGCTGACTCTTGCCAGATGTTGCAGAGAGGGTGAGGATATGAAAGATCAGAGGTATGATGAACAAATATCACAAAAGGTGAATCTGAAAACTGAAAGAAAGACAGGACTTCAGAAAGAACAATGCTTTGTGTATTTGGTTTTACTCCTCTTTCTCCTTTTTTTATCTCTCTACTTATTTTACACAGTATTGTCAGTTCTCTTTTTCAGCATTTGCTTCTTGCTTAAAACTGCAGCTGCTGCCTGTTTGTAATCTGTTACTTCACTCAAGACATGTTGTCCCTAAGTTTTCCTTATTTTCTTCATTTTTGTCAGCCTGCATCCCTTCTGTAATACCTTCTTAGTCTGTATTTCTTTCGACACCAAATCCAAGTTTCTTTTACTCATTTCAGAGCTCTTCAGCATACTGGCTTCCTTTGTCTACCCATGTGTATTTTACTGATACTTTGCTTCCTTCCTCTTTGGCAATGTCTGTATTTCATTAAACATCTTGAAGACTTCTTTCTTACTGTCTTTTGAGCATGGAGCATCCTTCTAAGGCTGATGTATAACTTAATCTCTTCCTTTTCTACTGCTGTTAATTATAAGCGGCACAGAAATTACCAACTAAATATAACAAACAAAAAATAGTCTTCTGCCTTCATATTTGTAGCAATTATGGGATGCTGGAGATAGGATGTCTCCTTCCATCCCATCTTAGGATACTAAAATGAAAGCTAAATAACAGTTGCAGAACTATTCAAATTTCTGCATCAAAAGCTTACTTCTTCACTACCTTAAACTGCATATTCTCATTTATGTCTGTTCAAAGTGAATGCAAAATTATAATGTAAAAGGACTATTCAGGATTGAAGTTGATGGAAAATCAGGCATGAAACCAAAAAAGAAAAAAAATCATCTGCCCTTACCATTAGCACTTAACAGAATCTGTCATTTTGTCAGTGACTGAAGGAAACATTTTAATGAAACAAATCGGGGAGATGCAAGTAGTATGTGAATGATAATTGAAAATTGCTTGTTTTGAGACTGACCCTTGAAACGTCAATAAACACAGTACTGGGTTTTATAGTCCAGTTGGGATTTTATCTCTCTCCCATCACAGTGGTGTTTGGGCATCTGCTTTGCTTAAACCCTGCAAAATTATTTACAGAGATTAAATAGACTTCAGCACACCTGCATTATTTACGGTATTTTACGCTTAGATCAACTCTAACACAAAGAGTGACTTGCCAAAAGCAACACAGAGATCAATGGCTGAGCTTAAAAGTAAAATCGAGGAAGCCTCATTGCCAGCTTCCTCTCTACCCACTAGACACTAGTTACTCCATAAATATGTGATCAAAAGATTGTTCTAGTGCATGCCTCTACTTGAAAAAAACTGAAAAAATCAATCTCCTTGGAACCGTTTAATAACACTGAGGTGACAATTTTTTAATTGTAAGTCAAAATGAATGAGCATGTTACTTGCGATCTCTGTCATATCTGTTTTCATTCCTGAAACATGACCTGTCACAAGTAAAATATTTAGTGGACAGTACAATGAAATCACTTGTTATTTATGGGAACTTGTGAACTCTGATCAAGGAGGAGAACTGTTGTCCAAGCTGGCACTAAAATGAACATGAAGCCTGAGCCTGCCAGCTTGGTTTGTGCTGCCACCTACCCTTTAATCATGACACGTCTGAGCGCTGCCTGGGTTTAGCATCTCCATTCTCTTCTTTTCCTCCTCTACATGTAGTGTCTCACTGTAAGGAAGAAAACCAACCTAGGATCAAAAAATAAGGGGCACACGTGCTTATGAACATTTTTCTATCAGAAAATTCAATCAAGGTTCTTTTAATCAAAACATTAATCTTTCAGACACATATCACAAAACTTGGAGCAAACCTGGCTGCCATTGCATCTTTTCAGTGAATCTGAAAAGGACTCTGAAAAGCCTATCAGCAATAGGTGGTTGGGAAGAGAGGCAGCACAGATGCCGAGAAGCAGTTCTAAACATGATGAACTTGATATTTTTTGTTTATCTCCCTCTGTGAGTTCAGTCCTTTGGGGAGGCAATGAAATAGATTTGGGCAATGCCAATCAATAAAGTGAAAATCACTTTAAAGGGTATGCTATAAATGCAACAGTGAGAGATTAATCTCTTGCACTCAAAAATGGTTCTGAGTTTGTTTTTATTTAAGGGGGCTGCAAAGCTGTAAAATGGCAGTGTTAAAAAAAAAAAAAAGTGCTGGATTCCTTCTTGTTTAGGTGACAGAGTAGTTTATTGTAATGGCGGTGATCTTATCCTGAACAACGTTAGCAATGAAGTCATGCAGATTCCAAGCTGGTTTTCAGCTTGGTTTGCTGCTGAATGAAAGCAGAAAAGACAGTGGTATCTCCTCTCAGTATTTTGAGGCCATTATTTGGGCTTTTATCAAAGTCAACACCATCAGCAGGCTCTAAAATATTTGTATCAGCTCAGTGCACTAGTCTGTTCGCTAGGATGTCTCCAGCCATTTTTTAATATATTGACCTTCACAGTTGCAAGGTCCAGTGTACGGAAGGATGGGATCCCTCCTCTCAGCTTCTTTTTCTCTCATGTCATTTTTTTTTTTTTTAATATGAGATGTGATTCTCTTCCTCCTTTGCCATAATTTGTCATTTAAATCTTGCATGATTTTTTTCAATGAAGACTTTTCCAAACCTTTTTCTTTCCAAGGTAAAATTGTGTTGGCATAACAAAGTGATCTCCTGTCAGTGACTTTATCCAGGATACATCTGCTCTCATCATTCCTGGACATGGTGTTAATTAGATTTCTCTGAAGCCTATCTTGCAGCAGATGTTTTAGGCTTACCCTTTACCATGTATCCAAGAGGTCAGAGACAAACTTTCCTATGAACAGAGTTGTTTCTTGTGTCTTGGAGATGCAGTTTGTTGCCATTTTAAGTGTTTTGCTTTTCACAGATCAATGAAACACTGTCCTCAATTTAATTGCAACATCAAGCAATTCATCTCCATCCATTAATAATACAGTGCAGTGATATTGTAGGGCTCTCAGTGTTTGATGGGAATGATATAGATTAATCTCTTTTTTTTTTTTCTTTTTCCTGTATAGCAATAAACATTTGGGTGCCATAAAGTGTTGATTACAGCCAAGAAATATAACGTCTGGGGCACTGGAGCAGCATTTTCACTGCGGCCTAAGTGAATATTTCAAACTGTTGAAGTGTTCCCAGGTTTTCGTGTGCTATTTTGAAGAGAATTTCTTTAGGCCAGGGCCCTGCACTGGGCCTGGTGCAGCACTACCCTGCTGCTGTTCCTTCTCCTCTCACATAGTGGAGATGCCAAACTCGCCCAATGACTGGAACGTGCAGAAATAAACTGTGACATGATAATGGCAGAGAAAAAATGATACTGCTGAATTTAGGGAAATTAAAGAAACCTGAGTAAGACGGCTCCAGTCAAATCTGCGTTCCTTCCCGTCCCCAGCCCCCACGTACCCAAGCGTGTCTCCGCGGCTTCCTCACGGCCGGCGGCTCCGAGCAGGGCCGGGGCTGCCCTCCGCCCGGCCCTTCAGCCCTTCGGGCCAGGCCCTCCCTTCGGGCCAGGCCCTCCCTTCGGGCCAGGCCGCCCTCCCGCCTCCCGGGGGCTCCGGCGGCCGACCTGCGGGCGTGGCGGGAAGGGAAGGGCGGGCGGGCCCTGCTGAGGTGGGCTCCCGCCTGAGGGGGCAGCGAGCGCCTCAGCCAGGGCGGCGGCTCCCCTGCTGCCGGGACGCGGCCGGCTGGGCTGTGGGGCTGCGCCGCGCCTCCCTGCTCCTGCCGTGGCCAAAATGTCACCCTTTTCTGAGGGAAATGGCGGTGAGAGGCAGCTGCCGACTGAGGAAGAGGAGGAGACGGAGCTGAGGAGAAGGCAGCGGCGGCGTGGCTGTGGCGGGAGCAGGACCCGCCGCAGGCTGCTCGCCTCAGCAGCGTGTGGGGAGCGGTACTGCCTGTTACCGCCAGACAGGTCATGACAAATACCAAAATTTTATGCACAACAATGGGCAGTAGACTGATAACTGTACTTTAAAGTAGCGATTTCTTATAAAATGAAGATGAGGTAGGAAGGAGAGGTGGTGTAGGAGCCATGAGTCTCTGTGAGGAAGCGAGGAGAGGAAGGAGGGTTGGAGCTCCCCTCTCCCTGAGGGGGGAGAGGTGACCCTCTGTACCATGAAGCCTTCCCAGGGTTTGGTACACGGCACCAGCTCTGTCACAGGCCTCTTTCTAGCTGTTTTGGCAGTGCCAACACTCCTTTTTTGCAGCCAAATAGGGACAGTAGGGAAGAGCATGTCAAGAAAGCCACTTCTGGCTGACTGCAGATGGCCAGGGTGGCTTCTGGTCAGATATCCCAGGTCAGACTCTGTACTACTAAATAAACTCTTTACTGCTTAAGGAAATGGGGACCTTTATGTGATCTTGAGGTCAACTGGCACAGCCTTGCTGTGCCTGCCTTACGTAGTGCTTGGCCCTGGGTCATTTCCATTGGATCTGGGTGGGGGCATCAGCCCTGGGAAGGATGCAACAGGTCGAACACAGAGAACACACAGAGAAATGATTGCCTGAACCCTATCTCCTTAACAACAGGAAAGCATGGGTACATCTGCTTAAACCTAAAACAGCAAAAGAAAATGTTTGGGCAGATTAAAATGAAATCCAGAAAAATGGGTGAAATTCATCATAGAAGCATTTTACTGTGACCGGTTCTTGGGATATGAAAGAAAATAAAAGCTTTAAAGCCTAGTTTATTTAGTTTTTTTAAAAGCTGTTTGCTTCTTTTTCAGAAGAAGCAGTTCCGTACTAACTTCTTCAAGAGCTTAAAAAGACCTTCCTTTTGCTTCAGAGAAAAGGTAGGAAAATAATTGTCTTAGCAATTATTCTGCATTATTTTTTACCCCCTCCTAACATAACCCAATATGGGCCTCTCCTGGGAAGCCTGATGTTCAGACTAAAAATGTATTGCATAGTGTAAGTTCTTCCTGCATCTGTAGTAGACCTCCTGTTCAGGATTTCAGTCAAACAAATCTGGGAAGCTTTCTGTAACATATAATGCTAGTTCTCTATTAAGGAATTTGGAAAAAAAAATTCTCCACATTACTAGTTTGTTCTGGGCAGTACTGGGACTGGTTGATTAGTTCTGCCCCACACTCCCTCCTTTGTTTCGTTGCAGCAGTATGGAAACCTGATGGGTAGGTACGGTCATAAAATGCATGTTGTCTGGCAGTGCTCCCTCCAGACAGTTGTTTGGCAGAGGACCCTGCTAAGTGAAGTGTAAAGGACGTAGAGTATTGGCAGCTGCTTTACTGCTACAGTGAAGATTCATCTCCTCCTTTTCATGTTTGGTAAAGCAGTACTGGGAACAGTGTTGTGACAAATTTGTAGGATTAAGGACAGAGGGCAGCCTTCTTCCAGAAGAGAGCTGATTTACACCAGACAAAATGTTGCAATTTGGTTCTTTAATATGTAAAAATATTGTTATCCTTAATATGTAACAATAAGGTTATTTCACCATTTTCTGCCTTTCTTCGTAAAGTACCATAGACAAAGCAGTGGCTTTTATTTCTAGAGAAGGCAGTGATGTTCTGAATAATGCCTCAAAAGCACATCTTTTTGGTGCAACATTTCTTGTTTATAACTTCTGTTTGCTGGAAGAGTGCAGAGAAAGAAAAAGAAATGGGGATCAGGAGGAAGGGAAAAGACAGCAATGAACACCATGCTATTTACACTTAACAATGTCACAAAATTGCCAGTCTTAACATATTGCTGTGGCATTCTGCTACTGCAGACATTTCTTCTTCTTTTCTTTCATGATAATGAAAATGAAATACTGTTTCACCTTGAAAGCTTTACTTCTGCAATGGGATTTCAACCATAGTGCATTTGTCCAGAAACCACCAAACCTTGAGATGAATAAAAGGTTTGACAGCTGTACATCGATAAGCTCTAGTGCCCTGTTTTCCTGTGTTCCTACCTGTCTTATATTGTGTAAGCAGGCTATCGGAGAAGTGTGATTATTGCTACATTTATAATGTGGTCCACCCAGAATCACAAATAGTGGGTTACAAGGAAAAATATATTGTTTGGAGGGTCTTCAAAATACAATTATTTAAAAAAAAAAATCTACTCGCAGTCAGCATACATGTCTACTTGAACCATTTCAAATTAGCTCAAGAAATTACTTTTTTAATGGCTCATTCTGTCTTGGAGGAAGGAGAAAATTGATAAAATTTACTTTCCTTCCAACTAGGTCTTATACCAGCCCCTACAGCAGAAAATGCAACTTTAAAGAAGTATAGTGTGCTGTATAATTTATTAGCATACGGGTTGCCTACAGTATGTACTAAATCTTCAGCATAACTTATTTATTAGTGATACAAAGTGTTTGATTTTTTTTCAAGGTACTAGCATTTCTTTTGATTTGTTAAAATGTAAGGTTTGAAAGCAGATATTATTGGTGTCGTCTCATACAGTGTAAAGTATACAGATACATTGTAATGTCAGAGTTGCAAAGTCAAGCAGAAATTACAAAATCACAATAGTAAAACAGCTCCTTGTGTAGGTTCATTGTGAGGTGATCAATGTGAGGTAATCACTGTGAAACATACAGGTACTTCTCGAGCTTCTTAGCATAAAAATAGCAGATTTATTTCAACATCAGTGGTGAAACATGTCTTTTCCCACCACTTCATTTTTGGAAAAGTGTGATCTCCAGGAACGTGATACTGTTTTGATTGATATTAAATAAGTAAACAAAGAAACAAAAGTAAGCCAAGGCAGATGTTCGGCAAGATCAGTTTCCACCGAACAGTTCAAACTCAGCAAAACTTTAAGCATCAGTCTGCAGTCTTCTGTGAGAAAACCGTAAGTATACGTCGAGCAGGCACTGGCTCTGTATCTACTGTAGGAGGTGTAAGTTAGTGACGGAGTTGGGTCAGCCACATGACTCGCAGAGAAGCTGTTACGTTCTGCAAGGCTCTATAGTCTTCTCTGACAAACCTAGAATTATGCCTGATTGCAACAAATGCGCATGCACAAAAGCCCTTCCTTTGGCAGTGAAAGAAAAAGGTAGGGACAATCTTTACCTACAGGAGATAACAAGATTCCTACTTGCAAGGGCTTAAATAAAGTTATATAAGAACTTGTAAAGTACTGCCCATTTTAAGGAAAAGACAAAATCCTCATTTTGTTATTTTTTGTAAAGGACTGTAATGGTAATTACTTCAGGAATCATCAGTCTCTTGCTACTGGAGAAGCAGGTAGGTATGTAGCTCCTAGGTTCGATTAGTAAAAAGAAGTTCGCAACAAAAGAAGTGCAAATGCTATAGAGAGGTGCTATAGAAAATTCCTGAAGAGCTATTGAAGAAGTTCATGGGACAGAGTTTGAAAAATAGTTGTGGCTTTCTGAATTATCATCAGTGGGGTAGTTGAAGGGACTGATACAGCTTTGCAACCACTTCTGGCTGCTCTTAAGCTTTGTGCCTGGAAGTTTAGCTTTGGACTTCAGCATTAAGTCCTAGGAAAGAAATGTATAGATTCAGCAGCGAATTCTAATCACAACAGATCATTTGTATAGAGAGGTTCTGTTCAGATGTTTCTTTAATTTCCTGATGACAACTGTCCTCTCTCCTCTCAAAAGTACAGTTATAATGCAATGTAATGTAAATTGCTGATGATCGCTGTGCTTAGCACTTTATAACTTCAGGATGTTTATTTCTCACTCCTCACTGCTTTGGAATTCAATGTAAATCTCATTTAAGATGTTATCTGGCATTATGCTAGTGAGAACAGGGTAAGAAAAAGAAGGAATAGTCCAAAAAAGGTTTGGATACCTTGGGGGACTACATATAGTGAAGTCCAGATTAGTTCTGTCTGTGGTGCATGGGTGCTGTTATTACCATAGACCAAATTAATTTGCCTCCTCAACCAGAGAAAGCTTCTGAAAGGCTATGTGCCTTTTTGTCATGCTGTGGATGGTAAAGTTCTGACTTGCCTTGCTGTTCTGCCATTGGTAGTGATAATTCTGGGAGAAAATTCTTCTCAGAATAGACATAATCTCATGTTTTAAAGTAGGTCAACAAAAGAATTCCTTTTTTTTTTTTAAAAAAAAAGGTAAGGTTGCTGATTCAGACCCATTCCCTAGCCTAGCCTATACTCATAAGTGCTGAAGATATGCAAATACTCTGAGATGAAGACGCATTCAGTGAAGACTTCATTCTATTATTTCCATGTATTCACATTACACAGCCCCAAAACTATTAGACTATAGCTGTGCAAGGAATGAGGGATTGGTTTTGGAAGGAATTACAGAGGAGAGACATCATATGTCATGGTAGATCTATGCTGCAGAATGTCTGGAGAGAGCATTGCTTTAACGTAAAGTTGAGAATTGGAAGTTAATTACTGTTAAGGGAGAGAGTTTGGGGTTGCCAGTATGCGCCCTTCATTGAATGCTGAACTAGGCACAGACGCTTTATGTGTTTAGTTGTTGTATTTTGTTGTGTTTGTTTTTTTTTTTTTTAAAAAAAAAGGATGTAAAAATAATTCAAATTACTCAGAACCTCAAATTCTAGCAAGCTTCAAGGTGGCTTTCATTCCTAAATCTCTTAGGAGTCATATCTTACCCATGAGAAGAGGTAGGTGCACTTTGGTGTTTCCTAAATGCAACATTGTGCATGTAAAATAGATATTTCCTGGAAGACAATGTGTTATTCGTGCAGTGTTCAAAGTGATTCACAGCTCTTTACAGAAGGATAATAAAAGCCACTGAGGGAACATTGGGATGGTGATACCCCTGGAAGCTGCTGCTTTGCAGATTGCTCAGTACCTGGGTTAAAATCAACCCCTAGATAGTATGATAAGTACAGTCTGTGATTCAGAATAAACAATTTTCATATTGATGTCTTTCTTGCTGTATTTATGAAAACATGATTCACCACTGTAATAGGGACATCACTTAAATTACACCAGAATTGCTAACATAGAAGCAGGTTGTTAATAAAGTAAAACTACTGTGTGCTAATGACGTTCCCATTGTGCTAATAACGATTTCTATATTAGCAACAGTTGTATTAGAAAGAAATGAACCAACCCATCAATGTTATATTGTTATTTATGTAGTAGAGCATGTCTGGTATATTAGAAAATTTCGGAGAGCTTCAGTAGGGACATTGATGTCCAAAGGATAGACAGAAGACTGGTATGTCTATTGTGACTTCTGGATGTGTCACAATTTGGAATTTCAACTTCTTCATTCCTAGCTTAGCTCCATAATATGAGAACAAAACTTCAGCTCTGGAGTTGCACATCTAGATATCTTAAAGGTCTGTAGGATTTGAGTGTTTCTGTCCTTTAGCCATTACTTCAAAAATCCCACCCAGACATATATATCATTTGCTCACATCTTCCCTTAGAAATGTTTTTGTCAACAATGAAAGAAATAAGAATGTGTTCTTCTAATTAGATT
The DNA here is from genome assembly GCA_020745775.1 of Theristicus caerulescens. Lineage (NCBI taxonomy): Eukaryota > Metazoa > Chordata > Aves > Pelecaniformes > Threskiornithidae > Theristicus > Theristicus caerulescens. The sequence continues at coordinate 20,265,663 of CM036568.1, read as the reverse complement.
TTTTTCTGTAATTTGGAACTGTTGCTGATACAGCAGTGGTGAAAAGCACTGGAAGGGGGCTTGTATAGAACTGACAAAAATATATAGAACTTGGCAATGGTGCAAACATTCCAGAGGTAAAAACAAAGGCTTACAAAAAAAAACCCCAAGCAAACAGACAAACAAAGGAGGTAAAACTGTGCCTTGAGAAAAGTGTAAGTTTACATGTAGGAAGTCTAAAAAATAATTAAAGCACTGCAGTCTCACGAAGAAATGCCATCTTTTGTGGAAGTTACAGTAAGGACACGAAGATACAAGCAGTAAGCATTAGATAAGCTGACTGGTCTTTTGAAGAAATACTTGCTCAATTATTGTAGTACTTGATATTTTGTGAATTTTTTCTGAAATAGTATGTTTTTGTTTTTCGGAGAGGCCACTAAGCATGAAATATCAAAAGCGACTTCCACAGAGAAACTCCTTTCAGGGAGCGCATAATACCAGTCTTTCGGAAAGTAAGTTGACTTTTATGGTTTTTCTGAAGCTAAATGGGGAATTTTGTAAACCCGGGTCCACTAGTCCCATGTCGTAGTATTGTTACAGGAACTCAGCTTTGCATTCAGTAAAGGTCACATGCGTTTTTCAATAAACGTGATTTGCTCATGTTTTCTTAGAACGTTAGTGACTGACGTTTCAAATGGGCAAAATATGCAACTAAACTGTATGAAAATTAACCTTAGCCATAAAGTAGTGGTTCCTCAGGTTTTAAGGACTATAGGAAGATGAGACGTTCTGTGCTGTGCTATGCTTTTCTGTCCTATCCTTACGCTGCATCTGTTACCATAGTACTTGGATCCTACCAGCAGGGCAGTGCAGGAGGTTACATGTGCTTGTTCTGCCATGTAGAAAATGCATTCGGGGGAATGCCTGGTTTGGAAATGACATACAAGTGCATCTATTGGAGAAGATGAGGTCAAAACCCCCTCATCTTTACCTGAAGTGGTGAACATAGGTCCTTAGACCTATGGGAGTTATTTCGTAGCTGTGGGCTAGATTCCCCCAAAGCTGACTGTTAGGTCGTCTAGTATGTTCTGTGTAAGATATCGTAGAACTTTATCCAGCTACATTTTTGTTGAGCCAAATAACATGTTTGTGTGAAGTGTCTCTTCTAGAAAAGCATGAAGCCTTTAAAAAGTGGAGTGTCTGTCATTTCCAGAGGAGGTGGGTTCTAATGCAGCATTCCACTGTGCAAATGAACGTGTTTCAATGAAACAATAAGTCTGAGTATTTAATTATTAGCATAAGTAAATATTGGGAAAAACTAGGCTGTAAATAAGAGAGAAACTGAGTAATGTTACTGCAGAGTAGAATTGATTTGGTGAGTAAGATAGACATAGAAGTGGGAAAGCTTTGGTTTGGTCCGAGCATGTAGCTGGTTTACAGTTCTGGCTCAGAGATTTATCATAGGAGCTCACATTGACCAATTTATTGAAAATGTTAATGTTTTTAACTGATAATTAAATGTTAAATTAATGTTTTTCACTGATTAAATCACATATTTATGGTATAATATCACACAGATCGGTTAAGGCATTTACCTTCTCCTACTCTCCTCATTGCAACTCATTTATACAGAACAGACTGCTTTTGTGATTTTTAAAAGACATCTGATGCACTCCTTGCAATAGAAGTTTAATGAATTTCCAAGTATAAATGCATTTTTGACTTTTAAACTGAATCTTGTTCACATCTTTTAATGCGTTATTCCGGTTCTGTAGTGTAGCTGTACTCATAATTTCTTTCTAAGCGGAAAAACAGAGGAATTCTTGCCTCACTAAACTCTCTGTTCCTGAACACTAGAAATTCAATATGCCTCAAAAAAGATCTATCTGTCATGTCTCCTCATATTATTATTATGAGGTTTGCTTTGTTGATTGCTTATTGCATTCTGTACCTCAGTTTGTATTGCAGCTTTGAGGTCCCCTTAGAGTACATGTGCTTGTTGGGCTAGGATATTTCAGAGATCAATCTCTGTTTAATGATGATCTTTCAATTTCATCTCGCTGTTCAAACATGCCATAGGTGAAGTTGTTTGTTTTTTTTTTCTCAGTGCTGCCTTTTTAAGCTCTTCACTTCAGTAGAAACATGATCCTATGAAGACTTATGTGTATCTGACTAGCTTCGCTTAAGATTGTGGGACTACTCACAAAGTGAGCAGGTGTACAGAGCTGGATGCTTTCAGAAGCACCGCCTGAATTATTTTAAATTAATTGGGAATTCCCTCAATCACAAGCCACACTGAAAATCACAGTTCCGAAGAAAAGGGAGCTTGAGGATGTTGGGATCTCATCATGTTAGTATTCTGAGCTGGGCATATAAATGGGCTGTTTGTGAGTCTGGCCTCTCGTAAAAGTAATGTGATTAAGAGCAACTCCAAGGAGTATAAATAAAAAAGGAGTATAAAACTCCAAGGTAGGCTGGAGAAGGCAGCAACAGCAACTCTTTTTTCTGTGTATTTTTCATTGTGATTTGGGTCCAGCGGAAGATGCATGCCCTAACAAAAGTCTCCTGTTACCGAAATGCTAACTGTGATTTTCTTCTCTGATTCCTTTAGAATTCAATGAGAATTAGGTACTTAATTCTTTTAGGCACCTTTAAAAATCCCAGTGTCAAGTTCAGGGCCCTTTGTAGGTATAGGTGCGTATTTCATCAATGTGTCTCTAACATGTCAAGCTATGTGTGGGATAAATAAATAGAAGTGAATATATCTTATGTTACATGCATCTTTAAATGTTGCAAATAATTTCTTGGTAGTTCGGCAATGAATGTGACTTCTATATACTCTGCAACATTGCTTTTAAGATCATGGGTAATAATTTTTTTCCAATGTTACTATGAAACCTTAGAAGTTAATTACTTGAGATAGTTGGATTATTTTTGCTTATCTTTATTCAGCTGGGATTACATACAATTTGAATGTAGCACCATGGTATGAGTCCACTTCAGATACAGTCAATTATATAAGTCTATCAACAGCTATTTTATTATGGGAACAACGGAGACAGAAGGCTTGTGTTCTGTGATGAATGTAGATTAGAAAGAGGTCACCCTGACATACATAATTAGTTTCAGAATTTTAAATTAATAGGTAGTGTGCCCCTAAGGCATCCATACATTCAGGCTGAGGCTGCAGGATATCTGGTCCAGCTCTTGCCTGCTTTTGTCAGCAATGACATGGCTTAATGTACTGCTTGTATAATGGCATAAGATATTATGGCAGGGCTAAATCACTGTAAAAACAAAATTTGCATAATACTTTGGTCATACTACATATATTTCCCTTTGGAAACATTTGCACTGTTAAATTATTATGCAGATTTCTAGTAGATGGTTGGCTCAACCTAGTATGTCTTCAGGTGCTTTATGAGAGCTAAGCAGATGCTTAAACAAGTTTCTGCAAACAGTTAATTGAGAAGATCTAGAGGTGGATGAAATTGCTAGCCTGTCTCATTATATGAACAGTACTAACTTAAAATGACAAAACTAAAGGTGAACTGAAAGGCATTACCTGCCAAGACCTAAATCAAAGCGTAGAATCCAGACTTCTACCCCAAACTGGAGCAAACCAAAGCTGAGAACTGCACTTCCAAGGAATTTGGCTGATAACTCCATCTCTCACAATGGATCAATCTTTTATGGGTTCTGTCTGCCACTGGTGAGAGGTCGTTATAGGCAGGACCACCACACATACTTTTCCTTTCTGATCTATAGGCTTAGGCATAATACCTGAGTTTCTTGAACTTTTTGAGGTGCACTGAGTTTCAGTTTAATTTGAGTTAGATGTTCCAAGAGATAAAAATTCTGAGTAGCATGTGAAATCTGATAGCATGTGACATTTTTCAATTGATTTAACATAGATTATTTTTCAGTTTATTCAGGTGTCAAACTGGGAAAAAAAAATAAAATAATTCAGTATTTCTAAAAAGCAGAGACAATGTGGCCATTCATTTCAAGGAATTGAAACTGCTGAATTATAGTAGTACTAGTGAAAGGAAACACAGGAGGACAGGACTTTTGATGGTGTGAGTTTTCTGTATTTTTGTTAACATTTGTAATCAAATACTTCATCGATCATCCTTATAAAAAATGTCTCAACAGATACCTTTCTACCCCACAGCAAGCTTTAGTTGAAGTGCAAAAAGTAAGTAGCTGATTAATTGTACATTTTTAGATAGTTTTAAAAAGTGTGTAGGTATTATATGAGTGATGTCATTCTAAAATATCTAAAGTCCAGAAATCTGCAGATGAAGACAACTGCATAGTATTAGTTTACTGCCTTTTGATTTGCCTTAAAAAGGCATTACTTGTTGTCAGTCAGTGGCTCTTATTTAAGTAAATGGTATGTGTGACAGACAGATCCACAAGTATTCAGCCTTTTTTCCTTTTTTTTGTCTTTAGAGATAATGCTGTTGAAATAAAATGTCATCAAGTAATGGTTTCCTGCTGCCACATAAATGCCATAGTAAAACCAATTATTTATTTTATAATTATCTGGTTTATGGAAAATAAATACTGGAGCAATCCCAAATGTTTATTTCCAAAGTAGAAGACATTGATCCTGTGACAGCCGTCTATTATGATGTATTTACTTCCATTATTATGCCAAATGATTGATGGGTTGCAAATTGAATCATTTTGTCCTATGGGAACTGATGTAGTTTAGTGATTTTCACACAATACCGGTTTTTTGAATTCCTCTCTGTCCTTCTCTGTGGTCAATTCAGACTACCTTTCTTGTTTACAGAATTTGTGAAAAAGCACTTGATTTCCTGACTATCTGTGACTATTAACATTTTCCAGAGCTGTTTCCACATTCTTTATCCCTTCTTCATGGTGTCACATAGTTTGTTGGTGGGAGGAGTGCAGAGTTTCCTCTTTTGCTGTTAAGACCCCTTTCTTTGAAATTTTACTTTTAATCTTTCTACTTATTGGCAATGGTATTATACAGGGCTCTCACAGAAAAATAACCTTCTTCCCTAGTGGGTATTCGATTCCATGGATGAGAGCACGTTAGAGGACCACAAAAGAGGATGGACAAACAAGGAAAGATGTTTATTTATACTCCATTATTAGGAAAATATGAAAAACCTATAATCAGGACACAGGCAGAAGCACCTGGCAAACGTTCCTATAAAAATGACTGGAACTGCAGAAACATATATATTAGTTTCAGTTTATGTGGTTTGAAAAGATATGTAACAGCAGAATGCTGAAGATGTTACATGAATTTAGAGAAATCTTTATGTAATCTTCTCCTGAAGATAATTTTTGAAAAGTTGTGTAATTTGCTCTCTAAACAGCATTTTTTTTTTCTTCCCTGCTATGAAGTGAGAATATGTAGAGGCAACTAAGGCACGTCTTCCAAAGTGGGATAGAATAAGGAAATACAATACGAAATTCATTTCAGACTTTCACAAATTCAAACTGCCTTCATTTTTCTTTTGTTGGAACTAGTCTTCTTTCTTTACCTTTTTCCTCTTTTCTCCCTGAAATCTCACGTTTGATTCTGCTTTTCTCCTGCCCTTACTTAAATCCAGATAAAGTCTTTTAGGCTCCCCTGAGTTTTTCCAAGTTTATATCTCTGTCACTGAGAGTAGCATATAAAGTCTTATCTTGTTGATATTTTATGTAATGGATGAAGAGTCAGAGAAAAAAAGAGCATGGGAGAGAGGGGAGAAGCAGACAGTACAAAGCTAAAACATCACAAATTTACAAGGATAAATAATATCCATTTCCCAACATTATGTTTCTCTTCTGCTTGTCAGAGACTTAGAATTCTCAGCTCTGTATTAAATACCTATATTTTTAAAAAGCCTGACACAGGAAAATTTTTTATAAAATGATAAAAAATTCTAAAATGTAATAGCTCTTGTTAATATATCAATGATATTGCAGTAACAGGAAAAAAGGCTGCATTTTTCAGCATCACTGCTGTAGGTATTTCTTTTTAATTTCAGTCACAATTTCCTGCTGTTCCAAACATGCCATATAATCTGCAGGGATCTGGGGAATTAATTAGGTACATTTCGTTTCTCCTCTAACTAATCCCCTCAATTCTCTTAGTTTAGGGAGCTGAACACACCAACGACTGATAAGCCACAAGGGCCTTATTTACTTTACAGAAGGTTTTGCAAATGCCAGCGAGATGTTGGCCTGTGCTTAAATTTTCTCCACTTAGTCCTTGGGATAGTGGCATTTGAATGTGACCCTTGAAATCAGAAGTATTATTGCACTCGGAAAAAGCAAATGAGAGTACATTAATAAGAAGAACAACCATAGCAGTTTAACAATAAACCTTTTCTACAGCCAAGTATTTTCTGCTTAAAGTGCCTCAAAGAGGATACAAAACATCATTTAAGATAAGCAGTATGGACTGTGCCCATTTCAAATCAAAAAATAATAATTACAATGAAATATCCTCACATTTTCTGTATGTGGTTACAGTTGATTAAATTGACTTGGTTTTAGTCTGGTTTTAAACCACTCTTTAGTATCAGATTATCTTTTATTATCAGAGAATTGAAAAAATTATGCGTCTGTCATGGTTTAACCTGGCAGGCAGCTAAACACCACACAGCCGTTCACTTACTCCCCCTCCCAGTGGGATGGGGGAGAGAATCGGGGGGGGGGGAAGTAGTAATATTCATGGGTTGAGATAAAGACAGTTTAATAGGACAGAAAAGGAAGGGAAAATAATAATAATAATGATGATAAAAGAATATACAAAACAAGTGACGCACAATGCAGTTGCTCACCACCCGCCCACCAATGCCCAGCCCGTCCCCAGGCAGCGGCCCCCTGGCCAGCTTTCCCCCAGCTCTCCCTGCCGAGCGTGGCGTCCCGTGGGGTGGGATGTCCCTTTGGGCAGCTGGGGGCAGCTGTCCCGGCCGTGTTCCCTCCCAGCTCCTTGTGCCCCCCTGCTCAGTCGGCAGAGCATGAGAAGCTGAAAAGTCCTTGACTTAGCATAAGCATTACTTAGGAACAACTGAAACATCAGTGTGTAAGCAACATTATTCTCATCCTAAATCCAAGCCACAGCACTACACCAGCTACTAGGAAGAAAGTTAACTCTATCCCAGCAGAAACCAGGACAGCATCTATACTATATTACTGATAATGTTGAGCCTGCGCCTGGATGCGAGTTATGTCACAGCAGCTCTTTCTTTTTGGCCTACTAAAAAGGTTAGCAGCAGGCTCTCATTTAGTTCTGCTCTGTGAGCTCATAAGGCCTGGGAAGAAAGAGTAAGGTATTTTTGAATGGATACTAAGGGGAGGCAGTGGCACATACTCATTTTGTCAGATTCACCTGGGACAGTTGCTTCATGGTTGTAAACTGAAACTATTTGACTTGGGTGAGGGCTAGCTGCCTGAATAATGCCGTTGATTTTGTTGAGTGTTGACTTGCCGTGTATGTATTTTAATCATTTCAGGCAGGGATTATTGAGGAACTGTGTGTATAGAACCTGTAAATCCCTTCTGAGATATATTTTTTTAATGTCTAATTTTGTTTTTTTGAAAGGCTACAAAAGAAAGAAAAAAGGCAGGATATTTTCATCTTTTGTCTGTGACTGATGATAAGAACAAGCACGCAGTGCATCCCAGCTTTTCTTGATTGTTCCACAGCGGTAGGGTGACTACAGAGTACTATTGGAAAAGGCCACTCTTCAGTACAGTCCCTCATCTCTTACTGTCACTGGTTCTGTATCAAGTTCAGGTCAACACAGTGGTGTCTTTTGTGGTATTTTATTTATTTGTCTTCTTCTTACATCTGTTGTGTCATTCCTTAGGACAGAATACCAGCTTTCTGCACCACTGGAAATAAATACTGACTTAAATTATACATCTAGTCGAATGTGGAGAGTGTGTTTAAAATCTCCAAAAGAATTTTCTTGGAAGGCTCCTTGCAATAGGGAAAACTGCATTCCCAGAAATTAATCTAAGCCATTTCTTCCCAAGACTTTACCACTACAATTGTGAAATGCTAGGATACTCTTAACAGCTCTGAAACGTTAATATATTCACCTTCACCATTACAGTGAAACATGACAATTTTTAAAAAGTGTAATCTTTACATTAGGTTGTTACAGAAGACACAGAAAGAAAGATTTGTAAGCAATTGTCTCTCTTTTCATAATTTCTGACATTACATATCCAGAATAGTTTGCCTGATAAATGTGCAATACCAATAATGTACTTGCAGTGTTTATGATGGTTCTGAAGCTTGTGTGAGGCTTCTTTGCCAAAATTTGACTTGTTCTTCTTAAGTCAATTGGCTGGTTCTCCAAAAATGAAACAAAGAACCTGTATAATATCTCTTCTCTGTATTGATCTTTCCATAGAGCCCAGAGAAGCGTTTTTATCCCGTGGCACATTAATGTGGCAAACACTTAGACATTTATCTGGAGAGAGTAATGATGTCATCTGATGTGCTGTAAAGTCATCTGTTCGATTTCCCACATTTGAAATAATAGCTTTTCATTGCCTTTTCATACCTCGAGTAAGGCTGGAGCTAATTATGCCGTGCTAATTTCCTTTGTTTTATTAGTTAAATAGAATGCTTCAAGTGTACAATCTTCTTTGTTAATGCTATGCCTAGATATTAGGCAACTGTAAAAGTGCTGAGATTTAGAGAGAACAACTAGCATTCGGTAGGTTAAGATCCAAATGATTCTGCTGTTTTATGGTGCGCTCAGTAATGTTCTGTAAAGTTCACTTTAATTCAAGAAAGCAGTCAGACATCTTTGAAAAAGTCTACTACTGTGCTTGAAAAACTGGAGTATTTCCAGATCTGCAGCAAACTACAGAACACATACTAGTTGGGATCCTTCTGAGCCTCGTAGAACAGTGCTTGCTCTGTAATCCAGAATTGGCAACTACCTTTGAAAGTCTCTGCTCATCACTCCAATTTAAGCGCTATGGCTAAAAAGCAGGAGCACACACTTTATCCAAGCTGGCAAACATATGTAAGGCATCAGTGGGAGGCAGTGTTGGTGGCATGTTCACAGACGTGTAAAGGAATAACCACCTGTCTAATCTTAATGGGATTTTGTCGCCAAGCTACCTAAATCTCCAGTGAAAATTCTAGTCTTAATTTCTCCTCTTCTACAAAGAGATTATGTTACACAGTAATATATGCAGCTCTGAATAAGGGATTTTTTTTCACATTGTAACCAAGAACATTGTTAGCATGTCAGAAGGTGTCTGACACAAGAACAACAGAAAGCAAAGAAACTGTCAGCAGTGTTGTGACCATATCGATTACATGGAGCTTATCTTCCCTTTATATTCTCTCCTGTCTAAAATAATGCTATTCTTTTTCCTATTTGTTTGAGCAAGAGGGTATTTAGCAGTTATACAGTGGAAGCCTGATACACAGAAAACATCCTCCTTTTAGCTGTAATAATTCAGTACTCTGAGGATAAAACACATGCTTCTTGAATGTTACTCTCATTCAATGCCGTATTCCAAAAGCCACTGACTTTCGGAGAAAGAGTATATTTAGTTTCAGTGACTTTGGATGAAGTCTTTATTTTTCGGACTGAAACATGTAGATGCCCAGACAGCTACCAGAATACCTTCACATCATTGATATTTGTTTGCTTAATTGTCAAAACAGGCTTTTCATATGAAGGTTTGATATTATTAAAGTTATTGATAGCGCTGCTCAAAATTTTTCAGTTTTAATATTGGTAAAATGAACATATTATTTAGAAATACTTCTCTATCAGTAAATCTACTTGCATAGAAGATTTAGCCAACTCTTCTTCCTCCTTAGAGTTCATCATGAAAAGCAATTTACAGTCCAGAATACCCAAGTTTTTACACTTCCTATTTTAAAATCCCAAATTACAAACAACACAGTCATGAAACACAATTTAAAGAGTTGTATGGATCATTAAATCCTCTAGGAATGTCTGACATTTGCTAACTAAAATATGAGAAACTTAAAATATCTATACATTTAATTCTTCAGTCTTGTAATAGAGGTAGCAACCTCATCATGAAGCATTTCCTAAAGATTAATGAACAAATGAAGTTAATGGCCCTAGGCTATATTTTGGGACATCAGCTCCTTCCAAGTGGTCATTAATCCCCAGGAAGCCTCCTGCCTGAGTCGTCATTGCTTAATTAGACCATTAGGTTATTGCATGTCGATTGCCGTATTACAAAAGGGAGAAGATGATCAAATGACTACAAGGATCAGCAATGCAAGAGTAAAACGATTCCAACATGTATAATGGTTTTAACCATTGCAGCCCTGAAATAATGTTATGCTCCTATGTGAAACTATATTCCTTGAGTGAAGCATGAAGGAAAGTCTGACCAAAGCAAGGAATACAGAAGTCAATAGATTTCTGCATCATAATTCTGAATTAAAATGTGCAATTAAAATGTGTGTTTGATTCCAACCCTAAAATAGGTCCTGTAATGATTTTTTGAGATGGTATTATAATTCCATCCAGTTAAATTTTTTCAGATTTATGTCCTGCATAATCAGAAGTGATTGCAGAAGATTTATCTTAAAAATCAAACTTCACAGGTGAGGTTACAGAATTTCTTTCAAGGGAGTGTCACGTGCATCAGACAAGATCAGAAAATTGGGAATTAAATCCAAAACGTCTTTCTTTTTTAAAAACAAATACATAAACAAGGAATCACTTCCTTTTCACTGATGCAGAAATCTTTTTGTGAGCTAGCCATACAGATTTTACTGCCTCTAATTTTCATACATTTGTATAAAATAGGCAGGAGTTCAGTGTTTCATTTCATTGTAACCTGCCTAGACATGTTTTCCATCCCTAAGTGTGTTATTTTTTTCACAATGACTGCTGTAAGTGTAGGTGATTAAACGGCTGAAAGACAATAGCAAGCTCTTGGTTAGTTCAGGGCTAAAGTGTATCTATATCCAGCTTGTGCATAATGTAAATGAAGGTTGAGAGGTGGCTGATGCAGAAGCTTGTATGCTAATCAAGATGTTGCTTTAAGTGAATAAATCTTCAGCTCAGTTTCGAGTAAGGAGGAATCATAAGCAGTTAGGTAAAGGCAGTCGCTGGCAAGAGAATAATGAATCTACATATAAACCATTAATCAAATTGCATGAACCCAGGGGTGTTTGTAAATCAAAAAAGCTTGAAAGGCAGGCAGGGAAGACTATGATCACGTCTTTGCTTCAGAAGACAAGGAACACTCTGGTTGCATCTTATTTTTTTTATGTAAAATATGTATTTATGGCCTTTATCATTGAAAAGCTTTCCATGATCTGTGTCTGAACCAGAAAAGTTTGTCTTGATTTTTTTTTTTTTTAAACTTGCAGCTTCACTCTAACTTTTCAAGTCTGTAGAACTCTTGATTAGGAATTCCATCTTAATGTATCAAGAGACGGTACCTACTATCTTCATAGTGGAATTCTGAGAATAAGTAAAACTGTGTTTGGTCAAAACTAATACGTTGCTAAAGGAAGCTAAAGCTTAGCCCGCAAGAGATTTTTCCTCCTTTCTCACCAAGAAAGTTAATTTTTTTTTCCTTAACTTTGGAAGTTATACTTTCTTTTTTTGTTAAAAAAAATAAGATACACTGTCAAGGAAGACATCATGTCAGATTGAACATTTAATCAGCATTTTTTTAATCTTAAAATATTTTTTTATTTCAAAGTTTGAGTTCTGCTACCTAATTTGATGTGTTCAAACATAAATTTCTTTAAAAAACCCTTGTCATCTGGGTTTACATCTCTTCTGGTAAAATATCTTGTCCAGCTCTACTTCATATTATGATCAGCTTAACAGTATTTAATCTCTATTCTTTAGTTTGACCATCTGTTCATTTTGGACAGTATTTCATATGTATCTCACAAAGGTATTGTGAAGTCTGTTTCACCCAGATTTTACAGCCGGTGCTTGAGGCCAAGTAACCAGAATCAACCAAGTATATGGAACGAATATTAGAAATGTTTTTCCTTTTAAATATTAATAAGATGGTATTTACATATGGAGCAGTATCATATAGGATATCAGTGGTCTGTTCTGCATATCCAGTTTTGAAAAAAGGGTTACTTGCACAGTTTAATAGTGTTTTTTGTGAACTTACATACACAGTCTGGCAGCGGTCATTTGTTTTTTTTTTCCATGGAAGGTTTCTGTTTCATTAACTTGACATCTTGTTTTCCTGTTTCTTTAACTTGGTATCCTGTTTACCTGTGGACCGCCCCTTAATGTGACTCATATTCTACAGAGTTTTGTTTCTCACGGTATCGTAGCTAAACTTCTTCAGATGGAGACAAGCATTTCTTGAAGACATAGCATCTTGATGTTTTTTCCAGGAGTGTTCAAGATAGCCCTGATACTTTCCAGACTTTTTATGATCTTGGAAATTCACGTTAAATAGTAAAGGCAACCAGAAATATGTGTGTAAATAATACTGCAATAACTACTTGTTATTAACATCTAATTACAACAGTGTTATTTACGTGTTAAATTTTATTATTTTCAGATTACAGTAAGGTGTATAATGCTAACATTTATGTTGTCAGATACGTACCAGTGCCTTGATCTGCCCTCAAAACTTCACTAGCACATGGAGTTGATTATATTGGTAATAATACTTAGAAATGAACTGGGGTTTGTCAAATGCTCATGTCTTACAGTATTACCTCAATATTGTGAATTCTTGAAGAATAACTACTATAGCTCTGTTTAATTTGTTTTTCACAGATTAAGGTGGTGATTAATATAAAATATTAAAAGAAAGTATTTTTTATATATTATTCTGAATTAGCAGTATTTTTCATTCTTTCATGAAGGTTTGAAATTACAGCATCAAAGAAAAAATCAGGTTGAACAGGACCTCTAGAGACCATCTAGTCTAACCTCCTGTTCAAAGCAGAGTTAGCTTCTAAGTGCACAGACCCTTTTCCACTTGAATTTTGAGACACTTCAGAGATGGAGAATCTGGACAATCAGTACAATCTGTACAATCTGTACAAGTGCTTAGCCATCCTCACTGTGATTTTTTTTTTCCTGCTATCCAATTGGAATTTTCCTTCCTTGTCGCAGCTTGACTCTTGCCCTTTTTCCTTTTGCTGTGCACCTGCAGGTGCTTTTCTTCTGTGAGCTAAATGAACCTGGCTCCCTCATGTAAGCATCTTATTTGCCTTTTTCTGGAACTCAGTGTCTCAGTGTCTTTCTTGTGCTGGGGGACCCAAAGCCAGACACAGTACTCTAGGCGTGGCCTTCTGAGTGCTCAGAAAAGGGGAACAGTCACTTCCTTCAACCCTCTAAAGTTTATTATTGCAGAGAATCAGTTTTTTAGAGCTGCTTTTTTTTTTTTTACTGTATTACTTCACCTGATGTATTTCTATTATAGAGTTTAATAAATATAAACAAACATACAGACACACAAGCAATTAAATTTGAGCAATATACTGTCTTTCTGGATAAAAATACAATGTAATTATGCAAATACAGTGAAGGATAACAGGATTTTTTTTTTTCCTTATCAATACAGAAATTTCGTTATCTGTCATCTAGAATTGGCCTTCCCTAGACTGAAAAATAGAGAAGGAGGATAATGAAAGAAATAAGAAACCTCTTAAATTTATTGGAAGTCATACATTTCTCATTTTGATGGAAAATGCTTTTCTCAAACTAATGGTTTATCATTGATTTCCCTCTAAATACTGTACTTGAATTACCCTTTCTGCAATAACATATTGGAAAAATCTTAGAATTTATTCAATATTTCAGTAGATCTGCAAAGTATGTGTTCTGCTTAGTGTAACAGCATCAAGTGTAGCCCATCCACACTGTATTTCAGCCATTGATTTTTCTGAAACTAAACCAATATTCTGAATTTGATTTGCATTAGGAAGTAGCTCGCATCTTCTCAGTGGTGCTTGCAATAGCTGTACTTAAATTAATTTTGACTTTACTGGATGCTTTTTTGTGACAAGGTGATTACCAAACTGTTGCATTTAGAATTAATTGATGGAATTCTTTGACACAATGTATCATTAAGTCTAAAGTAAGTAAGTAGAATTTGAGAAAGGATATACATGATGTAGTATTCTACAGTTATATTTGGTAGATTAAAGCTAACCAACTACTGACGTAACACACTGAAATTCCCTCTGTTGTTAGATCTTTCTGTAATTGTGATGTATGTATTGTCTTATCCCTTCACCCTAAATACCACAATGGGAGACAAAATCCAGGACTAGATGGATCGTTTTTCAGCTTCTACCCAGCAACCATACCAATATTCCAATGCATAAACAGGTACTTCAAATACAGTATTTTTTCTTAGAATGGCTAGTGCAGTAATTTTCAAATTAGACTCTGACTCTGTGTTGGCCTTCAGGTTAATTCATTTTTTTCTTATGACAATATTAATCTCTCTGCTCCAGTGGCTCATTTTTCACATTTTCAGTACTGCCAGAAGACTGCAGTGTGTTAAAAATCAAGACACTTCAAATTATGTCTACTAGATGGTATAATACTTGATAGCATGACACAAATTTCATTTACATATCTTACACAATTATTCAGTAGAGAGTGGGGTTAAATTGTTAATTCAGGGAAGGTAGCATCTCAGCTGGGGTAGACTTCCTTAGGGCTATGCTTATATAAGCCAGGTGGAAAACGAGATCTGCAAATGTGGCCTGTTTTTCTGATTTTCCAGCGACTTGTTTTATGACCTTTATCAGGGCACTTCTGCCTAATTTCTCCATCAGTTAATTCCAGTGTGTTACTGTTCTGATGTGTTTATATGTAAAGAACAGACTTGTTCAAGTGTTTCAGTCGAGTCTGGAGGAAGGCAGGAAATAAGAAATAGTTCTCAGTACTCCTGTGATCTGAAGCTTAATTTATTAGCACACATAAACTAACTTCAAGGCTGTATGTACAAAAGTACATACATGCATTAAAAAGATATCTCTAGAGCAAATTATTATATTCATTTCCTACCTTTACAGGATTAAATCTCTTAGAAAGTTCAATGCAGTGATGAAATGAAGAAATAGATTATGCCTGAAGCAATTTAGTAAAGGAATGTGAGGTCTTCTTGCAGTGGAGGTAGGATCAAGTGGGCAGAGCTCTACTTAAATGATACTCCCACTGATTTAAATAGATCCCTAAGGAAACAAGATATTGCTTAAAATAAAGTCAAGTTGGTGGTATGGAAACCCTAGGTCCTGTGCACCACTTGCATCCTAATACCTCCAACTGCCTTTTTATACATTAGTGAGTTTCACTCTAGCTGGATTAAAAAAAAAACCTGTCAGGATCTGAAATGAAATATTTGGCTAGGAATTTTTGGTTTTCTCTTTTCAGTGCACTCGATGAAGTTGGATGACTACTTCCCATCGAGATAATGAATTTATGCCCACACACTACAGAGTTCTCCAGCTGGTTAGAGTAGCCCTCCAAACAGTCTAGATAGCTGAAGGAGCAATACAGACTAATTCATTTTTTAGTTGCTTACTCACCTGGCAAAGAAGCGTGAAGAAACGCTGCCATTAGGTTCTTAACAACAAGTTACAGGGTTGATGATTGTTCTGATCATATTCAAATGAAACGAGTAAAAAAGACCAGCTATTTTAGAACCTTGCATATAGTTCAGAGTTGACTCTAATAATGGGAAAAAAAGTGGAAAAGGTGTATGGTTTCTGAATTTGGTTCATCCATTTCCAGCCCCAAGCTGCCTATAGGCATTCCACAGGAACATGCATGTATCTCACATGGCATGTTAAAACTGACATCACGAAAAAAATGAAGGGGTTGATATTGAATGGTCAGGATCATAATTGAGCCTTCAGTTCTGCTTTCCTTTTATATTTATTGTTACCGCATAAATCTTGTTCCATATCTTTTTATTAGTGTAATGCTTTCCACATTTCCATTTCCATTAAAACCACATTCAGAGCTATTAGTGGATAGTTATTATCCAGTACTATATCAGTTAATGGAGCCAACATGCAAAGAAGAGGATGTAAATCAATCCTACATGTGAGACAGTGGCCCTGTAGACTGATTTTCTTATTCCCTAAAGCCTTCACAGAGGAGTGATTTTTGATTATGAGGTGAAATTGTTGAGAAAGAGAAAATACATATTTAGCAGAATCCTTGAGCTTCAGAAAAGGACCAGTCCACATGTCTTTATCTTAATGGAAGTTGAATAGATTTGTTTGATGCATTTTGGTTTTTGCTGTTTTAATTTTTTTTTAGGAATATAAGAAATTCACTATACAGTTGCTTTTCTGAAATATATTTAAAAAAAAAATGCTGTAGGCAGACTCTCCAAAACTGAGAAATTGTTGATACCATTCATACTTTTTTATTTCCTACATTCCCAGACTGATTTGCCAACCAAGTACTGAAGACTTCTAGCTAGTTTGAAGTCAATGTAGTATTTTAGAATAGTAGGTATTATAGCTTTAAAGGATTAGGTAGAATAGCTAATGAATATGAATCATGATTATTCAGTAGGTGGTGCTGGTCACATTATTTAGAAAAATGTATGCATGTACAGTGCATTTCAAATCTGAGTAAACAAATACTTGGAAAGATGGGAAAACCAAGGAAAGAAAAGTGATTTGCTCAAGAAATACAAGTGATTTGTTTATCCAGTGGATCACTGAGTAGTTACTGTCCTTTTGACTCATACTTGCTTGTGAATGTTTCCATCTCTCCGGTATTAACCCCACCCTCCCTATCAGAGAGAACAGCGTAATAAAGATTGCCTCTCCTCAGAAGTTATTTTCCAGATCTTTATCGTTATTAATATGCAGCATACCCACTGGTGAGATTCAGAAGTTTTCAAGAATCCTGTGCCAATGAAGTTGAGAGAAACTTCAGGTTTTTGTTTCATAGAGTTGTCATAAAAATCAGTCCTGCGTGCCAGTAGATGCATGATGTTGAAATTCATTCATAAGGACAAAGGACGAGTATGAAGCTGTTCCATGTACTGTGAGGGGGGGGTCTTCACCTGGGAATTGTGTTCAGGTAGTGCATATTCTGGCATAAGATGCCATGTGATGTTTTGGCATATGATAGGGCAAGGAAGAGGTTCATGCTATATACATACAAGCATACGTACACACATATGTGTTTGTATATACTTACAGGCTTCCTGCATGTATTATGTGTTGAAGGTGACAACAATATAGGCATTTATAAACTTAGGGTATTCCAGACTTAGTTTCTCTTTTTTTTTTTAAGTTTTTATCAGATTCTGAATTCTAGGTATAGTATGTATATTGAGTATAGGTATATATACACGCATGTCCAGACACACTGGCTTTTCTGTGCATCAGTTAGGAAAGCACCCCATCCCAAGGAATTCATAGGCTGCTTTGCAAATGAAAAAGAAATAGGATTGAGCATAGAATATTGCTCTAGAGTCAAAAGGATGTTGAGAGGAAATTTGCTGTGTCTCACCCTGAACCCTGCCTGTGAAGGCACCATGGTATTTAAGCCCAGAAATTCTTAATTTTCCAATATGACTTTTATTTATTTTCCAATATATGCAACTTTGGCTAAAGGAGGAGTTAACTGTCAATAAAACAGAAGATTTACTTCTACTAAAGAGTAGAAGTACTCTTCATTCAGTATGAATGAGCAAAAAATCTGAGTTAGTGTGTGAAACCGTACTATTTATGGCTGTGATGTCCATACTTGTTCTTAAATACTGGCTGATACTATTATTAATGTATGTGTATTACAGTTTATTTTTGTTATATCCTGAGTTAGAATTCTTTGATATATAACAGATGAGTTGTTATAAGATTGTGATTGGAGAGCTGTCCATTTCCATTTCTTCTTCAATAACCTGTTTTTGTTGTTAAAACAAAAGGGGAGGGAGTGATGGTCTTCCTATCAACTCATACAAGAGGTGTTTTGAGTAATATAATAAATATCTTTTATTTGACTGATTTTGAATCTAATGAAGAGCTAATTTTTGTAGCATATTGGTACTCATGCTTCATAAAATTTGTTGCAGATCCCAACCAGCATTCTTAAATAGAATTACTTTCATATCCCATAAAATTTTGTTTTAAGAACTAGAATTCAGGGGTGTTTGCTTTAATCTCATTGATAGAAATGAATTCAGAATGGTTAATGCTTTCTTGTATTTGCACGCTCATTCATCCATCTCTGTTTTTAATAGGTGTATCTCTGCCTTGTGAGGGTTATCTTAAGAAACACAAGGCCAAGGTATTTTATAGAGGTAGGCCAGGCAAAGTGTAGAACAATAGTGTACGTTCAGTTAACTTCTCTGCAAGCGAATTTCAGCTTCGGTCAGAACAGCACCTGGCAGAACAAAACAGTCTGACAGTATCCACTGTTATTATACTTCACATCCCTTCAGAGAGTTGGAAGCTGCGTGGCCTACATTGTAACAGTTGTGTGCTGAATGTGAGATAAGGTCTAATGTCCACCAGGAGAGGAATTGGAGCCGTTTAACTTAAGACATTTCAAAATCATCTAATGATTTCCTTTTACTATGCACAAGGCTGGATTCCAGTTCAGGCCACGGAGCTAGCTCAGCATTTTCCATTTAATAACTATTTTTTTCTGTATCTTTCACATGGAGGTGAGAGGGCAGAGATTTTGTTTATTGAGTTGCGCTGGCAGATTTCAGACTTATGGCAAGCCATCATCCAAAATATGCAAAGAGTTTTGATGGAATAAATAAGTACCTGTGACAGCATACACAACACATGGAGATAACAATAAATATTGCTCGTACCTGTTCTGATATAAACCAAGAATAACTGTAATGAATCCACTGGAATTCCATCAGTGTAAAGTTAGTGTGAGGAGGAGGGGAATCAGCTTATATGAGCTCAGTGCCTGTTCATATTATAATCAAATGCTGGATACATTCCAGCTACTAGCTTGGGAGTGATGCAAGTCAGTGTTCAGCAACAATCAGCTGACATTCTCTACAGGGGGAAAAAAATCTACAAATAAACAACTTTTACTTTTTTTTTTTTTTTTCCCTTCTCATTTCTGTTTGTGGTGTCTGTCCTTTGCTAGAAGAGTAAACTTCCCTGTATTAAGATTGTGTGTCTCAGTCTTTCTTAATGTCATGCTTGTGAGTTTCTGCTGTTATCCTACAACATGATAGGAGTAAAGTAGCACGCTTTCATTAATTATTTTGCCATATTCATGTTTTCCTCTTGTACCGCAACATCAATTCCTTTCATTTTAAGAAGATGAATTAGTTTTTCCCCTAGTTTGTTATGAGTCCTAAGGCTTCAGATTCTGTGACAAAGTACCAAACCACCCAGAGTGTGTTAATTAAAGACTGCTATGGGGAGATAAAGGGTTACTGTTAAGGTTCAATTGATTTCATCTTGGATGGTCCACAGATATGAATACCTGTAATCTTTCATAAACAACTGCATGTGCATGCAGTCACCTTGGCAGTCATGTAGAGAACATACCGAGTATAATTTAAAAAAACATGTTATTTAGCATTTTATGTAATATCCATTCATAAGATGTCATTTCTGGTAACAAAAGAACGCCATTCCTGTTACATAAAGACCTATATTATACATATAGATACTTTTCTAACCTGGTCATATGTCTGTGTGTATAGATGAAGACAGGGCAGATGTTCTATTACCGACAGTTCATTCCAAGCATGAATAACCTAGGTAATACAGGTTCAGTGCAAGACTGAAAGGCAGTGTGTAAAGTAAAAAGAGCAACTAGTAATTCTTTTTCTTTCTAGAATATAGATAGGAGACACATAGAGTTGACAGAAGCATCCTGCAAGAATCAATGGAAGTGAATTTAAGGTTCATCTTGATTTAAATTTTTGTCCTCCTTGTCTTTTCAGCCTAAGGACATTTAGAAATTAGAATCAGCCCTGATTTTCCATGTCCTTTTTTCCCCTAATTTCTGTTGCAAATGTAACGGTATTTCAATGATGTATCATATACTGTGGGTGACATGGGCGAAAAATAGTGTTGTTTAAATCATTTGCTTATATTTTAGGCGTGAGCTCAAATTTCTCTCTGATATCCTGACCCCGAGTTTATTACCTAGATCTGCAATGTTGCAGTCCAGGGCAGCCTAAATCTCTGCCTGCCATGCTATCTTATCCCGTCCCATGGAGGGATCCTAATGGAGAAATTTGTTCTGTAAACTACAAGCCTTGCAGGGAGATGGAAAACAAACTGCGCTATAAAGAAGATTAAAGATTTTCACTGGAAGGTTGGCGTCTAAAAAACAGGTGTGAACCTATTGGATCACTTTATTTAAGCCACTGAACGGTGGTAATTGGACTTACAGGGAAAGAACATTCATATTTTAAAAGACTGAATTGCTGAACTCTGCTTTGCCTTCTGCGGTATGCACTGCTGAGTTCCTTCCCTGGTTCAGCAGTGTGCCTGATCTCCTTCAGTGATTATCTGCTCATATAATTTCAGGGCAAATAGCAATGAAGTAGATGATAGGTGAAGGTCCTCCATTTTGCACGTTGTCTTCCAGGAAAAGCGCTTTATTAAAGATAATGTGTTGTCAGCTACCTCTGTATGAAATACCAGGTATTAACAAATGCTGTTGATGAGTGGTGTAATCAAGCAAGCGTCCAGAACTTTTGGTTGTGTCATTGCTTGGGGCAGGCAATAAAGTGAAATGTGAGCTTTTGTTGCACCTTTCCTCTTATTTTTCTCTAACATAGTCATTTTCATCTGGCCCAGGAAATTGTTTTTAATGGTGCTTAACTTAGTTTACCAAAACAAATCATTGTCACCTAACTGCATAGCGTGTTCCTAGGGTTTTCTTAGAACTGCCTCTACCTCAGAATTAGCCTTTTGGGCCTGGTAGCTGCTTTGCCAGATCTTAATTATTGCATAGCACGTGCAAGACTGCTCCTGAAAAATGTCAGATGTGTACAGGCTCCCTAAAAAGTCCATATTATTTATGCTCCCCACACTCCCTCATAGCCACGAGCAGCATTCCAGAGCCCAACCTTTTTTAGATAAGGAGCAGGCTCTCTCTTTCTGTTTCTGAAGCAGAACACCAGGGCATGACTTGCACCCAATTTCCGAGAAGACGGCAATTCATACAGATCAACCTGTAATGTCAGACAGGTAAAATATCTTGCCTAAACATAACATTCCCCACATACCTTCTCTGGAGGTGCAAAATATTTGCTAAATCACAACCTGTGGAGGCATCTCCAGTCCTAATCAATCTGAGCTTTGGAAGCATTTAATTTTGACCTGCCTTGCAGGTCAGGAATCACACTGATAAATGTAATTTGTGCTGCTGTGAAGAAAGTCCCCTGTAGGTGGAACTTTAGGCTGCAGAAGGGAGTATTATTCTGTGTGCTAGATTTCAAAGGGGAGGAAGGAGCAAACACCGTTGCTTTCAACTTTACTTTTGGGAATTTTCTTTTCCATGCTTTTAAGAGCATGGAAAACCTATTTCTATTTGCTCTTCCTAAAAGAAATACTGCACTTAAAACGTTGTTTTAGGCTAATTACAGCAGGTAATGCAGGGCTAGTGTCTTGCCCATACAAGTAGCCATGTAACTATGGGTAACTGCAGTGACTCGTTCAGCACTGGCTCTGAATTTAGGGGAAGAGGGACTCTGTGTGTGCGTGTTTGGGATCTAGAAATTACTTGTTTCTTGTTTCTTTGCTGAATTTTTCTCAAATTCCCTAGCTTTGAGACTGAGAAAGAGATGATGTCACAAAATTACAAGGTTTTGCCTGCTAATACTAAGGTGGATAGTGTGGATTAGTTGGAGTGAAGGGCTGGTAAATACACATCTGGGCAAGTACGGGTATTTAATATAAAGGCTGCTCGCTTTTCACCAGTTCAGTGCTTAAGTACCACTCATAACACTCTTGCTCAGAAACTAGGTGCCGGAATATAAGGAGGGAAGCATAAGAAGGGGAAGAAGTGAGGGCTTATTACTGACTTGATGTGAATGGGCAAAAAGAGTTCGCTGCAGGAAGTGTTCTTGCTCCCTCCTGACAGTGCAGCTCTCGGGACCTTGTAATAGTGGAGTGTTCTGCCACTTTCCTCTTGTGCTTCTTTCCGCGTGCAGGAAGTCCTCGCAGAACATATCTCTGTGATTATCCATGTGGTCAGGCCGTTCCTGCAGAGGAAATGGCTTGATCTGTAACATCAGATTTCATTTGTAGAGATCTTGTTAGGCCCCGGTTTCTGCGCAGATATCAGCAGTGTAGTGTAAAGCAGTTGTAAAATGTGTGTCCTGTGAACATTTGCTCTTTTGTGTGAGGAAAGGCCTTATAGGAAAGGTTATTATTCTAACAGTCTTAATGTATATTTTTCAGTATCAAAAGGTTCTAAGTCCTTCTTGTAAAAACGGTTAAAAGAGGCGACACTTTTAATAATCCTTTGAATTACAGTAATTTAAACCCCTTATGTAATAAGTATCTCTGAAAAGTCATAAAGAGAACTACTGTTAATGAACAACTGTGGATAAGCAGGATTAAAGAATTTGCCCTGGCACAGAGCTCAGAATTTGGTCCTCTGACTCCAGTGTCTTAAATGCATGGCCTATTTTTGGTGGTTGTTCTTTTCAAAATGCGCGAGAGACCAGTACTTTCATCTCAACCTTTCTAATCCTTCCCAAACCATGTTATGCTGCATTGTACCATTTTGCCATTTAACTCGATATAGATTTGTGCAGTCCACTTGAACATGAAACGGCACACTAGGTATGATGTCTTAAGAGAATGATGGCTATGCCAGAAAGCTTGTCCAATTAAGTGAGAGAGTTCTTAAACAAGATAGTAAAATGCAGAAAGCCTACCTTTTTTTACTGTATAGATTTTGTGGGAATTATCTTGACAGATTTCTGTGTGCAATTCTTCCTATGTGAAATTTTTAAAGACTACTTTTCTAATACGATATACAAAACAATGAAAGGCAATTGCTAATGCATCTGAGATGTACAAAAGTATCCAAGCTTTGCCTTGGTAATGCACTTAATGAGGAAGAGCACCTATTTTACCTGAATTGCAAAGTATTGATTGTGTTTCAGCAGTTCAGCTGTCTGGCTGGTAATGTTGCTGTACTAGAATGCAGTGAGCTTGGTCCAACTGCAGAAAACAGTCAGGTAGATTCTGTGTGAGGGGGTTTAACTGCCTCTTTTACACCATACACTCAGACTTTTACAAATCTGGCAGTGCTGGGGAAAATGGTGTGATGTCTGTCCTCTTAAGAAAGAGACACCGCTGGAGTCTAAATATTCAAAGTAGCATAGGCAGTGGAGAGAGAGAAAATACACATTTCTACTTCAGTTCTTCTATAATATTTATTACCATAATTTCTTAATGTCTTTGGTATTGGTCAACTTGAGAAGGTCATACTGTTGCCCTTTTCCTTCTCCTGTTCAGTTGGCACTTGAAAGCAATGTATACTTTCCACTGGGTTGCAATGGGAAGAATAGGTCAAAGATGTAGCGTTTGCATTTAGAGATGGACTCTCCCCATCTTCAGTATTATCTTTTAGAAACAAACTAGCCATATATTTTTCCTGTGGCCAATAACACGAACATTATTTACATGACAGACACTATCCTGATAAAAATAAAATCACAGCCTTCTGAAAATAAAAGCCGATGTGTCTAGAGGGACGATTTGGTGGCTATTCCATAGGTGTGTCCTTTGTGTAAGGGGCATGGAAGGGGTCATGAAAGATTTCAGCAGAAATAATTCAGCAGCCTCACTTAGTTTGACCCAAAAGGAGATTCACTGTTTTCTTTCACTTCACTGTGTTTATCTTCTTACATTTCTCAGCATTTTGAAATCTATATGCCTTATAATCAGTCAAATAAAATACATTCAAAATTTCTGTGAGACTTTGACAGCACCTGCAGATGTTTTCATGAATATGTATTTAAAGGTAGCAAAACTGATTCAATAAGCTTGAAAATTCCTAGCTTTGTGTGCGTGTGTACGTTCATTACTTTTCTGTTTTTTTCTCACAGAGGCAATTTCTCAGTAGATGTTCCTAAGTTCATACAGGAATATGCTCATCAGAAATACACACTCCACAGCACGCTTTCCTAATTGAATCAATCGCTAAAATGAGCACCAAGAAATAATGTTAAGCTTAAACCATATGGGGCAATAAAAGACAGATAATACCATTGACTTCAGTCTCCACTTGGGATACGTTTCATCTAGAGGGACAAATGTTAATTTTCAGTCCCATGGCTAAACTGACTAGATATTGTACAGCCAGTTGTGGACTAAAGGTATACAATGCCCTTCCATACTGCAAGCCTCAGAGGACCAAAGTCAGGTGAAAGACATGAAATATAGAGCTATGTTGTTTGAATAGAAATAGCCCGTTAATGGGGGTGTCTAGAATGCACATTTTTCTCTCTTTTGACAGAATGAAAAACATTTCTCTTTAGAGAAATCCTGTGTACCATAGGACACTCAGTAGAAGCTAGAGAATTTCTGCAAAAAGCAATATAGTTTCATGCTAAGAGACTGAGTACTCACATTAGCTCTGCAGCTGCAGCTGAGCCCAGTTGTTAAAAGAGGACTGAATGAGTCAGAGCTCTTACTGCATCCAGTCATTTTATCCCCTGTTCAGCAAATCAGCTGACTAATGACTGCAGTATTTGGATGATGGAGATAATTTTATTAGCTTAAACTTCACAAAATGGAGCTAAAGGATGAGTGAGAAGATGCTGCAAGAAATTCACAGTTGATTCTGACAATCAGCATTGACAAGACAAGCTGACACTTAAGATAACAAATAGTAAACTTACAAACATGGGCAGAAAATATGTGGGATGAAGCACATGTTACTTCAGGAGGATTGGATTAAAGTATTTTCTCAATTTAGAGTTTATAGCTTTATATATAGCACATTTATGTGTAAAATAACAAATATCCTATTTGTCCTTTATTCACTACATTTATTTGGTTAAACTTAGAAGAATTGATTCATCACTTTCCCTGGAGATTCACGACCTGAATTACTGAGAAGATGAATGATAGGTAGGCAAGTGCCTATGGAGAAAAGACAAAGCAATTCAAGAATTCCCAACTCATCTTCCTTTGTCAGAAAAGAAATATTTATTTCAGGAAATAAGAAGATAAAACTGTATTTTTGTTTGATATTTAAATCCCTGCCTTTTCAAGCTCAAGTGAGGCAAGATTATTCAGTTGTATAATTAAAGAAGAATCTGGACGTTGACATAATGTGTCCTTCAAGCTGACAGGCAGTGCCTAGGATTAGAAGTTAGCAGTGGGCCTCATATAAAATGAAGGCAAGTAATCTTGAGTGGTTGGTTTTTTTCTTCCTTGCCTACTTCTTAGAAATGCCTCAAATTGACACTAATTTGATAGTTTCAACTCCCAAAGCCCCTTTGGATAGTGAGGGTAGAATGTAAGAAATTTTCCTTGGTGTCAGTCAGTAACTTTTGCCTTTCTTCAGGTTACAAAAGGTGATTGACAGGAATAGCAGCACTGCTCGATGCTACTGTTGAATTTGAACTGAAAACTAGATTGGCAGGCAATGGATAATTTCTTTTCCTTTCTAACAGTTAAAAACAATAATAGTGAGCAGGATGCAAAGAGTTCTTGATGGACCTGCTGAATGATAATTTTTTTTTTTTTAAATTTAGATTAAAAAAATCTGTTGTAAGCTCAAAATGTCAACAGAATTTGCTAAACAAAATGATTCTTTCCCTCTTTTCTTGCATGTGTGTGCATAATCTCTCCCAGTGAGTTGAAGAAAATGGTTGCAAGTCAGACATAGCCCATAGAAGTGAAAAATTTATGTTGTGCTCTTTGCCCTCTCTGTTATGTTAATTTGGTGGTAGGAATCACACTCCATTTGTCCCTGTTCCCATATAGTGAAACCTGAGTTAATCTGCAGCTGTCTGGGAATGCTGCATTTGAGGAAGGAGAGCAGGACTGCTCTAAAGAGAATTTTAGGAGCAGCTTCTATGCGAAGCCTTTTATGAATAGGTGCTTCACTCTTAAGGTTCTCTGATTATGCCCCTATTGGTAGTGCTTAACAGCAGCCATGATAAAGCATGAAACATCAGGTTGAATAACAGTGAGTATGTTGGGTTGACAATTGTCAATGAGGATTTAGTTGAGCTCCACAAAGCGTTCAGGAGACAATATAAACAATGGACGGTGTCTGCTGATTTCCATTTTAGGCACTTATCTCTGTGTCTTAAATTTAGGCGACTGCGTTAATGAAAATATGCTTCATTCTCTTTTTTAAAAAGAAAGTTAAAATTTGTGTGTGGATGAAATATGTAGCAAATCCCTTGCAGTCAGAGATTCTGTCCTCAGCTATGAAATAACATTAGTACATCTTATCTATGTCCTATCGATGGGTCAGACAATCGAGATCAGTCTCCCACTGGGCTTCCAGCGTTCAGTATCTGTATTGTACTTGATCTATTACATTACGAAATACACTAGAGGGAATTTTTGAGATCACAGGGCACAACTGGTGATGAGCAAAGGCCCTGACGTTTGGCTCTTTCATATTTTAAAATAATATTTTGGAGTGGTTTGTAAGTTACCGGTGGGATCAGTACTTTGTCTTGAAGATTTTCTGGTGGATTTTGGATTTCTCACTAAGTTATTATTTGGGTGATGCAATGCTCTGCTTGAAGTTAGAAGGGGTTTATGTAGTTGTTCTCTCTATCATGTTGTTTGTGCTCAGGTGAGAGCTGGAGCTCTTTGAAGCGTTCATTGTTGGGTGACTGACGA
This sequence comes from Theristicus caerulescens, assembly GCA_020745775.1. Taxonomy (NCBI): domain Eukaryota; kingdom Metazoa; phylum Chordata; class Aves; order Pelecaniformes; family Threskiornithidae; genus Theristicus; species Theristicus caerulescens. Next base: position 20,238,887 of record CM036568.1, on the reverse strand, counting down.
CCTCATGGTGATCGCAAACTCCATGTTGAATTCAGCTCCCATTTCTAGCGGAGAGCTCTTGGCACTGTTTTGAAATAGTCTTCTCAATTCCACTTCTTGGAGGTACTGCCTTTTTGTAGCAATTATCTAAGTAGTTACTCTTTTTTTCTTTTTTGCTGAATATCTGTCCTTGTAGCTAGAGTTCTACAGTCAGAAGTGGGAGGGTTTGTTTATGTCCCTGCATATTATGTCAATGCATGGTAAAGTGAAATTCTCTGAACAAGCAAGTTTGAAAGTGCTGTGGTGATGCTTCCTTGCATACAGGTTCAAACTGCTCTTGTAGAATTAAAAATAAAATACGGGTCTCCACTGAGCTGTGGAATGACAGGGAGATGGTTGCAACATCTCTTGTTAAGTTTGTGGTTGTTTTTTTTTTTAATAAATTTTATCTTCACCATTTTTCTTGCAAGTGCTTGAAACAACTTGTTTTCTTCTGATTGACCAGAAACTTCTGTTCCACACACGTTTTTCTTTCTATTACAACAGCCACAGAGCTTCACAAAAAAGATAGGATAAAGACATAGTCCTGATTCTGTCTGTAATTGCTTACCAGCCAGCAAATCTAGTCAGGTACAAAAGGAAATTTGTGAAGTACCTGCTGAAAGACCACAGAAGCAGAGGTATGGTGCATGTGCAGACGAGTGCGATACTTCCTGCCCTTTATGAAAAGCTTCCTAAAAAGCAGAAATGAGCCCTTGTCTTAGCACAGTAGGCAAAAATCAGGTGGGCATTCTGTTCTTCCTCATCTGTTATGTAGCAGTGATACCAAAGGTGAATGTGTCCAGCCGAAAAAGAGTTGCAAATGTTACAGTTAAAAGTTGAATAATACCTAGGGAGCAGAGCAAAGAATTAGATATTCAAAATGCTTGAATTGATAAAAATTATGTAAAATTCTCTATTGTATAAACTGTCTCTCCATGTCCTTGGGAAATCTGAGACAAAAGAAAACTAACACAGGATGGGCTGCATACTGCAGGCTTTAAAAGCAAAGAGCCAACTTAAATCCAGTGAAAGTTTCATCTGATTAATGAGTCGGACTCTAGTATTTGTCCTGAAATAATTAGTATGAGATTGCATTCATCTATCTGCACTTGTAAACCCAACGTTGCAATTAGAAGGAGGGGTGTGCACTTTGTGCATTATGCTTATACAAAATTATGTTCCAGGGACATCACTGCTGTCTTTTAGTCAAGCCTTCAAAAAATTCTTAAGTGTCTGAACTAGTGTTGTACATCTTTTCTTGGGAACTTTTAAATTCCATAGTAACATGTTACTTCTTTTACGGACTCCTGTTTCATTTAGTGAGCAAAATAGAAGATGAAGTTTTTGCTGTGTATTTTTTTCTCCTTGAGGTTCAGTTTGTGTCTCGTGTTGTATTTATTGCCCACTGTTGAAACCCAGCTCCAAAGTCAGAGTTACTAATTTTCTCATGGGCTTTTAAACCGTGTTTATCCTATTTATCACTAAGGTATCTGAGTGCTTCCAAAATGTTACTGAACTTACATTCACGAAACAGCTTTGAGTTGAATGGTATTATTATTATCTGTCTTTTCAGTTGGGAATAGAAGTACAGAGAGATTAAGGCCAGATCTGACTATGGGTGTTCTATTTTAGACATTTATCCACCTTCCTTTTGTCTGCCCCAAATATTTAGCATTACATAGCAATTTGTACATTTAGAACTCTATTCCCATCATTTTTGGTGTACCTGTGAGTACCGGACAATGTGCACAGAAGTTGAGTATTGCACTGTTTCCCTGGAGGGCAGAAACCCTTCAGATGAATTGTGCAGTTTCTGAACTGTTTGAACAAATCACTTGCACCACCATTGTGTACAAACTGTCAAAAAAGGTAAAAGATCTCAGTCCCTCAGGGTAGCGCCCATCTTCCTTGGGCACGAGACCATCCTCTTTTACCTACAGTCTCCATCTTTTTTATTCCACACACTCCAGCTTCTGAAAAAAAATTAAAAAAACTCTGTATGTAATCATTAAGCATGTCTTCTGTACTAAAAAAAAATGTAATAAGGGACAAAATTAGTAGTAATGGAAAGGAGTTCACATAGATCTGTGGAAGGAAATCATGCCTTATGAATACATTAGGGTTTTTCAAAGCAGCCAAAAGACATGTGGTTAGGAATGACTTGCCTGGTGTACCATATGCAGATTTCTTCAAAGCTTATGATAAGATCTCTTACTACGTGCTTTAAAAAAGCCATAATGTCAAAAGAGACATTGCTCCCACAGAGTAATGTCCGATTAAAAACAGAAAAGCAAAGCTAGGGAGACATGAGGAAGGTTTCAGAGAGTAAAAATCATTAAAGGGATCTCTGTTCTACATATTCAGGGAAGAAATAGCAAGGTAGTAAAGTTCGGAAATGATAAAAATAACACTCAGTAACAGCAAAACTAGAGCTTGCTGCCGTGAGTCACCATGCAAAAAATATCAGGTAAATTTCAGTGTTGCTAATTCTGAGATGGTACCTGTATGCAACTTCAAAAATGCTATATTGTTCACTAAATTATTCAGAGGGACCTTGGGTGATTATGGATAATTCTGCAAAAGTGCCCACCTAATTCCAACAATGACTGAAAAAGGCAGACACATTTTTAGAAGGTGGTGTCCCTCTCCAATTTGTCAAGGATATTTCAGACCTGGAAAGGAGATGGAGAAGAATAATGAGATCACAAGACGGTTGGAATGAATTCCCCGTGTGGAAAAGTTAAATGGACTAGAACTCGGAAAAGAAACAACTGAAGCAAGCGCACAATAAAGGTCTCTAAATGAATGCAAATAATGAGTGATTATTCATCACCTCTCATAACAGAAGAGCCAATAGGCAACCACTGAAACTCTCATAAAACAAATTTAAACCAAAATGCTGTATTTTACATGCCATGCATAATTCAAGTGTGTAACTTGTGATTTTTAGGATATCAAAAGTAAAAAAAGAGCAATAAGTAATTAGAGAAAATCACGGACCCATCAAGGGCTATTAAACACGATGATGCAGATGCAAACTCTAGCTCAGGAAGTTGGGACATTATACTGGCAGAAGTATCATCTGTATTTGCTGGTTTTATACTTTTTCCACACCTATAAACTGTTCTCTATGCTGAGACAGAATACCAGATTACACTTTTTATCTGACCTAATAAATCTGTTCTTATTTTCTAACAACATTCCTGACTGAACCCTAAAGCAGGTTCATCCTGTGCACTCAATAAGGCAAAAATAAATTTGAATACTATAACATACAGTTAGGCATTTGCACAACAAGCCAATTTTGTCATCTTTTCAAGAAAATACTGAGAAATTTCAGCAGTGGGTTTCATAGGTAGTTTCTAACAGCAAGGGACAGATCTTTTGCCAGGAGTATTGCTTTCTACTCTGGTCCTCCAAGTCTGTCTGATATCCTTATTCTACCTCCTTTTGCCACAGTTGATTTCATCCATCAGTTTGTATCTCCTCAATTTGGTTCCCTTGCACATCAGTTTTTGTTTCTTGACTCCTTAGACATTTAATTCAAAACCTCCAGATTCTGCTCACTTCCACATCCCATCTTCTTTACCAGCTCTGCACTACTCTCCGCATCCTTGTTCTTCCCACCTTCCAAACCCAACCGTTAGAGGTCCACATCTGATTTGTCTTTATTTCCTGCAATCCTTTATTTTTGCAGATTCCAGTGTCAGTGTCTGAAAATCCTACTAGGGATGTCATTGTTCTGATAAACTCTCTCAGGAACAGGCTTCTGTAAATAAATATTATTCCAAACAGCTGAAGTTAGGAAATATTATAAACAACTGAAAACAAGGCAATTAAAAGCATGTCAGATTTTACTTTTATGATAATGAATGTAGGTACTGTTATGTATGTATGTGTGACAGATGTTGTGGCCAGAAAGCTAGTAATATACAGCTGTTCCCCAGCTCATGGAGCATGCAAAAGGCTGGAATTATTTCTGATGTATTTGTTGCAGCTGAGCAGGGGCTTGAGTCAGCCTTGCCTCTTGACACTTCCTCTCGTCTGATCAGGAAATATTCAGAAGAGTCAGCTGCTTCTCTGACTCTGATTCCGCCTTCCCTGCATAAAGGCTAGAGCTACACTTTTTGAGAGGGTGGCTCAAAGAAGTCTAAAGAACTAAAAGAAGGGGGGGAGAGAGAGACTCTTGAGTCTTCTTCCCTGCATCATGTCACCTCTGCCATTCAGAGATAAAACCTGAGAGGATGGTAAGGACTGCTCTCTGATGCCATCCGACCATCTTACATCAAACAAGGAAACAAAGTAAGATTAAACACCAACCACAAGGATGTCATGCTGCCCGTGCTGTGCTGGCTAAGCTTTTTACTTCAATCCATGTGAGTGTTTTTCAGAACCATCTGTACAAGGGAAGTGTTGTCAGTTTTTTCGCCACCCACACCATTCTTTATGCACCTCAGGTCTGTACAGTTATTGGCTGTGCTACACCCCAGGTTCTCAGGGGGCTTCCTCTTCAGTGGTCCAATATGGCAATGATTTTTGCTGTATATAGTGCATTTCAGGAAAGCTGACAAAAGTAAAGACATTTAGCTCTCCTGCTGCTATGTTCTTCCATTAGATGAATGTATTACCATACACCCACCATAATCTGCTCCAAAACATTTCATTTGCAATGAAAGAAAAAAAGCGCTTTCATACTGTTATTGCTGTCTGGAGCCAAGTTGTTTTGCAGTCTTAGACTGAGCATGCTTTAGATATTGCTGTCTCTCCCCTATGCAGCGTGAGAAAGAAGCAGAAGCACGCTGTAAGGGTAGTGCTCCTTTAGTCGTGCTCCCTGGCTTCTAGCAGCCTCTACATAGGGAAGTGGTGGGTGTGCAGGGAGAGAGCGGGTGTTCCTCCTTTCTTCATATGCATTTTAGGGCATGTTCAAGTCTTTGTATAAATTCACTTAATTTATGAAATCAGCTATAGCAAGGAAAAGTGAATCCAAACCTTTTTATTGGGGGAAAAAAACAAAGAACATGTTTGTAGGATTCTTTTTAGAAGGCCTCCAGTTAAAAGTGTCATGGTTTTCCTGAATCTGCATCAATGAATAAACAACTCAATGTATAGCGGAGCATCAGGACCAATCTGTAATCTATCCATCCATATATCCTACTGTTGATCCTCATCAGTAGGAGATTAAATTAAGATGAATCATATCAGCTGAGAATAACAGAGGATGAAAAAGAAAATTTGTTTAAATTCTTCCTATCACTTTCTAAAGGATATCAGTGTGAAGTCTGACAGTCAAAGACTCAAAGTACTTGAATCTCCCACTGTAATCTGGAGGAAAATTCCTGACTGCATACCCCACATCAATAATTTCTTAAGCAAAGATTGGTTAACTGATCAAGTACTGCAATTTGGATGTTTCTGAATGGATAAAAGATGACTGTCTAAAACATTGTTTAGAAAAATCAATTTCCTTATCATGCTTGGTGGTTCTGGTTCAAAATTCAGCACAAAGGTGTCAGACAATAGTGTCTACTGGATAAGAGAAAAAGCTGGTGAGAAGGGTAAGGATGCAGTTTTTTGTAACAACCTAAAAAGAAACAGGTTAACTTACTTGAAGTTGAAATTATCTATAGAGATAGAGTGAAATGCAAACTTATGTGTTCAGGCTTCAGTCTATGCCTCCTTTCTACTAGGAGGAGAACTACGGGATAGCTCTGATTCTTCGGTATGTTGGCTTCCAGCTGAAAGCAGAAGCTGTCTGAAGCTCTGTGGGCACAGATGGCATTTTGGTGTGGAGCTATGAGCTCCCTCCCAGGTCCTGTGGAACAGTGAGACCACGGCAGAGCACAGCAAAGTCATGATCATGCAGTCTGGCATTCTCTGTACCAAGCTATAAGGCCCGAACCAAACTCTTCAGATATCAGTTAAAACTAATTTCTCTAGAAGTCTAAAGTCCATCAGACTTTTTTTTTTTACATATAGGAGAAAGAACTGCTGTTTCCATTTTTGAATATTTGGGCCTGTGGTGGGTTGACCCTGGGCAACAGTGAAACATCCACCTAGTCTCTCACTCACAGAACTTGCTGTTCAGCAATTTTGAGTCATAGTTCTTCCTAGGAAAACAAAACAGAAAGAAAGTTAGGGAAACAGGTATGCTAAAAAATCCATCTCCCGTCTGCTAACCTGTACATAGAAACAATTGACTGTTTCTGTTTGAAAAGCTTAAATTTAGCCTAAGACACTGGAAGAATTTTGAGAAATTGTTTGCCAGCTAGCCTGGACATGACAAATTGTTTGCTAGAGACCCAGGATTAGTTGCTTTGATACCACCCTTTGCTAAATTGAGGGGCGGAATTCAGTATATTCTACTGGTGATAAAATTAGGAAGCTGTATAGAAGGTACTGAAAACTAATCAAAGGCTGAGTCCAGGGATGGACCATCCAAATGACTGGATTCATCTCCTGGGTAATGGCTAGAGCTGACAGACTGATTGGGCACAAGCAGCAGTGAAATCCAGGTGGAAAAAACAGGTTAACCTGCTATCATTAGCTTTCCATTAACGTGGCATGGTTTGATTTATTACATCACCTAAAGAGCAGAGCTATTCAGAAGTGGATAACTCTAAAGTTTAATGGCCAGATTAACTAATGCTGATGCACAGAGGTTTAAATTAAACCTCTCTAAGCCATCTTGGGCCACTGCAGGATTCCATGGCAAGGATGCCTTTCAGACCCATTCTCTGCTTAGATTATGTCTGGGCACCTTTGAATTTCACTTTCTAAATGCTGTAAAGGAGATGTGCTAAATTGCCTCAGATGAGGTTACACATTATTCTTTTAAAGTGTTTATTTTTCTTTTGATCTATACGAGCTTCCTAGACAGTGTGGATATCTAGTTCTATGAAGACACTGAATATTTTGCCTTTGTTTTCCTTTGCTGTAGGATTTCACACACACACTCTTCCAATAGATGGGATTTTGTTGCTGATTTTCTTCCTATTTCAGTGTACACACTTCTGATTCTGAATTGTCCTTAATTTTAGACGTGCCAAAGTCACTTGAAGTCTGGAGCTGACAATTAATCTCCATCTCTGTCTTGCTTTACAAACAAGGGGAAATATTTTATTTGTATTTTCAGACTAAAGGCAATTCTTTTGCATACTCTGTTTTCGTGTTGTCTTTGCAGGTATTTGAGAACAAGTCTCTTAGTTTTCTTCACATTTTTATTTCCAGTATGAAATGATGGAAGTCCCCGAAAGCTACAGCACTCCCTTGGGTGCACAGTTATCTGAGCTAATACACAGATGATTTAGATAGTAATGAAATAATGATGTATAATGAGCGCATTTAGCATTTCATGCATGTGAGGGATCCCAATAGCTCAAAGGCAGAATTGATCTTGATTTTGTCTTTTACACTCTAGGAATAACCAAGCTATTACAAAGTTATCTGACGACCTGTGTAATTGTAAAAATTTACTTGCATAGTGTTTCTCCCCTGACACGTTGTCTTTTCTCTATCAAATGCATTGTTCTTTATTAAAAGGGAACATCACAAAAGAAAATGACAAATTTGTCTTTCTTCATTAAGAAACATTTTGTTATGCTTAATATATTTGCCTTACTTTGTGCTGAAAAACTAGTATCCTGTATGGAGAGTATCACTGTCAACTTTCTCTAGACTAAACTTTAGAATTTCTATCCCTAGTGATTTTCAGGCTATCATTCAAATTGAGTACTATAATATTTGAAGTATACCAAGTGTAATTTAGACAGTTGTTATGCTTTTGACTATCGAAGTACATGAGGTTGGTAGTTTAATATCCCTTGGCTTATGAAAAAATTGCTGTGCTATAAAGTGAAAAATATTGAGTTGCAGAGCAGCGTTTGAAAGGCCAGATACAATTGGTTGTATGGATCAGTAAATGTACAAAAGAAAGAACTTATTCTTTGTTTTTTATGCATCTGAATACCCTTTTAAGTCACTGAATATTGTGGGTACAAGAAGTGTTGTGGTTTAACCCCAGCTGGCATCTAAGCACCACACAGCTGCTCGCTTGCCCTTCCCCTGCCCCCCCTCCCCGGTGGGATAGGGGAGAGCATTAGGAAAAAAAAAAGTAAAACCCATGGGTTGAGATAAAGACCATTTAATAGGACAGCAGAGGAAGAGAAAACAATAATAATCATAATAATGGTAAAAGAATGTACAAAACAAGTGACGCACAATGCAATTGCTTACCACCCACTGACCGATGCCCAGCCCGTCCCCGAGCAGCGATTGCTGCCCCCCGGCCAACTCCCCCAGTTTCTATACTGGGCATGACACCATAGGGTATGGAATAGCCCTTGGGCCAGCCGGGGCCAGCCCCCCTGGCCATGCCCCCTCCCAGCTCCTTGTGCACTGGGCAGAGCAGGGGAAGCTGAAAAGCCCTCGACTTAGCATAAGCACTGCTTAGCAACAACTGAACCATCAGTGTGTTAGCAACATTATTCTCATCCTAAATCCAAACCACAGCACTACACCAGCTACTAGGAAGAAAATTAACTCTATCCCAGCCGAAACCAGGACAAGAAGTATGCAGGGTTTGGCCAGAATTTTTTCTTCCTCTATGTGCAGACAAGCAATCATTCCTAAACTAACAATTTAAGACTCTGCTATCCAACTATGTCTCGTATATCCCTTACAAATCTCACAAACATAAAATCTGACAAAAGTTTATGCCCTGGTTGTGTTTTCTATTTTGTCGAAGAATTATGTTTATGCTTATGAAAAGAACTAAAAGATCTATGAATGAACAGAAAAAAGGGGATTGTGGAAAGAGGAAATTAAAGCTGCTCCTGAACATCGTCTGATTCAATCCAGACATTTTGACTAAATGTAACAAGAGCTCTGACTGGTATAAAGCACCCCAATCCCTGAATGGGAGCATCTCCAGCATCTGAGATGTTTAAAATCCAGAATACTGGGCAAATTCTACATCTTGAATACATACTCAATTTTTTTTTTTTTTTTTTTTTTAAATGATCTCTGGAAAAGAATGGATGTGGCTTAATCTGGTCCTTGAAACTGCAAGCATTTCCTGATAACTGGTTTGATTACTCAGGAATCCTGAGTCTTAAGTAGTATTTACAATGCTGGAGCTGTGATGGCAAGATTGCTGGCCTGTATCAGATAACCCAGAGACATTGTCTGTGGAAATATGTTTGGTAAAAAAGCTGAAAAGAAGAAAAGGAACCTCCTGTCCTAAGTTTGACTTCATTTTTAGTAACTCTTCAGCTCTGAAAGTTTAGACTACTGTCAAGCCTTTTTTTCATCAACACATGAATCAGAAAACTACTCACACCTGTCAGAAATCACATGGAGTCAGTTAATTAGCTTCTGAATTGACATGGAGGCAGTACAGATCAGAGTCTAGCAAAACAGCTGGGGGTACCTTAACTAGCAGTAAATAGGAGTTTGTTCCTTACCTTCTGCCCTGCTCTTACTCACTTTCTCTTCATATTCCTTGTATAGGATGGTGATGAACAAGTCAAAGAATAACTGTAAGGAAACATATTCTGTGTTTATAAATGCAGGAATACTAAAGAACTGGTAGGGGCCACAGTGCTGCAGTAGATGAAGGTGAAGATCTAATGGAATATGCAATTACTATATGCAGCATCATTCTTTCATGTGAGAGCATCTGATTAGAGAGAAATTATATATACAGCATGGGGATTTGGAAGCAGTCCTGTTTATTGTCGTACTACCTGTCGATCATGGACAGACTTCAAAAGGTAAAAGGTACGATTTTATTTGTTTGTGCTATGAAAATGTAGGCCAGTGACAGAGGTGATATTTTAGCACCACCTATTCATTAAGGTTACCATGTTTGGCAGTTTAAGATACCTTGTCTTGCTTACTTTGGACTTTGCTGATCACTAGCCATCTGCAATGCAATTTCCCATCCTTGCCATCAGCTGAAATGCTGTTGGAGTTTTGCGGTGCCATGGCCCACTCTGATAGAACTAAAGACAAAACCAACAAAATCCAACAAAACCTCCTCTTCTTCTTCGCCATTTAAAACATTTAAAAAACAATTAACTCCTAAAATTTAATTTACACATTTTTGTTCACTAATACCCCACAGGTGCTAATTTCAGTGTCACTTTCGCAATGTACGTCAATAAGGAATACCTTGGGGTCAGCTTTTCCTTATGCTACAATGACTTAATAGTGATTTTAGTTCCACTGAAGTATTTAAGATTCAAACAGTGCCTTACAAATGCAAGAATCTGTATCTCATGGCCCTTTGCTAAAACCTTGAGCTATACAGTTCTCAAACATAACTATTTCTTGTTGTGATGTTACTCAGATAACTACTGTTCAGTGTGTTCAGAACACAGGTTTGATTTAGGAGATAAGCTGAATTGGTTGCATTAGGTGTGCGTAGATTTTTCAGATACATCTAGCCCTCTTGCTTATGATTAGCAATGAAGAATTTAGTCAGATTTCACAATTGTGACAATTTTGGTCCCAGTCACAGTAAGGGGTTGGGCAGACCAGACAGCACTGTACAATATTTTGGCAAAACTGCTGGCATTTTCACAGGAGAAAACTATCGTGCTCCCAAACTCACAAAATTTGTGACATGGCTAACCTCATCATGAAACTTGTTTGAGCAGTTTTTAGTTTCTGGTTTTGTTAGGTTTTTATTTTATACAAGTTGATTGGTTTCTGAATATTAAGCTGTTTGTTCTTTCTTTGGCAACTGATTGCTGCTTACTTTGGGTGAAACTGGATGGTTTCTTTGCATGAAAATTTTTGTGCGGGTAATTTCATGGCTCTGAATATTCACAAATAGGGTCTTTGTGCTGCACAGGGCTGGACACTTTACTCTTCAGTATATAATGGATTTATTCCTATCAACATGTCATACAGAATGAGAAATTCTGGAAGGAGTTTGAATTTTTTCTGCTGTCCTGTGCCAGTGCATTTGATATGTTTTATCTTTAAATGCTGATACTGGTACGAACGTGAAAAGCTAGAAACATTTATATAAAATAATGAAGACATAGACTAAATTCTAGAGTAGTGGTTATGTTTTAATAATCTCTTGTTTATTCTTCCATACAGTTTTATCTGTAACTATTGAGACGTTGACTATGTAAATAGAGGATTAATGGTGTTCTGTGACTTAGGCCATGTTTCTACTCTGGCTGTGATTCGGCAGTTGCTCAGCAAGGCTCTAAGGTGCAGAGTACTCCACTCCTATGAAAGCCAGTGGGAACCAAGAGCTTCCTCTGCCTCTTGGAAATACTGAGCACCGTGGAACCTTTGGCTCACTAAGAGGTGTTAGAGGAAATTAATCTTCGTATGTGCATCTTCTCTTCCCAGTGAAATTTACTGCCATATTACATCATAACACCTCAGTACTATACAGTGGAAGAAAAGTAAGGGACCTCTGATCCAGGCTTCAAGTTTTTAGCTTATAGGAAGGAGAAGGCAAATAGGCTTCAGTACCAGTGGTAGTCCTCAAGCCTTCCCAAACTATTTAAGTTCTTAATCAGACATAAAGCTGAGTGCCAAGTGCCTCATATTTCCCTTAGGAATAGCAATTCCCTCATAAAATCAAGTTTCCCCTTAGCAGATGCAACAAACTTGGGAGCAGCATCCTTGGGAAAATGAGGAGATCACTGTTGTCCAAAGTTCCTTGTCCCTGTTCTCTGTTCTGTACATGCATTCATAAAACTGGCGGAGGCTGCCACGTACTATTTTTCTTTGTTTCCTTGTTCTTAAGTTCACTAAAACAATGGCAATGTGATTGACAGCTGGATCAGGTTTAGTGTAAATATCAGCCTGGGACAAATTGCATTTTTCAGTGTTTAACACTTGCTATCATGTTTATGCTTGTTATCTTTTCAAACCATACAAAATTGGACAAAAGTGATCAAATTTCACAATAACTTCTCTTTTAGTCAAATCTAGATCTCAAAGTGACCAGGATGTGAACCAATGGGAAATGGATTCACTTTCATTTGCAAAGAAAAAACGCACAGGGCATGTTGCAGGAGAAAGATCTTTATTCAATATGATAAATGGTCATTATTACACTATGACAAGACTGTGGAGGTTTGTGTGTGAACATGGGAGGAGTGGCTTCATTCCTTAGCCATCGGTGCTACAAAAATCTGACATCCTGTAGCCATTTTGCTACAAAGTCAAGAGTTTTCTCCAGTTTCTAGGTTTCCATATGATATTTTGTGGCTCCATAAGTATCCAGCCATCTAACATGGCTTCTGCAGTGCGGTAGAGATGCTTTCAGGAATTGCTTATCCTGCCTTCTCTTACCTAAAGTATCCTTTCTCCCCATAGTCCAAGCACCTTGGTGCTCAAGGGGCTTTGAGATTTCCAGATTTCACAGCCACTAATGGGACAATATTTGGTGAAGACCTTCTTAACATTTGGAGGTGGAGAGAGGGAAGGTGCTTTCCAATAACTCAGTCCATATTAGGGGAAAAAAGTTATTTTGGTTTTTTTCTCCTCTTTTTCTGAAAGGTTTGCTGCCTTTGGCATCAAGGAAGGAGGCTGATAGGGTTTCACAGTAGGCACTAAAGCGTAGGTTTGCATATAACCATGTATATGTATGTACATCCATATTTGAAAAATACAATATTAAAAATTGTTATTCTTTTTTTAGTAACTTTGCTTTAAGCCTTTTCCACCTGCTAGTAGTCAGTATTAACAGATAGGAGCATGGAAAATAAATATTATCTTTTTACAATTGCTTCAAGTCCACTGTCTGTGAACTTGAAACAGCATGTGTTTCCCATGTATTCAGTATGGCTTTTGAAATTGGTCATTTTATATACTGTTTGCCAATTAGATAGTTTTACTTTCTGTTTACAGTCAGCTTCCCTCTGTTGTTCCAATGGTATCATTGCTAGTTTCCACTAGTTAATAATTTTACCTAGGAATTTTTTACTTACAGTGAAAAAGAAAGGGGGGTGGGGCGGCAGAGGGGAAAGCACTGTTATTCATGTGCAAAACTCTTTAGCAAGCATCCTTTAGGCCTAACTTCAGTACAAACCCTGAAACTGAAGTGTCAGTAAGGATTTTACAGGGGTTAATTAACTGTATGGAAAACTGGCAGTTTATCCAGTTAGTTACCTATTAGCCAGAAGGAGAAACTAGAACTAAATTGCCCTTTATGATGGAGAAAAATAATATAGATAGCCAGTTTCAGAAGGCAAAACAGAACTCTTGCCAGCTGCAGAGATGGAGTTCCCCTTGCAGAGGAGGTGTGGTCCCCAACAAAAGTTATTGGTGCAAGTCTTCGGTGAGGAAAGCATGATGAGTTTGTCCGGCTGCGTTTAAGGCTTGTCTGCATGCTGAAGAACAGCACAGCACATCCTTGCAGCTCTTATCTACAGAGTGATGTGGTGCACTGGTAGAGGGCTTTGTCTTTATTCACAACACATTCAGTGTGTCTCGGCAGGGGAGGAAACAACACTCTTGCCTGTCAGCCTGTCCTCTGCCACCGTCTGCAGAATAAACTGAACTCTAACTCACCATTTAAGAGAAGGAGGGAAAGGTAAAGAGAGAAAGAGAGAGAAAGAGATTTGCTCTCTGGCTTATTCATACATTAGCTCTCTGCAAAGGCACAAAGCAGAAGGAGCAGCATCAGCAACCTTGCAAGCAGTGACTCTGTTTCCAATTAATATGGTCTGAGCTACTTTGAGAAGCCAATTTATTACTTACACATGTAACACTTGAGCTTTGCTGAAAACTGGATGTGCCAAGCACACCTTTGCTTCTGATTTAGACATAAAGGCTTGCATCTTTCACAGAACAAACCTTATCAGGAGAGATTCAACCAAGGCAGGTAAGAGATTTCTACGTAAGTGTCACCTTCTACATTGTTAACGTATGTTAACAAATATTACTTCCGACTAAAATGCCTGGCTGTTGTTGAGCACTTAGAACTACTGCATTTGTCCTTATGTTATGTTACCTTTAAGCAAGTTTAATCCCAACAACATCTGCAATATACTTTAAAGATGCATTTTAAATTTTTCTTAAACATTAAATATCATAGTGAATTGTACACCTTAAAAGTTAAATTTTGACTAATATGTTCATAGAATGTGTTTTGAGATATATTTCTTGCTGTTTCTATATGATGTTTAATAATGAATTTATAGCATTTAAAAATTAATTTCTTTGCTGTTAGGTTCTGATGCATAGGATTAGTGCACCAGGTAGATTAACTTTCCTAAGACATATTCCCAGGCAGCCCTAAATGATCTAACTGAATACTTTTAAGAGTTTAGTCATGCTTATCCCATTTGCAGAAACACGGTTATGAGCTTTTGCACATGGCATCGGTGATTTTTTTTTTTTAAATGGTGAAGTGTTTTTTTTGGTCAACATACAATTCAGTAAAAGTAAGGAAAGTAATGTCATGATAATATTGCAAACATAGTAGGTGCCCAGCTATGTGAAACAAAACATGACTTGGTTATAATTCAGTATTGTGTAAATAACAACACTGCTGATATTAAGCAGGTCGAATAACAACAAAGCACTTTTTTGGGCACAGAGTTCGAACCAGTCTTCTCTGCAGTCTTGACCCTGTCTAGTAGTTGGAGACAGAGAGTAACTGAGGAAAAATATGTTGGCAAAGGTTCCATCTTTATGAAGTTTATAAGATGATAATTTTTTAGGCACTGGCTGGGTCTAATCTTGTGTGTCATATATCATGTTTGGAACTCTTTGTGCTTAACTTAAAAAATAGTCCAAATGAATCACTGCTATAGGATGAGAGGAGGGAGCTAAGAAAACTGGAAGAGGATGGATAGTAAAAACTGCTCTAGTGACACTGAACATTAAATTTAAACGTCATTTATTCTAGTAAGTGCATAAATAAACCTTTTCTCAAATACTTGCTGCTGACCTGTAACTTTCTTATTTTCCATTTCATCTGTTAGCAGTCTTTTACTATAGAGTTGTTCCTATCTAATTATTTCATGTACACAAGATTTTCAGTGCTAACAGAATAAGGACTTTTGATGACATTTTCTGTAGTTTTTAATTTAACTTTGTCATATTACTGCTAATCAAAGTGGAACTCAGACCAGCTCTTACAGTGCACATGGTCTTGGGTTTTATCCAGTAGGGACTTATTGAAAGAATGTGAGGAATTAAAAATGGACGATCTCATTGCTTGTCTGGACTTTTGTAACTTTTTTCATTTGGGTTATTTTAGTTCTGAGAAGTTGTGCGTACTCTCTGTAGAAAATAAGCTTTTGCATGAAATACTGTGAGTTTCCAGATCTGTAACAAGCCAAAGACTTTCTCTAGAACTTTTTCATGTCTTTTCAAAATGTGATGGTGTTGTATAGGGAGAAAACAGCAGCTCTGCATTTCTTGGAGAAATGTTAAATGTTAAATCTGAGTAACTCAAAATAAATGAAAGATCTGCTACAGTTTCCTATTAAGTTATTGCCTAAAATCTGCAGGCTCAGAATTTTTACTTGTCCCAAAGTAGGAAAAAAAAAAAAAAGGGAATAGTCAAAGAATAAAAAGTTTGAAAATGCGTGATAGTTGTTTCTCACACTTTTAGACCTCTGGGTAGGAGACAGCTTTGGGGTAGAGCCAACAAAATCTTGAAATAGATCCCTTAAGTGAAAAAAATCAATGTAGCTCCAGTGACATCGAAGGAGAAACACTTGCTGAGGATCTGGCTGTTAGAGAGCAAACAATGTACGTATTGGGATGCCAATGCTGTCTGCACGGTTTCTGCAGGGATGCTAGTGCTGTCTGCATTGCTGCTCACTACAGGGCTGGGTGAACTGTGGTCTAGCAAGGATATTTGCAGTTGAAGAGAGTAGGGATTAAATGAGGAGCCCAGGATGGCAACCAATAGATGGCAACCAATAAGTAGGTTTACACAGAACATCACAAGACTTTGAGTCCTATTCTGAGCAACTTTCTTTCCTTTGGAAATTGATAGAAGAGAAGCTGGGAAAGCTTGAAGGCACCTTAGCGCAGCTCTAACAATCTCAGGACTTTCATATGCTCCCAGAAGGTGGTCCCAGAGTGAATGTAGTGATACAGGAAGGCTGTGCCATGTATCATTGTAGTAAAATGATGTCCTAGAAGAGAATCAAACCAGTCTGTTGGAAATGCCAGTTTGCTATGTAAGCGCACCTGCAGGAGAGGTTTCTGGTCCTTGGTTCGTCCTGGAGCATGTCTCCTCAGCACCGTGATGGACAGAGCTAGGCCAGCACAAGTCATGCTAAAGACATGGTATAAATCATATTTGTAATGTCTGAGGGAAATGCTTACCTACTATAAAGCACTCCCCTCTCTCTGATTAGAAAGCACTAGAACAGTGACAGCTTATGCCAAGTTACTATTTGGCCCAGCATTTGATGGAACCATCCAGGGGACTGGTGCTTGTACGAAATCCAATCAAACTTCCATTTCTGTCATTCCTCTGTGTGGTCTCTCAGAAGCAAAAAATGAGCGCAGTGCAGAGCACCGTGTGACTTCAGGTAGTTCTCTGTGCCTAGAGTGGGGAGATGAGCTGTTCAGAGCACTTTTGTCAGCCCTGCACCAGCCAAGAAGGCCCTTTCGTGTAACAGAGAATGAGAATTTTTTTGCTCTCCCTTGCCTTGTCCTGTCTCGGTAGGAATAATGCCTACTGTTTGAGCCTCTAGGGAAATGCATGTTCCTCTCACTCACCACCTTCGTCCCACCTCCAGGAGTTATATTACAGTATTGTCACTGGCATTTTTCAAAGTGCTGTGGTGCACTGGTCCATTGTTAGTGAACTGACACTTATTAATTGCTGTCACTTTAAGGTTTGTGCTGAACATCTTGAAAATATATTTTTTCCCATACAGCACAAGTTTGGAGGCTTTTTCAGCTGAATGCATTTATACAGGAAAAAAACCCATTTGTTTACTTGCTTACCCAAATGAACAGTTTATGTATACATAAAGATGCAAGTTAAGAAGCCCTTGATATTTCTAATACATGCTTTTCAGTGTGATAATAAATATAGGAGTTTCCTGATCTCCTGCTTCTATGATATACAAACCACCCTAACAGCTCACCTTTCTCTGTTACACTGTTTGTGGCATTGCAGACACTTTGCCTGGTATTTCGTGGTGTTTGGAGAGTTGTAACTCATTCTTTGGGTGTACAATCCTATGTGTTTACCTGTTCTGTTGTTACTAAGTTAGCCAAAGGAAAATAATAAAAGCTCCATGCCTTCACATGCAGCTTTGCACTCCCTCAGTTCAAATTTGAAGCCTTTCAGGAATATTTAACCAATGAGGTTGACTGGAAAGTGTGTCTATTCCAACACCTATTTTACTTTCACCCAAAGCATTTCTGAGTTAGAAAGCATTAATCTCTTATTTCATCATGAATTATATTCCTTCTTGAAGAAAAATACAACCTTTTAATTAACTGAGATATATTTCACAGAATGGAATCATTCAGCACCTTCAAAGCATAATTGATAGAAAAATCTAGGAAAGGGCAAACTCTGCTGCAGTCGCCAACACCGATAATTTCTTTTATAAAGACAAAGGACTTTCTTGAAGAAAGGTGCATATGGCTTGCCTGAAGCATCAAATTCAGGAAAGTCTAAACGTGCAGCTTACATCTAAATTTTTGTCTCACGCAGTCTATTTTATTTACAGTCTTCTTGGAATTGCTTTCTTCTTTCCAGTATTTTGATGTTTTGGAATGTAATGATTCAGTTTAGACACGAAGGATGGCATTTATCTCGCTTAGGTTTAGTCAGGTAATTATTCTAAGCTGGCCCTGTAGTTTCCCCTCTTTAGTCAATGGGGAGAGGCATGCGCCTCTAAAAACAATTTAGCAACAGGAGTCTAAGATACATGGTAGGAACAGACTCAGGAAGTTCCCTTCTTTCTCCAGGGACTAGAGAGAGCCTAGATAACTATAGAGGGCCTAGATCATAAGCTTAGATTAGACATCTAGCTTTAAGCAGTCAAATAAAGTAGTAGGGCTAGATGTATGTCTGTAGGCCCGTGAAGAAAGTGCTTGGTCTAAAAGGCTTGGGTCAGGATTAAAAACGCTGTAGTTCATGCAGATTCAAATTTTCAACACAACTAGGTCCTCCTTCAGTACGTATCCGGTCTTTAAACCAGTTCTTATCAAAACCAGGCTAAGTGTTAGAGCTAGGTTTAAATTGCAGTTTTGGCTGCAAACTTCTCATGATGGCATTCTGGGATGGTGAAATAGGTAAGAAGACCTTCCTTTACTGAGGTAAGTTGCCATGAGAACAGCATGTCTGGCAGTGCCCATAGTGAGAAGCTTGCATTGAAGTGGATGGAAAAAGTTGAAAAGTACAGTGGTTCATGCTAATTCAAAGTCATTTCTGAATTTGGCTTGAAAAGCTATGTTCAATAAAAACCGCAAAATGGATACAAGGTGCATTTCCTGGTTAGCAGGTAAAATCTCTCCAGGTCCTCTCTGATGTTAAAAGGATCTTTTTTCCTGTGATTAGCTTAAACAGATTTCAGCGTGAGCTGCTGCTGAAGTGGGTGAACCTTGCTTCTCCAGTATTGTTCCACTCCAGTATGTTCCCTCCACGTTTTCTGTGTCAGCACCAGCAATACTGTGATGATATGGGAATTTGGATCAGCTCAGAGATCTAGCTGAAAATTAATCCAGTAGAAAGAAGCTTATCCAGCTCCTTACATGTCTGCACATGCCTTGTGCTGATGCAAGGGGAGCAGGGACAGGGTCGCATGGTCAGGAGCTCAAAAAGGATAGGGTTGTCCATTCGTACTCTAGTGTGGCCTTAGATTCAGAAACTGCACCTTAAATAGTCTCTGGAATCTGTATGCAGTGGCAGTGTTTTCAGTACCTGTATTCCAATTACTCCCTATGTTTAGATTATCAATCCAAAGATGATTGTGTCACTTGATGTTCAAAATTGGTGTCCCAGTTCTCTCTATATAACTTTATGGCAGGAACCTCCTTGGCATTCAAACAATTTACTAAGCAAGGAGATGGAATGTGTTGGCTCTGAGTGCATTCACTGATATTCCGATTGACTTTTATTATCCAGTCAATAATGTGGATCTATAGTGCATGATGCATACCCTTGTTAAGTATTCATTCCACACCCTCTGATAGCCCTAAAGATGTAGGTGCAGTGAGTGTTGTGATGTGTATTGGACATAATCAGTGTGAGGATATAAAAAAGGCATTAGTCAGGCATATGGAAATCATGAGTTTGGCTTGGTACCCAGAAGATTTTTATTTCAAAATAATGAATTTGGGATGGTTCTCCATGTCTTTTCTGTTTTGGTTATTTAACCCAAACTCAAATCATGCTTTCAAGCATTTCTCCATAACTGCTGCAACCAGGAATATTTGTTTGTTTGTTTTATTAACAAAACTAGTCTTTTCGTGCAATCACAGGCTTCAAGGAGTTGACACTTTGAAACCTCCCCACTAATATCATGAAATAAAACTTGCTGTACAGATTTATGTAAGATTTAGACCCGTTTTACAGTTACGGTTCCTACTAAGTAGAGCATTGAGGCCATAATCGTTTTGCACCAATGAAATCCTGTAAAATTTTTTGCAGAAGTTTCAGTCCATCCTGGCCTATATTTTTTGGTTAAACTTATCACCTGAAAAAGAATTTAAATTGTTCGATGTGTAGATGTGATAGCAATGAGTAAGGAATACAAACAATTAAGAGAAAACTCATTGCTGGGTGATAGAAAAGCTTCACTTGAGTTTAGGAACACAAGGAGACGGAGAGAAGTGTCCAGGTTGTATAAGTACTTACAGAACTTCTTTCCTCATTTAGTTCTTCCAGTTTACTTGCCTGTCATCTGCCTTTAAGACTGATGTTAGGTAAAGCTTTATATTATTGTTCATCATTGTATCTGCATTTGTGACATTTTAGAAGAAAGATTTTCAAATTAACTGTCTGTGTTTTCCTTTATTCTGTGCAGGGAAACATTACTTAGATTAAGGTTGCTTTGAGTCTCTGATAAACTCCCAATTAATCAGTTGCCTTTGCCAGATATGTATATTGTACATAAAAGCTATAGGGTTCCTATAGAAAGATTGATTTAAAACCTAACAAAAAGGAAGGACTCTTGTGTATTACTGAATGTAAGTCTGAATGTTCAGGTGACATAGAACCGGAGTAGTGGATTTCCACAGCACCCGTTTCCAGTCTCCCATATAGAAATGGTACTTCAGGGAGGGATGGGAAGACAAAACATTGGAGTCCCTTACAGATTCAAGGATGCCTGAAGGCTCTTGGGATCACAGTTACTCACTAAAGAAAGACCCACACTGTCTTTAATTTGTAGAATAAAATCACCAAAAGACCCCTTAGGCAGATATGCATCACATCCTTTTTTTTTTTTTTTTTTTGGTAAATTGAGGTGTTAAATAATAATTAAATATTAATTATATACAGATGGCGCTGTACTATTAGTTAAACTTTTAATAACGGCAGACCCAGTTAAACTATGAAACTATAAACTACCTTGCTACAGACCCAGATAAGCATCTCATTTTCAGTGCATTCCATAAACTTTCCAAACACAACTTTTATATAATATTTTCTCATAGTGCACTAAACATATGCAGTCCAATCTTCATTGCCCCTCTGTTAATACTCGTAACTCATAAATGATGATTTATTTTCAGTAGGAAACATGTGGTTGGTCCAGATGTTCAAACAAAATGACTCCCAACAGGCTGGCAACACAGGTTAATTCAAGAATGGGTAGGTCTAAATTTTTGTAGAACAAAATTTGCCAGAATTCAAAATGAGGATGCAATGTAAGAAAGGCAGTAAAATGCGAAAGAACTGGAAAGAAATTGTCTTGCTTTTAGCTTTTAAGTGTGAGGAACATATTATGTGCCTACTCTACATGATGGAGGTATAAAAATATTCGTAATTTGTTTAATAAAGATGATAAAGTAATCAAACAGAATATATTTGTAATATCATCATTAAATTAAGGTTTGGGGTTTTTTTTTGCTTCATTCGGAAAGGCAAGTGAGGATTTCCCTTATTGTTGGTAGATGATATTTAATTGTTAGTTTAATGCTATTTGCATTCAGTGTGTTCTGTTTAATTTCTTATTCTGGAAGTCAACAGTGACTTTCACTAACACCAAAAAGTTTTATCTGACGTCTTCCTTTGATTATTTAAAAGCCTGTTGTGCAATCTCTCTACCTTGCAGGCATAGATCAGGGATGGGTTGCAAGTAGAATGTTTTCTTGCTGCAAAGCTTCCTCTGCATATTTGCTTAAAGCTTTTAGAAATGTCTAGGCAAGACTGTAGAAAAGGAGGATCTTTTCCTGTTACATTAGGTGGGGTTTGATGCTGACCGATTAGCTGTAACTTATTTATTCCTTGAGTTGTATTGTTTTGAGACCTAGCATTTGCTTCCGGCAGCTCTGGATTGCAGCATTTTCTTTCTCAGGTCTAATAAGTTTTGTACCAAAGTATCCCATTAAGGAGTTAATCCTCATCTTTGTGGAGCCACATTTGGTATTCACAAACTGACACCACAAAATGTTAATAGTAATTGACAAAATCTCCTCTATTCTCTGACACCTGTCTTCTAATGTGGAAGATATCACTCACTTTGGGAGAAGAGCTTCCTATACCATTAAAAGTAAGAAGGATTTTTATGCTTAATATGTTTCAGGAATAGGCATACATACAGCAAATACCTTCATTATTTACAAATAATAAGAGGATGCAATAAAAATGAGCTCAAATTCTCTTTGCGTTATATTATTTCCTTATCCTTATGTACAATGTGGTAACTAGTAGCTTGTGTACACTTTGTAATATTTTTTATAGAAAAACACAGCAATTGAACAAAACAAATATTTTTCAAGACACCTTGTGAAGGTTTGGTTTTCTACACCTCCTATGTGACATGTTTGAAGGACTTAAACTGACAGAGAAAGCATCACCAGAGCGCTAGTATCTTTTTATTGTTTGCTTTCATAAGACCCATTTGGGCATCAAGATCGGTTCCGTTCTTGCAGGAAACATAATAAGGTTGTTAAAGTTTCCCTTAGTTTCAGCAAGCAAACAAACATATTGGTGAAGACAAGGTAATAATTGTCTCCAGCCTAGAACTGAACCAGATCTTTCAGCTACAGGCACAACATAGCTATGCCAGTTATGAAACCCAACTGCTTTATGAATGTAGAGGGAGCACGGTGCTCTTTGAAGGTGGCCTATAGAACTGGAGTATATTGGCCACAAACAGCCCTTGCACATAACCAATTTGTCCTCCGTTACCTTTAATTCGTATCCTTCATTCATCCTGTTGTCCTTCATACCAAGTTTATGACCCGGTACAACCAGCCTTTATCCTGTGCTGTACCTGATGACATTCTTTGTTAAAAAAAGAAAGACACATTAAATGTCACATTCACATATAGGCTAAGTGTAATAGAATTTCTCCTGGTTTTAACATTTAATTAAAATTTAAGAAGAGATAGCGAAGTATTCACTGGAAGCCTTGAAAGAGTATCATGAACAGGTGAGTGCTTATTGGCACCTATACATGTGCACGCACACAGGTGTAAATTTTTCTGAGGTAATTGTTAGTGTTAGTTGCATTTCATTATGATCTGTTTTAAGCAGATGTAAAAGTACAGAGTTCCTCTTGCAAACTACAAATGTTAAAGGTCAGTGTAGAAAGTCAAGCCACTTTCAACAGCTGGTGATCTTATAAGAATTGCTGATGACATTTTCCAGTTGTGGAGTAGTAAGGGATTCAATAATTCATTTTCACTGTTCTTCTAAAAGGGAAGTCTTCCATGTTGCAGGGTAGTCCCAAAGTATTTTCACAGTATAATTTTAAAGGAGAAAAAAAAGCGTGGGAAACATGATAAATGTAGGGGTTTTAAAGTGAATGGGAAGGATTTGAATTTTTTTAATTTTGTGAGAGAGTCTGGGGAGTGTGAGTTTGGATTAATCAAGGCAAGAAGTCAGGGAAACAAAACTTAACTGAAATATTTTCCTAGTAGGCTGTTTAGAATGTAAATCACTTGCAGCTTCAAATAAGACTGGATACACTTGTAGTTTGGGAGAGGTAAATGGAAAAGGTAATAAAGATGATGTTTTTCCTTTGACAGAGGAAATGTATCTGGCATTTGCAATTAATCGTAGAATCATAGAATGGTTTGGGTTGGAAGTGACCTTAAAGATCATCTAGTTCCAGCCCCCCTGCCATGGGCAGGGACGCCTTCCAATTAAGATTCTTATCTTTGGATTTCTAGAGAATCTTGAGGTGCTCTTAAAAGACAGTAGTGGCTGTATTTATGTATAATGGTTTTGTCTCATTTGGGCCATGGAAGTATGTAATTTTTCCCATGAAATTGCAAAGTTGGGATGCAGTAACATTTCCAAAGAATCATTATGTTATACCTCTGCAAACTTCTTTATTATGCCACTCACATAAACACTATTAAGAAGTGATCACATTTGTCCTGATTCACATTTGAGAGAATAGATATATGATGGACAGACAGTCAAAATAATACTGTAATCTGCTGGGAAATCGCTTACAGATAGCTTCAGGAGCATGTGGAAGAACACAGAAAGGTGCACAAGTAATACTGTTGTATATGAGGTTTATGCGCTACTGAAAAGAGTTCAAATTTAAATATACAAGAGCTTGATGATAAGAAAAAGTGTTTTTTACAAATCCTAAATCCTCTAAATACAGAGTTCCCTGTTGTGTACAATTTTAATTGCAGTCTACAGTACAAACTAATCAGTTCATGCATTTCATGGTTTAGCTAAATGTTTGGGATGATGCTTTTCTCAGGTAGAATAACCTGTCAGAAAAGCCATGTAAGCATGTAGTATTTACAGTAATTACTCGCTATGCATTTAGGAGCCTCAGATGTACTCAGAAGCAACTACATCAATCCTTGGTTCCATTTTTCCTTGCTCGATTCCTCTGCGGGAAGGTGGAGGGGGGATACACTGACAGTCGCAGTACAATTACTTGCTGCATATATTTAAGTACAGACACTGTAACTTACCTGCACACCAACATTTGAAGAGGAAGAAGGCAGCCTTCTCGTGCGGTTGCCAGTGTTGTTTGTATGGTTGTAGCAATAACTAGAAAAGCACAGGTAGTCAAAATTGTACTTACGGTATTGATGGGTAATATGATCAAAAGGATGAAGCGTTTTCAGTACAGAAAGAAATATTTCTGAGTCACTGGGAAAAAGAAGCTGTCAGCCAGAATAAAGGCTGGGAGAAGTGTGTTTGTATGTGATTTTGTGTGGAAGCATGCAAGATGTTGGCTTTTGAATGCTGTAGCTGGACCTGCCTTGTTCTAGATGTCTGTTGGATCTGTGGAGGACATTTCATTAGAAGTGCTGCCCACGTAGTCCTGCGTGTTTGCTTTGTGTTTTTCACTGGGAAAAATAAATGTGTGCATATTTAGGTGAACAGTACTTCCATGCAAAATTCTGAGGCTTCTTGTTAAAGGAATTAGGGGTATACAGGGTCCTGACAGAGTTGCATCATAAATACCTTTTGTCTGTGAAATGTATTATCAGTGTGTCCATTGGTCATACAAAGTCTAAGTGACTTTGCTTTGAAGAGCAATTCCAGCTTTTCTCAAGGGATGGTGAGAATAATGGTGCCTAGAATACCACATGCAAACTAAAAGATAGTTATTTCCTTTACCAGCCTATTCATCACAACTGTCACTTTCTTCATAATTAAAATCTGATCTCTGAAGAACAAGCAGCTTCTGAAGATCAGCAGTACTGCACCTTACTAGATTGTGTCATTCAGAAAAAAAGTCGGTTTAAATGTCTAACGTGAATTATGATTTGTTTAAGAGTGCTGCTCCTGGCTTCTGTGATTTAATGTGGTTAGCCTTTCAGAAAATGAAAGCTATATTTTAATAGCTCAAAAACATGATATGTGATGTGTGGGACATATACAGCGTAATTATGAAACTAATGAGGGGTGGCTTACCAGTGTGATTGGTGAAGATCTGCTCCAGTAGCTCCTGTTAATGAACTGTCTGTCTATGCCAACGCTAAGCTTGGAAGGGTTTATATACTGGACGGTTGGTTAGACTGGAATGAGAATCTTCTCCTGATCCCATAAATGAACTGGATTTTATGGCAGTTATACTTGCCTTCAAAACTAACTTGGCTGAAAATCTATCTACTAATTCTTCTTTGAATGTTAAAACACACCTATCATTAACTTGTGGTAACTATCAGTATTAACACAAGTAAAGAAAGCCTCAGCTGTGTCACTGAAACAGACAGAACCGTATTCCTGATCCAGCCTGTCATTGCAGCAAGACCATATGTACTGGCACAGTGGAACTACTGCTGTACTTACGGGTGGAAGGAACAAAAGTCGAGTCTACCAGTGATCCGACTATACCATATCTGACAAAGAACAGGTATTTCAAGGGAACACATAACAGAGACTGTGATGAAACATTATGAAATTACTTGACTACAGGGGAACTTCACTGTAATTTCTTCCTAGCTCCAGCAGCTGGTCGTTCCGCTTTCTCCTCTCACTTACACAAATGCAACCCTATTGATCTCACTAACTCCAGGTTAGCTATTAGCAGCTGTTAGATATGCAGCTTAAGTGTTGGATGTACTACGGTTATAGGCCACCGGTTATCATTTACAGCCTAAAAGATCACTAACGATTATGAAGGTCCCATGTATGCCACAGCAAGCTGAACCCAAATTTTACAGTAGAAATAATGTAGCAGATTGCAAAACGTATGGCGACTTTAGGAAAATGAAAACAAACAGATTTTATGTGGAAATTAATATGAAATGAAACTGTAATCTGTAAGTAGTCTCTAAGCCATTATGTTGGTCTTGAATCCATATGTATCATTGTGTCCTAAAATTTTTAGCAATGAAGCTGCTAGAAATTTCTGTACTGACAATTCATTGCAAAAATTCTTGGAGGGAAAATATTCATCTGAAGGTTCTTTCACCTGTAGCTGGGTCTTTCCCACACTGAATGATACAGCAGGTAGCTTCAGTAGGTGGCATAAACCCATGGCCTGATATTTTCTTAAGCATCAGCAGTGAGTGACTAAAAAACTTAAGTAATCAACTTTAGGTTATGTACTTTTCTTCACAACTGCAGGTCTTTAAATGAAATTATTATTTTGTTAAATGAAAGTCTAAATAACAATTTATTTCTGTTGCAAAGTTTCTGTTTTGTGGCAAATACTTATACATTTAACTTAAATGCTAAATTAGTGACAGAATTTGGCATTCTCATCTGAGGATATGCTATTTGGAAGCAAAATTAAAAGGAAATTGGATTGCAAAAGGCGTTTCAATTACTGGCTAATACAACTGCATGGAATATTCTTCTTTCCCTACTGAGAGAGATGTATGTTACCCATTAAGTAATAAGCAGCAAGAACCTTCCTTATCACTGGGGAGAACCGTGTCCACTAGAAGTTAAAGACTGGTTAATTTGCTTACCTTAGTTGGATTTTATCTGGGGTCATTTTTATTTCTGGATTTATTATCCATCAAAAATTACTGTTTTCTTTAGTTGTCCTAAGAACCAATCTGAAAAATGTGGCTGGAGTCAAGGCATTGGAAGTAATCAAATACTGATGTAACAAAAAAGCACCGTAACTGAAAATTAATGGATACCTTTTATTGGGTTTTTCAACAGGAGAAAAAGGATAAGGTAGTTGAATGATTATCTCACATTATGGGTGCTCCATTCCAAGCCAGAATTGAGAAGTGTTGGCAAAGGAGAGCATGGGTGCTTCCAGTGCCGGTAATGCTTCTGACATTGCAGCATGCTACATCTCCCTCTCCACGGGTCCAGATTCTGTTGTCTTATAAAGGCAAAGCTTCCCCCACCATTGCTGTATCTTGTTAGCATATGTGGGGATGTTAGGTTCTTTCAGTGATATTTAATTCCTGTGCAAACTGCAAGAACAAAGCCTATGGATCACATCACAGGCAGGTAAACCGTCACATTTCAGTTTGTATGTGTGTGTTAGTAAGAAAGGCAGTTTGTGGTTTTATTTTTAAAAATGGTTTAAGTATAAATGGATTTGAAATATACAGAAGTTTTTTTAAGAAGAAAAGATTATTGAAAAATATTTTTTAATGCAATTTTCTCATTTGGACTTACTTCACCCAGAAGTGAAAATGTTTGAGGAAATTTTTCTTCAGAAAAAATTAATTTCTTAATAGGTTATGCTCCTTCCCTATGCTGCTTTACCCCAGCCCCTTCATAGGCTGGTTGTCCCCCATCTGTGTGTCTTTTTCTTGGCACTTCCCTCGCGCTTCCAAACCTGAGGCTGTGCTGTTCTGCTGCTGGGGTGGTTTGCACTTGCTGATGTTAAGCATTGCAAAAGAGGCAGCTGTCCTTAAGGGGGCTTCTCTGCCGCAGCTCTCATCCTCAAGTGTCCCTGCTTCCACTCCCCCTGCCCCATTTGTGGGGGCTGGGGGGGGGGGGGTGTCCCCCTCTTCCTGCTTTTTCAGCAAGGCTCCCTCTCCATTTGAGGTGGCCCATCTTACTGAGACAGGCGAGGGACTGGTTCTGTTTTCAAGGGCTGTGGCTGTCTTTCCCAAGAGAGGCTAAGCCAACCAGCAGGTTTTGCATACATTACATTCACTTTTATTTAAAAAGCAAACCATAGAGGAAGTCCAAAGCTGATTATATTTGTCCTCACAGGCAGTGGTTAACATTGAAATGAGGGGAATGACTTACACAATTAAATGTTCTTTGAAGCCGTAGAGGTTTTCTTCATAAACATCATTCATGCTCACTGTTGTTTAGCTTGCTTGGGAGAAAAGGGAACTGGGCCTGTACAAAAAGAAAGTGGTCTTTATGGGATGTATATAAGTTATGTGTACACATGTGCCATGTGCAGAATTAATACAGTGCATTATAGGTAGTGGCAGTGACTGTCGCAGTAGAATTAATTACTTGGCTTTAATTAGAGGTTCTGACACTTGAGATGCTGATTTTTTTGATGGGTTGGTTGATTCGTGTATACGGCCTCAATATTTTTCCCTAGTAAAACTAATTTAATGAGATTTATTCCACTTCACCTGGAGCCCTGCAAAGGGAAGCCATCCTAGGAGAGAGCAAGAGCAAGTAACCGGGAGCCAGTTCCCTGGGAGCGCTGCTCGGGCAGAGGCCCCTGCGCACACTGGCCTTCAGCAGGGCTTGTCTGTGCACGGAAGAGAGTGCACGTGCGAGAGAGGGTGCTCTCCTACAGCCTGTGCCGCACAAGCACGGTACAGCAGCACTGCTGGTGATGCCTGTGGAATGCGGGTAATTCCCTACTCCCCCTTTTACACCAGGCTTTGTCAGTTACCTCCTTCTTGGTTTGCACATTGTTTTACCAGCAGTGTTTGCAGTGTAGCAAAAGCAGCGTGTGAAACTGAGGTCATTTACACAGATACTCATCTGGAGGCTATTTATTTAAACTATATGCTGAGGAATTGTATCTGGGCAAATACGATCCTATTCTGCCGTCTTTAATAGAGAGAATGGTATAGTCAGTTTGATAATAGCTTCCCTTTACTTTCTGCTGCAGAGAACGAGGAAGCTGGTGAAGCCTAATTGCTCTATAGTAGAAGATACGCACACGTATGAATTGCCAGGCACAGTTCACTGGACATAGTTTACTTACGTAACTTGACATTTAAGTTTTTTTAAAAGATTTCCTTATCTTGTATCTTTGCTTCATCCTCTGGATGACATAATACTGTTCTGCTTCTGAGTACATGAGCTAACCTCTTGTCTTTGTAACGAAGGGATAAAAAGATTTATCATTAAAACATTGAGTATAAACGAATGTAGCTCATCATTTTAATCATAGGTCAGGTCATCAGATCTGCCATATTTTGGCACAGCCATATGCCACTTAAACCTAAGTGCTTCCTCTATGAATTAATAAGTATACTTGCTAATTTTATTCTTATGTATGAAGGCAAAAGTCTGTTAAATGTTTTAATCCAATCACATGAATTTGTGTCTTGAAATATTGCTAGACGTTTGACAATGACTGATTTGATTACCCTGGTTTCATTAGTCACAGGGAGAGTTAGACAGTTTGGGGAGTTTACTTTCATAAATGTGCATCTTTAGCTTATGGCCTTTTGCATGTCAAGAAATTTTCTCCCTATTTCCTTTGCTGTTGTATCATTGAAAGTGAAAACAGTGATGTGACAGGCAAACAGATGTAAAGGATAGAAAATACGATTTTCTCATAGAGGTCACTTCCTGGCAGAAGTAAGATGGAGCTGGTAACACAGTTGGTACAGGTCCTGGTGTTGGCTCTGGTCCTGACTGGATCTTCTTGGAGCTTAAGATATGATTGAAAAAAATGCAAACAGTGTTTGGAATTGAGGTTAAGTTATGCTGCTGGTCAGGCTGGGGCAACCATCAGAACAACAGCCTCGAGTGCTTCTGAGTTTTACTCTGTTTGATCCAGAGCCTTTTAGGGGAGGCCTCCAGGCACCAGTAATTTTCTACAGGATCTCATGGTAGGCTTCTAAGCAACTTACCAGGGATCTGCCGAACTCGTAGCTGGGTGATTTGAAGGTGCAATAGAAACAAACATTTAAAACATTAAATCAGAAATTAACTTTGAAAGGTAAGAGATCATCCCAGTGCAGGGCAACAGCTTTCAAAATAGTTACTAGTCTTCTCCTTAAACAGCCTCTTTTTCTCAACTGGCAAAACACATTTGCAGTCTGTTCCATAATAGCCCTTTAATCCAAGCAGTCTGCCTCAGAAGCCTGTGTACAACCAAAGAATCTAGAATTAATAATCTCAAATGTATGCAGACTTGGAATTAACATCTTTTTCTCCTGTCTGCATGACTCCTGTATACTACCCCTATTGCTTTTCTTTTTTGAACAAGAAATTACTGTTTTGGGGTTTTTTTCCTCAATGTGGAAAAGAGGAAAGTTTTCCATAGAGACTTAAATTAGCTATGCAAAATGCGGACATCACTCAAAGATGACACCATAACAGGAATTTTAGAATTTTGTCTGATGTAATAAGTAAGCATTTTACCATCTGCCATAAAGCTACACTGTTTTGAACAAGTGTGGCAAGACATTGAACTCAATTTTCTCAGACATTGGAGAAGGAAAGTTCTACTCTCTTATTACAAAGTTTCCCTAAAACTGGCTTAAATAACTACTGGAAAATTTCCCCATCGTGTGGGCTTCTCCTAGGAGCTTCAGCCCCCAGGTGTTGTCGTGGCCTGGGGATCTATCTAGATTCACACATGGCTGGAGAGTCCTTAGTTGCCGGTGTTACTTATGATATGATAGATGTTAACACAGTCTTTCCTTGGGAGCTGGGCTGGCACATGTCTGGTTCTAGAATAAGAGATGAGCAAACGGCTATTCAACATCGCCTTCTCTTTTTGCTTACTGAACTCTTGAAGTAGCACCAAAAACTTTTCAAACTCTATTTAGAATTTAGCTTACTGTGGCCTTCAGGAATTCCCTGAGGCCTTCTTACTCTAATGGCATTTTATTATGGAGAATAGTATACCAGTTATCCCATCAGCGGGCACAAGCATGCTTTTTATTACCGTGATCGTTTGCCTTGACTGTTTAGTCTGGTTGTAGCTGTAGTGATGTCCCTGGCTTAGAAATTGATGACTTACTGAAGACAAAAGTTGTGTAACATAGATGACTATTTTGTTGCAGTTCAATTCAAACTGTTAATGATACATGGAGTCCAATTCAACATAATGTTTAAGACTAATTTCACATGTGCTTAAGCCTTGGCATAAAATCAGACACATGCTTAAATGCTTTCCTTAATTAAAGCTTTATATTAGGACTTACAAAATACTTTTACTACTTTTCTTTGGGTTTATGAGCTTTTTTTTTTTTCAGTTTGGCACAGAGTAAAGTTAAAATATTGCAAATGAAGTAAAATTGATGGAGATGGAGACACCAGGCTGGCAAGCGCACGTTCATTAAAAACAGATTAGCTAAAAACAGGCTCTGATAATCCTGTAATCAAGACTTGATACACAAACCCATGGAAATGCTAAACATGTGCTGTAAATAAATAGATTATTAATTTCCTTTATTCCAATATGTGTGCCTTAGTGAGAAATTATATTTGTCCTAAAAGATCATTTTCTTATTATCTTAAGATTGCACCTCCTTTGCAGCTGCATGATGTGTAGGAAATAGAGATAATGAATAGTATGAAGATAGAGTTGGTCCCCTGAGAGAGAGAACTTCACACCGCAGTCTCAGGTCTGTTAGTAAATACTGCAGCAATTGGCAGATATTGAAGCTGAGGGACAGAGCATTCCTTTAGCCCCCTTTATTTCCCAAATCTTGCTGGAGGAATAATGGGGATGCATGGGATGAGTGGAAATCTGTATACAGCAAAGGTTGATACCTCATACCACAATGGGAATTTTTAGCTTCCTTCCTAATAAATTTGATTAAGTTTCTCAAGAAGCATCTGAGGTGGAATGAAAAGAGGGAGGAGTGTTGTGTATGAGACATTTGAAAAGATTAATTATTAGGGATTATGCTTAATGAAACGCATCCTGAGTGTGAGGCCATGTGGTTGATGTGCTTAATATGTACGAATTAAATCTTCTCCTGGAAATATCCTAATAAAAAACAATGAATTAAACATCAGGACCAAAAGATGTTGGCTTATTAATACAATCTAACCCTATTTAGAGAATTCCAATTTACTGAACACAGATGTTGCCAGTAAAATAATTAGAGGAAAAAATTTAGCATCCAGCAGAATATCAAATGTATTAAATATCAAAAATTAATAAAGATTTAAAACCCTATTAAAAGTTAGGTAAAAGGATTAGTGGAGGGAAATGTTAGACAGTTTTAAGGGTAGTTCATGTAGCTAAACTCTGGAAAATGAGACTTACTGTTCAAAATCAGTGTTATGAAAACACGTATCAAGGAACGCAAAGCATTGCTCTTTAGCTGTAATATATTTATATATTTGATTTTTAATTTTTTTAAAAGAAGGTCTCATGAATAATATTCTCAGTGGGACCTCTGGAAGGTCATACTGCCACAGGCAAAACTTTTGGAGACCAGTAGCAAATTTGACCAGTAGAATGCATGGTAAGAGGGAGATTGTCAGGTACACCCCATCAGGCTCACACTTGCTGCCTGCCTTCACATTCACAGTTATACAGACCATGGTCTCTCTAGCAGGACCTTATCATGGTAAGTTTAACAGCCACTGGTATTGAAGATGATGTTGATAAAATAGTATGTGAGGAAATTTTTTTTTTCTCTATGTTTGGGAAGTAAACCTCGTGCCCTGAGCCTTATCTGAATTTCTTGTGTACTGTAGTTTATAGGACAGAATTAGTTAGATGCTGATGCAAAGGTCTAATGAGTTTCTTTTGACGTCTTAGATGTTACTTGTTCACCCTTGCGTTTTCTGTAGAGTCAGTATGCTGGAGGAACTCCTACGTAAGGATAGCTGGTATTATGTCATATCTTAGAAAGGATGAGAATATATCACACCTCTGTTTACTCCTGCTTCTTTTTAGAGGATCTTTGTTGCTTCTCCATCATTCTCTCTGACTATATGTATTGTGCCTAATCTTCTTTTGTCTGTGAACGTATTTCCTGCTATATTGTGGCTAGTACAGATTGTTGCTTGCATAGAAGACACAAGTGGCATTGGACTGGCTACTGGGCTCTGTTAGTTGGAGCTATACGTGCTAGTTGCTAGATCATTCTGAAGTCCTTACACCATGTATTTATTGCTCTGACTACATACACTAATTGGATTACAAGTAGTGGTGGTTACTCCTACACATGCTGTCATTGCAGCTTCTGTTTGCCACACGGACACAGACATCAAGAGTTTAAATACTGATTGACTTCTGGCTTTTGACCACTCAGTGAAGTGGTGCTAGTAATCTTTTCAACTGACACGTCTCACTGGTCAGACAGCCTGTCTCATGGATCAGACTCTTTTAAAAATCGGTCTGTCTTTGCCTGTATTTAGGGCGATTCTAAATAGCAATATCTGTATGTTCTTAAAAATGTGGGCAGTTGGAGGATGGACCTTTCATTATAATCCCTTTTTGAAGGATATATTATGTTACTTTTTCTCTTAGATCTTTGGCAGACTTGGAAGCCAAAGTTGTGTTTTTGACCAAGCCTTGCTTGTCCCTGAAGGCAGAAACCAGAGAAATGTAATAATAGTCACTGGAGAAGGTAGTAACCATCTCTGGATGTAAGGATTGTTGGCATAGTGATGTTACAGAAATGAAAATTCATGCAATGAAAACATGCAGGAGGCATTGCAAGGAAGAACAGAAATGCAATTCTTGACAGAAAGGCGTGGAAATAAAATCAGAGAATAAACAGGGATTGGGAAGAGGACTCTGAGGACCAGGAAGTATCAGAATATTAAGTCTAGCAAGGGAAGAGTAGCAGGAAGTTAGAATGTGAAGAAGAGAATTCTGAAGATTAATGTGCTACAGAACAACAAAGAACTCAGCATGTATTAAAAAATACTGCTACAAAGCATCTTCTGAGCAACGTTCCATCTACTTCCATAAAATCTTAAATTTTCTTTTTTTGGTCCTAAAGAGCGCTGTAACTTCTGGAGTTAGTCTAGAGCATAAATATAGAAGTTCACTGTTTAAAATCCATAACCTTTCTAACTTTTCAGCACTCAGAAGCTTTAATCAGCATTTACCAGTAAGTAAAGCTAATTTTGTCCCCTTAACGGAATGGATGACATAATAAAGTTCCTTGGGGAGATAGTTACTAAAATTTGAGGCTGTAGCAGCAAAACTCAAATAGAAAGAATTAATTTAGGCTCAGTCAGGACAGCGCCATAGTATGAACTGTGCATCTTGGCAAGGCTGTGTGGATGGGAATAGGTAGCAATGACTGCAAGAAATTGGCCCTAAAACAGCACCGTCAGCTCTGCGAAGTCCCCAGACAGAGGTTTAGGAAAATGAAAATGTGTTGCTGGCAGGAATACTCATCAAATTGGAATTAAGGTGCATTGTTATAAGAATAGAAAATGAGCTTGTGAAAGAAGCACTGCTGGAGTTTCATCCCAGTGCTGTGCTGTTTACAGAAACAGGAAAGCCTCAAATGAAGTTCCAGAAGTTGTCCAGGTGCCAACTCTATTATTTTCTAACTATGTTTGACACAGCAGCATTTTGATTAAACCTCCCATATCGGTTTCCAAATACTTGCCTTTAAACCTTTGTTTCCATCCCTATTTCCCAGACCCATCTCCTCATTCTTTGCTTTGGAAACATCAATATTTTCAGCAGATAATGATGAAGTCAGGAAAAGTATTTAGAGTCCTCTTTTTAGAAGAGTCAAAATACTCCAGCCTCGCACTAGAGAGCAAGGGTTTAAATTGCAAACTTATGTTAATATCATTTTCTTGTGCATGCCATTAGCAAATTTATACCAGAAGATAAACATCACTCATCACCACTTGGTATATTATTAAGATTGTTTATATATTTAAAGGTGGAAAAGTGTATTTGTTTCCTCATTATTGTCATAATTAATAGCATTTACACTATAAACAGGAATTTTAACACTGGAGGAAAATAGAACTCTGAAAATATATTAAGAAGATTGACTGACTCAGGAGATTTCCTGTGTTCATTAACATTCTTGATTTAACTGTGTTAGGAGAACTAAATATATGGACTGCATAAATAAATAAATGCATAAGTTATAGAGATGATACATTGTCACTTTGCACTTGTATCTCTAGCTGGGCTTAAAGTAGCACCCTGAAGTTGTCAGAAGGAATTTGTAATTTGCATACGCCAGCTAGGTAGCCCAATTTTCTTGAAATATTCCTAAAAGGATTCCATTCCCTCTCCCTTTTCTGAACCTTTTCTGAACTTTGCATTGCAATGGAAGGAAATGAGTGGTCTGAAAAACAAGCTTTGGATCTGCAGTTAGTGCATTGACAACAATAAGCTTAGTACCCTAAATGCCCACTAGCTCTTTCACTGATGAAGTTACTATAAGATTTAGTGACACACACTTTGTGTTTTCTTTGGTGTACAGAAGGATGGCAGTGCAAAATAGAAAGATTAATCTTTGAATTCAGTTTGCTCCAAGTATGACCCCGTTGCAGAGGGTGAAGCAGCTGTAACTACTTTATTTTACTCTTCCCCTTTCTCTGGAGTGTCTCCAGCCTCCGGCATCCGAGAATGCTGACAGGATACAAAGCTAATTTTCTCACTGTTGTAATGCAGTTATTTTGCTCCATTCCCTTTGCCAAAATGTGTAAGGAATTGCACATATCAGCCTGAAGTCAACCTCTGTCTTCCAGGGACAATGAGTTCTGTGTATTTGTATGTGTGCATGTATATGTTTGTACTATTTCTTTCTCCCCTTCCATATACAGGACCTGTAGCAAAAAGGAAGAAATCTGTCTGTTTTTAAAGGCTGACAGAGATTGTTCAGGGTCATATTTCAAGATAGCAAAATTAAGATTTCTCTTGCTCTGATTCCCCCAGTGATCCCTGAAGTTATAATTATTGAGTGTCCTAACATGGTGGGTGTACTTTCATTTCCCAGCATGCCTTTTCAGAGGCTGGCCCTGTAACTTTGGCTGAAACAGATAAATGAAATAAATGCAGTCCGATGCTGTGAGAGATTTTTTTTTTTTCCTTTTCATGTGTTCCAGCTGATAAACACACTTAATTTCTATTGTGGTTTTCCCTTTTCAGTGTCTTCTGAAAATGGTAATTTTTGCAACATTCACCTCTACTTTGAACTCCTCTGTGAGAGTTATTTTGTCAAACCTAATAATATCAGAAAGACTAATAAGCTGTGTTTTCTAGGAGTTTGTGCAAAATAAATGGGAGATCTGAGTATCAAGCAAGAGTAGGTGAAGAAACTTCAAAGGGCAGAAGTGAAGTGATCATTATCACACTTCCTTTGAAACTGTGGAGTTTAAAGCTGAAGCCAGATTAAAACAATCTAAAATACTTGTAGGTCAATAGAAGTTATTGTGCTTCATAAAATCATTGTGCTCTGTGACGTATCTTCTTTGAACTACCTTAAAGGTGAACAGAGACTTGTTGTGTCCACTATTCTTTTATAGGAAAATGCACATCTACTGAAAATATTCATTACCCTTTGTGGAAGATGCACATATAGTGAAAATATTCATTATCCTTTGAAAAAAATGGTTTCATGCCATCTTGCTAATACCTTTTTTAGTGTACTATGCCTCTGTTCCAGGTTTATGATGATGTTTGATCAGATGCTTGCCACAACTTTTGCATAAAAGTGAGTGTCAGTTAGTCAGTAGCCTGTGTAGTATTTGCAGGCTCTGAATTTCCATGGAATAAAATTAGGCTGGATGATGGCGGGTGTCTGTGAAGTTTACTGGTTTTTCCTTTCTAACAATAAATTGTCATAGTCCTGTTTTAAAATAAAGAAATAAAAGAAACAAGAGAACTACAGTAACTGCACAGCTCATTAAGTAGGTCCACTGACATTTAAGAGTGTATTTCAAATTTCTCTTTCATTTTCAAGTGATAGAGGAAATAACTCCAAAATGTACACATTTTACAGTCTCAGAGTCTAATTCTACTAGAATCTCTGTTATCTCTCATGCAAAGAACCACTGAGTCATCACCCCAAAGCTTTTAAAATGAATGGCACCACTGTCATATGACAATTATATCATTTTATCTTTTATTGACATTAAGGTGTAATTGTTCTTTGGTGGGACAGAATCACTTAATCCTCTCAGAATAACAGCAGTGCATTCCATAGTGAAAGAGTCTGCATCCCAAGCCCTTTCTTCTTTACCATCTCTGGATATACAATTGGTGAGCAAGTCGTCTGTCTGTGTGAATAAAGCTGAGTAACTTCAGCTCACTAAGTTGAGCAGAGTAGATTCAAGTCTTCCTAGCTAGAGTACCTTTCAGGATTAGGGCTTGAAGGGAGTTATTATTTAATGATGTAATGGAAATATGAATGACAGGTTACGCTCTAGTGCATGGTACAGCACGTGGACAAAAAGGTCAAATATTATTTTTCTAAGTGTGTTGACAGCTGTGGAGCTAAAGGCCATTATGTCATAATAGTAAAAGAAATGCCATTTAAGGATTTTTGGAGTTTTTTTTTTTCTTTAAATAAAGACAGATGTTTCTTAAATGAAGAATTGAACTAGTTGTCAGTGGGGATTTACAAAGTACTTAAAAAAATGAAATTGTACTCTCATCAGGCACTCTCCATATATTGAGCTATAAAGAAGTGGCAAAAAAATGGTGACATTCTTTTTAAAATTGCTGCTTCAGCTCTAGTGAGACATTATATTTTAGCTGATAAGTGCTAGGAATAATGTTTTGCATAAATATTCCACAATATTGAGCAGATTTTGTGTCTATAATTAGAGCTTTGATTTACTCACAGACAGAATTAATTAGGGAGTAATAGTTGTACTGTAATTCTTCTATTATAACCCAAGCTCATTTCTTATTCCTCTTGTTAAAATCAAAGGTATACAAATATTTCTTTAACCTTCCTTAAAACACTGTAAAAATAATCTGTTTAGAAGATAAATATCCTGGTACTAAATACAAGAACATGTGTTTTGCTGTCCAGACTTAATTTTGTACTTAATTTACACTTGATAGGGTCTGTTCCAAGACTGCTAAAACTCTTGAATGAGGAAAGATATGGAAAGAAAGCTTCTGACCAGACTGAAGTGCGTTTGAATGAAACACAGTAAATCCTGTGGTTACGCTCTGCTGCTTTCCTGCATCAGAGTCCTGGGATAAGGAGAGAGGAAACAGGCTCCCTGTAACATCTTTCTTCCAAGTGCATTCATGCAACATGCAGTAGATTTTGCATATCATTCACAAACAAATGTTCCATTTAAAAATGGGAGTTGATCAGTGTAAAGGCTAAGGTAAAAAAAAACAAGTATGGCAACAAGAGCTACTGAAAGTCATCCAAACCGTTCCTTAGTGCTTACTCTTGTGCCAACTTGCTCTCTGTTTGCTTAAGAGCCGCACGAGAGCTCGGCTGCTGGAATTCCTCAGCACGTTGTGTCCCCTGTACAACAGCAGGGCAGGGGTGAGACATGTAAGAGAAGTTGTGACCTGCCCTGAAATGGCAGTAATCAAAGCCAGATTGCAGCAGCAGTTGCCAGGAGCTTTGGAGAATCTTCTCAAGGTCTTTTCTTCAGATGACAGATCTCTCCAAATACAGTTAGGGAGACAGAAGTGCTGGCTGGCATGGGAGCAAGGTTGAAGAGAAGAAAGCTCATTTGTGGAAGAGGGAGAGAATTGAGGTGCACTGCTGCAGCAAAAAATGGGATGTGGATTTGAACCATCTGTTAGCTCCAGAGATTCATTTTTATCAAGCTATTACATGCTATAATAAAACTGAGCAGCTGGAGGAATGAAAGGCTGGAGAGCAGCTTGTATGATAGCCTGTCCAATATATTACCACCGTGATCTAACAGCGGCCTGAGAAGAGATGTGAGTGGCCCATTCCCTGTTTATTTGTGTGAGGAGCCAAGAACCTCTATTTTGCATTGACACCAGCTGTAATAATCGTGGTGATGCTCAAAACAGCAGTTACTCCCACTGTTGGGTCATTTGCTCCCTGAGAAACTTTCTTTCCAAGTCATGACCTGGGCAGGTCAGAGAGCAATCCAGGTATTAACAATGCTCCTGGAGCATTGCACCTTTCACTGATTGCTGCAAGCCAAGTGGGTGCACTTTTACAAGCAGTTGATGTTGAAGGAGCATATAGTTACTGCCTCATTTAATCCAAGTTCAGTTATCTTAGACACATAAGTAAAAGCGTTGATTGTCATTTCAATAACTTTGGGGGATTTTTTTCCCCTCCTCCTCCTGAACCTATTTAACACTTTTGTACTTGAAGTAAGTGTTTTCAGTTATCTTTGTTAGCTTCTTCTCTAACAGAAAAAAAATCACTTTGTAGTTCAACTCTTTGTTCCGAGCACCGATGAACTTAGCATGGAGTCTTTTCACCAAGTCCTTTAACTGACTCTTCAAAGTTCTGTAGTGGTTTTGCCTTCCCTATGGAATGAAGTGGACAACTAGTTCCCAGAAAGGAAAAGTAAAGAGCATAATTGTATTCAGGAAGTCATATTCCTATTTGGCTGACCATCAAGTCATCTTTAGAGATGAACAATGTGATGCATTTTAGCGGGGTGATAAATTCATATATTAGTAGATACATGATCCTCATTCATGTCAAGAGCAGCTTGCTCAGCAGATGTCCTATTTTCAAAAGCTGATGCCTCATGAAAATACGCACCAAATGTGCACATACACCTCTTCTCATCTGACATAATGAATTAGCTTGTGAGCAATGTTTTTTCTCGGCAGTTTTTGTACACGTAGCATGTACGTGGTTTTTGCAAGGCATGCATTGGTACACACTTCTGAAGATCTACCCTGAATGTCCAGCCTATCTTCTAGTTTCTTTTCATACCTTCTTGATGTTGTTTCTTAAGCTGTAGACCCAGGAATACTAGGTCAACTGCTGCCTCAAAGTGTAATCACCCTTCTAATATTTAACACTGCAAGTTTCCTTGGGGCAAGTGTATGCTGAGGCAATGCTCAGTGCTGACAAGCTAGAGGCAAATGTCCCTTGACCGTTTTGTTTCTTTCAGCCC
The DNA here is from genome assembly GCA_020745775.1 of Theristicus caerulescens. Classification (NCBI taxonomy): domain Eukaryota; kingdom Metazoa; phylum Chordata; class Aves; order Pelecaniformes; family Threskiornithidae; genus Theristicus; species Theristicus caerulescens. The sequence continues at coordinate 20,199,133 of CM036568.1, read as the reverse complement.
ACTTCCCGTGTTTGTTTAGCTGGAGGAAGGCATGAGCCAAACTGGCTGAGTTGTGCTGAGTTCTTCTCATTGCTTAGACTCAGGCCCCATGTGGTGGTGAGCAGCACAAGGCATGCAGCTCCTGTGATCATCTTCTCAACAGTTTGCCTTTTTCAAGCTGCTGCAGCAGCAGCCACGTGGTCTCTCTGCTCCAGAAAGCCCCACTGGGGAAAGCCACGTTAGCAGAGGGCTGAAGAGGGTACAAATCAGCCTTTTAGATTTAAAAAGAAAAACATACTTGCCAATGAGAAGTGCTTCGATTTGATTAAATATCCATTAACTGATACGTTTGCAGGCTGCATCCTCGTTTGCTGGTGGTGGATCCCATGGCCCAGTCCCCCAGTGGAAATGATTCTGAGTACTGTATCAGAAAATTGCTTTGATGAGTCACAAGTTTGCCAGTTTGACTTTAATAGAAAAATTGCGAGAAAGTATTTGAGTTATGATTGTGCTGGGCTTTTAAGAATGCATGAGTGCAGTTTCTATTCTTCACATTTAATTCAGGTTTTGAGAACAGAGAATAGTATGAGAAATATGGGCATGATTTACTGGTTGCTTCAGAACAGTGATGAAAATGCAAGTGGTGTACCGGTGATGTATTATCAGAAGAGATTCAGTCATAAATAATAAAGAACACCTCTGAAGGTGACACAGATTCTAGTTGTAGCTCAAATATTTGATGATCTTATGAAAACTGTTTATGTTTAGATTTAAGAACGGATATAAAATTATACTCCTAAAACGTAATTAGCAGTATCTCCTTATGGGATTACAATTTATCTCTTAAATGTGCATGTATTGCTGAAGGAATGCATCAGACTGACAGCAGAGCTATCACTGCGGCTTCCTGGCACTGTCCTAACAGTTTATCATGGGAGTAGCGGAGAAGTCTAAAAGTCAGTCATTGGCCACTCTGGTTATTGCTGTTCTTCTGGAAATAGGGAACAACCAAAAATACAGAGGCGAAATTACTAGTTCATTTGAGAGCCTTGGTGGCAAGTTCAGCTTTTATGACAGTCTCTGAAGGGTCTTTCTGACACATTTATTTTTGTAGATGTTTGCATCCAAACAGAAACGTAGTTGAGTGGGGTCTGTAGACTGTATTTGTCAATCCTGAATTTCAGATCTGACCGTTGACGACACATCTGCTAGGCGTGCTCATATCAACTCTACCTTGCTTGCCCTCGGCTGTGACACCTGGGAGGTTCTGTGCAGGTGTGCAGCCAGGTCCAGCGTCCCCTCTGAGCACTAGATTTTCTGTGCAGGCTTCCTGGGAAGGCTAGACTTTGTGCTTCCACAGTGAAGTCTTAGCGCAGATAAATCAGAATCAGATAAGCTGTTTCAATTAGATAGTGAATTTTCCTTAACGTAGGGATAGGCATTTGCTATATTATGTGACCAACAGTTTAGAACTTTGATCTTTTTTTTCAAGTAGTAAATCTACAAAAACAATTTTCCTGAGCGTCACCAAATATATAAGGTAGCAAGTTCTGATCCCTGAGAAACCCAGTGGCTTGGTAGAAGTCAAGAAAGTCAAAGCTCTTCATGGAATACCCCTCCTTGTCACCTTTTTCTATTTTGAGATTATTTGTATGTCTCAACACTGAAAGACCAGTACCTAATTTATTACCTTCCAGACTTCTGACCATTTGAGAGGCAGAGCGCTCCTTTAGTTCAGTACTACTTTTCTGTACCAAAGGAGCTCAGACCATGAAAGGATTAAACTTTAGTGATTAATAAAAAAAAAGTTTACTATGCAGTCTATTTTAAGTCTATTTTACGATGTTACACAGTAGGTAGAAGGTTGTTAGGAATATAATATGGTATAATCCTTGCTTGTAAGGAAGATATGGTAGAATAATAGTTTTTCAGCAATCAAACCATTAACATGGCAGCTAAAATGGGCCAGAAAATTAAGCCTGTTTGTGGGGTTTGCCAAAAACCTGTGCTTCAGCACCTGGAAAGATTTCCCTAAACTAGTAAGCCAAGTCTCTGAATTTAAAAACTTATGCTGTCCATCATCGTGTTGTAAAAGGAGGGAAATAAGTTTCTTACAAACGTACCTGAAACATCATATACTTTGTTCATAATTTCCCGTGTGTGTGCGTGCTCACATGCAATTATGCAGCAAATTCTGCAGTTTCCTTGCACTTAAAACAGCCAGATGAGAGATACTGTTAAGAATTGTGGACTTTTCAGTGCTAATCGATGAAACTACAAGAAGACTAGTACCAAAGAGTGACATGAAAAGGAAAAGGCTCTATGCCTAGTTCTTAGGCCTATGCTCGTGTTTTCATGCCGTGCAGCTTCCTGAAGTCTTTAGTTATTCAGACAAAATTCACATATGAATATTAATGAGAACATGATATCCTCACAGTTACAAGTGTTCAGACCACAAAACTATTTTATACTGAATATTTAATGGCTAATCATTCATCATCTCTTTGTGATGATTCACAATGTGACTACATGGCAAATGAATTCTGCAGTGGTTGGCATGGTGTCATGTAAACCATGTTCTTTACATCCTCCAAGGAAAGTAGAGCATGGGCCAAAATTTCTGCTGTAGTATATATTTATAATTGGTAGAACTGCTCAATTATTGTGATTTTTAGCAGGGCCAGTAGCGATAAGACAAGGGGTAATGGTTTTAAACTAAAAGAGGGTAGATTCAGACTGGATATAAGGAAGAAATTTGTTACAATGAGGGTAGTGAAACACTGGCACAGGTTGCCCAGAGCGGTGGTAGATGCCCCATCCCTGGTAACATTCAAGGCCAGGCTGGAGGGGGCTCTGAGCAACCTGATCTGGTTGTAGATGTCCCTGCCCATTGCAGGGGGATGGACTGGATGGGCTTTAAAGGTCCCTTCCAACCCAAAGCATTCTATGATTCTATGATCTGTAATTCTTGAACAGTCAGAATTATCTATAAGCTCACCAAACAAAGATTTATAATCAAAGTGCATCTAGCAGAAACCTGACAGTGTCCAGGGTTCCCATGATAGGTGGAGTTAGAGCGGGAGTAAAATTTCCTGAACCTTCTTTTGATGTGTGCAAGCTTCTTAGAAGAAATAAACCCCAGACTACTCATGCTCAGAAAACCAAAAGCTTTTCTCAGCTTAAATCCTGGTGAGCTAGTTGGCATAAAACCAACTTTTCATGACTTACTATAATAATGAAGATACTCACTGCATAGGTTTATTCTAATCACAATTCTCTGCAGGATTCAATAGAGCTTGATATGTTTGTGAGCTTTCCTGGAGCAGAGCTGGCATACCTTTAGACTGCAGTACTGCAGGAAGGACAATTTGGATTATAATATTGCAAACAGGTCTATTTGGCATCTGTTTTTGATGAATTTCAGTAATTATGTTTTTGCAGTATAAAATCCATACACGTGCTCTGCTGCTGGATTTGAGGCCACGATTGTATATTGCAGTTACGTTTTTAGTAATATGTAATTTTGCCTCCAGACAAATTTTGCTTTCCTGTTTTTTTGGGAGAATGATTCCTAAGACTTTGGTATATGAAGTTAAAATTGCCAGAATTTTCAAATACAGCTGCTCTTAGACCTTTTAAGTCTTTGAACCTTGTGTTTAGGGTATTCAGTTTCAAAGATGAGTGTCCCTTGTATGTTTAGTTGCATAGTATATTTGGAGCACTTGTGATAACATTTGTACTGGAAAGGTCCTAATAGATCTGCTGAAAATGCCAAGATGAACAATTTAGGGAGAAAGAGTGAGGAGAACTGTGCTGGGCCTCAGATGTGTTCCATGTCTCAAGTTTGTGAACTTCAACAGTAAAGTGTACATATATGAAAGAGAAAGTATCACCATAAATGTATTGTAGAAGTTCACACTATAAATCTTACCCTGATGGGGGGGCGGGCGGGAGAGAAGTTTCTTCAAATCTGTTTGTTCCAGCCAGACTTTTCTGTTGCTGCTGTGGTTGTGAGATCTGCAGCCTCTTTTCCATGAATTAATCACCTTGCAGTTAAAATCCCTCATCAAGATTGCATGCCAAAAATGGCAATAAAAGTAATAATAAAAACCTCCAGCAACAAGCAAACAAACCTGAAAAGACCGCAGCAAACCATTAAAACTGAGAGGATTCAAAATAAATCTTTAAGCTTTCCCAGTACCCGGTCAGAATGAAGAAACTTTGTTTTCTTGCCAGCTATTTCTATGGCTTAGGCACTGTTGTATCCAACTGCCTCACTAATGTCAGTTATTTGCCTCCCCAGTTTGCCAGTCTAATTCATTGCAACGTGTATAGCAACTTGCCAGAGAAGTCTCTAGCAGTACAGCATACTGAATCTGTGTGTTAGCCACCGGGTCACCTCACCATATTGACATCTGCAGAATAAACAAAGTACTAGCTATTTGCATGTATTTTGGGAGTATGATCTTCAGATTGGATTTTGGACATACCAGTTGCATTTATTTAATGGCCCCAACTTTATTACTCTGATTTGATTTGACATGACATTGTTCTCTTTCTGAAGAAGTGATTTAGGTGCTGAAACACAGTTGTGGTGCCATCTTAGACGCCTGATCCACTGAGATATCCCTGTCAGGCCCGCAGGTGCAGCACAGGACTGGCAGTAGACCCATGCCTTCAGGAGTGGTAGGGCGGATCCATAAGGGATCTAAAGCGGTACGGGCTGCGTGTATTCAGACAAGGGAATTCCACCTTAACGGTCTTGATTAAATCAGCATCCAGTTAGGCACCAGAAGTTTCAAAAGTGTTAGGAAAAAACCTTCTGGCCTGAGTTTAGTACAGATGCTTCTGGGCAGTGCTGTTTTGCTAAAAATCCTTCATCGGGGTTGTGTATGTGTGCAGTGTAAGGCCTCTGCTGGGATGTGCATGTGTGCTGCCTGAGGCTTCCGTTCGCAAATGAATTCACAACTCTAGGATTTTAATTTGACACATAGTCACAGACTTGAGATATTGCCTTTAAAAAGGGGTCTCTGTGGAGGCACTTGTTTTCATTTCCATTTACAGAATCAGACTTAATGAACTGAAAGTGTTGGTAGGCATTAATGAAAGGTGCTTCAGTTAGAGTGAAATAAAAAAAAAGGCATCACTCCCATGCAGAAGGAGAACGCTTCGATTTTAAATTTCTAGAGGAGTTTACAAAGCTGCTATTAGTACTGTATGGAATGTCTTCCTCTGGATGCTGTACATACAAATAAGAATATGAGGTCCCTGCTTACATGAAAAGTAAGCAGCATGTAAATAAAAAATGGGGGAAAGATGCATCAGTGAGCAAATGAGCAAACTTGAATTCAACAGGCACCTTGTGAGTCACGCTCCTTTCCCTCTTAGTCTGCTGAACGCTTCCATGAGAAGGGATTTATGGTCTTTCTTGAGGAAAGATATTCTATGAAGCAACTTCACACGGTGCTGAGAGGTGTTTCACACAGATTTGGATGGGAGTTTTGGGCCCGGGTGACTCAGCGGGAGAAAATTTAGCAGCCTAGAATTTCGATGAGATAATTGCCTTCCACAGAGTTTCTTTGAAATTTAAGTGTTTGGCTCCTTGAGGTTTATAGAGACAACAGATGGAAAAAGAAATAAGAAAAATACAAGTTTAGTGTGCTTTAGATGGAGAGAAAGAGCTGGCCCAAAAGCATATGAAAATCATAGGAAAGAAAAGGGGCTTTGGGAGGAGGAATAGCTGACTTGAGATACATAGAGGTTACAGTGATCTTGGAAATGCTCTCTGTAAAGTGTAAGGTGAGGTTTTCAGGTTGGAAAACATTTTTCCACAGGGAATATGATACGAGTCTTGAAAAGTCTTAGAAAATTGTATCTTAAATTAATAACACAACACATCTTTGTGTGTGTGTGTTTTTGTAGATGATCACTTTCTGGTAGTCAGGTACAATGCTGCCTGCTGTAGTCAAACACACAGACCTTTTTTTTCAATATATCAGCTTTTCTAGAAGTGGAGTTCATAGTTAACTGAGCACATAAAAGTGACTTTGTGAACCCTAAACAATCTCCAAAGCAAATATTTTTGATCTGGTTCAGCAAGGAAAAGTAGTTACATTATATAACAATGAGTGAAACCCTGTATGTTGTGATATAGTTTCTTTAGGCTTATATCTACCCTTTCTTTATTTCACTCTAAAATGGACATGACAGGACACAGCCCTGAGCTCGCCAAAATGACAAAACAGGGCAATCTGTTTTAAAAGAATTGACATTACTGAGGGAGTCAAATCCAATAAAGGAGTAACCATTTATTTTCTCTGGTGGCTAAAGCAGGAAGGCACTGTGGTCTCTACTAGTGGTCTCTCTCGGCAAGTAACGTGTAATTGAAGACTGAACATCAGCATTGCACAGACACAGGAGATTAACAGCCCCAAAAATTACTTGTATCCCCCACTTAGGTGGGTTAGTGCTGGATTTATCTTGTCCTTTGGCACAGAACGATCGTGAGGGTGTCGCTGGACTTGGTATTTGCTTCTTGTATGTGTGTGCTTCCTTCCTGTACTGGCATCTGCTGTAAATGGTATTGATATTAAAGACATAGTTACACAATGGTACAATAACGTAATGCAATGGTATAATAATACCATTCTTATGTAATGGTATTAATACTTCACCAGCATTAAAGGATGGCATTTTAGCAGTTCACTGGACCCTGTGATTTATGCGTTGAAATCTGAATGCAAGTTTTTTGTTTGTTTGTTTCCCAAAGCTGGAAACATTTTCCCTAGATGCATTTATCGTGTCTAGTTTACTACAGCATTTCTGTCCAGAATTAACTGCCAGCAAGGGCCAGCATTATTTTGTCGACAGGTGTGGGGGTGTAAGCTTCTTATAAAATGCCTACAATCCAGCATTGATCAAAAGATTACAGCTTTCATCTGTAAATACAAGGGATGAATAAACTGATGGCATTGCATCTTCCTTGTCATCTCTTGATTTCACACTGCATAGGCGTGGGGTGTTTGGGGCGCCTGTGCTTTCTTCACGTCTTTGAAGGAGATAAGCTAGCAAGTGCACTGGTGGGTGCAGAGCACTGAACCTCTGTATTCATAACAGCAACAGCTTTCACTATTCTCTTTGCATTGTAATCTCCCTTAGTAGTCATAAAATGCCAACATATAAGGGTTACGGTCTGTGTATTTATAGGAATGCGTGCGTTGAGATCAATATAAAATTAGAAGTATAGTTCAAGATACAAGAAAAAGAGGAGAATTGTAGGTAAAGCCAGTGGAATGCCTTCCCATGCAGAAATTTTGGAATAAAATACTGATTAGATTTCACATCCTAGGCTGGATTTTCTTTATCTTATACGTAGTGTACCTAATATACCAGCCTGTGAGGTGTACACGGAGAGAATATACAAATATCTGTGTGCAGCTGTTTTAACGCTGGAGAAAGAACTACTGTAAGGCAACATCAGTTATTCTAATACTTTAGAACACTTTACATTTTTAAATGGTCTTTCCTCCCACTTATTTATGAATCACTTCTCAGTTAAATCTCACAACCATGTACGTAACAGGAAAGAAACAGCATGCTCTATGTAGACATATTACTGCCCAAGCAAACTGAAAAAAATGGTTGAAAAGACATTTGCATGGCTTTTTTTAAATAATGATTCAGAAAATAGAAAAGTTTCAGACCATACCTATTGAAGACAGCACTCAAGCTGTTTTAAGTAAGGATATGTTGCTGAGTCAAGGTCTTTGCAGAGAATTAGCAGCTGAGGTGGCAAGTAAACCCTTCAGTGCTCATTTCTACTTAAACAGTCTCATTGTGGATGATGCTATTTCATTCTTTAGAGAAAAATATTCCAACGCCTTCTGTTCCAGATCGGTATGACTTCATCTAGGTGTTACATGCTGAAGATATGTTACCTTTCGGGCAACGTTTGTGCAAACTTCCATTGGTAAAAGGCATTGGGGTCCTTCGTTGTCTGTGCAGGCCATCTTTTTTGGCTGTTAATGGGATGCTTGAGTCTGAAATCAAATATAGTTACCAAAGATGGTAAAGTGCAAACAACTGCATGAAGTACCTTTGCATTTTGAACAGGAACATGCAAGTCTTGTGTCCAGTTCACTCTGATGTTTGGATGCATTTACTTTCAAATAGCAACCTTACATGCAGCAGAGAATGATCTTTTTAGGAAATTAGTTACCATCCAGTTCCTAAGAGATCTAAGTATCAGGATAAGTATGGGAATTTATAACGGGCATTAATTTCCATTGGTTTTATGTGGCATCTGCATGTACACATGAATCTCTCGGCTTTTGGGTATAGTGTGGCTTGTGAAAAAGCAGCTGTGAAATTCAGTAGTTTCACAGTGCAGGTTTGCTTTCATTGCTGACTTCTGAACAACGCAAATCTGTGTCAACTCTTAGTTCTTCCATGTTCCTGAAAGCTGAAGATTTGAAATGGAAGTCCATCCCATTGCAGTGTATCTCAAAATACTCTGTGTAATGCACCTTCTCAGCAGGGCTGTGTAGGTGGCTTGCTGTCCAGTGGTGACACAGACAAACTGCTCCACCCTTGTCTGTGCTATAGCGATAATCTTGGAAGCAACCCATTGATAAGATCAGAAGGCAGTTTGCCATAGTATTTGTGATTGCCCAGACCCTGTAGATTAGGTTATCATGTCATTTATGTCTAAGGAATTATGTATGAATTCAGAAGATATGTAGCCAATTTATATATAGCTACTATTCTTGTATTACTGGACGGATTTCCCACCTCCGAGCCCTGCATACTTATCCAATTAGAAATTATCTTGTCTTTTTTTCTAGAAAATGTGTATCACAAGAATGAAGTAGATATCTGGGACTCCCTTGATAGCAGGAAGCTTGTTGCTGTGTGGCTGTCATAACCTGTCAAGATAACGATTCTTTGGCTACTGTATTACTTTTAGTTACTTACCTTCTGTAGTTACTGCTTTGTGTTAAATGCATACTTACCTTGTTACAGGTATACTTTAACTTCTACTCAAGGGATCCCACGAGCCGCATCAGCTCTCCCTACATACAATTTGAAACAACTGATTTTCCCTATTTTTGACTTGTCATCCCCAATGTGTTTTTCCTAACATGAAAGGCACAGTGCAATTTGTGCTGATGTCAAGGGAAAGTGTATAGTTACACTATCTTCCAGAAGCAGTGGTTCAGGTCAGAAATGTAAGTCATTATTTTCTTCTGAAAATTATTTCCCCTGAGGTTGGTAACTTTTTGGTCTTAGCTCTTATTGCCTAATTCTCATATTCTGTTTATGGCCAGTGATTTCACAATTGATTTCTAAGGATTAGATGAGGTAAGTGGCTAGCCATCTCCTAAGGGGCTGGGAGTAACACCTGCTGTTTTACATGTCCATGAACATTGAAGGTCGAGTGAGATGTTGCCTACATTTTTTGAATTTGCATCATTTTAATACATGGAATTCCTTAAGAAGCTGAATTCATGATACTCGTTAAGTATTATGCTGAGTGAAGGGAGACATTTTAACAGAGGTGAGCTAAATTAGAAATTGGAATTGGTCTGTGGAAAGCTTGATGAGGCTTGGGGTAGAAAGAATTGGCAATACCTAAAAAGAGTAAGAGAAAGCCAACAGGAAGCCATCAGACTACGCTAAAGTGAAAAGGGGGATGTGACTACTTCCAGCTGTTGGACAGATATTGACTCAGAAAGCTATAAGCAGCCAAAATAAAGATTATTTTCTGATGTCTCTGGGATCAATGGATGAAATGCCACTGTGTCTTGCTTACCAAAAGTTTGGAGGCTATGCCTGTAATCTGAAGGCTGAAGGCCACTCACCTGCCAATAATTGTTTCTAAACTTCTGACAAATTATATACTTGAATAACAGAAAACTTCTTTCAAACCAATTCGTCATTTTGCAACATACAAATGATAATGCTAAAAGTTACTTTGAATGTTTAGTTCTCTGCTTGTACAGAATTACATCATCCCAATTACTGAAGTGTTGTATCTTTACACTGTAAAAGTGTGGTTGCCTCTTGAGAGGTCACATGAATTAATGCTTCTGTAAAAGATGTTTTTTATAGTACGATAAAATACTTTATAGATGTTTTAGAAATGAAGAAATTGTGAGGAGCCTTTTTATTGTTAGTAAGTACTTGTGTGTGTGATGTAGTATTATCTCATGCTGTATATTGCAAGAATTCCCATAGATAGGGAAATGGTAATTTGGAAAAAAGAACATGCATGTAGTATATACAAATACTTCTGTTCAAAAGCATTGTCATCTTTGGTTGTTAATTTGAAGAATATCTGAAATGCATGAGGATTTTTCTTTTTCTGTGCCTTGATACTCAAGCTCGCTTAACTCCAGTAAGAACAAAAGTCCTACAGTCACTTAAAAGTAACTGGTTTCTGATAAATAAAAACATTAGAACCATATTTTTTCTTACACAAAATGTTTTACATTTTTGTTTGTTTGTTTGCTTGCTTGTATTTTAATGAAAAGACCTTTTTTAATTTTTTTTTTTTTTGAGTTCTAAAAATATTTCTATTTCCATTTAGGCTTGCTTTTACAAATGTCAGTCTGGCTGTGGTTTTAAGTATATACATTTTCTCTATCATCCTGCCTATAAGATAGCGAGATTGTTACAAACATACGCAACTGATGAACATATAGAAAAATGGGTATTCTTGGATATTTTCAGTCTTTTCCTTATGTCTGTTTATATAGCAGGCACTGTTTAGGGTTATAGTAGTGTCAAACAGCATTGTTTCCATACCTGCTGTTTGTCTACAGCTGCCTTCACACAGCTGCTGAAGGTACAGTCATTGAAATGAGCTCGATTTTAGAGAGAGTCAGCAACCCACTGCTGCAGCTGCCCCACGCCCTCTCATGCTGCGGAGTCAAGGAGGTTAAATGATTTTCTCCCATCTTTTAAAGCATGTTAAAAATTATGCAGTCTTCTGAAAGAAGGTCCTATTTAAATCTGGCTATTTCATAGTGAAAGTAAGAAATTTGATTTTTATTTGAAGCTTTTATAAAAGTGTTGAATTGGTTGGTTGCGAGCGTGATTGATTTTAGATTTAGCATAAGGAAGGCTATGAAAGTTGGACTGCTCTCCCACCTTTTCTTTTTGTGGACAAGGACACAGGAGGTGATGTGTTCTGGGCTGCTCCGAATAACTAAGATGTGACTTCATCTTAGCAATAGGCCTGGTGAAGAACTTAAATATATGTTTTCAAGAAAACTCCAACATTAAAAATTATTCTGAATTAGAATGTAATATAAATACCAAAAAAAAAAAAGGTTGATAAAGGTCAACCTGACCAATTTATTTAATGAGCTACCCAGTATTTTTTCTAACTTAATTTAGACTTCAAATTGTATTTGAATATTACATTAATGCTTTCTTATACACATATGAGAGACATTTACACATGAGAGACATCGAAGATTGCCCTATTTAAAGACTGTGCTACATTTTCAATTGCCTATAATTTTACCAGTGTCTGCCACTTGGGGATGGAATTTTCTATAGTTGTGGTCTGCTCCATTATTGTATCAGATCTACTTTGCCCTGCAAAAAAAGGTTCAGAATGAGACAAGGGAAAGTAATTGCTTTTCAGTGTTAAAGATTTCGTTTGAAAATTTTATAGTAGTGCTATATTTTAGAGCAAGGTCTTGACATTTCATGAGAAGAGAGAAATGCCTTTTATATTCTGCTTAGAAATCCACACAACTTGGATAAAGTTGTAGATATTTGAAAGTTATGGTTTGCACATGCTCAAGAGATACTGCTTAATTTTTAGGTGGGATAGTCCATTTTCTCTAAGTAAACCTGAGTTTCTCGCAGTTCTGAGTTTGACTTATTTTCCATATGTTCAGAATTGTAACATTGAAACGGGACTTTCTCTGGAATAGCTTCCCTAAGCATTCAGACAGTATGGCAGATGAAGGCTCTTGATTTCAAAATACAGGAGGGAAGAATTCATAATGGGCTGAAGGTGGAAGGTGAGGAGAATATATTGGGATGCAACTGCAAGGACAGTAAAAACAGCCGTTACTGGAGAATCAGTTTTCTGCGCTGTATTTTCTCACCATTCTGTAGCTTCCAAAATACTGTCAGTGAACTTCATCGAGCTGTTTCCAGTCACACTGTCACTGCTGTGTGAAGATGGCAAGTGTTATGCAGATCCTTTAAGTAGTGGTCCCTCTCAGATGCCTGAACGTCACAGAAGCCCTGTTTGCTTCTTCTCCTCAATTAAGAGCCCCATTTGTTTCTTCAAATGGTGACCAGGTTGCTTGTTTACATTCAGTTTATTGGAAGAGGCAGGCATGCCCCGATATGTTGCCATTAATAAAATGTCCACCTAGAAATAAGAAATAGGAAAAGTGGAGAGTTCTTTGCATTCTGTGTGGTTGCCAATGGCACGAATAAATCTTCTGCAGGCTTTGTCATGCACGTTCTGTATCAGGGCAGAAAGATAAGGAGGGTATTTTACTGAATTTAAGTATAGCTGCTAGCTCACTTTGAATGTTTATTTGTTGCTAACGTTAGCATGGATGAGGGACAGCTAAAACTGTATTCTCGTTTTGCAAGTTTGCTAGTTAGGAAAAATTGGTCTTGTTCTCAGCTCTGGCTGTTTTCCTTCAAGAAAATCAATATTTTGAACAATTCGTTTCAGTAGTTGGTTTTTGCAGTTTAGTGTTGCTGTTTGGGGACTTGATGACATCAAAAATGTGATGCTCTTCCTCCTTTTTGTAACATTGTGGCAACTTTCAAGAGTTTTTCACTTGTCCTCATTGCCAAGCAAGAAGATGGAAGTGGTAAAGCCGTACTATTAGCTGAAAGATTTGAGAATTTTAGATTAATATTTCAGTTTTCCAAAGTTTTCTATGTGCTGTCATTTAAGGAAATTGTTGCATCGATATTGCAAAGATACATTGCATATACTCTTTTTTTTTTTTTTAGTGATAAAAAAAGCTTTAATGTATGAAACTTTTATTCTGTCTATCTAGATGATCTGTAACTTTCCCCAGTCTTTGCTAAGTGGCTGCTTCCAGAAAAAAGCAAGGCTTCCTCTGGTTCAAATTTTACTATGAGATTTCTTTTCCAAAACCTGTTTCCTTTAGTTTATGGCTATCAATATCAGAATTCTGGAAATAACTGAGCACCATTATCTGTGCTTGTAAAAGCACATCTTCTAAAAGTAGGTGTTTTATTTGGTTAATTGCTTTAAAGACATAAAATGAAGGGAATAAATACTTAATAAATATTGTTTCTCACAAAATTATAAAAAAGGCTACTGGGTATTAAAGTAAAAGCAGTTAAAAATAAACACTGAGTTATAATACTTTAAAATTAGTTTCCAGATTCAATAAAGTTAATTATGTGGAAAACATACTTTATTATAATACTACTACTATATTGTAGAAACACAATATGCATTATATCTAATTATTAAACTTTATTAAATCTTTTCATTGTTTGACCAGTAAAATTGGATTTTTAGCAACTAGCACTGCAATCTCCAGATATCTGAAATCTGTAGTAGTCCAACACCTGTTATATAGCTAGCTGACTTTTCACTCATTATTGAGTTCGCAGAATTCAGCTGTGCAAATAGATTTTCTAGCTGGGCTTCCATCAGTTGAACAATCAGCCTTCTGCTTTGTTTCATGGATTTTGAACCGGGAAGAAAAGAGATGTGTGGCTTAATGCAGAATTCTCTGACGCAGTAAGAATGCTTCCACGGGATTTATGGGCCTTACCCAAAGCCCATTGCTAAGGTTTAAAGCCATTCAGCACCTCTTGGTTGAGATTCATTCAGATTTATATAAATCCCTTCTCTGAATTCCACCATGCAGAATTATTCTCTTGACACTAATTTTGAGATACTGCAACAATAACAGTGAAGGGAGAATCTAAACAAGAGGTTAAGTACCAAGTTAAAAGAAAAGTCTCAAGAATATTAAAAAAAAAAAAAAAAAACAGAACACTGCTGAGTTTCACTTAGCTTCCATATAAAAAACACAAAATAGGAAAAGTTTTATCAAAAATGAGTCTAGTTTTTTTTCTAAGGCTCTTCAGTCTTTGGAAGTTTGGAGCAGAGTTTTAGGACAGAAAAAAGAGTGGAATTAGTTGTGTTCAGTACATTTTGTTTACTTCCCATTGTGGCATGTATGTTAGCATTTTATCTAAAGAACACAAGATTTTTCAGAGGGGTAAAACATTTATTTTCTAAAAATGGAATATTAATAGAAAAATGTAGATAAATAAGCAAGTCAGAATGACAAGACAGTTACTGAATAGGAAACCTTTGGATAACTGAAAGAAGAAAAGCATTTAAGTTAATTGAGCTTTTTCATTTTCTTGTACATTTCTTGTCCAAGTTTTGTTTATCTGGAAAAAACATGAATTCTTGAGAGGATCGCCTTCTGTTGTGCTGCTGATACTGCTGCTAGTCAAAGAAAATGGAATGTCACAAAGATAAAAATGGGTAGTAACTCCGCTTCCTAGGGAAGAGTAATGGCATAAGTAAGAACTTTTTCTTTTAAAGTTACTTTGTTCATCACACTTCATCTCCATCTTTTCTCCTTTGATTTCTTCTCTGATAATCACCTGCAGGCTTATGAAACCATTTATTTCTAGAAAGCAGTCATCTGTTACGGAAACTCACGAGTTGATACTTTTATAACTGTAAACTTTGGTGTATGGCAGAGTGCGTGGCACAGCTGGAGTAGGAAGGCACTGTTAAAGAAGGAGATGAAAGAAGAGTCTCTTTGTTAAGTATGTTTTGTTGTTACAGTGTGGGATAAAAATTTTTATTCTCTTAGAAGTACTTGCCCACCTTCCAACTATAGTTGTCTGAGGGAGCAGGGAGGTTCAGAAGGTGCTGGTCAGCACAGTACATCTGTAGTAGGAAACTAAAAAAGCCAGTGAAAAGCTTTGAGTGTTTCTCAGGTCATCATCCATTCTGTTAAAAGGTTGTAGTTGTCACGGGCATGGGTTCGGATATGGCCAATGCCAAGTGGCATACTTCCACATATTTCCTGAGATCTCCTCAGGAATTACGTGGGCCAAGGACAGCTTCCAGTAAATGGTTCAGATGGGGCTATGCTGGTTGTGCCAGGAGGTGAGTTAAGCCATGTGGATATAAGCTGAGTGACCACACTGGCCCTCTGGACCAGAGAAAACACCTTGTCACAATATTTGTGTAGCTGTAGCCCATGTTGTATGAGAGAATAGCTCCCTCAATCACAGTCAGTACCCATAATTTAGTTAAGGACAAGATTTTCAATAAACTTTGAAGAGACTATTATGTTTCAAGAAGTCCTTTCCAGTATCAATGCCAATGCTGCTAATGAATTTGAGATATATTTTGTCCTTTTCATCAGATGTAGTAAATCCCATGTATCATTTTCCTCTACTTTGTCCTCAAAGATTTAGGAGCAAAGGGAAGCTGACTGCCATACTGTCACTGCTTTTCTGCAGTGAGTTTTTACAGATCCATTAATAGGACACCACTGTAGTTTAGGTCAGCAAAGAACATGCAGCTAGATCTCCTTTGCTGTGTAGAGAGGTGATCATTGCTGCTTAGGTCTATGAAGGCTTGAAATTCATTGCTTTTTCCTTTTCTCCAGCTACCCTTGTCTTTAGCTTTTTGAAGCAATGCTGCTGTGTTTGAACGAAGAAAGTGTGGAAGAGTTAGGAAGGGAGAGTCTGTAATTCTGTGGGGTGGGTTTTTTTGGGAAACGGGGTTATTCTGATCAGTGCATGGCTTCTTTCTTTGAAAAGGGAAGGATATGCTTGCTGTTCATAAGTGAGGCAGTATTTTTCAAGTTTTGTCATGGGAACGTAAAGGCTGGCATAGAAAGAACAGTGTAGTGAATAAGACGTGCCTAGGACTTAGGTAATCGGAGTCTGCCTGTTTGGCATGAACGTCCTGTGGATGCTTAGAATATCTCTGGTCCCAGCCTTAAATGAAGATAATTGGACTTGATCTCTTCATTATCTGTTGTGAGGAAAAATTAATATTACAAATTCTGAGGTGCCTTGATATTTGGACACTAGTAGTTCAAAAGTGTAGCATGTAATATTTTTCTTTGTGTTGAAATAAAACTGTGTCTGTTTTGGAAATTTAAACCTGTCAAAAACATATGTGTCAAAAAACTGAATTTTATATTATATAGACTTAATATGGCTGTTCTTGATTTTATCTGTTAGATTTATTATAGAGTCAAGATCCATTACCAGTATTTTGTGCTCGTATTTGTTCATGACCATGGCATTATGTTACTGGACATTCTAATGTTAAATTATTAACCTCCTGTAAGCACTAATACACAAAAGGATTCCTTGAAGGAGTTATAGCAATCACTGTATATTTTAAATAATTGACTAATGGAACCAAGTAGTTGCCCTCTGGTTAAAGGAAAAACAGTGGCTCAGTTAGTTCTGCACTTCAGTCACACACAGACAGAGGCTTTAATTACCTAATGCATAGTACGAATGTCAGTCTTGCAGTACAGTATTTCACTCCTCACCAGTCTCTATTTTACAGTAGTTACCCCAGAAAACATGTATAGAGACTGTGAATTTCAACTCTCGTGTTTATGGAAGAACAAACTAGTTTTCCAGACACTGGTTGATGCTTTCTCAGGTGTAAACTTCAGCCACGTTGTAAGACAGATCAGCCAGGACAGTGTGTTGTAATTAGTGTGACTAAGAGTTCAGGGGTATTCCTAAGTGAATGAATTCCTATATTGTCATGTGTGTTCTCTGGTTTTTAAAGATATACTATACATTTCTAAGGAGCTGTTCTGGTAGATGGCACTGCCGTTTTGAGAACGGAAGTAATTTTAATTTCCTACAATATTTTTTCTTCTCTTTCTTTTCCTTTAATCTAAAAATGGCTATTCTGGCCCCATATACGTGTGGAAAATAGAATAAGGTTTCAAAAGGCTACAAATTCACAATGTATCTAGGACTAATGGAGCAACAATTGAAATTTAAATGAGAAAGAATGCAGAAATCAGCATACATATTCTCAAATCAGAAATGAAACAAAAAGGGATAGGAACATTTATCAAATAAACAGCTTCTGGAGTGTTTCAGGCAACGTGTTTTCAGTAAAATCTTTTTGAAATTTTATCATTCCCTGGACAGTGTTTCCTGCCTTTTTAATTCCCTTTGGTTCTGAACATAAAAATAACACAAAGGGTTTTTGTCAGATCTTCAATAGTAAACTTTAAATACTTGCAGAACTTTATGTAGTGCTTCTGGTCAGCACATAACTAATGCATGGATATCACTGAATTTCACAGGATAGTCTATCAGAAGTGCATGTTCTGTTACAATAATTTCACCATTATAGAAGCCAGTACTAGAGTGAAATAATAAGGCAGGTGGAAGACTCAAAAGGATATAATCCAAAGTCTTCTGATACTTAAGACACATCCTCAGTTGCCTTCAGCAGGCCCTCATTTTGGCTTAAACTGCAAGAAAAGTTTATTAGCAAGCAGGTAATCTTTAGCTGCAATTAGAGGGAAAAAAGGTAATTAAGTATATTATGCTAAGGAAGAAAAGAAGTTCTTAGCGAGTCTCAATTGTACCGGTATCCCTACTATTCGATAGGCAGTGCAGTAACAAACAGCAGTAAATATAATTATGCTGTTCCTTATGGTAGTGATTTTTCTAAAACATGCGCATCTGCTACTATGGAGTGATCTGCCAGCTCTGGGGAAATATCACTTAGCAAAACATGCAATGCACACAAAGCAATTTCCAGAAAAGTTGTTTGCTAAACTCAGTTCAACACGTTGGATATCAGAAAGCTGTAGACGAGAAAATCCTAGCAGCAGTAAGAGCTGATGTACCTTGAGAGATGGCTGATATTGTTTCATGTTATAATTTGGACCTTTACAGTGGTGAGAAGTTGTAAAAACGACCAAGGGATTTTGAGCAGGGTGGAACCAGGTGAACAGCTACAGGAGTGTCTTAAGGACACACATAACCACATATTGCTAGTTTGTCATGGTTTGTCTCTGTACGCTCTCTTTATGGCTTCTTAACTGATCTTTGTTGAGATATCACTTAATATCCTTAGATTCAGTGCATGCTTGAAGTTAGGCAGAGGCTGTGGAACCTCAGTTTTGCAAGGCCAGGACGCTTGTACCGCAGGGCGGTGCGCACACTGTGCCATGACACAGGTGTGACATTGTCAGCGTGGTTCTCTGAACACCGTTAGGATATTTAACCCTCCTGGGAATACGTTGGCTTTTTGTTAAATGGATGCCATCCAGAAAATACTGCTCGCCGTTGCTGTTTGTTACACTGACAGCGTTGTAGCAAGTGCTTCAATAAGTGTTGCAGATGAGCAAAATTCTAGCTGTGCTTAAGACTGGACCCAGGTTTTGTGATAAAGCTGTGCATGGGGTTTGACCAGGATAAGCTGGTTAACCTACCCTGCCCACATGTATTCTCAAGTCAGGGATATTTCCACAAGCCTATAGAGTGACAGGTTATTGAATGTATCCTTATGTGAGGTGTCATCTTTTGATTAATATATCTGTCTTGTGCAAAACAATGTCACGTTAAGCATTGCTAAGCATCTGTAAGCTATTTCCATCAGCTGGTATGTCTGCCCTGCAGATAGAAGAGGCCTAGGGAAAGGCATGCTTGTGTTAGGCATTACATGTACGTTATTTCCTGGTTGCAGCTGGTGGCTGTGCCCTGCCTAGCATCATTTTCTGTGATGTGTTTGTGTGCAGTTCCTGGACCTGTTTGAGTCAACAGTGAACTAGTGTTTAAATAGGTCTTTCCTATCAGGGCTAATTCTGACTGAATGCAACTAAGGAACGTTCCTACAACCAGTCTGCTGAAGTGATGGGGGTTTGTGATGAGAATCTAGCAGGATGTGACCTCTTGGGTGGCCAAAGTTGTAAGTGCCAGGACAACTCTTTCAGCATCTCTGGGGATTAATTACTTTGGATGCAGGGCCCTGTGCGGCTCTGTGCTCCAGAGCTGGGTTGAGGTACCACACTCTGTTGTGCAAGAAACAGAAAGTTCTTGTCTCCATCTTTCTCATCGCCTTCATACTGACCCATGCTTTCCTAGCAAACTGCCTTAAACAGAACTGAAGAGTTGTTGTTCACGGTATTTTCATGTAAATTTTATGAGAAAACACTCCTGCCAGAAGTCTTTATGTACGACACAGTCCAAATCCTGTAGACATCCTGAGCTTTTTTCCTTTTATCAAGTGACTATAAGGCTTCAAGTATCTCTGGAAGAAAAATGGTAGCTAAAGAAGTAGTATTTTCCACAGTCTATATGCTACCCTGAGGAACATTTCCAACACAATTAAGAAGCCCGGAATGGGATTTAGACAGAGTTACAATGTTACTATGTTTATAGTCCTGAAAATTTTTGCTCAACTATCACCTAATGCTGAAGGCAACTTAACTCTACAGACCATTCATTATTTTCCTTGAAATTCCCTAGATAGCTTCAGGTTTTGCCTCCACATGTGCCCCTGAGTGCTCCTGTTTCTACAAGGCTGATCAGCAGAGCCCCCGCGTGTTGTATGGGGAGCCTAGGTGTTACACTGATGTTTCTGGATGCCGATCTGGAGGCTGAAAGTCTGAAAATTAGATGCTTAAAGTGATCGGGTTATTTAGATATAGTATGTCTGATGAACTGAATGCTGGTAAGAATAATGACATTATTATACGTAGAATTTTCTGGTGCCTATAGCATTAGCATAATTTTATTTCTGTATGATGGTGATGTTCGCATATACTCTAAAGGAAATCTGTTCACTGCTAAACATCTTTGAGAATGCCTGATGCATGAAAAATACTGGCTAAAATACTGAAGCTGCAGTGGAGCTAGAATTTCTCCCGTTACTCAACGGAGGAGAAAACTGTAGTGTTAGATTGAAGATGTCCTTGCCTCTGTTTGCTTTCTTTTATGCTTTTTTAGGGAGTAAGGGGAGAAAAAAGGGAAGTGAAGGAAAAGGAGATAAGAATTATATTAGTGGATATCACTGGACTCACAGTGCTGGCAGAAATGGATGAAGAAGCAGGGTGAGATTTATCACAGTAAAACAGTGGAAGATCTAGACTGAGACTCATGAGTTTTCCTTGAATTTGGAGGCAGTGCTATTATCAGTTCTTTCCATAGTATGTTCTGTTTATCTAGCCTGAAAGGGAATGGTGAGATTCAGGTATGTTAGTAAAATGCCATGAAATTCTGAGTGAATATTATACATAAAGTTCAAATTGCTAGATGAATATTATGCTAAAGCATAATGTGAATCAGCTGTGCCATAAGCTGGGAGTTTCCTCACTTCACATTCCAGTTCACGTGGTTGGCTTTTCCATGTGGATTGAAAACATCAGAAGGAGGTACTGTTTTCTGACACCGAGGTACATCCAGGATCAAGAGCTATGATAATCATATTTTTCATGTAAAATACCTGATTGCAGCAGGTGCACTATATGACAGGGAATATGGCAAAGCCACATGGACTTACTCATATGCATCAGATTTCATGACTGCCATGAAACTACTTCTTTCATCCACACCATATGGTAGTTCAAGACACATTAAATAGCCTTTTTCTTCTGCCAGGATTGGCAAAAGCCCTAATCCAACAGCAAATTTCTATACAAAATCAGCAGACTCTAACAAACTGACACAGTCACAATTCGGCATGGTATCAAGTGATGGCATTATAGCCATCCATCTGCCATGCAATGGGGAAAAAATTGTCTTAAAGCAACAGCTACCATTCAAAATGACACCCATTTTATTTCCTGTAAAACATGGCTAAGTCGATAAATGCGATACATTTCAATGCAAATGAACTTCCCTGAAAATATTTAAATATATATATATGCCTATGTATATACGTGCAGTAAGTTAGCCTACACACTGCTGCAAAATAAAAATTGTATTCTGACCCCGTGTATATTCCAGCGTGAGTGCAGATTCAGAAGTGTTACTCAGAACATAATCTAAGAAGAGCCGAGTGCTAAGCCTCACCGCAAGGTAGCATCCTAAGATGGTAATGAGCACGAGGAGACATCTGTATCAGATTAACTGTTGACCTCTTCAGCACGTTATATAAAATAAATAGCCCAAAGTAATGTTAGATCAAGGGATATTGCACAGGTTTAATCAACCAAATCACTTATTCTGTTAAACTGGCTCTGTTTAATTATATGTTTTTATTATTTTTATCATTTCATCAATAGGAGACTCTGAAATGTGTCGTCTATACTACGTGGGATGATTAGGCTTCCTATAACCCCGTAAGGCTATTGACATTATGGAAATAATAATACAGATTCCTTTGGGAATGCTGAAGCTGTTAAAGATGGCCCCTGCCAAAGTCCTGAACCCCACTTCAACTACAGCCTTAATTTTAGTGCTCTGGAGATTTTGATTAAAATAAGCATAGAAGTTAAGGTTACAGTAACCCCTGAAATAGCATTGGTCATCAACAGTCATGTGTTTGGTGTGCCTCGTTTTTTTATTGAGTATTGTAGGTTTCTGCAAAAATGGGTTTATACAACACTGCTGAGCAGTGTCCCTATGTGTTCTAAATACTTGGTGTTTGCAGTCATGTTCTTTGCATTTTTATAATGCCACGGGGCCCTAAATAACTTGATATTTGCTCTTCTAAGAATTTTTTTAGGCCCAAGATGTATGATGGAGAACAAGATTTCATGTTATGTAGTCCCATAAATATTTCTATATAAAAAAGAAGAAAGAAAGGCAGAGTGTTTTCATGCCATTTGGCTCCCTGTCATATATATATGCTAAATTTAATAAGAATTTATGAAAGGCAGGCATGTGCTAAAATGTGCTATGTTATGAAGAAATATGGGAAAGCCCCTGACATTTATAATCTGAAGTCTTGATTCATCAAAGAAAAATTTAACAAAAAGGGAGGCTAAATATTGCTTGCTCTATGCATTTCTTCCTGGGAAGGAGATTTCTCACTGTAGCATACTCCTTAACGTTGCTCTCATTAGTATAAAGTGATCCAAAATACGAAAGGCAACAACAGAAAAATAGCCTTAAAACAGGTCTAAAAGTGAATTAAGCTCTCTTAACATAATGAAGTTTATTGCTTGAAGTTGTTACTAAAAAACTCCTACAAAAGGTTATGGAATGGTAGTAGGAGTCATTTAATAAAATCACATGACCTGGTTTTTATTCTGGGAGATCAGGTAATATGAGCATCATCCTTCCTTCTGACTATGAAAGATTAACAGTAAATTTTTCTTCACACACAACAGAGCTCTCTTGTAGACTGTGGACAGAGGAGTAATGTTAAACTCCGGATTAACACTACTGAATGATGCCTGAATAGTACTGAATAGTGTACCATCCTTTGCACATGCACAAAAACCCCAATTACTTACCAGAAAGCTGCTCCCTTGTTCATCCACACATATACAGCATTTTGAAAAATCCAGACCAAAAAATGTAGTGTAAATTCTGGCAATGTAAAACTATGGCTTTATACCTGAATGCATCTGGAATAATGAGAAATAATTTTAGAAACTACCTACTTATTAATAATAATTACACTCATTCCAATAGCAGCAAAAGCAAATAACAATTGCTTATAATATTTCATTTTCAAAACACTCTTCTGGTTCCAAGCCTGTAGTCTGATTTTAAAATTGTTTCCTCAGTTTTGCATAATTGTAAAGCTTGTTCTGGGGGTCCAACTCATATGAAATGTTGGAAATTGAGTACTAGAATACTTTAAAAAGTAATTTTGAGATGCTCTGTAAACCTATTAATTCATTCATTTTTGTCTGATTTAAGGCATGGAAGGTTAGTAAATAAAGTGAAAATGTTGCTGCTGGAACCAGCGACTCCAGAAAGATTGAACAAGGGCTACAAAAGAGTCTCCGTAGTTCTAGTAACAGGGTTATGCAGTTCTGGAGTCTGTTTTCAGATATGTTCAATCAAAACATCTACACATGTACCCCACCTTAAAAAAAAAAAAAAAGGCAATTGCTCAGCATATAGCAACTATCTGAAATTATAGGCCCGTGTAATACTTCTCATCCTTGAATACATGAAAAGGTTCAGTTGGGTTTATATCAAGGATTTATAGAATCATAGAATTGTTTAGGTTGGAAAAGACCTTTAATATCATCAGGTCCAACCGCTAACCCAGCACTGCCAAGGCCACCACTAAACCCTGTCCCTGAGCACCACATCTCCCCGTCTTTTAAATACCTCCAGGGATGGGGACTCAGCCCCTGCCCTGGGCAGCCTGTGCCAGGGCCTGACAAGCCTTTCAATGAAGAAATTTTTCCTCGTATCCAACCTAAACCTCCCCTGGCACAGCTTGAGGCCATTTCCCCTTGTCCTATCACTCGTTACTTGGGAGAAGGGACCGACCCCCCCCGGCTCCAGCCTCCTTTCAGGCAGCTGCAGAGAGCGATGAGGGCTCCCCTCAGCCTCCTCTTCTCCAGGCTGAGCACCCCCAGCTCCCCCAGCCGCCCCTCCCCAGCCTTGTGCTCCAGCCCCTTCCCCAGCCTCGCTGCCCTGCTCTGGCCACGCTCCAGCCCCTCCATCTCCTTCTGGGGGTGAGGGGCCCAACACTGAACACAGGATTCTAGGTGCAGCCTCACCAGTGCCCAGTACAGTGCCCTCATCCTGCTGGCCACACTATTCCTGATACAAGCCAGGATGCTGTTGGCCTTCTTGGCCACCTGGGCACACTGCTGGCTTATATTCACCCCCAGGTCCTTTTCAGCCAGGCAGCTCTCCAGCCACTCCTCCCCACGCCTGTAGCATTGCATGGGGTTGTTGTGACCCAAGTGCAGGACCCGGCCCTGAGCCTTGTTGCCCCAGTGGCCTGGGCCCATCGACCCAGCCTGGCCAGGTCCCTCTGCAGAGCCTCCCTGCCCTCCAGCAGATCAACGCTCCTGCCCAACTTGGTGTCCTCTGCAAACTGACTGAGGGTGCACTCGATCCCCTCATCCAGATCATTGATAAAGATATTAATGATGTCTGTCATGCCTTCAGTGACGTGATTTTAGTGAGAGCCAGTAACTGATTCTGATCTGAGACAGATCGTAAAGGCTTCTTGAAGTTTTTGTAATTTTAATAAGAATTTTAAGTACCGTTTTGAAGTGTTACTTTCATTCTGAACCATTTTCCAGTTTTATGTGAGATAGCCATGTGGTAATATAAATATAGATCACTACGTAAACCAGTTGCATATCTTCACTCTTTAGTAGCAACCACGCTCAATTATGAAATAATGATGAAGAACTCGTGATACATTTTATATCAACTGTGCCTTCATTTGCTGTCAACATACGACTTGCAGCCAGCCAGCTGTACGTGATCAGATCAGATAGGACCAAACCCTCAGAAACGCTGTGTGTGTTTTCTGCTTTTCAAGACTTGTCCTTTAACGATACCCCCAGAGCTGTGATGACCCAGAGCTCTGAAAATGCCTGTCAGTTCGTAAGGGCAATACATAACTGCAAAGTTCTGGAGTTGAAGGCGGGCACAGAATTTGTGGTATATTGCATATATCATGTAACAAATTGCCAAAGAGTTTAAAGATATATCATAGTTGCCGATGCCTCATCGTCCCTTCCCTTTGTGCTGCACCCTCATTACCTCTTATCTGCAGTGTCTGCTTTCAGTAATCACAATTATTATCTAAGTGACTCAAAGCATGCAAATCCCTGCCTGGTGACTGGCTGCCCATCACCGTTACTCATTCAAAGAGCAAGGATTTGCATAGTAGCTCTGGGTTTGTTTCTCAAGAACTGCAGTGTAAATATGCCAGTTACCTACTCTGGATGCTACAATCATTTTTTCTGATTGGCTTCTGAATTCAGGTTTCTCAAGCTACTTTACAGCAACGTAAACACAATATTAACTTTTTAGTTAAGGCAAGGAATTCAAAACTTACCTAAAAAAAAGGAAAATCTAAATAATAAAAAGATTTAGGGTTGAAGGGATGTTATCGTGTCTTGAGTGATTTATGACTCATTTCTTTGTTTTCCAATCCATAATAGTGTACAGGCCATCAATGCTCTTCTTTCAGGATTTACTGCCACATACGTGTTTTCATTTATAACATTTGTTGACTTGGCTCTGTGTTCAGTACTGAAATGCTACTGACACAAAAATAGAGTTATCCTTTAGAGAAGAGCCTTGATCTGTCAAGGAAAGAGGTGAAAGGCTGGGAAGGGGAATGACAAGAGACTGGGAGGAAAGAGCAAATTAGCAGATAAAGGGAAAAAAGTGCTTTCCATTCTTTCAGGACCTTTAGAGGCATGTTAATTTAAAGTGTGGATTGTTTAGTGTCCTGTGTCATTATAATAATTTCAAGCTTCTTCCTTTTCATAATAATGAAGTCTTGGGCTAGCAAGGGTGGGACCAGTATCCAGCAAGTTGTTTGCTGTGGCCCAGTTCTCGAAGGGCAATTAGTTTTCTGATGAACTCTTTTAAAGCAGTAGAAATTTCTTTCACGTTGCTTTCTGCTCTAAATCTAGATGATAGCTATGAAACATGATCTGCAGAGTTAGAACTAACCTCAACTTACATATTGCAGATGCTCAGCATTGCCTGTAGGCTGAGTCCTACATGCACTTAATGACTCCTTCATGTTCTATATGTAAATGTTTAAATGATTTCAATATAATTACTCTCATAAAGACAGTTGTATTTGCAGAAATAAGGAATTCATGAATTATTTTTCAGACAAAAATGAAACAGTGATTACTTAGAAATACCTGGGGCTCTCATCATCAGACTTCAAGCAGTAACATTTTCCAGATTTTTTTTATCACTATCTTTTTCATTAATATCAATGTGGTGATAGAACCTGAGTCTTGCAATGATGTAGTATCTGTTAAAGTTTAACTAACTAACCAGCTTAATTAGTTCATCCTTCCGAGTCCTGTTTACCAAGAAAGTAGGATCTTTTACTGTATCCTAAATACCATCGGCCCGATCTCAACGCTACAGAAAGGCCATACTAATGCAGAACACCTGTGCTGATTTCCTCCATGACGAAACATTTCTCTGCCTGTGTTTTTGTTTTAAACACTAGGGATGATCTCTCAAGGTCAATCCAAGGATTCCCATGCCCTGTATACTACCCTTTTTTTTTTTCTTGCAGTATTCCCATGTAGTAGATTTGCTTATGTACCCTGGATTAAGGATAAACCATTTCAATATGATGAAATCTTGGTCAGACGCATAGGGTGTATGTTGATGTTTGCCCAGTGCCACAGCAGTGAGGTCTTCATTCCTTTAAAAGTTTGTTTCTTTATGCCCATGTAACAAAAGATGAAAAGCAGACTTTTAAGCCAGTGGGAGATGGCTCTTAGAAGAATTCAGGATGTTTTTGATGTTTTTGAAGTTACAAAGTTACATTCAACTTTGCATGAGCAAAATTCTGCTGAAATACTGGAAATGGTCAGACTCTTCCTTTCAGTGTTAGGTTCCTTCCATGGCAGGTATAATCTACACGTTTTCCCTGTTCTCACTCAAAAGCAGGAAAGGAAGATCCTGTCTCCTCAGAGGAAGGAGTGTTGGCTGAACATGGGGCAGAGTTGTTTTGTAGGGGCAGCTTTTGTTTGCTGGTTGTGGCCTTTATTCCCCTTTACTTCAGCATTTGCTCCACCATTTCCCTTTGCAGAATCTCTGGAGATTTAATCTGGAAAACAAACAAATATACACCCAAACCGAATTTACTTTGACAGAAAGCTGCACAGAAGCAGCAGGGTCAGTGATGAAGGCCTGCCTTGGTTAGAGGATGGCAGCATCTTCAAACTAAATCTGTGGGATTTTGAGGCTGATTCACACCCCGTAGATGTAGCCTGAAATTGTAAGTCTGGCAGCTCACCCTTAGTGAGTCCATGTGAGCCTGCTGCCCGCAGTCCTGCGCGTTATCCAGGTGCCGAAGCAACTCTAAGCCTCCCTGTTCCTCATAAAGGGGAAAAATTCAGTTTAGTAAGCTGCATCCCTGGCTAGCTTCTCGGATTTATATCGTCAAATAGGTCCTGAAGTTACAGTGACACTGTTAGGTTTCCTTGACAAATAAAAACCTGGCTCTCTTTGGTCATTTTGGGTTTTTTTAATAAATATTATTTTTCAGGAGGGCAATATTATTCTAAAATGTTTTTTAAGCGCATGTTTGAGGTTAGCCAGAGAGAGCTCAATATGACTTACATAATGTATGGGGCAGTGGCCTCCTGAGGGCATTGTTTCAAGCACGTAATTTTTCAAGAACTCCAGAACACTACTTATTGATATTTTAGAGGTGCACAAAAGCTTGAAACTCTGACGATTTTGTAGCTAATTTATTCCCTTGCTGCATGCTAGCCTAGCAACCATACAGACTGAACTGGTCATATTTTTCACCATGGGTGAAGCTCAGCTTTAGGGAAGGGTTCATTCTGAATGGCCTGCTCTGAAATTCGCTGTGAAAGAAATTAAACTGCAGTTCATGGGAGCAAGCCGCCTCTCCTAAAGCCTTCAGTGGGCTTATGCTTTAACAGACCAAATAACAAATGTGGTTTTTTCGAGACAAGGGGAAGTACAGGGAGTTGAGAGGTATTTGGAGTTGCTGAACTGCTGCTTTTCAAAAAAATCCATCCCTCTCAGACCCCCTGCCACATAGAACCTAAAGGCGTTTTTCTCCTTTTTAGCAAGGAGACACAGTTATGCTTTATTCAAACACTGGGGCTTTTGTAGAAAAAATGAGAAACCTCATGAACACCTTTTGCTTAGGTTTTTAGCAAGAATATAAGCAATCCTACCTTCACAAGGCTTAAGTTAGTTTGTCTCCTAGTTCCAATTAATTTGGTACAATGAGTACAATGCAGTCTCTGGCCTTATAAGTGCTATTAAGATCAAAATTATTCGTGCTTATTATTTTCTGAATTATTTCCTTAATGGGCTTCATTTTTTTATAAATCCTGTACAAAATATTTGTAAAGTACATTCCAGTTGCCATTTTGCCAGTAAACATATCAGAACAACTCTTTCTAGTGTTGCTGACTAACCCTGTAGGGTTATAGAAGAGGTAAACCTGCAAAAGCAATCCTGTATTTTGAGGATTTGCTCTTTTCCAGGGATCTTTAACCTTGAGAATTTTTTTCTTCAGTGATACCACACAAGAGGAGAAGTAGGCCTGAAGTTTATACATAAATTTTTAATGTCAGATATTAAATAACATCTAGTTTTCAGGGTACTGTTCCTCTTCTGTTTTCTTCCATGTGGAGGCATCTTCATGCACATCTACAGTGCTATTCTTCTCACCGTTTCTGGACAGTGCTCTTAATTCACAGATCTCCATGCACGTTAAAGAGAAAAGTATTTATTGTTACCTGCTTTTAAAAGATGATGGGAAGGTAAAGTAGTGAAAGGCTAATGTAAGAAAACAAGAATATCATACACACTGGAATCATGTAGTCCGCCCTGCTGCTATCAATCCAGTAGTGTGTGCCAGCGGAAGTGGCAGGGCAATTACAGCATTAGTCTCGCTCTTGCCTGTTTTAGCCATTGTTTTGGGAACTTACTGAGACACAGATTTAATTCAGGTTTGGGATTTTATGCTCCTTGATGGACATACTTTCCCCGGATTTGTCGAGATTTTGAACATGTGTGTACCTTTTACTGCACAATATCCTGTGATTCTGAATTCCACAACTAAACTGTTGGTTTTGTGAAAAAAAAAAAAAACCAAACCAAACCCATCTTTTTTTTTTTTTTTAAAAAAGTTGTTGCCTGAAAAGTTCGTGGGCCACCACATGGTTCTTTTGTATGGGGAAACTGTGAGTAATCACTCACTATTCACACAGCTCTCACTGTATAGCGCGCTCTGAGATTTTCCTTCCCTCCCATTGGGTCTTTTCCCAAGTGATGCCTATAACATAATTTAGTCTTTCCTCGTATGAAATATATTCCATTTTCCAGTCATTTTCACGAATCTTCTCTGTGCCTTTTTCTAAAGAGTTTTACTGTATCATTCTGAATTAGGTGAGCAGAAGTTCTGTTTGAGGGATTTTTCAGAGCACTGAAATGATTTCTTCCAGGTGAAATATTCTTATATAGGAAAGGCTTCTTCATAAAAAATACCCATAGAAATATAATGTCGGTAAGTGGAGTTTGTGTACATTCAACATTAACCCCTGTTGAGGTACTATCTTATTACATACCTTGGAAGCCTAGCCATTGGGACCAAAAGTTTATATGTGGTTTTCTTGACCAGAACAAGAGTATTTAGAGCATTATTCAGTGTAAGCGTAGCTGGGGGAGAGGGTTTTCAAAAAATAGAACCTAAGAGAGCAGCAGTACTAACATAAATTTTAAGAAAAAATATATGAATTTTAGGCTACGTTTTTTGCCACATGAGTGCTACCTTGTCTCTGGCATGAGCACCAGGACAGCACCATTTGTTTTCGTACTCCTGTGCCAATCAGAATTTACTGCAACTGTTACAGAAGGTACTCACACTCCTCTTTGTCAATTTATTACTCCTCTTGACATTTTATCAGTAATTTTTTTCTTCACTAGAAAGATAATTCTCACAAAGAAAAAAAAATTGCCAAAGCAGTCCATTTCTGTTGTAGATATATCAGGCTTAATGGTTTTCTAACAGTTACATTTCTTTATTGCAAGTCTTCCACAGCTCTGTGCCTGAGCAAGCTGAAATGTAAAGATCTTGCTAATATGGGAACACCTATTGCTATTTATTATTATCAGCATACATTACTTTTATTTTAGAGCTTTAGATCACTTCTGTGTGTGTGTGTGTTGCTTTTTATTTATTTTTTTTTAGTCATGCGGAGAGCATTGCTTGATTACTTAGATCTGCAACAAGTGAAACAGAGCAACAGGAGCCAGCAGCGGCCGTAGCACCCACCCATCACTGTCCCAGCAGCTGGGCTGCATCGGGGGTAGTCCACTCACGCTGCTGAAGTACTTTTCCTAACATAGTTTCTGGAAACAAAACACAGGAAGAAGAGTCTTAAGAAATATTGATAATAACAATCTGTCCTGCGTGATTTTGTTATTAGCAGTTAGTTGGGCTAGATCAGTCCAAAGAAGTGGGAAAAGTTTTTAAGAGACAAAGGGTAGATAAGTGCCAGTGGAGCCAGATAGTAGTTAGGCTTTGTTTCCTTTTTATTCCTTAAAAGCTGCCCTCTGCAGTGCAGGGGGGGTTTCTGTTTTGTTTTACATCTCTGCATAGTTACCTCTGTGTATTCTCACATACATCGCAGAGCTATGGGGGTTATGCATTATGTCTCAAGGACTTGAGATTAGCTTCACATTATTACATCCCATCCTGATTCATTTCAGGGCACACTTATTGTTTCCCATTGAAAGCTGGTTCCTTACTAATCATCACACTCAGACTCTAGGTACAGTGTCTTCCTCTGATAAAACAGTGTCATTCAGGGGAAGATGAAATGGTAATTACAATCAGAGTTCAAGCTGGCAGGAGATGGAGCAAAAATTAAAAGTGCTAAATCTGTAGCATTTTGATTATCTGAAAAGTCCCCAAATTTTGCAGCAGAGCGGCATTTAAATATGTAGCGAAGTGGCTCCTTGTAAATCATGTCATAATTGTTCAGCTCTAGGTTGCAGGAGCCGATTTCAATTTTCTACTTCTCTACAGAATTCTCAGCTTTGATTAAGAGCAGAGGTATGAATAATGGGCTTCCCCCCATTAAATACACAGTCAGGAGAGAAAAAAGAAACAACAAAATATTCAAGATGCATTGTACAGTTGCAAGATGCATATAACGTTTCTTTTAAAATTGAGATTAAATTCCAGTCCTATAAGTATACCGTCTCACTTATTAAAGTGTGACATGAGAAGTATAATGACTCTCTGTAATATCGATGTCCACCTCAGATGTGCCTGTGGTGTTCAGTAGCATTGCAGTAGTCACTATAGGGCGTTTGAAAATGATTTAGATGAAGCTGCTTCAGAAGATATGGATGCAAGGTTTGTCAGTGAAAGGGACAGATGAAAAGCAGTTTACCCACAAAAGCGCCCGTTAAATGGCATGTAAAATGTGTGATTTGTTAGAATCTTGGCTAGTGAACTTTGCTGGGATCTCTACTCTTTTACAAATGGAAACTAGCCACTTCTGACCGCAGGCAAGTGATTTTCTGTGCAGCCATGGCTGTTCAGAAACTCCAGCGATCACGTTTATCTGGTCATTGTTCTGGTTCTGTATTAAGTATGGTTTTTGTTTTCATAGATACCAAAAATATGTCTGCATGGCTTCTAGTGGTTTTATAGTTTTGGTCTTATCTACTTTGAATTGTAAAGGTTATGTCTACTTCAGAGACATTTCAGAAGCATATTATCTTTTATTTCAAAAGGGACAGTGTTACTATTATGGACAGAGAACTTGGAAAAACTCTATTTTGCTTAAATATTTTATCTTAAACACGTTTACAGACCTACGAATATGCTTGCTTCCTGGATGGTTCTTCTACAAAATACAATTGGTGTTAAAATAAAAAAGTCATGTAACGTTAGGAGAATAGTGTTGTGGTGAGTTTGCTGTGCTCATTAACTTCTCAATGTAATACGACGTAGTATTTGTGATCTTTAGTTAACGACTATTTTCTTTATCAGAAAAATAAGCAATGTAGGAATTTATTACAGTGTCTAGAGGATTCTCTTTGCAGTAACTGGCTATACTGAATTCACTGGTACGTCATGGTTTTTAGCTGAATAGCTAGCAGGATTCTTCAGCTTTCACAAGATGCTATTTTAAGTCTTTCATTTTCCAACACTAAATGTAAATATAGGTGCATAGAACATCGGTCCAAAAAGGTTTAGATAATACTGTCTAAAATCAGATTACAACTTTCCCAGTGGCTGCTGGGGCTTCATCTCTTCCCTCCCTAGAACCGCTGGCCAACGCCAGTGCTGAGCAAGTTTCTGTGAAATGGGCGGCCATGCGCCCGTTTCGTCTGTGCCAACCCTGCCCAGAGATGCGGCAGAGCTGCATGTAGCGGGAGACTTCAGAGGTGAGGAAAGAAGGTCTTGGGGGGGGTGAGTTTTGCAAGTATTGCAGATTTTGATGTGTATGTACTAACACAGAACAGCAGCACATCAGGAATCTTTGCTAGAAACGCAGCACAATTTTAGTGACAGTTTTAACAATGTGGTAGCTGTGTGAATTAAAATAACAATGGCTTCATTTAATCTCATGCATCAGCATGAAAACTGATCACCTGGAGGACTCAGGCAGAGGGGGGGTTGCCCTGTATGTACAGCATAACACAGTTAGCCGTGTGTAACATAAGAAGCTTTTGCCTGCAGACAGAATATACTTGAATAAGTGGAACAATAGTGTGGTAAATCCTATGAAATGTTCAAAATAATTGATTTCTTTTAGTTTCTCTCTTTTTTTTTTAAATGAAGTGGAGAGTGGGGAATTTAGCTGCTTGATTCCCATTAAAGCTAACCAAGAATGTTTCACTAATCGTAACGTTACAGGGATTTGTAATTGATTTGATTGAGTTTAATTGATTTACTTCTTCTGTGGGTAGGCTTTAAAAGGAGTACCTGAATATGCCTTGGATGCAAAGAAAATAACAAGGGGCTTTGTGTAAATTGCTGGGTACTTTGCTATACAGCTAGATGTGTTTTTCTTTAAGAAAAAAGGATTAGCTTTTATCTCTATTAATTAAATTTTACTTAAGACCATCTCATAATTAAAAAATATTAAGGGATTTTTGTGTTCTATTTTTATATTGTCTTAATTAACTTAGGGATTCTTAAAGATATACTGTAAAAATAGGAGTTTCTTTAAAATTTAAGCTGTGGAAACAAAACCCTAGATGTTACAGCCATGATTTTAAAACTTCTTGTTCAAAGAACAATTTAGTACCTTTTGAACATTTTCCCTTGTGCCTTGGGCTCTAGCAAATGCCATTAACAAAATCAGTGTTTAATGGCTTTAAACTCCTTTAAACAACAAGTTGTAGAAAGAGATAGTGCAATATAATGTAAGATAACGTGTTCTTTGGAAGAGAGGGACACAAAGAAAGGAAGCAAAGAAATCTTCGTGCATAGTCCTATACACCATTTTGGTTTTGGAGCTCTCTGCATGCCATATGGAAACTACAAGTGTTGCAAAAGAAAATATTTAGTTTATGTAGTTGTGCTTACCCCTGAAATTTATATTCTATGTCTGATTTTTAATCTTTGCCAGCTCATTTCATGAAGCAATTAATGAAAAAAGTTTAAGCCTATAAACTTTTTAATTTCAATTCTTCTACCTACTCAAGTAGATTGTAGTGTGATGGTGAACAGAGAATCCTCACTGGGAAGTCTTCCCCCCAAAGAGAAGCTCTCCTGTTGTGCAGGTGGCCGTAGCATCTATCGCCTGCTGTTGCCTGCTGTCACAGCCAGCCTTGCTCTCTCTTTTGGAAAGGTGGAATTATTATCCACTTGCAACTTCAAGCTATGACAATATCCAGCAGAGGAGAAGGAACAAAGTAGCACCCACCTTGCTGCCTGAACTCTGTGCAGGCCCAGCAGCGTCCATCCTGATCCAAGATAAACATCAACCTCGGCAAGGTTATGTCTTTAGAAACTGTTCCTGCTGTTCAGATTCTTAATTAACTAAATGCACAGAGAGTATTCAGGTTAACACTATCAGATTTAAGAGGTAAGACATTTTTGCTAGAGACATCGTGTCTGTAAATTGCTTCTTCCCTTGACTGGATTTGTCCTGAATTTACTAACCTTATAGCATATTTTCCTGTGAAGAGTACCGAAATGCAGAATAGAATTGTATTTCGCTTTGTAGGATTCCTAGCAAGTGTAAGTGAAACCTAGGTTTCTTCTACTTGCTAGTAGTATAACACGCAGCAGTCAGCTTGGTGTCTCATGTGAATAGGCACTTCTTTTTGACATAATTGAACAATTCTTGTTGCTTTACATTCTAATCAATCTACGTTGGGCAAAACTGCAATTATAATCAATGCTTATATTGATGGAGCAGAGTGATAATAGGGAACAGCAGATCAGTAACAAGCATGGTTTGTTGTTCCTTTTAATGGCTTGCAATAAAAGAGGACTAGTCCTACAGGCTAACTTATAAGCTAAACCCAAAATTTGGGAGTATCCCAATGGAAACAGAACAAATGTTGTCACCCATGAAAGAACATTCAAGCTGGCTGGGTTAAGCAGGCTGTCTTTTAAATATTCTGCTGCTGTAGATGACTTGATCTGATGCTGACAGTCCTTATAGTATCAGGTGTGGTCAGTTTTAACATGAGTTATTAAATGCTCGTTTCTCAGCACTGATGAAAATCGAGAGATCAGTTCCCTTCCAGGCAACAGGGAGTGGAAACGAACTCTGCTCCGTTCCTTTGGCTGTCACAACAACTGAAGCGTTGTCAGGGTCTGTCCTGTCAGCTTCCCTTCTTACCTCAGAATTCATCCCTTTTTTGTTGCTTATTAAATTACCTTTAAAAGGAGAGGCACAAGGTCACCCATACTCAGTAGTCTCAAATTGAGTACCCAAAGAGCTCCCAACAAAATAAGGAAAGCTTGATTCTCACCATGTCAATCTGGTGGAGTGTCTCATCTGCAAGCCAGCGGTGTCCCTTCTTCATTGAGTGCCGTGGCCACTGATTATGGAAAAGGAGGACACGCTTCCCTCGGTTTCACACAATGTTTTACAAAATGTGAGACACATTTAGTTAGGCATGGGGTCTGCAGAAAAGATTGTTCTGATGCTTGTGAAGAAAGAAGTTACCTGTACACAGCTTTGATTCAGACACTCAAGCTCCAGGAAAGAGTGTGAGATCAGATACAGCGTGTAAGATGATGAAAATGGTTATCTTAGGTCCAGCAGTGTAGCATAGCATTATGTCTTTGACAGTTGTCTCTGCTATTTGCTGAGGAAAAAGTTAAAAGGCAGTGAAAGTATGTATGGATAGTTCACAAGGTTACCCTCCCAGCTTCTGAGTCGGTGTCTCAGTTGCTTCCCAAGCCAGGAATGACACCTGCGTATCTGATAACCTTTGATGGAATCCTCTTCCCTAACTTTTCTGACTGTTCTTTCCAGCCCATATGAACTTTTGTCATCTCCTGTACACTGTGGCAATGTGTTCTGGAGGCCACCTACGTACTGTGGGGCAAGCATGGACTTGGGTTTGTTCTACATGTGGCTGTAATAGAAAAATACTATGGGGCGTCACCCTGTTAGTTAGTTGTTGGGTGGTCCATGCTCAGTGTCCAGGATTTTTGTGTTGACGTTGATAATATTTGCATCTCAATATTTAATGGTACATGGACTGTGGTGTTCTGAACCCATTAGAAAAGGGTTGGCACTTCCCTTTGTGGAACTGGGACAGCTAACCTGGGGACACCATGTGGTTGCTTAGAGCTTAGTCTCAGGTGTTGGAGGTTTGGAGGGATGAAACAAAGTGGAATGAAAGCCCTCCTTTTCTGCTGAGATGGAGAAAGCACCTCCTCCTAGCGAGGAGCCTTAAACGAAGGACACTCTAGGGAAAGGTTAATATAATAGTAGTCCCTGTTCCAAGAATCAGCCTGCAAGACAGCCTGGGAGTACTGATCTCTTTGTCTAAATGAATTTTAGTTTAAACATTATCCTTGTTAAATCTAGAGGCATTCTGCTCAGTAATTCTTTAAAATGCCACGTATCTGGTGCCATATAACTGATGTATTGGGTGATATTTTTGATTCAGTAGGAGACATATTTGAATCAGATGGCGCGTTTGATTTACTGTAGGAGATATCTGTTTTGATAGATGATGCATCTCATTCTGTATTGAATAAGCAGTGATTCAACAGGGATGTGTCTGATTTGGTGAATGAAATATCGTATCTGATTTTGATCAATTTTTCCTGTAATACACACATTTATTTTAATAGTTGATGCATTTGTTTTAGCGTGAAGTGTATCAAATTCTTCATGTAATGTTCTTTCTTCTGTTGGTGTGATTTATGGATTTTACAAGCAATAGATATATATTTCAATTAAAAGTAAAACATTCATTACTGTCTGCCATGCATTCACAGTATTCTCGAATGTCTCAAATACTGCTCATGTAGGCATTTGTAGTGGTCAGATGTTAAAGTAAGGCTTCTGTAAGGTGTGAGCTAAAACATTTCTTTGACAAAACTAGCAACGCATTATTATTTGAAGGTAAAATGTCTTTTTGAAGAGAAACTAGATTCTGTTTATGCCTTGCCTAACACAAAGAGCTTCTGGATGTGCCACAGATACTTAAAAGTATTAATAACACATGGGTACTTCATAACCATCATCAACCAGGGTCTTGTCCTGCATGCACATATTCAACGGGAGTTCTCTATTGGAATAAATAGGTGCAGGACTTAGGGCCAAAGATTTTCACTGTTAGGGTATTATTACTCTGATTTTTTTTGTTTTTTCCTAGTAACTTTGCTCCTTTCCTATGCAGGAACACAGAGATTTATAGAGCTTGTGATGACCTCTAATCGGTACCTGATCAAGCAGCCACACAATGCAATTTGGTGCATCTTTTCAATAAAGGGCAAACTAAAATAGGTTTTGGCTGGCACCAAATTACCCTTATTTTAAGTGTTTAAATTTTACAGGACTAAAGGTCATTTCCCTGGATGCTTCTTATTACATTTAGTGCTATGCTATGAAAACAATCATATTAGGTTCAGCCTTGCCTGACCTTTTATATGTTACTAGTTTTATTTAATATGAAACAATTGCTACAAGAAGAAAACTGAGATAAAAAGATGAAATTTATTAACCACCCTCAGGCGGATACAAGATTATATACAAGCACAGCGAATAGAAATGGAAAGCTGGAACAGGCTTGAAAGAGAGAATCTGAAAGCATGACTAGTACGAAAACCTGGTGCTACCCAGCAGAGACACTCCTGTGCCACGGCGGGAGGCCGCGAGGCTCAGCCTTCCCGTTTTATTCCCCCTTACTCTCACAGTGGATGGAGGCTTGCGCTAGGACTCTGGAGGTCTGGCGGCTTCTGCTTGTGCTGCTTGAGAGCCCTTGGCCACAGTGCTTTGTGCCATAGGTCCCCAGTTTGTACAGTGTGGCAGATAATGCTGAGCTCTTTTTGAACCTTCTGATGACAAGAGTCGGGCTTTACTGTTTTAACATAAAATAATTGTCCGAAGGAAGGGGAAATGGGATGAAGAGATCAGTTATATTAATGTTACCTAATTCTGATACATACGTATGTATATTACTTCCATTTTTAAGGTTGGGAATATTTTGTGCATTAAACCTACAGCGTGAGATACTCTCTACTGCTTCAGAAGCACTGTGAGATCAGATAGCTGCCCTCACCTCAGCTGTGTCTGGTAGGATATGTAAAATAGTGACAAAATGGCTCATCTCCTCTGATACAGGTACAGCTTCGGGTTGGGCCAACTCTACCTTCTAGAAACTATTTCTGGATTCCCCCAGGAATATTCTGCATCTAAGCCCTGCTCTCTCCTGAGAAAGCTGCCTGCTTTGGAAAAGGAAAGAACTAAGTGATGTAAACAGGCTGTGTGACTTCAGTTCAGGAAACGTCCTACTACTTTATTGTGTATTTTTCCCTTTGTTTTATGCTTCCTTAGCACATGAACAGAATAGATGCAGGGGCTGGAAGTCATTCCTGATGCCTGTAAGCCCAGCACTGAGGCATGCTAGCTGAGGGCAGGCTGAAACCTCGCTTCCATCCTCAACAAGGTTTCTCCCTAGTTGGAATTTGCTCCCTGTAGTGAATGGCTTGGGAAAATGTCTAGGGTCATGTTCTCCTCCAGGCTCTGGGCCCATTTTGGACAAGTACATGTGTACAATAGAGAAAATGTCATATGATGTTAAATAATAATAACTATCTATTCAGTTTTTCATCAGAAAGATGGTTGACTCTTGATATTTAGCTTTTTGAGAAAAAAATCTTGTAGTTTTTCAGTGTTTGTGCACCCACAGCCAAGTTTCATTTCCAGCTCTTATGCAACTGTCACACTGCTCAAGCACTGCAACAGTTGTGAGTTTGGATATTTAAATGCTGCCAAACTGTTTAAGATTTTATATTAAATTTTACTAGAAGTTCATAAGAGCTATGAGCATTAGTTTCCATGAAAGGAGAGGGAAAAAAAAAACCCAGAAACAAACAAACAAAAAGCCATTAGAAATGTCTACATAGAGAGAGACATCCACAGATAAACAACAACAATACAAATTTCTAAACTTGTAAAAAGTTGTCATTTCACTTTCTTCTTGAGCAGCTGGGTTATTAAATTACCTGGGTTGTGTAATGGACAATACACAGTTAGGCGGTTGGGAATTAAGTATAAAAACAAACATGTGGCCTTTTAAATTTTTTCTGACTTGTTACAGCGTGTACTGCTGCATTATGCCATATCACATTGGTATGATAGGCAAGTGAAACAAGACAGTTCATGCTAATGAACAGGAAAACACAGCAGTTTGCTAGTTACCAAATTCACTTAGAGTATTTCAGGGCATTTGGAAGTATTATGGGAGAGACAGTTATTGCTGAGAAGAGCTGAACTGTAATGAAATTAGGGAAGTGAAAACCATATGTTTGCCTCTGTTTTTACCAAAGCATGAAATGTTCTCTTACTGTAGATCTGTATCTTCTGCCTGCTTTAAAACAAAGGATGTGCTGCAAGGTCTTTCGACTAGGGTCCAGGAAGCAGATCTAAACATGAATTGAAAATACATTTAATCTCAGCATAGTTGTCACAGACAGGTGTCTGGCTTTATGGCCTTTATACCCAAGGCACATTTGTCTGTTGTTTATGAATATAACGAGAGAAAAGTAACTGTAAATTTGTCCCAACCCTATCACAATAATAGCACTTTGGAAACCACAACATAAACCAAATTTTTAATAGTCCTAAAAATTGCCCTGCTTACTGTTGCCAGTGAACTTCTGTTCATCTATTTGGCCAAGCATACAATGTGCAATATGAACGTGTGCAGGATATTTTACACTTTAACCTTTTGTCATTTCTTGATTGTTTCCTCTAACTTCTCAGGTGCACCCAAATTATGTAGGCCAAGGAGTGTTCACTAGTTTTCATAAAATCGATCTTTGTTGTCTCAAAGTAGAAGCTGTTTCCAAACCATTCAATACAGCAAGGACAGCTGGAAGTGCCCTAAGGTCATATCTGTCTCTGCTGTGATCTGCCCTTCACCCATCAGTTCCTTGAAGTGGAACAGTTTTCACTGTACAGTAGTTGAGCTGGTCAATTCAGGAGAGAGAAGGCAGTCAGCACCAGACAGAAACCAATTTTTACCTCCTATTAAACTCCAAACACGAAAGGCAAGAAGTGCAGACAATCTTGTCATCTTCTTGTCTCTCTCACTTGCTACCCACCTGGCTACCTACAGGGGAGTTCAGGACTCCATTCAAACTATTTATTGCCCTGCTGTGCTTTTTTATTGTTGAGCTTTATGAGGGCCGGGAACACTGCAGAGGATGGGTGAGGGAATTTAAGCACAGGGCATTAGAAGTTGCCAGTGGCTGAAAGGAAGCAGGATGGACAGTCTTCCTCGAAAAATATGGTGGGCACAGCAGGGTGTCTAACAGCCCTAAAAATGATGACACCAAACTATTTTGTTCTTAGGTGAGGACCCAGAAATATTGTTTGGGGCTAATAAAGATAGATATAAAAAACATTCTTTAGATCTGAATGAAAATGAGCTTTCCAAATGTCTTTTCAGAATCCTGTGAGGTACTTGAGATGGGCACAATATTTTCTATAGAGTTCTGAATTGCTTTTAAAATAAAAAGGTTCTGATTAACCTCATACATAGAAGGCTATAAAACATGAACAGTGTCGTTTTCACTTCTTGAAAATTAATCTATAGGAATGTGATAGTGTTTTGTCTTATGCAGTGGTTTAAGAAGACTACCGTAATTCTGTTATTAAAAATGTCTTTCTAAGGTCATTTAGCGTTTCTGAAATTGTTTCAAGTATGCACCTGAGCAATACAATGAGTAACTATCATCCCGCCTTTGGGCAGTAAAACATATTGGAAAGATTAAGTAAGGTTCCTTAAGATACTTGCCTCGATAATCATCTGACAAGTTTGCAACAAGCTTTACAAAATTTCCTTTACTTCTCATTATGATGTGGGTTTTTTTTTTTAAACATTGAAAACTGTCTACATAATTGGAAAGATCTTTCTTCCCAATTTGGCATAAAGGTGTTACTATGTAGTCAAGGCTGCTATGTTCTTTTGTATTATTTTCATCTTGTAAAAATATATCTTCTGGACTTTCAGGGAATGCAGTCTTTCAATCACTGTTTCTTATTCTTGCTCACTACTTAATACTTTGGACTGGCAGCATTTGAACTTGTCTTTCTTCATTGACCTCAGGGAGCTTCATTTAGACCTTAAATATGTTTATGTTACAGCCAGGAACAATTGGCAGCTTTTAGTACTGCAGTTATAATCACTTGGATGGAAAGTGGCAGCTCAAAGCATATACTACCACCCTCTGTCCTCTTCCACTCCAAGGTGCAGTTGTCAACTTCTAAACCTACAAGTTTCGCTTTAGCTGGACTTCAGCTTCTTGAGGTGACTTTTTGCACATGCCAAAACCTGTTCTGATAACCTCATATAAAGGTCCCTCCCTGCAGTGTTATTCTTGTCATAAAGTACATACCCATTGTTAACTCCATTTCCTAACTGAAGAAGATAAGGCTGAGAGAAGTTAAGAATGTGGTTTTCAAATTCAGAGGTGCACCAATTGCATGTGCACAGTTACCGTAGCCGCACAGACGTGCTGCATATTCTAAAAAACAATTAAGTATATTAGATTCTGTTTCCATGTACATGTGAACATTTGATGTACGTATTTGTATACTGTAAAAGCAGATGTGCACAGCTGGGCAGAAACAGTCCCTGGTGAGTTCTACAGGGTCATTCAGCAGATGAATATCAAACCTGAGCCTGGATACCTGGTCTCTCACCTGCTGTATATCTTTTTTTAAGTAGAAAATAAACTGTTATAAGAAAGTTTCTCTGAGGTTATATTGCCTGTTGAGTTTAAACAGGTTTTCCAATCTCTTAGTGCCACTTTTCCTATTGTTCTGCTATGAAAAAGCTCACTATGAACTGTGCAGCAGTGTCATTTCTAAAAGATGGGTATATACAGCAGTAGCACACATACTTTAATAATAAAAAACTTATTACTGCAACAAAAATGTTGTTTCAGCTCTTTTTCTATGTAGCAGAACAGTGGCACCCAGTGGCCATTCATGCAAAAATACTAGCCAATAAAATTTTACAAACTCGAATATCAGTGCAAAGAAAAATGAAAAGAAAAACAAATTAGCACTTGTGTGTCATTTATTCTTGTATGCCTCTAAATACTCCTTAAAACCCTGTAAGCCTCAGACAAATTTCAAAGACCTTTCATGTTCTCTGATGCACAAATCTGTGTCAACCCCAGAATATATATATGTGCTTGTGGGTATGCATATAAGGATTCCATTTTGTTATGTTACTAAAAATAAATTAACTTATTTGGCTTTTTTAAAAAAGAATCTTTTTGCCATTGGTTTTTCATCAGGGGGGCAACAATATCCCTATATTAATGATTTCACTGTAGTATTTTTCATTGTTTATATATATTGTTTCTAAAGCTATAGTATACAATTATTACAGAGATTCTGAGGAAAACATGAACGTTTCCCAAAAGAAAATAGGACTGCATCTTTTCCCCATGTTTGAAATGTATGTTGGAATTTAAGACGAGTAAAAGCATTTTTGCATATATTTCATTTATCTCCAATAATCCCATTTGAAAAACTTTGCATGTTAAGTACACATATCCAGAATGTACATGAGAGGATTATCCATGGACAATTTAGAAATATTGTCTTCCTAGAGTGTGCAGCTATAGTAAGCTAACCCATAGAAAAAAGACCTACTGATTTCA
Organism: Theristicus caerulescens; assembly: GCA_020745775.1. Lineage (NCBI taxonomy): Eukaryota > Metazoa > Chordata > Aves > Pelecaniformes > Threskiornithidae > Theristicus > Theristicus caerulescens. The sequence goes on along the minus strand of CM036568.1, from coordinate 20,157,123 downwards.
TATCTTAGGCCAAATTCCTATCAGATTTTGGCTTCAGAGAATTATTGAAAATATGTTAAAATTTCAGACAATCCAGTTTTGTATGAGGCATCTGATTCCCTTTCATCACTGTGGGTGGTTTCCTCATTACAACAGAATTACGGCTATATTGCTCTTGATATGTTTTTGTAATGCAGATGGGACTGCAAAATCTTGGTGCACCTTATTGCATCAGTGCTGCAGGTCTGAACTGAAGGACTCGGTAGGTTGGTCTGAAGGGATCCCTTCTTCCTCTTCTCTCATTTCCAGAGCGTGCTAAAAGTATAACTGACTACTAAGGCAGTGTCCTGATCTAAGCTGTCTTTACGCTCTTTAGTTCATTTCTGACCCACCTGACTGTATTGTGTATTTCTCTGAAATAACAAATTGCCTCATTAAGAGAAGTGCTAAGTGTTCGCAATTGCCATACTCGCCTGTTTCCTGTGAAAGTGAAGGTCACTACCGTCGATGCTGACAACTTTGAAAAATTTGAATGTGCAGGTATGTCTAGGAAGCACTTACTTGATGGCAAACATGAAAGAAAGGAGTGTAAGGTTAAAGGAGATATTTAGCAAGTCACAGAACTTATTGGATGAATGGTTTCAGACAAATACTTTATTCACATCCCCCTCTCTCTCCATTATAGCCATGAATGTTACGGATGCGGAAATAGTACCAAAAGAGTACAAAACTATGTTTTGTAATTTCCACGAAGAATTGATCTTTAGGTGAAATTCTGAATAAATGGATGGTATACACCTGCCTGATCAGCCCTTCAGTATTGTATTGAAATGAGCCTGGTACTTGGTGGGCTAAGCTGGGCAGGGGGACGGGCAGGGCTTACGATTAAAGACTTGATTACTATAGGATTGGACTCTTCCATTGTGGAGTGAGTTTTACTCCTGTTATCTCTCTGTTTGCAATTCCATTTTAGATCAAGGAAATGTTTTCTATCAAAACCGGTGTAAATTTTCCTGTGAAAAATCTAGGCTTTAACATTTAACATGCCTCAACCCCCACCCCCCCCACCCCCACCCCCGGTTTTTTTCAGAAAATAACCAACCATCTCGACATATAAGCTCTTCCAGTTCATATGAGTGTTATATGCAGTCAGTGTGAGTAAAAAGTATAAGTATCTTTCACATTTATCTAAAGATTTCATGCAGTCAGTCTATTTCAGATAATACGTAGGCGTACATTTGGCCCATATTTATAGTCAGAAAATCTAGTATCTATCTATTCTATGACCTGAACCTGAAATACATGGTAAGTAAAACATCTAAGTTTTACAGCAGTAAAAGAATTTCGTGCATTAAAGACAGAGCTATTCTTTCTAGGTTATAAAATATTTCTAATTTAAAGAAAGTTTAACGAGCTAAGTTCACTTTCTTGCATATTGGAAGCAAAGTCAATTTGATGTTTGAATTGGTAATGGCTTCTTAGCTGGAAAACTCCTATCTTATGTTGAATTATTCTAAATCAGACAATAAAAATGATTTGAAGGAGAACTCAGAAATAAAAAATATAAAGGCTTTAAATAAGGCATGTTTAATGTCCCCTGAGTCAACAAAATTACTTTGTGGTTTAGACTGATTTTATATTATTAATAGGACTGTACAACAATCTCCTACAAATCCCTTATTCCATTGGTAATACCTTTTTCCTAGTGCAAACATAGAAAATATGCATATAGCAGAGGATGATAATAATTGTGAAATTAAGATCTAAAAACTTGAAAAACTCCAGGTATTCAGGATTTGATTGGAATGTTCAGCCGCCGTGTGAGTAACTGCAGTCGGACATGCCTTCTCTGTGCAGTTTGTTCTTGACTTGGAATTTTGCTTCTTCGCTGAGAACTAGAAAAGACTAAAAGTCTGAGGGGTAAAAAAGTGGAATTGTAGTGAACAGCTTGTAAAGTACAGTGTCACAAGACGGATTAAAAAGAAATGCCACTAATAATCATTTTGCAGATGGGCGGAAAGCAAATTTAGACTTCCACCCCTTTGTTGAAAGCAGTGCTCGAGAGCAAAGGTCCGAAAGCTTTCTTGAGCTTAGGCAATGGAAACAAAGGTAGTTGCCTTTGAATCATCTTCTCAGAAGCTCTTCTGGAGCAATCGTTTTCTTAAAGATGTGTCATGCTCCCAGTGCACTGAATATTGAAGGCTTATGAAATGATTTCAAGACTTTGGAATGCAAGGTGTAGGAAATGAAAAAGTGAGGAGAGAGGTTGGCATGTTGTGGTATGCACAGCAGTGTTTGTGTGTGGGGAAACTGGGAGAAGGTTGTGCTTGTCCTTTCAAGAAAGCGGCAGGCGACAGAAGGCTTGTTCCTGCAGTAGCCGAGAGCCCAGCCGGTGGCAGATGTTCAGTGCAAAGGGGCAAAAGAGGTGTGAATCTCTTCTCAGAGAGTAGAGAGGAGTGGCGCAAGCTCTTGAAGTGAGGACAGTTGGCTGTTGGATCTCCATAGTGAGGCTGGAAAACCTTGGGCTGAGGACTTTGGCCATACCACCTGCGAGAACGTGCTCTGGCAGTTGAGGCCAAAAGAATTCAAGTGCAGGAAGGAGAACTGGAGATTATGTGAAGAATAAATTAAAGAATTTAATGTAGAGATATTAGAGTATAGCAGGAGTATGAGGGGAACAGAGTGTTAAATGAAAGGGGAATAGTTGAAAGATAGATGAGATGTTTAGCACGTTGACAGAAAAGGGTAGGTATGAAGTCCCTCAAGACTCCAGGATTCGCCTCAGAAGGAGAAGATTGACAGACCTTTAAGAAAGAACCTGAAAGAAGGGCTTGAACTTGTCCTTTGTTTTCTTGGAGGCTGGCTACCTGGGAAGAGGATGGAGTTTTCAGTGTGTCTGGAGAACTGAACTAATTAATGAGGTGAGGCAAAGGTTCAAACGTACTGAATGTACCGAGGAAGACAGAAAGGCCTCAACTCCTGAGAAAACCTGGTCATGCCATCTATAAGGCAGAAGTTCTCTTTAGACTGTTACACGACTCTGAGATGCACTGAGAATTTTTTACAAGTTCAACTTGATTTGCAAGCCTGAAAAAGAAAACATTATGACCAATGCAAAAAGGAGGTGCAGAAAACTTCCTTTCCTTCACTGCTTGCACTATCAGAAGCCTCTGAAAAGGAGACGCGTATTTCTAAATACTCCCATCTTAGAGGTCATAACTGATCTTTTCTGTAGCAGCTCACAAATATATTGCACACCCATGTGGGAACCCTTGTAGGTGATTTAGTAGACTGAGTACCATTGGTCTTTTATGCTCATTTTTGTAAGCTGTAAGCCCTTATCCTCCCCATCCTTCTCAAAAAACTAAAATATCAAGTGAATTCATCTATGAATCCTTTAGGCCTTTACCTCCCATGAAGTGTAACAACTAAGCAGTTAACATTTGTAAAGCATATAATACAAACTTTAAGAGCCTTCAGAATGCGTACGCAGCTCTGCTGAAGCTGTGTGCATGGAGTTGGGCTTTATTTGAAATATTTTTTGTTTGGTGCTTTTTAAAGTTGGCAGCAGTACAGTGATCTTACGCAGGCTGCTGGCTCCTCTCCTGTGGCAGCAAGAGAGTAGGAAAAACTGGAGAGGGCAGCAGCAGGAGATTACTTCTGGAAAGTTTGTGATTAGACTTAAAATCTGTGTTTAGAAGTACTGGCTTGTGTGAACAAGGTCACTAAAATGAATTGCTCTTTCTTTTTTCTTTTTAAGTTAGGCTTTTCCTTTGTTAAGAAAAGAACAGGAAAAAGAACGTTAAGAACGGAAGTCCCCAGATATATTTGTTGGTTGCCACCAGGGGTGATGGATCTGGGTATGGCTGACTGCAAGAAGTGTCCTCAGACTCACTCTGCAGCCTCCTGCTATGCGCCCTGCAGTACTACTGCAGCGGGACACCCACGTGTACTGCCCCCGTCTGCCACCAGCACCCTGTCCCCATCTGCAGGATCCCTCCGTGCTGCCCCTGCCCTCTGTAAGGGGTGGGACACCTCCCGGTTACACACTGGAGAGTGGGAGCAGCCCTGCGCTAGAGCTAACTCCTCTCCTTCAGACAGGCCGTGAACTTGTCTCAGTTTGCAGGGAGAATCAATAGATGTCAATAGAAGTTTTTTTCTAAATCCTAAAGGTCAGCCCTAGGCAGCGTAGCATGTTAGCTTAAGGAAACAGCGAGTGAAAAATTTTCAACTGGAGAGACGAGTTACTGACTATATGGCTACCCAGAAGGTCTGTATTTTCTTGTGTAACTGAAAGCTGAGAAAGATGCTTATTTACATTTCTGCGAATTAAGAGGACAGTGCCTATGCAAGGAGATTTTTTTTCCCCAGATGACTCAGAAGACACAATGTCTGCAGTGACTCAATCTCAGTGCTAAGCCTCTCTGTTGTCATTCATGGCATGTCCAATAAAAGTGATTTATTGCCTGGCTGCAAGTCAAGGCACTTGATCATTATCATCATTTTTTCCCCCACATCAACCTTTTCCCATCTTATGCAAGTCCAAGCTAATTTAGATAAGGTCAAGATCTAGGCCACTCCTTAAAAGTTTTTAACATGGCTTTTCCTTCAGGTCCTTCCATCTCATTCTTGAAACATCTTTTGTAGTATCCCCAAGGCAGAGCTGGAAGAGAAGGTTAGTGGATAATTCAGTAGTTAAGCTATTCTCCAATATTTGATATGCCTCCAAGGCATTAAATTTTCGCTTGTATCTGTTAAATTGCTGGGAGCTTTCTTCAGTGGTTAATTATCTTTATGAAATATGTGGGGTTTGCAGTGATGCAGAACTTTGAAAAATTCTCCTTATGTTATCATTCTAAAGGTGGAGAAATAGATATTATAGGTTTATCTCCATAGTCTTTGGAATGTGTGTGGATATGTGTGTGTACATATACACATATGTATATGTGGAATAACAAAACAAATTAAAAGACTATTTAACCCTTCTTATAAATGTGACATGAACTTAAATCATCCCTTCCCCCCATTAGCTATGAATGCAGGAGTCCTCTCTGAATATTTCTCCTCATGTTTAGTGTCAAAAGCAAAGCAGGAACAAGATTTTTAAAGGATTTTTTTCCCAAACCATCCCCGCAGACATTTTCTGAAAAGGATAATCCATCTTAAAACACGTTGACTTGCAAATTCGTCATGCCTCTGGCAGATCTGAAGAATGCTGCAGCAACTAAAGAGCCACCAGATATAGTTCTTTCCTCCAGCAATATCCTAGGGAATTGTATAGAGTTGGTGGTGGGCTTTGTGGACTGTTTTGACTGGCCAGCTAAGTACAGAGGACAGAACAGGCATAGTACAAGGGACAGAAACAACTGTCTGCACTTTATGGAAGCATGAGGGAGGGAGGAATTACTATGCATAATTTTTTCCCTTAAATCACAACTTGCACATGGGATGAGTGTGTTCTTTGTGCGTATTCCGGTCCTGAGTGCGCTGAGTCATCGCAGCTTTTTTCAGTGGCTCAGCAGAGAATTGTTTCTGTGTATTTATTGGGTTAAATTCTTTTTAAATGTATCAAAGTCTCTAAAAACCCATCTATTTCACCAGACTGATTTGACATCTTTTTGTTGCAATTTCTGATGGTATCTTACAGAAAATGAAAGTATCTTATTCACACAGCCACTTAGCATTTTCCATTCCATTATAAGAACGCTAACATTACTCATATCACCACTGTGATACAGAGTAAAATCAATATGATTTTAATTACTAGTGGCCTGTGCTTCTGTTATCTAAGACTGCCATTGCACATATGGCAGACCTGAGGCAAATTTAGGTGTCACTGAATTAAGTTGGGTTTGTGTTTGTAATGAAGGTTTTCACATCCTAGGCAAGCAAGCTGTCCGGTGTTCTGTAGAGCTCTTTAGAGGCTGCTGTATAGATATATGATGTAATTGTTTGATATTTTCTTCAAAATGGATCTGCACTGAAAGACTACATTGTAATGCATATGAAGAGAGGCCAGAAAAGGGAGCATGTGTACTCCTAATCCTGGAACACACTGAGTCACGCCTGGTAGCAGTAACAAACAGCAGGTAGAGCCAGCATCTGAGACTCTTGGGACCAGCATGCTGTTTCTCAGGAAGCAGGTTGCATTTTGTTTGTCTGTAACCAGCTGAAATGATGTGCTGGTTTTTTCCTCTCTGGCTCCTTAATTTCTGCAGTAGGGCTGGGCTGCCAAGGCCATCTAACTGAGGAGCTGTGAGGGTCAGCATTGCTGACCAAAGAATTCTCAGCCTAATGCATGTAAGGCAAAGATGGAGCACTAATAAACAGACACAGTATTAGGCTTTCTGCCACTTTAACTCCAGTCCTATAAATTGCGAATCTGAACAATGGCTGAGTGAGCAAGATTATCTTTACTTCAGCTTGTTGGATGATGAGCACGTTGATATTCTACTCAGCACATTTGAGAAGAGCTGAATTTCTCCTCTTAACCATTCTGTAAATCTGCAGCGTCATACCCTAAATCCAGACTTTGCCAAATGCTTTTCTTTTTAGTTCAAAGAGCTACATTGAGTTAATTTGCTTTTCTCATGCTCCTCCTTTTCATGATCATTCGCATGGTTCTGTTCTGCTAGTCAGTTCCTCAGGGGAGAGCAGGGAAAGGAATACACTTCAAAGTTTTATGAGGGTGCACTCACAGAAGCTTAATATTAAATTTAGGCTTGAAGATGTGCATGCCAGAATTGCTCTCCTTCATTTCTATTCTGCTATGCAGCTCTGTAGCTCTGGAGTATTGAACATGCCCAGAAAGTTCAGAATGTGGCTTAATTTTTAGGGAAATGGTCTGCTTAAAAAGGGAGTATACCTGAGGTTCTAACAAACTACTCGAGGATATTCTATGAGCAAAAAGAAGATACATGTCAGATAAATTATTCGGTGTGAATTCTTTGCCTTTGGCTGCTTAACCAAAAAAAAAACCCAAAAACCAACCAACCAAACAAACAACAACAAAAAAACCAACCATGGTTTGCAGTTATAGTTCTGAACTTTTTTGTATTTTTAATTTCAATATTTGTCTTATAAACTGCTAGGTGTTTTTGTGAGCAAACTTGTGAATTCGGCTTCCAAACACAACCTCAACAGTGAAAATTATTTAACAATTAAGTTACAGCGCTATCTATTGAAAGAAAAGACCAGTGTTATTTTTATCCTGAGGCTGAAAGTGTCTCTCTAGCAACTGGAAATAGAGTTAAGCTTGCCAAGGGTTCTTGTGAAGCAGAGGGAGAGGCAACTAACAACCTTGCCCAAATCTTCTTGGCTAAGCCTTCTGAGTATCCCCAGAGCTCCCAGAGTTACCTACCAGATTAACTCGATCGCTGCACTATATGAAAGTATTCTTCAGTCTTGTCGATGACTCTTGCAATTTTGCACCCTTCCCAAGTTCTGAACAAACAGTTAAACTCTCAATTATCTCTCCATGTGCTTAAGAGTGATTACAGGTCTGTGGCTGATTCCTGGAGAACTTTGGTGGCCATGTGCATCTGCTTTTCTTACAGGCCTTATATTTTTTTTATTGATATCCAATAGACACCCAAGAATGTGACAATTACGTGCCTGCAAACTTGTAACGACTACATAAAATAGTATTGTATATGGTGACATGCACTGAAGGATAGAAAAGGCAAACGGTTGATTGTTGAGTAAGACTTGTTTGCAGAATGCAGAGGAAGAAACAGCCATGGACTCTGCCGTCATTCTCAGATGCACAACATGATCCAAAAGCTGATTGTAAGACGATGCTATCAGTCTGTCTTTTCTTGCTGCCTGTGGGTTCTGAATATAAATCACAAACTGTGTATGCTTCAGCTGATCCTCTTTGTTCCCACTGTGACCTTATAGTAAATGTATTGTTTTTTCATTTATATTTAAGAACAGATGAAAGTATGTTGGGACTTGCTTCCCTATCCACACAAACTAAATCAATATTTCAGACACATTCTGTGGTACCAATTAACTGTTCCCCATCAGAAGTAATGTTGTCTGGTTTAGAAGTTACTACACCGCCCATTCTGTTTGTTTCTTATTCTCATAAGTGTGTAACCAACAGAAGTGGAATCAAAAGTTTATTTAATTGGCATTTCTTGCTTTTCAGTTGCAAGAAAACAGTGTCTATACAGAAAGCACACTGTGAAGTGAGTAGGTATGTAGGTATAAAGTCATTGATGTTCTCCCTCTGCTTCCAGTGTATGGTACTGAGTATTCAGACCTGCGTCTGTGTGTCAGTTTAATTATTAAGAGCTTCTCAGTCCACAAAGCCACATTATGCTCTTTGATATGCATGGAACCCCTTCTCTGAAGCAAGAGAAACCATAGCTAGTCAATTGTACGTAATGTTGCCTTCAAGGGCTGCAATGTTCACAAGCGGCCAAGAGTGAAGGTAGCCTGTATTGTCAGAGTGGGCAGGCGTTGGGAATCACAAAGCAATGTATGACATTTCAAACCTCTCTGGTGAAGATAGGTGGCCAAGCCTTGCCGGCAGCTTTGAAAGGCACAGCCTCAAGCTCTGCGTAAGGAGGCATTCATCGGTACCGTGTACATTGTAAACTCTGGGCCAGCTTATAGCAAGTTGCGGGAAGGACAGATGGTGCAAGGAGCCCCTTTTCTCCTCCTGCATGTAGAGAAGAGTAAGCCATGAATTGTTTGCACCAGGGAGAGAAAATGCAGCTTGCGTCTTGCAGGTCACTTGTTTTGGTGTGGTTCTGAATTTTATTCTTCTGTTTTTAGGTTTTACAGATAAGACTCAGTGAAAAAAGCAAGATGATATATTCTCAGATAAGAAGAGCATGTGCTAGTTACAGGAGCAAGGACAGTGGATATAGACACAGAGGCAGGGGTCAAAAATCTAAAGTAGTATTCTGCATTAATGTAATCTTTCAGACTTTTTTTTGAACCCAAATGGCAATTTTTGGACTGAATTAAAATTGGTTGAGAAACACACAATTTATGGAAAACATTTTCAACAGGAAATTTATTTATTTATTTATTTTTACAAAGCTATTTTGGACCCAGACCCATTTGGCAGGGGAATACTGTTTGGGCAGAAGGATTTTAGATCTGTATAGAAAGTAAAACTTGTTCATGGAAAGAAATAGCATTCATTCCATGAAAGGAGGTAAGAGATTTCTTCTCAACTTCAGATAGAAAGGGGGCTGGCTTGGTAAAGAAGTTATTTTCTTAAAAATGCATTCAAGATTAAATTATTAGGAAATGCAAGTTGAATTTGTTGAGTAGTTTCAGATTCATTAAAAAATGAAGGTTTTCGGTGAATATGGTGAAATTATTATGGATGCTACATAGGTCCCTTTATAGATCTTCCATTTTTAATAAAACATTTGAAAATATTTAACCAGTTGCTGAAAAATTTCCCCCAAAACTGATTTTAGATTGGCTAAGAACACAGCTTTTTTTTCATTAAAAAACAAATTCATGTATAAATACACACACACACACACACACACACACACACACACACATATATATATATATAAAAGAAAGCCCTTTTCCCCTCCACACCTCTAGAAGAAACCTGGGATAGCTGTGTAGTTGATTGCATTAGCACACTCCTATCCTTTTTTCTCAATATTTCCATGTCTGTTATCTATATACCTTCACATTTGCTCACGTCTCCTCTGGCTTCAAGCTCCTGTGTCAGCGTGGTTTCAGTATAAGCAATACCGTAAGCCCTTCTGCTGGAATTTCCAAAGAGGAATTTCTCATTGAGGGACTCTCAAGTAGCAGAGAGGGAATAGGGCAAATTAATCCTGACAGTGTCAACACTAATTTATCACAAAAGAGCTACGGACAAGTACAGGGATAATGTGATGCTATGTGGAAAAGCCCCACCACGATCCTGAAGCCGCTGTCATTCTTTTGAGGCAACCTGTAATGGCACTGCTCTGGCCAGGACTTGCTGTATGTCTGTACGTCCCACTCACTGGAACAGCAGTGACGCTTTGATCCTAGCTAGCTTACACCAAGTGCCTAAGGTATGTGCACATCATGACTCTTTTGTTTGAAGGCCATGTGTTCCGTGCAGATCTGTTGGCAAAAGAAAAATCTTTCTCATCCCATGCTTATTCCTACAACTGCAACCGCAGAGAAGTGTCATGCTGTATGCAAGCAAATCCATCTCTTAGAATGGAGGCAATTTCCTGTTTTCAAGAACCTATAATGAGATTAGGAAAAAAACCCCACGCAAATATAGTACATTCACTAAGGAGATTATTGAACTGAAGTCAGACAAGCTTGAAAGTGTATCTCCTGTTTGTCCCACGTTGTAACTTTCCATTATTAGTTTGCCAGGGCTGACCTGGTGGAAGTTTTTCTGCAGAATGTACTTGGTGCTTCCCTTCTTTAGACAAAAGATACAAATCTTGACAAATGGAAAGAGATGTACAAATGTATATACAGGTCAAATAGCTATTTTTCTCATGGAGAAAACAAAACAATCTACTCAAGAGACACCAGATCCCTTAGGTGATGTAAACTATCCTGAATTTGATGCAAGTCTGTGGATTTATGCTGCTAAACCACAGCTGTGGCTTTAGCTCTGGCATACAGGCAAAGAGTTTCCTCTTAGAAGCCTGAAGCCTCCTGAGAACTTGGGCTCCCCATAAGAGAGGCATCTGTGGGGCTTCAATTTGAATTCTGAGAGGTTTCAAGGTTGTTATGGAGCAACTCTGTATAGCATCACCTCATTCCCACTTCTGAGAGACACATAGTTTCTTCCTTGAATCTAGTTCCTTTGTAGGCAACGTTTTCAAACAATTGCATCTCAAAGAGATTCCATATTTGCAGTTACCCAAGCTGAAAACGTGTAAAGAAGCAGTGATAGTTTCAAAAATAAAGTTTGAAATAGCTAAATAAATAAAGACAGTTTGGGAATAAAGCGTTTACGTATGCTTAATAATATGTCAAGTGAAATAAATACTTCACATCCATTTTTCCACAAAGTAAAGCATAAAAACCCACAACACCATATATTGCAGGCAGTTTTTCTCCTAGATAGGTTGTCCATTATAGCATAAAGCATACTTAAAATTGTGCACTTGCTTATTCTTTTCCCCATGCTCTGGTCAGACCCAGATTTGCCTGCACCAATTGGTGTACAGTGAATCCATGCAGATATGGAAGCTTGTGGATACTGTACCCGGTAATTTGTTACCTGATATGTGTCATGGAGTTCACGTGACACTTCGCCTTACGTTCCGCATTCACTGTGTTTCGGTTTCCTAAGAAAGTTGGAAGTGTTGCTTCTGACAGGGAGAGTTGCGAGGGCTTGGACCTTCTACCTGAGATGACCCTGCAATGGCTGTGGTCTACAGAAATGCTAAATTCCCTGGAGATAAAAGCAGGCTCCTCAAAAAATTGTCTCTCTTACGGATTTGTACTTGGCTTCTACTTTCCTTCCTGAAGTAGTTATAAGGCTTTTTACACTTTGGCAACCGCAGTTGCAGAAGCTTCATGCTGTCTGGCTGGCAGGAATCTCAAAACAGCAGGTACCTCCAGTGTGGGCTTTTCAGCTGCGCTGGCCTCTGTGCTACTCTGGTCCTAGGTTAGCTATCTTAAACCCCGTTTATAGCTAAATGTAAACCACAGAAGTAGATTTTAAATGCATCACGCACTTTCCAGCAGAGCAGTTTCGTTTGATTACAGCATGCTGCAAGTGAGAGGAGCCCAGAGCCTAAGTGGACTGGGAGCCTTTTTTTCTGGCTCACTGTTTCTCTCCTGCAGTATGCGAGGGTTCTCCTAAGATGCCGGATTGCTGATAACTCAACAGTGAATCCTAATTCTAAAAAACTACCTCAGAATGGGGTATCTGTGGTTTGGCTTTTGTTTTGGTTTTGTTTTTTAAATTTATTGACTCTGGAATAAGGCAAGCATTATATCTATTCAGCAGATGCGAACTTTCCTGTTATCCTATAGCTCTTATTTTCAACCTTCAATTCGCTAGGCTGAAGCTATGGAGAGTTAACCTTTGTCTTGAGAAGGTCTGAATTTATTCATCAGACAATGATAAATTTCTTCCGATACCAAGTATTCCAAGATGCTAAAAGCCCCTTGGTACTAGGGACAGGTCCCTGTGTAAGATGGTGTTTCTTTAAAGACAGCTGGGTAAATAAGTGTTAAGCCTTGTCTGCAGGTACATCACTACCTCACTCTACCCGATTTCTCTCTCTCACAATATCCAGGAACCTGTGACGGATCAGAATAAGTGTTCAGCATTATTTTGAGGCTTTACTGACTGGTGGGTAGCTGAGTCTAAGAGAAACATTTTTACTGAACAATGTGAGAACAGAGGACTACTATTTCAATTTTGTTTACCTACTCAGTTAGCACCACAGAAAGTCAAAGTACTGTCAAGCCCCCACAAAGATACAGCTTGTGAGCTTGCCTGGTAGGTTTTCTGTCTGTCACACAACTGTCAGTGTGTTTGGTAGGCTTGTTTCAAAGAGGGGGCTCTAAATGCAGAAAGAAAACCATGCCGCTGGACTCGTTCAGTGTAAAAGGTTGGCTGCATTCTTACTAGCTACCGGTTTCACTGTGTTACTGATCTACTTTGGTTTCCAGAATTTTTTTTTTTCCCTAGCAGTAATTTTTAGTTACTATTAATGCTGCAACTATCCTCCATGGGAGTACTTAACAATGAAAAATGCATGTAGAAATTGTTGGCATTTAAATGAAATATACAGCACACAGAAAAGTAATTTGATCAGGAAAATTTTTCATGTCCTTTCATGGGCAAAGAATACTGAGTGCCAATTGGTATTTCAAAGTTCAGGATGGCTGAGGAATACAGTGTATCGGTTGTAAGGGAAGATGAGTTGCAGCTCAAATGGTGATTGTGCCAGATAAACAGGCAGTAACTTGAAGGCTGCTTAGAAGTTTTTTTTTAAGTATTTATAGCTATACTTTATCATTAAGGGAAAGTCTGAATGGATATAGGTCCGTCGTTACATACTGTGCTCCATTACCTTCCTATGCATTGTAAAGGATGTAACAAGATTGACTGGCAGTAATGACTGCTCTGTTCATGGGAAGCATGTGAAACTTTGAAAGATGAATGACTGAAAAAAAGTAAAAGTGGTATGCTGCTATCTGTCCAGTTATTAGCAAATGCATGCAGAGTTGCTCCATTTAATTCACTTTTCTCTAAGGGGGAGTCACTTCCAAGAAGCAGCCCAACACCTTGATATAAACGCTTTTGGAACAGCTGCTCAGCCCTGGCAGAGCACAACGAGGCAGCCTCCCCTATTTACAAAGAACAGAGTCCTGCTAAACTCCAATTTGCTCTGTGGTAAGTGCTGACCTCAACACCCGCTGGGAGAAGGGAATTTGAAACTCAGAGTTACTCAGCACTGCATAGGATTAAAGGCTCCAGTTTCAGTCTGTTTAAATGCATGCTCAAACTTTTTTTGGTACCTTGAATTAGATTATCAAAATGGAATTAAATTTGAGAACGCCAGAATTTAACGTGAAATGAAACTCTTATTTTCTTGCCTGCCTCAATTATGACAAAAAGACCCCTGTGCTTTTCGTACTTTCATGGCAAGTGCCCAATGCAAAGAAAAAAGACTATAACAAAAATTAAGAGCTTTCCTTTGCTGGACTCCCTAGTAGCACTCTAACTTTGAACAGATTGGTATCCACAGCTCCCACTTCAAACCCTAAAAGAAATTGGCTTTGTCTGATAGTTTTATTATATGTTTTTAAACTACATGCAATGAGAGAAGTGGTGATTTAGTGGTTCTGCAGCGCTTTACTGACTCAAGTTCAGATTATAACAGACTGCTAACCCCTATTTCTCACCTGTAACTCCAACCTATAAATTATAAACATGCTGGCACAATCGTTATATTATTATTTTTTTATAGCTCTCAATTTACAACTCTGGCTGTCCTTGAGCTGGTTCTTTGTATTTGTTACAGTCTCCTGAGGGAGGATTCATTGACTAGTGACTCCACATTTTAGCTCAGAGAAAATTCAGTCTCATTGTGGTGTCTTCAATTTTTCACAAGACCTTACTGTTCCTCATCGATTATGTACTGAGGATTAATTATGCTGTCACTTAATGTATTTACATGCTTGGACAGTGTATGGGCTCACTTATTCTAGTATGGTCAGCATTTTTCCCTGGTATGGGGCATGTTTGTTTTATTAATTGCTGGAGGAGCAACATGTTGCCGTTAGAATGAATGGAAGTGATCGGTTAGCAAAGTTGTATTTATTCCCTCAATAAATCTATGGAGATAATTTTCTCTTGCTGCTTGGGGTATCTACATCTTTTGCCTTGAAGACATCAGAAAAATTGGTGTTTCATGAAAGAAGATTACTCTCTGGTAGGTTATTTTACACAGGTCAGTGCGCCGTCCAGAGAAATGTGGTATTATCTAGATCTGCTTTTTCAAATACATGACAAAAGAAGCGTGATCAAATATGGGAAACGTGTGATATGGATTCTTACTTTTAATAGTTGGAAATTTCTATCCATTCCTCTTGTAGAACTTTAAAGATAGAAAGATAGGTGGATGTTAAATATATAATTTGAAATGTTTCTCAAAAAAGTTCAGAAAGAGAAAGTAAGATTTAAAATAGCCAAGAGCCAGCATTTTGGTATAGAGACTACTGCTAGTTCAGAGCCTAACTATCCACTCCTCCAAGAAATCCACACAAGAGCTAAAAGAGAGGACATCCCGGGAGGTTTTCTCCATAAAATGTTGTGCCTTTGGAGGGGACGGCATCGTCATTGTAGTTTCCTCCACTTACTTCTCCAGAGGCTGTTTAGGATTAGCCCCAAAGTTGTTAGGGGAATGCTAGAAAGCCAGCGCCATTTACAGAAAAGATGTGTGCTGTACTGTCAAGGCAGTTCCCCAGCAGAACTTAGTATCGCCATATTCAGATGCATATACATATTACTATTTACACAGTGTACACTTTCTGTGAAAAATGGTTCCTGTCCATGATGTGAATGGTGGGGGAAGCACTGAGATGAAATGTCATTGCGATGTTGCCTGACATCGTGATATATCGCCACCTACAATTACACAGAGGCAACTGAGAGCCATATGGCCTCCGGGCAGTGATGTCGAGTCTGAACGTTCGTCCCTCTCAGTCCCTCCAGCAGGTCCCCCTTTTGGATCTCTGGACTTTTGAGATCCCAGGAAAAGGGAATTTTGCTACATGAAAAGTATGAACATGTAAGCAGATACTCCAGAAATGCGTTCTGAAGGTTGTCTTATTAACTTGGTAATAAATAAACATTGTGTAGAGGTTGAATTTAGAGGTCAGGAGGAGGCACAGCTTCGCTGCTATTGCCAAAAGCAGAAAATCCACCAGCAATGTTTTTTTACTGATTTGGGTATGTAGTAGTTCCTTCTTGGGTGCTGTGGCAGATGGTTTTCATGTGTATAAATCCATTGTAGCCATAAATCCCAGACAAACAGAATCCCTAATCCTCCTCCTTGGTTTACCTAGTAAAGGATGAAGTTATTAGTATGAGAGGAGAAAGGACTCCGAATTATCAACATAATCCTAAAAGCTTCTAGGTCTATGACATGCAGAAACAGAAAGGGTTTGAACATTATTCTTCCACTTTTTCTATACAGGACTAAGGCAGCATTTTTAGCTGACTGTATTGTTGATTTTTCTCAGTATGATGCTGCTTGTGTCAGATGCTGGTTGTGTTTGAATGTTACAGATGTAGTGTTTCACACAGCATCCCAGTCAGTCAATGAGAGAAAATATGCAGGACTCCATTAAACACATGAGAACCCAGGTTATTTTAAATCTGTTCAGCTTCTGAAAATAGTGCAGCTTCCACTGGGTGTGCTCAGAATGGCCTGGTGCTTCCTACATCCCTACACTTCTCTCGCTTTCATAGGAATTCGCTCTGAATGAGATACCTCTTCTCATCCAAAATGTCTTAAATACTTGAATCATTCTAAGACAGCCTTTTGCAATTAGAAATTAAATTTGATTAGCAATGGTTTATATCAACTGATTTCTCCCACCTGTGGACAAATACCTGGCTGGAGGCCTCGAACAGTGTGTCGGTGGTGGAATAAAGCATGAATCATGCTACGCTCACGCTTGCAGTGTTACCTCGGCTGTGGAGATCCAAGTACAAATATAGATCTCCAGGGACTTCTTACTCAACACCTTTGTGTCAGTGTCTGAACAGATCTCTCTCACATGCTTTCTGTGAACTGAATGAGTTTTTCTAGGATCTAAGATTGATGTCAAGGCATATAGTGCCAGGCCAGAGCATCAATTAATATTAATGTAAATTTGGTGTTCTTATTTTAAAGCACACATCTCTGTTAACAACTCAGTAGCTTTTGTATGAAGATGTCATATCTGGGACCCTCATATTGTGTTTGACACTGAACTTTCTGTGTGTGCAGGAGCTCCTCAGCTTTAGCAGAGTGGGTGGAGTTGAAGCAGCGCGGCTGTGAGCGGTGGCGCAGCACTCCGACCTTACCTCCCATTCTGCATGTTCTGTCTTCTGTAGTCATTGACTTCGTGTCTAGGCTGTAACATACTGTGATGCTACTGGCTGAACATCTCCTGCTTGCAAGTCTTATGCCAGCAGACAGATTTGAGGTCAGTGTTCAGAATCATTAAATTGCTGCCCTGATATCAAAGCAGAAGTTTCCTGTGCTGGTATTAGGATATGTGCTTTTTTGGCATCACAAAATGAAGAATTGTAGTATGCAGGGTTTATGTCAAGCCACAGACCTGTACGAGATCGCTGAGACTCTACCTTGTTGCGTGACTGCTGAGAGCCACTGGATTTCTGAGGTCTCTGGCCTAGCAATCTTTCATACTCATGTGGTATCGAGGTGCAAGCCTTTTTTTGTTGTCGTTTCCATATTAACTTCAGGTTGCTGGGATGATACTAAACCACCAGTTTCAGTAAGAGTTACTCCTCTGTCTCTCCCGTTGCTGTGTGTACATGAAGGCAGAAAACTGGCTCATCACCTCTGATAGGACGGGTTGGTGACAGTGTGATGCTATGCCAGTCTGTCTTCAGCACATCCTGCCTGGCTTACGTGAAAGCACAACTGTGTGTGAGGGTACAGCTCCAGCAAAAAATGAACTATGTGATGGTACTGGTCTTACATAATTTTCAGGATAGAGCTAATCTGTGATCACACTCATCGTTTAAAGGAGAAATTACTGCAAAGGAGGATCTTGTATGAACTGCAAGAAAAATTCTGTTTCTTTTTATTTCCAGTGACAGCATCGTCACTGAATATGGAAGAATTCTAGTATGTGCACAGAGCTCTGAGGTAACATTATCATCTTACTAAGAGCGATATAATCTAGTCAGAATAGTTCAGAACAGTGTGATACCTTAAGTATCACGTGTGACAGAGTGTTCAAGAAATAATGATTGATCTAAAAGAGGAAATGTTTATTCACTGGAGAGACCTGAAGAAGGAGGAGGCGCAATCACTGTGAGTAAAAGAGGGAAACGCAGGTACACTGGATGCCTTAGAAGTTTGGGAGAAAGGTGAGACTGGAAGAGGATATAGATCTTTGTGTAGGAAAAGCAAAGGAGAACCGCGGGAAGACAGCTGTAGCATTCTGAAAGCTTATTCCACACAGTAGGATTAGCTCCATGCAGTTCAGTGAAGAAGAGCCATGCATTGACTGCATGACAAAAGCAGTCTCTGGTTATTCACCGTCTCATGTTTTTTATTCGTTCTTTCTTTTCCTTTCTTTTTTTTTAAATTTTTTTAGTACTTTTCCCCCTTTAGTGGCTCACATTATTTTACTTATCTTGTGTGTCCTAAGGGATTTTTAAGGAGGATTGAGAGCTGCATTTGTGTCAGATGGAGACTGAATGCTAATTACCAGCCTGACAGGGTATAATAACAATACAAGAGCATCAGTGAAGGAAAAAAAATGAGCAGAATATACAATTATTTTATAAAAGAGTTTCTTTCCTTGAAGGAAAAATCTGCACATTTATCATCTGTGACAAAGGAGATGTTGAACTGTGTAAGTGAATTACCCATAGCTCTGCGTACATGTGTGTATGGAACAGGATGAACTTGAAATGACATTAAGCAATTTTGTTATTGCAAGAAAAGACTTGAAAAGGTACTGAACTGCAAAGCTGCATTTCCCTCTCTTTCAAAAGCCTAATTCAGGTTGATAAATGAAACATGATGTAAACCAGAAATACTATATAGACTTCTATGGAAATGTTTATTATACTGCACAAAGCTTTCATTTTTCTTTGTGCCACGTTCTAGATGGAAGCTTACAGTATGTTGAAAGAAAATGTAGAAGACCTGAGTTGTGTCAGTATTAATGATATGTTTAGATGCAGTTTATTTGTGTACAACAAAGGACATTCTAGCAATAATAAGGGATGGCTCCCAGCAACAAAACCCTCTTACTCTAAAATAAGTATATTATTTAAAGTTCTTCTCTCAACTAACTTGATAATATGTACTGCTATCTGGTTTTCAGCCTGATTTTCAGTTTTCACTTAAGTAGTGTCAGAAAATTAAACCATATGACATTGCACAGATTAAATTCTGGATTTCCTCAGTTAACTTTTTCATGTGCAAGGGAAGGCTTCTTACCTTTGTACCCCTTGTATATTTGATCAGAAATAGTCCTTCACAAAACTTTTAGCTCAATCATGTGTTATCAAATGACAGCTGAATCTGGGCCTTTCGCATGTGACATTCTTCAGCTTGCAAAAGAAGATAATAGAGTATGTTTGATGTCTAAATTGAATGGCAGGAACTAGAGCACAGAAATACCTGGTACAGGCTATGGGAAGCAGCAAAGGGTTAGGCTCTGTGGTGCATGAGAAAAGAATAACTTTCCTCAGGAGGCTTCCAATGGGGAACCTGACCTACAGTGCATTTCTGTCACCTTTCCTCTTATTGATGTTCTCAGGCCATAGATAACAGTAGAATCATGACTGTAGGAGTAAATACTGATTTGTAATCAAAGTAGGTGAAGCAGCCAAAAAGGAGTCTAATTTTAGAAAAAATCTGGACCATAGAGAAAAGAATTGCAGAAGAAGCTGTAGCCAGGCAGTCTAACTATCAGTCCTGTGAACAAACCGTTTTAAAACACAGTGGAAGAGTTGTAGGCAACCACGTACAGGTAGTGACCGGTGGAATTTCTGTAGATCAAAGGAGGACTGTGTGTACGCTGCAGACTCAAGTACGTTGGTAACATCTGCATATTACGTATAGATAGAAATATATAAAATAGCGTATATGCATTCCCTTGAGTTCCTGTGTTATTTTCTGTTCTTCCACAAGAAGGACATCATCAGAAGTTTCCTGTATTCCTTGGAGGAATTTAGGCAGCTTGCAGACCTTAACCTTTAACCAGAGCCTTGATCATTATAGGAATAGGAAAATGCTGTTACCATCAGTTCACCACAAAGCAGTGTCCATGCAAAATATTTTGATTCTGACTGTAAGGAGCACCCTATTGCATAGAACATGGGGGGCAGTTGTAATGTACTTGGCATTACACGGCTTTCATTTGGCCAATGGTTAGTTTTCCTCTTCTCATATAGGTGTTTATAAGTAAAATTTCTACGTGTGTTACTAAACCAGTGAGAATTTTAACTGAGTTAAAGAATAACAGCCATGAAAGACCGGTCTTTGGACTACAGCAGAAGTACATGCAGACAAAGCTGTCATGATACTAAATTACTGTATTCTTATTGCCATATTGAAGGAACATTTTATGATACCACTAGAAAGGCCAGTTGAGAAAAGCCACACAATTTGGTATGGGTCAGTAGTCATCATTAACTATTTGAATACCGAGTCAAATATTTTAATAATGTAGTCTATTTTTTAGTGTACGTTTCCTTGCAGTTTGTCATCAGGGAAAATAGAAGGTATGTTATTTGTCTTCCTACATTTCATTCCACAGTTGAAGTTTGACAGTAACAGTACTTGCACAATTTAAATGCTAAAAATGTAAATAATATATGTGCTTCCTACAGCTGTGGCAGATGTGTGACAAGTTGGCAAACCGTGAATGAAATACTTCAAATATTTTTGCCTAGAAAGGACAGGCATTACATAGGTTACATACCCAGTTGTAGAGACAACTGGTGAAATCTTGACTCTGTAAGGTGATGGAAAAACTCTCATTGGCTGCACTGAATGCATTCTTTTACCCAATTATTTTAGAAATACACATAACCAGATTCCTTCTTTATCATGGGACAAACGAATCTGTGCATTGTAGCATCAAGCCTTAGTGGTTAAATCCATCTTACACCATAACCCTTCCCTCTTCTGTTTTTTCTTAAAAAATCATCCTTTCTCAACTGTAACTTCAGCTCATTGCTATCTTCCTCTTTCTAGAGGAAACTAAGAACTATTTTTAACATTGCTCTTTCGACAAATAGATAGCTCTTCAATTAGATGTGCTCATATAATTAGAAAGCCGTTTTGCTTTAGGTTTATTAGGAAATCTTATGTGTTCTACAAAATTGTGTATTTCGTGCAGGTTGTGACATGAGCTATATATGAGTATAGCAATTTGCAGGGATCGCTGTGTGGACCAAAATAGAGCAAAGTGCTAAGAACTCCATGCCCATACAAAGTTATTAGCAGCTAAATGTGATGAAATACTCATGCCGTGAGCCAGACTGTATGTTAGTAGCAAATGCAAACCATTCCGACAATAGCAGCAAAGACGGAATTGTGCCTTGATTCATATGGTTACTCTCTGGTAGTTAAGAAGTTAGAAGCATGATACAAGATGAACTAAATGGAGAGTTAATCTGATCGGTACTCAAACCCCCAAACCTGTATCAGTTTGAAATATATGTCATTTTTCAAAGTTGCTGTCACTAGATCCTTGAAAAACAGTAATTCCTTTATGCATCCCATCCCAGCAACACGTTACAGCACTGTAGGCTGTTTCTCTAGTATTAGGCAATGATTCCATTGAAATGAGCATTCATTTCAGAAATTAAAAAGTGGATTGTAAATTCCGGCAGAATCCTTCAATGTAAAAAGTAGGCATCAAAATATTGCCCTGACAAGCCAAATGGCTGAGCCTAGGCAAGGGCAGCCAGTTCTCTGTGTGAGCTTCCCAATGGAAATGCCACTTTTTTCAGTTTTAGGTTCTCACATGCAACTTGGAGAATCTAAGCTATCAAAATAGGTGCGTTATCTCAAACATATAAAGTTGACAATTGGCCATACCTTTTACAAGCGAATGTTTGGGCTTCAGCTTTCAAATTACTCCATTATTTTTCTATTAAAGATGACCTTGTGGATTTCGTGCCAAATGCCTGTTAGTAAGAAGCTCTTGCACAAAGATGCTTGCTCTTGATGGGAAAAAAATCATTTAACAGTGTCCTCTGTTTGAAGATGTGATCATCAGCAAGCACATAACTGATTATGGTCGACATTGGGAGGGTCCGTAAAGTTTGGGATTGGCTCTTGCTGAAAAGGAGAGCTGTACCACATTCAGTGTTCCCCACTAACTGGAAGTGATGGTTGGTGTAACATCTACTCAGTGCTGGAGTGCAGCACACCAGCTGCATTTGTTGCAAAGCCACACTGAGCAACTCAGGAGAAAGTTACTCTCTTCGTCTTCTTATCCCCAACATTTCTGGAGTTCCAAAGCAAAATGGGTGTGGGTGTGTGTGTGTGTGGAGGTTGTCTTCTGGAAGGCTTGCGTTTGATGTTTTTTCTCGTTTGGCATCATTTTATCTGATGGTTTTGTAGATGAAGGGAAGAAAGCCACCAAAAGTACAAATAATAGTATTAGCAATAGAATTAGTAATAAAACCAAAAACCATTTTCTAGTATTCAAGATTTAATTTTTAGTATAGCAAATCTAAAAAGTCTTCCATAAGTAAAAGACAAAATATTCTTTCATCCTCAGCAAATTTAACTATCTCATACTTTTTTTGCTATATTACATTTCATATGCACGTAAGTAAAATTTAAAGAAAATTACTTGGTTTACAAAGTCATGCAGTATAAGTTAGAAAATGTCATAATGGAATTTGCTCATGCAAGTTAAGTTCATCTGTCCTGTAATTGCATAACAAATAGGACTATAATGTATTATTAATAAATCAAAATTACCTAACGGCGTCCTGTTTTCCACATGACACTGCCTTTTTCCATGCAGTCTTATACTGTGCTTGACATCACAGAGCATCACTAAAGTAATAATTAAATGCAGCATTGTAGATATTAAATTAAAGCAATTTCATCTTTGGTGTCTGAAATAAGATCTCTAAATTCAATCTTGAGATAATATTTTGCAAAACATGCGATGTACCCACCCTGAAGTGTGGAACGGGTCTCACTCACTTCGCGGCTGTGCAAGTGTGCCTCAGACAAGGTTTTGGACTTGAAGAGTTTTACCCTAGTTAAATGTTAGAATTACTCTTTAATTCCTTATTTTAAAAGCAGTGGCACTTAACAGCATCCCAGATTTCATGTCCCCATCGTATGGTGTCTGACAAAGAACATAATGGCACACATCCTTGTGTGGCAGAGCCTATGCGGTACGGCAGTGGAATTGCTGGGGTTGAGAGTGCGGCAATGGTTGTGCGTGTGTGTAGTTTGGCTCATTCTTAAATAATCTGTCTACTCCATGTGGATGAGAGATCCTGTGACATATTTTGTAAGGGTAGTGGTTTGCTGTGCTCCATATTGGCTGGCATGTTCACAAACTCCTCAGGGCGCTGTTACAGTCTAATATTGTTAAAAGCTTCAAAACCTCTCAAGCAGAACTCTCACTGGAGCCACAGGGAGTTCTTCATGCCCAGCACTTGCAGGATCATGCCCATGAATGTAGAGCAGTTTAGGACTCCCTGGAAGAAATCATAACCCTCACAAGAGAAATGCCTTTCCCATTACTGCAATGTTCCAAAAACCTACGTATGGTTACAGTTTACAAAATATTTCAGGGGAAATATAAATGGAAAACTATCTTTCCTTCCTTTTGTTGCAATTAGCCATACAATTAATAAGCAAAATCTTTTCTGATCCTAGGCAGATCCTGTTAGCCTGGGCAAGAGCAGGCAAACTGCCTAAGCTAATGATGCAATGCTGAAGGAGATGACTGAGGTGCAGGCTGGTTGTGCTTTCTTAGCACGAGGGAGGCGACTCGTCATTCTCCTCCCTTCCTGGAAGAACAGCAGGTACTTCGCAGCCTGAAACTCCCCAGTCCAGATGCTGGTTAGTGACCAGCAAATAACAGCACACCTAAGGCAGGCAAAGATAATCTTGTAAAACTCTTTATCCCTTTCTTGATCCTCAGCTGTCTGAGTGCTGAGCGTACCCCTTAGCAGAGCACCCTAGGCAAAGGTCTGTGGGCACTGCAGAAACTAATAAAAGAAGTAGGGCCACCCTGAGTGAGCACGCTTACTGTGTGTGATACCCACATACTCCTCTTGCATTAGCAAATAGCCTGTCGCAATAGTTGAGGCAAGCCAGTTTGCCTTCTGGTACGGCACAGCCTCGCCTGTAGAATGTTTTGATAATATTTACCTTCTCCACAAGGGTGTTGTGAGAGTTAATCATGCTTTTAAGAAGCACTTTGAGAGTTTGAGATTACTGCTAGCAGTATCTTTAATCCACAAAATAATATAGCAGTGGAAGCTCATTTGGTATTTTTTCCTCATTTGTATTTGATTGCCATTTCTGTTTTTCAACTGATAAATGACTTCCAAACTTACTAACATAAATCCCTGCAAATGTGTACCATTTATGGTCTTAAATACATGTGAAGCTTTGTCATCCCAATGATAAATACTGCACTTGAAAAGGGAGCCTCCCAATCACATTTGACCTGTTATATAGATAAAGTCAATAGTGTCTGCAATTACTCTGCAATCCAACAATTCAAATCAATCTGTTTTTAAAGACAAATCATGCATAAACTCAAGCTAAGTAGTGGTCTCCTATGATTCTGATTCATGCTGTGCTGACAAACCCTCATAAAAGCAGATAAGCTGTATCAAGAACTAATTAAGAGCAGAGTGTTTTATGCCTCCTTTGCATGAAATTAAATAACGGCATTCTGGGAAGAACTAAAGCAACAAAATCCAGCGTAGTTTTTCTTACTCATACATAGGACTTTAAAACATGTTTCAGATTTTTCTGAAGCTTCAATTACTGTATGTATCTCTGGGATGTGAATGCCAAAAATGAGCCATAGGCAGCAGGAAAAGTTTTCTTATTTCACCAAGTATTTTGGTCTTGTTAAGTCAGTGTGGGACTATTTAGAAAAATAAGCCTAAATTATTCCTTATGGAAGTAAGACTAAAGGTCTTGGCTTCCCTTAGTAACATGCTTATTTTACTCTCTTGATTTTTCAGTAGAGACATCTTGTTCATTCTTTGGGGAAGAATATAGCACCAGATCGATTTATCAAGTAACCTTGGGCTTTGCAAACCAACAAAAAGCGATTGGAAAATAACTTTGTATTAACTTGCTGCTTGATACCTCTACTGATTTAGACTTTGTCCCAAGTATATATGGCCCTAGCACTCGTCCATGTTGTTTGTTGGTAAAGTACTTTAGAAACACAGTATGATACTTGGAAGGAAAATTTGCATAGTGCCAGCAGTTACACTGATTTGAACAAGTTGAACGTGTCCCAGTATTTGAGCGCTTTCTCCTACACACTTGATTAACAACAGAAGTAGTACCTTCCATATATATATTCCTAGGAATATTACCATGTTCACTGAAAGTAAGTTGTCAGAAAATGTTGGAAGAGTGTACGAAAGTCTGTGTTTAAAATTAGCTTTGATCAGAATTAAACCTCCATCTAATTAACATAGTGATCTACATTGCATGATAATGCATTTTAATCTTTTGTGAAGTCAAGCTAAAATAATAACAGTGGGTTTACCATTTCTGGAACTCAATCTGAAAATCACAAAACACTTTCCAAACCTTAGGCTTAACAATACCCTCAAGTATTAACGTTGTGCCTATTTACAGAAATGAAAGAAAAGGCAACTGAACTGAGTATTGCTTGGGTGGCTTTGTATTCAGAGTAAGGTTTCAAGAAAGCAGCTAATTACCTTCCACGTAGACAGAAATATTTTTGTTTATTTTTTCCCTGGTTTATATTGTAATATGCTTTTTTTCTAAATACGCTTTACTTTTCATGCTGATCTTTTAAAAATATTTTCCAATGTATTTACACTTGAAATAACTATTTGTCATCTGTCATGGAAAATAGTTTTCTACAAAGGAATACTGCTGTCCTCTTCCTACTTTTACGCCTTCTGTCTCTTTTTGACATTTATCTAAAACGACTCCAGTGTGTCCTACAGATTTAAGTCTGACAGTACGCGGGGAAGCCAGTGGTCTCAGAGTAGTTTGGCTGCACTCCCAGTGGAGAAGTGGGAAGTGGTAGCAGTTCTGAAACAGCACATTTTAACTGCAGACACCCGTAACCTCAGCCCGCTGAGAACAAGAGAACAGGGGAGCTACCTTGAAAAGGATAATTCTGTAGGAAATTCTTTGTTGAAAAGGGTTAGTTGTCAACTACTAGATTTCAGTGAGATTCATTAGACTAGAAAGTCAAAGCATCTGAATCACTCCAGCCTAAGGAACATTTGTGGAAGACGTATTGCCAGTGGATCCAATTCTTAATCTTCATTCAGATTAAGTAGTTTCTTTGTAAATTTTCATTCATTAATGTTTGAATCTCTGCTTTTTATAGAAACGTTGTCAAACGTCAAAGTATTGTATTCTCACCAGAGATTCCGTAAAACTGTCCATTCCATAAAACTGTCTAAGGACAGTATTTTCTAAATATTTTTTTCAAATTGTTTTAATAATCTGTTTTGAGCCATTCGTGTGAAGATGGGTATCTCTTTTGCCATTAATAAAGTTTCCATGAACACGCAGCCCTTTTCTTGAATGTTCCTTAAAGCTTTGATGCACTTTTTTCAGATTGGCATCTGAAATTCAAATACGTATCTGTGCACAACTTAAAAATGATTAGTCATATAATTTGATTGGTGTTTTTCTTGTTCCCTGACTGGTATGAATGTTCACAGAAGGCTATATTTAAATGATCTCATCCTGAGATTAAAATGTATTTTCCCTGAACATCTGTGCCTGTAAACTGAATGCTCACGAGAAGTGACTATAAATGGGCTGTTCAGATGTGCAATTCAAATGTGGCTAAGTCTAATTCAATTGAAGATTTAAACCAGCATTTTTTTTTTTTTTTTTGGTCTTTTGGCTGTATTTATTCAGTTTCAGTAGATCCTGGTAATAACTAGTAAACCTAACTGCCCATTCTGAAGCCTCATGTGTTTCTAGTGCATCTATGTAAAGCCAGTGGGAACGTTCCATGGCAGCTGGAGAGAGGCAGTAGTAACGCAGTCCTATAGGCAGAGCTAGACACTGCTAACAAAAAACAGCTGAAGGAACAGGTGATGATTTCATCTTTAATTATCTGCACAAAAGATTGTGCATTACCTGTGACTGGGTCAATATATCATTTGTTAAATATATGGCTCCTGCAGAATGTGAATATGTGGCATGGTGATGTTCTATACATTTCTGTACAGGTATAGGGTATAATCCAGGGATCGTCTTCCATTGTAGAGGGAAAAATGCTGATTGCCTTTTTTGGCAAAGTCAGAGGAGTTGCCAATCTTTTGAAATGCAAAATGACTGACTGTCGTTGCTCAAAGACTGATTTCAGTTAGGTATACAAATGGAAATGCGTAGAATTTTTTCCTATAAACGTCAATAACACAAAGCTGTTCAGGTGGAAACCACCTTTCCTAAAATATTTTTGCTGCATAAGCAGATCTCTAGTCTTGCTACAGTTGCTTTGCAATCTTTACAGAGGCAATCACCAAATAAAATTGTAACGTGCTGATATGAAAAAAGAAAAATTTGGTTCCAAGTTCAAATTCCTGTCTCACAAATAATTTAGTAGTAGTAGAAATGTATTGGAGAATTTTCCACAATACTTTTGTGATTTTTTTTTCAAAATTAAGTGCTTCATTTCAGCCATCTGGTTTAATGGCTGGGTCATTTGGGAAGTACAGTTCGACGACCGTGGTGTTAGGAGCAGTGTTACTGCTCCCACGCAAATGATCTACCTTGTTATCTTGCAGGTGCACATATGGAAATTAGTGGTGCCATTTTTCATGCTAGGTATTTATTACCTTTTTATTATGTATTCCACAACCCATACAATCTTTCACACACACACACAAAATCCTTTTAACATCAGTAGTCTGCTGTGAAAAAGCACAGCACATTTGGTTTAATCAGTGGTATGAGGTCTGATTTTCAGTATAGTTCCATCCTTTTCTAAAAATTTAGGGCACAATAGTGTGCCTTCTATTGAACAAGGAAAACCTGAGGCTTCCTGAATCACTGCTAGGGAAAATGACAGCACAGTTTCAGTTTTCCAGCAAATGTAAAAACAGTTTGGAATTGTAAAAATGTCTCATAAGATCTTACACTTTTTATTGATATGCAGGATATGGCCATAACACAAACTTACAGGCTATAATAATAGATGCTAAACAGTCTTTATTTGTGTTTGTTTATTTTAACCTGCTCATAAAGTTTTGTCTTTTGTTATCTTTCGTGGCTAGGTGCCTGGGTCAGCTGTTATTAAATACAACTGGACATTTTAATACTGGTATGCTTTCATGTTTCCAAAAGTGCCATTTAAAAGGCCTTCTGCAAGATGATTTACCTGGTCTACAGTAGTTGTGTTTAAGTTTAGAATTCAGGTTCATGCAAATTCATTGAATAGTTTCAGATTTTCCAACTTCTGTTTAATGTTTTGATCCCTTGAGAAGCTCATTTTCTTGGATTAGAGCATTTCCTAAAATCCCTCAAACATCCTTTAACTTACCATCTTTTTGGTGACAGCTTTACTGTTAACATTCAGCACTGGAAGATTAAGTCATTTATAAAGGCATCATTTTTTTTTCTTTATGCATTTCAAAGGTGTTCTACTCTGTTGATCAAAGCTGTTTTACAAGGGTGTCTGAACGCATTGACCAACTGTCTTTTTAATAGGATCCAGCACGTTGAGCAGAGTTTAACCAGCTGCAGAGTACTCCTCCTATTGCCAAGGGCATTGATAGGAAGGTTTGTCTCCAGCCAGATGCGCAGCTCAATGGGATCACTCTTGTAATGATAAGATAGTATGCATAATTTACTTTTTAAAGTGCATAAATATGACTGAAAATGTTCCCTTGTCTGTTGGATAAAATAGTTAGTGCATTCTAGCTTTGTTAGACAGGTGTACATTTTAAACACCAGCAAGTTGTAAAAGTCACGGGTGTTTCACAAGACAGAAAAGAACTAGCGTGTTTCAGTTCCATCTCTAAAGATCATTTTTTTTCTCCTTTTTTTTTTTTTCTTTCATCTGAATTTTTCTTTCATTTCGGATAGGCTTTGTTTTCAGAATCTTCCCAAATGTGCATAGTCTGGAAATATTCACCAATATCATATAAATCTCCAGACAACTAGGTTAAAGAAAACTACCTTGGTGGTAAAACCAGTCCAAGGGTTTGAAGGTAATAGTTTTCGGCTCAGTAGGTATTGCATATGGCACATATTTCAGATGGTTATGCATATTTATTATATGTTGGACTACTAAATACTGTCTGCCACTACCTATAGCAGTGATACATTTGATAAGGAAAGTTATAAGCTACAAAGTGTATGTACATATTGGTAGTTGTTACAGGATGAGAAAGGGGACATTGATCCTCAAAAATAACAAATACCCTTTATATGGTTAGATACAAGTGATATAAAAAGTAAGTCTCTTCCCAGCTCTGCGTTGGCTTTCAGATTCTTCTTAATTCCCCTTGACACCATCTCTAACTCACTTTAGCCATTAGTGCTTTAATAGTTGAAGCGTGTGTATATGAAGGGTGTTTTCACGTACGTGCGACAACGCGTACGTGAGTGAATGTAAATTTTAATAAATGTGGATGTATTTCCGTGTGTTTTTACACATGTAAAAATACATTCCTACTGCTTGCATTGTTCTCAAAATCCAAATGCCAAGCACCGAGCTTTGAGCACAGATGCTGTTTTCAGTAAGATAGTACTTGTCTATTCTTTGAATGTCATGGCAGATGTTTTACCTCGAGGTTAATATCTGACTTGCTTTAAATTCATGTGGGAAATCTGAAAGTTCCATTTCCTATCTCAAAAATCAATAGAAACTTAATCAGAGCTGCTAAAAACAAGTCCCAGTTCTTTTGTAACAGAGAAAGTAAACAAGATACAAAATTAAAAGTGACAGAATATTTTACATGAAGGACATGAAGTGCACCACCAACTAAGCTTCGGCTCTACAAGGCTTGTGTCTTTCAAGTTGAGGGTTGACTAAAGAAAGCTCCATCTGTTTTTTTCCTATACCAAGGCACTACAGCGCATTTAAGGTACGTTACAATTTTTAGCATCATGTAAGCACGTTTTTTTTACAGACATTAGCTTTACATTGAACAGCTTGTATGGCCACCTGAAAGATTTTCTTTGTCAGAATCTGGGTGTTTAATACAGACTCTTCACACATGGTTGTTATTCACATGCATGTGAATCCAGATCCTGAATGCTTTATTTGGTCCTCCTGCACCAACAGATTTTGTGCTTGGGCTTCATATAGCGAAAGTCCTGTCTTTCATTCTAGCCTAAACTGATTTATTCTCTGTTGTTGCTTCTGTTTTCTTCTATCTGTACACTGTCGTGCTGGAAGATAGTGGTGTTTGATGTTGTTTGCCCCAAGTCTGGGAGGATGTCAGGGGCCTATAATTTAATCTCAAAGGCAAAGGGAAATTGAGACCCCTGTGTTCAGTTTTTATTATCTGCCCAAGTTGGCTGATCATAGGACATCCTGGTCACTACATTCTGCAGCTGGATTCAGTCTGGAAACAAGGACTATTCTGTCAAGTAAGATTGTGCGGGTAAATAATCAAAGTAGAGAAAATAGTGTAAACTATTGAAGAAACAAAAAGAAAAAAAAATAAAAATATGCCCATGGGCATCTTGTTGACACCATCCTTTGTCCTTGTTTTTAGACCTTCAAGAGTGCAGGTACGTTTTGAGAGGGACTGTAGCGGTTTCTGAAGTGACCAAACAATTGTAAAACTGCCTACTGGGATTTGTGGGCAGTTGAGCCTACAAATTTTTAATACATGTTTATTAATCTACATGGTCTTTAATACTGAAATGTAGTATAGCAGTTGGCAGCCAACAGAGAGAAAATAAGGCTGGGCAGGGCATGGCTAAACAGCAAGTAGGAAGAAAATCATGAGAAAGATGCATACTGCAGATAGCTACAAAATGCATATAGCGATAAGGTCTAGAATACTCATAGGGCTATCTGTTTTTTATCACATTTCCTCAGTTCAGCAGACAAATCTGTTTTCAGCTTGTGGACTCTGCAAACAAAACAAAACAAAAAGGAAGGGGGGGAGAAGCATGAGAACTACGTCAGGCTTTCTGTATTTGATTCACTGATTCATTAGTCATTACTAATGACTTGATAAGTTGTTTCAAGAGCTGCACTTGTTTCTTGATTTTTAGAAAATGTTTCATAGTCTTGGTAAAAATGAGGTCCTTAAAATCATTGTGACTTTGAATGTCCAGTTCAGGCACAGAAAGCTAGTCTGGTTTAGTTTGAAAAAGATGACCACAAACCTCCTATTCCTAACTAGTAAATGTGTACATTCGTCACTGAGAGATTTCCTTACTTTGCTCTTATGGACTTTGGGTATGCCAGATGGGAGTAAGGATCTGTGTTTGAACAGTTTACCAGTAGAACTGTCATCGTGTAAATCTACCCTTAACCAGTTCTGAGTGGGATCACTAATCCAGACTTCATGGCAATCGTTTGAAATCACTGCGACTGTATAAATCATATATTATCTTTGTTCTGCTGATGTAATGTCTTTGTGGAGACTGTATCCACATGGTGGCAGATAGCAGTAGCAGTACTGTTCTGATCACAGTGCTTTGTTCTGCTGCGGGCGTCGCAAGAGGAAGATTTTTTATTTCTCCACTTTGACCTTCTGAAATTCCTCTTTTCCTTCTAGCTTGATTTTTGAAGAACAATATAGCACCTAAGATGAGCCTGTACTAAATCTCATATTGCTGCCACATCTGGGAAAGACATCTTAGTTTTC
The DNA here is from genome assembly GCA_020745775.1 of Theristicus caerulescens. NCBI lineage: Eukaryota > Metazoa > Chordata > Aves > Pelecaniformes > Threskiornithidae > Theristicus > Theristicus caerulescens. The sequence continues at coordinate 20,125,907 of CM036568.1, read as the reverse complement.
CTTGGCCAGTGGAAGCAAGGAAAAGGGCAAGCCTATCACAGACATCCCACAGGAGAGAGAGGAAAAAAGGCTTCTGTGGGCATTGGAAAGGTGATGTGCAAGCTGGGGCTAACAGGCAGGAGCCTGTAACAGTAGAGGAGTAGGATTGTGGCTGCCTTCTGAAAAGCAATGTGACAAGCGGAGCATAGATTTGCTTTCTCTGTCTGCATCTGAAAGAAACCATGTGCTCAATCGATAATTTAGGGCAGAGGTAAAAGAAAGCCCAGCTAGAGGAAGGAACGCCGGACGTTCATGCTAACATGAAGCAAAAGTATGTTTCTGACAATGTAGGTTTTTAGCCTGCTCCACAGAGGCACTAACTTTTTAAGAACAAGCTAAAGCAGGTGCAGGCAAGAAGAAAATGTCACAGGAGAGAGTGGTATTCAGATAGGTGTATCAGTGAACCCTTCTTCCTTTCTGTTTGCTTCGTGAAACTTTTCTCCAGGTAACACCTGGAGGTGTATACAGGTCTCCACCCTGTCTACATTTCTGAGTTTGTTTTCACTTGGGACTAGCTTTACTCTGGTCCCACATATTGAAAGCCCAGTTGCAGCTGGAGTGTATCTTCCAGTTCATGCTCTGAGGTAGCGCTGGGGCACAACCAGAGCTCAGTCAGTGGGGAGAACGGGAAGACTGGCTTAAAAAGTCCACTTCTAACCCAAACTAAAGTGCTAGTGTTAATGCTCCCATAGCAGATGGAGACTATTTCAAACCGGTCTCCTGAAATAGATTCATATATGAAGGCTGGGGGAGAAGAGCAAGGCATGGAGAGAAGAAACGGAGCACTTCATACGGGAGACTGGTGACCCAGCTGAGTTCCAGTAGCCAACTTCAGGATCACTGCCACTGTTCCAGTGAGGGACATGTAGCTGGATACAAGACCATAAAGATTTACGTGTTTGAGTACATGCTTTCAGCCATTTGTATGATTAAAACAAAAGTTTGACTTAATTTCTGTCAGATAAAAAATTCTAAAGGAACCAGCCAAGAAAGAGCTTAGTTTGTCAAGTGGATTTTGTTTTAAAAATAGAAACATTGTCGTTGCTATCTTTCTTCTTAAAAACTTCAGAAATTTTAATGAGTATACGAATTAGTAGAGTGAAAAAAGCTGTTAACATTCTTGTCTCATGACTTAATTTAAAAAGTTCTTTTGCTTTCTTTAAAGTTAAATTTAAGAAAACAGAGCATTAATATGTTAATTAATAAGAAATTCAATAGAGATCTAGAAAGTAAGTAGTTAGACTACTTTTTTCTTTAGTAACTCTGTGAAGCTCATTAAATGTTTCTTGGAACACATACGCATAGGAAAGAAGTACAGAGAAATCTTCTTAAGATGAGCTTGTGAAGAAACCTCCTGTCTTAAGAGACATTGGTATTCTCAAATGTATTGAGTCTGCTCTTCTTAGAAAATCACATTAATTGAACAAGTGATTTTGTTTGGTCCTTTGAGCTAATACTTGAGGCAGTTCTCTTTGGGTCCTAGAGCTGAGTGAAATATTGACTTTTAGATCAGTGGCTGAACTAAAAAATGCTTTTAAATAAGCACGTATTAGTCCAGGACTTTTTATTTGCTTTTTAATTTTTTTTTTCCTGCATCAAAATAAGATACTTGAAAGGGGGCTTGAAATTGCTCATATGGAGATAATTTTATTGATTAAATAAAACTTTCATTTTCTTCTCTTCAGTTCTTTAAATTAAATAAATTTAGTCTTGTAAAAAGTTTCAGAGCCAAGCTTTGAAACATTATTCATTTTGAAATATATCTCCAAATGCACCGCTTTCTTTTCCTGTTCCCTCTCTGGAAGGGAAGTGTTTCTGGATTTCAGCACAGACTTAAACGTCTGAATCAAGATGAGGCTCTATTTGTTTGTGTGACAAACTCTTGACCAAAAAATCGGCCTGGTTGATTCTGCTCCAAAGAAGAGCCGTGTTCCTGTTCAGAGTGTCCAGATTTGATGTCTTCTTGCTTTCCCTGTGACTCCTATAAATACATCAGTCAGCTGTAGGGCATAATATGGCTTTGATACCGTAATGATGGTGTCATTTTTGTACATCTCTTCTCTGCCTTTATAATTTTCTGTGATCAAATCTGACTGTGCACATTCGGTCTCTCAAAAGAATTGTTCTTCCTGCATCCCATCTCAGTGCGTAGCAACACCTGGATTCAGGTGGGGTCTTCATCCTGTCTGATAACCATTCGGGCTAACATTTTAGTCTATACCAGATGCTGAAACCAGTCCATTATCCCAGCCGTAGTCAGAACTTGGGTTGCTATGCTATTTCCAACCCATCTCCATGCCGCACGAGCAGGAGCGGCCATTCTGTTACTAGCTCTGTTGCCCACGGTATTAGCTGCAAAATCCTGTCTTCTGAAAACACACTTTTGTTGCAAAAGTAAGTGCAAGGCCAGCCCTTGACACCAATCACGACAGTGGAGGCTTTTAGAGAGGGCTCATGCATTGTTCAGACCTCTTTTGCTAGCAATTACTGGTAACGTGAATTATTTCACTGTGGTTATGAATGTATAACTTTTGGAAGACTGATGTTAAAAGCTCCTTTAGGTCATTGCAGTCACTTTGGGCACATTGAACTCACCGTTACGTAAGTACACACAAAAGCAGAGCCGGCTCCCTGCAGCGCTCTGTCGTCCTTGTCTGCCATCTGTGAAGTATGTGAAAGGTTTGCAGGTTTGCCTGTTTCATGAAGACAGGCTGAGCAAGCTGTCCTCTTCCGAGCGCCTGAAATTACCACGTGCTAAATGGGAAAATATATTAGAAGCATTAACGCTGTGTTAGCTGCCTCCCCTCTATCCACTCAGAACCTAGATGGGGTTTCCTGTATTAATGTATCCCTCGCAGGTATTTATCAACACTAGAAAATGCTTAAATGAAATGTTTCAGTGCGGGCTGACAAGGTTTCAGTTTATCAAAAGCACAAGAAGATAGGCTGCACTTCAGCGTTTACCCTAACCTACTATTCTGATATAAACCCCTCTCTCTTAGCGGGATGAATAGGGCCGAGGACAAGTTTGAATCTTCTTTGGCTCACTACTGGTAGCTGAGACAAATGGAATGATTTGGGGGTAACCTGTCTGCTACTGCATGGGAGTCCCAAGTTAGACTGTGCAGAGAACACAAGAAAAAGAGGTAAAAATGGGGATTCAGGATGAAAATAAACCTGTCCTTCACCCCCAGTGGATGACATGCCGGTCAAATACTGGGATCGGGGTCAGTGGTTTGAAATGATTCTTTCAGCAGACAGGAGAAAATAGCAGAAAAGAGAGTGATGTTTCTGAATTGTCTTCTGTCATTCCCTGCCACATCCCCTTAAATAACTTTTTATTTTTAAGGAAGAATTTTTTTAAAAAGTATAAATAAAATAATACTTAAATGTATTAAATAATAATTCTTGTCATTTCATTTTAACTTGAAGAAAGTCCCTCTTAAATTTTCTGCATTTTTTTTTTGTCCAAAGAAAAAAGGTTGGTTGGGTGTTTTGGAACCTTACTCTTAGTGGTTTGAATTCACTTCCTCATGAAGGGGCTGTATTAGCTTTAATAAGCTTTTTGGTTATTTGCCCAGTTTGTGTTCTTACACGCCGGTATTGTTTCCTATTGCTGGTGTACGCTGATCCTCTCTGTTGTAATTCTAATTATCTTTTCATTGAGTTTGTACCTTTCTCTCCTACACCTTTATTGTACAGTGCAGTTTCTGTTCCCTTGTTATTATCATAATAGTAGTCAAGTTTATTTAAGATTGAATTTTTCCTGCTGGGCTGTAGGGGATCAGAACTGTGCAGAGTAATTCTGATGAGATCCCGTGAGTGCCTTGGTCTATCCCTACTGGAAATACCTTTTAAAATCAAATTTCTTGTCACAGCCACGTTGATCACAGTTACCTTGTGATTAGCTAAGACACCTATATCTTATGTTGCTAACCTCTTTAATGAAAACTCTACATGGATAGAATATTCTTTAAATGAATATTTAGAAAATGTCTATTACTGTTGTCAGTTCTGTCACACTGAAGCAGAGATCGTATTGTCTACATAAGATTGTCTGTTAGTGCAATTTGCTTAAAATATTTGGTATTCATCTTTGTTCGTTTCCCGTTTCGAACGTTTGCAAGTCTGTCAAGTACCATGTCACAGCCAGTCAAACTTTCTTGACTTTCAGCATGAACAATTTCTGTAGTCATGTACAATTCACACAAACTTCTCATTATTGAGAGCATAATTAGCCATCTCGATTGCATGGGACACTGCATGACACACAAAAGATTAACAAATGGTGAATGATGAATAGTTGGAGCAAAACTTGAAAGTAGTATGGCAGGAGAAATGAATGCTTCATTGGCTGTGACCTGTGCTGAGTACCTGTCTCTCTAGGACAGTCAGAAGAGAAATAACATCGTGTTTTGTGAGCTTGGATGAATTATTTCAGGAGGTGAGACTGTTCCAACTTTACAGTAAAAGCTTAGAATTTGATTTATGTCATGCTTCCATCAGTCATATTTTGCTCTAACCTTATGGATTTCAGCAAAGCTATTTCGGGTTTATTCTACTGTAAATGATACCAGTGTCATGTTCTTAGCTTGAAATACAGAATTTTTATGAACTTCACAAATTAGTGTTTCTGGTCTGGGGTAGAACTGTGATGTAGCTTGCAAATACAAATGTCTGACAAATCAAGATCTCAAGAAGGAATGAGTTTTGCTGGCAGAGTTTTTGTCTTTTGTTCTCCCAAAGGGGTGATTAGTGTAACATGCAAAATGTTTCCAATTAAACTCAGAAAAAAGAAAAACGCTTGCTTTTCATAGCAGCTTTCTCCTGAGGACTCAGACCAATTCCAAGATTTACTAAGGTTTAGAAATATTTCATTTGCATCTAGTTGCTCAATAAATTCACAGCGAAACCACCTGTGAGCAAGCACAAACCTTGAATCTAAAGAGCTCTAAAAGCTACATAAAGACACAGGCTGGTCTCAGCTTGGATCCATCCTGATCTGTACCTGCCTTGGTCTCACGGGCGGCTTTTCGTCTCCATCTGCTTGAACACCTATAGTACAAGGTGAAGCAACATTCTGAACCCCAGTATCCAAGAACGCTGCGATGGTGGTGATCATCACCCATCTGTGGTAAAGTGTTACTGGGTTTTATTTTGAAGATGGAAGGAGAATGAGAAAAAAATTACCCTCATTCTTTGTGTGTGATCTTCCAGTGAGATGGTCCAGACTTGCAGCTATGCCCGTGTCTACAGCAAACCAACGGACATTTTGTCATTTTTGTTGTCTTCTGTTTTGAGATTGTGGTTTCATTCAAATCAACAACATCTGCTGAAGGGGATAGACAATTCACGTAAACTTCGTAAAGCCAAGGAAGCTGTTCATACTAAATTTCTGTGAACTAAATCTGATACTTCACACATAAGCACTAGAAATATGTTCTGTGCTGTCATCAGTGAACTGTTAGCAGGCAGATGTATTTTCCTCCCCCCCAAATATCAGAACTGATAATGCCTATAGAAAATAGTGTGAGGACCATAGGCAACCTTAAAACCCATTTAATCACAGCATGCCTAGGTGACCTACCTATAAATTCACTTCCTTTTGTAGTACATTAAAAAAGTAAAAATTGTTTCAGCCTTATTTGGCTTACATCAGAAAGCTGTATTGTATAGATGAAATCTTTCCTGTGTGAGCCTATCCTTACTCAATAAAAATGATAAATAGCACTATTAGGTAACACTAATATGTTGTACTAGCTGTATTAAAATATTTATTTTTGACAACAGATGAAGAAACTAACACAAAATGATCTTTGAAAAACACAGCACCCAGACAGATTTTCAGAAGTATGAAACAGTAAAAAGTCTGTTTCTTCCCCCAAAGGGCTGTCAGGCCCTGGCACAGGCTGCCCAGGGCAGGGGCTGAGTCCCCATCCCTGGAGGGATTTAAAAGACGGGGAGATGTGGTGCTCAGGGACAGGGTTTAGTGGTGGGCTGGGCAGTGCTGGGTTAACGGTTGGACTTGATGATACTAAAGGTCTTTTCCAACCTAAACGATTCTATGGTTCTATGACTCAGTTTTACATGGTGCTGCGTTGTGTTCTGTACAGAAGAGATTGTTACTGGGTGACCCAAAGCCATAGAATAAATATTACATACCCTGTATTTATGGGCAAAAGGTTTTCATATTTAGTAGCTCTTTTTCCACCCTTAAATATATCACAGTAAGTATTTATGACTACATTTCGAAGTGTGTGTATACATATAAAAACACACACACGTTAATGAACACTCAAACCAGGGTGTTAAGCTATAATCTTATCTTTGCACCCTGTTGTCATAGTCAAAACAGGAAAAAGCCTAAGAAAAAAATCCACACTAAATTCTCTGGTCTGTTTGTAATGTCATATTTTAATTTAAATATTTCCCTTTTGCATTGAAGACTTCCAGAAATAACAGCTAGCCCTAGTTTTCGGAAGGCTGACTTTTGTTGTGTTCACAAACAACTGACTGTAAATAAATTGGATGGAGAGTGAGGGGAAAATAGAATAAACCACAGAAGCTTTAGGCTCTTTGTATTTGAAAATTCAGTTTCTGGGAAAGACAGGGGCTACGTTCTGAGCAAAGTTCCATGCAATGCCTTCTTTCAGCAGAAGTTATTTAGAACAGGCAGTGTTACCAAAGTGGCTGTGCAGCGGGTGGCTGCGAGGGTCCTGGAGACACACGTGAGGAATAATGCTATGTGATTCCTGGTTTCCTAAGAGGTTCTCTCGAAAGGCAGAAGGAATTTGTTGAAGGAAAAAATCCCCATAACTCTGGGCTGCATTATAATTACAATTTTTTTTAAGTAACAATTTTAATTATCTTACTTCTGTCACCTTTCTTTTCTTCTCATTTTCTTTCATATGGGCTTATACTACAAAGTGCAGGGAGTGACGTGAGTTGTTGACTTCAGCTCTGAGACTTGAGTTATGCCCGTGGTCATGTACCTTGCTGGTCTGTGGCCAGAAAGGTTGAACCTCCTAGAACTCAGCCCTTTGTTAATAATACTTATATGCTGAATTTTTTCTTTTAATATGTAGTCTAAACTCTTGCAGGTGAAAGCATTTCTTTTCCCCTTATTATCAGTACTTAAAATGAGGTTTTGATACTAATTATTATTACTTGGTGCTACTCTAATATTATAACTTAATTATAACAATAATAGAGCTATTTTGAAAATGGAAAATTTCTCTTTTTTATTAGCAAGGCAGACAGGACAAAGGACAAAGGTTTTAATGAAAAACTTTGATTGTCTTACTTGACTTCCTATTTGAACACTGGACATCTGGCCAGCTAGTCCAAATGAAGTTTGACATCTTTTGATTATAGAAAAGGACACATTTTTTCTCTCTCTTTATAAATTGATGCCCATGTTGTATAGAAATGCTGTCCAATATTCCAGGAAATCTAATTAAATAATACACTTCTATGAAAAAAAAAACAAAAAGAAAAGAAAAGCTTTCGTCTTCTACAGTGAAGATTTTATGGTTGATAGAGTTGGTTTGTTCGTAGATAACGGCGCTGAGGACAATGAGGTACTTGTCCCTTCCTTGGGTTCTCAAGGGACTATGATGATACAAATAATAACAAATCAAAATACAGCTTATATTAAAAAGCACAGCAGAAATGAAGTCTCACAATAGGTGCATATCAGATTGGTGTACCTTAGCTACAGAGCTAACTCTGACAGGATATGGAGGAGGAAGATTAAATTGAAAAGGAGGTGAGCTCTTTCATGAGGAAGGGGGGCTGTCACAGTGAACACACCTGAAATCAAAATGACAGGCAAATAAAGTTCATTTCTCCCAGATGGCTGTAATTTGGAACAATATATGTATGAGAAGTGAGACCAAAAATGCTACAGAAAAGCACTATAACATTTGGGAATAATTGCTTCGTGGTAGTAACACAGGGCTGTATTCTTAAAGGTTCTTCATTTTCAAAGGTTTAAGCTGAAAAGATGAAACCTTGCCAGAGTTTTCATGACATCAAACAAGACCTACACACCCCTTTTACATTCTTATGTGAGCCCATGTTGGCAGTTTAATGAAGTAAAACACTGCTAAACATTATATTCATCAACCCTATACTGAATGCAGAATATTTATTTTACTGATAAGTGATATTTGCCAAACAATTCTTTATAATTTAAAATGGATGTTAAGGGGCTTGCTTCGTTGAGATCTAACAGAAAACAAAATAGGAATAAAAATGCAATTGTGTTGCAATGCATGTGTGCAAAAATGGAAGAGGTCTTCCCTGGTATACCCACTCATCTGTGCAGAGTCCACAGATACCCTGTCTGGGTACCTCTGGGGGCATCCAGACTCTCTGATGTTCTCCTGATGGCCTGCTAACACTTAAGCGTGGCCGTTCTTGGGGAGAACTTGCCTTGCTAGGAGGGGGATCTCTTTGTGATGTTATGTGTGTAACTATACGTGAAAGATGGACAATTTAATAGGGCAAGTGTTCTTGTACATGGTATGGTTTCAAGCTTTTGGAATCTGGTCTGAGCAGGGCTGGGAGTAGCAAATGATTAGAAGTTATGGGATTAGAAGGTATGTGCTAGGAGCTGTGAGATTAAACACTGAATGGAGGTCTGATACTTCACTTATTGTGCATATATTCCTGCTCTGCTGAGCACAAAGCCCAGCTCTGCCTCTCCGAAGAAATGGAAAACTTCATTTGGAAGTCTAAGTGCAATATTGATGTTAGGTGATGGCTTCGCACAAGAGATCGTGTGGGCTTTCTCTAGTATAAGCCACCTCTACCTGATTGTATATTGGATGTACTTTGCTTCTAATAACATCAGTCTTTAGTTTATTTTACGAGAAGCTGTAATAAATCTGTTACACCTTAGACCCCAATTACAGGGGGTATCTAAGATTTGCTGCAATATGTGTAAGTATGAAATCTAAATTAAGAGAGATTCATTCCATCCACTACTTCCACTAACAGGTTTAAGGTCTTGACTTTGCATAGTAACAAGATTATAGAAATGCCTGAAGGACAATTCTTGTATAAAACCAAATGTCCCCAAGTGATTTAAAGTTGCAAAAAAAAAAAAAAATCCCTTTCATCTTATTATTAATTGTATAATTAATGCATCCTGTGTACTGATAACAATAATGCCATGTAATTAATTTTTAAGAATTAAAACCTTGCCTTTATCCGGTCTCATGGTCCACTTTCATGTTTATAGCTGTGAGTATAAATCCTCTTATCTAATTATAACATGACTGGTTTCATTGTTCAAAAGGAACTGCTCTTTATTATTTATTATTTTATTATGTTATATTTTACTTTATTATATTAATTATATGCTTTTCCATGTTCTTTAAAGAGACCAAAGAACACAAAATTTTAAGACTTCTAAAGCTTATCAGTGAAATTTTGTGCTGGTTTGGATAAGGTGTGATATTTCATTTGTTTTCTGTGTCTGTTTTTGTCTTCCATGATTACCCATTCTGTTTACAGAAAGGCTCAATTAGCATTTGAATAGTAAGCCAGAGAGCAGACAGGTTGAGAATTCTTATAGAACTAATTTGGCAGGCCTTCTCATCCCCCCCACCTCTCTCTCCCATAGCTTTTTCTTTCTCTCTAATCAAGCTGCAGTTATTAAAGCTAGAATAAAAGAACTGATTTTCCATTACACTGATGCATGCTGAACAGTGCCTTGCTTTGCTTTTTCTTTCAGCTATGCTAATTGGACTCAAAGGAAACATTTAGTTTATAATAGCAAATGAAGAATTCATTAAAATCTAGCAAGGAAAAAAGTCAAGCAATGGAACTGGACATTATTTTTTTAACACATCCCTCCCTTTCAAGGTACTTATCTTACCACTTACTTACAAATAGCAACAATATTATTTAATTTTCAAACGTAATTACTTTGGGAAAAGAAAATTCAGAATCTGGGAGAGGAGGGAGAGATTCCTTTACAGTAGCAGATATCCTGCGAAGTCAAAAATCAGAGTGGACGGTTGACTTCAATGCAGTTACACAGGAGCTCCTAAGGAAAAAAAATTGTACTGCCTGTGTCTCCAGCTTCTGTCTTACTGCCCCTGGGGTAAATCAGGAGTGACTGCATTGAAATCAAAAGACTTACATTGACAAGAAGAGTCTGCAAAGCCTGGAATCGCACAAGAAAAATGTTTTACACGCGATTCCCAGAATTTTTGCCTCTGGTCATAGCTGTATGTCTCATAAGAATTGCCTTGCTCAGGTTCCAGACTCACTTACATGCAGTAAATGGGGGAAGGTGATTCAGTATCTTGTGATTTCATTGTTGATCTTGAGATTTGAAAATGGAGATAGAGCTTCTCAATGTGAGCTATTAATTAAACTCAAGATTCTTGTGCTAAAGAAATGAAAGCTCTCTTGATTATGAAAAAGCACTGTCTAAAGCAAGGGTTCTAAAGTCATGGTTTTAAGCAATGCCTAGCAATGCTAGTTTAGTAAAATCTAGAAGAACTGGAGTGCTTGAGGTAGGTAGTAGTGGTTATCTGAATATAACAGAGTCTTTAGAACCTGATCCAAAAAACACCTAGGTACCTGAGAAAACTGACTTAAACTGGGACTACCTGTAGGTTAAGGTTAAGCCCACATTTAGGTTATTTGCTGAACCAAGGTTTTAAAATGGTTCGTGACTTCTAGGAATTGGCAGAGGTACGTGTCTGGATTTTTTCTTTCAAATTCCATTTAGACAAGATAATTTCTAGGAAAGTGGAGAGCTAGGAGGCTGCATTATCTTATAGTAGCTTTATGCGGCTGTGCCGTGACCGCCTTCATTAGAGGCAGACCTAAATGACGTGGGTGTCAGAGTACTCAGAATCATCTGCAAGATCTGCAGTCTCTGGTTGTTTCTGTGACTACAGAACTAAGCAGATCATCCTCACTGATCTGTTGATTCATCGGTGTGTTGCAGGCTACACAAATTGAAGTGCTTTTACAGACAATGCATTACTTGAATCATGCCTGGATAAACCACAGCGATCCTGTAATTCTCCCAAGAACTCCTCCCAAGGCTGCTTTGATTCTGTGAAAACCTTAGGTTTGTGACAAAACTTCCCAGTCCCAGCTGCTGACATTGCTAGGCTGCTGGAGTACAGGCAGGCAGCTTGTGTTGCTCGTAGAGGTGGATTTACTTAAGCAGTGGCAAGCCTGAGGTGTACCAATTTTCAGCAAATTTGTGCCTTTTGCTTGCATAACACAGGAGCGTAGAGTAGACCGCAAATCTGCCTGTGCGCTCTGAAGATGAGGGGTCAAGTTTGACCTAAGACTGGTTTGTGTGCAGAGGTGCCGCCCACACAGGGATTACTGTCTTTGTTCTAGGGAGTATCAGGAGCAGCGTTTTGAGTAAATAATCATGAACTGCACAACTGAATGAAATGTGTGCTACATTCCTTTGAAGTATCCAGTATGGGGCAGAATCGTCTACCATTTTTCTTTTTTGTTTTTTTCTTCTTTTTGCCGGTGGACATTCCTTCCTTTTGAGTCTTGCCTTAATATGCTGACACTGGGTTCGGTTCCTAGCCCGGTTCTGGTCACATGCAGCAAAAAGGTGCTGCAGGTACTAGCACTCATAGACTTCTGTTTGCTTCATTTAGGCAGCTAAATTGTAGATGCCCAAATCGTGGTCACTGTCTCAGAAGAAGATTTGTTTTTCTCTCATGGAAGCACAGCTCTGATGAATACAATTTGTCTTGTAACATATGAACACCTCACAGAGGTCGAAGATGGGCTGGTATCCCCCTGCTTAGGCAGGAAGGTTTTTTCTGCTTATTGAAATCCAGGACAGGTTTTTAAGCGGCTTGCTGAAGGTCTGTTTGCTAGTTTGTGGTAAGGTTCAGAATCAAAGATCTCTGCAGTCCTGAGGAGAAGCCTGGTTGTTAGCATGGCAGTATCAGCACTTGACAGCTGAAATCAATAAAGTCTGAGTATTCTCACATCGCTGCTGTGTGCAGGGTAAGGCAAGGACTGAGAGGTCTCTACAGTTGCGATACAACATTTCTATACCAGAGGAGCCTGCTGCTCCCTCTGGTAGTCAAGTGCGTGTATTGTCAGTACAGTCATCGGTAAGGTTATTGCAGCAGAATTATTACAGTACAGTGATTAAATCATTAAAATTATATTTGTAAGCTCTCTAACAACCAATACCTTGCTGGTTCCGGCACAGGCACCATGACACTGTAATAACAATAAAAAATGCAAGAGGTTTGTGGGCAACTGGCCTGATATTAAAACCACTGATATTAAAAATGCAGAATATTAGCAATACCAGTGGAATCTTGAGGTTGAGGAATTTTTGAGCCTGTGTAGTTGTTTTTCCTAACCTTTGGTTTGAACTTAGCTGCTCGTGAACTTCATTTCAGCAAACTCGGTTATATCAGGTCATCAGTGCCAGCCTTGCCTTAGTTTCGGAAGCATGGGTGCGAGGTGCTTGGCAGTGTGTCACAGCCTACGCGGCATTTGACTCGGCTCGTGCTCATTTTACAGCCTGGAATCGCTGGTAAACTGGAGCACGCTGATGCAATTTCCGTGTTTCACTACCTAGAAAATAGTGAAAATGTGCCTTTTTCCGCCATCCAGTTCTTTTATGGGATGGGTTGTCCCTTGTAAGTGATGTGTAATTTCTTCCTTTGCAACTTGAATCTTTACATTGCTACCTTTTATTACTAAACCCGCAAACAGAGCAAAGCTTTAATCACTGTCTAAATGAATGGACAGGCAAATCCCAGCAACCATAAGGCAGTTCAGACTGGGCACATCCAAACAGGCTGCCAAAATCCCCTTGCCAGAAAGACGCAGTAATAAGCCCTAATGCCTTAAAACAGAGGAGGGCCGCTCGCTCTTCCCTCTGCGGCCCTGCGCTGCAGCGGCTGCGAGGCCGGCGGCCCCGCTGCGGCTCTGGCTGCCGCCGCTGCCTGGGACAGTGGCTGCAGCGCTGGGGCTCGCCCTGCTGCCCTCCCCACCGCTCTCCATCAGCTCAGGGCCCTGCCTGCTGCCAGCTTCCCTCTGCTGCGCTCGCTCAGCTTTCCCTTTGCTCCTGCGCTCTGATTTTTCAGCTCACTGCCTTCCTCCTCTGACCCTTTCTCCTTTTTCCCCATGCCACTTATTACTCTCCTGCTTTCCTGCCGTCCCCTGAGCTCCTGGCACCTTTCAGCCCTGGGCTGCTCATTGTGTCCTCACAGCTGCCACGGCACTGGCAGATCATACCCAAAGGTCTTTCCGAGCCCTTCGCATCCCCTGCGTCACGCTGCTGCTGTGCACGCTCCTCGTTCTGCACACGCTGCAGGTGTTGTATGGCAACTCAGACCAAAAAGAATCAGCGTTTTGTCAGAGGGAGATGCTGGACAATAAATGAAATTAATAGGGAACTCGCCAGTGTTCCCAGTTGCAAATATTCCAACTCTTCCAATTTCCTGCCTCCTAAAATAATTGTCTGCGAGTCACCAAGAACCAGTTACCACAATGAAAATGCTGTTAAGATTTAAATATATAAAATTTATACTTCTTTAAAATAAAAGTATATATTGGTACATCTTGTATTATTTATATTTTGTATATAGCATATATGCTGTATAATTACAATATATATATATAAAATATGTAATACAGATTATATATTTTTATGTTATGTTTACAGGTAAAATAAGGGCTTTACAGAACTGGTCCCAGCATCACTTTCATTTAGATTGATTTAATTTTTTTTAATGTTTAAACACAATTTTCCTACATGACAACATTTTCTTTTTGCCCAGTTCAGCAGCAGGCAACAGAAAACATAGATGTTTAATACAAATGGATTAATTCAGGATACATAGCTAGTCTGTTACTGCTGAAGGTAACAAGCTGCCTGCAAGCAGCACTGTAGCCTGTGTGAGCTTCAGCACAAGATATAAAGCAACTTGTTTATGGCCGAAGTATAGCTGTGTAATAAGGTCACTGGTCTACCCTTTGGGATTGAGGTTGTGAACCCTTTTAAATCAGAGCAGGAAAAGAATAAATCCACCTGCAAAACAGTTTTCAGCCATTGCACTCCAGGGAGGAGTTTAGTCTCCCAGGACCAGATTTTAAGAAATGTTTAGGAGCCTAAAAAATGTCTGCTGGGTTGTGAAATGTCTCCTAGCACCAGCTGTAGGCATCTGAATGACCTTCAGAGACCGGTCATGAAGAGGAGGCCTGTGCCCCCTGGAATGGCGGCTGGAGGCCAGCTGTCTGTAATGGCACTTGAGCACTGAATTTTATCATAGACACCCAAATCTCTTGAGGCTATTTTTGAACGGTGTTTTCTGCATTACGTTGCAGGGAAGGTTGTTTTAAATAGATATTTAATTTTTCTGCTCGTAATTTTCAATCCACTCCATTAAACAGCTGAACACACAGACTCTTCCTACAGTTAACAGAGGTGCCACCAGCTGGTCTTCCTATGCAGTAGGTACGCTGCTTACTGTTTCAGCTTAAGAATTGATTTGTATTGCTTGGAATCCCTTGCAGGGTAACTATGATGATAATCAGCACATTCTGTGTTTCTCCAAAATCGCATACAAAAATTGACTATTTATATTTAGAGTGTGAAAATGATCTGTGGTTTTATTTAGCTGTTTCCTAAATAAGGGGCATATTTGCACACTGAAAATGAAAACAAAACCAAATAAAAGTCTTCCCAGATGTATTTTTATGAATTTGTTCAGGGTGAAAATAAAAGAGAGAATAATGATATAGCTAAAGAACAAATCCTCTGAAGTCTTGATCAAGAAGTCAGACCAAACTTGGGTTGGCAGCTGAAAATACTCCATCAAAAATGGAGGTCCATTTTCTCATTATCAGTCATTTCTTACGGCCCCGCTTTCACCTAACACACCTAAAAACTGGAAAAAGTCTTGAAAATTCCTCCTTTTCAAAAATGTGGAATTCTTTGCTTTATTTCCTCTCCCTTGCGTGCTAGAAGCAGCTGGAAAGCTCATGACAGTGTGTGCTCATACAGGAATTTTATGCTGGTTTCAGTTCAGTGAAGACATTCATGAATTGCAATTTTATTAAAAATCATGGCAGCCAGATACAAACGCCTGCACTATAAGCAGCCTTTGAGGAGTGATGGAAAGGTACTTTATCATCAGCTGAAGCCTCTGTTTTTCATATCTAGTCCCATCTAATTAACATCTTGATGACAGTTGTTCCTTAGATCTGTCGTTAATTAACTTGCGCTTTTCAGGGCTGAGTTGGACTGAGAGGGCTGCAAATACCCAGCCCAAATTTTTGAATCCTTTTCTTATTCAAATACAGCTGATAGAGCGAAACAACCAGAATCACTTCAGCTTCAACTATGAATGTGCAATAAGGAGATGGTAAATTGAGAAAAAAACATGGCCTTCTTGTCCTTCTTAAGATAGAAGGGGGAGGAGGAATCCTCCTGTAGCAGAGTTTTCAAGATGCAGACCAAACTGTTGGAAATGTAAGGGGAAGGTATAGCCAAGTATATGCTGTAATGAGCTCTCCAGATGAATTTTGCTGAAGATTTGAAAATTGCTTTCAATGGAAACCAGCCTTTCAAATTGTAGGGTCTTCTTTCTGCAATGAAATACATGCAAGCAGTGCTACGTCTATGAGGAAATGTGCTAAATTTAATAGTAAAACCTGCTTTTGTCAAGTTACTCACGTGCCTGTACGAGTGACAGCTTTCATCGTGATGCTGACATCTCATGCATGTGGTTAATTTGCCATTGATTTCAATGGAGCTAATTGCAGCAGTAAAGTTAAGCATGTAAAAATCTTGGCAGTGCTGTGAGCCCCATAATTAAGTCCTAGAGTTTGTCACAGAACTTTCACTTCTAACGTATGAGGGATAGAAAGTGCAATCCTTTGCACACAGAACTCCTCTACCAACAGCCAGTAAAAGAAGAAAACAAAAATTTCAATTATTTAAGGAGAAAGTGTGCTTAAGTTAGATCTGATTGCAAATAGAAGTTTCATTTCCATCAAGTTTGCTTTAGCCTGGGAGGTTTTCTGATTGCTTGTACAAAAATGCTGATTAATGATCATCATTTACAAATAAATGTTTTCCCTGCAGTGCCAGTGGGAAAAATGCTAATATTTATTGCTTTCCAGCAAAACGTTTTCAGCAGGCCTGTCAGCATAACTAAAAATGCTTTACAGTGTTAAGGAAGATTAAGCTGACAGCAAGCCATTTTCTGTTGTCACATGAACAACCTTACATGAGGTTTATTTATTGAGTCGAGTGAAAATTAATTACATATATCAAAGGAAAAAAGTGTTGATTTAATTTGAAGATTTGTTTACCTTTATTTGAACAGCCTGAAAGCTCTTTTCAAGATTAAGTATTTTAATTAAGTGAATTAATAAATTAAAGTGATTCAGGGTCATTTTCTAAGCCAGAGTTGTTATAACTTTAGAATAAATATTATTAAAGTGTGTAATTAAGTGACAATTAATTATCAATCCCAACGCTGACTGTATCACATAAATCTTAATATTGTTTGTTAAAGGGAAACACCACTGAAATTGTACAGGCAGTAGTCATTGTTTTGAAATCTGCGTTCTCTTGAAGATTGTGAAAAGGGAAGGAGTTATTTTCAAGTTTAATGCAAGCAGAGTTTCAGCTACTCCTGCAAACACTGGCAGATGGTAATTTATTAATATTCAATAGACTATAATAGAATAGATAAAAGCTAGCAAAAGTTTGTTATAGCAGTTTCTTCTCCAGCAGTAGGTAAAAAAAGATGCTGGCTTTGCATCACAAACATATAGGAGGGTTATGTGGTATTGTTCTAAATAAATCAGCTTTTCTGTCTTAGAAGGAGAAAACAGAATTATTTCTGGCTCTAATTCCTTGTTCTTCAGATAGGAATTCCCAGCTCTACAGACCTATATTGAATTTGTTTCAGAGATCTCCTACATCAGGACTCTGCATTCCAATGTCCTTGAATTTTCTGAGACGGTCCTACTACTGAAAAAACCGTGCGATCTAGGCTTACACTAGTATATGTGTGACAACAAGCAGTAAAATGCAGGTAAAATCAGGCAGTTTTCACTGTCTGAGACATAAGTCGTGTTCCTGCACGCTGCCCAGACCACTGAACCTGAAATTCTTTCGTCAGCTCTTTCAAAGCTGAGGAGATACATCATGCCTCCCTACCCCAGCCTACGCTGCATTTTTCATGGTTGTGGCACTCTCCTGTGAGGAGAGAAATGTGAATTTTGAATCCCTTCAGGCAGAGCAAGGAACTGCACCAGAATTTCCCTTACGGGTGACTTTTATATAAAAATGAGAGGAGGTATGCCTCTAGGCTGTGCTTTAGCTGTGTTGAAGAAAGACAGATTCGTGCTCAGTTGTAGAATATAAGTGTCTTCTAAACAGGGCTTGTAGGAACACTTTCTGCATACATAGTGGCATGGTATTGACAGCTTCAGAACAAAAGTATAAGTTTGCCTAGTAATCGTGGTGCAGGGTAGCCTCATTTTTTTCAAGTCTGTCTGTGGGTGACTCCTTGCTCAGTATTCAGATTGTCCTGAATCGCATTTGAGGAGCTGAAGGATGATCCCAGGCACTATAGAAAGAGCAGAGGGAGAGATTTGGATTTCACTCTGGACATCGGATACCTAGAAATCTCTATGCACTTTGATTCTCTCTTAGTAAATTAATATCATAAAAATTGCCTGCATCTGGGGTGTTGCGAGAGCAAAGATAGTGAAAGATATTGAGGTGCTCAAGTATTAAAGTAATGGAGGCCATAGAGGGACTGCAGATTGATGTATATTCTGAAAGAAATACCTAAAGGAGCCTGGGGATAACCCAGCTCCATTCAATCTCAAGAAGGAAAAAGAAATAAAAGCTGTAATACAAAGCTGTAAATAACGGAATTGCAATAGTCATATTCTTTTGTCCTCTAGGCCCTCCATATACTTGTACCATTGTTTGCTTATACAAGGCCGAGTTTTTCTCTTGCTGTCAAGTTTGATGGTATCTACTTCAGTAAACTTCACAGGCTACTCACTGAGTTAAGTATATGGTGAAGAGACAGAGAAAAAGAGGTCAACGTGGAGTCAACAACTATTTTACAGACCTCTCAGAAAGGCAGGGGAGAAAACAATACAGAAAAAAAAGCAGTTTGGAGCAAATCTAGCATAAAATGTCATGAGATGAGGCAAGCCATCTACAAAATGAATAGATACCCTGAAATAATGCTTCAAGTTATGTTATTTATTAACACTCACAGGCTAATTTTCCAAAATGAAAAGGTAAACCTAGCCTTTTTTCACTCAGATGGATAGCCAGAAATTCATTGTGCATTATTGCAGTTAGGAGGAGAAAATACTGATAGAATTGAGTGTCTTGCAACCTTTTAAATCAGAAATGGCTTACATGCAAATTTTATATACAAAACAACTATCAGGAAATATTTTTTCGTTAATCCATCTGCAAGTCTTTTTCAGCTCCCGACAGCTCCAGGTTCCCATGACCCCAACCTTCATCTTCTCAAGCACCTTCTATCTGTGACTTCCTCCATCCTTTCCCTCCTGATAGGTGCCTTGCCCTTCCTTCCACCTCCACAGGATCTCCAGCTCTCTGAAATAGGAAAGTTTTTTCTTTGCTCAGCCAGGAGAGGAGAGGGAAGGATCTGTTTCAACTTAATTTACTATCAAGAGTGTGAGTTCACTATTTTCGCACCCGAGCGTAAAGCCTCCTAGAGCCAGTCTGTTATGATAACTCTGACTCTTGTCTTTTCTTCTGTTACAGAAATTAGCCATTCTGTAGTTTGCCATGATATTAACCTCTCGGCCTTTGATTACACCCATTGAAACTCTTTCATATTAGAGGAGTTTTGGAGAAAGAAAATCCTAATGCCTGTCATGCTGCAAGAGTATGAGACACCTTTGCACCTTAACATTTAAAAGTGTGGCTACTCTGTTCTCCCCAAGTCAAGTCCAGTGGAATTTGTACTTTCTCCATTATGATTAAAAAAATGTCCAGTAGCTGAACACTACCTGTTATGCCCAGCTGCTCAGGATGAGGGATTTGATGTGCCGCTGTGGTGGTTGTTCCTTCTGTCTGCAGTGTACTTTTCTCACCTTGTTTAATCGTAAGTGCTGATGAACTTTGAATACAGAGACGGAAAAACAGACTGAACAAACATTCCAGAAATTTCTTTACCTGTTATTTTCTTTTTCCTGAACATAGAGATTTGAAGTAATAGCGAGTAATTCTATTACGTATGGTGGCATTTTAGCATTCCAACTAGAAAACTATGTTTTGTAACTGGTGGGAGGGGGGAAAGAACAGATTAAAGTTCAGAGATTTCCATGGTAAATACACGTATTAATCATTTTCAAAACACCATATGTGTCAGGAACACAGGGGAAGTATGGAGAGAGTAATATTTTGTACTAATTTCATTAATTGTGTAGATAATCAAAAGACTAGAGGTTGCAGCATGGAGCAGAGTGAGAGAAAACTAAGGGATGACCACTTTTATGAAGGTGCATTCTCAATTACAGATCAAATGAAAGACAGTGATATAGTGAAAATCATCAGTTGGCAGGATTTCAGAGAAAGGACAGTGATATTTTAACATTAAGCCGATTCGTTCCTTGGGCTTCGGAACAAGGGTGTGACATAGGATTCTACAGAGGGAAGGGTGAGCAATCATTTTCAGATTTGCCCTTTTGCAATATACCAAGCTCCCCTTTCAATATAGATTCATAATGGGAACTTCTCTTAGCTTCTACTATATGAAGATTTACAAAGACAAATGAGACAGGAAATTAAAGGATTGAAAAGAAAGCCAAAGTAAGTTACTTACTGAATTCATATTGGAGGGAAGAATAAGAGGCAAGTGGGTGAAAAAGGGTGCTTCTCCAACTTCTCTATTGCTATCACAAACTTATTAATCTGCGAAGATAATAGAGGAATCTCATTTTCCTCAGGGATGTTTTCTGGTATTCAGTTTAGAATAGTTCTCTGATAACGAATTCCACTTCTGCTTACGGTTTTGTTCATGAGAAAACGACAGTCATGATCTAATTAGACAAAGCTTGCTGCAAATATACATCTATATAAGCGAACCTGTCTTCCAAATAGGTAGATTTTCTGAACAGAATGGGGGGAGCAGATTTGCGAGGAGAGACTGAGGGTATCTTTTCTTCATTCAAATGTGGAAACAATTCAGATAATACAGGAAAGACTCAATATGAAATCTTCAGAAGAGTTTGGCTGCTTCATGCCTTTGCTTATGAAACATGTCTTTCCAGTTCCCTGGGTTTTAACTGAAGCAGAAAGACTATTTCTGTAAGACCGAGACTTCGTGTACACTGCTAAGCCTGTGTTGCTCTCTCTGCATGCTATACAGATCCTCCCCCTGTATTTGCAGCATATTATGATAGTAGGGGTCCATCCACTTCTGCATGTTGTGCTGATGTGGACACTCAGTCTTCTAAGTGAGCTACTTCTGTACCGTGACCCTTGTCAGGATTGCAGTGTTTCTGAATTTTTAGTGTCTGAGACCAAAAAAAAAAAAAAAGTTTATAGACTAGGCCTGAGTGTTGATTGAAGTACAGCAGATATACAGTACTGAGGTTATCATAACATAGCTTCTAGAACTACATGATTTTATCAGGATTTCATGTTTAATTTAAAGCAATGCTTTCAGCTCTTATGGTTGCAAAGACAATTTTGATGACACGAATCAAATACAATTAAATATAATTGATAATGTCTTATCAGCTTGCACAGTATCTGCTTGAGCAAAGGAAGAGTTCTTTCATCTCAGACACCCCCAGGACAGTTCCAGCCTCCTGCTGTACTTCAAAGGGCTCTCCATACCTCTGCTCTCATCCTCTGTTGCTTGCAGGGCTTCAGTTCTCTCTGCTTCTGCCTTGGTGGATACGGTTTGCTTGTTTTCAGCACAAGTGAGAACAGGTTGGTTCTCTCACTATTTATTTCTAGGTATCCTAACACTGTATCTCTCTCTTAAAAAAAAAAAAAAAAAAAGGAAAAAAGCTATATAATATTTGCCCACCTAGTGATGTCCAGATATGCTGACAGCAACGCACTAAAGCATATGTTTAGGCCTAACTTTTTAATCCAGATTTTTGTTTGTGAGGTACCACATTCCCCCTAATCACACTTGTAAGTTAGAAAAGCTTTGAACAATATAGTCCATGAAGCTAATTGCAGTCAAACGTCCTCAGTTCAGCCTTTCTTCATGCTTTCTTCAATCTCTTTGATACTACCCCATGTACAGCTTCAGTAAGACAAATGCAGTCTGGAAACACGTTTCCTTGATGAGGTGAGCTATGAAAGTTATTTAGCCAAACGATAACTTTTCTCACATTTAAGATTTAAAACCACACTAAGCGGCTTCGTGTTAGATTGGTGCTGAACGTAATTGGAACTTTTGTATGCACTTTAGGAACTAAGCAAAATAAAATGTCATAATCACTTTCTGAGCTCATAGATTCCCTCATTCATTTTGTGCTTATAGAATGAACCTCCATAAAAGCTTTTAAGAAATTAGTACTCGTGCATACTTCAGCAGAGAAGTTCTGTGTCTGATGGTTACTGATATTAATATTGGGAGTGTAAGCTTCTTCATATATCCTTTCAAAGTGTTGGATGTGAGGGACCACTAGGCATTTTTCCACAATCAGGCAAGCCTTAATCTCTTTAACGGATATTGCCATCCATACTGTCAGTTGAGGTCATGTGTTTT
Source organism: Theristicus caerulescens (assembly GCA_020745775.1). Taxonomy (NCBI): domain Eukaryota; kingdom Metazoa; phylum Chordata; class Aves; order Pelecaniformes; family Threskiornithidae; genus Theristicus; species Theristicus caerulescens. The sequence continues at coordinate 20,104,092 of CM036568.1, read as the reverse complement.
GTGATATGAAATATTGATTCATTAGCAGCTAGACAAACAACTCTTTTCATCTAGGTCATTGAGCAATTATTCAGCAGAAAATGTCACTACAGTATTATTTGCGTGTTATAAAACAACTTCTGTAGGTTACCATAGCATGTGTAACTTCAGAAAGAAAGGATCAAGATAAAATACTAATATTCAAGTGTTTAAAATTCCCTTTTTTATGTGAGCATGGAAATAAAATATATTTTTAATTTATTTGTATCATTAAAAAGTTGTAAGTATATATTTGTTTGCTGAATTTTTAACCAGAGAATTATACGTGAATTTTTCTTTTAACTGTGCTCAAGTCTGCTGAGCATCTGTTAACATTTAAAACAGCAAAGATATGTGAGAATCTTCAAGAAAAGCCAACCCAAAACAAAACACAGAAAGACGTTCTTTTTCTCCCATAAAATAGGGGGTAGGATTTTTTCATTCTCTGGTCTTTTAAATGTCAGCACATACTCATCAAAATAGGATAAATAAAATGTTATTGTGCCTATAGTGAAAGATGTTTTCATGTCAAAAACCACAGCTGTCACACCTTCTTCTTAAGCTTACTGTAGTAAGCACACTCCGGGACTCTCCAAGGTGACACCAAAAGCTTTTTAAATAGAGAATTAAAAATGTGTCATCATGTAGGATATTTCTCTGTCTGAGCACAAATGAAAAATCTTTGTACAGTCCCTTGAAAAATAATCCATTTTCCTTCAGAGGGTACGTCCTAAAAGTTGAAATAATGTGCACAAGTTTAAGCAACTTTTTACCTTTGTCCTTGTTATGCTAAAACAAGAAGTTTTGGCATTTTTACTTTAAAAGCAAAGGTAAATCATTGCAGATTTTAATAGCTTGTCTGCATTTCTATGGATGTACATCATTTGTATGCATATATGTATGCACATCTCAAAAGTAAAATGTGCCCTGTGGAAGTAGTATAGCGGATGGACATCGCTGTAGTTTATTCTGTGCGCTATATAGAGTGTGATGTCATAAAGAAGCAGTTTAAAGGGCTTTTAATATTGATCCTAGTAGGCACACAGAAGGCCAGTTACTAAACCAGCTGGATTCTAGGACGTCCTAGTTTGTTGTATGGCTTGTCCTTCTAACACAGAATGAGAAAGAAAGAGATCAACAGTCAGTTCAACATAAGTACTTTTCTTCAATTTTTCTGCTTAAATGAAGTGCTCACTAGCTTGGAGATGTCACATGGCAATACCTCACTGCAACGAATTATAAAAAGTAGTAATTCAATGTAAGCTGTAATCACTGTGTTCGGCAGTAAGATTAGCACTCACAGCACGATATAAAATAGATTTATCTATACATATAGCATGTCTGTGAAGTGCTTGCCAAGGTAAGTTTTAAATGAATACTGTCCTTGTTCAGAAGTACGGGAAGTCACAACTGGTTGAAGCTTTTCTAAGACAGAGAGGTTCCTTTGGCTGATTCCGCTCTTTTTTTTTTTTTTTCTTTTCTAAAAATCGTCACTGTTGTGAAATGTTTTAGAATATCCCCTTCTTTCGAAACTCTGAGTAGTTAAGGAGTTGTTTCTTGGGGACAGACTGTAGCAGTGCTCTGGAAGTATGATGATCCCAGTAAAGTACCAGCTCTTCAGTTGGTTCAGTTCACCTGATTCGAGGTGTCTATGTAGGAATAGTACAATTATCCAGTATAAGATTAATAACTTGTAAGAATAGTTCCTCATTTTTATGAGTCCTCTAATTCATCTGATATGCATTTCACTAGGATTCAGTCACGTTTCTTCTCCTTTTTTGATGGTGTGGGGTACTTTGTATTCTTGATTCCACCATATGTTTAGCTTCTGTTTCTCAAGGAACATCTCCATGGGTTGTGCAAGTCCTAACCGACTTGGAAGCTTTCTTGAGGATCTCTGCAAATTAAAGAATTACAGTTTCCACAGCTGTCTCTTCCCTGACAGGCTTCTCAGGACAACTACCTGCACAATATTTCTTTCTTCTGTGATTTCTTTCTATGCCTTTTTTTTTTATTTGAAGACTAAGGAAGGCCTCAATCTGTGCTGGTACTTTTTTGTTTGTTGAAAGACCATATGAGTTTATTCTCGCTTCTTCTTTCATTATCCATTACCCGCAAACAAGAAGAAATTGCGCTCACTGCTTTTCCTTTAACTACCACTATTCAATTGTAATGAATATACCACCCACCCAAACCACACGTTTTCAAAGAACTGGGATCATAGAAAAAGCAGAAAAATAGCCTTTCTCTCTATTCCTTAACACTGAATCAAGAGAAAGTAGCAAGGTGCATCTAGCAATATGGATGGGGGAAAAAAAATCTACAAAAATCTCTCTGAAATGAAGAAAAAAAGATTAAACTTTCTATTTATTGTCAAAGATACTTAGGAGTTTGATGGCCCGTTTACAATTTATATTGTAAAAAGTCATTGATCAAAAATTTACAAACTTTTACTGTAGGAGTTCTCATTTATGCAGTTTTTTAACCTTATGCTTCAACAAATTTGTCTTGATTTTGTGGCAATGAACTTAAATCAAAGATAAAAGATCAGTCGCGTTTACTGTGGAACTGAAAGTTTCTGTATTAGGAGCACTGGCTGGACTTGACTGGACCACCTCCAGAAGGGGATCTCTTCTGAAATAAGATGAAAAGTCAGACTACTTGCTCTTTCATGTGTCAAGGGGGGTAAAATTCTAGTGAACTGTGCAGTAACTGTCTATTCCCTACTGTGTACTAAGATTAAAATATCATTTTGACTGTGATCGTTACCAATCTGAAACTTCAATAGTTGTTCCTTAGAACTGAAGATGCATTCATCTCTCATGCCACACAACATCCAGCTCTTTTTCTGTGCTACTTTTAAAAAGATCACTTACAAAACCTGATGGGAGAAAAGTGTGTATTGGGTTGGATAAAACTGTATTTTACATGTCTCTAAATAACATTTGCCAGAAATGCAGGTTTGTGAAGGAAGAAATATCACAGGCTGTTAATGGAGAAGCATTTTTGGAGCATGTATAAATACTTAATCTAAGACAGGAACAGAAGGAGGAATAGTTGAAGAGATGGAGCTAATCCACAAATTATGCTGTTTGGGATTAGTAGATTTAATTAAAAATGATGAACAAAAGACAGAATGTTTCTTCTCTATAAACACAACAGTCCCGGGCTGGATTTTCTGGTGCCTTGAAACATACTGAGATATTCACACAACTGAGGTAAAAAGGGGGTCGCTGCTGCTTGGTAGCGTTATGTCAACTTGGTACGCTAATTAGTTGGGTCCAAATACACGTGCAGTGAAGGTGCAAAGCAACAGAGAAGCAGCCTCTTCTTTGTTTCAAATGGAGTTTCCCGATAATGCCATTTAACATAGAGCATAAACATTGTTTAGTGTATTAGTCTAAATAAGTAAGTGAATTTTCTGAGATGCCTTTTCATATGTTAGAGAGGCATTTACACAGTAAAAAATAAGAGATTAAATAGGGTCACTGTTAACGATAGCCAGCAAAGGATATCCCACTAACACCTGAGCTGAACTCATCTGATCAGGGCTACCGGTGTTAATCAGCAGTCGTCGTAAACTAATTCCATCTTGAGTGTTTGTGATTTCTATTTACAGGATAACACCATTCCCTACAAGTTGAATATGGCTTTTTTATATTCATACTATTTTTTTTAAATGTCACTGAAATTATCTCAGAGGAGCAGATCTGACAGGTCAATCACTGCAGATGGTAAGTGCTTTGTTAATTATACAGAAATTTAGAAACAATTGTAGAATGTCTTGCCTCAGGAGGAATTTCTCTCTTGCTCTGTTTGAGAGTAGATTTCCTCTGCTGAATTAATTTTGTGGTTTTGTGCAGATAACAATCTCTCTGCTGCTTTGTAGGAATAACTCCTTGCTCCTTGTTCAAATATGCAACTGTAAATAAGCAGAGGATATTGCAAATAAACAATGCTCCTCTTTTTAAATAATGCAATGTGTGTAATTAGGACAGTGCAATTACAACAGTATACAGCTCTCAGTGTAACAATTAGGTTTTTGGTAAAATGTAATTTGTTCCAATGTAAATGTTTTCCCTCAATTCAGAAGATTCCCTTGAGTTGTCACAATAATAAGCCTATTTCTACGAATATATGCAGTTGCACTGTATGTTCCAATACACAAATCAACGAGGACAGCTACATTATAATAAGCTACGGGAATTATAAAGTCAGAGCAAAATGATACCGATGCTATTTTCTGAGGGGAAAGTATGTACAAATACCCTCTTTCCATTTCCATTTTAATCCCAGAGTTGTCGAATGCTTTTTCCAGTTTGTTTTGAATTTACTTGAAAAAATAGAAACGTTTCCTTGTGTTACGCCGCTACTGTGTTACCCTGTCCTCCTGGTGATGACATCTGACTACTTTCCAGTCTGTCCACTGCTCGTTCTCGGAGATAAAGAAGTGCTATTATTGTCATTGTACAGACGAGTAACTCAGCCACACAGAGCAAGAGAGATCTGCTTTAGACTTCACCAGAAGTTTGTCAGGACACAGGATCTCAAATCCAGCCCTACTCTCCTCCCGTCAGCATCCCCTGGGCCAGAATCCCCCTCCCGCGGTGCTCTTTGAAAGCACGAAGGCAGCATCGTGCTGCTGCAGCTCTTTCTCATAGCACAACCAGTGCTCCATCCAGCTCCCTTCATCCAGTTCAGCACAATCAGGCCCTCATTATCCTCATCACTAGTTCACAATAATTTCAGTAACATTACTGTTTTAAGAAGCCATACTTCCCCCTCAGCAGTAAAAAAAAAGTCTTTGGGGCATCTGGGCATGTTTCACTTACCACACTGGTGGAAAAGGATCGGGAAGTCAGATTTTTCATGTTGTCTCACAGTTTTGCATTTACTAATAGCTTTCCAGGGTAAAGTTACGTAAAGGATGACGTTTTTGTGGCAATAAACAGAATAGTGCTACCAATGTGCAAATAGGCAGTTTTAGGTCAGTGGAATTAGTACTCCTGAGAATGTCTGGGAGGTATAAGTGAAGGAATGAATGTAATTACTCAAGTATGGATGGATGGACGGGAGGGGTCAACATGGTCTGTGAAAAGTGAATCGTCTGAACTTGAGTTTAAAATTTGGGTTTCGTCCTCTTTGTACCAAAGTTTGCAAAATGTGAGTGGTTTTCCGTGCCAGTCTGTCCTGTTGTCATTTTGGAGGCTGCAAGTTAGTTGATCTAAGCCTGAGCCTGCGGTTACCAGTTACTTGTAAATATTGCAGTGTATTCAATGAACAATTTGCGTGCCCCCCCCGCCAGTAGTAATGTGCCATGATTATAGTGCTCGGTGCTGCGATAAGCATTGTCTGGTTTGGTTAAGTCATTGCTAATGAAACATCACAGCTGATTAAACTGGCAAGGAGAGCAGTTCCCTGTGAACAGGCTCCATTTTCTCATTGGATCTTTGGATTTTTTCATCTCTGTTTCTTAAAATGCAAGATATAAGCAAGACAAACAAAAATATTCTTTTAATTATAAATCACGCTGGAAATCACATTTTATGATTAGTGGCATGTTCTAGAAAGACTTTCTGTCTTAATTATGTGTACATCACTACATTTCTCCCCCTGCATTCTAATGAGATGAAGAGTAGGAAGAAAGCACAGGGAAAAGCTACAGCAAACCCTCCATAAGTGCAGTGAAACTGAATTGATATTTACATTCATCCTGTAACCATACTTGTGCTTCTTCTTGAATAACAGTAATGGTGATCAAAGCAGAAAAGATCTTTGAGCTCGGTGCTTTCAAACTGCTCACTAATCACTATAATTCAGCAGAAAATAGGAACAAAACTACCCCAACAAAGACCACAATCATTGCACTCTGTGTAAAAGGGGCTCTCACCAAATAAAGCTGAAGCAAGGTAAAGATTGCTCTATTACACAGTATGTCAAAGTTAAATACAGGTCTAAATCCATTCAAAAATTTAGAACAGTCAGTTCCCAGCCTCGCAATGAGCAGAGACAAGCTGCTTTGTTAAGTGAATAACCCTTCCCAGAGCTGCTGCGGCATCACCACCACTGACAGCAGTGTCTGTGTTTCTACACAGGCCTATTCTAACCTTGACTCTGCTGACTTTGGTGCTAAGGTGGTGTTTGACTTAATTAAATGCCACTTGAAAGAAGACCCGTGTACCTACAGCACGTGTACCTGGAGGAACTTCAGGTTCTTCCTCCTCTCCGGTTTGGTATTTTTCTGTTTATGCATGGAAATGAAACTGCTCTCAGACACAATGCTGAACGGTAGCCAGGTGCTTTATAACTGTGTTAGCCTGAAGCTCTCATGAGAAATATTTTTTCCTGGAAAATAAATTATAACATGGCTAAGTGGTGCCTGACAAAGCTAAACAGGATCCATGCTGCTCTATTGCAAATTCATCTGCAGTCTCTCGGTAGAAAGACAAATAAAAGCACTTCATCAAAATCAGAGAAGCACAGGAATACTCATAGGAGACCACTAAACTCTAAATACCAATCAATTTCACCAACTTTTTTGTCAAACTTGCAAGTCCCCTTAAGCGCTGTCGTCTAGAACTGCCAGAAGATGCAGCAGGATACGTTGCAGGAATGGAGCGGGCGAGCTGTAGCGGAAAGCGCCTCTGACCGTCGGCATTAGTGTGTGTGCATATGGATCAGCGTGGGGCAGGATTTAGGGAAGTCAGTGGGTGGGCCTTGGCTGACAGGAAGGTTTGGGAACAAGGCCTAGGGGCTCGCAAACCTTATGCTCTGTTTGAGAATTGGGCTCACAATTTCTTTCTACTGTATCGGCTATTTTTCACTGACCTGAGCACGTCCCAGTGGCCAGCAGGCATTTTCATTGCATACATTGTGAGTGCAGGCAGTAGCCTTTAGACTTTGTCCTTGAATTCAAAGTCATTGAAATATATAATATTGAGGGATTTTCATCAAGACATTTGCACTGATCCTTTTTCCCCACATGAAGAGATCCCAAAATTGTTTTACAGCCAATGGGACATTAAATGTTATGAGTGTTGATGTCCCGCTCGCCGCTGCCTTTGTTCTGCCAGTCTTGTCAGTCAAACGCAGGAGTAGTTCTGAGAGAAGGAAAACTTAGAATTTAACCTCCTCGCCCATTTCTTTCAGCTGTGGTTATGTCTTCACTGTGGTAATATTTACATTTTCCAAGTCAGAAATGTATTTTAAAGTTTTGTTTAAACAATGTTAGGTCCTGTAAACACCGCATAATGGACAGAGATCTAAATAGCTTCTCTAACGCATCCCCTCCGCCCTACTGCATGTGTCTGTGTCAGCTGGAATCATTGTTTTTCCTTGAAGAAAAAGCAAAAGGAACTCATCAAATGGGCTATGAAACAGAGCACAGTACAGCCTTTTTCTGTGTACTTCATTCCTTTACCTCCAGGTTTTTGCATTCTTAACCGATCTCAGTCACCTTGTTTCCCATCTCACTACCTAAGTATTTCTCCATTGCTTCATCTCAACATTTCTTTTTAGTTCCCATGCAAAAGAAGGCCAAATCTTGACTCTAGACTTCTTTGGAACAAATCTGATTTTGCTTTTGGATATAGTTTGCTCACACAAGCAAGATCAAGTCAACAGTAGTTTGCAGCTCTTCTCTGCTGAATTCAGAGTCTTCAATCTCAAGGCTGTGTGCGTTGTTCTTTGAATATCCAGCAGAGCACATTTTGTAAGAAGAGGCATTTGATTTCTGTTTGTCAGCTGAATTATGAAAAGGTGAGGGAAGCAGGAGAGGAGAAGGTTGTCTTAAGTGTTGAAATACTCACCTGCGGTGCTCTGTAGTCCAAAGTTCCTGCATACACTTTTAAATATTGGGCATGAGGAGAGATATATCTTATTTACTTAGGTACATGTTTTGGTAAGAAAAGCAATGCAAAAGCAGTCACTACAAAATAACAGTGCTTCTGTTTTGCTGGACTTACAAAAGGGAAAGTGTTTGGATCTATGTTCTGCTGTCATAGAATCAACAACGCATCACAATTCTGCATTGTCTTATATAAAAATTCTGTTGATCTCTATTACAGTCACCTATAAAATTACAGGAAAAGATGCCCACATTTTCTGTCACTTCTAAATGAAAAAAACCAATACATAATCTCATCTTAGAAATGAAACCTTAGTAGACGGAATAGAAGGTTTGGCGATAAGCTCTAGTGTCTTTATTCCCTTGAATCCTACTTCAGGTGAGGGTAATGAGTCACTTGGTGCTGGATTCTCAGGAGTAAAGTAGTAGAGGAAAACAAATCAGTAGTCTTCTTGCAGAACAGTAGTCTAATCACACCTGACACCAATTAGCATCCTTGCTGATAGTCCTTATTAGGACGTAGTTGAAGCCTGAATTATATGTCTCAACAGTGCAGTGGTCATTTTGCTGAGCAAAATTTAACTGGGCGTATAGCCAAGGACAAAAAAGCATCTTCAAAACCATCAGCTTAAAACCTCTCCCTGAAATGGGCCTGACTGTTTTTTCTGTCACCATACTTCCAGCTGAACCATGTTCAACACCAGTTCAGCTTCATCCATTGTCAGCAGTGAGTAATTTCCAGAGAAGACGTGAAGTGCGAATACACGTCACTCAGAACTGAACATTAATCTTAACATCAAATATGCTTGCTGGGGTTAGTCATTGCAAAAGACTAAGGAAGAACGCCTTGTAACTCACTGCATACTTCTGCCTTGCTTTTGCTGGTTGTATAACCTGTCAGAAGTATCCTTGCAGAAAAGATCCATGATTTTCAAAATGTGTTTAATTTGCAGAAATGTGTATTAAAATCCTATAAATTTCACAAATATATCGGGACTTAGATGAAGTGGGGTAAGGGAGAATAAGTTACTTTAAGTATATCTTCACTACCTAAAAATGTTGATGTGTATTTTCAGTTTCCTGGAATTCACAAGGCAAAAACTGCTAAGCTGAAAAAAATATCTACTGGACCTTTTTCAAGTGTAGCTGACTTAAACCTCAAGAACTTCTTGGCCTGTCTTACCTTCTCAGGTCTTAAAACATATCTATGCACTGAAATGGTGTCAAGAGACACATATTGCTTAATTACAGAGAAGCGTTTTAACAAAAAATACATTTTCCGTGCCTTCTTCAGCTCTTAATTGTTCCTGCCAATTCTCTACTACCATCTGTCATAAACTCCCATTTTTCTGTTCAGCTGAAATATGAGTGTAATACTGATTCCAAAATATCATAATAGATTCTGTGTCCCCTTTGTACTGCATTTTCGTGCCGATAACTGCAGAGGCATGCAAATCTTGCTCAAGGTTGCCAGTAGCTTTGTCAGTCTTCAGAGTCAAAAAGAAAAGCTCATCTGCTAGAATGACTCATGACAACCTCATCTTTGATCACTGGGACAATTTTCAAATTATGTATGTCTTCTCCAGTTCCAGGGCAATTTTAGATCTCCTAAGTTTTACAGTGGGATTTTGAAGCTCAAATAGTTCTGTTCCTGGCCCAGGCATTGTAAAATGTGGGAGAAGGTTGTTCTTCGCTTTGTCTCAATTTCCTCTTGATGATGATATTTCCTCAGTGTTTTCTCATCGCTTGCTTTTTTCAAACAATGAGCCAGAAACAAATGCTGGTGAGTAACAAGCCTAAAATTCAGGAGACTTTCTGTAGAAATAGAAATTATATAGTTCTCGTTAGTTCATCTGTCCTTACTAGGAGCTTTTTTACCCGTTTCTTGTTACTTGACATCAACTCCGTAATTTCTTTGCTATATAGATTGACTTGGGAGTAAGTAGGAGATTCATCTGTACGTTCGCTCTCTAGGGGAGGGACACATCAGGCACAAGTGCAGCTGGCTTGAAACCAAAGAGATCTCTTGGCCTGTCTTAGCTGATCAGAGAGAACTAAAAGAAAATGTCGGCTTAAAAGAAATGAATGGCACATAGGAAACACAAACCAGGTACATCGGGGACGTGATTTTGAAATGTAGCCAATCAGAAATGACTGAAGTTTGTTCCTGCTGGCTGACCGCAGACAGTCTTTGGCGAAATAAGTCACATCTAGTCCTTCAGTTAGTAGGACAAACTGTGCAGATGTCACACCAAACAAAGTCAGGCACATTTCAGAAGAGGTCAGTAGAGGAAAAGAAATCAGTATGTCAATGGTCTGGCAAAAAACCTAGGGAATGTTCTTCAAGGTGGGGTCATACCAAATTGGCGAGTTCTGCCTGGAATCACTAAGACGGCTTGGAGAGGAAAGCTGTGCTGTCCTCACTGGAGGCTGAATTTCTCCACCCATCCGTGAGGTGCACCATGACTGCAATAGAACAAAAATTGTGGTTTTAAGCTTTTTCATCCCTGAAGCGTCCAGGCTCATGTATGTAGAAATGGGCGGTTCAAACAGCGGCCTTTTGCAGTCACGGGCTTCAGTGGTAAAATGATCAGGTGCCCAGAATGATATGTATATTTGCCTGCTAACAAGCGTGCCCATACTTTGCTGGTTATAAGGGCAAATTGTGGTTGTTACTAAGGTAGATTTGAAGTCAAACTGATGCTTAGAAATGAAATGATTGATATCTTACTTTTCTGAGCATAGCAGTGTGAACATTTGCTGTAAATCATATTTGTTACAGACCCAGAGTCTTTTGGCAGTGACTCTGAGTTTGGACGGGCTGGCTAAACAACTTGTTAAACAAATGGTTTTCAGTCTGCATTTTGCAAATTATTTTGATTATTCCTTATCGTTTGCATGATTAGTGAGTTGCATAGTTTGGTTATTTCTGTTCTCTGATTGGACTTAGTTATTCAAGGGAATAAGTAACTCATTCCATCAATATAGTTGGATTTCAATGTAGTATATAGTACCAGTATTATCTTATTTTCTAGACAGAACTGTAGATTTCTACTTGCAAAAGTACCATGTTCTATTTAATGATTCAGCCAAATTATTCTCTACAAGTACTGTTGGAAATTTAGTTACTAATCAATGCTAACTTAGACAAAATGCAAATTTTGGAACAAATATACATCCCTTCCTATCCCGAGATAGAGAATCTGATTAGTAAATCAAGCTGCTAACATATCATTGTTATCAAAAAAGCAGTGTTTCCATATAATTAGGCAGCAGCAAGTCAGTCATAAAACTTGGCTTTTATTTTTCATCTTCTGTAAAGTTTGCAATGAAATAGCAAAGATCAGATAAGTCTATAGAAGCTGGTGATATATATCCCAATAATTTAGCTACAAAATATTTCAGGTAGGCCAAACACATCAAAGGAAAAAAAAATATTCAGAACATGCTGCACCAACCGTGCACATTAAGTGAAAGCAAATTCCTGGAATTTAGTTTCGTAAAAAGTGAGCAAAATAAGTTTCTTTTCTTCTATGCAGAATTTTTCTACCTGTCACTCGTGATCTGTGTCATTCTATTTGAGTGATTCTTTGGACTGCAGCAAATGAGTCTGCCTGCCAAATCGTACTTGAAACAGCAGCAGTAATGCTTTCCCTGCTACCAGCCCATCTGATCTGCGCAGAGGTCGCTGCCTGCATATCATGAAGGCAAAATGGGGCATGTATTTATCCTTCAGGTGCGGAGGTTCATAGTTGTGGTGGGTTGACCCTGGCTGGATGCCAGGTGCCCCCCAAAGCTGCTCCATCCCTCCCCTCCTCAGCTGGACAGGGGAGAGAAAACGTAACGAAAAGCTTGTGGACAGGGAGAGATCACTCACCAGTTACCATCACGGGCAAAACAGAGTTGACTCAGGGAAATTAGTTTAATTTATTGCTAATCAAATCAGAGTAGGGTAACGAGAAATAAAACCAAATCTTAAAAACCCCTTCCCCCCACCCCTCCCTTCTTCCTGGGCTTTACTGCTGAATTCTCTACCTCTCCTCTTTCCCCCAGCGGAAGACAGGGAATGGGGGTTGGGGTCAGTTCACCACACGCTGTCTCTGCCGCTCCTTCCTCCCAGGGGAGGACTCCTCACACTCTGCCCCTGCTCCCGCGTGGGTCCCTTCCATGGGGTGCAGTCCTTCAGGAGCAGACTGCTCCAGCGTGGGTCCCCCGCGGGGTCACAAGCCCTGCCAGCAAACCTGCTCCAGCCTGGGCTCCTCTCCATGGGCCGCAGGTCCTGCCGGGAGCCTGCTCCAGCACGGGCAATCCCACGGGGTCACAGCCTCCTCCAGGCATCCCCCTGCTCCGGCGTGGGGTCCTCCCCGGGCTGCAGGTGGGTCTCTGCTCCACCGTGGACCTCCGTGGGCTGCAGGTGGGTCTCTGCTCCACCATGGACCTCCGTGGGCTGCAGGTGGGTCTCTGCTCCACCATGGACCTCCGTGGGCTGCAGGTGGATCTCTGCTCCACCATGGACCTCCGTGGGCTGCAGGTGGGTCTCTGCTCCACCGTGGACCTCTGTGGGCTGCAGGTGGGTCTCTGCTCCACCATGGACCTCCATGGGCTGCAGGGGCACAGCCTGCCTCACCATGGGCTTCCCCGGGGGCTGCAGGGGAATCTCTGCTTTGGTGCCTGGAGCACCTCTTCCCCCTCCTTCTGCACTGCCCTTGGTGTCTGCAGGGCTGTTCCTCTCACATATTCTCACTCCTCTCTCCAGCTGCAATTGCACAGTTTTTTTTTCCCCCTTCTTAACTCTGTTATCCCGGAGGCGCTGCCACTGTTGCTGATGGGCTCGGCCTTGGCCAGTGGCGGGTCTGTCTTGGAGCCGGCTGGCATTGGCTCTGTTGGACATGGGGGAAGCTTCTGGAGGCTTCTCACAGAAGCCGCCCCTGTAGCTCCCCCACTGCCAAAACCTTGCCATGCCAACCCAATACAATAGTCCAGTGGAGCTTAGCGTCTGTACTCTAAATTACATGAGGTGCCAGCAAAAGCACCTGCATAAGATGTGGTAACCTCCACCAGTGGGGTGGGACCAGTAACTGGGAGCAGTAATCTCTGCACTTGTCCCAGGAGGATGCAGCAGAGCTGACTTATATGAACCCATATTTTTCAAGTCAGCTATTAGTGGCTTGCTAGATTCCATGTGTGTGAACTTCTACCGTGTTCATCATTTCATTTGGTCATTTAGTGTAAAGATGAGCTGAAATGAGGGATGGGTTCTGTTGTCGTGTGGGGATGACAAGATGTGCTTTTCTTTTTGTGTTCATGATTTGCTTCATGTTTGTAATAAATCTATTTGTACAGACATCAAGGGGTGGGGTTGGGAGCATCACTTTGTCCTATTACAAGCTGGAAAGAAAATGTAAAAAAGATTCATATGCTACTAGAGGAGAGACCTGGGTCAGGTCTTCAGCTAACTGTTGCGGTCAGCAAAGGGGCACATATCAAACGTCCCGTATCAAACAGCCTTGATAACCAGGATCACCACCTGATCAGTGGGGTTAATGGGAGAATCCAAATAAAGAGGAGGTGGTATGTATAAAGGATTCTTTATTTGAATACAAAGGGAATCGTGGTTCTCTGGCGTGCTTATAAGCATAGATTGTGCTGCACAAGTCTTGTTGTAGTTGAATCAGTCACTAGGTGGATCTCTCTCTCTGTGCACTACAGGGATGCCAGAACCACCCCCCCCCCGATGTTGACTAGCAGCAACAGAGAGCTGTGAATGTTTCAAAACCTGTGGATGCTTCATCTTTCCATTTCTTCCATTACTGTTTGAATCATGGATCCCAGAATTAGCATTGCATAGCAGTGTCCCTAGCAGCAAATCGTCAGCAGCTATTCTGGTGGGCCAGGCCATGACTGAATGGTTTGAGTTTAGGGTAAGCGTTAAAGTCCCCATGCAGCACCTGCTACTTCATCGTTTGATACCAAAGTGTATGTGAAATACGCAATACAGACAAGGGAAGGAACGAGATGGGAAGGAATGACGTGACTTTGTTGTTAGGAATGGGAAATATCAATATCTAGATTTGGCTGGTAAGTTTATCCTTACTCTGATGTGCATGTGAGGGTACATAGCAAAGGGTATATGGGAGGCGAAGTATAGATGGATGAAAAAAAGGAAGGAAGGACCAGTGTGGATGACAGGGAACTCGGGGAGGAAAATTAAAATAAGGGAGTAAACTGAGAGGTAAAAAGCGAGTAGTAATGTATTAGGTGCTTATCTGTTTCCCTATGCACTGGGAGCATCACAGTCATTACTGAGTTGTCTTCACAATTTTTAATGACACAGAGGAAATACTTTCTCATTCTACAGAACAGGATCTGATACATAAACAAATTGAATGACGTGGTGGATGTCAGTGATAGAGCTGGCATTCATGACTAAAATTAAGATCCTAAACCTCCAAACTCTCTAAATTCAACTGTGTGAGCTGGTAAATTCTGAAAGGAAGATCACGTAAAATTATCGTTTACTTCACTGTCCTCTCCGATTTGGGCCTTGGGTATTTCAGACCTTGTTTCTCTTCTGCTAGATGCCCACAAAATCAGGATCAATAAAATTCATTAGGTCTGTATATCTGGTGTAACTTAACACTTGGCAGTTGAGACCGCATTTTCAAACCAGCTCAGAACCCAAGCTCTTTTGAGTAGCTTCTTAGGCATTTAATTGGCTATATAAGAACTAAGTTCTTCTGCATTCAAATCGGAGTCATACATTCAACATATTTGGGAATTCTCTCTCTCAATTCTTTTGAAAACCTAGAGTGACATTATCAAAACCAGTTCTATAGACTCCATATAAGTAACGCCAAAGGTGAATCAGCAGTTGGTACAGTCAGCTGAGCTGACTCTGCCAGGTGATGTTAGAACCAAAACCAATGGTCAGCCCAGCACACAGCAATACAAGTTATGCCTCGCTCTCTTGAATTAACCAGCTTGTATGTGCTATGTTACAACTCCTCAAACTGGAGTTCCGCTGAGTACTGTAAACACGCCTTTAGGCTCTTGTGAGCTAAAATCCCTTGAAAATGGGATGAAGAGCAAGATTTTCTGAAAGAGAAATGACTAGTGGGATGTTCAGCAGGAGGCATCGTACATCACAAATTAAGAAAACTCTCTACAAGCCCAGAAATATCTGATAATTTTACTTTAAGTCACTTCAACATTGACTTCTTCTGTGCCTAAGATAAAGACACTTATAAAGGATACACACATGAGCTTATTTGTTAGGAAAATAACAGAAACCTTTCTTTGTAAAGTCTTCAAAAACAAGGAAAGTCACTGATATGCTATCATTTTTCATAGCTGCAAATACACATCTTCAGTAACGGGGCAAGTCACAATTCACTCGCAACATTAAAAAAGATTTCCTACCGTGCTGACAAAATAAAGGTAACATCCCAGACTTCTTTCTGGTGGGTTTAAACAAAGTAGAATATCTGAAAAATACTGAGTAGTCAGTAACAGATTTTTAAATCGGGAGCAAACTAAGTCCTCCTCAACGAAGAATTTCCTCCAAGCATAAACATCAAAGAACTTTTAATAAAAATATGACGTATGACAATCTCCCTTGTGAAAGGAGCAGCCAGCTTGGAAGTCTCTATTTCCCTTATCTGATAAGCAGTCTCAATGGCTTTTCAGTGAATAGGGATGTTTCATACAGGAATGACATTGAAAAGAAATCAAGCTGAATTATTAGAGGCCCCTAATTTCTGCAAAGAGTTGGATTTTACTGATTAAGTGCTAAATGTTATAAAACTGGAGAATGCTATGGAATAATTTGTCAGTTTGAATACATAACAGAGAGCAACATCTTGCACCTTAAATATGCTTATAGATTTTTGAGTTCTGAGGCTGAAGTAGATCATAGGAAAGGTAGTGATGTAATTTTTTTTTTTTTTTTCCCTAGGAAATTAGCTTGCAAAAATTTGGGGTTTTTTTTGCGATCATTTAATAGTAACTATATATTTAAACATGCAATTATTGTTTCAGAATGTTTTTATGTGGTCTTCCTTTTCCTGATATGATAAATTAAATAAAAATTCATGAACAGTTCCGTTTCACCCAAAATTTTGCTTCCATTTGTCATATGAGTCACTTTAATAAAAAAACCCCAACAAAATCCAAACCCTGCCCCAGCTTTAATTCCAATCTCGTGGAAAGGGGGATTGCTCAGCGGAGATCACCTATCAGCATGTGGCGCAATAGGTGCGTTAGGTGTTTCTCAGGTCAAGCCCGGAGCCCTGCTAAGGTTAGTAGAGCTGGCCCTGGAATCTCTGGCCTATGTGTAACGGAACAGATGATACAAAACAGTAGCTTTCATTTAAACGTTGCTGTGGCCCAAGCATTACCAACCACTTACCCATGAAGTTAGAAACAGTTTTATTTGGTGAGGACACATGAAGCCTCTGTTAGCAGCACTTGGAAAGTCATTGGTATCAAATTTTCTTCTTGAAGAAACATTGCTGTTAAGAAAACCTATGGAGGAAAATTTTACATTTCTCTTGTCTTTCAATATGATGAGTAAGTGCTAAAAAAAATCTGAATTATAACTTCCCAAGTGCACACAAACAGAACTAGTTTCTGTCTTCATGCAAAGCTTGACATGAGAACAAAAGAGACCTTTACTCTTTCATGAAGCCGTAGAAAGGTGATTGTTTTTCTTTTAGTTGTCACTGAGATTTTTTACTGAATGGCTATAATGTTAATTCCATTTCTAGGATGCAATCAACTGTATTTAAGATTTAAAGGGAAGAAAATAGTAAGGCGACAGCTGAATGAATAATTTCCACAAATAATTTAATTCCCATTCACTTTATTTTCTGTTTGTACTTCCAGCTGTGATGGATGCAAAATCCTCAAATATAATTGTATTAATTTTTTTACGTATTTCTTCAGCAAATAATTTCCTGGATTGTTGATTATTGAAAATATTGCAATTGGTAATTTAGTCTGGTTAATTACATTTCATATTCCTTTTTTTTCCGATTCAGTGAAATACACAAGTAACCAAAATAGTGTAAGTTACATACATAGCAAGCAAATCCAGAAGCAGTGGTGTATTAGTTTACTGCAACTAATTAACCTTCAGCTTCGTTTTCTCTATGTTCCAATTGGAAAACAAAACAAAAAGAGCAGAAAACCCACAACTGTACGCGTGCCTGTGCTCCCTAGTTCGTGCAGATTTCTTTCTGGCAAGATCACCTGGGTGAGATTCACAAGTGCTGTGAATTCCACCTGTCTCATTCATACTCTAAACTTAAGGTCAAACATATTTATTTTGTAAATTTAAAACTGACATTTTCTTTGGTAAATTACAGTGTTGAAGTGTATCAGTCACACTGAACAGAATGAGGATTATAGACATGTTTTGTATATTTCCATAAACAACGGAAAGGAAGGTTGAGACTGCAGAAAAGCAGTTTTAAATAAAATCAAACCCAACAAAGGAGAACCAACGTCACTGAAATGGAGAAACAGAACTAACAGGCAAGAGCTGGAGCTGAAGCAGGGGGAGAATGGTAGGAGCGAAACAGGTTCATGCCCAGCTTCTCTTTCTGGTGCAGACATAGCAACCCATCTCATAACTGCAAAAACAGATTATGTCCTTTTCTCTAATGGAAGTATAGTTATTTGTATTGGTTTGGTTATAAAAAAAAGACTAATGGGATGTATGTAGCTACAAATTCTACACCTCAATGAGGTGAATAAACAGCATTGCAGTAATACTGCAACGTATAAAGCTGGCCAGATTTGACACTGCCATCCTAGCTTTCCTGAAGTGGTGACGACTATGAAAATAGTCATATTTTCTCAGGTTTTGGTTTGTGTTTTTCTTAATCCTGATCATTACAACTAGATCTCCAGCACAGTTCACAGGTAAAATTGCTAAGGCACTTCATTTCTATCGCACCTTTTCATTTGTTTATGTCCCCCCCCCCCCCCCGCCCAAAGACTGGGAAATCTTTTTTAATCTTTTGAGTGCAAAAAAACCAGGGCAGTTGTACTTTTCACTGCAATTTAAAATGACACAAAGCACTATTTGCCTAATCTGGAACTACAGCAGCTGGGTTCAGGAAGCAGAAGTGCACCAAGATGGCACTCCGAGCTGAGCAAAGATCTTGAGAGTTCTGTTAAATACCAGTCGGATTTCTCAGTGTTCTGAGCCTTGCAAACATATGCGTGTGTACAGTTGGAGTCAGTCTGACATTTCAAAATAATATTTTTTTCTTTAATCAACCTTTGAAGAAAAACAGAAGTGTGAAAGAAAAGAGCCATGGGTCCGTTGGAGGAGAAGTTCTACCAGGTGCATTTAAAATTGTGGAAAGACTATGCTGTATTATGAGGGTAACAGTTTGAGGAATCTGTCTATGTATCACAACTATGTTCTTCTTAGGTTTTGCAACCCCCTTGTTTTCTACTGCCTTATATTAAGGAACAGGATAGCGATGCTTTCAAAGACAAATTTGATGCTGCAGTTGAGCACAGGGGAAGGTCGCTCCTTTGTGCCTGTTGGTTTTACTCCATAGTGAATGCTACTGTTCTATCAGATCTCCTGATCTCCTTAAACTGAGTCTGACAAAAAGATGTGGGATGAGAAAATCCTCTACTATTATTTTTTTTTAAACTGGCTTCTGTCATTTTCATTTCATTGACTTGGAGAAGATGAGAGAGTGCGCTCTCAAGTTTCCAAATGACACCAAAATGAGGGGAAGCATTGATAAGCTTGAGGATGGAGCTGTATGCAGACGGATGTAAACAGACTGGAGGAATGGGCAACGGAGTCCTAAGGAAATTCAGCAAGGACTAGCACCGAGGGCTCTCTCAGTACAGGAAAGGTGTTGATAAACTGGAGCAAGTTCATCAGAGGGCCACCAAGATGGCCGGGGGCTGGAGCACTTGCCCTACAGTGAGGGGCTGAGGCAGCTGGGAGCCTGGAGAAGACACAGCTTTGGGGGGATCAACTAGCAGCCTACTGGTACCTGTGAGGAGGTCATCAAGAATATGTCATCTTCACAGTGGTGCACAGTGGGAGATCAAGGAACAATGGACATAAGTTGAAACAGGAGAGGTTCAGATTGGAAAAAAAGAGAAAGCTTTGACATCCTGAGGATGGTCAGGCACCGGAACAGGTTGCCCAGAGAGGCTGAACACTCTCTGTTCTTGGAGGTTTTCAAGATGAGATCAGTTAAATTCTGAGCAACCTGGTCTGGCCTCAGAGCTGTCCCTGCTTTGAGCAAGAGGTTGGACTACAGACCTCCTCAGGTCCCTTCCAGCCTGAATTATCTTGTGATCCTCTGATTTTGACCAAACCAAGCTACCAACCAGATCTGTGAGAAAAAAAAAATTCCAAATACAATGTGGAAATGAGCATATAGGGGCAAAACCTCATCAGCCTAAATGACCTGAAACCAGACCAGCGTATTTGAGTGCAAGTAAAGTTGTTAAGGATTTTGTCTTAACACCAGTGGTTAGACTCACAGAATAGCAATATGGCATGAAAATCTGTTCACTTTTGAAGGGCCTACTTACAGAATTCTTTGGTGTTAAACAATTGTGAAAATTTCAGGCACTTTAGATAGAATATCATGTTCTGTTATGTTTAATGTGGTCTTATTTCAATTATTGAATTCCAGAATTCTAAGTAAGGGTTGATGGAATAGACTGAAGTCCATCCATTCAAAAAGAATTCAGCACATATCACCCATAGACAGTGGAAGATAGGGTAAATAAAGCCTGCTTGCCAGACTGAAGACCAGCTTGCTGACTTAGCAGTCTGTTCTTACAGCGTGTCCATCCATGCTCTCTTAGGGTATTAACATGCACGTTAGAAAGAGACCTCATTTGAAATTCCATCTTTACTAATGGCAGAACTCTTGTTTCCCTAACAGGAGAGAGCCTAAATAGTTAAACAATCTGTGACAGAAGTATTTTAAAAATTTTGCTTAATGATATCCAGTAAAAAAAAAAAAAAACAGATGGAGGTGGTCTGTGGTGACTACTCCCATATTAGTAGGGGCCATTTAACTAAACCTATAGGTTTGTCTTATGCTGTGTGTGTCAAAAATTACTAACTGATTTATACTCCTGATGCTCCCATAATACACCAAATAATTTCTAGTCTGCTTTTCATAGCTGCATGCATACAAATTTGAAGGCAAGACATTCCACTAATATAAGCAACACCAGTACTTCCTAGAGGTGGGAAAAGTGTTTTCCAATTATTCCTCTTCCTCATCTTTTGACCACATGTCAAAATCACGCTTAATTACAATGAGAGCAATTGTTCACCTATACTTTTCTTTGATATGAGAATTTCTTGAGGCTACGGATTAAAAGGTAAAATACTCTTAAAACTACTTAGTGAACCTAATAATTCACACACCATGCCGCTGTTATTAAATACAGCAATGCAGTACAAAGGGAGAGACACTCCACTGAAATAACTTGATTGGTTGCTTTATCTTCTGCCAGTACGAATGTAACTTCAGCATATTTAACAACGTTAACAAATCTTTTCTAAAAAGCAAATGCCAACTTTGAATTTACAGTGTCACCCTTTAACCTCCAATCCTATCAAGGATAACAGCATATTTTACAATTTCTTCTCTGGTCCCAGATAAGTAATAATTGCCACCAGAATCATTAAACAAGTTAAAGCATTTAACTTCATTATAGTAGTTCTTGTTAGTCAGGCACGTCGTGCCATTATCAGACCTTTTACATCAGTAGAAACAATTGATAAATCTGTAATAATTCTGCGTCTCAAAGATTGGATAATGATCCCTTGTAATTCTGTGACATGACACACACAAAGTACTGCTTTTCAGTGTGTAATTTCTCATTTCAGAGAACGTTACCCAGACTGAAAAAAAACCTGCTTTCATACAATCTGTTCAGTGGAATGTAAATGAATGTGGGGAACGGTTTCTTAATAAATGAGCCACCATTGTGATTATTTTCAGTAACATTTGCTGTACTTAATGGTACCATCCATCTAAGGATTTCTACATTTATCCTGTTTATAGGATGGTTAAAACCTTTATGGAGGAATCATTAATTTCCTTGCAAATGTCACTGACTTTGAATGCTTTGATCATTTGAAGATTAGCCCAGCCCCTGTCATCAGTAGCCTCTGATGAGTTCAGGCTGATTTGCTTTGTACATCAAAGGCATAAACGGACCACTCTGAGTCTCCGTCTTTTTGGCTACACTTTTGAAGTCTCCTGAATACACATGAGCCATTTTGTTACAGGAGAATGAAAAGCAGAGGACCATTGTGCATATGGTGGACAATGTGCTTCTGAATTTACGTCGCCTTTCATCAAAGAGTGTCCCCATGGGCAAAGTTAATGGGTCATAACCATAATGATACTCATTAATATTAAAAAAAGGAACAAATTCCTCAGACATTCCCAGTATAGGATAGTCAGAATTGTACCCTGTGTGTTGCGAGGTGACAAAACACATGTAACCGCAAAGTTGACTTCTTCTAGTTGTTGAAGTCTGTAAAGAAAATAGATGCGTCCCACAGAGCTGAGAAGAGTCAGCCTCTTCATTGTGGGGGTTTGTATACAAGGTTTTAATCTTTTCTCACCTTTCAAATTTAGCTATATTTGTATTTTGATAGTATGTATAGAGCAAAAAATAACAAACAAGACCCTGAGTATTTCATTACATTTTAAATAATAGCTATCTTTATGTGAAATGTGCATTGCAAACCTCTGAATTACCTGTTTTATCCTGCAAACCAGCCTATAAATTAGGTACAGCTTTGCTCTAGATTTTTTCACACAGTATTATTAAAAAGTTTTTAAAAAGCTTCCATTTTCAAGCATTACTATGTGTATTGTTCCGTAGTTGTAATCTCATCTGTTTATAAAACAAGCATCTGAGTCAAGATTTTAAAAAGCCATGCTTAAAATTAGCATCTTGAATGCGTATTATAACTCCTAATAGGCAGTTTGATTTTCTGCAATTGCTGAGCAGTTTCCTTTAAAGAGGCTTAATTCAATAATGAAGTTATTAAACAAGAGCTTAAAGGCTTCTAAGACACATGAAAAAATGATGACACATTTTGTATGGTTGATATGTCATAAGGCAGTAATAGTAAGATCATTCTAGGCTTCACAGAATAGAAATAATGATAATAGTGATCAGTGAAGAAAAAGTGTGGTGAAGAAAAACCAGAAGAACTCCATAACACTAGAATCTGTGGAAGGCTGAAAGCTGCTGGTGACAGCGGACAAGGATTTTATAAAGCAATGTGGCTGAGAAATGGCTCTAATGTTTGCTTGGATACATGGAGACATCAAGTCACAAACAGGTGAAGCTCTTTCTCTTACACACTGCAGGTTGCATTTGGGACGCTCTACAAATAGCTGTTTAAAAATTAACACCAGTTTAACTCCAGTATTGTGCATGGGCTATTTAACAGTCTTTAGAGAATGGAAAAACAAAACAAGGTAGAGGATAACTGAAAATGGTTAAACGAGTGTTAATTAGAGTTAATGAGATGAAAGCGAGCACAGTGAATGAAAATTCAGATGAGTATTACAGTAGGGAATAAGCTGCCACACCGTTTGGGACCTCCACAACCAGTTTCAACAGACCTGGTCAATGTGATTATTGTGTTTGTCACTATTATTGTAGTCCCTGGAGAGCCTATGTGATATTCAGCCTATATTTTTAGACATAGTACAAACAGAGACAGTTATGGGTATCTGTTACCGTGAAGAATTTATACTTCATGTAAAATGAACAAAACTGTGGAAGGAAGGAAGGACGGACGGACGGAAGGACAGAAAGAGAGGGGGTGATGTGACTGGTATTATAGGAGGTGTGAAAGGTATACCCGGCAAGAGCATGTAGTGTCTCTAACTCCCGTCATTCACTGTTGCCCCAGGCGTATAGCTGAGAACCATCATGTACTGATAAGAAGGTGGATGAAGTTACCTATTTGGCCGTTGCCAGCTCTCATTTTTACATTATTTTCACACACTATTCTCCAAATGAAAATAGAAGCTGTGAAGAGAGCAATTATATGGGTTTTTCCACATTAACTGAAGTCTTTTCAACCAGAGCACAGATGGCCTTCTACCAGTCTCCTAACAGTGCTCTACATACTGCACTCCCATGGGCCGAAACATGTGCTGCTTCAAAAGACGGTTTTCAAAAGGGAGTACATGCATTAGATTGTAGTAGCTCTCTGGAGTGCCAATACATGTTTTGGATGCTTCATAATAGAGAATTCTTAGGACAATTTACTTTCTTTGTCAAGAATTAAAGTGAGCTTTCTGCTGCGTTTACTGTTCGGTGGGGTACTACTCTAAATACTACAGATGTTTTGGTAATTTTAAGTGCAGTACCTTCCTCTCTCTTCCAGAACCTCTGAATATCTGTTAGTCTCTCATGCTGTAACAACATTGACATTTAAGTGGAGTATTTTTTATCTATCTTTGTCAACAAAAGGACATAGCATCTCTGTATAGTCTCCCTTTTGTCCACATCCTTTGATGGCTGGGTCAAAGGAGATGTGCATGCGTGCGCACCCACACAAGGCTTTCATGCGTGGTTTGTGTAAAAAAAATCAATGAGCATCCCATCCCAGAATTATGGTGGGTTAGTTTTATGGCAGCAAACACAGACATCATATGCATCCACAAAACTGCTACTAAAAAGGTAATACGTTCAAAGCAAAATTATTACCCTTATGCACCCCAAAATACATTTGTTCTTATGTGTCATAGAGACTTTAGAAAATCTCTGGAATAAAGATTTGGGAACCTAATTTTCAGTTCTTCAAATTTTCATTTTTAAATATCTAAATAAGATAAGTGCAGGAAGATGTTAATATTATGACAGAAAAAATGCATTGTATGCCTCCCAGTGCTATGTTTGGTTAGACATCTTTTATTGTGCCGTGTTGTCACAGCTGAGGTCATACTATGATGCTGAGAGAGTTCTGTCTAGTCAGAGGAAAGTGGCTGCTCTTCAGAGATATTTTCATTTAAACGTTTGCCCTGTTACGTAGGTGATTTCCATCATTATTTGTGCGTGTGTGATCTCTGCAGGATGAAAAATGTTGTAAAGCTGTGGGAATTTTCTGGCACAGATGCATTTAGATAGTGAGAGTTGCTCTGCATTGTTTAAAGCAAGACATTTTTTGATTGTTTCCATGATGACTGGATGCATCATTAACCCCTTTATTGTTGACATCCTACAGAGACCTGATATGTAGTCTTAATTATTTTAAAAGACACTTCTTTGTTACTTAGCTGGTGATTAAAAGTAAATTAAAAGATGGCAATGGCAGACTATTGTTGTTCATTAGCAGATCTAAAAACCTAATCATCTAGTAAGGGACTAATTTTCACATAATTTTTAAAACAATAAGTACGCTGGTGTAGAAATTATTTGTGCTGCTTCTACCAGTTAATTAACCAAATCACCAGAGAGGGATAGTGTGAGAGTGATTATTTTCTATTAATCGAACTGAGAAATCTAAAGTAGGAATCCCAGTCAAAGCTCTTAATAATATTCCTTACACCAATAAGGTAAGTTTGAACTTCAAGGGCTGAACAATGTTGCGGATTCTAGCAGGGGAGAATGGGAAGGGCAAAGGCAAGAGCAAGGAGACCAAAACACTCATTCATAGTTTTGCAGAGACACAAGATGAATTATGCTGCAGGAGGCAGTGATGGAGCGTATACAAGAACCCAAGCAGAAATTGCAGAGCTACAGAAACCATTCCTAAAGAAATGTTAATTAAAATCGGTTGAAAATTGTCCTTTAAGACTTTCACAAAAATTTCTTGAGTTTAGAAAAAGCAAAACCTCAAATTTGTTGATTCAAAAAATGTTCCAGTTCTCTGCATTAACTGCAGCTAGTGCTTATGCTCCCCTTTTTTCTCCATTTTCAGGCTTTTATCTGGCAGATGGTGGTTCACGTGGTGAAATACAACAGTGATTGTTGAGGCTGAAGCCCTGCACCTCTCGCATACGCTTCCAGAGTACCTGGCAGGTAGGACTGATCTTCATAGATGGTATCGGAGAACTCACTCCTATGGCGGAAATACCTTCTCTTTGAAGGAGCTGGTATTGCTGCAGAAGTGATGGTATAACGGCATAACCGTGACAAGGTTTTAATACACTTTTATAACTGTGATTAAAATATTGCAGCTTTGATACATTATATGGACATTTTAAGAAAAGCAAGGCAAATTAACACAGTTTTGGAAAAATTTTAATTGGCAGAAAGTCTAATGGTTCAACTGATAAAAAATTCCTGAATACACACAGGTAGCAAGGAAAAAAAACCTCTTCTGCCCATTGAATTTTTTAATAGGAAAGCATAGCTATAATAAAGGATGTTTAGCTGCGGTGAAGGAGCAAAATCCTGGAAGTTGTGACACCTGTGCCTCCTTGTCCCTCACAAAAATTCAAAAACTTCCAACCACAACCCCCTGCTTAAATTCATTACGTCCTTTTTCAACCCTTATTACAAATTTTGTGTGACTCAGGAATTCACTCAACTTTCTGTCTCAGTTTACACAAGATACAGGTATGTTAAAGCTTGAACGTCAGATGCAGAAGTACACCTCTGTGCTCCTAGGGCTGAACAGGGTGCGGTTTGGTGGGGTTCTCTCATGAGTAGGAGCTCTTGTTGTAAGGAAGAGAAAGGCCACTTTTGAGTTTTATATCTCCTACCTTCCTGCTTGCGGCTGTTCCTTTACTAACAGTCTGTTCCTGTTTTTGACATGGTCCTGGTTTACTAGTCCTGCCTGCAAGCAGATTGCCAGAAAGTTGCTAAAAAAAGAACCAAAAGGGGCAGAAATGCAGTGTGAGCAAATGGGTTCCTCCAGTCAAGTGAATACTAATGGATAGTGCTGGCCCGGCTCTGCTGCTGTGGATGCACTGACTTCTTTAGGAAAAAAAAAAAAGTATAAAAGATAAAATAAGCTGAGATTTTATCTGGAGTAATAAAAAGAAATCTCTAGTGTGGTTCTCCCTTGTGCGTAACGCCCTAGATGATGCTGTTGACAGTGGCTTTGAGTTACAAATACTGCATCGCCTGTTCTGTGGTGTTGTCTCAAATAACCAGATGTGTTTAGTTTCATGTCATTTGTTCTTTATAATATTCTTGGCCAATGATTTGTTCACCTTTGTATATTGTGTAGGTTAAAGTTTGCATGTGTAGATTTATCTATATTTTGATTTGTCTTATTAGTGGATCTCATTTTTGCTTTGTTTGTTATGAACATAAAAAATTAATGGGAAGATTTATTAGAGAAACAAATACTGATTATATTAACCTTGGCTTCATTCTAACACTACTGTAGGATCTTTAAATGCCTACCGATGTCCTTTCTTTTGTACTCACAGACAGTATATTTATTTTTATTTGTGGAAGCTATTTGAGAGAATTGGTTAGTGCTCAGCTTTAAATGAGTTTTATATAAAAGTAACAGGCTGAGTCAGTAAAGAAAAAAAATGACCAGATGGTAACCTCAGTATGGGATGGAGATGAATGTGAATCTAAAATGAGGAATGTCCCAAATAACAAGGGTCATCTGAGAGTAAGATGGTATGTGCACTTTGTGGCCATGAATAATGCATTGATGTACGTACTTCAGTAATCATGATGCATGAGCTCTCTATAGAAGTTTTCATGAGATCAGTTTTACATGGGAATCAAGTGCTTTAGGTACCTTAATTATTTAGATTATGTATCTGAGGGAGGAAAAATGCTGTATTTTGTATCCCTGATTTTAGTCTCAGTGCCAAAGGAGGAGAAGGGTGGACTGGGGAAAAAATCCTGTGTGACCTTCCCAGGCACAGCGCTGTCATGGCAAAGATTATTCTCTCAATTCCTCTTTTCCGTTCTACCCATCTAGATGGCAAACTCTTCAGCTCTGCAAATGAGTGAACTCCAATTCAACTTGGTAAGAACACACTATCCCACCTCAAAGAAACTGTGAAAATCAGTCTGTCCCACCTGTTATTCACTGTGTGAAAAGTTACACATGGAATTGACACTGGGGAGTCTCTCTCTAAAAGGACAAATCACAGCAGTTTCCCTTGTGTGGTTACCTACCTCTTTTGCCCACAAACAAAGCCAAGGAAAATGATGTTACTCTCCTTAGTTTTAATTTCTAGCCCTGGTAACAGGGAGAGGTGTTGAAACACGAGGCAGCTAAATCAATGAGAAAGGAAATGCCGGCGCTATCAAAGTGATTTGCCACGGGAGATTTGCTGCAACATGAATGCTGCTTAGAGCTCGCTTTGTGAGGCTGTTGATTCTGCAGAAATTTTAGGTACAAGCCTTTACTGGTTGTTCTTCTTACACTAGCTTAAGCCAAACAGCCGACATTCAGGCCCTCCTGGTAACAGAAATCAAGTGCTTGCCAACTTTGCTGCTTGAAACAATAACTGTCTCGGAGGCACCTTTGCCCCGATGATCCCCTGTGATGCTCTGCGCTCTTTTCTGTCTTTCCTCTTTTGCTGGCAGTTGCAGGAGCAATTGTGTTGCTCTCTGTTTCCTTAGGATGTGCTCAGCAAAAGTGTAGGAGCAGGCTGAAGTGATTCATAGAATCCTTTGCAAATTGAGCAAATTATTTGTTTCTCATAAAAAATGAATGCTCTCTTCTTGCTGGGAAGACTCATTCCCAAAGATCTTCACTAAACATGCAAGTCCTCCTTCTCCAAGGATAATCTTCCGCATAGCACTTTAGCAGCATGCTCAGACTAGGACTGATCATAATCTTGTTTTTGTCCAAATTATCCAGTAAGTCTTGTTATGATAGTAACTTCTAACCCATCTAATCTCCTCCCCCAAACTCGCTCTAGTTCCATTAAATCCAGTATTTCAATCTGCTGGATTATGGAGTTCGGCTGTGGTTACTTCCATTCCCCTGAAATCACAAGTCTCTATTTTTGGTAGTGGTCTTAACAGGTAGTTAGGGAAGAGCTCTATCTGGCACTTTTTTCTGGGGTTTGAGACCACACAGTGTGGGATTAGCTCCGGTGTCTTCAGAAACCCCAGCTGATGAAGCACGTATTGTCCCCGAATGTTTATTGTTCGCTCTTTACTTCTGCCAGAATACAGTTGGAGCAGGCAATGTACCATTACCCCCACTTGAGAAGTGAGGTATGAGACTTTAAAAAGAGTGAGCAGATTACAGCCCATCTGTTAAGGCAGAGGATTTATTTAGGAGAATAAATGTGTGATCTGGATGACCAAAATCACAGCCATCCAGATAACACCCCCAAAGACTCACCGTCCGCCTGCTGAGATGACTGGAACCCCCTTGGGCGGTCAGGGAGCACATATTCTTCAGCTGCATTTTTTCTTTCTACGTTCCGAGTGAAACAAAGCTTTCAGCTTACATCTCCATGTTGAAAATCCTTCCTGCTTAGCTGAGCGCATGTGGGCAGCCTTTAAGCTACATAAAGGCTGGTCCGTTGACCTTTGCTAAATTTGCTAAATATATAGCTGGAAATAAGGAACATTATCTAATCGAGGAACCCAAAACACAGGGAAAAAGTATTCAATTTTTTCTCGATTATCTGAAAAACAGATCTAACATAGCACTAACTCTTACTTATTTTTCTGCCTCAGTTTCTATGCCATTCCTGACACTCGCTTGGGCTGTAGGTATTGAATTCTATGGAGTGCAAGGTTTTTCCATTTCTCCACAGAAGCCTGCACGTAGAGTCTCCTTTGGAAGAGAAATCTTCTGTCAAACATACAGTTTGCCTTTCTCCCACGTGCGCAATCCCACTCCCTCTTAACTTTAAGGCCGTTTCCACAGATGTCCAAGTCCTGGCTTAGTAAGAACAGGGCTTTTTAAAATTTATTTTACGTGGCAGTTTTTTTTGCCGCTGGTTCTTTGGAACATCTTTGTTGTTAGTAGTACCTGGCTGGTTTGGAACTTCAGCATGCAGAGGCAAACAGAAGACAGACAAACACCAGCTTCAAAATGAAATTCACTCTCTGATACGGGATCATGGCTCCTTACCAGCTCCTATCCTTCCTCAAAATTATTAGCAATTTCAGAGCACTAAATATAGCACTAAGAAATCCTAAATATCTGTTGCTAGTTCTCTTTCTTCGTATATATATATATATATATTAGAGAAGCTTTTCTTAGTGTGCATTTGATGTGTTCACTCACACCCAGGTGAAACTTATCACCTTTCAGGATGGTGAGGAGTTCTGCGCTTGGTGCTGGACAATGAATGGATTTGCCTCTTCTGAGGATCTTTGCGTTCCTCTTGGTGTTGCAATCTGTTCAGGCTTATCAGCAGACAAGCTCTAACAATAAAAAATGCAGTTACTTACAACACAAATTTACGTAATGGACTAAAGTTACAAAAGTTAAAGAACAAATTGCAGCATTAAGATTATAGTAAGTCATACCAATCGTATTTGTTGCTGTAAAATCCCAGCTAAATTGCGAGATTGGCTAATTACCTTCTGCAGCCTCCCCTTTGGCTGGCTCTGCACTGAGAGTTACAGCTTTCCTGATCTGACCATTAGCCACGGCTGTTAAACTGTCCGAGGGTTAAATATGAGACCGGCTCAGAGAAGCTGCTGTAGGCAAGTTCTTCTTCTAGCACAGTAGGGCACGAGTTTTTTTCCCTTCTCTTATGCCCTTCAGTTCCTGAGATTGAGTGCTGTGACGTAGCATCTTGAAGTGAGAACTACAGCATTTCCTCTCATCTTCTTCTGTACTGTCATTTGATTACCATTTCTATTATGTGTCTTAATTAACACTTTCTTTGCTTTAGGCTTCAAACTACATTCTCCTGTTGCAGCTTTTTGAAGACACATTTTGGTAAAGCTTTATATCTTATATCATAAGAAATATTAAATATATGCACTGCTTAATAGAATCTTTCTCTTTGAGCATAATGTAGAAACAAAACAGATGGCAAAACTGGAAACAGGATGTTTCTCTTGGGAAATACTTCAGTTCAAATTCACTGTTAATTTTAGGGTCCCTTGTGATGATCCCATCTTTTTTAGAGTACAAGGACAAGTTATCCTTACAAATAATAGCAGGGAAATTACAAAGAGTCTAAGAGGAAAAATTTCTCTGTACGTTTTATTTAAAGCCTGTTGGATTTGTGCCATGGGGAATAAGTTGCAACTGGAATTTTAAAAAGCCTGGATCGTTTCAGGATACTTGCAGTTCTTGCTAAAATAACAGTAATAAAATTTCATGGTTCAGAGCCTTCACCGACCACAAAAGGAGTCAGGAAAGCATTTCCCTCTTATCTACGCAATAGCATAATTGGCTTAGGGCATTGGTGGAGATCTATCATCCCCACACGAGACAACAGGTAGCAGGCTATTTACTGGGATGGGACTGAAGGGACCAGTGGGCTAGTCTGACGTGGCAGCGTTTGCAGTCTTTGTGCTGATGTAGGAGCATATTCCTGCGACTCAGATTTCCTGTGCTGATATTTTATTATTATCTCTTTTTCCAGTATCAGGAGAGCAACTGAATTGAAATTCCATGGCTTTTACTTTGTTTGTGAGGCTTTTGGTAAAATTCCTCCCCGTCTTTGACTGCTTCCTGAGCACCATAATCTAAACTCACTTGGGATACCAGGAGTTCTAAGATCTGTCCTGCTCTACTGCTCTGGAAAACCCAGGACTTCATTCATCTGACAGCCAGCAGCGGGCAGGGGCCGTGCAGTAACACTGACTGCAGCGAACCGCAGGTTGTGTGCTCGCCCGTGCAGGCCTGAGAGTGCTACGTAAACATGCGCTGAAGGGAGAATCATCTCCGATAAGCAGCGTTTTGCAAGAAAATAGCACTGCAGAGAGAAAGCTCCCCCATTGAACTTACCTGGCGCCTGCATTAAAATAATTCTGAGCACTCGCTGCCTTATCCATAGATTCTGTGTGGTGGAGAAGTAGGACGTTAGGACCTCAGGCTTTCAGGAACATCAGTTGATAGGGAAGTCCCAACTGCCTGCTTAGGCAATACTCTTAGGTATTCCAGAGGAAAGTATTTTTTTAATATGGCTGGAGGTGTAAATAAACAAGTAAATCTGCTGCATTGCCTAATTAAATTCTGTAGATAACGTGCAGTTAAATCAAGGAAGCCGCATAATGTATGCAATAACATTTTTATGCAAAAAAAGAACCCAAAACATTTTCATCACATATCCGAGGCTTATTTCCACCTTATATTAAATATTCTTCTTTCCACTTCTCTCAGTTGTTTTGATTTTAAAAATCATCCTTCACCCAGACAAAATATACCAAACTCACGTATGTACATATAGCTGCGCTGCTTAGTCCTGAGCGTGCCACCTGGCACGTGACACCTTCCAGCGCGCTTCCCGCAGTAAGCCCTAGCCTCGTGCATCTCCTTTGACTGCCGTCATTCTTCATGTTGGTTCCAAGAGTCATCCTGCCAGCTGTCCCACTGCTGCGCGCGCTCATGAGGCTGACAAGCAACTGAACTGTTGCGCGCTTTATGAATGAGCATAAACTTAGACTTGATGGCACTTGCAAAAGAATTCAAAGGACGGAGAAGACTTTGTTCAAGCACTGACATGTCTTTGAAAGGGCAGCAAAGCAATTTTCCCTCCCTGTAATCCCATCAACCAAAAACAATCAAACTAGAACTATAAAACAAAAACACATCTGAAATAAATGTTCCATGGCTTACATACCAATATTTATTTGCTTTTAATTCAAAAGCATGCTTTCACTTACGTTGATTTTTTTTTACGTTTTCAAGACATATTTTTGGATAGTCCAACGTTATCGTACAGTAATTTAGAAAAATCCTAAAGGGAGGCTGTATTAACGATTTTAAGGTTAATGACATCTTTAGTGTATTGGGCTGTGTCAGACTGCTGCTAGGATTTTCTCCTGCAGCAATTGAACACATCCTTCATGCTAAGGACCAAAGTCCCAGCCCACTACTGCTTCTGTTAATCCTGACAGGTAAAAGGGTTTTCTCAAGATCATGCCGGGCTGGTGTGGGAGACATGAGGAGATGAGTGTTCGAACTGAGGTATATATCACCCAAAATAACATATGAAGCAAAAAACCCTTTCCAAATCCCTGTATTGACCTTGGTTTATACTGTACATTATAGAGACAGGGTTTCTGTTTCACAAGGATAATGAGAAATACAGTGTGATTAATTTTTCATCAGCATGCATTTTTTGAAAGTGCAAACTGACTTTTTTATGTATATATAAACTGTCATGTCTTCATTTTCCTTTTATCTTCATTCTTAACCTTCTTAACACAATAAGAAATATAAGGAGTTTCTAATTTAAAATTAAAAAGGGGTGTCATACTTTAGAGGGTAAGAACCTAGGAAGTTTGCTTGGCTAAGATAGACTTGTGTGAGCCTATATTAGGTGCTAACGACACATCACTAGAGACATTTAGGCATCTAAATCCCTTTCATACATCTCTTGGTGTATCTTTAAAGTATTGAGCATGGATCTCATTAGAGTAAGTGACATCATCCAAATAGTGGATAATTGTCTGTTATTGAGTGCATTCTTTATCCCCAAAAGGTTAGGGTTATTCAGACAATTAGGCTTTAGCACAAACTTTTCACTAGGCTCGATAACAGACCTGTCAATTTGTAATGTGGTTCAGTTCTTTCTCCTCTTGTTCTAACTATTTCTTGGCTGTAAAGGAAGACTCCAGTAACACTGTCAGTCTTTCTAGCTGCAGCTGAATTGCCTTGAACGTCCCGGAATCTCTAATACCAGTAACATTTCCCTTGTCATAAGCTCATCGTGGTTTTCATTAAAGCATGTGTCAATAGCAATTCAAAGATTTATAATTGATTGTTCTCAAGATAAATCTAGAGAGACTATGAAATCTCCATTGTTTTGGCAATTCTTTGGCTTTGAGAATGTCATAATAGCTGACAGTATAATTAAGGGAGACGGTTTACTGTCCTGTGGGTCTCCTGAGATCAGTTACCCTTGTCACACAAAAGAGTCAATCCGCCTATGGTGGAATTAAGCTTTGGACCGTGACTCTTGCAGCTGTATGACATGATGCTTTTTCAGATCATCAGCCTTGGGTATAGATTACAAAATAATAAAGTAGCTTCTTATGGTTGCTCTTTATAAAAACCCCTGTAGTCTTTCACTCTTAATCTCATATCCAAAAACTTCACTGCCTTTTTATCATCAATTTCCTCCGATTTTAATGGTTAGAAGAACTGAATAGAACATTTGCACTGAACTTCTCCAAAACATATGGGTTACAGAACAAGCTATTTAGTTCCTCTGAAGGGGTATATATAGTTATTATGGTGCTGAAGAGAGGGGATAAATAAGCCAATAAAAGGAAAAAGGAAAGATGGTATTTCCCCTTGGAGGCTAAACTTGGTCAGGTTTAAATTTCAAGCAAATGTGCAAGGTTCTCTTCACTAAACCCCTCCGGAGTAGGACTCTGCAGCTTTCTCACTATTTTGTCACGTCAGAATAGATGTTAGTAAGACTTGCCTGAATACCATGCATGTGTCCTTTCAGATTTTCTATCTCTCTGTCCTTTCAGTTAGAGTTTGGATGGCTGACTTCTGATTATTATACAGGTCTGATGTATACTTGTAAGAACTACACAGCGAAATAGCCGTTATTTCGCCATGTAGCAATTGTCAGCTACATGTCTAATATATGCTGGTGGGATTCTTGAAGTCAGTGGGCTCGTTTCTTCCATGAGACAGCAAAGAGCTCATTAGGAGTTTTGTAAACTACTGCTATAAGGTTTAACTCCCCCAATCATGACTAATAATGCAACCTGATTATTATTCTGACATAGCTTTCTGCTGCTGGAGCCAGTCTGGTTTCACAGGCCCCAGGCGATGTGGGATGACATCTGATATGATCCAGACAACACGATGCTTCAGCTCAACTGACTGGGTGATGTAGGGAGTGGGACATCTCTGGCAGCTGCACTGGAAGCTATTCATCCATCTTTTCACATGGTGGTAGCGAGCTGAGATAATAGCAAAATCTGTGAAAAGAATCAGTGAGGACAATATGGAAGACACTGAAGGAGGCCCTGGGCCTTTGTCTAGATGTCTTGGGACTCATTCTGCTAAGGGGAAAAGAACACTTCTCAGGTCTGTGGTACAAAAATACAGTATGTTACAGAAAAAAGAAAAAGCTCAGCTTTCTCACGATAGCTGAAACCACCACTAAAATTTCTGAGATGCAGATAGATCCCAAACCAAAATGGAGTTCAGTGTTTAGATGTCAGAGGAGTTGCACAGTTTTGCCTGAAATTTGCCTGTTGTTGGAGATAGCAAGGAGTCTTCTGTTATTATCTAGGGTCAGATAATAATTGCCTCTAGCCTGTCAGGTAGCCTGGAAGCCAGCATGTGTTCCTGCTCTCCCTCCCCCCAGTCATTCCCTTTTCCGGTAAAAACCATTTTGGCATCTTCTAGGAGGCATACTCACTGAAAAAATTCAACATAATCAATGAATTTACAGTCTCATTGATCAGTTCCCCAAAACTGTGGGATTTCTCTCTGTTCATATCCACAAACTATTTGACCTTTTGGCTTATTAAAAATGTCTAAGTAGTTCTCATGTATTTAGTACTATTTGAGGTATTTAGATGGAAAAACAACAGAGCAAAGTATTAGTCTAATATTTCTGAATGAACAGATCTCATTTGATAGGTACACCGTTAATTCACAGGATTAATTTTAGTAACACTGCACACTGCAGGAATAATTAGTACAATATAGTTGTATAGAATTCTGAGAAAAGTAATACGATAACTTTATATTTGTTATTTGGAAAGCCTTGTCCATGAAAAATTTAGGCAGAATTCTGCACTCTGGCTGTAAAACCGTTGTGAGTGTGTGCTTCAAGATTCTCACTGTTCAGAGCCCTGATACGCAAACTACCCGAGAACAGCGTTGCAATAAAGAGAGACATTATAGCAATATCACGATATCAATAGCATGATTTTCATGCCTTCCTAGGTTTGCACAAATGCTTTGGGTTAAATTTGAAAGTAATTGTTCACCAAGCTAAAATGCCATGCCCTTCAATTTACGTACATTCAGCCATATATTTAATGAATGGTCATTTGATGGGTGGCTCAGTAATTTTAGATAGGTTGGTGACAAGTGTGGAGAAGCCTGCCAGAGCAAATAGCCAAAGAGAAGAGGAAAAATAAGTAAGAGATAGTGAGATGGTGAGAGGTGCCTGACCCCCAAACCAGCATAGTTTCAAATGTATTTCCACGAGGATGGGTACTCACAGCTGGGCAGCTGTTCCTATTGCTTTTTTGCTCTGGCACAGCAGGGGCTCGTAATTGCAGAATAGCCTTCCCTTGTCCAGGCTCGCCTTTGCTTCTTGCATACTGCGCTAAAATAAGCCAGTGGGTAGGCTGCTGGAAGGAGACGCCGCAGGAAAGAGGAGCCCGATGGTGGGCTGGAAGAGGTGGGGGGAGCGATGAGGTATCCAGACCTTCGGCTGAGCCAGTGCTAGTTTGATGAAGGTAACCTGTTTCCTAGAGGTCAGATGGGCAAGAATGCTGAACATCTTGAGTTTTGCTACTGGCTTTGCAACCATCTGAAGTTAAAAACTTGGAGATAGTTAACAAATTTATTCATATTATCTGCAGGCTTTTTAACATTAATTATTTTCCTGAAAAAAAATCCATCATAATAAATGGATTTTTCAGTTAAAATACTAGCTTTTGTGGAAAAATACCTGTTATGTTTATGAATTTTTTTCAAAAATAATTTGAAGTGGGACACTTCAAAGCTCTTTTGGTGTAGTGAGGAATTTTGCCACATACTTCCTTTTCCTATGAGAAGAAAGGTAAAACCAGAGCTGTTTCAAAACGTCCCACTGTTTCTATCCCATTGAAATATCAGGTACTTTAAGCTTTGTTTTCAATAACAAGTCATAACTTAAGAAGTTATTATTATTATTATTATTGAAAGAAAATTTCCAAGATTACTTCATTGAAAGAGTTATAAATTTTGTAGTTAATACCACGGGAATCATAAGAAACGCTAACCTTTGTAGTTAGTTTGAGACAGAATAATTTAATGCCCTCATTCTTTCCTGTGGACTCAGCGAGGCTACTTATCCTATGATAAATTAAGCTATGGTTTCCTATGATGCCAGCTGTAATAAAGATGAAGAGGCCATCATCGTGTACTGTGAAGTAATCAGGACTGGAGTTTTTGTGGACTTTTTTTTCCCAAAGAAAAAGAAAAACTTCTCAAATGCAGGCATTTGAATAAATTTAATATCTAAAAAATTGCCTTTCAAATGAACAACAAGATTTATTTTGGCTTATTTTATTAGCTATGGCTAATGAGCTATTCCTGGTCAGTTCCCTAGCGCAGCTTTCTCATACTGTAATGAAAGTACCTTCTTTCAAACAAATGTAGCGAAAGAAAGACTATACATTGTACTAGTCAGAAAAAAGAGCTATTTCTGTTCTGTAGTCATTTCCCCATGCATTCTTTAAATTTCTGAAGTCAGATTTTTAATGTTGTGCTGTTTTTACTTTATACAAATTGTTTTCCCATACCTGTAAACAACTGTGACTGAAAAGAGCAAGTAAGAGAGAAATTTGCTCAGCACATCTAATTACATTAAATTTAGTGCTGTGAAACAGAGCAAAAGGAATTTTAGTATCATAAGATCTTAATACCTGTGTGCTAACTGTGTGTTATCTTAGTAACTGTGCAATTTTGGAACATTCTCCCAAGAACCAAAATCCATTCCCTGTTACCTGAATTAAAATTAGGCTGAACAAAGTTGTACGATGATTAAATAGGCCTTCTTGCATATGCAAGTTTTGTGTTTCCAGACACAAAATTAACATAGCCATGCACTTTTGTACCTGGAGTCCTAAAATACCTGCATCAACGATTAATCGACACAGAGTTTACTACACTACTCGTGGGAACTTAGTAATGGCAAAGTTCATGGCTGAGGGAGGGATGAGATTTGATTTTAAAATAATGAAGACTGGAAGAGCTATGTATGAGCAATAACAAGAATAATTGCAGTTTTCTTTAATATATATTTTTTAATGCAATTAGGTTTTTTCTTATGCATATCCAAATGCTCATACAAGTCCTCTTGCTTCTGGGTTTGAATCAGAAATGTGCCGAGGAACAGACATGTGCCTGTTTTGTGATGTTTGTTTCCCTCGGAGCAGCATGAAGCAGTTCAACATAGTACGGAGCTGCTCAGACAACTTTCTTAATACCGAAACTGGCTAACTCTGAAGGCTGATCGCTTCACTCGGAGGATTCATTACGTCAGCGTGAAGGGGCAGTTACCTCACTAGTTCCGTCACAGCTGGCCCTAGCCCAACAGTGTGTCAGAGGTTTAGCATTCAGCCGTTCCATCCTTTGGTCATCGCTGTGTTTATTGGCAGGGAGAGGTCATGACCAATTCAGTTGTTGCCCCATTTTACAGTGTTTAAGTTACGTTTTTATTGCACTGAATCCTTGACGTAGGCGCAAGCTGTAGGTCTCCTTCATGTGCTTCAACATTTGGCACACTAGTTTATAAATGGTGTCATTTGGATGTACATGCACTGTGGGTTAAAAATGTGCCACAGCTTCTTGATGACTAAGGATTTTTGAAAATACTGCAAATTTGCAGGATTTGCTAATAATAGTCATCATGGCAGGCTCTTGGCTGTAGCAGTGTGTCTGATTTTAAACATACAAGGAAAGGTGCAGAGTGGTCGGAGCCAGTCCGGAGGATAGAAACAGATATGATCAGAGAAAATATGATCTCTCAGAAAAGATTGACAGAACTGGGCTTGTTTAGACAGGAAAATACAACTGACATGAGAGAGGATACCGGTCTTAAAAGGAATAAAGGTTATCACGAAAAGGAAGTAATAAATTGTTCTCCGTGTCCATTGCAGATCAGGACAGGGGATAGGACAGTAAGTAATGTGATTCTTTTTCAGTGAGGGGGCTTTAGATTGGACATCAGGAAAGAAAAGCAACCAAAACCACTTTTCTAACTGCAACAATAGTTAAGCACTTGGATATGTCACCCTGGGAGGCCGCAGACTTTTCTGCGCACAGGAGATTTTCGAGAACAGATTAAGGAAACAGCTGTCAGAAATCTTAGCTTATCCTGCCTTGTTGAGGGAGATGGATTTTATGACCACCTAAGGTTTTGAGGTACCTTCCACCCCTATATGAGAAGACTTAATGAATTTCACCTTTTTTCATAGAAAAATAATCTCTTAAACAAACATTGCTGTCAAATTTACTTTGTCACGGAATATGTGAGTATAGGGATGCATATATGTATCTCCAAATTTATTCCTAAATTATTGCTAGGTCATCACTAAATTATTATCCAAGCAATTAACTATTTCTCTCTCTGCTCTCCATCATAAAAATTCCTATCGTACTTCTCCTTTCCAGTTTTGCCCCTGAGAAGTGGGGAGCCAGAAGAAAAATGGTAAATGTTAACCCTTTGTTCCTCTGTCAGCTGTGATTGCTATACAAAACAGGGTCTTGATTGCTTCATACAGATAAGATTCAAGAAATAAATTAGATTTTTAATTCCAACTCAATAATAAATAAAATAGTCAGTCATAGTTTTACCATTTAGCAAATGTGTCACTCCATGGCCTGAATTCCAGTTTTCACTTGCTGTTTTTTAATCAATAGCCAGTGTTTGGCTTTTCCTTTGGAATTCGGTATTAACTAAGCTGTCAAAAGTAAAGCATATAAACACTATCCATGCTTTCCATAGCTTAGAAGTGGCAAACCATCATGGCTGGAAATTGCAACAAATTGTCAGTCTTCATGCAGAACCATGATGCTGTGAATTTTTATCTACAAGCTGCCTAAAATTTAAAAGAACATTAGAAAATACACATAGTGACTATACAGAAAGTAATCTAATAAACATCACCAATGGTAGTGCTGAGATAAATACATCACCTTCAGGATGAAAATGCTCTTCTTACACTAAAAACATTCTTGAAGTTTTGTAATTTTCTTGTAACTGGACTTCAGTCCAGTTGGTAGCCTCCTCTAATTTTGGTTATAAGTACTTATTTCATTCAGACAGACAAAATAGCAATATATTTAATCCGTGTCTCTCCAG
Organism: Theristicus caerulescens; assembly: GCA_020745775.1. Classification (NCBI taxonomy): domain Eukaryota; kingdom Metazoa; phylum Chordata; class Aves; order Pelecaniformes; family Threskiornithidae; genus Theristicus; species Theristicus caerulescens. The sequence goes on along the minus strand of CM036568.1, from coordinate 20,065,053 downwards.
ATTTTCTTGAGTTCCTCCTTGCCTCCAGATTTTCCTTTCCCTCAAAAATATCAAGTTTCAAATATTTTCCAGGGAAGTCATGCATAATTTTCAGGTGTTTCAGTAAGGCTTGTTCACTAGAATCTCTTTCTTAAACTGATACAAAACATATGAAATAAGCAATGGCTATAAAGATTATATTCTTTGGAGAATGAACTGCTTGATTTGGTTTGTTTTTTTTTTAAAAATAAATTGAATGCATGTAGATATGTTAGATGTTTCAAAGGCATTTTATCCCTAGTCTCAGGGACTATTATTGTCATTAGGAGTTCATTTGCTTTCCCAGTATCCCAGAAATAATGAGATAATTAAAAAAAGAAAATCACACAAATATATTTTGCAATTCAGGAAAGCAGGTTAAGCTCTTTAACCCTGAAGAAGGTTTTTATTAGAAATTACCCTTGCTTTCTTTAAGCGCATCTGGACTGAAACATGAGTAAAGAGTCCAAAATTGCAAAGTTCTAGTATTTTATTGGTGCATACTTTGAAAATATGTAGAGGAGGAACATAGAGTCCAGCTGATTATCCTTGATGTTCTTTTAGAAGCAATTATAACTGTTCGTACACAGCTATGGAGACAGTATTTTCTATGTTACTGGAAAATTTTCCATGAAGAAACAAGTTAGTGGTATTAATGTAGATATGTTTCCTTTCCCACAGGAGGCTTTTCCAAGGACTTCTAAGTGCTTACTTACTTTTAGGTGGAGAAAGATAAAAGGACAGGGTTTGCAAAATGTTTCTTACTTGATTGGAAATTGGTAGTTTTACAACTGCCTTTCCATTTCTCTTGACTGTATGATATGTATCTTCCAAAATGTTCATTACTTTTCTTGGAATAAAAATTCATTTTCAGCTTCAATTACGGCATTACGTTTATGCAGAAATGTAATATTACAAATAAAATAGCTGGGGACAGAAGCAAATGATGAGAGCCAGCTCAGCTCCTCATTCTGATCTGTACTTTTATTCTTCATATATCTTCTTTAGAGGTGAATTCTGGATGATTTCTTCTTCAGTGCAGGGTAGAGACTTTATAGGTGATGAGTAATTCATACACGCTCACTAAAATAATTCTAAATTCCAGATATACCTTCCACTCATCTTTGAAAAAGAGTTTGAGTACTAATCTTCTCTTAACTGCACCTCGGTATATGGGCTAATCACGTCTTTTATGTGGTAATAATATATAGATACATTGTGTGTACTTACATATCAAGAGTGGCATTAATAACCATTCCATCTTAATAGAAAGGAGAAGATGCTATTTGGTAGGTACTATTCTCCTGCATAATATGATGTTTTGGAGAATAAGATCCTAATTATCGTGATATATTCAATATGGGACCTAGGGTTCTGCTTTGCACATTTTGATTTGAAGACTGAGAAACCTTTTCTTGAAAGGGCGGCAGGGGACTTCTTCCATGATTACTTTATGAAATATTGTATGCTCAGAAATTGAGTATGAATATATGTGCACACACACACATACACACACAGAGCAGGTAAAATTTTGACTTAAAAATAATGCTGGCCTTATATACCAACTTCATTCTTTTTACATTTGATTCCATCTCTTCCTTCTTTTCACAGTTTTAATGAAATGGGAAACTAATGAAAAATGTTTGCAGTCCTGATTATAGAGCACTGAGCAGTACCAGCTCTGAGCGCATGCACGTATGAATCACCGCTCAAATGGATCTTTGATTGCTCATGTGGCTTTATACAGGTTATGATTTGTGATATCAGGGAGGACCAGAAATCATTTTCAATACATTACATTACAGTGCACTTCAAATCTGCTGTGGAAAAACAAGTCAAGTGTTCTGCTAGCCAGTTGCTATCCCTGTTATTATGGAATACTTTAGGTGGTTTCCTTTTATTCATACCAGTTGCGTGGTTTAATTTAAAAGTAATGCCAAGCATCTAACTTGCTCCCTTCATTTTAAAAGGGTACTTCTTAAAAATGGAGAGAATTTAATCATTGGTTGGAGACACATAGTATAAATAAGCCCTGTCATTGCATGTCCGATGATTTCTGATTTAAATAGTTTTTTATTAAATATGAAATGTCCAAATTACCTAATCATTGTTGGTTGCATGATAAACCATTTTACAGTGCTTATTCCCCAGCATCTTATCTTCTAGCTGCAGGATGTTTGTTGATAATGCTGCCTTCGTGTTAGACAAGCAGACAATAATTTAATTGTTCTGTTTGCTATGTTCTGCAGAGCAGTACTTTAAAACTAAAATTCTTTCATGTTTTGTGCTGTGACAAAGTCTATTGCTTTTATTTGTTGGTACATTGGAAAGCTTCAACATTTTTGCTGTAGATTTTCTTTCCTTTTTTTTTTTTCTTTTAACTTTTTCTTGCAATCAGTTTGATACATGAACATTGTGTAAGCCGTATGCTCACACACATTCGAGATCAAGAGTGTGGAATCTTGTTACCCGAACTTGCTCTTCAAGCGTTCACCAGGATGGCACCAGATGCAGAAAGAGTGATATAGATGGTTTCCAATACGAGAAAGTAGGCAGGAGTAAATCAAGAGTCGTTAGTCCTGTTGTCATCATAGCTTCTGATGGATATGATTTTTCTAAGACAAGATAATCATACTCTTAATGTCTTTTGAGGTGACAAAGTATGTTGAAGAATTTTTTAATATATAGTTTCAGTGCCAGCATAAAGGTACTTGAGTAAACATTGAGTATTGCAGTTCTGATCTCAGATGACAAAAAAAAGACCCCCAAACCACATTTTCAGTCAGTGACTCAAAAGACAATGAGTTGGTGTCCCATTTAAGTGGAACTAATGTTTTTTAATTACTAAATGTTGCGCAGTTTAATAATAGAATAAGCATGTTTATAATGAAATCTCTGTTCAGAGGATATTTGAAATTATGAAACTATTTTCTGATGGCCATGATCCTAACTGCTTCTGTTCATAGTGGGTTACAACGTTGTCAGGATATGTCAGACCCTGTCCGAGTTTTTGCTGGTATTGTCTTAAAGAGCCTGGATCGATTCTATCAAAGCCAAAGAGTAGCTTCCAATTGGTTTTGGCAAGAATAATCACTACAAATGTGTATTCGTCACCCTAGAAGGAAAACACGATACTGCTGGAAGACAGATGAGTGGAGGATATTTTAATTTTCTGTTCCAATTGCTCTTCTACTGATGGTGCAAAACACAATTTTGCGGGTTATCGATACCCAAATGATGGCAGTCTTATTCTGCATCTGAATGTATGAGTGCTTATTGACTTCATCCCAGCCGTAGCCTCTGTACGGAATGCCTTCAAAACAAGAGGCAATGTGGCACCTACCTCCAGCTTTGGAAGCCCTCCCAGAATGTAACCTGGTGGGCAAAAGGACGAACTATCTGATTTTCTGAGTGTGGCAGGTTATGGTAATGGTGCTTGTCTACTACCTGTTTGTGGTATGGCAGGGATTCCAGGCCCACCTCGTTTCCTAATTTACATATGCTGTGTTGGGCATATACAAGTAGCTGCCCCATCTGTAGTCATGTTTATTTGTTTTAGAGAATTCAACGGGCATTAATTTACAAAAATGAGGAAGGGTTGCCATCTACAATTATTAATTAGCATGCACATCTGCCGAGAAGGTGTTTCCATAAGCCTGTCTGAAGTACTTTATTGTTGTTGTTTTTTTCATTTGAGGGGAATCAATGCTAATTTTCAGTGTTTACCAGCAATCATAGATGACTTGCAGTTAAAAAGCCATCAGCTCTGTCACATTTTTCAGTGAACAGAATCCCTTTCCAGATGGCCCTTCATTTGGATAATGGACAGCCTAAGGGGATAAAAATGTCACCTGTTGTAGCTAGTCAACAATATTAATAAAAACAGAAGAATAGACCATTCATAAAATGGGCAACAGCCCAAAAATAATTTGTGAATTGTATAGTGAATGTTTTTGGTAGCAATCCTGCTTTAAGAATTCACAGACATCCTCAAATCTGGTCATTATTGCCTTTGCACTAGCTGTTACCTTGCTGTTTAATCATGAATGACTCTAATTATTCTTAATGTATTTTCTGACAAAAAAGAAAATATATGAATGATTACATTGTGATTATGATTGCAAAAAAATCATTATTACAAGTAGGTAAATAATAGGTTTCTTGGCTTGTCTCTTACAGAAAACAATTTTGGAAGGTGCTTCAGGTTTAACAGAACATTGAGATCGATTCAAAATACTGGAATTAATTGCTTTATTTTCTTTTTATTTTGGCCAGCTTAAAGATATTTCAAAAGTTACAGATAATTAAGTGATATTGAAAACATTTACATTAGAATTAACATTTCCATTTGAAAAATTTTAAAATCAACCACAATTTTAAAGTCTTTTATATAAAAAAAGTATTTTTAAAGAAAATTCAGAGGGTCCCCTCCCAGTCTGGCAAAATCTAATGAATTTCTGAAGCATTCTGCAATGGCTTAGTATGCCGGTTTTGCCAAATAAATGTTTTATCTGAAAATTTTTGTCCGGCAGTTTTGGCAATCGTGGCTATCTTGTGGTAATAGCTATAGCTGGGAATACACAAAACATATCTTTCAGAGTTTTCTGGTAATTAGAGCTAAGTCGAACAGGTACAAGCCCAAGACAGGAAAGCAAATCTGCATGTAACTAATGCAGAAAGCGGCGTCTCCTACAGACTGCTCTGAGAGCCTTTGAGCCCCGCATTGTCCGCTGGAGGAGGAGAGTACCTGCTGGAGGACACCGCACCTCCTGGCCGCTGAGGAGAGGAGCCCGGCGATACAGCCCTCCTGAGCAGAGCGCCAGGCCGGGCCGAGAGGGCTGCCGGCCACCGTCACCGAGCCTCGCTGCCTGTGCACTGGGAGGGCAGCCGCCGGCAGCTGGAGAAATCCAGTGTTTCATGGTGGATTTAGAAAACCATCAGAACCAGTTTGTTTGGGGCAAGCGTGGGTGGCACAGGTTTAGGCACACAGGTCTAAGTAGAAGTGAAATTACTGGTATGACTGAATTACTACTTACAATGTGAAATATAGTATTCATTCCCCTGTGAGTCTGAACGGTCTTGAAGGATGATGTAAAATATGTTTGTGCACTGTGAAATATTCATTAAAAATAGGGGTTGTGTCAAATTAGGGTCAAACTAGTTATGCGTAAGCCATCCACCCTGGCACTTAGGAGTGGGGATTTCTGAGTTCTCTGTCCACTTTCAGCACATTTTCCATGAAATGCCCATTCTTTTTCTCACACGCTCTCTTATTTATGCTTCACATGAAAGCAAGAGTTAGTTTATTCATAATCCATCTCTTCTTCAGAACCTGAAGGCAGTCATTGACAAACAGTGATGTACTCACAGGAAAAGAATTAAGTGACTGTCTGGCAAAGCTCTCACCTTGAAGGAATACACCAGAGCAAATGGAAGGAACTATGTCCTCTTTACATTTTTATGTGTTTATAGTCTCATAGAAATTTAGATGATGATTCCCTCTCTTCCCATTCAGAGAGCTCAGGTTACTCTGCTGCATGAGGTTTACATGAGGGTTGTTTTTTCCCATCTGTTCAGGAATTCATTCAGATCAGGCATAAAATTTTGGACTGAGGTACTTGACCAGAGTATGCGGTAGGAGGAAAACCCATGTTTTTCTGTAATAATGACACTGATTTCCATGGTATATCCTTCTGGAGAGAAGAAAACATATGTCAGTGACTTGTCCTTCACTTACAACTCCCAGTCAAGAAACAGATCTTGAATGTGTAACGTATACCATAGAATTTCCACTCACAAGCACAGGATTTGTTTTTAAATAAAAAATCTTACTTATGCCGCACAAGTATTTTTACTAATTACTAGTGGCTTTCAAGGGACTCAGGCTGGGTACTCAGCTCCATCCCTTTAAAGGAGGTAAATTTGGCAGCCTAAGTATATATTGACTTTTGAAAAATCATACCAGAGTCTTCTGAAAGTGCATAGAAGGTAAACATGTGAAATGCAAAGTGATGAAACCCATGGAGTTACGCTGAGTTGTCCTAGGGTAACTGAATTAATGTGTGCGTGTATCAGTGCCTACAGCTGCCAACAGCTTCATGTGTAATAAGTTGTGTATATTTTTAAAAGGTAAAGCATGTTAATTGGAAGTCGTCTTTGCAGGTGAACAAATGCTGAACATGCTGTGTAGAGATAACCCTCCAACCATCTGGAGAAGGCAGTGTTTTCCCTTGATATTTAATGACCCCTGGTTAATGTAAAAGGACTGTTTATGGCCTTAACTGAGATCAGTAATTAGCTTTTTGTAGGTAGGAGGTAGATTGAGTTAACGTAAACTCTGAGTGGTAATGGAAAAAGTGGAGTGGAAATCCTCAGAGTGGAAATTGTTTGGAGCAATGTTCTCAGAAAAGAAGAGAACCTGTGAGTTCCTGACGGACTTAGAGCACATTTTATCATCATGCACAAGAATAATTGTGTTATAACGGTTTTTTATGGCTACATATTGATTGAAGCCTATCAGGGAACCACAGTTTATTTTTCTGACTGTTTTCCCATTTATTGTTTAAACTTGGTGTAGATTAGGCAGTTTATTTCCATCGTAGAACCACTTTTCTTCCAATAGCAGGTGAGTTTGAAGATACAAATGTACGTGAGCTTTACAATCTGATTAAAAAACCCTACTAAAACTAACTATTGTCATCATAACAAGCTGATCATTCCATTCACTTCTTTCCTCCCTCTGTGCTGCTTATAGGCGGGCAGGCAGAGGTGGCCATCTCCCCCAGGAACTGCCGCTGGAAAGCCTGATCACTTCTTCAGGGTCCTTCTTGCCATTCTTTTATTTGTTCTCCATCTGAAGTTCTAGCCAGCAGTCATGTGTATCTGATCATTATAGGGTCAAAAGAAACACCTGTTTGTCATCTTTTCTTAATCTTGAGCTTCCCAGTGGGTAGAACACTCTGTGTGTGATAATAAAAGAACGCTTCAATTTCCTAAAATAATTATTCACTTCTTGTGTGAACGGGATACATACCTACCTTTGTGGTGCTGGAAAGGTGGTCAGAAATAGGTAGCTTTTATTTACAAAAGAAGTATGTAAGAAATTTATTGTTATTTAAAAATGAGAGAATAACTAAATTTCTATTTGCTACTTATGGAAGTCGCACATAGAATCTTCATGTTCAAACTTATTATAAGGAGTTTAGCAGGAATATAGATACAGAAAATGGCAAAGAAAAGCACATAGAATACAAACTTTCAGGGAATCTCTTGATATTAAGTAAGTAAATTATACTTAATTAGGCGACATTTCAGTCAGACCAGCTTTTATTTTTTATTTGAACAAAGGAGAGTGTATTTGTCAAAAGAGCAAATACTTTGATATTTTCCTTAAATATTATGCCATGTGAAGTGTCCTCTATCAGATACTGTGTTCAGTGCTTTGATTTTTCCTGTTACTCTGAGTATCTTCCTCATTTGTGTCTAATATAAAAAACATCTCTTGCAGAGTATTACAAGGCTATTTTTCCACTTCAAAGTGTATTTTCTCTCCCAGTTCAGAGTACTGTGAAAATAAATTCAATGCACCGTCTATGTAAGAACGTGACAGATGAAATTTGGGTCTCGTTATGTGAGTGCCAAAGCACTAGTCGTCTTCTCCAAGGTAGGGTTTCACGTCATATGTACTCAAAAGCCAATGTTATTTCCAAAGAGGCTATTGTAACATTTACTGTTACTGTTCAATATTTAGCAATGTTTCAATGTTGGGTCAGCAGTGAGATTCCATGAAGTATTTAAAAAGAAACTCCGAGTTAAAAATTCCGCTCCATTCCTCCAGCGTTTCCCTGGAGTTTAGGTGTGCTTTTGCTGCACAGATGGTGCAGCAGCAATATCACACAGTGCTGTCAGATCCCTGATATACGTGGTGCAACACCATGAGTGCAAGATAAATGAATGCTTGAGCTTCACATTTCCCAGTGTTTTAGGGATTAATTCTACTCTTTATTGATCCGCTGATGCCTCCTGGAAAACTTCAAAAAAAAAATCTCTATGAGAATATAATTCTACATCTGTGTTATACTAGATGGTGTCTTACTTTACTTGAATAATTTTTCATTACTATTGACATTTCTTTGAATTTATGTGATATTTTTTATCCTGAGGAGTTCATCAGCCGCTGGGCCTGATTCCATCAGATATCATAGTCATGGTTTGCGAGGTCAAAGGCTTCCACAATTATCTCTGCTATTACAAGCCATGGCTCAAGTACTTGATTTTGTAAGGCCTCGGATAATCTTCAAATTAAATTTTGGGGGATGGTCTTTTTTTTTAATTGCCCATCTTTTTTTTAGAAGGTTCATGTATGTACTTATTGTGTCTGCTTATATGTTATAGGTAAACGTTAATTATTTTGTAAATAGTATATTGCACCATGGCTAAAACAGACACAGCAAATGACTAGGATTAATAGGTCAAGCTTTGCACTTTTCCAAAGAAGTGATGTATGAGAGCCATCTGAGCTTTTCCTGCAGGATAAAATGGACTTGTGGGCCTCCTCGTGCATCTGCCCAGCCTTTATTGGAATTATTGTAGTACTGTCTGGTCAGTGCTGTTATTTTATTTGTGTTATAGTAGTTTCTAAAAGTATCTCTGCATATTCATAGTGAGGGACTCTCACCTTACAAAGAATTCAAAGTTAAATGGGCAAAGAAAAGAAAAAGAAGTTACTTTCTCTGCTGTACAAGTAAGGAACTGAGTTGCAAAAAAATAGGTAATTTGTCCAAGTCATACAATGAACCTACGGCTGGTCTAACAAGTGACTCCTTATCTGCAGAGTACAGTGCCTCAAGTCAGTTCATCTCTGCTGCCATTGATGGGTATTTATGTATACACAAATATGCGTTTTGTGCTGTCACCCTGCCGACATGGAAGACGGGTACCAAATGGTTACGGAGGTAAGGCAACCAAAGACGAGGTTTGCAATAGGCCATCTCCAAGTCAGGACGTCACAGCACCTCTTGTGTGTTTTAAAAACTACATATCGCATTCTGCTTCTATTACAAAATGAAATATCTGACTACAGCAGGTTACCTGAGGTGATGTCAAATCACACGACACAAATTAAAAATAAAAGTTTTGCTAGTGCCAGATGCTGGAAATAGTAAAATATTTATCATTCTCAGGGGCTGGTGCTCAGCCAGCAGTTATAAAAATCTAAATTATACTTAGTGCATGTTATGGGTTCAGTTGTATTTTGCTAGAAGGGAAAGTGAGATTTTGCAAGATTTCAAGGAAGAGGTGATACTGCAGTATTTCCTACCTAATGCAGTATAATACCCCATATATTTGCAATGTGCCACCTTCCCCAGTTGATTACTGGAGGGTGCTGTTCAGCATGCCGGAACAGCATGACAACAGACACAGCGGCAAAGCTAAAGATAAAGCAGAAGGTGGGGGATGAAATATATTGACTTTGTAGCAGCGAGAAAGCAGTTCCACTGGATCAATGCCGGACTTGGCCAGCGTTGTGGCATAGGGCTTTTCTCAAGCAATCATTCTGTTAATTTAAGATCATTGTCTGGAGAAGCTACAAGAAGCTGAATAGGTATGAAATACTTTATTTCATATCACCTGCTCTCCTCTTTATCCTGTATTGAAGAATTTAAAATGTTTCTGGTCTCCTATGAAGTAGGACTAGGCTCAAAGAAACTCCACAACTTCAGACTGAAAAAGCAAAATGCTAGTACAGTAATTTTCAGCCAGTGAGGGACAAAATACTCTTTAGCTTAGCTAATTTAGTACTTGTTTTAGCCCTTTAAAATCAGTCAGGATTATACATTATACATTATACAACTGGTTTTATAGCAGTTTTTATTTGGATTGCATTTGATCAAATGTCACTTTTATGTCATACAATAGAGTGATTTTTCTCTCAAGAAAGAGAAGGCCCGAGCTTGTGGCCATTATGTTTGCCAGCAGTTCCATGACGCTGGCAGATGATGGGGGTGGCTTGTTTCTGGGACAGTGGTCTCTCCACTCCTCTCTCAGACATTCCTTCTCCAGTGCAGGGAAGTCTCAGCTATTCCTGTAGCAGCTACAAGGTATATTTAGATGCTGAGCTGATCTAAAAGCAAAACTCTTGACATCTGGTACCCTCCCATAGCTACAAAGCACCCATATGAGGTACCTCAGGGAGGGACCAGGTAGGCTGTCGGGGGTCAGAACTGCTGCGTCTATCCCAAGCTAAACCATTCTGTGCTTCAGTTAAAGTAAGGAGATAAATTAGCTATTGAAAGATCAACATGTACATGGAATCCCTAAAATCACAGGCCCAGAGCGGCAGTCAGCTACTCTACTCTTCATGTTCTCATAGACCTTTTCCCGCACATCGTATAGCTAACAGGTTGAAAGAGAACATCATGAAATCCAGTGTGCATATGGTAATGATGCTTCGCACAGGCGTGAGAGAAAATAAAATGACAATTTGTGCATGAGCTCACAATTATGTACAATGCTTATTTTTATCCAAAGATATCAAAGATGTTTTCATATCTGAACTCTTTTTCCCTTTTATTCAAATTGGCTTTAGCAGAACAAAATGATTATGAAGCCCATTAATCTTAATTTTTCACACTGAGATTCATTTTACAGAACTGGAAGCTGCAGAAATGGAAACATCCACCTCTTTCTCCATCACTAGGATATCTAAATGTAATGCAGATTGAAAATTAAATGCAGGAGACAAGATAGCAGTTCTAATAACCTAGTAATTTCTAAATAAATAGACTGAGATTGATGGAAGAGAAGAAAAAACTGTTTTCCCAATAACACAAGATAGTAATACTTGTATAAAAAGGTCTCATGTTGATTAGGATTTTCTAAAGCTTTAAATTTATTCCTCCAGTCTCTTTAAAGGTATGTGAGGTAGAACGGATACTTACTCTACTGCTTACATCTTCTTCAGCCACGAGCAGGAAGTTGTGAGCTGTAGCAGATTTGGATGGCAGTATTTCAAACCCCCTTTGCCTAGTTTTATCAAAAGGGCAAGATAATCGAGGGCTTAGCTCAGGACGTTGAATAGGTATTAAATTTTCTTAACTCAATATGTAACCTCCATGAAGTCCATACTCCCATCCAGTAATATAACATTAAATGCTGTGATATTTTAAGAAGACTTTTTGGATTCTCTTTTACTTAGTTGATATCAATTATTATCTAAGAAAATAACAAACGAATGTTATTTCCACTACCATTTTTACAGGAGAAGGAAAGGAATCATTTTCCACTGCTGAAAGGTTTGTGTTTTTCAGTGGGTGTACAATAGCAGGATAGGATTCAGAAAATTGTTGGTTCAGAGGTAACTTGTATACCTTCCTCTAACTGAATGAGTATTATTTTGCATCTTTTAACTTTCTTTTGTAATGTAATGTTTCGGTAGCCCCAAAAAATAAAAATACCCACTTTGCTTGTTTTCATGTAAATTCAGACCAAGCGATCTAAAGCCATCAGCTTCATCTGACATTGGTGGAAAACTAGTCCAAGGCACATTAAAATTTGGCATTTTCACAGTTGAGTTCAGCAACCTTGTTACAAAAATTTCAAGTTATTCAGGTAATTTTTAGAAGTGTTAATTTTTTATAAACTTTACGGGATGGACTATGAACTTCTCACACACATTTATAATCTGTTAGCAATTACTGGGTATGTTTAATAGGAACTTGCTATCTTTCGCTTTGATTAGGAAAGCATTAACATACTTAACTCATGCGAGTGCCTGTGAGACCTTTGGATATGTCATCGGCTTTTCAAATTGACTCTACCACTGGATGATAGCAAAGGTGGATTGGAATCATGTTTGAGTGCTTCTGTTCCTTACTTTCAGAGAGATCCCAGAGGAAGGTGCTGGGTAATTGCTCATTCACTCTGAGAGCTCTCTCTTCGTTGTAAAATAAATAAATGAATAAAAGTGAAAGAGGAAATTGCACCATTTGCTAAGTAGACCAGACGTTACTTCATAATTGTTCAGCAGAGAAGAGGGGGGACCGAATCCTGTGCTCTAAACCATGCAAGCACAAGAGAAGAAATTAAGGAAGCTTCTGTATCTGTGCTGTAGACAACTGTCTGCGTTTCATCTACCTACTAGGTAAGGATCTTCCCCTCTGTACAGCCATTTCGCTGATCCAATTAGACTGGAATAAAGAAAAAAAGCTGGAACAGAACGGGCCATTTTCTAAACTATGAACTCTGTTACAGTTCTCTTTTTGTAAATTAGTATATATGTGAGAGGTTTTTGTATATGTCAGTTTTATTATGACAGAGATTTAAGGAATGTATAATAGCCAGCTAAGATGGACATATTGCCTAAGTCTAGTGGTAATTGTATTCTACCATTTATGTGTCTTGATTTCCTTCGCATACCCCAGTAGAGTATGACAGAGTAGCGAGAACTAGTTTCTCTCAGAGATGTTCTGTAATAGAGTGCTGTGGCTATTTAAATCTGAAACGGCAACTGTCAGAAGCAAGGCTGCCCGTGCAATGAAGACCCCAGGCGGCAGCAGAGGAGAAGGCTGAGGCAGAACTGATGTGCTGCTTGGTGGCTAGGAAAGGGAAAACAGGGGACGCTGCTACTGTTCTTTGTTAGGCTGTGTCAGGTGCCTTGTTGTGCAGTAGATGTGGCAGGGTGGCTCAGGGATCTCCTTTCAAGCCAATCAGGACAAGTTTGGGAAGAGAAAGAATAGCTTATAATTTGCTGCCTTCCTAATAAGAAGGAGATGTGAAAGAGAAGAGCAATTGTCTGCTGGGCTGTCTGACTGAGGAACAGGCATCGGAACTCTACAGGTGCACGGGAGTGTAGAAGAAACGTCAGGTTCTCAGTGTTGCCTGACAGCAGGAACAAGGGTATCCGACCGAGGATTTTGTAGTGGATAAGGCTGGATGGAAGCAGTTTAAAAGCCAGCTAGATAAGCCCGTTCAGGGCTACAGCCTGCTTCGTGATCCAGGATGCAAACACACTTTGCTTCACTATTCGTTTGGATTACAGCAACAGAGTTGAATTAAATTTGAGGTCTGTTTTGTTTCAGACCCCTTAGTGTTTTGGTATTTTAAAATTTTATTTCTCTGCTTTCTTATTATAAGATTTACTACTACCAGATTTCTAATTTGAAAATGTAGGCAAAGAATCGTATGTTTTTTCTCAGCGTTAGATTAGACAGCATGCCGATCAGTCACGTTTCCCTGACACAGGCTGTCTCCTGACGTTGTGCAGACAGGCTGGGGTTCTCTGCTGATCTAGGAATCTCATGTCACCTGGAGATTAAAGCCAAAACAAATCAACAAAAGTTTGCTGAGAAACAAGAATGCTTCTTTATTTGCACAGTGCTCATGGAATAACATATTGATGTCAGGATGGCATTGGACAAAAGGGAGATTTAAGATAACTCACTGAGGATTTGGAAGAAACAATAACAGGACATTCAGTTAAAATACTCTTGCTTTTCAGTCACATCTCCAACATCTTTTTACTTTTTTGTTTTTCTAACAGGAATCCAGAGAAGACCAATACAACCAATAATATGTGATATTGTAAGGACAAAACACTTGGAGTTACAACTAACTGCTTTAGAACAAACTTGATACAAGAATAAGCCTTGCTGTTTGATGCAGGTTCTTTTGCCATGCATAAAGCAGTAACTAGCTGGCAGTTTCCTCTCCCAAATTCTCTCTGATACCTCTAATTGCAATATGCAAATTAAAATAAAACCACAAGCAGAATAGTCAAATGGCATAGAGAAAGGGCAAAATTACAAATTGCTGTAAAAGTTTAGGATGTTACTGTCTTGTAAATGGAGGTTACCAGGACTGATGGCACGGAAAGTATGGGAATTCCTTAGCTGCTTCAGTTCAGCCGACCATCGTAGCTTAATGTGTTGATACTATGTTTTGGCAGTGGTGCTTCATAGGTGGAGTCTTCTAACGTTTTGAGTAGGACCAGATGAAGGTCTCTGCTCATGCTCACACACTGCACGAATTCTTCCCAAGTTTCCCATTTAACATCCTATTTTGTGCAGAATGATCTCAAATTCTAATCGTGGGAAGCAGAACAAAATCTTTAAAAGGATGTCCATTAAAAATATATGTACAATGTGCTTTATTTTTTGTTACTTCTATGGGAACTGAGCTGTACTTAAGTGTAACAAACATGAGGAACCAGAAGGCTATCGGTTTTGGGGATTTTTTTGTGGCCATCACAGGAAGGAGAAAATGGGGAAGATTATTCCACAAGTTGACAAGCGGGTGGTCTTTTTGGTGAACTGTAAGAAAACAAAGATGTGGCTATCATCATAGACTAGCTTTTTAATGGTGTATTACACAGTATACTTTCAAAAAACCCCAGCTTTAAATAGACCTAAATATTTATAGTTGCATCTGTAAGGTTTTGTTCTAACTACACAAGGTAAGGCTGTGGATACCGACTGGGAAGCCAAAGGTATATATAGAAACTTGGAGCAAGTCACATTGTGGTAGACCAAATGATGTATTTTAAAGTCTTGGAAATTAAAAAGCTGTGCCCTGAAAGACAGGCATCTGAAACCATGACAAATGCACTTGGAATCATCAGGATAAAGTTGCCGATCTTAGAAAATTTTAGGGTTCACTGGCCCATGCATTAACCTGTTTACGTGTCTGTGTCCGAAGAAGCCAATCACGAAGACTGTGTTCCTGTACAAATACTATGAGTGTGTTATGTTAATGAATAGAAAATGAAGATTTGTAAATGAGTTAGCAGTAGACTCAAAGGGAGTCATATTGTTTCGAGCTTCAGTGAAATAGTGTGGATTGGAGGGAGACATGCCCAGCATTAAAGCAGCATCCTGAGATAGGAAAAAAACCTCAAATCCAAGCTAATCAAGATTCCATGGATTTGGAAATACGAGGCCCACTTAACTCTCATAATTAAGTGTTTTCTGAGTAATAACTTCAGGTTTAAGTACTGAAAGATCTATATATCATCTTGATTTGGGTGGTGGAAATATAATATCTGACAGAGGTGAGTAGTCTTTGAAGACATTTGTATTATCTGTTTTCCGTTGAGAAACTGAGCAAGTACAAGTGTTAAGCCTAATGAAAAATAATAATATAAAATCTCCTGGATGTGGCCAATATGAATACTTGATTTAAAAATGTGGCAATTAAGGAATCCTGAAATTTTCTGCAACTTTACACAAAATAAAATGTTGTGAGTATTATAAGGAGCAATAATGAATATTTCTGCTTTGTTTTTGCTAGTAATATTCACTAATGCGTATTTGAAAATACAGTATCTTGCATAAAATTATACTACTCTATAGGGAATATACTCTTGACAGACATATGATGTTTTGATTCACCACAAAGCACTTCAAAATACAACTATAACAAACCAGTGCAGAAACATAAATAATAGTGGTAGTATTTTTATGTGTCCATATAGTGAGTTTCTTGGAATATATTATGGCAGTCCTCATTTATTTCATCTTGAAATACCCAAACTATTATTACCTGTATTACATCCAGTCTTGTAACAGTCCTAAAACATTATTGTGCCCAATGATGTGAAGTCAAGTGCTTATAAAAACGGCCTCTTAAGCATAGTACAAAGAAAACAACATTGTAAGAGTTATTTCTGATGGAGTACAGGACATTAAAATGCTGCTAGATCACATCCCAGCTTGGGTTTAAAGAATTAATGAAGAACAAGTGTTCTAACTAACATGTAAGCATGAAATTCTCTCTGTGGGTTGACCTTCATTCTTCTGCAGTTAGTTAATGAGGATGCTCTTTGTTATCTTTCTTGCCGAAGAACCTCAGGGCCTTGTATCATTATTGAGTGAACACAATGTCACCTCAGCTGGCAGAAATGTTTTGTCTTTTGTCAGGAAAAGAAGTTTCCTCATGTCAGCTGGTGAAAGCACAACGCAGCAACGAGCAATTGAGACCAGACATTTCAATTCAGCTAACTTAGCCCAGTGGAGATGTTTAACCTGCTGTAGTTGTTTTGATCGCAATATTTAGGCTTCATTATTGTACGACTCTTGCATCTACTTCTGAAGTTTGCGGCTTATTGTTATAAATTAATGATAAACAAAAGCATTTTATCTGGAGAACTGCTCTCAATATTCCCCTTTTAACAGTTAATTACCATTTGTTGCAAAACAGTATGTATTTTTTGAAATGAACACTTAAAGAACAGCTGCTCTTTATCTGATTCAAAACGACAAGTGTATTGTTAACTATCAGTGGATCTTGTAAGGTGGGGATCACATCTGCTCAGAAAACTGGAGCTGTAACTTGGAGCTTTTCTGTGAGCGGTAGCGTATTATGCAGAGCCGTATAAGGGGTAGAGTGATAACTGCAAGTTCCGTCCAACAGGAGCCTATTGCTTGGGGTGCCCCAATACTCTTACAGTTTCCCCATTGCTCAGGGCAACCATGGTCATTAGACACAGCAGCAAAGCCAAAAAAAAAAAGAAGAGTGACTCTTCTGTCTGTACATAAAAGTGGCACAGGGTGAATGTGCACATGGGAGGGGAGAGAAAGCATTTGTGGAAAGCAGTGTAAGAAAAAGTTATTCATGAATTATTCACCCAGGTGTATTATATACAAGATAGCTGATCTGGGCCTTATCATGGACATACAGAAGACCTGTGTCGAAGGAAGTACTAGGTGTGCAGATAGCAAGTGGTAACAGAGTTTTACAAATAAAAAGGCAAATACCTTTTTTCCCAGCCTTTTTGGTTAGTAGGAAAAAGACATGACGCTGAGGAACACTTTCCTCAGTTTCCTGTCCTCTGGGGACACATGGGGATAGAACAGCTTTCCCCCCGCTCCAGTCACTTGTGAAAATGACTTAAATGACTTAAAATCTCAAGCTTGTGGAACTACTGCTATGCTAGAGATGAGACTGCAAGAGAGAAATGAAAGATATTTCTCTATACTGGGGATATAGGTCAAGCTGTTTGGGTGGGAGTAAAACTGACCCGCTCAAGACAACACCACCACTTGCCTTGGCTTCAGATGAACAGGCGATTTTCCTGTCTTCTGCAATTTTTGTGTGCTATAGCTGAAAAGGCATAGTGGTAGGAGAAAACTCTGACATTTTCTGTCAGAACAGACAGTTGAATTTGCAAGTATGACCAGCTAAATTGGAGCCCCTAGTTGTGGGCTGAATGGTTAAATGTTTCAGAAGCACTGAAAAGGTATTGGGCAGTATAATTGAAATGTCTAACCTATGCCTCTTTCCCATCCCGCAAAAACATATTCAGATTTTAAAACAGTCACACTGGGACCAGTCTGATATCTTTCAAAGCTTTCTGTGAAATATGAGATCCAGCCTAGAAAAGGAAGAAATCCAGTGATCAGGCCTTCCTTTGGAAAGTGAGAGACACAGGCAGGAATTTTTATTGCAGTTAATATTTGTCTGTTTTCTACTCGGAGATTTCTCCTCTCACTCTAGGATTTTGACCAGCACTTCTGCTACTTTTTCTTTCAGAAGTGTGGGTGAGCTGGGATGTTTTAAAATAAATTGCTTGTGATAAATCTATATTTTTCAACTAAAAAGAAAAAAATGTGGTTGAAAATTTCAGATCAATCAGCTGAACCTTTGTGTGAGATAACATTGATGATTTTATTTAAATAGGGTTGCCTACTTTAATACAGTGAAGAGCAATACTCTGTTATAGTGGTAATGAGCAACAGCAAATGCGACCTGAAATTATGCCATGTATTCAGAAGGTTCGTTGTGTTGCACTTTGCCTTATAGTCACTTTGCCTTTTTTTTTGAGGCAAGAGTATTAGATACGTATTATCGTGAATCCCATTTGTTATTAATACATAATGGAAAGGAATGGCATTCGTGAAGGTTTGTTATCCCAATATTGAGCTTACCTTCAATCTCATAAACTGCATTTTTGAGCTGACAGGCACATATGTTTTGTTAAAGTCATTAAAATAATGCTGTATTAAATACTTCTCTAAAGTAAGTCAAGTACAACTGTGTTACCTTCTGGTTATTAGGATACATATGTCTAATATACATTCATTTTGGAGTCCCTTAGGGGACAGCCTTGTTATTAATACAGCAGAGAACAGCTGAGTGAGCATATGGTTTATTAAGACATGCTTATATTAATTATATGTGGATACTATTCAAAAGTGTCACTGGTCTATAACTGAGAGACCCTTCATGATCACTACTTTGAACCTCAGAGCTCAGTAGGATTACTCTTGATCCGATCTATTTGTCTTTGGCTGGAAAAATCATTATATTTGTGTCTAAGTAGGAAATTAATGAAACACTTCAGAACCTAATACCAGGAAAACTCAAGCAATTAATGAATATGCAAAACTGAAAGAAATTTTGCAAGTGTGATAACATTGCGCATGAGAAGGTCTAGAGCTCACGTGTTTCTATACTGCCTTATGCAGCAGTCTGATCCATAATGGGTCCTTACAAGATGTACATAATAAAGCAGAATAATCTAATAGTTGCAGTTCAAAATTAAAAATCAGTTGCAATCCTGTCTGCATGGCTTCCATCCCCATACCACTCAACTGATTTGCTTTTTGAATACTGCAATTCCTGCCCTAGTGCTTAACACCAGTTAACATTTATGATGATCTTTTATTTTTAAGGCTGTTTTTCATTCCAGGAGATGACACAGTACACACTGTGTCCTGCAGTGCACCACAGCATCTTTTACTGGAGTGCCAGGCAGAAGACTGTACAAGCCTGAAAATAAAATTTCATGGATTTAAGCTTGGAGAAGACCACCCAGTGTGGAAGAAGCCTAGGACCGTTCAGTTTCTTATTTCTTCCTCTCATTTTAAAGCTCCTCTGATCTCAGAAAAGGTGCAATCAGGGCCTAACACCTAGAGTCAGGCATGCTGGGTCCGCTTTCCTTGATTTAGGACAAGTTTTAGTCTTCCTGTGGTACTGCTGAAACAGAAAAGGCTGCACTTGGCCAGCCTTTTCCATCACTTGGCTCCTTGGCTAGTGCCTAGTTTCTTGCACAGTACACAACTGCAGGAGAAAAAATTGCACTGAGAGGAAAGATTGTTTCATTAATGTTTCTAATTGTTCTGTGGATACAGAAAGAATGACATGTTGGATGCTTTCCTGTGTTTGCGGAATCTGAAAATTTAAACATGGTCAGGCCCCAGAACTCTGAAAATAAAACAATACAGTGAGTTCAATCTTTCAGTAATATTTTCTATACAATGCTTTTTTTTTTTTCATTTTTGGAAAACTCAGGTGTACTTTTCAGTATTTCTTCAAAGGCATTAGGGCGGGATCTATTAATAAGTTACATTTGAAGCCCTACATCCATCATGCAATTAATCACGGGGTGCTGAGGCATTAATATAAACTCAGCTGTGAGATGTGGTGGAGCAAAGTTGGTCCAAGTGTATAAAAGTAAAAAGAATGTAAATACTTCTGGGTCTATCACTAGGTGTCTTAAAATGTTCCCGGGACGTTCGGCAGCCTGTGTGGCCAGGAAATCTAAACCCTAAAGTAGCCCAACAATGAAACATAATTCTAATTTATAAATATATAGCTGTCATTCTCAAAAGTGATGAAGTTCAACTACAAAGTTATCCACAGAGTAGAAAGTTGCAGCAATGTTTTGTTGTACTGCTTCAAAGACCACAATAAACTGAAGCAGCTTTCAGCTGTGCCGGAGAGCAGACAAGCCACAGGTGTCTGAGGGGAGGTGCAAGGTGCTGGGGGTTTGTTATTAGTGTGGAGCCGCAGGTGTTTGGAGTTAAGCTGAGCATTTCTTTACATGACCAGCTCGGTGGAGTCCACAAACGCGTTCTTGTCCTCAGGTGACGAGGATCGGCTCTGCCTTGGTTTGCCAGCCCCTTCAGCGCGTGAGGGCGGCGGCTGGAGGAGAGGCCTGGCTGCGTGGCGGCGGCCTGGCGGCTGCCATTGCTGGGCTGCTCCCCTCCTTGGGCCTGTCACAGTGTTTTGCTGTTGGTGGGCTGCGACGCGTTTGGTGAGGAAATAGCCTGAAACAGCGTGGGAATGCTGGAGCTGCTTTGGGGAAGAGGACTTTCATAGTTCCCTGTGGCTGAGGTAAAAAAAAAAAAAAAAAAAAAAAGTAAAGATGGTGTGTGGGTGTTTTTGTTTGTGTTTGGCTTGGTTTAAAAGATGTTCTCAGGAAGTGAGCTGGCAGTTTCCTATGCTGTTTTGTTCTTTAACAAACTAATTCAAGGTGTGTAAGGGGGCCACCCCAGTTAGTGTGTGGCCATGGCGGGGGGGCGGCGGCCATGCTGCGCCTCACAGCCCGGGTGCCTGGCTGAGGCGCCGCGAGGCTGTGGGAGATGGCAGATATCTACAGTCTTATGGCAGCAGGCGTGACTGACACGGTGAATTCAATAATGTCTTTGGTAATGCATCATTTATTTAGGAAGATAATTAATGAAAAATACCAAAATAGGGAACTTGATGTTTAAAAGTATGAAAGGTCCAAACTGCGAAGGAGAATGTCAGGTGGCTGTGAGGCGAGGTGGCCGTGAGGCCGGGCTGCTTTTTGTGACGGGGTGCGGAAATCCTGGCAGAGCTGGGAAGAACGCTGTGGTGAGCCAGGGCACCCATCTCTGCCCTGTCAGCCGCCGCTGCCCTGCTCGCCTCAGCTTCATGCTGTTCCCTCCTCCAGCCTCCTCTTAATTCAAAATGGCTGCCGGGAGTGCAGCGTGCTGACCCCGTGGCCTGGATGTTTATAGTGCTCGGAGGTGTTGTATTCAACTCTGGCTTTGTCTCGCTCTTTAAAAAACTTGCTAACATACAGCTTTTTTCTCTTTTTATTAACCTTTAAAATGGGGGAAGCATTTTACAGTGGTATTGTGAGGGCAGTCTTTGATAGGTAGCCCTTGAGGGTAGTCTGTCTCCTATAAGGAAGACGCCATATTTGTTCTAAAGATGTGTTATCTGTAGTTTCTTATGTTGGCATTTAGTCTTTAAAACTAAGGGGAAACCTTGTTGCTGACCTAAAAAATGTTTTTGAGGCTATTTTTTTAGTTGTACGATGTATGTCAAAGAAAAGTAAATGTAAGTATAAAAGCAGTAAGGCAATAAGACTTTTCTGGTTTCCCAAAATATTCCCCTAGTCTTCACAATTTCCTTTTAGTGAAGTAACTAAAAGCATTCTTATCTTTATAAGAAAAGTCTGATGCAAATATCAATGTGCAAACTTCCCTCACGTGCATCCGATATGCTTTTATTGGCTACCTATGAGCAACAAACAGAAGCAAGAATAGTGACAGGAGACTAATGTTCAGAGAGAACAGTTTACTGCTGGTGTTAGTGGAATCTCCCCCCTGCCCAATACAACCGATGAAGCAGCTGCTTTCATGGACATGGCCGCAGCTGGGATGCAGTTAGTCCCACTTGAAATGGAGCTGTGGGTGGCATGGTTTCCTTGCCTACCTCTGTGGCTACTACAGGCTGACTTAATGTTTGCAAGTATGAAAATGCAACTCTTGCTTTGAATGGTGTGGGGCAGAAAAGTTTGTGGTGATAATCCACTAAAATTTCTCTAGAGAGGTGTGATTTCTTGCATAACCAGTGGCAGTCTGGAAGGACAACGTGCAGTCAGCAAAAGCTTCATCCCAGTTTCCTGCTAAAATAGGGTTCCTTGTTAGGGCATTTTTTTTAAGAAGAAAAAAAGCCTTTTAATGTCTCTCAAACTAACTTTGATCAATGTCGATTGTAATAACTATGAGTATAAAATGAGGGAGTTGTTGAGAAAGGCAGTGGTCATACACTGCTTCCAGTAAGCCAGAGTTGATTTAGACTATTTGGTGCAGTGTAGTCTTCAAGAGGAAACACAAACACCTGCTTTATTTGATGCAGGGAGGCATCCGCTAGTTTCATTAGAAGATGCAAACATATATTTGAAGAATATTTGGCTATTAAAATGGAATCTGTATCTCTTCTTAAGTTCAGGATTTAAAACTCTTGCTTCTGCTGTTGTTTTTTTTTTTCCCTAACCTAATTAGTAAACACCGCTGGTGTCTGACATATATTAAGTGTCCTGGAAGTTGGAAAACAAAGCTCCTAAATGATGCTGTGGTTGGCGAAGGGCTGAAATATTCTGACACTTTTAATCTGAAAAGACTTGAAATGTAACAAGCTGAGTATTTGAAAATCGACACAGTTCCATAAAGTTTTAATACCAGAAGAGCCAGGTGTTGTACTTTAATCACACTAGAAGAAGCAGCTGATGCATAGTGCAACAGCAATAATTCCAAGCTAGAAGCCTACAAATAATCTAGCTACAAATTATATTGTCAAGAGAATCCAAATACTTTGTAATATATTCTAATACATATTAATTTGAGAGCCCTATAGGGGACAGTCTTGTTATTAATACACAGAGGAACAGATGTGATAGCATATGGTTTACCAACTTGTATTTATGTTAATTCTATGTAAATAGGATTTTAATAAGGTAACATTAGTCTATAGCTTCATTTTCCAAATATATCTATCTTCTTTGAAGATAATAATGGGATCATCTAAACTGGGGTCTAGGATTACAGAATAGGTTAGTGGAAAGATTCCATTTTGGGTAAGACATGGAAGTGGGGGAAAAAAATCCTTTTTGAGCATTTTGTGATCACTTAAAAATTCAGTGATTAAATTCAGCTGGAATTCTTTTATTAACCAATACTACCATTTCTGAAAGCACTGCCTGATACCTACTTTTACCAGTTTTAAGTTCTTGTCTATTCTCTGTTGAATGTTTGCATTTTGAACTTTCATTCAGTTGGCTTGGAGAATCACAGAATTGTTTAGGCTGGAAAAGACCTTTAAGATCATCAGGTCCAACCGCTAACCCAGCACTGCCAAGGCCACCACCAAACCATGTCCCTGAGCACCACATCTCCCTGGCTTTTAAATCCCTCCAGGGATGGGGACTCAGCCCCTGCCCTGGGCAGCCTGTGCCAGGGCCTGACAGCCCTTTGGGGAAGGAGTTTTTCCCAATCCCCAACCTAACCCTGCCCTGGCGCAGCTTGAGGCCGTTCCCTCTCGTCCCATCGCTTGTTCCTGGGGAGAAGAGACCGACCCCCCCCCCAGCTCCAGCCTCCTTTCAGGCAGTTGCAGAGAGCGATGAGGGCTCCCCTCAGCCTCCTCTTCTCCAGGCTGAGCACCCCCAGCTCCCCCAGCCGCCCCTCCCTACCCTTGTGCTCCAGCCCCTTCCCCAGCCTCGCTGCCCTGCTCTGCCCACGCTCCAGCCCCTCCATCTCCTTCTTGGGGTGAGGGGCCCAGCGCTGAGCACAGGATTTGGGGTGTGGCCTCACCAGTGCTGAGTACAGCTTGCAAAATTTCATAAAATCCTGGAAAATTCCCAGCATCCCCTTAAATCTGATGTCTATTGAACTTGCTATGCAACTCACCTATTGCTGTCAGTTGGAAAAGCTGTGAATGCAGTTCTGAGTTAGCTCAGGCTTCTCAGCAGCTTTCTCTGGGGTACAATTTTTTTTTTTAATTATGCTCCCAGGCACTGCTAGGAGCCATTTCAGTTTGTGATGAGAACAGGGTAAGCAATCTGTGTTCCTGCAAGCAGGTGAGGAAATAAGTACTAATCAGCACTAGTGCTTCAGAGGACTTTGGAGAACTTCCTGCCTGCTATTAGGAATTTCTGTTTTAAACAATTGAATCAACTTTCCAGAGCATACCAGTTCAGCTCAACAGAATTTTATCTTTGAGGTAGCTCAAAAGTTTAAATTCTCTTCCTATGGCCTAGAAAGCCTTAAGCTGCATCACCTGTAACTTCCAGTTCATCACTGAAAAACTGTAGCTAGATGTGCAATTCATTTTCTCCCCAACAGTTTGAGACATGGTTGCTTTGTTCTTTCAAGGAAAAAAAAAAAAAAATTCTGAAACTTGTTTTGAATTTCTAATGTACAGAGAGCTCTGGGTTTTGGTGGGTTTTTTGGGGGGATGGGGAGCATAAATACAGAACTTAGTTAATCTTAAATGCATAAATAAAATTTATAAAGGAGCCTAGCAAAACTCTGTTGTGTAGGTATGTCAGAAATATTTTGTTTGTCTTTGGTTTTGTTTTTCCTCCAAGTTAGGGAGGCTGCTTAGAATATCCTTCGTGTCTGAGTTGTATATTATGTTTTGAAAAAGTAAGCTGACAGCAGGATTTTGAATTGTAATGATTTGAAAAATGATGATGGAAGTAAGACTTCAATGTAAACGCTACAAAAAACTGATGGTACTTTCCACCTTCGTTGTTCCTCAAGTCTTGTGTGTAATTTAGGGCCCAGAAGCTGACTGCCCACAAGTTTTAAGTTCTGTGCTGGGCTATGAGAGGCACTTCAGTGCTGTACAAGTGCTATGATTCTGTCCATCTCGTGACTCTGTATACAGAAAGATCATCCAAAACTTATAGTGGATGGGGGTGGATGCCACTTGGATCTGACTGGCTAGCTGTGTGGCTGCATCAGATGATGTCTGCATTCCTGACTTCATGCTAGTTGCTTCCTAGATCAGTAAATTCTTGCCTGGGAAAGTTCTGCCCATCATCCTGGAGGACTTTCATCTTGCACTGAGATTTCCACTGACTGCTCTGGGGCTTTGAAGTGGTCCTAGCAGCATTTGTGGTACCTTCCATATGTATGTACTGCCGTCGATCACAGAGATGGCAGACTTGCTAACATCTTAAGTGGTTTGTCTGGTTTTGTTGCTTGATATGAGTATTTAAGTTTGTAAAGCAATTTGCCATATTGTGATTGTAAAAGGCATTACACAAAGCCAAATTCTGTTCCATTCAATAATCTATTCCATCATCTATGTGCTATGTAATAACACACATGTTGTAACAGTTAATTCTTTCCTGCAAAACTCTGCTACAGGGGCCTTGTTGTAAAGAGTAGCAGTAATGCGTAGTAATCTCTTTAAGAGTGTTTGACAATAGTAAATATGCTTTTGGGCAGCATTATGGAAACAGTACTTGAAGGAGCCAAGAGACAATGAAAATACTTTAATGTTTTGATTCCTTAGACAGATAAGCAAATACACTGAAACAATGTGGAAACTGAACAAAACAGAATTTAAAAAAATTTGGAGTCTTGTATTCCTTTGTCTATCTATAATAAACCATGTTTAAAGTGGTCAGCAAGTAATATCTCCCCTCTCACCATGAGCTACATCTTTGCTCATAGTGAGAAACACTGGAGATTCATAATACATCCAAAGTGAAAGGACAGTTTGTCATCAGTGGTAGAGGGATATCAGATCATATATCTTTACTTGACAAGAGGTGGCAATTTAATCTGACAAGCTTCTTGCCAATGAGGACAGCTTTAGGAGTTCAACTGCCTTGGTAAAGATTTGACATGTCATTGAGGGATGTTGCACAGAAGCTTGACAATAAACTGGAACTTGCTAATGCAGTTTAGGATTGCTGTAAAAATTTATTAGAAACCAGAGACTGTAAAATTACTATACTACTCCAGAAATGTTTTGCTTTCCCTGCTGGATATATGTGATATTTAATGCATAGCACGTGTTTAAAAACTTGTTTCCTGATGGTGTAAAACAAATCTATTACAATGCACATGAAATGGCAAGGAATTCGATTAAAAGTGTGTGAGAATAAACAGAATGGGAGAGCTGCCTTCTGGAGGCAGAGGAGAAGTCTGTCTGAACTTAAGGTTTGGTTTCTGAATTTATATGTCTGCTTTAAAATTGTATTTATGTGCCTGGAGAGGGCCCTAAGTGGTTTGTGGGTTTTAAAGCATGAAAAACCCTGGGTGAGGTATGAGGAACCCATGCAGTTGGGCAGTAGGCTCATGTGGATACTGGAGCAGAGCTTGCAGACAGCTTTTCAGCAAGACTAGTTTTCTAAATGCCCCTTTAAGTCTAGCTACTATCTGAACGTGGAGCAAAAATAACTTTTGTTTCACTAAATAAATCATTAATTTCAATATAAAGTGAAAGAAAATTATTTAATATGCAGCTGGTGGTTTAAGTTTGATCTGGGGATTTTTGAGGTGTTTGGGATAGGGCGTTCATAATCCCAAATGATGAAACACCTCTCATAGCAGTTCAACACTCTGGGATGTGTTGACAAATGCCACCTGGAAGGATATTAGTTATGATCTCACAAAATTTGTGAATAAACTTCAGAATGAGAGAAGTGTGTATAAAAAAAAAAAGACTGTCAAAGAACTGAAGGATCTGCCAGAGTGTATTTTCAAGAAGTGTTCTAGGATGCTATGAGTTATTGCCTTTTTTGAATCATTTCCCTGTTAGTTCTTGATAATCCTTGGAGAAAGACAGACATGTTTAATACACCTATCTTTCTTAATGTGGATGTCTTTTTAATTTCTAACTAGGCAGTCATCTTGAGACTTCATCTTAACAGAAAACGGTATCGTTGCTTGAAAATTTCATTGATCGCTGATGAAAGATGAATCATCGTACTCTTTGCTGCACACTTTGTGAATTCAACTGAGGTAGATGTCTCTGCCAAACTGTCTGTAAGAGTGTTTGGATAGTTTTTTATAGTTGTCAATATTAAGGTGGGTCATAATACCAAAATCCTGACTGTTCTTTCTAATGACTACCTTTAGTCAAAAGGGAAGTAAAATAAATGACAATCTGTTCCAGTATAGAGTAAAGCTTAGTACATATGAAGTCTGGGAAAATCCAAGAGGAATGTAAAGCTGGTTTAGTTTGTCCTAATTCGTCCCTTTTATTCTGTTAGTATAGAGTGAATGTATTGACCTTACAAGCTAATGAAAAGCTTAAAAAAAAAAAAATCTCCAGAGAGTCCTTACCATGTCTTTCAAACACATTACAACTAGTTAGGAAACTGAGGTCAATATGGGTGTCACTGGTGGCCAGAGCAAGTCTGGTAGAGTGTAAGAGTGAGCTGTACTCAGGCTGGACTTACACTTTCACCTAGCTTTGCTTTTTCTGAAGACTCTGTGTAGCTGCAGTTGCTCACAAATTACACACTTTGGCTCTCCTTTTGGCATATTTCTGGCATGTGGTGACATCGCTATTCTAATCGTATTTTAATTAAGTGTACTTCATGGCCATTGACAGCATGTCTTGGCAGCTGGGATCTTGCTGGAGAAAGAGGCTTGAATGGGAATCCAGTTGTGTAGATAGGTTAGTGTTTGCAGCGGGGAACTCTTTTTAATAAAATTCTTTGGACACCAACTAGTATTTTCTAAGTGATAATAAGATTGAAGGTCACTTTGGGAACTTGGGATCTACTTAATTTTATGGTATTAGGCCTGATGACATCTTTTTTCCTTCTCTTAAGATGGGTAGTATAATGTAACAACTTAGCAATTGAACTGCAGAGACTGAGCCCTGTTCAAAGCCAAGCCATGCTAGACAGGATTGGTGTATTTGTAAGGAACTAGAATATCCTGCTTTGAGTGTAATGTAACTGTTAGAGCTTATTCGTAATAGATCATAAATTAAACTGTTAAAATACAGGTAGTTTTTTTTGTATAAATGAATATTGAATGAATACACATATTGCAAAAAGCAGTGTGTCAGACTTCAGGATTTTTCTGATAACTCAGGACTGTATTTCTTTAGCAAATTATTTTGTGGGAGGCAGGTAGGGTACTGTTTGCTTGTTCTAACAGAAAGTAGTGGGCTTCTCTGACAAGTCTTGCTGTCGTGTATATTGTTTGTGTATGTCTAGTCTGTTTGCCAAAACTCCACTGTTGCACTGGTGCGTAGCCTGCAGTAGCCCTCCGACCTTCAGTAGTTTCTTTACTAGAGGTTGCTAGTGAGCTGCAACGCGCAAGAGTCGGTTATCCAGAGAGCCACTCTGGGAAGTGCATTGCTCAAGCTGTCTTATCCACCTTTTTGCTCTTTATTTGTTTCTCTTCCTTGCTGCTTCGGGGGGATCAGCTGCATGTTGCCAGTTAGGCTCATCAGCATTGTCAATAACAGATGTGGAGCTCCTGGTAATCCCCCACCCTTGTTAGTGGACTGTAAGGGCTTCTGGCTGTTTGTGATGAGATTTAACCCTTATCCGCCTACAGGGAGCCAAGTCACTCTGTCAAAGACCAGGACTCCTTTTTTTCTGTTCTGTATTTTAAGGGTTCTTTTACCACTGTCTTAGGCCCAGTTGGTTTGATTAGACTCTGGTTTTAGCTATGGGTTCCAGCTTGCAGGAAAACATAATTAATTTCATCACAAATCAATATGAAAAGGATATTTTAAGAACTCTGCTTCAAGCTAAAGGTAATAGCACAAAGTTTCATTACCTGTCAAGCAGATTACTTGGGCATGTCTTGAAATGCAAGCTGCAAGCAAACCTTTCAGTGTTACCAGCCAGCATGCCGTTACAGGCTAAACCTGTAAACATGTTCATTAGACAGGATGCTCAAAGACTTTCAGCTTTTGCACTCTTACTGTCATCTTTGCTAAGGGCAATCCCTCAGTGCATGTTCTGTATTTATTCCAAGATGAGGCACCTCCAGTACTTGTGCTGCAACTACATTTCTCCTCCCAAGGGAGTGATTCAGTTTAGGGGGAATGTAACACAATGACTTTTGCAACCAAGTTGAAATCAAAGCAATAGAAGCTATACATTTGTTCCTGTGAAAATCTGTCTTGCGGGGTGTACTTCTTTGAGAGAGAATGTTATAAATAATGTTAAGGCTTTTGGGCATCTAACTAATTGGGTGCGGGGGGGTTGGTCTAAATGTTCTGTGGAGCCCGTAGTGGAATAAGGAATCTGCATGTTAGTTCTCTGCCCCTTATATTAGAGTGTGAGTGGATCTCAGCACAGTGGTTGCATTTCTCTTCTAGCTCAAGAATTAAATCGGAGGCTTGTGACAATATTGAGTCTGAATTATTTTATAATTATTAATGGTGTTAAGATGAATATTTAGCATCTGAAGTTCTCTCTCATAAGCAACTTCTACATTATGAGACATCAAAGTATTTATGTACATGATGCTATGGACCCTTGAAACTGTAAAACAAACATGTAAACAAAAATCTCAGTTGAGTGTTTTGTGAGTCATTTGCTGGTCTGAACAGCAGCCAGTGACAGAATGGCACTAGTGAGCCTTCACATTTAGGTGCCAGTGGCAATAAGCCAAGAACACTGAAAAGCATAGCACAAAATTGAAACTTAAATAACTTCTCCAGATATCTTCATTTTTTTTTTAATTTGGGAAAGAGTACGAGAGCCTCAGATGCAATTTCTGTCAGGAATGTGAGCTGTATAGGGGTAGAAAAATACATACTGATTTGAAATGGGGTAGGAATATTTGATTCACCTGAATTGCAGCACTGAAGAATGGCCCTGGTGCTCACCAGTAGCATTCTTGCTACATTTAACTATTGAGATTGTATGTGTGTTGTGGGATAGCTTAAAATCTGAAGTCGGACTAAACCAACGCATCTTGCTAGTGTGTTTTTTTTAATTGATCATTGCATAATCTCTTCAAAGCTAGACAGAACATCCCATGTTTTTGTTCCACTCAAATTTTAGTAGAAATTTAAATATCAATAACAGATGTACTTCGCAACACCATGGCTGATGGATTATTGATTCATAACAAAGTTTTAATCCTCTGGATATTGAGTAAATTATGAAGCTATTACATTGATATCACTGCATTTCATCTCATTTGTCATTAGCAATTTACCAATTATTTAACTTTGGTGTTTTGTCAGCAAAGCTTTTTTGAAATTAGATTTGCAGAAATTAACGTGTACAACAACACTTTGAATGGAGTTATGAATTGCTTAAAATGAGTTATCAATTGGCGAGTGCTTAGAAGTTCATATTTGAATTCTAGCTGAGAGGAGGCTCTAGGTTTTTTAGAAGGTAACATGTAAGTGTTACACCTTAAAAAGGAGTTTAACACATATATTTTGTTCAAGGATGAGTTAATTCTCAATGATGCGTTATTTTCACATCTATTTGGCTGAGCCCATTGGGACCTGTATCGGGTAAACACTTCATAGAAAAATGTGCACTGGGGTGAACGTGCAGGTCTATGTCACTCTGTAGATGGGTAGAACAGAGGAGTTTCTGAAGGATATTAAGTTAAAACAAAACAAGTGTCAACTGCATATGGATTGTTCAGATACAGCTACCATACTCAAAAATCACATAACCTTGCCTAAATTAGGATTAAATATCAACTGTTGCATAGCCCTATATGTTGATTTGCACTTTATTTGTATGTTTGAAAAGTGGGTTTTCATTTACTCCTGCTACCAATTTCTGAATTTATATCTTCATGTTTCCCATGGCAACAGATTTCTCTGTGGCTGAGCAAGTATCATTTTCTTGCTTTGGGTGTCAGCAGTGTTAGCTAAGGTAGGAATACAGAGCCTCACACAAAGGGCTGTTAAAATACAATTTGTAAGGAATTCTTTCTCCAAACCTTAATTGGTTTTTTTTAAGAATAAATTGGTGTATGATTTCTTATCCATATAGCGCATGTAAATACTGCAAGCTTTGATAACAAGATTTTATTGTAAGCCAAATGCCTTTAATGCTTGATATCAGAACTCTTGTGAAAAGTTGAATCAATAGCTCAATTTGGCTGTTTGCTTATTGCTTTTATGCTTGGCTTGTGCTCACTTCTTTAACACTTGGGAGAGATTGTGTGATGCTAATTACACAAAATACAAAACCATTTTTCTCTCTTCATAGGGATACCTGGTTTTATTTTGACATTTCTTGGTGGTTTCTGTGGAAAGGCTACTCTTTCCCCAGTAAATTCCAAGTTTAGCTATGTCCACAAATGCTGTTGCGATTGAAGCGTATTTCTTTTTCCTCCCAGGAGTGACATGTGCTTGCATTTTGTGAATGTATCTTAAAGAGCAGAAAGCTTTCTTCCGAGAGAGATGATGTTGACAGAACGACATTGTAGTGAGGAATTAATCTTTACTTTTCCTAGTTTGTTTTATTATGTATAATAACTCCCCCAAGCAACAAGAGTTAGAAGTTACACTGCTGCAACTTGAAGCATCCAAACCTATGGAACGTAAGGCTGAAGCAAATGTCTGTCTCATAATTAGCAAGCAGTCAGAAACCACAAAACACAAATGCAACACTTCCATGAATTTCTGCCTTGATGAAAACATACATACTTCTCATATGAAGTCCTTATTACTGTGACTATTTGAGTTCTGAAACCTTAGATTATTATGGATAATAATTTGACTATGCTATAGACAGCTACTTGAGTCAAATTCTAGTTCACTTACTCTAAGTGGTGTGATCTGCCAACCTGGTCTTTCTTCAAAATGCCATACGTGCAAATTCTTCTCTGTTTATATGCATTCAGTGAAAAGGAGGGTAGAGAAAATAGTTAAAACAAACACACACCCCTGATTCGAAGTTTACTTTACTTGTAGCAGAAAAATAATACTAGCTGTAATGAAGAGCCAAACCAGATAATGATGAAATCACTAGAAAGTACTCTGTATGACACTGACTGTGGATTGCAGTTTGAGAACAGCCAATTTTGTGCAGTTTTGCAGCCCTGAATTTTGCAAGAGCTTTACAACTTGACCATCCAGTCACTTGATTTTTATCTTGTAATATCTTTTACCGCAATTGTTAACCCAGCATATGTATGTTGATAAGAACATAGTCTTGTAGCAGAGCTTCATTCAAAAAATGTGAGCTTGTTCTTATTTTTGTGTCATATGCTGCCTTTATTCTGTCACTTGTAATGTAGAGATTGGAAATCAATGAGTTTGACTGTACTTGTTTAAGTGCCAGGATATTTTCCCACTTTTCAAGGGAATGTGCTGTAGCTCTGTGATAAGTAACATCAAAGTGCATTTTGTTAATTTATTACTTTCCACAGGGTTCAATGTTTGCTTTTTCTTCCCCTCTGCAGCTGTATTTCTTCAGCTGGTGTTACCTCTAACTTTTGACACATGATAAATAGGAACATACAATTTCAGTAAATTGGTTAGTTGTTGATCAAGATGAATATTGTTTGAATAGCTTTGCCAATACTGTTTTATCATTAAAAATGAAGAAGGAACTGTAGAAAACCTGATAGAAGTGTAGTTAGATGAGTTAAAATGCTATGGTAACTAAGAGAAGTGGATTTCAGGGCTTCTTTTTTAATTTTTCCTTGGTAGAAGAAATAGCATCGCTTCTTGGATGAATCCCACATCTTACTATTGAAGCTGATTTCCATTTGAAATGGAAAAGGTTAGCTTTAACTTTGCATGTCACTGCTCAGCCACAGATTTCCCCAGGAATAATTGACACTCTAAATTATACCTACCTACAGTAAAATGTAGTTCCAAAAAGTTGCTCAATATTTAGCTTAATTACTAATGTGTTCAATTTTTTTCTAGAGAAGTCAAGCTGGTATGAAGTGTTTCAGAGTAACAGTCATGCTGGCTTGTTGCTTGTGCTAATTGATCTGTTTCATGCTCTTGCATAGATTAGAGAGATCTGAAGTAGCTATTTTAATTTTGTTTCTGTTGGCTTGTGGTATGTTTTGTGCCAAATTCTCAGAGGCTTTCAATGTCCACCCAGAAATTACTAATACATAATAAACTGTAAGTGCAAAATGTGAAACCTACATTTAAAAATATTTATCAAAAGCTATACCTGCTGGTTCAGATGGGTAGTACTTTCTGTGTGCTGGTTTCTGCATGTACAGTGTGGAGGGTCACGCAACATGGATAGGATGAATCTTTGAAGTGGTCTGAAGTAGTCTGTTGTCCAAGAGTTAGTTAATGTACTGTTTTTTCTTCTGGTTTAAATGGTGATTCAGGAAAAGATATACAAGGTCCCCAGACAAAACTCACTGGAAATCATAACAATTGTCAGGCAGTATTCACTGCCAGTATTTGAAGGATGACATTTTTGCAAACAGGAACTAGAAATGGTTTAGTTAGCACTGGCCAGCTCTTACAGTTGCAAGGCATTTATCCTTAATCAGGGTGCAAAAATGGAAGGGAATCTCTTCATCTGGTAATTTTTTATAGTAGATATTAATAGCTATTCATGAAGAATAAAACTCGGATACAGCACAACAGCCCTCATCAACTTTATTTTTTAGATACTATTATATGTGTTTGATAAGGCATGATATTGATAATTCATCACAATAAGAAAAAGATTAAAATCCTTGTTTAATAGGATTGTTTTTCATCATGTATTGAATTCTGAGAATTTAATATCGTAAATCTTTGTTAGAGAGGGAGGATATTTCCTTTGCAGGTCTGCTGATCAGATTTCTGCAAAATTGCAGACATGTTAGAAAAATGGCTAAAAGAATAGAAGTATGAAATACTTGCCTTTGTAATTCTCCTGTTCTTTACCTCCTGGTGCAACCTTAAATTTGTGTTCTTATAAAAACCTGAACCTGACACAGAAAGCGAGAACAAAGAATTTAACCCATGGCAACTATTTTGGATTATTTTGGCATAAGAAGTTCATAGAATGGTTCTCAAATTTCCCTGGTTCTGGTAAAGGTGTCAAAACCAATGTTTCATTAATCTTGGGATTCTTCTCCCTGTTTCCATTTACAGGTAATAAGGTGACAACCTTATTTTTTTTTGTGGTTGGTGTTTGTGGTTTTTGTGATTCAGTTCTCTTCCTAAGAATGGGAAGAAAATTCTTCCCCTTTCAATGGCAGTAGGATAGGGTGCTGTTGTGTAATTGGACCCAGCATGCTCAAGTTTCCGGTGAACTCCTTCAGAACTCGACTTCTGTGTGTAGAGTCTGGTTTTAAAGATGTGTAGTTGCAAGAAGAAGAATTTTTTGAAAGCACCAATGTAAAATTGTCCATTCTCAAGGACTTTAGCCATCCTCTAGGTAGTGGTCAATAATGTTTTGAAGAGTATTTAAGGAATACTCACAATTGGAGTATTAAAGGGTGTTGGGTTTTGCTTATGTAAAAGGGTTTGGGCAAACTGAATCACTTTCCTTCTAGATTTGAAGATGGAACCCTATACTACAGCCTTCAAACAGGTATTGCATGTACCTCGTATCGCTCTCGTGTTGCAAGCATGAGAACAAAGGTAGCAAACACTTCCAAGGTTTTTTGTTCATGTTTTTAATTAGTCTGTAACCGAAGATTTAAGAAAATCACATCTAAGAATGTCCAACTATTTACAGAAACTAGAAGTTACCATTTCCGTTATTTTTTATATACACATTTGCACACACCTTTTTTACCTCTTGAATATGGAGTACTTCTTTATCAAGCATCAGCAAGCTTTATAGTGTTTTTACCAGTCATTCTAGTGTTACCATAAAAACTGCTTTCCCCTTGCACCTATAAAAGTCATAATTTGCTGCAAGCTCAGTGGAGCTATTTGTAATATTATTTTAGGTTTAGTCTTTACCATGAGCCCAATGGGCAGTATTACTGTTGAAAATGAGACTACAGGTTGAATGGGAATAGGCTTTTTGGTTTGACTTATTTTTGAGAGTTTGCTACAGAGACAAAAGTTGTTGCTGTTGCATGTATTTCTACTTATACTATGTTTCCAAACCAATCATGTTAAAAAAATTTTTAGTCAATCAACAAAGTAGCATTTTTAAGAAGAGACGGAATTACAGTAATTAACAAGCAACTTAATCCTATGTGACTTTGTTTATATAAAGTGCTATGAATTATAAAAGAAATTCATGAGGAATGCTCTTTGAGGTGACTGAGAAATGCAGATCTCCAAAATGTTCAGGCCTGGATGACTTACCTTGACGTTCATTTTGGAATAAACAACTTTGATAGAGCAATTAGAAATCAGCTGAGTGGTTCTGTTATACCTGGCAAGCTAAAATTAATTTAGTGCATTAGTTCATTACAGCTTAAGCTTCACATTTAAATATCAAAAATGTAGTCATTGTATTTACAGATTAGCTTTGTGTTTATCTGCTTTCTATGATATGTGGGCATCTGTCTTTGCTAATCTTAGGAGAATGTAACCAGAGAGGGTTTTATTTCTTCTATTTACAGCATTTGCAGCTTTTCCCCTATGGTAACAAAAACCTTATGAAGCTTTTTTGTTTCTGGATCTCAAAACTATAGATGAAGACCTACCCTTGAACCCTAGCTATACAATGTTTTTTCAATGGCCAAAAGCTCTCCATTGTAAATGAGCAAACCAACTGAGTTTTTCTATTGACGTTTATGAAATGGGAGGGAGGTGGACTTGGTTCCATTCAAAAATCACAATTCTGTTTTAAGGATGGGTTTTGATTAGGTCTGGGAACTTAAAGCTCAGCTCTGAGCCCTGAAAGTTATACCCCTAGTGCCAGCTGATTGTAAGAATGCAATTATGGAAGCGAAGTGGGGGGGAAGGCAGTGCTCATCCAGGGTTCTTTCACTGCTGCAATCTGCCTCACCAGCGTGGGTGCAATAGTGGCTTTGCTTCATGTTCTTCAGTGGTTGTATTTGTAAAAGGTATGCAGATATCTTTGGCTTCTTGTGGTTAGGGTAACTGAGGCCTAGCTGGGTCATGTCAGTACTGAAACTAACTTTGCAGTAATTCCAGTCTTGGTCCCTAAATTGGTTATGTGCTCTGACAGCCAGCTTCTTGGATGCCCTTAACTTTTGCCTGTAATGACTTTTTCTTGTAATCGAAAGAGGCCTTTTATTCATGCCTGTTACTGTAATGTCCCATTCCTAAATGAACTGCTGTCCTCTGGACCCTCAACTGGATTCCTAAAAATGCTCGGGCTGAAAACTTTCTTCTAGATTTGAATGAATTCTAGGAAATAATTCACGTAGCTGTTATGGTGCTTTAAGTAACTGTAGCTGACTTCATAGCTGTTGCTTCTAACACCATAATTTTTTACCCAAATCTCTTCAATACTACTTGCTAGAAAACGTTGTAGATGAAGCAAAAATAATGTATTGCTTTAGGTATTTGCATTATTTAGGACATCTAGTTTGGACAAGTAAGGAAGGAGCCTCAACTCCCTGATTAGTCAAAGGAGTCTGAGGAAAGCTACTCCTTTCATTTAATGGTGTGATTACCCATGTGTTACTTCCAGCCTTCAGTGGATCCTAATAAGGGTACTTGCACATATGGTTAAATCATGCACTTCCGTAAAGAATGGGCATTCTGGTGTTTGTACTTCTATTTTTTTTTTAAATCTCTCTTTAAGAGAGCATCTTTTCCTGATAGCCTCCACACCTCGCCATTTGTCTGAAAAGCAGTACAGCTTCCAGGAAAACAGTCCCCTTCAGAAACATGTTCTCTTGAGCCCTTTTAAAGAGCTCTGGGGCAGGCTCTACAATTATCAGCCCTTTCTGGGCTATGTCCCTTGTTTAACATGTTATTGGACTCTGTCTTTTACTTGGTTTTCTGCTTGAGCCCATCCAAAGGCTACTTTTCGGCTTTGCTGCTTGCACATCAGCCGTTACTGTGCTTCTGTGTTCCTGGATTTCATCTCAGTAGGAATTTTTCCTCTGCTGTAAACTAGTTAAACTTGGGGCTCCATGAAATCAATAACTGATCAAGTGATTGTGGAAAATGGGAAGGGGAATTGACTTTTGCTGCGTTTTTCTGGCATCATATAAGAAAATACTTCCCTCTGTTACTGTAGGACACGGGACCAGTGTGTCCTGCACTGAAGGGTTCAAGTGCCACCAGGCTGAGCTGGGTTTATGCCTCTGCTAGCTGGGACATCGGCTGTCTCTGTACCAGGATGCCAGTGCAGCTGTCTCCCTCCAGTCATGCGGCTGTTCTGCCTGCAGGCTGAGAACAGTAGCTGTTTGCAAGGGCAGGTGTCCGGCTCTGTGAGCAGACGTTCCTGCATCTGGGTGCTGTTTGTCACTATAATGAGTTGGCTTCTTACCATCTCATCTCCGAATGCCCTTAATGTGCTCGTAACCACTAGTTCCCATATTGCGGCCACAGGCTGATTTATGGGCTCCTGTCTTGCTGACCACCCTGGTGAAGCTTCTTGTGTGCTGCTAAAGCGTTTGGAATGTTCAATGTGGTTTTAAAGTGCCTGGACAGTCTCAACATTATGATGGCCAAGTTGGGCCTTTTTCCCCAATGAATAAGATCCTTTGCCCCCAACATATCCTTGTCCATTCCTGCACTGGGTCCCTTAGCCAAAAATAAAGTTCTTTTATGACTGTCAGTATTAAATAGTTCATGAAAGCTATTGGAGAGAGACTGAAAGCTGCATATGAAGTTTGCTTCATTTGCTGGCAATTATTGTAAATAAGCAAGAAGATAAGAGTTCAGGTAACAATCTATTTACTCAGCTCTACAGCATAAGTAGCTGACATATTATTTGAATGTGTTTTTCTTGACCCTCATTCTTAGGATCCTCCTCTTGGAGGGGATTTCTGTCTGATTGCCTGAGGACGCAGGCTAGAGTTTTTCATTAGGGGAACTGAGGACGTTGTCCTAATGGCCTGGAGAGAAGCTGGGAAAGAAAGGCGTGTGGCACAGACGGTGAGTGGTGTGCAGGTGCCTTTTGGTCTTTGCTCAGAAGCTTGCCCTGAATTTGAGATTACTTAGGTTTGTTCCAGCTCAGTCATTCAGGTCTCAGAGGTGATGGCTATTTTTGTTAGTTACACATATATAACAAAACTTGGACTTGGACAGTTGTAAAAGTTTATGAATTACTCCTTGAATAATACTTTTTACTCCAGGTGGTGTAGATATAAGGTGCTACTAAATGCAGCTTATGTCACTTTTCTTTGGCTTCAAAAAAGCATACAAATATTAAATTTTTTAAGCAATTTCAATTTTTAACAAGGTTTTAACTAGTCAGTTTCCCAGTTGTTTCCTTACCTGGATATTCCCTAGTGACATTCCCAGGGGAAAGCTGCTACATGAAGGGCACCGTTTTGTTTAAAAAGACTGTGAACAGTAAGGATGACTCTTCTATACCAAGTTCCTCCAGGCAGCATTAGCAGAACTGCTGCAAGCAATACGTTTGAAAGGGGTGGTATTGTTAAGGCTGGGTGAGGACACAGCTTCCAAGGCAGGACTGCGGCACTGTGCATGCGGAGAGCAGTGGGTGTTAGCTTGGGCTGATGCTGTGCTAGCCCAGTTATGCACGTGGTCTCCTTGCTCGGTGTGTGCACTGTGGGACGTGGTGCTGTTGGCAGGTGTATACAAGGGGATGCCTTGGTTATAGGGCTGAAACAAGGCACTTCAAGCTCTGCTGGGGCAAATATAACAACTATGAAGGTAGGTTGTGCAAAGAAGTCTTGCTTCAGGTTTGTTGATGTTTGGGCTGCCTTATGGCACAACTGAATAGTACCAAAGAGCAATAAAGCTGGTCTTCCTGTGCGGTGCTACCTGGCTTGGTATCACAGATGTAATGTAGCTCTACAGTATGCCAGAAGTGCTTAATTTGGAAACAGTGTCACAGAAATGGTCCAAGAAAGTGTTTTAAAAAAAAAAAGTACCTGAAAAAAAATCAGAGAAAAAGTGACTGGGACTACTTTGTTTGGACAGATTCTCTTCTCACCCATCCTTTTTTTTTTTGAGGAAAATTTTGCTTGTCACAGAGATGGTGGATATTGAGAAACATAATTTCCCCAAAAGGTGGTATTTCCATTGCAACCAAAAAACACACAAAGTATTTGAGCATACAACTTCAAATCAGCTCAAATAACAGGTGGGATATTCTGCAGCATAGCTTTTCTATATCTACTTCTTCAGTATTTATGTTTTGGTTTTGAAATTTCAGCAAAAGTAAAGTTGAGTTTTCAACCAAAAAAAATCTGTTGTCAGTTGTTTAGTAGGAAGAATATTCTTGAAGGAGAAATACCAGGTTTGTGTATGGGAAATGCATTGTTGTGGAAAACAGAAGCTGTTCCTTTGTTAGGAGGTGTACTTTGTCTTGTACCAACAGAGGAATGAAGTTACTTTTTTCTGCATTTAAATAACAGGGCAACTGGGAAAGAAGGATCATGGGCTTTTTACCTATGCCCCTTTGCAGACAACAATGCACTACATTCCTTTCACAATTTTGTCTCATAGACAAAGTAAACTTGCCAGTACCTAAACAATCAACTGGAAAATTCTTTGTTATACTAAACAGTGCTGTATGAATGGCACAGAATATTCAGTAAGGCCTGAAATAGATCTGAGTGCGGTTACTTCAGTGCTACAGTGTTCCAGGTAATGGTTCAGACTCTGAGAGTAATTAAAGCAACTTGAATTGACTTTCCTCCAACCAGCACAGCTTAACAGGGTAAAATTGAGGGAAAGATAAGCACTACGGTGTTGCACTAATACTTAGTGCTTCTCCAGTGAATTGAACAGTTGTGTGTGCATGCACTTACGTGCATGGGTGTGTGCTGGTTGGAAATAATTCTGTAGAGTATTGCACTTAAATTTGAAAGGTTGTTAGCAAGGAGTTTCTGCCCAAAGGGTAGCTTGTAGATATCATTTACCTAAATGTGAAGAAAACAAATGTCTAAAAAAAAAAGTAGGCATAATTTAACTCTTTATTAAATGAACAAGACTAAGTTTGGGTTTGTGTGCTTTACACATGTTTCTATCTACTGTGTGCAAACTCCTTGATGGTCTCGCAACTCATCAGATAGATGGTAGGCAATAATAATAGCATAATAGAGGAAAAGTATCTAAAGCTCTGCTTCAGTTGGTAATAGGTAAGAGTAGAAATAATTCAGCCAGTCTGAATCATGAGCCAAAGGTACGCTAGTGTCAGTAGGAGAAAACTCCCATTGATGAAGCTTAATATTGATAAAGCATTCTCGAGTGGGTACTTCAGAGTTTTTCCAGTATTCTCTAGTAGGATGAAAATAAGTGACACCAAGGCTTCTTTTAAATGTGAATTAGGATTTCTTGAAATATCAGTGGCTGGTAAGTGAATTTTGTGGCTTCCACAAAATAGGTGGAAATCCCTACAATTTGCCAGGCCAATGCAGTGTTTTGACTGAAACTTTTCATCATTCTATAGCTTTCAGCAAAGAGGCAGGGAAGGAAAATAGGAAAAGTGCTGAAATTACTAAGCCAACACTTTAATGTCATGTTTGACGCTTATTTGGTTATCTAAGCATGTAAACAGTGGCTGATTCATGGAAATGCTACCTAGTGACTGCAGCCTGTTCACATTTCTTCTCCAAGACTTCATTGGGTGGGCAGGGGGGAGTTGAAAATTTCTTTATAGGTCCATAAAGGTCCATTATAGATACAGGGACTTGAAACGTATTTAGAACTGCTCAAAATGTCATAAGGCTTAGGTCTATCTGACTTCCCCAGGACAGGCTTTCCTGTCAACAACAAGAAACCCCAAATGCAGACAAAAACCTCCTTTGGAACTGAGCCCAACAACAAATCCCAAACTGATAAATTAGCTACTAGTAAATCCCTCTGAGGCAGTAAAACAATGTACTGATATCAGTCCTGGTAAGAGTTGCTTATTAAATGTAAACAGTACAAACTTGATTACATTTTGGTTTTATTTTTTTTTTCAAAAGATACTTTCAAGTATTTTTCCTCTTCATATATGCTAGTTTCCTTGAATAAATGGGGCAATTGAGAGGCAAGAGGGTTCTTATCTTTCTTTCAAAGGTTCCCGCCTAGTGGCAAAGTATTATCAACAAGAGGCAGGGACGTATTCCTTAAAAGCGCGCTTGGGAGAAGACAGATAAATGCTGCTAGCTGCAAGCTTTGTTTCAGTAATGAACCATGCACAAAGAGTTCACAAGAGCTAAATAAATGAGCAAGATAATATTTGTCAGGACAGGAGACTTTAAATGCTCCTGATTTCTCTGTGCCTTTCACAACTAGACTATACTGTTTTTCTCTATAATAATATTAAAGTAGATTAGTGCTAATCTGGTAAAACAAATGTAATGATACTTGTTCCTAGAGAAATTAAGTTCTACCACTTGAAAATCAAAAACCCCTTTAGCTCCTGCGTTAGGAAAAGATAAAAGCAATTCTTAGGGTATAACAAAAACCATGTCTGAATAAACTGATACCAAATGCTAGCCCTAATTAATCTATTTCTGATAGTTATCAATTCATACATTATGTATGCGGTGACCAAAAAGAGTCGGTCTTAGATGAGACTTCGGATGGGGTTGAAGTAATCAGACAGATGTCCAGCACAAAAATAAATCATTCCCAAAAAGATTGTGTGGGCTTTTTTGGTCACCCCCCCTCAAATGTTATGTGGAATGCATTTCATGTGCTTGAGTGAATGTCTTCTCATATGTTTTCCTCTCTAAACAAGTTTCTTCTCTGTACGTGACAGTGTCCCAGGCAAGGTATGCACTCTCTGTGAGCAAGAATGTTTAATGCACATCTACAGGACAATGTGGATGGCTTAATTAGATTTTTTTGGGGTGTGATAGTAGCAAAAGCATGTTCAGGGCTAACTTTTAGCAGGAACAGGGAGGAGGTATGTTAATTGCATAAGACTACAGAAGATGACAGTGAGACCATATTATCTCACCATAACCTGAATTGTTGCTGTTGTTTCCATAAATCTGCAACTGCTTCAGATTGCTCTGGGTACACTGCAGCATCAGTAAAGTTACAGGACTGTCCAGCAGATACTCAAACTGTTTGCTTATGTGACCATGCTTCATGCATTTCAGCAAAAAACTGTACTTCAATTTCTTTTTTTATTCCTAATTAAATCATATCTCTATGGGAATGCTTTTGAAGATATTATTTTAAAGCTAATAAGAAAAAAATCCATTGTAACATTGCTTGTAACTTCCTGGCTTGTATGAGAAATAGTGTGGCCAGCAGGAGCAGGGCAGGGATCGTCCCCCTGTGCTGGGCACTGGTGAGGCTGCCCCTCGAATCCTGTGCTCAGCTCTGGGCCCCTCGCCCCCAGAAGGAGATGGAGGGGCTGGAGCATGGCCAGAGCAGGGCAGCGAGGCTGGGGAAGGGGCTGGAGCACAAGGCTGGAGAAGAGGAGGCTGAGGGGAGCCCTCATCGCTCTCTGCAACTGCCTGAAAGGAGGCTGGAGCCGGGGGGGTTGGTCTCTTCTCCCCAGGAACAAGTGATGGGACGAGAGGGAACGGCCTCAAGCTGCGCCAGGGCAGGGTTAGGTTGGATATGAGGAAAAACTCCTTCACTGAAAGGCTTGTCAGGCCCTGGCACAGGCTGCCCAGGGCAGGGGCTGAGTCCCCATCCCTGGAGGGATTTAAAAGCCGGGGAGATGTGGTGCTCAGGGACATGGTTTGGTGGTGGGCTGGGCAGTGCTGGGTTAGCGGTTGGACCTGATGATCTTAAAGGTCTTTTCCAGCCTAAACAATTCTATGGCTCTATGATTGCTTGTGTCATTTAAGTAACTTTTCTTTGTTTTCTACTTGTTTTGGGATTGTGCTAATTCTAAATTGTCTGGGTTAGTGAAAGCTGGAGAAGAAATAGAAGGGGACACTTGAGGGTGATGAAAACAAACCTTGATGCTGCCAATGAATCTGGATCCTAATTTAATTTATTCCTGCTTCTCTTGTCATTGCTGCACTGGTATATAGACTGCTTATTGTTAAGTAGTGTGCAAGCAGGAACAATCTCATTTCTTACTGAAATGGTTTAGAGTTGCATTTTTTTCTGTGGAAAAACTGCTAGAGCTGACATAGCAGTCTTAAGACCAAAATGGAATGGTGTAGTCACAGATCAATGAGCTAAGTGGAGAAGATCATGAGGAAACTAATTTATGAAATGTAGGAAGTATATTATCATGATTGTGCTCAATGGGTGTCGTCCTTGATTATCCTGAAAATGCCAGCATGTGCATTAGATGTGCAAGTGCACATTTTTCATTACTGTGTACAAACATGATATGTCTTGATTTGTTTCACAAAGATGTCTTTGTGGGGAAGAAAATCCTCCAAACTTTTTTGAAGGACAAGTCTCTCCAATGACAAAGAATGACAAAATCACCCTTTTATAGTACCAATAGATATGAGTAATAGGATTCATCATTGACAAAAGGCAAGGTAACTTAGACTTGCTATGATAAATTAGTTGCATCATTTGTGCAAATTCAGTTTGGAGGCACCTGAAGATTGTAGGCACCTTGAAGAGAAACTGTCCTCAGTGAAATTGTAGGTATTTACAGAAGTAAGCTTTGCTGTGAAGAGCTGTAAAACTGCCACAGGGCATAAACAATGTTTGAAATGCATTCAAACACACTAGTCATGAATTATAAATGTCTTTGTGACCCTTCCTCAGCAAGTTGGCCTCTGGGGTTAACTCTCATCTAGTCAGGGTTTATGACCCAATGGAAATGTGCATGTTGGCTTACTTTGTGGTCCTGCAGCCCCAGAGGAGCTACCAAAAGCAGAAGAAAATAATTACAGTCAGAGATTTGAAGAGAAGAAAGAGGAAAGAGATCAGCTTTCTAACTTTAGGTTTTGTTAACACAGTGTTAATTTCTTTAATTCTTTGTAAATTAATTATGGCAAACAGAATTGCAAAGCTTGTGCCCTTTTCTCAAAAAATAGCGAATGTACTTTTAATGCTGACGTTATTTCTGTAAGGCAACACTACTGCTTAACTTTATGCACAGCTGAGAGACCTCTTCAGCAAACTGGAAGTTGATATGGAAACCGTGATATATACAACAAAATGTAGGTTCATAGAAAAGAAGAAAGGCATGT
Organism: Theristicus caerulescens; assembly: GCA_020745775.1. Classification (NCBI taxonomy): domain Eukaryota; kingdom Metazoa; phylum Chordata; class Aves; order Pelecaniformes; family Threskiornithidae; genus Theristicus; species Theristicus caerulescens. Next base: position 20,021,428 of record CM036568.1, on the reverse strand, counting down.
ATGTCTGTCTGTGATTATATGTGGTAACTTGTGCTTCTCATGAGGATTGGGGGGAGTATAATATAGTGAGCCCCCCACCAGTTGCTTTCTGTGTGTGTTCCCTAAAGCAATGATGTTTTCTATACCTTTACTAAATCACAGAATAATTAGGGTTGGAAGGGACCTTTAAAGGTGATCCAGTCCAACCTCCTACAGTGAGCGGGGACATCTACAACCAGATCAGGTTGCTCAGAGCCCTGTCCAGTCAGACCTTGAATGTTTCCAGGGATGGGGCATCTACTACCTCTCTGGGCAACCTGTGCCAGTGTTTCACCTCACTCGTTATAAAAAAAAAAAAATTCTTCCTTATATCTAGTCTGAATCTACTCTCTTTTTGTTTAAAACGATCACCCCTTGTCCTATTGCAACAGGCCCTGCTAAAAAGTCTGTCCCCATCTTTCTCATAAGCCCCCTTGAAGTACTGAAAGGCTGCAATAAGGTCTCCCCGGAGCCTTCTCTTCTCCAGGCTGAACAACCCCAACTCCCCCAGCCTGTCCTCACAGCAGAGCTGTTCCAGCCCTCGGATCGCTTTTGTGGCCTCCTCTGGCCCTGCTCCAACAGGTCCATGGCTTTCCTGTGCTGAGGGCTCCAGAGCTGGATGCAGGGCTCTGGGGGTTGGGGATTCTCACCAGAGCGGAGCAGAGGAGCAGAATCGCCTCCCTTGACCTGCTGGCCATGCTTGATGGTCAGACATATCTAAAAGGTGTTTTTGCTAAAATAACTGAAGTTTTGTAAAAGTTACCAGTTTTGCTAATATTTGCAGTATAGAAAGCCCAAATTCCATAGGTACTGTGCAAATAAATTGAAAATAGAAACATTTCAGATAGCGAATGGGAACTGAAAACTGCCTAGTAAAGCCGTCAGTGGCTGGTGTTGCTACAAATATAACAAACCTCTGGTGGTGTTTGCTATGAAGATCTGAAAATTAGGTGAGGTCTTCTGTATCCTAGCAGAAAGCTGCAGTGTTCTACAGATTATCCCTGGTAACTAAAAGGTGATTTTCTTATGATCCTGCAATGTTTGTTCTCACATGAGCCTAACAGTCTTTGACAAATGATTTTACTGTTCTGAGAATGTGCTGGGAAGCTAAAGCACTTGTAAAGGAAACCCAATACTCCAGTTTATAAACTTGCTCTGCCTTTGGGAGAGATGTCCTTTTTAGAGAGTTACCTTGAAGTTCCCATTTACTCAAGCCACATTAAGGTAAAATGCAAATAAAGGATTTATTTTCATAGTACCCAGAATACACAGCACAGTTGCAAGTGTTTATACAGAAGATATAGATGAAGGAATAAAGGAGGTGGGGAGAGAGAGATCTGAAAGTTCTGTCTTCTCTGTGTCTGTCTGATTTGCTGCAGCTTCTTTCCTGAGCAAACCTTATCAGGGATCCTTTTTCTGTGTATCCTCTGTCTCAGGGAGCATTTATCAGAAAGTCACCTCTTGAATGTTCTGGATTACTTGTCCCAGTTTTCCTTTCTGTACAGTAATCTTTCAGGATGCATATGTGACAAATAGTAAAGGTGACTTTGAAGTAGCCGGTTAGTAATAAATTACTACTTCAGCCTACTGGTTGTGTCAAATTGAATGCAAAAACACTTAGTGTTACCTGGTATATCTGTAGTAATGAAGTAAGTCAATCTGTATGGAAATTCTGCATTTACAATTTTAAATTGCAGATATTTCGGAGGAGAAGAATCATGAAATTAGTTCAGTAGTTTGCTATTCCTAGGTACATCAGCCCACACTCTCCCCTTCCCCCTCAAATACAGAATTTCCTGCTTATTCAGTAAAACTGTGTTTAGCTGGAAGTTGAAGACTTCAGTGGGGTTTTGTTTGATTTTAATTAAAATAGCAAAATTCATTATTTTACTTCTGGAAAAAGTGAACATCAGTCATCCACTGACTGTGGACCACAGCTACTGTCATGTGAGCTGACTATTCAGCGTCCTCCTGAGTGCTAGAGCGTCAGTGACAAATAGCTTGTCAGCTGTGATCTCTCTTACTGGGGCACTTTCCACCAGTATTGCCCTCTGAGGCACATTTTGCTCATCCAGGGAGTGTACCAGTTCAACTTGAGAAAGAAAATAAGAAAGCTGGTGTTGGGTGCACTAAGCAGTGTCCTCTCTGCAACAATGCTCTCAGCAGGGCTGAATGAAGAGCATTTGGAGTGCAGCACTGATGGCAGATGTGAGGTAGATGAGTTATTGTCAGATGATTTTTCAGTTAATGATTGTGCAGTGCTTTGAAGAGGTAAAGTGCTGTATCACTGTTAAGCATCGTTATTATTATCACTATCATTCAGTTTCCAAAAGACTACAGAACAGAAAGTTTTTATGGTATTTTTCCTTTAGATTTTTTTTCCTAGTGTGGTTGAAAGTAGAATGTGAACAGGGCTCTTTGGCTGTGATGATTTAAATATGTGTGATTTAAAAAAAGTTAAAAACATCACATCTAATCTATCTCATACAAACTCATTCCAAAACACTTCATCTTCTGAGTCAAACAGTTCTACTGCCTGAAAATTAATCCAAAACAAGATTCTGTGCTAGCTGTGAAGAGCTGGATCAAGATAATTCATTTGTTGGGTCCAGTCCATACATACAAATGCATGTAGTACAAATTCTGCTTCTCATGTCACTGCCTTCTCAAGACTATGCAAACCCTGTACTGTTTTATCATCTTTAATAAAATTTGAGCCAGGGCTAAGAAATCTGCACCAATTTCTGAAGCCAGAACGAAGATGCGGAGGACAATAAAACTGTAGAACTGGATTATTTATGAATCTCAACACCTGTGTGTTGTTTTTCCCAAAAACAATAAGAAGAATGAAATTGTACTCTTTTGTAATTCTACCCATAGCAGACTTCACATTACGCTGCATCTCTCATCAATATTGCTTAACTTTAACCTTGTATTACGACCTTCTGTCCAAGTCCCATGGCTTTTCGAGTTAGAGCCAAACATGGGTAGATTTAGGGCTTTTGTTCTCTTTATGGAATGCTTTAGAGATAGCAATGCACATTCATATATCTTATCTCTTAAGTCTGATGGGACACAGTTAAAACAGATTTTTTTTTTTTAAATTTGTTGCAGAATTTAGCCAAGAGAAACAGTTGTTTTGATTCTGAGGGAGACTTTGATTCATTATTTTGAGTCAATGCACGCAGTACACCAAAGATCTTGTGTTTGCTTGATAATAGTATTTGGACACCGGGTACAAGCCAAGTTAATTTTGAATGTGGTGTCATCATCTGTAGCAGAGTGGGAGGTGGGTGATGCCCAGCTGCTTACTGTGTAGCTTGCTGTTGTTTGGAGGGTGGTTGAAAAATCCTGTTTTTCAACATATGTGGTTACAATTTTTAAAGTTCTGATAAAGTTTCAGTACTTGACAAAATCCTGTCAATTTTACTGAAAGTTCATTTGGGAGAGAGGGAAATATTTCAATGAGGAGAAACAGTAAGACAACTTTTTGTTGGAGCGTGAAAGCTTTAAATTGTGTTATTTATCATAGTGAAATTTTAAATGTTAAAAATTCACTTATGCTGGGGAAAAAAATTCCCTTGACATTTTCCTTCATACAAAATAACGAAATCTTCATGACCTAGATTTATCTTCCACACAGCTGTTCTTTTAAAATGAAGAGTTGTTACTATCCTACCAAATTTATGGGAGGTTTTGCTTTGAAAAAAAAAAAAAAATCTGATACCTTCAGTGACAGGTATGATTTCTGCCTCAAACTTGATTACAGACGTATATGTAAGGAGGACAGAGCTGGACTCTTCTCAGTGGTATCCAGTTACAGCACGAGAGGCAATGGACACAAATTTAAATACAAGAAATCCCATGTAAACAAAGGAAAGACCTCTTTTACTGTACGGGTGATGGACCCCTGGCAGAGGCAGTCCAGAGGGGTTGTGGTATCTCCATTCCTGGGGATGTTCAAAACTGACAGGACCCCACACTGAGCAACCTGTTGAGACTGGTGTGGGACTCCAGGTGCCTTGTCCAACCTCAACTACTTTATGGCTCTATATGTTTATGAGTGTGTAGTCAATTCTAAGTATTTTTTTTTAAATATATATGACATTTAAGGGAGACTGTTGCACTTAGTTTTTTTGGTTTGGGGCTTGGCTTGCTGTGGCTCCATCTCTTATTTTCACCCTTTTAAATAAGTATCATGGTTAATTGTGCTGTCTATCTTAATCAAAAGTAAGTCTTATAAAAAGATTTTTTAATGCCTAGATTAAAGGTTATGGGTGAATGAAAAGATTGTTACAGATGTAAATCTGGAATAAACCTAGATCCATTAGACAATGCAATGGTTGGGTCTGAAGAGATGGGAGATAAGCATACTTTGAGACACAATTTTCCTGGAAGATGTTGAAATATTTCTGTTCAAAAATGTACTAGCACAAGCTAATATGCAATTTAAATAATTAAGTTAAAATACAGACAAAGCAGCTAGGTTTTAAACAGGTCAAATTTGCAAGTGTGTTTCAATGTATTTATTATTAAAAAAACATAATATGCCTTGTGAATCTCAAACTACCAAGCAGCCTAACATGCTAATACTGTGCAGCAATTTAATTTTTATCTTAGTCTACTGGTTCCACCAGTCAGTACATTTGGCAGCTAACTTCTGGCATGTGAAGAAAAAAAGTGAATTTGTCATTAAAGACTGAAACTTGTCTCTAAATTCTAACAGTAATATAAATGTAGTTAGGTTGAATTGGATATTGTACAATGCATCCTCTGCTGATTAATTTGTCTATTCTAATTCTGTGTGATCTGGTATCTGACTTATTTAACACTGCAGGCCTGAGTTAATAATGTCTTCAGGGAATTGGACACTGCTGATGTTAAACCATCTTATTTGGAGGAGTAAAAGGGGACAAGGAATCCTTTTATGCTTTGGGACCTTGGTAATAAGTTGCAGTGGTCCATGTTCCCACTGTTAGCCTTAATACAGTTAGTTTTGGTATTATCAAAAGAGTAATTAACACCTGCAGATATGATCACAGATGATATCAGAGGAACTCGATGTTACACTGAAGCTCAGCTTAGACTTTTATATCTGAAACATCAGTACATGGCACAGTTGTGACCTGCTATTTATATTTCTAGATGTGACTCGTTAAGTCATGATAAAAACAATGCAATTACTATGAATAATGGTTATGTTACAATGTTACTCAGTGGCAGTAAACATGGACTGAATGTAAGGAGAGGGTACTGCTCCCTGGGATGGGGCGAGCCAGCCAGATTTGCTCTCAAACATAGCAAGCTTAAGTAGAAATGATACTGCAGAAAACAGTCGTAAACTTGGAAAATCAAGACCAGTAATCAGCGATGGCTGTGAAAACTTGTAGGAAGTAGTGTATTGGATCTGAATGTGCATTTTGTGCAGGACTGAGACACCACAAAGTCCTTGCTGTGAGAATGACAATAGTAAAAAAAAAAAGACATATAGGAATCAATTGGTGCACTGTGATATGTTTCCTGTCATGAATAACATGTCCATTCCATAGCCAGAGAGCCTTATTCTGGCAAAGTGTCTTGCGGCAGGTTTTCGGAGCAATAGCACCTGTTTGAGGGTCCTTCTGGAGACCAGCAGGAGTACGGCAACGTTGTAGGACAGACATATACACATGCTAGCTATGAATCAGGCCAGATACTAGTAGCACTCCTGGCAGAACAGTGCTCAATGCGAGCTGTAAAGTATTTCAAAGATGATAAATTACATAGCACAGAGTTATCTGCCACCATAGATCAACTGCCACCGGTTCCTGAGCCAGTCTGGTTATGGCTAGTGGAGGTATGAATGTGTCTGGAATGAGTATTGCTCTCCTGCTCACATTGAGACTTTGTCATCATCTTTGAAAATGACAATCACAAGTGAACTTCTTGCAGTTATGGTGGAGTTTGTGTCTCTTCCCTGCTGTTAAAATTTCTGCTCTCGGGAATATCCCATAGAACTAGGTAAAATAAATCCTAAAACTAACAAAAAAACCACTAAAAGTCAAATCTAGTCTGTAGTTGTGGTAATCAAGAGTTAAAAGCTCCTGTTATCTTTTCCCATTGAGTAGAGCTATAACAAGATAACGCTTCCTTGTTTTAATTTTGTGTGAGAGATTATAAGGTCTAATGAAGTAATATTTCTAGTGATCTATTAGATCAAATACTTAAAATTAATTTGAAACCATTTTCTAAAGGTGCTTCAAGAAAGAGGGTTAGGTATTTTTAATAGTTGTAAATACAAAGTGACTCGTAAGGTCATCTTAGCTGGTTAAATTGGAATCTATAGTGCCGACAGCATTTTGTACAAGGATGCAGATTTATAAGGCAATTGCCCAATCTAACTGACCCAAATAGCTCAAGAGAAATAGATTCATGGCAGCCCTTTCCCCCACTGTGCTGCCTGTAAATGACTGAAAGGAACAAGATCAGAAGAGTGATTTGAACTTCAGATGTTAAGGCATGGGAAAGAAAAATGGCATACCCTTTTTAACTAGTGTTTGTAAACCTACAGATAGTAGTGATGGTTAGTCTTGCCATATTTCTCAGTTGGCTTTTACTTTTCCAAGGCTGCAGATTGCCTAGTCTAGGACGAGATGTCAATCCTGTTGTTCCAGTATTGTCTGACAGGTGCTTCTGCATTCTTTTATCTTTAGTCAACATTAGATATCCCTTCTATGAGATGTTTCAAAATACTAAATAACTGAAGCTAGAAATAGAAAGTCACTAACTGTTTTCACTCGTATGACACAACTTGCTGCTTTGCCAAGAAATCTACTAAATCTACCTCCAAAAGTATTCTTGTTTGACCTTGTGCATTTAACATGTGAACACTTTATATATTCATGTCCCAGCTGTCTTCCAGTCACTCTCCACAAACACTTTGGGAACAGTGGGTATACTCTTTCCTCAGGAAGAGAAGAGTAGAAAATAGGAGGGTGTTATTTCTTTTTCTCCCCTTCTTGCCCCTGCTCTGTTCCCTGTAGGCTTTTCTTCTGTATCTCAATGTCAAGAACAGAGACCAAGGACTGGTGACAAGCTCTAGTGCAGGACCCAATGGAGAGATGTTAAATGTTAACAAACATGAACTGGAGATTCCTTGTGTGTTCATTCTGAATTTACTCTGATTCTGGCTATAAAGCATTAATATGTGTAACATAAAGATGGGTAAGGGGAGGACCCAGCTGTAGTGATCAGTTGGATACAGACAGGTATTTTTACATACAAATTCTCAATGTTGGTGGTATTTGTTGACAACTAGTAGATAATTGGTTTTAGACAATTGAGAAACCGATAAAGTGTATATCATTCATCATCACTGTATAGAAAGATGTGTGTTGGAAAGATGAGAGCAGTGTTTGAAACTGTTGATACTTGCCTTTGACTTCTGGCACTCTTTCTCTGTGGAGTTTCGTATTACACTAGGGATCCCTTACATGCTGTTCCTTACCAGCTTTGTACTTTGATGCACGAGCTGTGGCTGGGGTCATCAGTTGTAATCAGCCACCATGTGTCCAGGATTTGTCACCTTCCATGTATCCTCGGGAGTTCTGCAGTGCCCTTCATGTTGGAGGTGAAATATTGAACTCCTGTTTGAAGTAGTCAAAACAAACAAAATGATGGGGGCTGGAGGGAAAAAATGTCATGGGTCAAATTGAAGGGAAAATATTTTTATTTTGTTTTTCAAATAAACAGAAGACTCTGCTACTTCAGGTCAACTTCTCCTGTATTATTTCTGGAAGTAATATAATTTTAAGTCACTCCTTGCTACATAATGTACAGTGTCATGGACAAAACAGATTTATCAGTAGGCTGAGAAACTTGGATGCAGCCACAGAGGTGGGTTTCTGGAGCTGTGACTTCTACCATTCCAGAACAACTTGACTTAGAATTTGCACCTCAAACCCCCCCTCTCATCCTCCTCCTGGAAGAGGAACCTTTGAATACTCTGACACTTGTGTGCTGTGTGAACTCTGCTTTTCTTTTCTATGCCAGCCCAAGCAAAGCAATAAGATGGTGGGTTGGATGATCCCCTCTTCTAGCAACTGGAAACTGCATCTAAGTAGTTTGTAGAAGCATCATGTGCATATACCAGCAGTATGGCAGAATGAATTTGGATGGAGAAGCAAAAATGCAGACTTTTTGTAATGAGTAGTGTGTTTCACGTTTCAGGTTGGCTCCCAAGAACGCTCTGTCTCCTCTCAAAGCACACTTGACCCTTACTGTAGATGATAGCTGTACTATGCTGAAAGAATGAAACTGCCAATCATAGCTCTGGGACAACATTCTTGGGTACCTCCTAGGTACCCAAGCATGGAGATACATCAACTGTGTTGAGATAGTTTAATTGATACCTTACATTGGATTTGGAAATATATATTTTTGTCAACAATAGTGAGCTAGGATAGGTTTACTGATGTTTGTAAAAGGACACAGAAAATCAGGTCCAGTAAGTTCTTAGCAGTGTCTTGAAACATCTCTAAGTTCTAGTTGCTTTTGAATAAAAGTAATGTTTAAGTCCATTAGAGGCTCTTTAGATTGAGCCAGAAGCATAATTGCATAGGAACTATTTGAGAACTCTTCTTACTTTCTGAACTTGTAATGAATGAAGAAGTAAACAATAATTACTTGTATCACAGTAAAGTTGAACATCTTGAGGGTTCCTGAACTATGAATTTAATGAGTTACACTGTAACTAGCTTCTAGTAGCAGAGCATTTAGTTTCTTCTGGAGTTTTTGTACCTCTTGTTAATTAACAATAAATATTCACAGGAGAAAAAAAAAAAGGCAATTAAAATAGATGTCTCTTACTTCAGACTTCCAGATTGAGAGACTAGTGCCTTTTTCTTCTGGGATTCATAAGGTCTTATGTCATTAAGATTAATTTATCTGGTAGGTGGTAATAAGGAGACTTTTTTTGAAATATCACTTACCTGCACTATTTTTTCAGTGGTGGGTGTGAGTCAAATCCTATTCCTTTTGAGTGTGGTTATGAGGCATAACAAATTGTAAAGGCAGCATAGAGTTTCCTTCCTTGCCTGCTTTCTCTAGCCTTGTTATGTCCACGTTACTGGTCCTTTAGAACCAAGGAATGCTATGTTTACCCAGGGAAGTGGTCTTTCACCCTTGCCCTAGTCCTCTGTAGTGGTGGGCTAGTAGTTCAGCTTAAACAGGCTGTGTATGTACTCTTCCCAACTCAAATAATCTGGAATAAGAATCAAAGATTTTTGCGTTATGAAAGCAAAACAAGAGCTACGCTGTCATCGAGTGCTGTGAAAGGGCACCTTCAAAACCAGGCTTTCTTTTCCAGTCAGCTGGGATAGGTGTACACAACCCCCTTGCCCTTGCTGAGGGCTGGCGGGTGCCAGCCAAGGCTGAATCAAAGCCATGTGACAGTGCTGCCAAGGTCCTCTATCTGTATGAATGTGCCCTGTCTTTTCATGATAGTCTCCTGGACCACAAGGAGCAACTGTTTTTTCTTTTCAAACTAGAAGCTATTTTTCATTACTGTTCCAAAAGTTACTTTTTTTTTAAAAAAAAAAAAGCCCCGAAGCTGCTTAGAACAACTTTTCAAAATAGTTTGAAGAGAAATAGCACCAATACTTCCTGAAAAAATTACTTCCTTTTACTTTTATTTTTTGGTCTCAGTTGTCTGAAAGCAAGGAGGAAACATCTAAGATGGAAAGCAGTTTCCTCTTCCAGCATGACAAATAATTATGGTGTTCTGATTGTCCAGTTAAACCCCAGAAGCTCTAGCCTCTGTGCCCTTGATAATGTAATCCTACAGACTCTAGTGTAATTGCCATGATATAATATCACTGTGGAGGTGTAAAGAGTAAGCTCCTTAGGGCATGAACCGGCTTTTGTTCTGTGTTGGTGTAGTCTCTTGTCCTCTGGGCTGTGACAGGAGCTCTTATGGACTTTGGAACACCAATGCAATTAGCATTGCAGAGCTTCAAGTGTGTGTGGGGGGTTTTTGTGTTCGGTTTTTTCTTTTTTTAAATAAAACCAAAACTTATACCCTAACCTCCCCCCCTCCCCCAGCCACTTAAAACCATTTTCACTGCAGAATTGACACTGATTTATTTCACTTCGGATTTTGCTTATTTTAGAAACTACTCTATTTCATTTCACCTTTCAGTTTAGGTTTTATATCATCCTGAAATATCTTCTCAGTTTTCCATTCCACTTCTCATGGTCAAAGGAGTGTTGTCTGAACTCAATACTGCGTACTCTTGAAAAAGTCTGAATAGGCTTTTAAGGTAGACATTTGGGTTTTTTTCCCTGAAGCAAACCTCACTTAGTGAAATCAAGGATTTAGTAGAACTGTTTCAAGATTTGAGATGTTTTAAAAAAGCTGCTGGAGATAAAAATAAATTACAAGTAATAAAACATTGGCACAATGGGGTTTCTTTTGCTGCTTATGTACTATCACTGTGCAGATTTAGTATTTGACAGAGTTCTGTGGAGGGAAGAAAGCCCCAAAACACCTCCCCAGCAAACAGAAGAGTTCACACGAAAAAATAAAATATTGCTCCCTTTGACCACTAGGTGATAGTCTTGCTCAATTTTTTCATTTTATCAAGGTCATTTATATAAAGATTAAAAATGTTGCACATTGAAACTCTTAAAGAATTGGATTCATGAAAAATAAATCTTTTTTTTCCTGAACATCAAACTAAACTTTGCTGTTTTTCTGGTTTATAAATATTTGAGTCATAACACAACCTTTTCCATTGCTGTATTGGACTTATTTTACTATGATTAGTCCCAACAGACATACAACAGTATACAGTAAATGCACATATACTTATCTTATTAGTCTGGCTCAATGACACCAGTGCAATTAGAACTGTTGGGTTTTGGTGTAGACTAAAGTGTTGACATTGTAAGTCAGATTTTTATCATTATTAGTCTTCATAGCCAAAGAGAGGCTAAAATATTTTTCCCAATGTTCCTAGCTCCATATCTTATTTAGAGGACTAATTTTTATATAAAAAGTCATCTTTTTATGTATTGAAACACTGACACAAAAATGTTTTGATTTTGTGAAAGGACTATATCAAACCAGGATGATAAAATAGAACATATTTAACACTTTAAGCATTGAGTCTTCACAACATTGAAATCCTTTCTGGAGTACGTACTAAGACTTGTCAAGGCTTGACCAGCACTAGCATATGTGGCTTTATTAAGCTAAGAAATACTCAATATTTATAGTACCAGAGGTGAAAGTAGTAACTCTGAAATATATTGCTCAGATCCAATAACATATTAACTATTAATTTTGTAGTACTATTTTATTAATTCTTAAGACTATTGTATCTCTTTAACATAATTAATTTTTTTTAGAAGAGTAATAAGTTTCTTGCTTCTCCCCCCACCCCCCTCCCCAGTCCACACCCCCAGCAAGAAAGGGGCAAATACTTGAGTATTTTGAATTGCATTCAGTATAGTTTTACTCTCTCTCAATGTCTTTGCTTTGATCTGCTGACAGTCTGACTTAGAAAAGTGTTTCTCTACATGTCTACCTTGATTTTCATGCCAGAAATCTCATGTGAAGGAGAGCATGGGAATAAACTAATTCTATAGAAATATTATGCTTACCGTTACAGTTTTAGGAGGGGAAGCAGGACTCCAGAGAACATGCTGTAATCCATATTCTATGAAAATGTATCCTTTGAAAACAGACATTGTTCAGGTTTCATTTATTTGTAAATTATTTGCTGAATGTCTCACACTAGTATCTTCTTAGCTTTGCCAGAACTCAACTGCCAGTTTGTAGAATCACTTTCAAGTTCTTTTCTGTGAAGCTCAGGGCATGTAGGGCCCAGAAATTGGGTGGACTTTTCTGAAGGAGTTGTCATGATCTGGAATCAGTGATCCGTTAATGACACCTGCATTCCTGTTCCAGTGCTGGCAGCAGTTATGCTTCCTTCTCCTACCAGCCTGCAGAGTGTACAGGTGCTCTCTAAAAGGCAACGAAATCAGCTATTAAGGTAATTTTTATTATTGGCTTCTGCTTAGAGTGCTCACTCCTGGACCGCTGTCAGCTGATGGTCAAATCTGAGAAAGTTGTCTTCCCTGGCGTTGATGAAAACACAAAATACATTACCTTGTTTACTGTGGGGAAGTGTCTTCACTGAGACCGTGATTCAAAAGATCTCTAATCTTTTCTGCCTGTGGTCAGTAGTAAGCTTAGTCCTGATCTTATTTGGAACTAGGAAGATAAAAAGTTCTCATGGTTAAAACAAACAAACAGCCTCTTAATTGTACACTAGGGATGAGTGTGTAATTGGTTTTAATGTGTGGTTTATGGCTTCATGAGGTCATCTGCCTTACTAGAGTCAGGTCTCAGTCTTCTGTCAAGAAGAGATTGGCTTGAGAACCTTTTTCAAGGCATGACCATCTACAGTAGAGCTGTGTTATATGACATCCATCCCATTTGATCCTACCCTGCCATTGCTTCCATTGCCTCGTTGTCCGTGCTAGTTCCCCCGACTCCTGAAAGAGATTATTGCAGATCCATAGGACGCGGAACTTCTGGGAGGAAGCAGCTAGAACTGGCTGTACCTAGACAGGGAACCAGACAGGGAACAAAAGATGATGAGAATTTTGAATTAACTGAAAGAGAGGGTCAGAGAAGACAGCTTCAGAGAAAACAAAGAACAGTTTCATTTTTTAGCTTGAGTAATCTCAGTCTACTGCCAAAGCCATCTTAACCCATCAATGTATGCAAGCTTCAGCTGAGAGAGGATAGGAAGGCAAAAGCAGCAAAAACTAAGGAAGCAGGGAAAATATTGCTGTGACACTTTGCGAGGAGTCAGGAAAAATGAACATGTGCAGCCCTGAATGGTTAGGCACTCTGTGATGAGCAGCTGGGAAGAAAGCTAAGCGGCATCTGCAGTTAGTGATACATTCGCATATACCACCTTCCATTTGGAACAGGACTTAGAGCTCTTTCAGATACAAGCTGATGACTGATCTCAAACTTGCCCTCTGCCTTGTTTTAGTTCCCACTGCTGCTTTGTGTGGCACACGCCTGGCCCCTGCAACGTGCGGTCAAAAGGACTTATCACGTACTCACCCCAAACCCAGCAGGTGCTGGAGAACAACAGCTAGTGCTGTGTCAGTAAAACTGCTGGACCTTGGGCCAGAACTGTGATTTCTTGTACTTTTTAAGTGGCTAAAATTCCATTTTGCTAATGTAAGTGGATGATTTCTTCACTAGGTTTTGTAGTTCAGTCTGGAATAGGCATTTTGATTTTAATGAGGGGAAAAAAATGCTGGGACTTGCAGAGAAAAGTTGAACTCAAATTGGGAGATACAAGGAGTTTTACTGTCATCCTCCATAATTCCATTTCATGTTACAGTCCTCTGATTGTCTTAAGTGAGAATTGAATGAGCTTTTACTGCTGCCTGTAGAGGTCATATTTCCACATGATTTTCATGGTCCCATGCTTCTGTCACCTGTTCTTTTCTTATTCTATTAGGTATGGGGAATTAAAGCTAGTAAATGACATCCTGGTAAAAAAAAAAAAAATCAGGCTTGGATGTGAGCCCTATTAGAATCCATCTTGACTTTGGTCAAAAGCATTCTGCAGCCATTCTGTAGCTTTTTGTATACTAACTAAAAAAAAATCCTAGAAATGAGTGACCTCATGAAGGTACTCAGTGGCAGCAGTAAGTAGAGAAAGACACCAGGTAGCAAGGATGGCATGGTGACACTGCTGAACTTGGTAGTATCAAGGATGCCAAAATATATTTGTTAGAGGACTGTAGCCCAATATATGGGGAGAAACTGGAAGAGCTGGGTCTCTTCTAAGAGAAGATGGAGAGGGTCTCATTGCCATCTTCAGCTACTTAAAGGGAGAAGATGAAGACTCCTGGAGGTGTACAGCAAAAGGACAGAGGAGACTAGGCATAAGCTGCAACAAGAGAAATTCCAGTTGAATGTAAGGGGAGGGTGTGGATTTCAAAGTAATGGTAGTCAGCCACTGGAGCAGGTTGCCAAGAAGTTGGGTGATCTCCATCCATGGAGATATCCAGAACCCTGCTGGATATACAGCAACCTTGTTTGGCTTTGGGTCTGACCTTGAGGTTGCCTTGACCAGATGATCTCTAGAGATCCTTTCAAATCTAAATCAGTCTGATTCTACTGTCCTACTTGTGTGGCCTTGTAGAGTGTGTGGCTGTCTTGGCCCTTGTCATACCACCTGGAACTGACGGTGTGCGAGTCCGTAGTAATCTCTGATGACTTGCAGTATGACAGACTAAAATTGCTTCCTGTTGTCAGGCTGGGGGACAAGTGCATGTTCTGAAGGGCTCAGCAGTGGGTATAGCACACATCTCTTTGGGAGAAGTTTCCTCAGGTAGTGTGGTACTGCCTGGAAAAGACCTTTTCCAAGATACCCAGGGGTGTTGCATTGCTTTTACAAAATAAAGTCCCCCAAGCCTGCACACAGGGAACCAGGCCCTCCGCTCTACACAAGTAAAGCGAACAGCAGGGTGGACCCTTTTCAACCTGAGATCCAGGTAGCAGGGTACACACAGGCACAGCACCACTCTGAAGGTGACTGGCAATTTGTAGCACCCTTTTAAGTGAATGGTGAATTTCTGAATTCAGCATGAGCTAGCTGAAATCTGGTGTGCCAGCTGACGCAGCATTGCGGTACGGTACAGCTGCGGATCAGCGATGCCTGCTCTGATGAGTACAGCGACCAGGCAGCTGGCTCCAGCCAAGCATGTATGTGTTTCTACTCTTCCATCCTTACATCTGCCTAGTGAAAGTGACCTTAGAGTACCATCCCCGTTTCTCTGGCGTGTCTCCAAGGGAAAAGAAAGTTTTCATCTTTGTGTTGTGTTTGGCTGGAAAGTAGTCAGTTTTGTATGGATTTTGTGAATAGTGTATTTATATTTTGAAATTACTTACATAAGCAAGCTAGCTAGCTAGACATTCAGAAGAGGCAGTGTGGCTTTTAGCACCAATTTGTCAGAAAACCTATTAATGACTGTAAAGCACGTGTTGTTACAATTTTAATTTCTGGTGCATGTTGTGCTGTATTTTCATGTGTATATCACTTTTAGTTTAGATTCTAATTACAGTATATATGCAGCTATTAGAAATCCGAATCTACTGAGTATTTCAGTTTCTTAATTCTTCTAGTGTATTCCACCCCACTGAAGCTGCACAAAAGCAGGCTTTCTTGTCATTTTTTAACTCTAACAAAAACAATAGTCATTTCTCTGCTTCAACAGATTAAAAAAATAATTATACTGTACTTGAATAAAATAATCTATTAACAAAAAGACTCTACTAAGCAGCGTGTCAGAAGAAATACTGATCTTTTGTATTTTCCACACCTATCCGCATGTGTGAGGTGTGAGCTTGAAAGAACAAAAAGCATATTTTTAGAGACTGGTTTTCTTTTCTAAAGTTAGAGTATTCTTTTAGGGGATGAAATACTGTGCTTATTCTAATTTTGTTGAACTCAATGATGGAAGTTTAGGAATGCTAATGATTGAAGCATGTAAGTATTAGTGTCTGACTGATTTATCTTCTCCTTGAATAATTCAAATAATTTATTTGAATTTATAGTTGGATCATGAAGACCACTTCTGGATTTATTTGTAACTAGAGTACAGATTTTCTCATCTAATCTTTTCTGGAGAGGTTTTGTCTGAAAACTGAGCTGTGAATGATATGTTAGGTAACAGCTACTTTGTAATTATTGTACTCTCCATGTACTGACGTTGTATTTTCAATACGGATTTAACTAGGTGCTTGTATTCCTCAATTGGTAAAGTGAAGATTGATTCAGGCTGCAAAAGCTTTGTGTGAAAAATGTTTGCAATTAAATATAATATCATGAGGCTTTCATGGTTTTGCCCTTTTCTCAGAACTGGGTACGTAATAGAAAAAGTTGTAGTACCAGATGATAAAATGTAGACTGCTTCTGAATGCTGCAGAATACTAGGTCAGACACGTGAAGCTAGAGGTCCTTCAGTGTTCCACTTTGCATTTAGGAGTATGAATTGAGCGGGTGTTGGTGGTGTGAACTTAAAGTATCTTCTTTGTAATTTCATTTATGGACTTGGAAACATTGTTTCAATGTCAGGAGTGGTTTTTTGCTTTGACTTTTGCTTAATGGTTTGTGCTGTAAGTTCCTATAGTACAGTCTCTTGTTTTCTGCAGTGATAACAAGCTAACTGCCATCAGAAACTTAAAGGATACTCTCTTCTTCAAAACATACACCTTGCCTGTTATATTGTCATGCTATTTAATGTATAGTGCTGCTTGTTGCTTCATACTGTCATATATGAAAATAAAATGATCGTGAGGCAGTAAATCTGTCACTATTCCTGTTCAGTGCAATGTAATATAGCACTGAAACATGGAAGGATTCCACAAGAGTAGCAATGCTAACAGTTATAATAAACGCCACATACCTTGATCTTATACATCTTCATCTTCATGTGCACAGAAGAAAGACATTCGTGAGAGACCAGTTACTGTATTTCTCTTCTACTTAGTCAGTAATGATGACTTAAGTCAGGAAAGAGAATTAGTAGAAATACAAAGTGAAAGCTTAACAGGTGGTTGGGGTGAGAGTCTGTTGGTCCTGGAACATGTCCAAGTGACTCGCACTAAGGTGTGAAAAATGTATTAGCGAGTGGGGTGAGGATTAGTCAGAGAAGATGGGCTTTAGGAATCCCCAGTTTCTGAGTGAAAAATGTAACCGATGTCTGTTATTCCTTTTTCTAAAAAAATAAATAAAATCTCTTCTGCTTCTAGTATGTGGAAGTTAGTACTTGCCATTAAGCAGAGGCTTTCACGATTGGCTTGTCACAGAGCTGTCTGACAGGAGACACGTGTCCTGATGAGTTAGTGCAGTCATTCAAATAAGAAAAGGCTTTGGCATGAAAAGGATTGGATGCTACAGCAGGAGGGAAATATGGGCACAAAGGGCTCATTTCTGACTTACCTTACGGAGCAACAGAACAGCCTTGGTGTTAGTGAGGGCAGCATTTGAACCCTAATATAATGCTCCATTAATACATGTGACTGCTTCATTAAACGTGTTGGCGTGACAGAACGAATGTGCCATCCTGTAATGAAAGCTGCTACCTAGTGATGGACACAACGACAGAAGGTCAACTTCTGATGACTATGAAACAGCTTCTTGCCTGAACCTCCTTTTTAGGCAACTATTGGGCAAAATATGTGAAAATCCTGGTAGATTAATCTGACTGTGCTCGAACCCACCAACATGTCTTGCCAATCACTTCACCATTCTGTAAGTTTTTCTAATTGCAGGTTGACAGAAAAAAGTGCTAAGTGAGGGGGTTTTTTGTTGCATAGCCACATAGCATTCTGTAACCAGGAACACGTAAACTCTTAACTGTATTAATGCTGAATTAGGTGGTTTAAGTTAGCCATTCTGGTTTAGAATAGGAATATAACATCTTAGCAGATTAATTTGGGCCTAGTGATTTCCACTCCACGCTCCCCTTAGTTCTCTGCACCTAAACTCTCTGATGTAAAGAACGTGTATTTTGTTTTTTAACACACTTTTTATTTCTTATGTCTGTATGGTATTAGCACAAAATACTCTATGCCCACAGCTGGAATCCTAGATTCTCCATAGTAGAAATAGTAAATGATCAGGCATAATAGCTGCTCTGCACTTGTGAAAATGTCTGTCTTAACATGAACTTGGTGAAAAAATACTGTTATGGAATAAGACTGTTATTAAAAAGAATAATATATGATATTATTATAAAAATACTTATTCCTGAATGAATCCATACTAATGCTACATAAACAATCTAAATCATTTCTGTTTTGACATGAAATTTCTGAGCTGCCTTTTCCTGACATACTTTTCATTTTATGTTCTTTCAGGAGAAAGCTTAGCTGGTTCTCATCAGAGTACATCAAATAACACTCCTTCTGGTAAGAATATCTGATTATTAACTTGTATTATAAAATATAGTTCTCTGGAATTTGACACATTCAGCTGTTTGTTATTTTCTGTAACTGCATTTAGCAGTTCCATCTTCTTTTCAGCAGCATTTTAATTCTTTTTACTCCTTTGTTCCTGTCTCCTCTGCTTTCTGAATTTATTCTGCAACTTCATGAACAATGCTGTAAATCTTTCTGCAGTTGGTATTTCAGTCACAAGCAGCATGTGGTATGTGAAATCCAGGAGTTCCAAGATCTACCTTTTTTTATCCTTTTGTGCTTCTATTCATTCTGTGAAGTTTTTGGCGTCATTAGCGGTGTCAAAATTGAGCATGTTGCCCTAGCAAGCCAAACACAATAATGAATTTGCAGCGGAAGAGGAAAATGTTCAGGAGACCCCTTACTAACTCCACTATGTTTTGCCATTTAAAGAACACACTGCAGGGATTTTTTCAGCAATGTCCCATCCTTTCTCTTTTGAGGAGCATGTTCTCTTTTCTAGTTCTCTGATCATTGCATCCAACTTTTTTTTAATAAAAAATGTCATTTATAATTAGGATGGGTTTGAAAGCACTGTCTATCTAATTGTCTTATTTTGCTTTCTGTGTTGTGGATAATAAACTTATTGTCCTGGTATAGAATACTGTTATTGCACTTAGTCCTGATTCAGCAACAAATGCTACTTCTGAATTATGTGAGTGTGGAAATAGTGCTGGTACATCAGGATCTACCATTTTACTACTTTTCTTGCTCTGTAGATCCAGAAGCTGACTGACAAAGGAATTTTGTATCTATCTTTGATGGAAAATTAGTAATGGATTACTATGCAACTGACTGAGCTTTATTTGTCTGTCTTTTCTGATGTAAGGGTTGTGCCTGTTGTCATTGTGATACTTATGTTCCCTTTCCTTTCATGTTTTATTTTTCAATTCTAAAAAGGCACTTATGAAAAAATAAGAAAAAGTGAATATATTTTAATACATATACTAGAGATCCAACTATTTGAGTTACTTGATGTAAGACAATAATTTATTTGAGTAGGAGAAACTGGTATACATACAAGACGCACCCACAAAACTGCTGTCAAGTGTGTAGCCTTCATTCTTAGTTGAATTCCTCTTTTGTAAGGGAAATAAGTGATAAATTCTTACACAGCACAAAAGTACTCAGCAGATGTGCTTTGGTTGGTTTGACCTATTCTGATAATTTCTAGTGCTACACTCTCTAATTGAATTTGGACAAAAATTCTTACATCTTCTGACTCTTAGCATTACTTGGAGGTATTGGATCTGTGGTTATAACAATTCCTTTTTACCTTTTTTTTTTTTACCCTACTGATGAACTGTTAAAATTGAGGAGGGGAGGAAGCTACTGCTTAAAGTTCTTAAAAACAACATAAAGGAATATATTCTGGATCAGATTCTGAAATAGTATGTGTCTCTTCCTTTGACTAGTCTGTGTTTCTAACTGGAGTGCTGAGCTTCAGTATCAGGTGGCCATTGGGGATCACAGAAGCCCAGACGTAACACTATGAAGCATGTCTGCGATTCTCCAGGAAGAGAGCAATTCTTAAATGTGTAACTTAAAACGGAGCTATGTTTACAGAGGTGAATTATCCCCTCCTAAATACATGCCCTCATATTTCAATGTAAAACATTTAAATGCATAGTGTGTAAACTCATTTCAGGTTTAAAAACAAACAAACAAAAACCCCAAACAAACAAAAAAACCCCAAAAAAACCCAAAACCACCAAACCACAACCGAACAACAAAACCAAAACTACCCCCTGAAAATTATGTACCAGCACTTCAATACATTAGCAAATTGAATTATAGAAAAGGTCAGAATATTACAGTGGTTCTCTCACAATGCAAATATTTGTAAAAAATAGCATGTTACTACTAAATTGGAAGTGTTGCAATTGAAATATGTGGAGAGGATTA
The DNA here is from genome assembly GCA_020745775.1 of Theristicus caerulescens. Lineage (NCBI taxonomy): Eukaryota > Metazoa > Chordata > Aves > Pelecaniformes > Threskiornithidae > Theristicus > Theristicus caerulescens. The sequence continues at coordinate 20,001,465 of CM036568.1, read as the reverse complement.
ATAGACACAATGCTTGATGTCAAAATGCATTTTTGGATTTTCTGGTTCTATAGGAACTTCTTTCATGTATTCAGAAATAGAGAAATTGGATGCTGACCCTAAGTGAGACCCAGTCATTTTAGCTGTGTAAGTTGGAGGGTCCAGCTTTTTCATCTTTTGTTTGCTGGTGATAACAAAAGTTCTATTTCTTTTTAATTTGGCAGTCTAGGAGAAAGGATCTTTTTTTTTTTCAGTTAATGTGTATGATGACTTGAGTTGCTGAACTCTATTTTTATGCCCGCTTCCTATTACAATCAGACAATTTATTCAAAAAACACAAACCAATTTTAGTGTCATAACTAGTACTGCAATCTGTGGTAAGAGCTGCATTCTGTTGTGTATGGGGAAGTCCTTCCAATCTGAATTATTCCTTGATTCTGTGATTCATATCAAAGTACAATTCTGTGGGTCTAATTTTTAATGAACAGTTTGCCATCAATCATACTAGTCTGAACTATGCTCTCTGTAGTCCATAAGGGATTCAGCTCAACCCAATAAGTGGATGCATTGCAAATGAAAAACATGGCATCTTCCCCTGCCCCCTGAAGTTTAGTAACTGGCAATAAAATCTCCTCTTTCAAGTTAGGCTCTGTGCCTGACTTGAAGTTTGTGGGAATGATATTTACGCACTTGGAAAAAACACTAAAACTTAAGATCTTTGCTCTGTTTTCTGAAGAATAGTACGGAACTGAGTTGGTTTTATAGTTAGGTATTAAACATAACTGTCTGTGTTCAGTCTATTTACAGATCTGTCTGTAAGGTCTAATATACGTAAATCTTGGGGATGAGCAAATAGAAGATGCAGATGTGTATGTAGGTACTCCCATGCCCATCTTCCTTGCTGTCAGTTTTTTTGTATTGTTTTGCCTTTTTTTGAGATCTCTATTGTATCCGAAATATCAACACCTTTCCTCATAGCAGAAGAAGCAGGGAAAGCACTTACATTTTCTTATTTGAAATAGCCTATAGAGGAACTTTTAGTTCATCTAGAATTACTGAATTTGGGTGAAGATTCAGATGGATTGCACTTAACTTAAACCGATCTTTTTGCTCTTCCAAATGAGCTTTCTTTGCAGTTTAGTTCAACAAAACAGTCTTTGTTACCTTTCTTCTCATACAAAACAAGTAGTCAAGGAAAGCATGCGTCTTCTACTGCCTCGAGTATGTTTGAGACAGTATTCACTCTCATTCCAGCAATAGGTATTCATCCTTGTTGTTAATACTGCTACACCATTGTTCATCCAATGATCTCCTATTGCAAACAATTAATCAACTAAGCTTCAAGACATAACACTTCTGTGAAATATGTAATAAATATGTAGGGGTCACTTCACACAGCACTGATGTGCAGTCACCTTTGGAATAAGAAATGGCAACTGTTCAGCTGTGTGCCCTCTGATGACCAGTATGTCCAGCTGAAGCTTCATCCAGAATTTAGGGAGCTGAGAATGTAATTATTATAGCTGGCATTTGGCCAGTATGCTTAGATCAAATAACACTCTCCTAACAAAATGAACTGGGGAAACTCTTGTCAGATACAAGAGCTGGGATCCTTTTTCTGCCTTAAAAAAAAACAAAAAACCAAAACAAAAACCAGAAAACCCACCCCCCCAAAAAAACCCAAACCAAATCAACTGGTATGAAACTTGGAGAGTAGGCTTTGTGTCTGAAATGACAAAGTATCACCTGCTAAGTGACTGATATGCCTCTGTGTTACTCAGGTATTGATTTGAAGTGTCTCCCACATTGACTGAAGTTAGCTCACAATATTTGACAGAACTTTAGCTCAAGACAGAATAAACTCAAATGCCTGGGATACTTCTGATATATAAGTTGATATCAGCAGGTGACACTTTATACCACTGTGATTTAAATCCCTCACAAATTGTTTGGCATCAGCAGGAAAGAGAAGTAAGTGGGATTATTAATAGGATATTGAATGAGGAAGCACCTGTTTGTCCAGATGTTTTAGATAGATGTTTACCCTTCCACTACATAAAACAATTAAAGATTTTGTGTTTACAGTCTTAAACTGTAAACTTTCAAACTTGAAATAAATCAGCTTTAAATTACAAAGGGCGGGTTTAAAAAAAGACAATTTCAGCATTACCTAATCTTTGTATTTAAAAAAAAACAGTGTCTTAAAATGTGACAATTGATGCAACTCCATTCAACTGAAATCAGTTAATGAAATACCATTTCCAGGAAAGTCCATTTTTTTAAAAAGTCATTGTTTTTGTTGGGTCAAGCTATTAATTTTACTGTTAACTTCAAGGGATGTTAAACTGGACCAGAGTTGAGGTCTTAAAAAAAATTCTGTCCTGAAATGTACAATCACTCTGATTTTGTTGTCCCTGGGCTAGCGCGGAAGTACCTTGGCAAGGGGCAAGTGCATGACGGAAGTGGGATGCGTGGCTTGTTTCTGCCCTGTCTGCACTTGCTGGAGGATGTAGTGATGTGTGCCCTGAGGCAGGATGCCTAATAGGAGATGTCCTTGGTTTCAGCCCCTGTAATGTCATTTTCTACTGCAAATACAGGTAGGGTCAGCAGGAGAGTCTGGGAAATTTTCTGGTTAGAAGCCAGGCTCATATTCCTCCTCTGGTGAACATTTCTTTATCACTACAGAAAGAGCTGCTTCCGGCAGGATATATCAAGGCAGACCTACTTCATGTAGCCGAGTGTCTAACATGCTCGTGTAGGTTGCAGAAAGGTTCAAGAGCTTGCACCAGTTCTCCCATGTCAGTGCCCTCATCAGTGTTGCTCACTGGTCTGATTCTGAAGTGCTTCCCTCTCATTATTCATGAGCAATTTGCTGTTTTAATAGCAGTAAAAAGGGAAGAGCCCCATTATGAGGGGGTTTTCATGTGTTTACAAGCAAGTGAATTGTAAGTATGATGGATGTAAAGGTGTAGGTGAGTCTTTCTCAAACTATAGCATGAAAGCTCAAGTGTTGTTTAGTACCTTCTCAGTTCCTTTAATCACACAGAAAAAATGATTCCTTTCTCTTAGAAAAGCTGGCAGCAGCCCAGTTTCTCTAGGATAAGGCCAGAAGTAAAACACAGCTGCAATGCTTGTCTGCTGCTCTTTATATGAGCCAAAAATTTCCCAGCTACCTTCGATTTTGGGTCTTATGCTTTTATCAGGGAGAGCAAGAGTTGCAGGTCATAGTTATGAAAATAATTTTGGGTTTAGACTATTAAGTCAGGACAAGGTTTGTACTTCAAACCTTTTTAAGAAGAATCTTCATGTGCCAAGTTGATGGGCAGCTTTATAAGTCATTAAGAGTGATTGCATTTCAGTAGGACTTGTGTTTCTAGAGTTAAATCTCTTGAAAATCCCATCTTAAAAAGGCTGGCATAATTTCATGATTCTTTATGTAAAATGAAAGATTTCTATTATTTCCAATGACTAACCTCCATAGAAATGCTTCCTAATAAAAGAAAATACAAATAATTTTAAAAGAATAATTAGAAGTGTGGGAAGAAGGGATATTGAGTGAGGAGCAGCATTTGCTTTAATCCTTGAGAAATAATAAGGAAATGAAGAGCTAACACCATTTATGATTACAGTCCTGCCAGAGCTAAACAAAAGGGAGCTGTGAAAGATGTGATAATGGCTCAGAATGGATCACATCCTCCCTGGTGAACATGAACAATTATCAGTTAGGTGGTGTTTGTTATCATTTCGATTAGCTGCAGTGTTATTGAGCTAGAAGATCTACAGCACAAATGTTTCCTAATCCTGCAGCATGAGGCGGCAGCAGGGCTGTGAAGTGTTGTGAGACAGCAACAATGCTGGCACTTGCCATGAGAAATAGCCTGTTTCTGTAGCTGGTTCCCATATACGTATTAGGATACTTCTGTGGTAATTCCCCCCCCTCCCCAGCTAGGCATTTACTTTGGAATGAAACTCAACAGCATGTTGTTACAAGAGAGCTTGCTCCCCAAGAGTGGTCTGCCCCGCCCTCCCCTCCCCAGCTCTTATTGTAATTCTTTTTTCTCCTTGTTTTTTCCATGAGATAAAATCATAATCCTCTCTCTGCAGCATCCCGGAATAATAACATCATGCACACACAGAGAGCAACCCCCGTCTTACTGAGCTTTTTATTTCTCCAAAAACATTAATAATGCTTTTGGCCTTTTCTTAGGGCAGGGCAATATGAACCAAAGGGAAAGAGTAGTGCAGTTTGTGTGGGGTATGGACTTTACAAATAACTTGGAAAAAAAATTAACCAGTTTGCATTAAACTAGTCATGCTTCAGCCTTTGCCCAGAGCCACAGGAGGCAAAGCTGCTGTTCTCAAACTCAAAAGTTGTGGCATTCAAAAATTCCATCATTTGGCTTGATGTCCAACATCTTAAGTGTAAGGTAGAGACTTTGTCCCTTCTTAAACTAGAAAATGCTTGGTGCATGCTTCAAGGTAAAGGGATTTGAATTGTCTAAGAATTTTGATCCTAATCCTCGCTTGATAGTGGAACACTGGGAAGGTCTCCCATCATTAGGGATTGCTCCATTATGAGGTTACTTTTTGAAATCCTAAAACTTTCTTCAACTTCTGCACCGATTACGTTATATATCTGCATAGGCACTGGATTATCTTTCCTGCATAAGCAGTTCATTGAGGAAAAAAAAATATTCCTGTAAAATGAAATACAAAAAACAGGAAAGAGGAGTAGTTAAAAGGAATACCATTGCAGATGTGGCTTCACTATTAAACTCTGATTTATTTGCTATTTTTCTACTGAAAATAAGAAAAAAGGCATAAAAGAAAGTGATATTTCATGAGCGGTCATAATTTAATGTGAGAGATAAACCTTAATAGGTTTATCAGTTTGACAGCAAAAGAAATAAAATTGCAACTTCTCAAAATGCAGAAGAAATTTTTAGAATTTCTTCTTTCTCTTCAAATTAAAGGTGAGGGTGGTGGAGGGGGAGTTGTTTTGGGATTTTTTTTAGTGAATTGCAGTGCAGGTGAAAAATATTAGACTGACAGTTTGGGGATTGAACATTACAGGTAGCAATGGTAATAATGTTGTTCTTGTTCTTCTGATCCATAAATCTAAATTACAATAAAAACAACTGATGCTGGGAAAAAGCATCATTTTCTGATATAAATTTTGAAATGAAAGTCTTGGACAACATTTTTCAGTTGGGGTAAGAAACAGATGCTTCTAAAGTTCTGGAAATAAATAATTTAATGAGAAGTGATTTTTTTTTTATTTCAGTTTGGCATTTAAATACAAACAGTTCTTTTCAATGAATTTAAAGTTAAAATGTCACTTTTGTTTTGGTGGTTAAAAAGAAACAAAATGACATTTCAAAATGAAATAAAAATATTATTTTGAATCAATGTTAACATGAAAGGTCACTTTGTTTTCATAGCCAAAAAATCCCTCTGGAACAGAATTCAGCAGGAATTAGTATTTTTTCAAAATGTGTTATAAGAAAATGTAAATTATCTTATATATAAGCATCAGCTTTGATTGAGACTATTTGCATGTGAAATGTGTTGTCTGGCTGTATCAAAAACATACCTTGTTTGAATTCTGTCTCTCTGCTGTCTTGGAAATTCTTCTCAGCTCTTTGCAGTTCAAGCTCTTAGAAGTGTGGACATAGGGCTTCTACACGTGACACTGGGCAGGCTGCTTCACCTTTCCGTGCCGGTTAAGTGACCCCACTCCTGCGAATGCTCTTCCATCTCTCTTGTCTTCAGGTTCCCCTTGTGGGTGCCAGAACTCAGTGGAGTTGCATGAAGGCTGGTGTTACCTGCACAGCAGGGAAGGTCCTTCCCTGTCATGCAAGGGTTGAGCAGGGCGTGGTGAGAGATTGGGGTCCCTTTCCTCCTAATCTCAATCCTACAGTCAATGCACAGCTGTTGGACTTCATTCGTGCGTGCATTGCTTCATCCCTCAGCTAGGGAATATACAAATAAAGACAAGATTATACTCAACTGTTAGAGTTTAAAAATATTGGGTTGTTCACTGTATTTTTTTTCTCGTTTCCTTTCCAAAATGAGATAGTCTTATACCTTGCTTTGCAGTGTACGCTTGCTTGTACTACAGAAATGTTTACCATTTTTCTCAGCTTTTACAAGCAATTACTGAAGATGCAATTTTGTGCTTAATGAGCAGCTGAGCACTGAACCTTTAAAAAGAAAAAAAACTTCCACTCTCCAAATATTAATTAATCTTTCAAGTTAAAGTATTTTAACCAAAGCATCCAATTTTAAACACCCAGACCTGAAATACTTTCCATTTTCAAATGGTCAGATTTTCCATTTTCTTTGAGGAGTCACTTGGAGCGTAGCATAAAGCAGCTTTTCCCCTTCCACTGCCTGCCATGCAAAACTATTTCACTGGCGTTGTTTTCCTGTTAGTTTAACATCAGGGCTGGCCATCTGCCTGTGTGCCATTGCAGGAGGAACCTCCATCTTGTTGAGCCCCTCCTGCTGCTGTTGGGACTAACCGTGATGTTGGAGCACGTTGCTCAGGGCCTTGGTCCCTCGAGCTTTGATTATCTCCAAGAACAGGGATACCTTCTGCACCTTCTTGTCTGGGGTGATGCAAATATGAACACACAATAGAGCAGGAAGCAAGTTACAACCTCTAGTATCTAAGTAATTAAAAGGGATATTTGGTGGAAATGTTTCCAGTTTAGGTTTTTGTCAAGCTAGTCAATAAAAGAAGATAAATTACTGTACTCCTCCACAGTTTGCACTTGAAAAGAGAGAAAAGAAATACTCCTGTTAAGTTCATAAGTTTTTTCATTCAAGGTCTTTCGATATCTCTAGAGCTTTCGAGTACCCTTTAGCATTTCTTGGTTGTCACTGAACCTAAGCAGTAGGTGTACGAAACCAGTACTTTAAACATCAGAAGAAAAAATAGGTGTAGATAAATCAAATTGGATGATAAACTGCGTTCCTATGGTGAATTCTGCAGAGAAAACAGACAGAGCCACATGGGTGCTTAGAGATTGGCAGCTTTGCCAGTAAACAGTGATGTAAATGCAAAATATAGGAGAAATGAACTTGGCACACTTGGCCTATCTTTAGCTGGATTCATAACATTAATCTCAAACAGGGAAACAAAAACACATATATTGAACATGTGTTTCAACAGAAACAAATGGACAAAAGAAATCTTCCAGTGTGCCCACCCACCCTGTTCAGATGCAGAGCAGCTTGTGCTCCTGCCTGCTGCTGCCTGCAGTGGATATATCCCCCAGAGCAAGGGAAATCACTTTTCTGATATGCATGCTTAGTATGGAGAGGCAGGAGCTTACCAGGCGCCTTTGCTACAGCAAGGAAAGCCTACACTTCAGCAAGAAGTGTGCATGTTTTTATGAGTGCAGAAAATATAGCTGGTTTGGATACTGTGGTTTTTGGTAAGTGGGCCCTTTAACAAGTACTAAATATCCCCTCATTGTCCAGCGTTTCAAAGAATGGAAAACATTGGGTTGTTTTTTTAAATTTTAGTAAGTTGAAGGCAATGCTATTAGCAACGTCAGCAACTGGAGAAGTAGGGAGAAAGACACGATTATGGCACGTAGTAATTCTTCACTGACGTTGATGTACCTATTTTGCAAAGCTATAAGCATACAGTGGGCCAACGTAGTTGCGCAGTATGTTGTTTTCTACTTGTTTTTTCAGCCTTAGGTGCAACAGTATGACTCAGTGGTTTTGGTTTTTTCTTAACTGAGAGGGAGTAATGTGGGGTCCCATGCCTTTAGGTAGGGACATTTCAGTTTACCTTCAACAAGCTTATTCTAGCAGTCAGTCACTTGTAATCAAGATAATTTAAAAACATGCTAATAGTATTTCACAGTTGGATAATGACAACAATACGCTGAATGTGGTATCCACAGGTCTCCAGATATGTAGAATGAAATAAATGTGGTAGTGTCTCCCTATGATTTTCCTATTAAGAATGAAAATGCACCATAAGATTCAACTAGATAGGGAGAGATATTAGTAAGATCTTTGAGTTGTTCTAGTTATCCACTGAGTGCTTCAAGCCATAAATAAATAAATAAAACAAAAAAAAATATTCAGCTTGTCAGCCTCTGGGCAAAACTGCCTTCTGTTGTTACAGCCCTGTAGGTAGTAACACTAAAAAGTGTTATAGAAATACAAAAGTGAAAATACTTTAGAATTTGTTTTTCTTTTCTTTCCCTTTTATTCACACCTAAATTTTGCATTCACTTCATATTTCTGTTTGAACAAGCCAGAGCGCTAAGATACTGATGAAAAGTTAATATGTTGTGTGTGTGTGTGTATATATATATATGTAAGGACATGCAATGTATAGATATATATATGCTTTTGCTAGGGAGCCTCTTGCATACTAAAATGTGCTCAAGTAGGGAAACCACTTCTTCCTATTTCCTTTTTTGTTTCTTGATGCTTTCTTGAAACAGGGTATATGTATAAAAATGCATCTTGAAGATCATAAATTTGAGCAAGATACTGTATTTTTTTATGTTTTATTGGCTATTACATTATACTCTAATAGCTTCTCTCAGTGCTATCTAATCTTAGAACTGTACCATGCAGCGATACCTCTATGAATTATTAATTCCTAAAAGGGTCATATCAGAGAACATTTTCAATGGGATGGTTAGAAAATGAAAGTGCAGCACTGGGCAGGAAAGTGACTGCTTAAATGGGAGAAAAACTCTTAGCTAGCATAAAAACTATATGGTATTGTGTTATATTTGCCTTTTACAGGAGTTGTATATGTGCATGTTCTGCCCTCAAAGGCTTGGGGTTTTCTACTTTTTTCCTTTTTTTTTTTTTTCTTTTAACTTCTCTGTGTTGCAGGATCTGAGTGTGCTTTCTATTTCAGGCTGTATTGTCAGCTGAATTCTAATAAAGAAGTAATAGGAAAGTCAAAACTAGAAGGTGGTGACTTTTTGTAGTACTTGGGGCTAATATTATCCCAAATATCAATATTTTTATTAAGAGGAAAATGATAAAGATTGTTATGAAGCCATCTGTAATTGCATACAGTCTCTATTCTATCCAGTGGAATTCAGCCTTCAGTTATGAGAAGCAGGCAGACTGCTGCCTTCTAGAAAAGCTCAACAGTGTTTTTTCAAATGAGTAGCAAGAAAGGGATGTGCCATTGAACTTGCTTTACTGCTAATGTGTGCTACAGAATATGGTGTTTGCATTAGCAGTCTGGGGCTGGCCATGTTCTCAAGCCAGGGAATGATATTTAAATAGCTTTCTACAGTAGGGTAAAAGAACTCAGCCACTGTACTGAAATGAGTGGGAAGTACTCACACGAAGCAGTGCTCCAGCTCTTGGGAAGAGGCTGTAGTGACAGTCAGCTGGAGAGATTAATTTGCATCTTTAACTGGCAAGGCTGCTTCTGAAGTGAACATCTGATCATAGCTTCAGATTTATGAGGGCATATTCTGTGTTGTATTTAAAGCACTCCCTGCAGTCAGGTGAAAAATTCATCTATGGCTTCCTCTTGGTTGTTTCCATCCCACGTATACAGTCTAATGCGATTCTCCTGAAGGGTATATGCTTTGGATGTGTTAGCCTTTATTAGCTACAATTCTTTCAAGAGTTTTAATTTATCATTGATTAAGGGGAGATTATATCATGAAAGTATATTTCATTTGATATCTTAGTGTAATCCGTAAACTGAGGCCCGTGGTGCAGAGACTGTAAAGCAAGTTCAAAAATGGTCACATGTTTCAGCAGCTTTGCTCGAATCATGGTAGGCAAAAGTCTTGCGTGATGCGTGACTGTGCATTTGTAATATATGGCCATATATTTGTAATGGATGTCATGCATGTCTTTCAGCACGAACAAAATAGCGCTGTGGGTTACAGTTATATTTGTTAAGCATGTTTTTCTTATTGCCTGTTACTCTTTGAGTGCCTAATAGATTTTGCATGTTTATCATACTGATGGTGCTTCATAGCAAGGCAGAAGCTCTAAACTAAGCTGCTGCTTTTATGAGGGGAAAAGCATTTCTCTTATTTCACTTGATCTTCCAGTCCTAGAGCATCTGGTGAAAGGCTTTCCTGGAGGCAAATATGCCAAATACAAACTAATCTTTTTTTTTTTTTGTAGCTACATTATCAGTGTGTTCTGATACACTGGTTCTAGAGCTATTGAGTTTTCTTCCAGTTAAAAATTGTGTTGGAGCCCATAAGAACTCTGCTGAGGTGAGCAGTGAAGAACAGCCCCACGGGTGTGTGCTGCAAAGTATCTAGACTGCTTCCCGTTTGGCCAGCCCGGTGCCTCGTGAATGCAGGCAGAACCCTGGGACCTCGCGACTTCCCCCGGAGAACCCCACAGCACCTTAAGTTTTGCATTTCTTAGACTTGAGACTGCTCTTCAGTTGTTGGGTTCAGCCAAAGTTAGGCATTTAAACATCATTTTAAGGTTTATGCATTAATGCATTTTTATTAAATTTGCTTCTGTATTTTGCTGAATTTTCTCCCTTCCTAGTGTCTGAAAACCTGATAAGTTTCCTGAGAAGTTATAAAACTAACAGATAAGAGGGATTATTGAACACTTCTTATATGTAGTAAAGAGACTACTACTAAATTAAACTTCTGAGTTAGGTGCTTACACACCCAGATTATTGGGTTCTTGTAAGTTTTTGTTAATGAATATCTGTTGTTGGTGGGGGAAAATTGTTCATGTGAACTCTGTTCATCCACCTTATTTTTAAGACTTTTCGGTACACTTGGGTCCACTCTGAAAGTTCCACTTTCAAAAGGAAAAACCTCTGAATGTGAGAAAACGGACAGTGGCTGCAAAGCCACTTGAAGTGTTTGTCCTACATGCAGATTGGCTATGCTCGATGTAGATTGGTAGGATATTTTAGTCACATAAACAGATGGAACATGAGTGACGCTTTTGGTCACCTTTACAGACTAAATGTTTGACACTGACAAACAGAAGTAGGTTAGCGCTTTGTTGATGTAAATGCACAAATAAATCTGCAGCTTCTCACATTGACCTGCGATGATAACAAGCAGATGTTTTATGCTTAGTGTTTGTTTGTGAAGATTATTACCACAGGTTTAGGTAATATATTTATGCTGGCAAAAACAATAAACTTGATTAAAAAACCTCCTTCAGAGAGTCTTCTCCCTGCCCAGTGAGTTCATGTGAAAGCTTTATTGACATCTTGACCTTGAAAATAAAAGAAAATGGTCCTGACACTTCATTTACCTATCACTTTATTAGCTGAGGGGATCTGGCACAGAAACATTAACTAGATATAATTAATTTGCATTAATTACATCAATCAACCTCTATCTAACTAATATAATCAAGTGCTGTAATTTGTTTCCAAAAATGATAAAAGATGTTGTACTCTGTCCAATGACAAAAGGAAGGAAAAAACAGTGGCTGCTATAACAGAAACTTTCCCTACATTACACAGAGGTCTGACATAAAGTGCTTGGATGGAGTAGCCATGTTTGGTATTTGTACTTGCTGCCTTGTACCTAAAATGGCAGGCAGAGCTCAGCATGTTTAAAACCAGCAATCTGCTTCCATGTTTGTGTGTGGTGCTCATGAAGAATTGGGGGAGGTCGTAGATTTTCGTTGGCATGGGGGGCAGTACGTGCTGGCAGAAGCTCGCCTGGTTTGAAATAAGCTCCTTGGAGGGAGAAAGGGCATATTCTAGCAAATTAATGATTGCAAAAATGCTATTCTCAGGACATCTCCGTTCTATCTGCTACTATAAATTCTCCACTGTTACTATGTGGAGAATATGCAATATGTAACTGCTTGGCAAATAAAAAGAATAGTTCTGCCACCAGTTCAATCCAGGGAGCAGGGGGAGGGTAAACAAATGTGACTTCAAGCAATACAAAGTTTAAACAATACAGGCTAAGTAGAGATCTGCATTAACATTGTGATTAACATACATGAAGCGAACACCTCTGTTTGGGAGAAACCTTTTTTCTTGTAGGGTCAGAAGTGGGGGTCAGTCAAATCTGCAATGATAACATGAACCTTTATCTTGTCTCAGTAGCTGTGTTAGTTGCTCCTTAAAGGATCAAAATACTATAAAAAGAAGATACCCTGAAATGCACCTATAATTACCTTAATGTCTTATGTAGTGCTGAAAGACAACAGGTATCTTTTGAAAAGATTTTTTTTGATAGACAATATCATGTTAAAGGGTTGTTCACAAAACTGCTTTTTCTGTGTAGGTTTTTTTTGTCTGAAAAGATCGTGAAACAAGTAGACAACTCAAGGCAGAGGATGGAATTCTTTAAGTGACTGGGTATCTTCTGTAGGGAAACTATAAATACTATTGAGATTAAAAAGTATTTCCTTAAAAACTACTCTTTTCATGGTTGAAATAAGTTGTTTCCCCCCCCCTCAAAAAAAATACTTGGCTGTAACTCCAAGTGCATACAGAAAGTCATTAGTTCTCTGTAGTTCAGAGATATAAACGAGACAAAGCAAGTCAGCACAAAACAACCACCAAACAGAGGTAGGAAAAGCCTGTTCTTTGTCAACAAATACCAAATGTAGAAACAACACAAACCTTTACATTTCCTTTATGATATTTATATTGGAAATACACATTTGTATGGAAGAAAAACATCTCAGTAACACAGATAATAAGCACGCATTTTGATAGAAGCAAAAGAAAGGATTTCACAAGTAAAATAGTTTAGATTGTTATTCATGTTTTGTCTGATGCTAAACCTAATTTTAAAACTTCTTTTGGAAACACTGTCAAATGCTAAAATCTTTTTTTGTCTAGAAAGAAACAGTGTAGTAATATGAATCTTAAAGTAATTGAAGGGAATTGATCACAGTGGCTCTCTGATCCTGCTGTCACTAGTATGTATTTTGTAACTCCCTGTGGATTGAGAAGTCAGGGTGGTATCAGATCTTTCCCACTTCTTCATTATAATTACATTATCACTGATCATATTTAGTTCTCTGGCTTGCTTCGCTTCAATCTACCCTTTCTCATTTTCTTCCTCTTATCCAGCTCTTCTTGTTTACTTTCCACATTTTTGTCAATATCCTTATTTGTAATATTTTGCAATGACTCATTGTCATTGTTCAGATTCTTGTGTCTTTGTATACTTACTACTGTTTAAGTTAGATAGCATACTGCTTGTATAAATGCATGAACTGCGTGTTTCTTTGTCAAGAGTGCTGGTATCTAACACATTCAGTTTGAGACCAGGGTCTGTTGAAGCTAATAGAAGTCTGGATCTAACAACCTGTTTTTCTAATAATTGATTTGATTGAGAGAGGCCATTTGTTCCTATAATTGATCTCCCTTTTTTTTTTTGCTACACATACTTAGTCTAGTTTCCCAACTTGATCGGCAACAAACTTTCACCCATACGTTTGACATCTGGGTAGTATATGCTTGGAGCGTGTGACAATTCTGTCACCGTTTGGGGAAAGAGAGAAAACAAGGAGTTAATGTATCACTGTGGCTAACTAACTGGTGGAGTTCTGTAGAGCAGGTTGAAATCTTTGTGTTCTAATATTCATAACCCTCTGCTTGGTAAGCATTTTGAAGTTATACCATCACTTATCCATTACAGTAGCAAGGAAACTGCTTACTAATTTGTAGCACAGAAACAAAAGGAGGAAGCATAACCTCTAGCTGATATAATAAATGAATCATTTATACAAGGCAGTATAAACACTTAGCTGTTTCTATTCCTGTTTCTTTTACTGAATTATTTTCCCTCATTTTCCATCTATTTCTGAATGCTGTTCATATTAAAGGGAAAAAGGTCTCTATCTCCCAACTTTATTTCCTCATTGTTATTCATTGGTCCAAAGAAGCTGAGATGGGCATCTCAGTTTATTTAATCAGTAGCTTTCTGCAAGGGAGGTTAGGAATCATCTCTGTGTATCAGAACTGATATGTAGCAGTGCCCGTCAGAAGAAATTAGTAGGTCCATGTCGAGGTGGAAGCAGCAGGGTAGAATGAAACCTGAAGCTGGGTTAAGTAATTGGGTTCTTGTTCAATAAAAGTGCTTGTTTGTGTGTTGTAATGAAAGATCTTTGGTGCAATGGATGTCTGAATCCAAATATCCTCTGGATTTTCTGATGGATAAAGTGATAAGCGTGAAAGGGATTTAATTTAGGACTATTGAAAAACTTTAAAAAGATTAGAGAAATTTGTAAATGTACTCTCTTATCATGGTGGCTTTTGTGACTTACCAGAACCAGACTGGGTGAGGAGAGGAACTCAAGGAGTTTAGGGGTTTGATTTGGGGTGGGGGTGCTCTGGGGACGCTGCTACTATTGAATTCCTTTTTGAGGTGCAAGTGTAGAAAAGATAATGAAGAAATTTTTTACTTTTGTGTTCTCTTATCTGGACTTAGGAGGATAATTCTACAATTTTTTTTTTTTTGCCAAATTCAAGGTCAGTAGTGCTGGCAATTTTTATTTGAACACTTTTTTGTTCATATTAAGAATTTTTTTTAAGGCTAGATTACACTATTAGGTCTGCAATATCTCCAATGATTATGTCTCTTAAAGCCAGTATCCAGTTTTTTGGTGATATTCTATTTAGGTGTGGTAGCTTTCTCTGACTGCAAAATTATGTTCCCGTGAAACTTTAAATTCTCCAGCTTCATTAGGTGCGTTTATATAGACAAAATAACAAACGTGTAAGAAAGGAATGCAGAGGAAATTGATAAGGAAAGCTTGCCTGCCTTTGAGACAGCCCTTGTAATGTTATCTCTCTCAATCTTTTCTCTGTGTCTGAACAGAACTACAATACCTAGCTTGGAGCTAAGTTTTGTCTCGGCATAATTGTCCACAACAGTTAGTTTTCTTTTCCCATTACTAAGTCAACTTCAGTAAAGATATGAAACTCCTTGAAAATAGGCTGACAATTTTTTTCATAGTTGGTTTAACGTACTTATCTAGCCATAGATTCAGGAAAGTTAAAGGTAGACTAAGACCAAAAGTTTCTAGAACCAAAATGTTTGTTTTCTTGAAGCATCATCCCATGGAAAACTATCTCTAATTTTATATGCACATATACATGCGTGCATACCAGGAGAAAAAGCCACACCTTTTAAGGAATCTCAAAAAATGTGAAGCATTTCCCTTGGCTTGTTTATACCAATTCTTGTTTTATGTTATTGTTAACCTCAGGCATTCTGATGTTGCTTGCACCTCTTGTCCATGGCATCCTCTTTTTCTTCCCTTTGTTCCTTGAGATTACAGAATGAATTAGGGATAATTTTTCATTGCTTTTGCTACAGCTACAAAGGGTAGAATTCCAGAAAGAGACAGAAATCTTGCATGCTTATTTGTTCTAAGGATTCCTATAGCAAACACTTCCAGAATTGTATTACAAAAAAAACCAGGACTTGCAATGAATGTGAGAGTTGGTAGCCTGTGGCAGTTCAGATGATAAATCTGAAATGCTCAGAGAAACCTTTCCTTGTAATGTGGAGTTTTTCCAAAAAGCCTTGCTCTGTATGCATCTTCAGTAAGAATAAGGTTTTACCTCTAGTTAAAAAAAAAAACAAAAAAACCAAAAAAAAAAACAACAAACTATTCTTTTCAATCTGGGACTGGATAATATTCTGCAAAAGATAACATATCCTGTCCTTGTTGTAACTACAGTGTTCTATGTATGCACTTGTCCACAAGGTCATTGTAATGGGATAGTCAAGGGTTGAATCCAATTTGGAATGTAGGTAAGTTCTTAAAAGTTTGCCATTTCCACAAATGATAACATCATCTGATCAGGTCTTAAAATCTGAAATCTTGATTTTTCTGAATGAAGCTTTGTCTAGATTTCTTTTTAGTTTGGTTTCCGTGATGTTGTAGTAGAGTAGCCAGAAGAAGTAGTCTCAAAGTCAGCAAATTTTCTTTGGCTTGTGAGGTCAAGGATGGCTACATAGCTTGTTAACTTCCTCTGATATTGAGAGTAAGCACTCCACTTTAAAGAAGTGTGTTACTGTTGCCTCTGCCTGCATGTATAAAAAGAGATTTTCAGTATTTATTTCCCCCCTACTAACATGAAACTCTCTACTTCTCAGCTGACAAGTTTAAATCAGATGATCAGATTGTCTGTGCCTATCTCAATCTTATAGCTGCAGGAGACAATATAATTAATGTCCCTGTTACAGAAGAGGGGGGAAAAAAAACCCGTCTCATGACAAGGCCATTTTCTCCCAGCCTGGCAGTCAGGAGTGTAGGTGGGCTCTTCCTGATGATAACTGATACCATAGGAAAAGCCTTACCCTTACAGCTATATACAAACGGTGGTGCTACCTGATTAAATGGTGCTCGTTTTGTCACTTGGGGGTGTGTGGAAGTAGAGGCTGTCACTCGTAGTCACAAAGGAAAAGAGGTGTCATCAGCAACAGTGTGGGTAATGGAGCAGCTCCACAAGGGATTGCTGACCCCAAAGGAGGGGAAAAGCGTTTCGCTCATCTCCCTTGACAAGCTCTTTCATTGGCATCTTGTATCTGCTTGCTTAAACCTTAATCGGGGTTTTAGCTTATACCCTCCAAAGTCTGTTCTCTGCTTCTCTTGGCAGAGAATATCAGCCAGCCACCTGAGGCTCAAAGGAGTAGTGTTTATCTGGCAGTAAGCAACCCTGTGGAGTGGCCTCTTACCACATTTTGATAGTGACTACTGGCAGCCTATAGAAATAGCTGTTGTGCTGGGTAAATGTTGGCTCTTACAACAATATTTGCATAAATATTATACTGATATTTTTTAGTGGGATAGGCGTATCAGATACGGGTGACACAATTTTTCCAAGCTGTGCTACTTATTAGGAATAACCCTGATCTCTGCTTTTCCTAATTAATTCAAATGATTAAAATAAAACAATTTCAGGAAAAGCAGAGCTGAATTTGGAGCCTAAGCTTGTATTTCTCAAAGGGAGCGGTGAATAGCTGGCGAAAATATATTCGGGTACAAAAATGTATGCATTCCCTCTTTTGTGCTTTTTTTTAAATATATTTAAAATAAAGTTGTTTCAGGGAGAGAATTATTTCTCTCTTTGATTAGCAGCGTATCTTATAAGCTTTAGTTCATTTAAACATTGCAAAATTACTTGATAAATAACCATAACTTTTTGTTGAGTCAGCTAGTGCAGAAAAAGAAATGCACTTCTCAATACTCTATTTCCAGAGATAACAAAGTTTATTATTGCAAAAATTGCTTATGCATATTTTGCTTGGAAAAAAAAAATTACCTGCTTCAATTTCACGAAAACTCAGCTCTGAGAAGGCATTTTACTTTATTGTGAAACCAAGATGATTTGCCCTGCATCAATTTCTGTGTTTGTACGTCTGTGACATTTTTACAGTGATGAAAGATCTCCCACAATCTGAGAACCCACCCAAACCACCTATCAATATGCCACCTCAATAATACTTTTTTGAAGGATTTAACCTACATTTGAGTTTGCTGTCAAAATATGACCCAAGGTAAATTCGATGTAGTTTCCTTTTTTGAGCTAAAGATTTCAGAGGCTGCTGCCGAGCTGAAATCCCCACTCAGTCCAATGACTGCAAACCCGTTCACGTGAAGAGAAGCACAGTACTTCTGTCTGTGTCACCGTGTCCTCTTCCCCATCCCGTGGGACAGGTACTTAGCACTCCAAGTGCTAACACTCGCATTATAGTAGAAAAGGAAAGTCAATACTTGTGAACTGAGATATAGGCCTGTTTTGTTCCATCGAATGAGATTTTTACTGTAAGAGACTGGCTATTTCTAGTCTGCATTTTTTTTTAAATGCAGCAAACTGTTATAAAGTTTTAATATGTGTTTTCTTATCAGAATGTATGACCTATATTAAAAGTAGGCAAGCTGTTTCTTAGCTGGCTAATCCTGTGCATTATTGTTATTTCGAAGGAGACAATGCCAAAAGGGTAAAGTGGTTTTGCACGCCTAATGAAAGGGATTTTGCCTCTTAAAACTGCCATTGTTGAACAACTTCACAAGGATGGTGCTGATTTACACCAGCTCATGTTCTGAACCACAATATGCAGCCTGTGGTGGTTAATCACAGCCTATGTTTGAGTGAGCTGTCTTTGTAATGAAATGATGCTACGAAAGAATTCCGAGTACCAGGAAAAGAAAGTCACCTTTAAAGTAATTGATGTTAAACGCTGTAGTTTCCCTGTGCCAACTGTTTGAAAAATACAAATAGGAAAATACCACTGAAAATTGTCTCCTTTTAATATCTGTTCTGCACAACTCTAAAGTTTTCATTGCTCCTTTTCAGCACAAATTCCTACGGTATTTTACTCCTTTTACCCACTGTTTCATCAGAGGGATACGCTATTTTCAGCTTTCTCAGCTTCAATCTCAAATGCTATTAATATTATCAGCTAAGCAATGACTCTAAAATCTGTCCTTTCCTGGTGGAAATATGGACGCTTCAGATAGCTATAAATAATGACCCTTCCTGGGAAGGAAATATTCCCCACAAAGTGAATATGTAAATGAGAAATCATTCTTGTTCCCTTCCTCTGCGCTTGTTGGGGAAAAAAGCCAACCAACCAAAAAAAAAAAAAAGCCCACAAAACCAAATAATGTTTTAATAACTAAGTATCGTGCAGAGGAGGAGAGTCACCTGTAGTAGCTCTCCAGGTACCGTAAATCATTTGTCAGAGATGTAGCTAAGAGACATTTGACCATTCATGATTACAGAAGGTCTGATAACAAAATGGTGGGGTAAAGAAAACCTGTGCTAGCAACATACAACTGAAATACAGCTTCCATTTTCTTTTTTGGGGAAATAAGCACTGTAGAAAATTATTTTCTATGATATATTTATCAACGCTTTTGTTATTTAGGGAGAAATAATTGGCACAATTAGTACTTTTTCTAAGAAAACGGGCAATTCCTCTACAACTTGAATTTCCTCACACAGCCTTTATGGAAATAATTATATCATGTTTTAGTGTTATAAGAAGTTTTTGCTGGAGTGAAGAAGCAGAGGAGCTAATGACATAACATTATTTTACCTATCGTACACAGTGCTTAGCAATCTATACAAGTGTGGTATTTTAAATGTGTGCCCACACTGGATAGCAGCTTGTCACGCTGAATAGGAGGAGATTACACTGTAGACAAGAATACTGGAGTAAATTCCTGTTCTTAAGGGGAAAAAAAAAAAGCTTTTATATTTATTACTAACTGTAACCATCTAACTTAGTGCATGTACTGAAGAACAATTTATGCCAATGAATCTGATTTAGCCCCTTCTGCCACTGAACACCCTTCTAGCAGGGCCGCTCTTTCAGGGATACTGTGACGGACTCTGGCAATACACCTCTTTGAGAAATCTCTGGAAACTGAGATCTGTGCAGATGATATATAGAGAGAAATAAAAATGTAAAGGGGTGCATTATTGTCTGTCATTATGTGCTTGGGTTTCTTTTCCAGAAGCAACCTTTTCAAAGCAGTGTAAACTCCAGTTTAGAGTAATTTAAGAGCAATAAAATGTAGACATCCTCATGTGCACTAACCTCAGTAACTGGCAGAGAGGGTTGTGCGAGGAGGGGCTGGGATCTAATGGCAATTCCAGTACTACCATCTCTGCTAGGTGCCGCTACCAGGTGTCTGTCCAGGGCACGGCCGTGGTCACCAGCACTGCACTACTTACTGCATTTTAGTCCACAGCGCTTTTGCAGATGCACTGACTTTACTGAAACTCATGGGTGCTGTTCACGCTTTTACAGATGCAACATATGGACTAGAGAGGATGGGCCTGGCGGGTAGTAATGTACAACTGACATCTGTTGTGGGGTCCTTGTGTGCTGCGCTTTGCCCTGATACCATCAGACCAGGGCTAGGGGGGAGGAAAGGACATTAACATGGCTTCTATGCTAATATATTTAAAGGTGCTTGAGATTTGGGATGCTACAACTTTCGATCATAAAAACTAGCGAGGATAAAATAAGTGTCTTCAGGAAATGTTGCATGTTTCTGCTTATGTACCACCACCATGACAGCTGAATGCATATCACTTTAAGCCTTTAAAATTCAGCTAATCCAAGCCCTGTCTGCTCTTTTTGCTTTTTCTTCATTATACTGCTCAATCATCCAACCCATAGTCTTTCTTGCTCTGGAAATTTCAAGTAAGATGAAAAGAGAAATAAAACCATAATCAGGACAAGGTTGAGGAAGAAAAAAAATGAAAATTCCAGTTAGGGAAGAGAGAACAGGGTATTGTACAAGCACTCAAATCAAAGAAATAGTGAATTGAGAGATGTATATCTGGTGTCTGAATGCATGACACAGGAAGCTTTGTGATGTGTAATTTACAGAAAGGCACAATTTATCTAATGTAATAGCTGAGAGCATGCAGTTGTGTACTATCAGATGAATAATTGGGATTCTACAAATCATGTGTCAGGAGCCCTGGATGGCAGCTAGGAAGAAAACAGAAGATAGATGAATAGTTTGGTAAAGAGAATTTTTATTTATAAGCAGCATATGAAACAATTTTGGCTGTATTTTTCAATAAAAATTGATGTCTGCAAACTTTCTTTTAAGCTTTTTCTTTGTAGGAGAAAAACTCTTATAGGTGAAAACTGTAGTTGAGGGGAGTTAAAAATACTTCTCATTTAACCTGGGTAAAAGTCAGAATACAGGGAAGAAATGGTTTTTTTCTGTGTCTTAAATTTTCCTAGTGCTTGAACAGATGATATCTGTAAGCGTCTTTAAGATAATGATTAAGTAATGGGTGCTGAGTGTGATTATCAGTGTACTGGAAGAGGTTGTTTTATGTTGTCTTTGTTTAGTTGGTTTAGGAAGGTAACTGTCTTGCTTTATATAAACACTTAGAAAAATAAAGCTATGGTAAGCTGAACAAATACACCTTTCTCTCATTTAGGTATTGCTTGAGAGGGCTGTATTACTACATGGTACATCTTAAAATATGTAACACCCCTAATATTGAATAAAAACTAGTAAAATGTCTCTGCTACAGCTGAAATCTCAGTAGCCTTCTCGGTAGGGTTGTGGCATGAGTTACAATGCCTCTAGCTTTACAAGTTTTAAAACTATTTGCAATGTCTCTCATTGGTGATTCTGGGCGTCACACAGGGCAGTAAGGGCCCTTTCTGCATCTGTATATTCTTCAAGCATAGCATGGGTAAATTCCCGTCCATTCCTTTGGCACTATTGCAAATATCAGCTGGATCTGTGGGTAATTTAATTTATAGGGAGGAAATTCCAGTCTGAACTTTGTGTCTCAGATTTAATGCTGATATTTTTTTTTTTATTGTGGGGAACGGGGCGGGGGGGAGTGTTTTTCAGAGACCATATGTTTGCTGCTTCTTTTTCTAGAGTTGTAAAGGTAGAGAGTGTAGAGAATACTACAGCAATGACATTTTTTTCAACTTGTTTGACTCTTTACTTTTCGACAGTCATCTTTAACCAGTTATTAGAATAACCTTTATAAATGATTTTGTTTAGCTTTGCTAAATCACATGAAGGAGGCACCAATGGGGAAACTATAGAGCATAAGATGATTTTCTTTTTTTGGTAGGTTCCACATTGTATTTGTAATAGTTCTGAAAACAGGACAATGATTTCACCTAACCACCTTCTGTTCTTAAGACACACCACAAACATTTTCAGTTTGTATTATAGCTACCTAACTTGATAGTATGAAAATAGCCAATCTACTCCAATAACAACCAGAATGACAGAGTCAAAGGAAAAACAAATAATAATGTAAAATATATTTGCCCTGCAGTCCTGGCTATGTGAAAACAGACCTGCACATCAAAACACTAACTTTCACGGTTAGAGTCCTGTGTGAAGGTTAGTGGAAACTTGCAGTAGAGAAGAAGAAAACTGTGTTACACTTGGTTCTGGTTTGTTAGCTTTCCTCATTTTTAGAGAGAAAAGGGGAGGAGATGAGACTGTAGGAGCAATAGGTATGATATAAGGTCTAAGAGAGCATAGTGATTTGAAAAGTCTGAGTGACATTGACCCAAATATAATCTTGCCAGTAGTTTGCTGGGTAGGGAAAAAAAGGATTGATTTTTTTTTTTTAAGCTGTTGCTGTATGATTTCTTAACTCTTGCAGTTTTGCTTTTGCTGTATTGATCGCTACTGATGCTTATCTCACAGAGTCTGCACGAAGTCTATCCCAAACAGTTATCTGTTCAACCCTCAAGTCCACCGCATGCTTCCTCCAGTTGACCTCAGTTAACCCTTCTTACTTTGTCAAACATCAAATGCTAGCAAGAGAAGTCAACCCTCCCCCTCTGGGATTACGATTACGACTTCTGTGTACAAGACTCTGCTGTTTATCGAAACCTTTGCTAAGGAAGGCGCTGTTGTAGTCCAGACTGTTGAGGTGCTTTGGATACAGGTTGGTATTCCTTTGCAAATATGAAGAATTAACCCCAGACTCAGTCAAGGCAGGTTCTCTTTTAGCTTTCCTTCGCATCCGCAGAAGACTGCGGAGGAGCAGATTCTGAGCTCATGGTATTGTAAATCTGGAATAGCTCTTCTGAGCATAATGCACTGATATCAGTATAAAAGAAATACAAATGTGATCAGAATCTATTCCTAAAAGTACTAATTTTATAAGGAGAAATCCATATCTTGTGACAGTTTTAAGATGAAAATATATTAACTGATTTATTTAGCAGCTCTTTAAGGTCAGATTTTTTTTTTAACATTCTTACTTGGAATGAGGGTTATAGGTCCCAATTAATAATGAAAGCAGAAGGTAATTGGAGCAGGCTAATTTTTTTTTTTTTTTAATTTTTATGGTATTCTAGACACTAAGCTCAAGGTTAGTATGTTGAGCTGTAGCTCTCTGGATGAGAAATTTAGGGGTGGAGGGGCAAGAGAGACCTAAAGTACTATTCCTTTTATTATGGTGTATCTGACTCCACAGCTTGTTAATGTCATCTGGTGTTCTGTAGTAGATACGGAAAATCAATGACAGAAGCAATAGTGTGTAAATACATACAAGACATTATAAACAACCAGCAGAAAGATATTTCACAGAGAGCTTATGCTATAGGGTTCGGAAAAGGGATGGCTGGACTGTGAGATCCACCAAGGTGCAATTGCATAATGAAATAGTCCTTGGTACTTGGCCACTTCATCACTGTTCAAAGGATAAGCGTTGTCTGTTACCTAGAACCTCTGTTCCCAGGCCAGCATTTCCTGCCTCCGCACTAGGACAGCAAGAGATAGGTACCTTTGCCTTAGGTAGAGCGTATCACCTTAAACTCCTTGTTTATACTCTTTGCTGACATAAATCTGAATGTAGAGAAAGAAAAAAATAAAAAGGTCTTTTAAGACTGGATTTTCAAAATACACTAATGAATTTGAGAGGCATTTTCAAAAATCCAGACTTCATCCGAATTGTTGACTTTACTACAAGTTCCTGTTTCTGTATTATTCGTATAGCAAAGAATTGCTCTGAAACACTTTCTGTGCCCTTGTTCAAGCCACAGTCCTCCTGTGAGCATTCGTGGGAGTTAATGTAGATCCTTTATCCAGATCTTTCTCATGAGGGTACATTTGTGCCTTGGTGATCATAACGTATGAAACAAGTGCAGGATTTTGATTAATGTTTAGGAACTCTTAAAGACACTAGTTTTTCAGTATGAAAACTCTGTGGATGGTGTTTATCTGTACAGTGACTGCAGAGATCTCTATAAATGAAAGCTAAAACAGGTTTACTGAGCTGTATGGAGAAAGAGGCCTTGAGCGTGTATTTTTAGTTCCTGGACATTTATGGCATAAGAAGAGAAACACATTAATCAGTGCATCACTCACTCCTATATGCAGACCAGGACAATATATTATTCATAACCATGTCTTGAAGATAACAAACCTGATCTCAGTTTCCATACAGGCAAGCCTTCATAATGTCCTCTGATCATATACAAATGACATTTGATTAGCACTCACAGATAGAATCATTTTTATGTAAAGTTTATGCTGCAGTAGGAAACTGCTCGGTTGCCCTTTTTTTTAGATAAGGCTAAAAATAAATTCCTTTAAGGAGGTGGACTTCTAATGTGAAAAAAAGAGTAGGTTTAGATTTTTCATACTAAGTGCAAATGCTATTTGATGCTTTCAGACAGAATTCACGGTACCCTTTCTACCAAAGATAACATTACTGAGTGTGCCTCTATAGCATTAAAGTGATTGGAACCGAATTATCTTCTGTTGTGGCAGTCAGCTGACTACCATGAAGTCAGACCAATAGAACTGGGGCAATTTTGTTGATTCTAAGGCTTCCTCTGCTTCCAAATGATATCCATGCTCAAAAAGCAGCAACTTACCAGCAAAAATGCTGTTATTCTGAATTGTGTGACATGCGTGACTTATTTTAATTTCTTTAAGAAGTTATCAACAATTTCTCTATATGCAAGAGAGATGTGAGGAGACAGAGGATTTAAAAAAAAGTATTGTTTGCATATAAAACATAAATGTGAACTTTTTGAGAACTGATTTCATTAAGCATTTGTAATGCCTAAGCTATTGAGTTGCATGCATGCCATGGTCACAAACTGGCTGAAGGTTGTACAACACCACAGTTAAAATGCCTGATAAATCATTATCACTTCTCTTAGCATTCAGAGAATTTGCTTGAATGATTCTGGATTATTCCAGTTTTCAAAAATGTGTCACCTAGAGTCACAAAATTCCATTGTAACTTAGCCTCAATGAATGCTTACTTGCCTCAAAGTATTAATAACTACTGCTTTATTGAAACAGTGGTAGAAAAAGAACTTAAGAAAGCATTATTGCAAATATATATTAAAATGCATTTTTATGATAGTGTCAAACTGCGTCAAGATTTTTTTAATATTTGCTTTCAAATTTTTAATTTAGAAATGACCTTTTAGCAAATAAGTATTTGGCAGTGACAAATGATGTCACAGAAGTACATTCCCTTTCCAGTGCTAGCTGCACTACATATATGGAGTGAGTGAGTGCGAGCAAAGTGTAAAATCAATAAAGGAAGTCGATTGTTTTGTAATATCCCTCCATTTCCTCAGCAAGTCATAATAACTTGTTCTGACTTTTGCAGTACAGAGTGCATTCCTGCTGTTATAAGTAAGAAAAGGTGTTTGCACAATACTTTTTAGTGTGTAGTTGGAAAAAATTGACCACTTAAAGGTCATTAGATTTCTTGTTTGTTTTGTTTTACAGGTGTTTACAATTCAGAGGAGTGAAAATAAACTTATTAATCTGCTTATGTAACAGGGATATTAAAAATGTCTGTAGGAAAAATTGTACCTAAAATATTTGACAAATCTTAGCTACTCACATAAATAAAAGGATCAACTCTAAAATAGTTGAGCAGGAGGCACTCTCATGGTTTACCATGTTGAATTTAAGTTTGTAAGGCTATAATCTGGTAAAAAGCTGTTTGTAAACTTGCACATATTAGTAGCATTGAACTTAAAGTGAGTATAGATACACTGCATATACACCTGGAGTCTGAACCTGTGCACTGATTTATAACCTTCTACTTAAAACCTGAGGTCTAAACTTTGGTGTCTCAATGCAGGACCCTCTGTACTGGGGTCTTTAGGACCAGCCTGCAGGAAAATTGGAGGAAGATTAATCATATCGTGTGAACAATGAGCTTAGTTGTTGTCTTCTGACTATCTGAATGCTTGTAACATAAAACTGTGTGTAAGCACATGAGGAAACAAACTGGTGAATATAAGCACTGGGAGTTTATCAAGAAAAAAAATCAGCTTAAACCTTTCTGCCTTTTTTCTGTGGTGGAGGGAAATTATTAGCGAGTCACAGTCCATATTGAGGGATATCCTAGATGAGTTCCCTAGCGTATGTCCTAACCATGCTTCTGCTCGCTGTTTTCATAAATGGTCTGCATAATGAAATAGAAAACATGGATGTTAAATGTGTAGGTAATACCAAACTGGGAGGAATTATTACCGTATTTAAGGATAGCATTAGATTTCAGGGAGATCTCAATGAACTCGGGAAAAGTTTTGTTTGGGGAAAAAAAAAAAGGATTCAGTGTGGTGAGGATGTTGATCATATTAGTCATGAGAATAAGAACGTACGTAATTAGGAAAAACCAACTCTGGAAACTGTGAGTGCATAAGAATGATCCAATACTCATAGTGGTTCACGAAAAAGACAAAAGCGCAAACAAGGTCATAGCAGCACTTGTGAATAAGAGCATAATATTAAAACATAAAATATAAACCTTTGGTAAAGAGCACTTGAGAAAAAGACTGGGATCAGTTGGAGAAAGTCTAGGATAGAACTAGGAATAATCAGAGGCAGCAAACACAGTATTTCCTAAGAGGACAGCAATTGGTGTTTTTTGGGTTAGAATAGTGGAAAGTGAGTGGACTCGTGAAAATTCTTCAAATATATGGGCAGCCTCTGCAAAGAGAAATGAAGATGATCTATTCTGATGATTATCTGGAAAAAGGAAAGAATATATAAAAATGTATCAAAGGATAATTTGGATTCGACATTTAAAAACCTTTTGTAACAGTAAGAGTGCTGAAGCATTGGAATATTGCTTTGGGAAACTGAGGAAGCATCATTATAGAAAGTCTTTTACAGCAGGTTATGCAAATGTCTTTCTGAATCATAAGCTACAATGGATGGATTAAATGGTCTAACACCCTCCCCACCTTATTTTTTTTTCATATTCTGTCATTATTGTATCTTTATGCATAAGGTTATGGTATGGGTAATAAGTCTTTTTGGAACCAATCTCTATCTCACTGAAATCACCAGAATGAAGCTCTAATCCACAAATGACTGGAATACATTTATGTCAGTCATGATTTTGAGCTTCTTGTGTTATCCTTCAGCAAAGTTAAGTGAATAATTTGTACTGGTAAAAATGTTACTGGAAAATGATTGCTCACTCTACTACTCAAGAAGTAGGCTCAGTCCAACAGAATGTATCTGGACCAAAATAACTGGGGGATGCTTGTACAGTTTGGTTAGAAAAGTACATTACATTTTGAAATTACTCTGTCATTAGTGTGTGTAGGATTTATTTATTTATACTCTTGCTATGTTTTTCCTGTATCGATTCATGCTTTTTGTATTATTGGGCTGAAGTGATGCCAAGTTTAAACATTTTTAACTCCCTTTGAACTACAGATTGTGGGAATAAATTCCATTTTTTTCCCCTTACTCTTCAGTATGCTTTCTCTGCTCAAAATCACAGTATGAACCAGTGCAGTTCAAAAGTTTTCCTCAACGGGAGTTGAGTATTTTCACCATTGAATGCAAGAAGAAGGAAATGAGTTTTGCTTATTTATAGGGATATTCTGCAGCAGGCAATCCAAATGCTTTTTGATGCAGTTCAGATTGGAATGAAACCTGAGAAATTAAAGGTCTAGTATTTGGTATAATGTCTTAGGGCTTAGCTATGCCCTGTATCATCCCTGTAATATCTGTTACTTCTGTTCTTCTCTTAAAAAACCTGTAAAACCAAAACAACATTTAAGCTTCATGCTGGAAGTGGATTTCACAATGAATAAAAAGCTTAGTAAAAGCTGAAGCCTAAAATTCTCCAAAAAGCAACTTTATGTGGGTTTTTAAAACCACATGAACATCTTAATTCAATACTTCAAATTATCATGTTCTCCCTGCTGGAAATGTAGGATTCTCTAAATAATGAGCAAAGTCTGGTGTGAAAAATTAGGTGTTTTGGAAACATTAAGTGAAAGACAGAGACAGAGATTTGCAGAGTGAATGAAGTATCCTGCCAGGATGCAAAATTATTTCAGGCCAAGAAAATTGAGTCCAAGCTGTTAGGCATACTGTGGGTATCCTGTTTGGGCAAAGGAATGAAATGCTAGATTGGAACACTCTCTAAAGCGTTCGAACCCAGCTGGTATTATATTTCACTTTGTGGTTGCTAGCACAGTCACACTGACAGAAGTTTTCAGCTACAGTTGGCAACTTCCAGAATGCGATTCTTCTGGGGGTGGTGAAATTTGCTCCCAAAATCGCAAGTCATGAAAGGTCATAGAGCCAAACATGTCAACAGAGTCAGGGAAAAGCATTAGGTCTGGGAAAATCTGATCTGATCGCTGCTTTTAACGTAGCTATCAGAACATGTTAGTGAGCTGCTAATTACATTTTAGCGAAGCAATGTGTAGGTGTTTCCCTGTTATTGGCCAGGTTCTGCCTGATCTCGGCTCAGAAACAGAGCAAATAATGGAGCGTACAGGAAACGGGACCGTAATGTGGATGAACAGCTAGTCCTGGTCGAATCCAGCAGTGCAAGATATATTGCTTGAAAAAGTAGCATAGGCTCTATAAAATCTATGTAGATCTGTCAACCTCCTCTTTAAATGCCAATAATACCGTGTGTGTAAGAAATACTGCATGTGTAGCATTTTAAATAATAGGGATCATATTTTAATTATTGTGTTAGGTTGAAGCAATCTCCAGTGTTGTACAGCCTTGTGGTCATAAATTCTGACAGAGACCACATGCTGAGTGGTCTGACTTGTTACTGCATTTTAAAATGCTGCAGGCAGGAGAAAAAGTGGAAGCCAAAATTTATAGGCTCAAAAATCTTGATTTGTCAGAAAACAGTAAGTTTTAAGGTAGTTTGTCAATGTTTAAAACCTGGGAGACAAAGTTTGTTGCAGATGCAGAAACTTCATTTCAGTACAAGTAGAATAGAGTTTGAAGTTAAACTGAGCTAGTGAGCAAAATTACTTAATACAAATTGCTTTTAAAAAACAGAACAAGCCGTCAGGAATAGGTATCGTAGTGTTCACTCATAAAACCGTGATATACTTGGTAGGCCACAGCAAACTTAAGTATAAATAGCATTTTAGACTTTTCATTTATATGTGTACGGTTGTGTTTCATCAAAGACTAATTTTTAAGGCAGAGGAATATCAAACCATTGCTCCTTATCAATTCTGCAGACAACCTAATAACTGCTAAATCGTCAGCTAAAGGCATTTAGCATGTACTGAACCTGAAAATGCAGGCACTTTTCAGATGATATACAGTAACTGCAAAACGATTAGTATGTTGTGTCTGATGCCAAAACCTTAGAGAGAAAACTACTATATGCAGCACACATTTGTGCAACTTAACTTTGTTCTTAGCTGTGGATGTATTGATTCTGGCTTTGAATGGGCAAAGAAAGTGCATGGAGAACGTCTGACTTCCAGAGTCAAAGGGTAACACCTCAGCTGAAACTGCAGCTAAAGCTGCCAGGATGGTCCCTCTCAAGCACGCAGAGGGCAAAGGGAATGGAGCTGACAAATGTGCCTCAAACACTGTTTAAAATTTTAAGATGATTTCCCTCTCCCTATCTGCCCTCCCTCATCCTCTGCCTGCTGCTGTGGTTATTGGTTGAAACCTGAGAGACCTAACAAAATTTGACAAGGTGCGTGGCAAGGCTTAGTTGAAATGCAGAGGAATGGCAGGGCAGCGGGGTCTGTACACGGGAAACAGCTAACAGATAAAGCACATCCCTTAGTTACGGCTACATCCTGTGGGGTTCTGCAACTTTATTAATACTAGACAAATCTGATACCTAGTGGCACAAAGCACACTGTTTTGTTAGGGAAGCTTTCACCTCTCTGAACTGCAAAAGTCATGCCCAAACCCAAAGGATTCCTTAACTGAAACTTCTGTGGAAGTTTTTGTATATGAAGACTAGAAAGCCTTTATGGACGCAGTCTTGCAGGTTTCCTTTAAGGTAGAGGACAATTGATTTTGTCCCTCTTCACTTTTGGAAAGCATTGATGTGTAGGAGAACTGACTTATTCCTAAAGACAGTTTTTTTCCAAGAGTTTTTCTCATTCAAAAAGATTTAGACACTTCTGATCAGGATCTAGATTTTTCAGGATTCGATGTGGAATTTTTATGTGATGCAGACCTGTGCTCTGAGGTTGTTAGTCACCTTCTAAATAGGAACCTACTGCTGAAGGAATGACTGAAAAGGAAGGAAATGCTACCAGCATAAAAGAATACTTAGTGAAAGTGGGCAAGGGATAAAAATCTGTATTTTAGTATCTAAGTAAGGCTTTGGGGGCCCACTTCCTATGAATTCAAATATCTGTTCTTTCAGCAAAGGAAAGAAAATTCTGGATGATTTTAGGTGGATAACCGTGGCTTTGACACGCAAGCTCAATGAGCTTTGTTACTCAGTACATTTTCAGTATCAGTTAATTCATGTCTAAGCTGATTATAACTGCCTTAAAAAATTCCTTTCTGTGCTGAAACAATTAAAGACACATCTGCACATGCTTTTACGTATACCAAAATGCATTTATATTTACACAGAAACTCAGTACAAGAATGCAGTAGTATTATGGAAGGCAGCAGCATTAGTGGTTACCAAAACTTGATATTTAAGGATTAATATCAAGCACCTAAACTGAAAGATTCTTCTTTTTTCTGAAAACTCTGGCAGGTTGCATCATGATTTTCCTTGGTTTTGCAAAAGTTTGTAGGACGTGACAGCTTAAATTGATATTTGAGCATTAATACTCATAAGGCTGTATTGCGACAACCAACTTACTGTGTGTGTTTAAGTTCAGAAAATACTTGCCCAGCTCCAGCATAGTTTTGAAATTATTGTTTACTGCTTGTATTAAATTGCAGTCAATCTAAAAAGGATTTCTGACCACCTCTAATAGTTGGAAGCAGTGCCAGAACTTCTGAAGCACTTGCAATGAACTTTAAATGAATAAAAAGAAAAGGTATATGTTATGAAGAAATAAAAAAACCTAGACTATAAATTAAGCATTAGTTGAAAATCTCAGTACAATACCGTGTTCTTTTAAAACTGTAACAAATGTCAGTGATACCTGCTTTGAGAAAATGGGGCTTTAACTATTGTATTTCCTAGAAGAAAAACTGTCTGAAGGAAGGAACTGCCTCTAAACCACCTAAGCAATAACTCATTACCTGTCTTCTGAGACTCAGATTTTGTACCGTTCACTGCTAATACTTGGTTATATAATGTTTACCCAAGATAGTGAGAAAAATCTCATTTGTTTTTTCCCTCCCCCCCCCATTCAGCTCTTAAGGAAGATTACCATTGTGGGGTCGGGTGGGGGGGGAAGATTTAGCTAATTACATTCCTTTAGGGAAACATTACAGAAAAGCTGTGTTCATTTTCAGAGTTGTGTGACTCTGGGGAAGTCATAATATGCAATAACCTATCCTGTAATTTTACCCTTTTTGCTGTACTCTACAATGTCTACAAGTAGACCATTATTTTGCTAAACTGAACCTATTATTCAAAAACATCTTGGTTTGTATGTGTATTTCTTAGAATGTATTTTTAATTTCATGTATTAATGGCAAATTGATTATGCAAACATTTCATTTGGATAGGCACCGTCAAGGCTGTGACTTTAGCTACGATTGGTTGGATGTGTTATATTGTTTCTGATCCTAGGGTGAATGAACACTTAAAACACTTCTGATGTGAACAAACTTCATTATGAATGTAAAATTAATTGCCCACAAGTTTTTTCTCATAACATCTTTTGATGTTCAATTTCTGTGAACATTCATGCCAATTAAAAATCTGCCTCTTGAGAAAAGCAAAAGCAGAACAGGCCAAACATTACCAAAGCAAATGTCTTGAAAGACTCATCTTTGCAAACCTAGAACAATTCTTGGAACGTTAATTTGAGTCTACGTTACAGCTAATGTTGAAAATATTGGTATCTTAAAGCTGTCATTGTCAGCCACAGCATATTTTGCAGATATTAGAAAAGAAATTAATAATTAGAAACACTAATGCTAAAATAAATCAAAGCCTTCCTCTCATTTTAATAAAGTACTGTTTTGCTGTCATCTGAGACACCTCTGTACTCTCAACTGGTTTTGTTCACTGTGTAAACGGGCAGTGGTATGTGTGGTTATTCCAGTGGGCAACGAATGTACCAAAGGGGTTTAACTTTGTCCGAAGCTCTAACAGCAGAATTTTGTTGATAGCTGGTGATTTAAAGCTACTTGCTCCAGTGTTTCTTTATAGTTTTTCTGACACAGCTGAAATTTGGTGGTGGCTGCGTGGCGGTCGCCGCAGGGTGGCTGCTTCAGCTGTAGGGTGAGGTGGCAGCTCAGGCGCTGCTGGGCCGGATCCTGCCCGGGGCCGCGGGGAGCCCAGCTGCAGTGAGCAGGACGGGGGACGTGCACGCAGCCCACGCTGGGGAGCAGCTTGCGTTGAATTTGAACCATTTTGGTTTAAATGGGAAGGGCACTCAGATGAAATACAGGCAGAGAGTGGAAATGTGTTTGCAGTCTGGAACAAGGTGGAATTGTGACAAACAAAACGGGCACTTTGGCAAAAGATAACTATTTTTTAAGGTGGTCTGTACTTTTCCTATTATTTCTTAGTCAGAACCCCACAGGTTGCCAGCGCAGACCGATGGTAGGATTAAGGCATTGAAAGTAAAAGTTCTGCAATAATTTGCTTTCTCCCTGGCTTGACCTTGCTGGCAACGCTGATAGCAGAGGTGAACTGCTGGCTCTTCTTGCTGGGGCTCCCAGCTGAGGTGGCTTAAACAGTTGACAGGGCAAATGATTGAGGCCGCGGTGTCAGAAAAATGATCGAGGGTAGGACTTGCGCACTGTGTGAGAAGCAACGTGGTGTTTCCCTGACAGAGGCAGTGAACGGGACCTAAGGCTGTCAACGGTGTCACTCAGTTGACCTTGCTAGACCTGCAGTTTCCTTAAGATGGAGTTGTGCTGAATACGATTACGTTTTTCTCTACTTGCTGTTCTGCAGTGTCCCTTTTCCATATAACTGCTGTACAGCATATGCAATCTTTACTCAGTATCGTGTAACACGCAGTGTCACTGTAACCGTCTGAACCTCAATTATCCTAAATTAGTTGTTATCCAAAAAAGGGTTTTGTCCCCCGACACATCTGTTACTTAGACTGAAAATTGTCTTGATCATCAAGATGTATTAGACGTCCATTCCTCTTCAAGTTTCCCTCTGGGAACCTGCTGTAGTCCAGGTCACCTTTTACTATGCTTGGGTACAAAGTTATGGACGTTAAATATTTTTTTTTTAATAGCACAGCCTGCTGAACAGGCTTGCTAAATAAATGATCAAGCTTGTCCTCCAGGGACCCACTGCGATAGTGAATGTGTCACTTTTTAAGTTCTGCATAAACTTTGCTCTGATTGCTGTCTTGCATGATTTACCTACTGGTATTTTTTAATCCCTTTGTTCCACCTTATACTCTTAAAAACTTCCTTAGGCGAGAAAATGTGCAAATGTTTCACAGTGGGTTTTCAACAAATACTTGTTAGAACACAGAAACTACATTTCACCCTTACATAATTGCATTCTGTCCCTTTTTAGCCATTTGACAAAGCTTTCATTCAAGCAAATGTTCACTAAAACATGTTTCAAGCTCTCTTAGACATGGACTTACTGGAATTTTTTTTTTGTTAATGAGAAGGGGCACTGCCTTATGCAGTAGCAAAAATAAAGGTTCTCCAGACTTTCAGAGTCCTTTCTGATGTAATAAAACAGATTAGAAGGATCTGTTCCATACAACTTTTTCTAGAACTTGAGATGCATTGTTCTGTAAATATTATTTGACTCATGAGGCATGAGAAAATACTAAATGAATTCTGTGACTAGCTTATGTAACCCAAACACCAATGTGAATTTCACATATCTAATATAGCAAAATATTTCAATCGATTCATATAGTCCAAGTCTCAGAGAAAATGATGGAAATCAGAAATTTAAAGCAAGAAACCTGGAGAAAGTGTAATCAGTTTAGAGAACTTCTTATAAGCAAAGCATAAGGTAAATTATTCACTCTGATTTATTTGCTCAGCTTGCAAACCTTCCATGATGTTACTTTTCCAGCTCTACAAATCTAATAATTTGACTTTTAGGAGCATCAACTTATCTTCCTCTCATTACATCATAGCACTTTTACAATATGCCCTGCTTGTTACACCAAGTAATTGTTTCTATCAGCATTATCTTCTCTCTTCTTATCCATCATCTCTCTGATAACATCCTATTTCTTTGCCAGCTCTGTTTCACAGTGTCTGCATCATATTAATAATAGCACAGATGGAAAAGTTCTGTAAGGTCACTCAGTACAATCCATTTCCTGATGCAATGTTGGGCTTTTATGTATTCTCCAGTATATGTAGCCTGATGGTAAATGAGTCAAGTGACTGGATTTTCACAATCTCATTCAAGTCTTAATGCAATATTTTTTTTCTTCTATCTTTCTCCCCTTCTACCTTTTTATTTCTTCCAGTAGCTAAAAAGTGCTTCTTGACAGATAAGAAATTGCATAGGCTTATGAAATCTCTGGCACAGAGTCAAGCACATCGTATTCTTAACAGCATTATTAATATGTTAACAGGTGGAAGCTTATTATTGTTCAGTGCTTTAAGTGTGAAATGTCTCATACTTTTTTTTTATTCACTTATGTAGCTTCCAGTTAACTTGATTAACAGCTTGGGCTGTTAACTTCTTAAATTGTTTTATTTCACAAAGACAAAATGCAGGAGTCGGAAATTCTTTTGGTTTTGATTCAGCTATATCACCTACTTTGGCTTTTAGTCTGCACAAAATCTAAATTGAATGATTTTTTTATCAGTGTTGAATAACTTTTAAATGTTGATTGCCTAATAAAACTGGCAGAAAAAAAGGAAATGAAAAAGGTAGGGAATGTCACAGCAACTGAAGCAGTTGCCTGCTCCAATTGTACAAAATAGCTTCCCATATCTTGTCAGCAGGCATTGCATCAAAATAAGAGATTTTAAGAATTTACCGACTGGTGTAACCTCTTCTAGGCTTTTTATAAGCCAAGTGAAAATTGCCACAACAGAGATCTGGAATAAAGCAGGAGATAAACTGCGCTGTTCAGGGCAGCCTAGGCATGTGCTCTCCAGTATCGCCTCTTTGAATCTTCCCCTTTCTGTTAAAGAGTCTTATACTGATTTTTCTACCCCACACCATCTGATTTACATATACATAATGATTAAAAAAATTATAATTTATGACTTCCCAAAAATGTAAAAGGAAGAGGTTGTAGGAGACTCAGAGATAATCTTCTTAAACATGAAGAGTATTCACTTCTCTCCCCCTCGGTGAGCGGAACAGATTTGTCAGCTTGATCCAATGACCCGGTAACCTTGGCTTTGTGCCCAATATGCTGAGCTGCTCTCGGTCACTGTGCGCTTACTGGGACAGTTGTCTGCACCAGCTCCATGCTGCTCTGTTTGTAAAGGTGATGCTTACGTCCCAAGTCTGACTGGTCTCTGCAGCAGTCCTCCTCGCGCTACAGGGACCAGCTCACGTACGTGCGTATGTGCTATGTACGTCAGGGTAATGCTGTGTAGCCCAATTTTCTCTTTTTGCTCATATAACTATTTGATTTTGAGTATCCTGTGAAATATCTAATTATTTTACAAAGACTTAGAGTTGAAATAATTTTAGTATGAATATACTGTATAAATTGAGTATTTGAATCTAAAATACCAAATGCACAGGCATGTGCTTCTGTTTAGAGGCAGTCTAATAATGTCAAAAGTGAAAGTAAGCAGTGGTCTGGCAATTGTCCTTTCAAGTGAGCTTTGCCAAGTGATTTTACTTTAAAATATTCTGGCTGTTTCTTTTCTTATGCTTCATTTAAATAAGATCTAAAGGAGAAAAATTCTCTCTTACGCAGTGTTTGCAGAGTACCTAGTGCAACAGAGCACCATTCTGTTGTCTTCTGGAATATAAATTCCATTTGCAAATATAAATTAAGGAACCTATAGCTGTTGCGCGCAGAATTCCCTAATAACGTTCCTGGTTAGAATGATCTTCCTAAACTGTGCATCTCGAATACGTTACAGAGAGCCAGTGTTGATCCCTCCTCCCCTGCTTTGCACACACAGAGTGACTAAGGCTGTTTGTACCCCTGAAAATACAGGCCAAGGCTACCCAGAGGGGTAGGCTTGATTTATAGTAGAAATTCTCCTGATATTAGAAATGCTGCCAGTTCAGAAGTGTTAGTCAAGTCTTATTTTAATAAGGCTTCTCTATGAGCAAATTAATGCAATGCAGGAAGGTATTTGCAGTGTACACGTGTTAACATGATTTTACGGATATCGCTTTATTTTATTTGGGAACTAGCAAAACCTCTATCTCTAGAATCAACTGTTTTGCCAACATAGTGTTGTACCTACAGCAGACATGATGATAGTTACACTAGGTGACATTTTTAGGGCTTATTATAATTTGCAAAAGACACCTATTCAAACTATTTGAAACGTTAAGTATATGTTATAGTTCCACAAGCACTTAAAGGTAATGTAATCCTGCCACTGGAGGAAGCTTTTCCTTCCGGAACTTCCATCCGCTTGTGCTGACTGTGAAACGAACCAGATGAGGTGTTGCTATGGCTGAAGCTGGCGTTATTCCTCCCTCCCCAGTTTGGTTTGAAATCCATCGGTTCCCTGTGTGGGTCGTTTCAGAATGGTTTGAAGACTTGCACAAGGGAGGTGCAAAGAGGGGAAGTGAGGAATGAGTAGCTAAGTATGAAAAGGGCATCTTCTGCGTCACTGCAATTTCTGCCAGGTTAAACGACTTGCAAAACTTAAGTGGTACCTGTGTTATGCTCCCACAGTGTTGGGGGGATGAAGAAGTAGGGGATAGGATTAGTTTTAGGGATCCTCCAGGTGTCTTGTTAAGAATTCTAATACGTTCCAAGTTTCATATTGGTCAAATGTTTTCAATGTTCTTTCAGTTGTTTACATCTCCCTGCGTATCTGTGGGACATTATCCTGTCGTGCTCTTATTTATGTCACAAACTGTTACTACTGTTTTGCCAACAAGCTGCTCTAGGCGATGCTACTCAAATTTCGAACATGAACTCTGCATATTTTAATAATTCCTTGGGCACTACCTTTAATTACCAAATTTTTTCATTTTTAAAGAAACGAGGTTTCTATCAGACTGCATGTGCTTTACTGGCTTAATTTTTCTGTGAAGTTGTAGCACTGATGATGTCATCCTAAGCACTCCAAAGAGCTGGCTTTCTGAGTCTCTGCATTTGACCTTCATTTAGTTTTTGTAACTTGTGCCAAAGATCATCTCAAGTTTCTTTTTATTCTTGTGATTTCTTTTTAGGGACAAAAAGAGTTCCTGCTAGTCCTTTGGTGTGGAAGCACTAGCAAGACATTAAAATCAGTCATTGATACTGAGGTGATATTTTGTACAGTGTAGGAAGTCTGTATCTACTGAAAAGATCAGATCCTAAATTAAGATCCATTGTTATCGTGTATCTTCTGATATCAAAGATAAATTCAAGGGTGGTTAATAGAAGGAACAGGAATATTTTTATGCACTGTCTGTGGTGGAAAAGCTACTGCAAGCTCCATCCTTTACACCTCAGGCCACAACATGCTTCTCTGGGCTCTAATACTGGGCGTCGGTCGGGGGTAAGGGCCCAGGTGTGATCAGGTGGGAGGGGTTAAACATGTTCAAACACATCACCCAAGCCTCAGTGTCTGTGTGCACACCCTTATCTTGGGAAAACGCAAGATAAATCAGGTTAGCATAAATCTCTTACATTTCAAACAAATCAAACTTTTACTATTTGATTTGTCACGTACAGCTAGAGGGAACTGAGTGAATGCTACCAAACGCGTTGGGCCACCGCTATGCCATCAGGTAGCTGAGCCTTCGGTTTCTCTGCTGGTATTTGCAAAAGCACAGTAATAGTTACTTAAAGGATTTCTGTGGCTCCTTGTGAGGTATTTTTTAAAAAAATACTATTCCAATGGAGAGTTACTAAATGTTACTGAACTTGTTTTACTTCCAGCTTGATCTTTGGAAATGCTTTGTTGGTGGAGTACCTTATTTCTGGTGCTAGGAATTAGTACTGCTTTCGAATGAAGCTGCTGTGTTAAACATCGCTTGTATTTCAGAATGTTTCATGCCTGAGCGGCCATGCTGATGTAGATATTTTGTTACAGTGAACATGGAAGTCTACCTAATGTATATGGTAAGGCTTTATAGGTAAAAATTATTTCAATCTGGTATTTGCAGTAGTAATCTACTGTCTTTGTGTGATAGCTGCCACTTCTTATTCTCTTTTAACAACAGCCTGGCTGTGTTGTTGTTTTGCCATATATCTAAAGAGTGATGTAGCTATTTAGAGGTTGAAATGTTTGGGTCTGTGTGTACTTCAAGTTCAGGTGCCTGACTGCATCTAAATGTATGTAACTGCGTAGTTGCCTTAGGTTGCCCTGTGATCAGCAAGGAGAGGGGTTTCAATCTCCCAATTAGTAGGGAGAGAGGGAGGGACTTTCTGAGGAGTCTATAAACAAGGCAAAGCCCCCCTAACATGTGCTAGGAGACAGAGGAGGGAGGATTGGGAGGAAAACCATGGTTGATGGATGCAGATAGATTTGGTAGCTTGCACAATAGCCGATGTAGGCAGCGCTCTGCTGAAGAAGAACCTCAGAGCGGTGTCAGAGCCCTGGCACGCTGAGCGAGTTGCTATGGCTACTGGCCCTCAACAAGCCAGGTGTTGAAATCGGGGGAGAAAACTGTAGCTATTGCAGTCAAAGTTATGACACTTGCTATTTTTTTGCTCTTTCTTTTAAAGGTTGCTAACTGTCATTTTTCACCCAAGCTATAAATTGGCTTTTTTGGTGAGGTTGTCTGTGGAATTTAGACATTTGTATGCCTTCTGTGTGAATTCCTAATTTGATGTCATTGGCTTTTGTGTTGGGTGTTTCTTGGGGGGGGAATAGATAGGAGAGGAGGGTGAAAGAAGAGAGGGATTTCACTGCAGGCCTGATCCTTTTCTTACAGGTGTTTTGTTTCTGAAATGGTATATGTAGTGTGTGTCCTGATTTAAAGACTAAATATCCCACTGTTTAATCTAAATTAATATGAGACAGGCTTGTATTTTCATATCCAATATACTGAATTAAATATTAATTATGATTTGGAGCCAAAGCTATTGAAGAAGTGCTTTCTGAAGAATGCATGACAGCCCACTCTGCACCAACACTAAATACTGAGTCAGATGCCGATGGATCTATCGGACAGCTACAAGATTCCTCTAACATACTACATTGAATATGATGCTGACTGAAAACCTTTTAACCTAGATTATGAAATAAGTAATTTCTTGCAATTACCTAGGAAGAGGCAGTTTTATTCACAAACAGAATTTTTCTAGAATTCAATAAAAGATGTATATAAAAACAATTATTGTGATTATTGCAGTTGATGTTTTATCTACAGTGGTCTTAGACTTGAATGCTTAGTGATAATTTGAGTGACGTCTTTTATTTAAAGAATATAATGTCCTTTCCTAAATGTAATGTATTGAAATTCTTGGTCATAGTGAGAGAAAACAAAGGGAAATCGTCTTCCAGTTAATAAGTGAAAGTGTGAGTGTCTGCTAAATGCAACAAATGGAGCCAATGAGGTGTTTTGTGTGGGTTCCATTTTATTCAAATAAAACAATAATTGTTGAGAACTATTTTGTTGATGAATATTGTGAAAGAAATATTTTAAAAAGTGTTTATTTTGAAAATAATGCATTCAAACATGAACACAGGTATAACATATATATCCCATACATATATGTGTTCAAACACATATTTAAATGATAAGGCTTTATGTCTTTGTAAGACATTTTAGATTCCAAGGAAGTTAAAACAATCTTTGAATTCTACCCTTGTGCTTACAGGCCATTCCTTAAGATAAATCATGTGTAGTAACTGTCTGGAGGTCTGGAAATATTCCTTCAGACTTATTCTGTTGTCCTTAAGTCATCCTTGTCCAGGGAAATTCAATGGGGTTCACCTGAATGCTCAGGAATTTTTGCCCAGTGCAGGAATGCAGTAACTCTGCAGTCCCAACTCTCAAGCAGTAAATGCATAACAGACTTTGATCTTTTGTGTGTGATAGTAATAATTTCTTACTTGGAATCTCTATACAATGATTCAGAAAAATCAGATTCTTTCTGGGTGTTTATGATGCTTTGGAATGAAAAACCCAAAACCAGTATAGAAAGGACTGTGTTATCAAATTTTGTAATTGTGGTTTCGACAATATTTTTATTGGTTTTATAAACATTTTTTATTAAAAAATTCCTTAATACATTAAAGTCATAAAATAGGTATAGTAAACGTGTAGGTGTTAAAAACAGAAACCCTAAACAAACCTATAACAGGTAGGATTTGGGTCTGTGTTGGGTTTTTTTGTTTGTTTGTACATGCATAGTGAAAGATAAACTTCTGAGGGTTTAAATGAAATTGCTAACAGGGTCAGATCACCTTTTTATCTTCAGGCAATAGTTGGTTTTATATTGCAGCTCCTCTGTTATTTTTTCTTTGTGATGTCAAGAGAAAAATAATCATCTTGATAACATCAATTAAGTAATGCTTCCGAGATGATGCTGAAGTCCAGCATCATGATTTACCCGTGGCATCTGAGCAGCAGTTATTGTGCAAGCACCATCTCTTCAGAAAGCATCAACAGGAGTCTAAGTAGTTTCTCAGGCTAGTGAAAAATCATAAAAGTACATTCATGTTCTTTATTAAATGTTTCTTTCTATGCATTTTGCGTCTGAGATTTTCAGTAAGATACCTATATCCTAGGAAGTACAGTAGGAACTGAACCTTAAATCCTTTGCAAAGCCCAGCATATGGCACAGTTTGTTTTTGATCTCCAAAGTTCTTGGTGGAAATAACCAAAATAATTTTGTTCTATATCAGAGTTGTCCTCATAAATATCTTACTGGCTTTTGTCAGGCGATGCTGTCATCCTCTCTTATCCTTTTATTGATACTTTACAAAATATCCTCTTTCTCTCTTAACCACACAAAACTCTGTAGAAATTACTCAAAAAACCCTAACCTACACAAGGGTTTTATAGTCATCCTTTGTGATGTTTTGAAGTGCTATTACAGTGTACAGTAATTCTTTCAGATTTGTATTCCACTGATGTTACAGAATGGTGGCTGTCTGCAGCGAGGTGGGAGAGCGTTGTACAAGGAGAGTGGTGTGGATGGGGGGAGACAGCAGGTGGGAAACAGCATGACTCGAGTCATCGGGACGCAGCAGAGACTTTCCTTGCTCTCAGTTTCTCCTATATATACACCAAGAGGAGAGGGATGCTTGCTAAAATAGCTTCTGCCAACTGAGCAGGGAGGAACTGAGAAGTCTGCTTAGCTTGTGGTCTGTATGAGGTGCAGGAGGAGATAAGGCAAAAGATTGGGTGTAAGCGGGTGGTACCCCTCTGTTCTGTCTCCCCGGTGCAAAGGCCAAACAGATGGCTTTGTCCGCTCTCTGTGGGAACAGGAAGATTGTCCTCACTTTCTGCAAGGTGGGTAAGGGCAATTTCTCCTTTTGGTTATAGCTAAAATTAGGTCTTGCGATGGAGTGTGTATTTCCCCACTTCTCTGGACAGTGCTGTCTCCTCTGATTTATTTTTCAAAGCTTCAGAAGGAGCACCATTTTTGAATAGGACCTTTGTGCTTTCAGGCTTTTGGAGAACAATTGCTACATCAGAAAAATATCTTGAGTGTAAAGATTTCCAGAGCGGAGGAAAATATTATTGAATCTCATCCCAGTTAGAGGAATGGTAGCAATATAGCAAAGCATTATACAACAAACAAACTTAGACTACTAGAACTCTGTGCACATAGTCAGCATCTCATCCAGAGGTACTGTACCCACATATCTGACAACGTTAGAGAGGTAGCAGGTTTGCCTGCATCCTCGGTCTCTACTGCCTTTTTTCCTCAGTCTCAAACCAAAAATGTTCCTCTGAACACTGACCCTTTGTCATGTCAAAATAAATGCCACAGATGCAGCAAACACTCAGTGGAAAGAAAACCATGTTTTACATTACTAATATTGTGAGAGCAACATAATTATAGAGTATTATAATTATAGAATAATTTAAATTGGAAGGGACCCCAGAGGATCCCGCTCAAAGTTAGGACCAATTAGAGCAGGTTGCTGAAACTTTGTTCAGTCAAGCTTTGAATAGCTCCAAGGATACAGAGAGTTTCCACAACCTCTCTGGTCAATCTGTTCCAGTGTTTGATTCTCAAAGTGATTCGTCCCTCCACCCCAATATCAAATCAGAATTTTTTCAGGTTGCAGCTTGTGTCTGTCACCTTTAAGTGAATTTTCATCAATTTAGCATTTTCTAAAAAAAATTAAAATAATCCTGTATAATCCTTGCAAAATGGATGCCTGGGTAAGCCTGGCTATGTGTTTGAATATAACACGCTGCGGAAAGACTGCTGGCTTGCAAGATCTCAGGTCACGCTTGAACCGGGACGGCTGATGGAGCGTCGGTACGGTATCCTATGCAGGTGACTTGGAGTATGGCTGATCTCAGAAGGTGTTTTCAAAAGACTTATGAATGGCCATACTGTCCATCTCCAATCTTTTCAGTTCTGCTAAGTTCGTTAATGTGATTACGAGGATTTGCTGCCCTTGATGATGAAGTACAGATACTGACATTTAAAAAAGTTCTGTATTCTTCAGAAATAATTTTACTTCTATTTGTTTAAACTCACTGTCATCTTTTACATAAAAGTCTTCTAATATAAATTTCATAATAAAAAATGCAGTTTATTTATATCTACTACTAAATCTGTCTTGAAATTTAGTGACAAATTATCGCATTGACTAATTTGAATTTACAAAATAATCTGTGCGAATTTAGTTCATTTTGCCCCTTGCATGTTGTAATATGTTTTCTTGCTCAACTGACAGCTGATACTATTTCAGAGACTTCACTGCACTGAAATATTCTGCTTCTTTTGGTCCCCTGTTGAATTCTTTATATTGGTGCATCGAACAAAATACAAGTAATGCATGACCACATAAAGAATGGGTCCTAATATAGCTGGGAATCCTGGGTAACAGGAACACCCATGGTCATCTGTGTTGTGTAAAAACAGTCCTAAATATATGAGCAGACAGCAAGGTCAAAATTTTAGCTCAAACAGTGATGACCAAAGAATGCAGAAACTGAACGGTGTTAGAGTATAACCTATAGCATTGCTTCAGTTACAATAACAAGATTTTTTTTTTTCTTATGGAACAGAGTGAAAATCTGTAGAACTAAATTGCATGTTGATGTAAAGTAACTCACCAATGCATAGAATTTGAGTTACAAATTGCACTTTTCGTGTACGTGTAAAAAAAATCCTTTCTCTGAACTTGGCAGAACTGCCTGAATATTTGTGAGTTTATCCTCTTCACTGCTCTGCATCTTTTTAGTCAGCTTGTCACTTCTAGCTCATGCATCTTCTGTACCCCAGGTTTGACAGTTTTTGTCCTTGTGGTGTATTCAGTCTTTTCCAAAGGTTTCTTTCTTTCTTGTTTGTAGCTGCAGTTCATCAGGCCTGTGTGGCAAGCATGTAGACAGTAGTTTTTCTCATGTATTTTCAGTTCTGTTTATTATTTTGTTCAAATATTCAACTTCCCTAATTTGCCCTTCGAAAGAATTGTAGCATTCCAAAACGTTTCTTCGTATCACACATTTTCAATGAATTAACAATTAAGACATATGTAAATTAATCTTCATTTATAAGACCGTTGAGTTCTTAGTACTGACTGGGATCTCTGAAATCTTTCCAAATTAATCCTTGCCTCCTCTGATATACTGAATAAACTGTTACCTAGT
This sequence comes from Theristicus caerulescens, assembly GCA_020745775.1. Taxonomy (NCBI): domain Eukaryota; kingdom Metazoa; phylum Chordata; class Aves; order Pelecaniformes; family Threskiornithidae; genus Theristicus; species Theristicus caerulescens. Next base: position 19,957,778 of record CM036568.1, on the reverse strand, counting down.
CATGCAAAATATAGTCTACACAATGTTAGAAAATTGTGTACAATTATTAATTCCATTATGGGTTGGACAGCCAAGGGCTTACATCATCTCAGTTAACTACAGTGCACTGAAATTAGATCTGTGCATAGTTTTAAGGAGTTAATTTATGCTATGACAGACTGAAGGCTTCATGAAATTGTGCACGTTTCAGAAACTTTGATTATTAAAAATATGTAGTTGTAATAATTTCTGACATTTTATGGGTCTTTGGGAAATGCTAAGAATAAACTTAATTGAGGAGATATACCCACTCCCAAAACGTAACCATCCTTGGATTACTTTTTTGGATCATAGGGATAACTACTTAGGAGGCAGAATCATATGGCAACTAGCCAAGACCTTCCAGCATGATACGACTAAATTATCGGTCTGTTTAATCAATGCCACATATCCTCCTGCTAGAATCACAATATAACTAGGATCCAGTTCAAAAAGTTGCACTTAGTTTGCCATATCTTGCTATTTGATATTTCACTCTCCTTTTAAGTGATGGCTGAAGTGATTTACTGTGGGGGTGGTTTGGTTTTTGGGTTTTTTTCCCCTCAGCAAAGATAGAGATGATGTTGACGAAACCTGGAATTTATTATTCAAACTGTAATTTGTTGATTGCAGCACACTAATCTCTCCCAGGTTATAGAAATACAAATCTGCTTTGCACAGTGTATCAGTGTGAAATTACCGACATGGGGTGAGAAGCTCTTGGGGAGTTATCTCCATTTTCCTCAGATCTTTACAGGGGTTTCTCGAATTCCTCTTCACTGGTTTTGCTTTTTAATGCTGCTTTTATCCTGATTCCAGATTAGGGCAATATTGTCATACATTTAAAATTTATTATATCCAAATGGCTTTACTCTTTTTGAAAATGTGATTTCTCTGTTGGTTCCTGAATGTGCTAGAGAGACTGCACTACCTCACGCAGCTTTAACGTGAACTTTGGTTTGTGCTTTGCCCCATGATGCTCCTGTTCTTGAAATGCTTACATGGAGGATAATGAAATTTCTTACATTTGTCACAAAGGTTGAAATGTCCCTAACAAAATTTGTCTCTTATTCATTACAAAGACCTTTGGGATAAGTTAATTAGAGCGATTTAACATAAGATGCTATTGCAACACATACTGTACATAAACTACATATATGTGTAGGTTACATAACATTTTAGCTGTTCCTGTATGTCAGTAAAATGCTGAAAGCAAAACCTCCAGCTTGTGGCCTTGAGCAAGGTTTTATTCTTTCTAACCTTCCCAATACACGTTTTATGAACAGTCAGGTCTCCATCTCTGTGTGTGCATTGGACCCTTCTGGCTCCTGCAGAAGGTCTCCCTCTGCCTGTCTGAGCTGTGCCACCCGGTACCCCTGCGTCTTGATATCTGCTCCCCATCAGTCACTATGCAAATTATAAATGCTGAGCATCATTAGGTCCCTTGAAAAGCTTATTCTGGCTCTGGCTGAACTTTGAATTAGTTCAAAGCAAGCTAAGTCAGCTGAGAGACCACTTGATTTCAGCTTGGTTTGGGATACACCGTTTGAGCATATGAAAAATGTACGCATGTTCTGCTCAAACTACGTGTCTATGGTTTGGTTTTTTTTTCCTTCTGGGAGTGTTTAAATCTTAAATCAACACTATGGAAGAAAATAAAATTGGCTGATTTCAATTCATCTTACAGACCTGACTTTCTGCTAGAACTCTTGCTTTGGTGGTTAACAATATGAAAAAGAAGAATGAAATTTGACATGTGGGCCACCAGCCGCTTTGGTCAGAGAATGATCTGTGCAAAAAATAGTCAGGAGCCTTTGGTGAAATATGTTGGTGTAGCCATTACCCTTAGTGACAGATACAATAAGATTTAATTACCAAAACTTCACTTTCACAAGCAGTGTTTTCTTTCCTGAGTAATTTACACCTGAAATCTGCATGGACTCCAAGCATGGCAAGATATTTCCTGTCTCTCTTCCTCTTTCTTTCTTTTTTTTTTTTCCCTCTTCCTGAAAGGGAAGCTGTATGTTTGGGTCCAGTACTTTCCCAGATATGAAAGGTGATGCTAGTGAACACAAACAGTCACCCTGCAGACTAGAAAATATTTCTCTCAGGTGTTATGACTTCTTGATCTTCGGAGAAAAGTCTGTGCTGTAATCACTGCAAATACCAAAGCACTGCCTTTCTCATCTGTTGTTTTCAGCCCACGTAGCTCAGCAAGTCCTGAGCAACGACATCTTTGAATGTCAGGGTTGCGTACAAGGACAGTACAGGTTTGCAGCTCTGATGCATATGCAGAGGCAGAAGGCTTATCAAGGCAGATGTATACGTGTTTAAGTAGAATCTGGAGTAGATGCTCTGTAAAAAGTAAAACCTGCAACAAAACCAAGGTTTTGAAGGAGTTCAATTTTTTTAATAAGCCCAGATCCCGTATTTATGAATGTTTAGATTTTTCCCAGTGTGAGAGAGGCCACATGTCATATTTCCAGACAACTTGTTGGCTGATGACTTTTTCCAAAAAAATACTGGCTTAAGAAGAGTGATTATTATGCACAGTAGGTATAAATGAATTATTTATCAAACATGTTTTCGTTCTTACTGAAAACACTGCTGATCTGTTTTTCTAAGTGCTTTATTGTAGTAGTCATTTGCACACAAAGCAAGTCTTTGCTTATGTAAATGTTTATGCATCACCATTCCTATGAAAAAGGAAAGATATATCACAAACAGAACTGAAAGAAAAGCAGGGGTGGGGACAGATCTGTTTCAACAAAACCCACATCGAAAAAGTTGTCCAGATGGTGGGTGGGTAACAGCAGTTGCTGGCCCTGCTTCAGGTAAGGGCTTTCTTTTGGGTCATCGGGATTTCGCCGAAATATCCCGTCCAGCTTTGGCCTTCTCCTGGGTGGGAACCTTTCTGTCTCCCATACTGGAACTTTTTCATACTTTATAGAAAGTAACTATTAATGATGAAATATTCATCCGTGGAACTTCTGTGCACAACATGCTTATCAAGTCAATCTCTCTGACCTAGTTTATTTAATTTTAAGTGGAAAAGCTGAAGTGCAACACACTCAAAGAAATTGTCTGTAGCTTCCTTGTCTCAAAGACCAAGAAGTGCTTGATTCTGGGACTCCGTCATCCTGACTGATTTCCCTGTTCACCAGACTGTTAGCTGTTCAGAGGCATGAAGTGCTGTTGTCAGAAATTTTGAAAGGTTTTGGTTTGTCTTTGCTTGGAATGGAAAAAACCTTTTGCTGCCCCATTCACTGTGCAATATTTTGAATGCATAAAAAGAGCAATTAGTGAATACTCTATTTCATAAAACTCACACGGGTAACTCATTCTTAGCTTTCAGCACTTAAGCAGTATTTTAACAGTGAAACAATACATTAGTATTTCAGCTTTTTAAGGAGTCGCCTGGTATGTGTCAGTCTCAATCTTTTTATATGGAAGTAATTCAAATACTGTTATAGGCATTAAAAGGAATTGGGAAAATAGACTTTGATGTGTAAGAAATTTACCTAGAATGAATATTTGAAATGGAGTTGTCTGTCCTGAAGTTAGCTCAGGCAAGCAGCATGCTGTATTTATGCCCATCGTGCTTGCCTCTTCAGGTGAGTTTGTTTGCTTTTGGTGTATTTAGTGATAGATCAGATGAGAATGAGGGGAATCAGGTAGGAAAGGCCGTAAGTAAGTGAAACATGAAAAACATTCAAACAATATTCAAATTAACAGCCATGAAGAAATCATTCTTCAGTCTACCTTGCTATTTCACTGAATCTTGGACTCCGAAGAACAAAATGCAATCCTGTGGGGGTGAAAAAGAAGGGTGCTTTTAGCTCCTTAAGACTGATGCATTCTGTATGACTACTACTGCACGTTACCCAGTAAGGTGCAACTTAATCCTCTAGAGATCAGGGGACACCAAGACTATGAAATTGTGAATATTAAGTAAAGGGAAAAATGACCATAATGAAGAGAGTCAGTTTTGGTTTAATGGGTTTAGTGCAATCAGATTAATCGTGATTGTAGGGGCTACATACACCTTTTAGAAATGAAAGAATGTAAACCTTTAATTCTTCAAAGAAAAAAAATTAAACCCATCATTTTCCTCTGAATAATTCTAAACTGGGGAGAAGAATGTCAACTTAGTGCTCTCAGCTCCTTCACTTCTAGGCAAATGAGTGCCATTTGTGCTATTTGGAGGCACTGCTTGTATTAAGGCAAGGAGAAAATTTGGCTTTCGAGGGGGAAAGGGGAAGATGTTCAACTGCCCCTGTCCCCGGGGAGCCTCAGAGGCCAGGGAGGCTTGGGGAGGGGGCTGCTCTTGGGAGCCTGGCTTTGGGCAGGGGGTCGGTGCTGGGGGGGTCAGAGCCCTGACCCCAGATTCAGCAGGCAGTCACGCATGGGCGTGTGCATTCACAGAGTGAATTAAAACTAACCTTCTCCTTACAAAAAATCAGTAGCCCAAAGGTCAGAGTGCAGTAATAGGGAACTGCTTACATTTCAGTTTAAGATGTTACATGGTGCTTTAAAGGATAAAACCTAGGCGACAACCATAAAAACATTTACAGTTACACTAATTGACCCCTGCTGTGATTTGTAGTTCTACTAAACAGCAATGTAAAAAAAAAACCCAACCAAACAAACAACCCCATGCTCTAGAAAACTGTTAGCTGCTAAACATACATGAAAGGATTGTTTACTGGGGTTTTTTCACAGGCTGTCAGGCTGTAATAAGGAATCTGGAAAAGACAGATAACCCTTCCCCTGCAAAGTTGATTTTGACTATGAACTTTAATGAAACAATTTGCCTCCTGGGCATTTTCAGATTGTGCAAAATCTCTTTTCTGCTAAGGTACTTACTAGATATGCATAGACACATGCAGAGTGATTTCTGAGACTGAATGAGTTAACTGCAAACATGGACACAGTTTTTAAATCACAGCATGCTGCCTCTATTTTCTTGCAGGGGACTTATTCAAGCACAGTAATAAAACCAGACACTATGGAAAGAAGATTTTTTTGTTGTTGCTGTGAGTTGTAAAGAAAAATGTAAGGAATGACTTCAGTGTGAGGAGAAAGGACGCCGTGCCTTTGAGTGGTTAAGAATGAGCAGTGGGTTTCTGAACTTGCGTATGTCATGCAAGGAGGAATGAGGTGCAATCGAATGCTCTTACCTTTGAACTAGTCAGGACAGGGAATGAGCATAAGAGCTGGTTTTTCCTTGGAGTATGATATTCCAGTTATGACGTAAATGGTGATTTGTAAAGCTGCCGAAAGTAAATGACAAATGGTAGCGGTGCGGTTGTCGAGGTATTCGTTAGTACGTACGTGTGTGTCAGCTATAGGAAAAAGATCAGAGTTCGTTGGTCTAATAGGCGAGACTTCCAAGCACAACTGTCAGCTGATTTCTGGCACCTGCAAGAAGGCAATTAAACTAAATTGAGGACATTGTTGGGAGGTTTATAAAGCTGACATTATGCATGGTAAAAAAACATCCAAGAGGAACTTGACACTAGTTGGAACCTGGCACTAGCAACTTAACTTGGAGAGAGCAAAAATTACAGACATAGGTAGGCGTTCAAAGAATCATGAAGTTTGTAGTATCCTTTGGGAGTAAAAATAACCTAACAGGAGTCCGCATGTGAGCAACGACCCTGCAGTGTTTCCCCTAAAAGAAAGTGGGTTTATTCATCTTCTTCACCTCAAGAACCATTTTTTTCCTTGTTATAAAAAGAATCAGTGTGAAGCACATGCACATAGAAATAGACTGCAAGAGAACATACTGCAAGAGAAACTCAGCAATGATTTACCCATGGTTTAAAAAAAAAAAAGATAAAAAAACACCCCCCCAACTTATTGCCAAGAAAGTGTACATGTCCAGAAAAATACAACAATCGCAGACATTGCAGAATGTCACATAGCTAAATACTGTATGACTTTGGAGTACCTGTAGATTGAGGTGGTCTGGAATGAGCCTGCGCTACTGCTGCGCTTTCTGGGTGTGAATGTCTGAGGTACAAATGGGAAAAGTACAGGGACGCGCGCAGTGCCAGACAGACTTTTTGGAGGGGGAAAACTTAGGACACTGTTCGTTTCACATATGAAGTGCTGAATATAACTTAGATTTGCTAGTGGTTATGGAAGAAAGCTTGGCGGTCTTTCTTTTGTCCCTGCACAGCGTTTTCTGCAGTCTTTGTTAAAATGAAATTTCTTTCCCTTGTGTAGCTCTCTAAATGTGAAAACACCAAGAGAGTTCAAGTAATTTACTAAACAAGTACGAGCTGAAATATGAAGCTTTACTTTTGCCACACAGGAACACCTAATAACCCTGAGGACACGGTTTGCACCAAGGGTCAACAATGATAATGAACTTTTTTCTCCCACTGTCTCTGGAAACCTTATGATTTAACACAGATGCAATGCCTGGACGTTTTCCCAGAAAGGCTCAAGTAGAATTATTTATTGCAAATAGAAAGAACAAGGGGTTGTCTACCTCCTGCAGATAAATTTAGGATTGATGGGATGAATAAACTTAGGGCAATAGAAACTTCCTATGCCAAGATGCAAACTGAAGAAAGAGTTAATTCAAAACCAGACTGAAGATTTGATGTAAGAAAATGATGTAAATATTATCATCTTCTGTAAATTTTTCTAACACGAGCTACAGGATAATATACAGTAATCTGAAGCAGGACGACTTAAACGTTTTCATTCAGGAGACTGTTTTGGAAGGGAGATTCTAACCACCTACAATGCAGAGTAAATCCATTAAAGGATTTTCACACAACAGAATGCATCTTTAAAAGACAGCTGGTTGTTTGCTGGACTCAATTCCCAGAGCTCAATATATGGCAACAGTAATAAAAAGAGAGAGGTTGGAATCATCAAAAAAAATACTGGTTCATTCAATCCGTACCACTGTGTTGAGGATCATTCTCTGCCTTTCTTAGGTTTTTACCTATTTCTTGAAGTGCTACTTCTAGCCATTTTTCTTTGCACCTTTTACCTAAAAGCATCATTTTTATTGTCAGAAGGATTTCCCTTGATAGTAGAGAACTTCTGCAATAGTTGCGCTGGAATGCATGATGGTTTGTTCAGCTTCATAGGTGTGAGGAAGAAGGTAGACACGTACTGTAATTTCAGCTTGCTGTGTCAATAGGTTGAATAATATAAAATATTAATATATATTCTGAGTGGTTCTTCAGTTTGTGCTCATTATTTGATACAGTTGTGCAAATGCCTACAAATGTCTGGGAATTGGTATTCATTCCTGCACTGACATACGTTATAATTTCCTAAGTCAGTGCTTCCTTATTATCAGGAAAATAAGCACTTCTTATTATCACCTTTTGCGAGGTACACACCAAAGGGTGTTTACCTATTGTGAAGTTTACTTTGAAACTGTTTGATGAATACTTGCAATTTACTGTAAACATTTGTGGAAAACAAACAGTTTCATGGAATTAGGACAGAATGAAGCTTACTCAGATTTCCCACTTTTACTCTTCTCTCTACTATTTTAGATTTACTTTAAGTGTATTGGTGGTTGGGGATGTCCAGACAGAAGAGCCTTCGTAAAATTGCCAGTCAGCTTAACATCCAGAGTCACCAGATTTCTAGCTTAGACCCACAAAGGGTTAGTAACTCACAACGTGGCACCTAACATGCACATTCATAAATATAAAGTGGTATACATTGCAAAAATAATCCTTATTTTACTTTTTCAGTGATGGGCCCCGAGTTTACTATGCTATACAGCAATGAAGCAACAAGAACTTCTGTGATTATGTTAGTGTAGAACTCAACAGCTCTCAAATGATTTATTTGAAGTTAAGAATTATTAGGGAAGGAGTAGAGAAGTTGTCATCATTATTGCACTATAAAGTTCCATACTATGCCTGCATCCAGAATGTTTCGTACAGGTATGGGGAAAGTAAAGTTTGTACATAAGAATGCAGTGATTACTGAAAAGGAATAGAGAAGATCCGCGAGGAAACATAGAATTAACTAAGGTGAGGATTCCTCAGGCCACAGAAGAGATGGGCCCTACAACAGAGGTTTATGCAGTCAAGAGGAACGAAAGGGAGCAAACCGTTTGCAGTCTCTCCCAGTGAAGGACTTGAGGGCAAGGTGTTAAACAAAGCAAACCTGTGGCAAAATTCAAAATAATCCTGAGCAAATACTTTTTCATACAACAGGTAGCTGAGCTGTGCAACTCATTGATGCAGAGTGTTGTGGATGTTAAATGTTGATGTGGGCTCAGAAAACAGTTGAACAAATTTGTGGAAGGAATCATCCGTTGGGGGTATTTAGAATAATATTTCTAGGTCAGAAAGTCACATAGAAATTGATGGACTATTTTTCTGTACAGATGCCCAGTTCTTTTCCTCTTTCTTAGGTAGTCGTTGTGTGTGTGTGCGCCAGAAATGAGCAGTTTTCAAGATCATATGTAAAAGATTTTCAAGGCAGGGCAGAAAAACATAATAATAAGCTAGCTGGGAAAAAGCTCACCATGATGCATGTGTAGACACATTTGTATGTGCAAACTGAAATCTCCGCTCTTTGGTGGTGAAATCTTAATGTGCGTCAGAAATGCATGTGCTTTTAAAAAGTGGGACATTTCCCTTTTGAAAACACAGACGGTTGCCAGATACGCTTATCTTCCATTTGGGAGAATTGGTATTATGTTTACTTCTTCCAATCTCGCATTTTCTCCCTACCTACTGCTGTAAGACCTCTTGGTACCTGCCAGTTTTGCTTTACTACAAGGTCTGCGTGTTTTGTTATGCATTTCTATCAGGTAGGCTTCTCTTAATCTCTTCCATGCGACTTTCATGTGGTACCAGCCTGAACTTTTTAAGCTTCTCATATTGATATTGTATTTACCTTTATTATTTTTAGTTGGACTCTCAGGCTATAAACAGTATATAATGATTTTCTCTACTTCCCTTCCCCACAATGTGAAATTTGAAATTAAAAGTGTTAAGAAGGAAAAGTAAATGACCAGATAACCAGCTATTTGAAAATTTATCAGAAGAAATTTTCTTACTGAATTGTACTATTTTTAGAACTGCCAGCATTTAATAATAGCTTCAAATGGACATTATATATTCGTGCCAACACCACATAGTTGAAAGTGAAAGAAACAGTGAATTTTGCTCGTGAACTTGTGTTAATTCTGCCTTGCTGGATTTTCCTTTCAGACTCAATGGAAAGGCACTGCTGTGGCTGCATTTTATAGGACGTTTTCTGCACGACAGGAAGGCTAAAACAGATTTTTTGGGAAAGCACAGATTCACTCAAGCTCAGCTTTGTTCCTTAAAAAAGCTGAAAGAGTGCAATCTGGAGGCTTTGTTTCACTTACTCATGAGCTCTGCTGCTTTCAGTTAAGCCCTTTCTCAAAACCAGATTCACTGTTATTCATCCCCCTCGTACCCTACCTTGTTTTCCAAAATCATATAGGAAGTTTCTGATTCTTCCTTTAAGTTAAACTTCCATTGTAGCAACACCTACAATGAACTGAGGAAGCACATTCCTACCTGTAACACTGGTTTAACAGCTTGTCTTGCCTGAATTGATATTGATTTTAAAGCAGGATATGGGTTGCTATAGCAATCCTGTACTTGGAACATTCAAAGGAGAATAGTGCTAAACCTATTGCTTTATAAATCCTAGAAACGCACGTTCTTAGGCTGAAACTTTCAAACATCTCATATATCTTACACTGTATTTCCAGTGATGCTTCATTTCAGTTGTTGGTAAGTTGTATGATAAATTTGTAAAATTAGCATTTTGTGCATTTTCTGTATGTGTCTGACCCGAGATGCTTTATCCATGACTGGATTGCTCATAACAAAGGGAAAAAGGATCAATGTCACGTATGTAGTCTCAGGGCAAACTTGTCACTTGTGGAGTAGCAATCTGAGGCGGGTAACAGTGCTCACACCAGCTGCTTGACATCCAGGCAGGTGCGGGAGCCCTAGGAAATGTCACACCGTCAGATGCGGCTTCAGAGTGTGCAACTGGCAAAAAAGCTTCTGGCCGCAGCTATCACCCCAGGCCATAGCTAACACCCCAGGCCACGTCATCCCTTAGCTCGAAACCATTGCTGAGCTGTCACTTCAATAAATGAGTAGCCACTTTGTTTTGATCAGCATTGTCAGGGCTTATTTCAAAAGTGATTCTGATTCCATCGCACAGCCTAGCCCAGCCAAAGTCAATTGGTACAATTTCAAGGTGAATTTATTCATTCTCTCTAAAAGTTCTATGCACGAATATATCAAGACAGTTGAATAAATTGAAATAAATAGACTTGGAGTTGCATAGTCTCCTAGTAATTGAAATAGTTTCCCCCCAGTATATTTGTAGTAATAATGCTACCTTTATGAAGGCTGGACTGTCTACAGATGGGAAAGTGTGGAATTACCATATTGATAACATATTTGGAAAATGCAATTGGGGCTAATATGTTGAAAAGGGCAGCTCAAAGTTGTCCTTGCCTTCAGTTTAGCACTGAAGATAAAGTCAGAAGAAAGCCTGCCACCAAATAATGATGCATAATTAATTCCTTCTTCCAGTGAGAATTGCTTTCAACTAACTTTCCCTCTGTTTTTAATGCAAGTGTTAACTTTTAGAACAGAGAATCTATAGGTAACACATGAAAAGTTGAGTTCTGCAACAGTGTACATATGAACGGCCTGTTTTCCACAACCTTAGGATAGGAAAACAAGTGGAAGATGTCAAGCCTGTACTGTTTTTTTGGTTCAGAATATCAATTTGTTTTTTTTTTTCTTTATGTGTAGCAGTATCAAATGTCCACAAGCCCTAGTCTTCCTCCTTGTTTCATTTGAAAAATAATTCAAGGCTGAAAATATTTTCTATTATTCAGAAAATAACTTAAGCTGCAAAAAAGGCATTAAAATGTTCTTGCTTTTCTACAGGGAGGAGAATGAATAGAGGTGAGGGAAACAGAAGGCATCAATTAGAAGGCAACAGTTCATTACTCGGGTGGCTTTTCAAAGTTGGCAAGTACATTAGCTATCAGAAGTGCAATTCTGATTTGAGTCTGTCTTTCAAGTGCTCTCAACAGAGACAGGACAATGGAGGTTTTGAAAGCTTTTTGAAAGAGGAGCTTTGTTGTTTCTTCATTATGCTTCTAAAACAATACCCCAAAATAACCAGAGTGATTGTCATGGCCATAAGAGGTGAAGACATTCTCTTCTTTCTCCTTGATCTTCTTTAATGTCAGAAGTATCTACCACTGACTTAGATTCAGGAAGAGGCGTGATCATGAGGAGCTGCTTCAGCATGGTGATGCCTTCCCCTGCGTCCCGGCAGACAGGGCCTGGGAGTGCCACCTTGCCTCTAGGGTTGAGGGATGGATCAGGAGTTATCCTTTGCAATCCTTTCCCAAGGAGGAAGGAGTCTGGGGCTGGTCCAGGCTGTAGCTGCCACTCTGCAAGCTGACTTGCCTTCGTCACAGGGGACGCAGATGCAGCTTGAGTGACTTGAATGCAAGGTGGCGACCCTCCTCCTGACCCAGCCTGAGAGTATGGGAAGGGCCGGGATCTGCAACAGAGTCGTAGGAAGGGAAGGGAGAGAGGCTAACAAGACTGGCAGCATGGGAAAGGAGGCAGGAAAGCAAGTCAGCACACACTTAGTAAGCGTGTACTTAACCGAATCGGGGAAGATGATGAAGTGCTGCATATTTGGCTTTTTTTTCTCTTTTCATTCTCACAATCTTCTTACAGTCTTTCTTAATTAATGTGTCAGGAATAAGCAAAAGAATGGATTAAGTGCCAAGGTAGTAAAGTCAAGACTGGGAATTAAAAAAACTGGAGTTTTCCACAGAAGTCAGGGAGCATGTTTGACTACTGGAGCCCCTATTTTATTAACATTTTAGCAGTTTGAAATGTTAACATATCATTGCATATAATTAAGAAGTTGTTTATTATTTCCATAAAAGAGTGTATTTTGTTTAGCAGTTAGCACACAGAACTATTATGAACTAATGACTACAAATGCTGTAGTTCAAGAAACAAAACTCTTTTTTGATTTAAAAGAAGAAAGAGCTCTCTGAAATGTCAGCTCCAAAAGTCCATTTGTGTTTCTTTTTAAATCATACCATTGGAAGGAAAAAAAGGGATCCTAACCTAATAACCTTGCACAGCAAGTTTCATTCTAGAGCAAAGTTTTATAGATAACTTACATATCCCCTTAAAAATAGAAGTTTTTATAGTGGCGGCATCAGCTCCTTAACTGGAACAAACTGTGCTGCTGCGATAAGAGAAAAATATATGTTTGACTTTAGGAGATTCATCTTTTTCCCAAATCTTGATTAGTGGATGGCAGGACAATATAGCATTGAACCGTATGCAAAGATAACCAAGATTTGAAATATGAATCTTTTACCAGTGTAAACGATGATGATGACAGTTGTAATCTCTTCAAACTCGTAATTTACTTGAGTTTTGGGCGAGCCTGAAGTGACTGGTTTGAAAAGCATTATATCGCATTATGCAAATATGAAATCTAAAAGTCTTAGTCCATCCTTATCTATAACTTGTACAGCTCAGGGGAACTGATCTGCTTTTGGAATGTAGAGGGAAAAATGTGGAGCAGCGGCAGTAAATCTACAGTAACGTATCTTTTTACATCATCTTCTATACAGTGAGCTATACTTAGTAAATTGCATGGCCCTCAAGAGGCCAAGAATTATTCTTTCCATCAAGAAGAGCAGTCATGGCAAGCTTGGGTTAAACACGTTCATTAACACATGTTATCACATGATAACAGTGCAATTAACTTAGGGACCCAAAATATTTGCATATTTGAATTCATTGATTTTAGTGTATCCTGAGAGATATAAATGAAATAGTTCAGTGTTAATTATTTCCAAACACTTGCATGAAACCAAGGACATGGACTAATCATCAATGAAAGGGAAGTCTATTGCATCAAAAGTGTAAAAGGTGAAGGGTGGGTGGTTTTTCCCAAATGTAACAAGGCCTCAGGTGGGATATTTGTCTGATCCATCTGGTGAGTAATTCTCTTGCTACAGCAACCCCTAACAGTTAGCGAGCTACATCTTAGCAGCTAGGAATGTCCCTGTCAGTATTTCTTTATACAATTCTGAAAAACAAGATCGATTCTGGTCATCATTCATTCATTCAATACTGCAATTTCATTCTCTTCAGCATAGCTAATCTGGATTTACTTGGGATCAAAATCAACCTCTACAAATGCCTATGAAGTATTTCAGTAAGGTTAAATCTTTTGGATGTTTAATTTCCTCATCAAAAATCTAACCATTTTGTTCCCCTGACAAGTCTCTCTGGAAGCAATATACATGCAGGATTAAAGAAATCAAATGGTTCAAAAATTAAATTAACCAAAAAATGAATTCAAAAAGTTGGAGAGATGCTTCATTTAATTGGAAATTTTTTCTAGTTCTCTCAACAAATTTTCCCAAAACCAGAAAAAACTTTAAGAAATTTTCATGAGGATATTTTAGAATTGATCTACTTTGTAAAGTAGTTCCTATGTTCCATTATGATTTGATGGTAAACTAATCTGTCTTTTCTGAGCACATCTGAAAAAAATAACCTGATAAGCTGTGCTCTGTTCATCGCTAGATACTCTTAGTCAGCTTTCTTGGGTCGGCAACACTGCTAGATATGTGGTTTTGTGGTGTGGACAAGAACTGAATCAGGAAAATCTTTCTGTACCCCAAAACTGTATTTGAAAACCATTCAGAAGCCTTCCTTCTGCACTTAACTCCAGACGTGTTTGAAGTCTCATGGGAACTATGCAGAATTGACTTTTGTCACTGTTTCATTATTTCTTTAATCAGCTGTCGTGGTTTCTGCTGGGATAGAGTTAACTTTCTTCCTAGTAGCTGGTGTAGTGCTGTGGCTTGGATTTAGGATGAGAATAATGTTGCTTACACACTGATGTTTCAGTTGTTGCTAAGTAATGCTTATGCTAAGTCAAGGACTTTTCAGCTTCTCATGCTCTGCCGACTGAGCAGGGGGGCACAAGGAGCTGGGAGGGGACACGGCCGGGACAGCTGCCCCCAGCTGCCCAAAGGGACATCCCACCCCACGGGACGCCACGCTCGGCAGGGAGAGCTGGGGGAAAGCTGGCTGGGGGGCCGCTGCTTGGGGACGGGCTGGGCATCAGTCAGCGGGTGGTGAGAAATTGCTTCATGCATCACTTGCTTTGTATATTTTTTTATTATTATTAATATTTTATTTTATTTCAATTATTAACCTGCCTTTATCTCAGCCCACGAGTTTTCTCACCTTTACCCTTCCGATTCTCTCCTCGATCCCACTGGGGGGGAGTGAGCGAGCGGCTGGGTGGGGCTCAGTCACCAGCTGGGGTTAAACCACGACATCAGCCATCAGCAAGTATTGGAAAAACCTCATCTAGGCAATAGTGAGCAGAAATACGAGGAATTAGTAATACACAAAATTTGACAAATTTTATATAATAGCCTGAGCAATTAGATAAATTAATTTTTAAAACTAGTTGAAGAGAAAAATTAAATAGATGCATTCATTCAACCATGACCATTCTGAGTTTCATGTCCACTGGGGTGTCAGTCCTGACACATTATTAAAAAGATCAGATTAAAATATGAAGAAATTTAGCTAATGAAACTGAAGGGGAAAAAATTCGGTAATGTAATTACTTGTTACAGTTTTCAGCCTCCTGTCTGCCACCTGCCATGCTCTAGTAAACTGTATTTTAGGAAAGGCCATTGAATAATAACTTTTTATATCGTAACAAGATTATGTTTTCTTGCATTGACATTCAAGCACAAACAGTTATAATTAAATGTGGGAATATGCCTAAGCTGTACCTTGTTATGAGTGATATAGCTGTTTTCAGAATGTGTGCTGTACCGTTGCCCTTTTTAGCTCTCTCTTTAGCACGACTAAATGCATAAATTTTAATGGTGTACAGACAACAAAGAAGTTGAAAGAATGAGAAGGTATGAGAGAGGATTTGCCAGAACTTTGGTTTCATAATTGAGAACTTATTATCAATTAAAATTCTCTGTGATATTATCCTTGTGAAAAGGTAATTATAAAAATAAGGCCCTTTAGTGGTCCCATACTCTGCATTCTAAAAGGAAGACTAGATTTTTCTTGTTATTGTTTACTGTAGTTGTGCTGCTTTACCAAGAGGATGAGTAGTTCTGAAGCTACCATATATGGCCACCTATGCCTTGAAAATCGAGAGACTGATGATTTGCGTAGCTTTCTCATCAATATATTACAGCCAAAAATGTGGTAGTTGTGAAACAGGTTTTTAAATCTAAGAGCAAAACCAGGAATCAGGGTAAAGCTGACTCAAATACCGTCCTGAATTCTCTGAGACGCACGCAGCTGCTCCCCATGCCTTCCCACCCTTCACCTTCTTCATTGCAGCATCTGAGGTTTTTGCGTTTCCAGTGCACGACAGAGGATATAGGATCTTAGATGGCATAAGAATGAGAAAGATCACAGCACTGCTGAAATTAAGGGTGGATGGAGTATACTGCTGGTAAAAAAAAACAAACAAACAAACAAAACCCAAACAAACAAAAAAACCCAACAACAACCAAACTTCAAGCATGTATAGTGGCTTGTCCAATATCTTGTAATCAAGTTGTCTGAATGAACCCCATTCTCAATATCCCATTGCCCAGGATACTGCAACTTGTTGGAACTACAAGAACAAAGATGTCTTATAAAAGATGAAAGGTGTTCTGAAGGACTTCACCTCCCTGTCACATAATATACAGGCCAAGAAAAAAAAGGTAGATAGATTTCTTTAGAATTAATTGGAAGACCTCTTTTTTCATGCTTTATGCTGTGTAATAACTATAAATTCAAAAGTAATGAGTGGCATTACACAAGCACTTGAAAAATTTGCTGAACTATCTGACATCCAAAGCTTTTTTTTGGTTTTGTTTTGAAACTGATATGGTGCAAAATCAGGTGATAAACTCCTTATTTAAGCATGCCGTGTTGCTATTAGGACAATTTGTTTGAAATTCGGCAGTCAGTTGGCCAGCCACAAGGCCAAGTGATGAGCCAACCCATGATGGTTTCAGTGAGCTGCAAGTAATCCAGTCATTGACAGTGGAGTTGGGTGTGGTAGCACACAACCCATTGGGTGGGTGACCTGTTGAAATAAGTATTATGTGAAGGGGGACCTGGTTTCTGAGGGGAAAAGTCTACTTTTCTTTCTAGAGCTGTGAAGGGATGGTCTATTCAGAGCAAAATGTCCTTACTTCAGCACATTGCTCTTTGAAGCTTTTCTTCTAGTGCAAAAAGTCTCTGACACTGTGGGTTTTAACATCATCATCAAACTTCTGAATCTCAAAGATCTACAGAGCAAAACATTTCTATATCATGGTAGATAGATACTTTATAGGGACAACTACTTGGCTGATTTTATAACTGCCTTCACATGGTATTGTTTTTTTGTTTTTTAATTGATAAAACCATTTGGAACTTGTTATATGCAACCTGTTAACAGTATGGAAGGAAGCAAGCAACTCTGTCAGGCTTCAGGGATCTAAAACATTTGTGAAAGCAGTCAGTGTCCTAACATCACTTATCTCATGACCATTGCTCAACTGTTTGAATCCTGCTGTGGCAACATCACAGCTTTTGAGGCAGTGAACCAAAGGAAGGTGGTCCTGCTCTGAGTGTCTTTTTAGGGGGAGTGGGGAGGAGAAGGAGGCCAAGTAGATGGGAAAACTTCTAGAAGGCAGTAGACAACAGATGATTTAAGTTGGGAGTTAGTCACTGTTCTTTCCATTCTCTCTGGCACAAAGCAGTGAGATAAATTTAGAATCTTCATAGCTATATCCTGACTGTCTTTGAGGGGAAAAATTATGAAACTTGAAAAGTTCCACAGGAAAAAAAATTCATTTATTGACTAGGTCTATCCACATCACTTCCCTAACAAACGTATCCTTCGGTAGCCCATCTGCGTGTATGTCTGAGGCAGGTACTTCTCCCACAAGTGAAGTACTTCAGTGCTGCTATTAATCTTGCAAGGGTCATATCGCCACGTGTCTGATCAACATATTTTTGTTGTATTATATCTTACAACATTTCAATATCACATTGTTATAAGAATTCTACAATACTTGGTTGAATTCTAGCTGCATAAAGTGAAAATTTCATAGAGATTCACTGCAGGCAGGTAGATAAGAGATTCACATAGACATGTTTACATTGAAATGTAATGGGTTTTGGCGATTGGATTTCTTTGATGTAAGCTTACATTGCTGTAGAAACAAACCTAAACTTTAGAAATCTTTGGATCCAAAGTCATTCACAAGAGTAAAAAATACTCTGTTTTAAGGCTTGGTATGATTAATTCTTTATGCAAAAAGTGAAATGGTGCATTTCTCTTTTCAGAGAGAAAACAAATGGCCGTCAATTCTAGCACTGACTTCTGCTTACAATTTGTCCTCTTTGTTTATTTCACAATTAGTGTACATAGATTAATAATCACAATTCATGAACCTAATAATTTATGCATTAGTATTTAGCCCTTGTCATGTCTTTAATTTTTGCAATTAATTGTTTTAATAACGGGAAGGTTAATTGCACTATTCATCAGAACTGCTTGCTGTGAAATGGTAGACAAATAAGAATCTTCAAAGATAAAGGGCACGCTGACTAGTCAGAGCTGTCATTCCAGCCCAGGGCAACTCACTGAAATAGCCTACCGGGTTCACTCAGTTGCTGTAATCTTGGGGCTCAGAACTGATTCCGTTCAGACAAAGAGAATTGTACCAAAGTATAGGTCACTAAAAATAATAATAATAATAAAAACCTTTGAACAACGTCTTATGTTCTTCTGTAGGCATTGTGGCACGGTACATAGAGATGCATTCTTCTTCAGCTCACTTTGGTGAATGGTGGTGGTTTTAAAATGTGTTTTCAGACTTTTTAGACTACTGTGCAGAACCCGAGTGCTGTTTATATCCTGAATAATCCTTTTTACTACAAGGCCAAATTGTGTTGCTGACTGAACCTCTCATCTAGCTGCTGCTCAGCCGTTGGACCTGTGATAAAAGCAAACCCACAGTTAATGTGTACCTGCGGTTATACATACACAAAGTGCTTAATGACCCTTTATTGTCAAACATGAATTGAATATGCAAGTGTAAATAACTGGCAAAAATGACCAGATTTGGGCCTTTTGGTAATCTTCTTCATTCATGCTATTGACTGAACCATACCTGTTCCAGGCACAGAAAAAGAAAATTGTGTTTGGTGTTCAGAGCTGTCAGTCAGATCTGTCAATTAGCCTATTTTAAATTTGTGGAAAATGCAAAATTTTGAATTTACTTTTCTGCATCTGTTTACCACCAAAATGATACTATTTAGGCTTTCTTCGAGTTTGAATAAAATCTTACTTCAAAATACCAGAATTGCTGGCTGAATGAAAATTGTGTTTTATAAACAAACCTATTAAAACAATGTCAAAGTTTTGTTAGGCTTATAAGAAATGACCCAAAGTGTCTTCAGGCAGCAATTGTTTACTTCAGCTATCACATACTGAAATGAAGAGCAGATGGAAGACCAAAGGAATAGTCATGTAGGTTAACCATGTCAATGTAACAATATTAACAAGACAAGTGTCAACTTTTCTGCAAATAGGGTTATACAATGGCAGAGTTTATTGAAATATACACCTTAGCATCTGTTTTTCACTTTATCTTTGTGTGTGTCCCAGTTTGCAACTGGCCATAGGATGCTACCAGTGGTAAACTTAGTGGGAGAAAGCCAAGACAACTCCTGCCTTCTGTTAGACAGAAATAAGTTTGCATTAGTAGAGACTTTTCTCAGGAAATACACAAAGAATAATTTTTGTTCCCTTTAAGCTAAATCTCACAATTAAGTTGTGCAGTAGATGTTATTTTTTGCTCTGTAAGACTGTAGCTGAAGAACTGCTGAAAAACACCAGACTGATTTCTAATCCAGCCATGAACACTATAAATCATAAATCTCTAATAAGGGTATGTTTTCATGATCCAGATATCCAATAGGATCTTCTCAGGAAGTACACATATTCTCTATCCCTCAATGTTCTTTTCTTTTCTATATTGGGCTAAATCAGTTGTACTGTGCAGAAAATGAAAGTGGGGAACTAAAAAAGACACTCAAAAAAATCCTGTCTGTTAGAAAATAAAGCTGATCGTAAATAGCCACTCATTAGCTTTTATTAGACCACAACCTTCTACCTTGCCTTCTTAAAGCTGTATTTCAGTGTTCCATGTGATTACATCTGGACTGCAGAGGTGCCTTCCTTAACATAACTGTAATTAAGCGTGTCTCCATGCAAACACTTTGGATGGATTCTTTGTTCCATTGGCATCAACATAAAATTTTTTATTGTTTTTTCTGGGCCCAGAAATTGTGTCTGTCTTTTCTATTTCAACACTTGAGTTTCATTTCTCTTTTCTGCGGGCCATAATCAGGTGCCTGACTGCTGTTTGCAGATGACCAGCGCTTTTCATTCCGAACACAAAACGTACTCCAAGAAAAGAATCAAATGAATCAAATGCTTTTATTAGATAGCTTTCTGAATTCCAATACAAATACTTTTTACAAATCATGTATGTGCGTACATATATATTCCATTTATTGTACTGTAGGTTTTTCTTTCCAATCTTTTGCACAATTTTTGTTCTTCCTGTGGCCTCACAGAAGCTGTTATTCAATATCAAGGACTTTGACAAATGCAGGACTCTAACTATTCAGTCACTTTTTCCTCTATATGTGATGAAAAATATAGGTTCCTTGGCTCTTGAAGGAAATTGGCTGAGACAAATTCTCAAGTCTACACTGAGAAGTTGCAAAGCAGAAGGGGCAGGAGGCTGCTGTGGGCGGCGGGCTCTGTCCCGCGCTTAGCTGAGACTGCACTCGTACCGGACTGCTGGGCAAATGCCTCCTTTAAATAACAGACTCTTGAGATGCGTGCAAAGCAACCCAGAGATGGGATACATCCGAGTTAACTGTAAATTTGAAAGAACAGCTAGGGAGGGCTATGAGGGTGTAATGGCATGGGCTTCCACAGCTGGGGATGGACCAGGCTGTGCCCTCTGCAGTGATGGTCCCCAGCTGTGGTGCTGGTGTGGCAGGAGACAGGCAGATGCCACGTGCTGAGGCGTAAATGGTCTACAGCTACACACTTGTGTAGGGAGAGTTTTACATGCGTTTGGTGAAAGGATGTTTAAATTTAAAACAAAGCTAAATGTTTTTCAACCCTTGCTAAAATGTTAGCCCCAGCGGGGTGCGCTGTTCCTTTCCCGACAGGCGTGTTTGTATCGTTACTGTTTTCATGGAGGGGAGGAGAAAATAGACTCAGTCCTGTTGTCCTTGTAAGCACCTTGGGGCTTGGGTCACATTCAGACAATACTAGCTGCAAGTTAATTAGTTATCAATAGCAGAGTGATAAGAGAATTTTGAAGAGCTGGTAAATCTTATTCTGCCATTGAAATTTTACATGCCATGTTGACATCCTTTAGAATTTAAGTATTTTAAATTACTTTTAACTGATTCTAACTGGTTAAAAAAAGTGAGTTTTTTACTTCAAGCCTAGTAAAATAGAAAAATTATAAAATACATTAAAGTCTAAGTAACACTTGTTGCTATAATTGTTTCCAAAATTATATTCTCATTTTCTTCTAAGTAAGCCAATCTTAAAAAACAAAACAAAAACCAAAAAACCCCACCAAAAAAACCCAAAAGAAACAAACGTAAATACCACAAACAAAAAAACCCAAACCCTCACACAAAGGAAGCAAACCAGAAGAGTTTCATTATAGCTCCACCAAATCTATGAGTTACTGTTTTATACCCCATTACTGTTGGATTTGGTTATAAACCTGAAAATAGGCTCAGCCTGATAAAAATGAAACTGTATAAGAATAAGCTCCAGTCACAGCAGTCCAGTTGCAGGATGATGACTTCATCATGAACTCTTTGAGGAAAAACAAAATCATTTTTTTCGCATGCGCTAAAGGTTAACCCATGAATCCCCTAACTGACGTAGGGAAGAGCTATTCTGTCCTTTGCTTGTAAGCCCCAAATTTTTCTTCAGACCATACTGTTTCAAGGGATGACGTGGGCTCGAGTCTCACTTTATAGCTCGTGTTGTACTTGTTGGGAACAGCCAGCCTTGGCATGCTTTCCTTGCAGAACCCTGAAGTGTGCATTTTGCATAGATTTGTATCGGCAGGCACTAATGCCTGGCTTATAGTCTGGCCTGGCCTCCTCCGCAGAAACGTCTGTGTCGCCCATTGCAAGAGCAGCGTGGGAGCTGTGGGCAGCCCAGCTACTGCCACACACGTGGCTGTTCGGTGATGGGCCAGCGAGAAAAAGGTGCTTTTGGGTCATTCTCAGTCTTGCCTTTTACGGAGAATTCAGGTGTAGCCATAGATGCTATTGATAATTAAAGAACAGAAGTACTAAAAATTAATTTAACATGTATTTTACATACAGAAATTGTATTATTTTTCTTTTACTTAGAGATGAGCTATTTTCTGTGTATTATAATGTGCCTGTGAGAAAAACTCTAATACAACTTAAAAATAAAGCTTGCATTAAATATTCCTAACTGAAATATTGTTTGTAACAGCATACTGCTAATTATGCTTGCCTTTCTTCCTTTACTCCGCTATGCTTACAGATCATATGTCGGAAATTGAACTTTCTGATATATATTAATACTTCTAAGTGATAAGCAAAAATTACCTATTGGAAAACATAACTGCTTATATAAAGCAACTACTCATCTCCACCACAAAGATAGATTTTAAGCACCAAACAGAAGGTTTTGTACTTTGGCTGTGCTGATGCTGAAGGCATCAGTTAAATTAGAATCCTTTGATATGTTAATTATTTATTGTTCTAAATTATGCATCCTCTAAAATCAAAGAGACACATAACCTATAATTTATTATTCATTTAGCATGAAAAGTTGTCTTCATATAACAATTTTTCTGTTAGGTACGGAGTTCTGATTTGAAATAAACCCTTTTAATATGGGCTACAGTTAAAATATAAAAGAGGTTGAGGTTTTTCTGAAAATGATCTTTAAGACATAGTTTAACCCCTACAACATCCTTAATAAGCTTCTAAGTTCACTGAGCGATATACAGTTCATTAGACATAGGCTAAAAGTGACTCTAGTTTAATTTGTGTAGCTGTTAGAAGATCGGTAGCTGAAGGTAGATTTTGTTATTGCAAAAACTCTAAAAAGCAGCTGCATGTGTTTTCATATACAACACATTTTGCAAATCTTGATTCATTTTTTCTTTGAGGAGGAGGCTATGAAATTCTTGGACTGTCTGGCTTGCTTTTTGAATTTGTTTTATTCTGTTTCAAAATTTAGAACAAAAATACGGGTTTTGAATCCAGACAAACCAAAGCAACAGATCTACAGTGCATCATGAGAAATCATGGATATTTGTATAGCTGTAACAAAATTGTAAGCATTTTCAAACCAAAATTTCATGTCCTCGTTCTCCTTTTTGTGCACTGTGCATTCTGTTGCTGTTGGAACAGGATGTAAAGTAAATGCAAATTCTTGGTTGCTAAGATCTTGGCATTTCTTAGAGACTTCTTTTTTTGTTCCAGAAGAGAATAGAAGTGGGTAGGTGTTGTGGTTTAACCCCAGCCGGCAACTCAGCCCCACCCAGCCGCTCGCTCACTCCCCTGCAGTGGGATGGGGGAGAGAATCGGAAGGGTAAAAGTGAGAAAACTCGTGGGCTGAGATAAAGGCAGGTTAATAGGGAAAGCAGAAGCCGCGCCCACAAGCAAAGCCAAGCCAGGAATTCGTTCCCTCCTTCCCACGGGCAGGCAGGGCTCGGCCATCCCCAGGAAAGCAGGGCTCCATCCCGCCTAACGGTGACCGGGGAAGACAAACACCATCATGCCAAATGTCCCCCCCTTCCTTCTTCTTCCCCCAGCTTATATACTGAGCATGATGTCATATGGTATGGAATAGCCCTTGGGCCAGTCGGGGTCAGCGCCCCTGGCTGTGCCCCCTCCCAGCTTCTCATGCACCGGGCAGAGCATGGGAAGCTGAAAAGTCCTTGACCAGTGTAAACTCTACTCAGCAAGAAACAAAACAGCAGTGTGTTATCAACATTATTCTCATCCTCAATCCAAAACACAGCACTCTACTAGCTACTAAGAAGAAAATTAACTCTATCCCAGCTGAAACTAGGACAGTAGGAAAGAGATTGTTTTTGTTTCTGACTAAAAGAAAAGGAACAGGAAAGGGGTGAAAGGTTTCTAGAGTGTAATTCATACATGTGATTTTTGTTGATTAATAAAATCTGCATTGTTCCTAGTTTTTATGCATATGCAATATTCATGTACATAACATATGTATTGAACACACTGTAAAGTCTTGGGGCCAACAGAGGAACTGAGAGAGAGAGGTCCTATTGATTAATCTGTATGCTCTTACTTTTAATGTTTTATCATAGAAAAAAACGCTACATTGCAAAATATTTTAGCAGTCTGAGTTCTAGTGTGAATAAAGCAGCATGAACAGAAATGCAGTAGAACACAGGTAATGACTATGTTCTTTAATTTGTTCGGATGAGTTGGTTTGATTTTTCTCATGATACTAAACGCTTAGGGATATTTCAGACTTGTTACAGCCTTCAGAGCTGGTATATAGTACATAGAGCAAAATATTTGAAATTACTCGGGATGGAAGCATGTGTACCAAAGGTAAAATCTCCATAGAAAAGAGTAAGAATTCTGTGCAAGCACTGGTTTTGGAGAAGTGCCCAATTCAGCAAGTGTGTGACACCCTCCTTCCATCAGGCCAGTAACCTTTCTTCCTTTGTATTGTAACAAAGTTGTAGCACAATAAGAATGAGAGCGAAACACAAATGCCAAAGCTGCTATTGGCAACTCATGTGGTCTGATTAGATTAAGATTAAATTGGGCTCAAGTTCATGAGATGAGGAAAAAGGCCCCAGAATGTGTTTAAGCAGTTAAATTTATTTTCTATGCCCTTGTTCTGGGCAAAAGCAGTGGACAAAAACGTCGGCAAAATGGACGTGCATCTGTTAGAGTATCTGCTGAAGAGTTCTTGCATTGATGAGGACGTTCCCTTCTCTTATGTTAAGCACGCAAGACTTGTGCATATTTGTAAATAAAAATGAAAGAAATGTTTGCTAAAGATTTCCACTGAGAATGGGAAACCGAGCCTCTTTGCCAGATTAAGAAGAGAAGGAACATAAGGTGATAACAGTACAGTTATTGTAAGAAATCCTGCATTCCTCGTAGTTTTGCCTCTAAGATGAAGCAATGCTTTTTTCTTTCTACCATAAAACTCTTTAAAGCTGCTTGTGTGCATATTGGTATTGCACACTGATTTTGTTGAAGAGAAAAATGATCCAAAATAAGAAAAGAGTTTTTCAACAGTTCTTGCAAACTCAGCAGGGGAGCCAAGGTCTGTCAGCTCTGTTCTGCATGTAAAATATTTTGAATAGCTCCAGAGCGCAGCTAATGTTTCTAAGGCTTCCTTAAGGAAAGGTCAATGCAAACTACAAGAAGCTGTAGGCAGTAAGTCAAAATAATAGAAAAAAGTATATTCTTCCACCTGTTTGGCTGCGTTAACAAGCTCAGCTCTTCCGTGCTTATAATGGTCAGTGTTAAAATAAGAATATAGTCAACCATCTTGGAGAGATAATGCAAGTTCTTATATACATAAATGTAAGCTCTCTGCATATGTATACGTGTGTGTGCTGGTATAGTTTTCTGCTTCTGTTCTTTTGTTTCGATTAGTAGTTGCTTTTCCCTCTCCCTTAGGTAAGTTTTCCTGTTTACTAGTTGACCTTAGAAACAAGCTTATTTTTTTCTGAACTAAAAAGATCTTTGTTAATGCGCTTCTCGGTAAGTGATGAACTGATGTGTGTTAGCAATTTCCCAGTGTTCTGTTTCGTTAATTATTGTTAAGGCAACTGTTTAAGATTGGTACATACTCTCTACTACTTTTTTGTGTTGAACTAGGGTCTCCCTGAATATAATGCTGCAAAAAGAAATCCCTGTCATCAAACCATTTTCCCTATCATTTCATATAACAAAAGATAATCTTATCTCATAATCTAGGACTATTTTCTCTGTAGTATAAATCTTTATAATGTTAAACCTTAATATTTATTACATGTTCCATCTTGCTGCTGACATTCCTATTAATGCTTCGCTTAGCAAGGCAGAAATGGTACTTCTGTTCTTTGTAGTGCTAGAAAAGATTGAAAAAACTCTTTGTGCACAAATCACGAGAAAGCATAACTTATCTATTACAGAGCAAGAAGATTAAATACATGGCCATAAACTCCTTGCAATCATGGTGACTGGGTAGAGGCTTCTTCTGATTGCTTTAATAAATCCTTTAAGTATGCTTTCAATCTCTCAACGATTCCTGACAAAGCTTGTATGCTGTTGTTGTGCATCTGCCTACATCTAAAGGTCCGGTTATGAATATTTTATATGGCTTATCACTGAGCTTGTGTCACTGGTTCAGAAGATGCTGGTGTGCCATTTGTTAGTGCTTGTTAATGCTGTACTAGCAGAAAAAAATGGGGGATATCTAGTTTTAGAATCTAGCCTCTCGTTTCCCTTTATAGGAGATATAAAAAATAATGATGTTTGTGAATGATTGATGAGGTGATTGCATTTCACAGATTTTGAGACCTTGGTCCATTAGCAAAATCATTTTGAGAACTTGTCTTAGCTTCCTGTATGCAGTGCATAAGGGACTAGGTCAATGATATTGCAATAGCGCAGTCATGAAATGGTATACTGGAAAAATCTGCTCTATCTGTAACTGCACAATTTCTCTTTTCTGGTGTAGGAAACTGAAGCCTAATACATGAGTGGCTTTGTGAGAATAGGCTCTTCAGTCGTGTTTACGTTTAAGTTTTCCTTTTCAGTTACAGTTATTTAGACATTTACTGCTAGATTATTTTAAATCGTCACCACTAATCATTTAAATACTAGTAAGTGTTGAATTATCAAACCGTCTATAAGAGTACGTAAAATTATTCCCATATATTCACATTTGGCCCTAGCAAGCTCATTTCCATGCCTACCAAACAGCATTTACACGTCTCCATACAAGCACTCCTGTATTCACGGATGGGTGTGTTTTGGTGGAAGATAAGAGAAGCAAGTATGCTATCATTTGCAGAATTCTATTTCTTATTTTGGTTTAACAGAGGCATATGATAATGGCATAACCTTGGCTATTTTTGAGTCCTCATTTTTTGTTCCACTGGAAAGGAACTGTTACTTACATCACATTGTGTTTAAAAGCTGATAACAATAAAAAAAAAAAAAAATCTGTGAATGTTAGGTAGAAATGAATAATGAAATAAGGTGGAATTTGTTTTGGTATCCATTTTGGACTCCTTTTCGGGAATACTTTATCTGAATGAGTTTATAGCCAGGATTGTTTGCAGAACAACATATTTTAAGTCAATACTAGTAAATACAGAATGCAAATTTTGGACTCCTAAGTGAGCCTGTTTTCAAAATGTATTTGGTGGATTAAGATCTCTGGGGATGACATGACTAAATTTTTTTTCCGCTATAGATCCTGCAGTATATGTCTGTAAAATAATTCCATTTGTGGCACTAAACCAAGTTATTTGGTTTTGAAAATAAAGTAATAAACGTTAAAGCAGAAGATGCAACTAGATAGCATAATGCCATGCAAATAGAGAAGAAACCAATGTATGAAAACTGCAAATGTATCTGGGTACATGACTGAATTGGGTTCAATAGTTCAATGAGAGCATTACCTGGCTATCTACATTTGGTGAGGTAATTATATTTGCTGATGCCTACTTTCAGTACATGTAGATAACAGATCTATGTAACTATATGTAAAATCAAAGCAATTTACTGCCACTCACCTTGAAGACAAGATTTTCTTTTTACCTGTCATGATTTGTCTTGGCAGGAAACAGTTTCCAGAAGAAATCTGATCTGAGATTTCATGAGCTTGTAAAAAAGATGATGATGCATTTGGTAATTAGAGCTAGAACAGGCCTGCTTATTTTCAGTAGCTTAGAGAAATTCCCTTGCGGAGTTGTCAGTGATTGCGTCAGTTTCTTAGTCTGTGTTTTATGACCATTCTTGCTAAAATGTGAGCAGGTTTCTTCACTGCAGTTTTATTTGTTGAGGCATTTGTCCAGAATGTGTTTATTCCCTTCTTTCAGAGAATTAGTGTATTTTCCAAATAGTCAAAATTAAGTCAAATAAATAAGCTATTAGCTTCCTATACTTTATCCTCAGAAATGCGGTATTAATGTATTAAAAGCAGATGGAGAATTGTCTGTTTTAATTTGGCTGTGATTTCAATCCGACTGAGATAGCACTAAGATGAATAAGAGTACTTATACAAATATCATTTTAGGAACACTACATTTGTATTTCCTTCCTGCAAAAAAGAATGAGGGTGTATGCAGTACTCTGATAATAAGACACGTGTCTAAAGATTTTGGCGAATATCATCAAATCACTGAAGATTTTGGCAAATAGAGAATTATGAAGATGATACTTCCTGATTTTCACAATGGATGAAGTGTCTGGGATAACATATAAGATAAAAAGAGCGTAGAGCTTCCTGGGATTTCAGAATAATAATAGCTACGATCTCACAATGATTCAAAAAATTAACAGTATAGATCATAATATTTTTCTTGACAATTACTTTTTAGTGCTTTTGAAATTTGTGGGCTTATAAAAATTATAAACTATTTTGCAAGGCCGTGCCAGGGGATTAAGTGTTTGTGGATTTTTTTGTTTGTTTGTTTTTCTTCTACTAGCAGTTTAAAATGCAACATGCAATCATAAAAGATGTTTCACATGTTTAGATTCTTGGAAATGGTTACTCTTGAAACTGAGAAATGCAGAAATTACTTGAGTCAATTACTTTTCAAGTCAATTAATGGAATAAAGTCATCGCTATTAAAATGCATTGTCTCATCCCCTGAAGTCTGTTGTTATCTCCAAGTTTTAATGTAATTTCCTGACCAGTTCTAAATCCACAATTCAGTGTCTGACATGTCTTCTCAACCAAAAACTGATTGGGGGCCAAACCACCTCACCTTAAAGATCTTAATGAAGTGAGAAAATTGGTTTCAAATTAACTCTTTGAGATCGCTCACATGAATAGGAGAGGACTAACTGATAGCAGTTATACTTTCAGTGGGCACTGCTATTTCTGAAGGGTCTGTTCTTTGAAAACTCTGCAAGTTTGCACTCGCAGCGCACAGCAAGAGCTGCTGGCATCCCGGCGCTCCAGCCAGCCAGGGCTTGCTTTCTTGCTCTGGACAGGATCCGCTCCTTGCCGTTCTCACTGAAGCAAAATTTCCCCCTGTATCTTCCTCATTCTGCTTCCTCAGTATTTCTGCTAAACCCGTGATTCCCATAAGTTTGATTGAATTGCTTCCCACACCTCTTCCTAAGGCCTTTCCATGCGTTTGAAGGCTGTTCTTTTCATCCCTGGCCTCTCTCTGCTTCCAGTAAGGCTTATACAGGGCTGTCGGTTCATATTCACTGATCCCTCCAGCTGGCAACTTTCAGAATGATTTCTCTATAACAAAACCCAGTATTTTTCACTAGGATACTGACAGCAATAATGTAGAACTGTTTTTAATTATTTCCTGTTACTAGTGAGTTAGGCTTTGACTGTTGCACCAAAAAAGTTGTTGTGGGGGTTGCTGTGTAGTTGGAATTGCATTTTTTAGAGGCAATGAAAACTGAATTTAATGTACTATGCCTGAAATTTTAACAGCTGGATGAATGTGTACATGTTGTAATACTCATAAATATTCTTCAAAGAGAAACACATTGATTCTGATATCTCCAAGTATGCACATAAATATTAGTTTGCTTAATTTTTTTCTTGAAATTTCCTGTATTAACTTTTTTGACTGAAGTTGATAGTGCTTTGATAAATGAATACAGAAAGGTAGAAACAACCAAAACTGTTTTCCTGCTTTGTAAAAATAATATAATAAAAGAATATAAGCAGAATGATACCTACTGAATGAAATTCCATGACAATGTCCACGAGAAGAATTTCTCAATTATTTCTGTATCAGAAAAGCATTCCTACATTGGAGTGATTGAGCATACGGCTGCTACTAACAAAATAACACCCCCCCGAAATGTTGCTATTTGTCCATTCATTATTTTATTGTACAACTCACAATACCCGAGGTCAGGTAACCACAGTTCTTGGCTTGAGTAAGAAAACACTTGAGATCTGTGCTTGTGAAATCATGAACTTTAAAAGTTCCAAACCCAAAAATCAACACAAAGAAATGAAGTGAGCCTAATAATATTGGTGTCCTCAAACCTGGTTTGGCATTCTAGAAATTCTCTTCCTACTCTGCTTGATAGGTAACCATAGGTGGAGCATTAGGAAAGCTATTCTGGTATCTACTCTCCATTATTTATTTCTATTTGAAAGAAAATAATTGGGGCAAGGAAGGGATTCAGTAGCTTCATTCTCTAAAGAGCAATGGGGGAAAAAAGAGGGCAGATGGACACGTGAAATAATTGTAGGACATGATTCCTCCTGTTGGAGCCATCATTTTTATGACACTGCCCAGTTCGATATATAGAAGCTGAAGAGGTTTTACCTGTGGTGGTCGACTCCATACAACTGAGGGAGTGGTAAAAAGAAAGGGAAAGATTTCTATTTCTGAATATTAACAAAATCCTTACTATGTTGAGAAAGGAATATTTACCCCTTGCATAGAATAATGTAAAGGGGAGAGAAACTGCAGCTGTTTTGTTGCTAAAGGACCTCTGACAACCAAAGTAGTTAATGACACCAAACTTTTCTCACTGGAGTACATGAAATGATTGGCGTACGGCAATAATTGGTACTAGTGTATTTTCATATGCAGAGCGTGAATATGTGTGGTATGCAGGTGAGCAGGGAAAAGGGCACGACACTAGGTCAGAAAACTCATAAACCTAATCTACTCTGAGACTAACTGGGAGATGATGGGGAAAAAAGTGGTGTGCTGAGCTGGGAATCAAATAAACATCTGTGGCACAAATAAGGTGGAAATTTATTCTGAGACAAGCTACAATACAGTATTATTGTAGTAATAGGAAAATATAGGCTATCAGTTCTCCTTTTAAAGTAGGGAGAACGGGAAAAGCAATCACTCACTAATAGAATGTTTGAATTAGGAAAAAATTATTGCAACAGTTGATTTTGCTTATCACTCTCTACTGAACTACCTTGGGTATTCATTCCGTCTTCTCATACCAGATGAAATTACGATATGTCAGTCTTGTCTAGTCACAGCTAAACCACATTCACAGCTTCATAACGTCTATCATAACACCTTTTTTTACCTGGAGGTCATTTTACAGTATCTCAGTCAAAGATTCATATAAAACCGTCTATTGTTTACTCTCTTATAAGTATATGTTGCTTCAGAAGTGTCACCTAGATTTGTATGTGTTATTCATTCAGATTTAGTGTATGCTGTTTCCTTTCACCTTTTACTTGTGGGTTTATACTCTGTCATTCTCTCTTTTTTTTTTTTAATCGTCTGATCTGCATTCCAAATGATGAACCTATAGGAAAAGAGATTTCTATCAAGAATATTTCCACAAGTCCTTTTCATGAGTAATGCTGGTACAACAAGCCTTTTAGTTATCTCTGGAGGTCAAGGTCCCCGCAGAGAAACCGTAGACAACAAGCATCTTTCTCAGCTTGAGCATGGCAGTCCTTTTACTGGAGAGCTGCCCTGACAAAGCTAGGTTAGCTTGTATGGCCCCTGGATTCATTAGTTTCCCTTCACTTCGGTAAACTGAGTCTAGAGCATCTTCTTTTTTTTAAACAACCTCATTTGAAAAGGATTTCCTGGTTTCATTTACTTGAGAAACATCCCTATGATGATGTATGGGACAGGAATTACTGGGCAATAACGCGTGTACTATCTTTTACCATGTGTTAGATCCTAGCCATGCTTGTTAGCCATGCAACCTTATCATAGCAGTATGATGCTCTACAAGTTATTCGGGGACCTAGAAGTACCTCACAGTATGCAGTGAGATACATCTTCCTTCGCCCACCCCAGCCTTCTCCTTCACATCATGACTTGAATTTGGTTTGAGTCTGGTTCCTACAGTATGTCTAGTAAAGAAGGTCCCAATCAACCAATAATAATAGTGACTAATTTGTGTCTATAATGTTATAAAGAGAAACTAAAAAATAGTTTGATGCTGCTGCCCTTACTGAAATAAACTCTTGTCTTAACTGAGGATTCAATGCACGAGAGATGCAGAATGGAGCTTTTGGGAGAAATAGTTTTGTTACTAGTTTGACTCCAATATAACTGTGGGATTTTTTTTACCTGAGAGCAGAATGTAAACATCTTGTATGTGATTGACATTTTGTTTTACCTCAGACAAAAGGTATCAGAAAATAATGGTAAAGTTAATATGATTAAGAATTTTTAAATATTTTCCAACAATGACGTATAATCCATCTGAATTTATTGCTTTTTGTTGAAATCTGTATGACGAAATACAGAAAAAATGTTTAGCAGAACCAGGATTTACTTGTTGGTCAAAATTGGAGAATGAGGATATAGGGAGAAAGTTGAGCTCAGAGTAATCTTGTACCGATCCATTTAGCAGAGCTGTAGGAGAGTCCTAAGCTCTCATGCCACGAGGAATGAAGATGTCACTCTCTAGAGCTAAGCTGCCATAGAGAACTATTTTTGCGGAATAGCCAGCAGAACGGAGTATGTGCTTGGCTGCCGTAGGGTAGCCAGGGGAGGGCATCTGTGCCTTCAGCTGCCACCACTAAATCCACCAGGCTGCCTGGGAGCACCTCGCTAAAACAAACAGCTTGGGCAGTTTAGGATGCTGGCTCCTCCTCCCTGCTTTTTGTCCATATGCGTCCACATCTCAGTGGTTGCACTCCACTGTCTGCCATAGAAGTGCTTCCCTGGAGCGGAAACCAGCCTTTGCGCGCACCTACTAAAGCTGGATCGGAGAGAGGTCCTGCTGAACTGCTGTCGATGATCTATTTTGAAAGATTCTTGTACGACATGAAATTATATTATGTGTGAATTTTAAAAGATGAAACAACTTGTATTAATTTTTAATCCTTAAAGTTACTTACATTAAATGTACATAATACTGAAAAGATTTAATTCAATTTCACAGTATTAATGAGTATACAATAGTTAATTCTTTTCAGTTATTTTTTATCTGCACTGCAGTAAAATATGTTTCCTTCGATCTTTAAAAAAAATTATCATTTACTCTATTGGTAGCTAAGGCATCATTTTCCCAAATAAATTTATCAGTTATTCCATTGTCTAGGCTTCCACTTATGAAAGTTGACTCCCATTAGCCACTCCTCCGTAATGGCTTGTGGGGAGATGGAACAGAAAACCAAACTAATGCAGCCATTTTTCAGTCTCATAAAATGATTAAAGCTGATGTAAAAGGACTCATTAAAATTGAAAACATTAGGATCATTAAAAAGCCATTAAACCACCTCACTCCTCTGATTTATTTTACAATAACCTTATTTGGTCACTGTTTAAAGTCACAGAATCCCATCTTTTGTCTCTAATTATTGGCAGTACACCCACCGTGCAGCAGGAGGACATGTTCATGAAGAATCCATTCTTTGTAAGTCTTCTTTTAAGTTAATTCTTCAACCATTGCAGATCCTGCTGCTGCAGTCACTTTGGCCATATGCGTAAGTTCAAACGTGAAGAGATCAATTGAAACCTGCACAACTGGTTGCCTACTTCAAGGCTAACGTTCAGGGTATCAGGAACTATTCAAATAACCCACACTGAATTCTACTGTTACCTTAATGGATCATATTTAATTCCAAGTGCTTTGCTTACAAATGACATCAGAATTTTAAGCAGTGTTTTCTGAAAAAGCTAAAGTTGAGATGCTTTGAAGCATACTTTACCTCCTAAAAACCCCAAATTTCCTTTAACCCAACGTAGCAATGGAAATCCCAGGCCATGGGGAAAAAAAAAAGAGACCTTTATCAAAGTTCTCATTTGATCTTGGCCCTTGTTACGTAATGACTCGTACATATGATTAAGTATAGCTGCTGTCCTATGGAGCTTGTTGAAGCTATTCATGTACTTAACAAGCAAGCATATTTGTACTTTTTTACGTGGAGAATGAGACTTTTTCAAAAGGGCTTTTTATCTTTATGAAAAGGCTCTTAATTTCAGCAAACAAGAATAAAAAAAAAAATGTTTCCTTTCTCAAAGGAGACTACTAGTACTTCTGAAAATATGCTGAAAATCAGTGAAAATTAATTATTTTGGGAAGACTGCTCAAATTACGGACAAAAATAACTCATGAAAACTTATGTTTAATGTGAACATGTAATTTAAAAAGTCATAAAAGTCATAAAACACACATTTCCAAGGAAACCTCCAGTTTGCCTCCCAGGCTACTCCAGTGAATGCACTGCGCTGAGTTTCTTGGTAGCATTACCAGGAGCAGGTTTTAATCCGGGATAAGCGCATGTAAGCCTTCTTGGCTGGGCGTGGGCAGGGGGCCACTCTGGTGTTTGCATATCGGCTACACTTCCGTAGCTGATGACCGGTTGTAAAAGGGTGAATTGACATTCCCCCTCATCTGATCCAAAAGTTCAGGGTTCCTAAGACCGTAATTCCTCGACAATTAATTTGTAGTTTATATCTCAGGCTTTAGGAACAAGATATTTGAGAAATTAATTTGTTTTTCTTATAAAGGTGACAGATGCTTAAGCCCGTTCTGTAGGTGTCTAATCCTTCCGCTCTTAAGAAGGCAATTTTTTATCACGTGTATTGCACCGGATGCTGTGTATCAGCGCTCTCTTTTAACACTACAGTATTCATCTTACCAATATTAAGCACTGTTGTTTTGGCACTACTTCCAAACTGTGCTAAAGCATCAAAATTGATCAGTCCCATTAAAACTAACTCAGTATTTTGAATCATACATTATATTATGGACTGAGCTTTATATTCTAAATGTAAATTCTTCTGACAACTACTATCAAGAAAAAGGGGAGTGGATGTGGTCATGTTTTCAATTAGGGAATTCAGTGCAAGCTAGGTGCTTGTGTAATATGGTTGAAGGGTAATACTTCTCAGAAAAGAGCATAGAGGTTGGACTATCCAGCAAACAGCTGTTAATTGCAATTTTCCATCTAAGTATCTCTAGATGTATATTCCAAAGAGTATGTTTGGAAATCAAAAGGTCACTTAGAGGCTGTAACTCTAGCATTCAATAACAGAAGGAAGTCTTTTCAGTTTTGAAAGGGAACGTGCCAGAGGAGCTGCGTTTGGGGAATACTTGACAGAAGGTCTGCAGGTCTGCTTCTCTTGTTCTGTGACGAAAGCAGTAGGGTTTAATAGAAAGTTATTCTTTCATGTGCTTCATACACCGTGATCCTAATAGGACATAGGGCGTAATTCCTGGGTGAGTCTCTAACATTCCTCAAATCTGCAGGAAAAGCTAGATGAAAAAGTAAGGTTTGAGGCTCATTGTTAATGGTAAGTTCTAGAAGAATTCACCCATGTAAAGCAGTGCAGGGTAGCTCAGATCTAATGTTTGGGGACTGTACCAGATGACTTATCAAACCTAAAGCTGGTCCCTGGCGGTTTTCTGTACTATCTGCTTTACTTTCCGTAAAACAGTCAAGCACACTATTGCTTTTCCTTCCTGATGTTGTGCCTTCTGCATAATTTTGCTCTTCTCTTCCTGTAGGTCATTTGGCTTGACCTGTAAATCTACTGCAAGCAATGAGCTAGGAAGATAACTGCCATAGGTAAGTGCTGCTTAAAACAAAAGCTACACGTCAATCATTTACTACTAGGGAATCGAATAGAAAATTTTTGTCTAGTGTTGCTATAGTGAGAATTCATGCCATGCTACTGATAAAGCTGTCATTTCACTACGAAAGGCTTCTGGCTGGAGATGTGGTTGAAACATGATTCATTAGAATATTGAATATATATGTTTTAATACCAGTTCTTTCCTATGCTTGCATTTTCTAGCTACTGAATAACCACGTATGGTAGTGAATGTCCCAATTAACTGAATGCCAACTGCTGGTTGGGCTTGTTGTGTTAACATCGCAACACAAATTCTCTTCTAGATGTCATTGTCCTCATGACTCTGCTGCTCAGAATTGGGATGGCCTGAGGCTAAATCCATATTCAGTAAAGGAAATTCTCAGACATTCAAATCTGAGATTTGCAGGGGCAGAAATTAAACCATAATACAAAAGAGCGTTGTAAAGCTGAACCTGCCCAAGCAGTGCTCACATTTGTCCTTTTTTAAAGCTACAGATGTTTTAAAGTATGAGGATGAGTGAGTAAAAAGCCCTAGTGTGATGACACCCTGGTAACATCCACATTGTGTGTGTCAAAGGTGCCTGTGGAAGACAGGTAACTTTATAAAGCTTAAACTTTATAAAGGTTGAACCTAGTAAAAAGAAGCATGATGACATATATAAAACCTGGTTGAACCTCCTTTCTGCTGGTGACCCAGGAGTACAGAGCCATGCAGCCTCTTAGATTTTGGAGAGGGGTTCCTCTTCAGAGAGCAGAGAACGCTGTGCGTCATTTTAGGCCTCTCTTTCCATCTATCCAGAGATACTCAGTTTTGAGTTGGCAAACTGTTTTTCCTATGGATTTTATTTGTGGCACCTTGGAATAATTCGTAATCTTTAGTCAGTTAGTATTATGTGATACTATCAGATTATAGTATTCAAGTTTAAGACGAAAGCTACAATAGCGTTGCTGCGAAAGAGTTTAGCTCTCCTTCTGCATTCTGCAGAATAGTCTCTGGCTCATCATTAATTGTGTTTGTTATAATAAATTAGAGAGAAAAAGAGAGATCAGAGAGTATCTTTGCACTGGGCATGTTAGTTGTACATTTGACTGATAAGGCTAATGGATTATTTTTTTGCAAGACTGCCACATGAAAAATTGATGCACTTTGTAACAATTGATATTAAGCACCTCTTCTGCCCTTCGTGAAAATTAAAGTAGCTGCTTTTCCTGTGCCCAGCACAGTGCAAGATGGGCAAATTAAACGATTTATTTTTATGCTAACTTGTGTCAGCATACTGGAGGAATAGATGCAGGATCATAAATGGCAGAGTCATAAAAGTGAGGTCCTAATTTACTTCCCAGTTTTATTTCAGCTTAGTTTCCCATTGCCAAGAGCCATAAAAGTTACTGAGTTATACTACATTCACCTCACGCTGGTCTCCTATCAAACAGAATATCAGTGGAACACCTCCACGGAGCTCTCTACATGAAATTGTCCTTTTGTACATCTCATAATCGGCTGCAATGTGACCAAGCATCTGGTGGTGACAAGCAGACGTCTTTGATTTATTGCCTAATATCACTGCTTGTTAGTGGATGGTTGAGCAGGAGACTAAAAGAGCATAAAATCAGAGAGAATAAATTATGAAGGCACCGAACTGTGGCATTATAAACCCCTCCTTGTCACAGCTGTGACATCTCCCAGGAAATGTGGGATGAGAGAGACATTCCCTCTTCAAAGACAGTGGCCACTGTCTTCTGATTTTGAATAAAATAAAAAACCAAACAGCACAAATCCACCAACGTCTTACCTAAAGGGGTAGTGTTTTCTCCTGCTTAAGCAATCTGCATCAAAGCATTGTATTTGCTTGGAAATTGAGTTTATTAACATCTAATTCAGAAGTTTGGGGAATCTGAAGGATGCTGGGGGTAAGAGGGATATCTCTACTGTGAGTGGAGATCTATGGTTTCCTTTAATGCAACCCAAGAACGGGATCAGAACCCACACTAGAAATGCCAGGCTTAAGGTTGTGCTTCTCACTTTCAACATTAGTAGGATGGTTAAGCAGGAAAGTATGCACAGTCACTGTTGTGCAGAATGGTTCCCCGTGCCTCGTCCCAGCTAATGCGTGGGTAAGAGGGGAATTAGCTTTCCAGTCTGTGGTGCGTCCTGTTTTACAAACAGCGTATAGGTAACTGAGACGTTCAGGTCTGTTCCGCGTTGCAGAGATTCTTTGTGGGCTTGACAGGAGGACCGTGATGGGGTAGGTGTGCAAATGCGTGACAAAAAAGTCTCAACTTTTAAAAGACTGCAGCAATCTTAAATGAACTTGCCATTTTTTATCCTCTCTTACATAGTGAGTACCTACCAAATTAAGCAATGTATGTGACGGAACATACCGTTTCTGACAGTCCCTCAGGACAGAAATGCAGTAGATCTCGACTATTATTCATTGCTGACAATTATTTTGAGCTGCAGAGTAGTGATAATTGTGACTACCCACAATGTCAAATAAACATTATGTGTATGTTTATTCAATAAATCAACTTGAAGTATGAAAGGAAGAAGACACTCATGTGGTGGGTTGACCCTGGCTGGATGCCAGGTGCCCACCGAAGCTGCTCCATCCCTCCCCTCCTCAGCTGGACAGGGGAGAGAAAATGTAATGAAAGGCTTGTGGGTGGAGATAAGGACAGGGAGAGATCACTGACCAGTTACCATCACGGGCAAAACAGACTCGACTCGGGGAAATTAGTTTAATTTATCACTAATCAAATCAGAGTAGGGTAATGAGAAATAAAACCAAATCTTAAAACACCGTCCCCCCACCCCTCCCTTCTTCCTGGGCTTTACTGCTGAATTCTCTACCTCTCCTCTTTCCCCCAGCGGAAGACAGGGAATGGGGGTTGGGGTCAGTTCACCACACGCTGTCTCTGCCGCTCCTTCCTCCCCAGGGGAGGACTCCTCACACTCTGCCCCTGCTCCCGCGTGGGTCCCTTCCACGGGGTGCAGTCCTTCAGGAGCAGACTGCTCCAGCGTGGGTCCCCCGCGGGGTCACAAGCCCTGCCAGCAAACCTGCTCCAGCCTGGGCTCCTCTCCATGGGCCACAGGTCCTGCCAGGAGCCTGCTCCAGTGCGGGCTTCCCACGGGGTCCCAGCATCCTCCGGGCATCCCCCTGCTCCGGCGTGGGGTCCTCCCCGGGCTGCAGGTGGGTCTCTGCTCCACCGTGGACCTCCGTGGGCTGCAGGTGGGTCTCTGCTCCACCATGGACCTCCGTGGGCTGCAGGTGGGTCTCTGCTCCACCATGGACCTCCGTGGGCTGCAGGTGGATCTCTGCTCCACCATGGACCTCCATGGGCTGCAGGGGCACAGCCTGCCTCACCATGGGCTTCCCCAGGGGCTGCAGGGGAATCTCTGCTCCGGCGCCTGGAGCACCTCCTCCCCCTCCTTCTGCACTGCCTTGGTGTCTGCAGGGCTGTTCCTCTCACATATTCTCACTCCTCTCCTCTGGTTGCTGTTAGGTAGCTGGTTTTTTCCCCCTTCTTAACTCTGTTATGCCGGAGGCGCTGCCACCATCGCCGATGGCCTTGGCCAGTGGCGGGTCTGTCTTGGAGCTGGCTGGCATTGGCTCTGTTGGACATGGGGGAAGCTTCTGGAGGCTTCTCACAGAAGCCGCCCCTGTAGCCCCCCCGCTGCCAAAACCTTGCCATGCCAACCCAATACAACTCACTATTCCACTCCTGTGCAGTGACGAGATGTTACACTGCCTAATGGCAACAAGCCATGCCGCGATTCAGTAGGGAAGCCAGTTAAGAGTTCTAATACCTTCAAGGAATAAATATGGTCATTAACATATGTAACTGACAGTTTTATGTTAAAATATTTATGTAAATATTTTTGTCCTCAAGTGATGGACTAAGAACCAGTTCAAATGAGAAAGTAAGAAAGTTTGTGTATGGTTCTAGTGACAAGTTTAATTTTACAATTTCAATTAAAATCCAGTGGGAGTTCTTGCAAAGTTTCCTTTTACCTATTCAAAGTTAGATAAGCTGTAGCCATAATGAGGAGATATTCCTTGTACTTTTAATGAGCAACACCAGTAACTGGTTATGACTTATTGAGAAGTAAAAGGAAACTTTTAAGGGTGCCCATTGGAACTATTTTGCTACTGCGGTTATCTGAGGGTATTAGCCTTGAGCAGATTCTGGGAACTGCAGAAAGAGGCTGCACAATTAAAAAGGCAGGAACAAGCCAAGTAGTAGCTCTTAGTAAAGCGAAGAGGAGCCCAGGCTAATGACCTGAGACCCTCAGGCAGAAGTAAGCCAATGTGGTACTACATAGCAGTTACAGCAGAATGCCCTAAACCCGATTGTTCAGGCATTTCAGTTTACAAGGGGAAAAATCAGGAATTCTCTGAAGAAAGGGTTTGTGGTTTTTTAACAATTTGCTAGTATTCAGGAAGAATGTCTTCATAATAGTCATAATCAAAAATGTCGTCTAAATATATTTGATATATAACATCACAGATAAAATTTATCTCGTACTAAGAAATGGAGGCTGAGGGCTTGATAAGAGACAGTTGCAAAGGGTGGTCGTGATGCTTAGTGCTCCAATATATTTCTCTGAGTAGTCTTTTTTAATTTTAAATTCTTTTTTCAAGTGAGAGCTGTTCTGCCTAATGGATTTGAATGTTCTGAATAGATTTGAAAGGATTTCCTTCATGTTCACTTTATTTCTGAAGCAGTTCTGCCTGTTTCTGCTTGGAGTTAGAAAAAGCAACAAAGAGGAAAATCTCCATAAAATATGTATACAATTTTTAATAATGAGCTCCAAAAAGCTCTCCTATAAATAAGAACCACTGATCAAATCCTTGTGTGGATTTTCACTACGAAGAAAAGCATGACACCTTGAGACAGAATTCTGTTGTTTGTTAGACAGTGGCTGTGTGTCAGTCAAAACGTTTCTGACAGTGAAAGGCATTCAAAAGGCGCAAATATGCAGAATCTTGAAAGATGAATTAGATGGAAGATAGTCTATTAATAGAAAACATAAAAATAAATACCAGCCAAAACAAGTGCTTCATTCAGAGTGTTCAAAAAATCAACTTGTCAAAATTGTCACAGGCGTCAGGATCTTAGTGAATAGATTTTCCTTTCTCTAAAGTGTTTCTTCTCCTAATGGCAAAAATAAGGGGAAAAACCCTAAAAATAACTTAGGTATAGGAAAAGGAAAATATCGAAGAGATGAGACTTTAATTTCCAGGAGGTGCTGCTTCAAAAATAAGAGAGGGCTTTCATTTAAGAATATGGAACTCGGGAGATCTGAACGTAGTGTGCAGTCCCACCAAAGACTGCATCTAACCTGGGCAGGGCACTTACCTATTTCTTGGGTCACCAGCCATACAATGGGAGTTTTAACTGAGTTATCACTTGATGCAAATTTATTTTTGGTTTTATCATCTCTACAGCTGTTTGCTGTTTAGTGGAAATGTGATTCACAAAGAAAATACAGCTCCACTTGTGTTCTTCAACTGGTTTAGGTCTTACAAACGCTTTGTGATTCAGCTTTTGAGGATAAATGGTTTGAAATGCGCATTCACTGAAAGGTCTTCGAACAATTAAAAGGAGCAATAGTTGATTTTAAACAAAATGCATGCTTTACTTAGATATCTAGTTATTTGTTTTGAAATATTAGAAAGAAATTCCGTTTACTTATAGGAAATAAATAGAATGTATTTTTCTGAAGATCAAAGCCAATGTTTACTTTATCTTGAGAATTCTAACTTGGTTTGCTATCTGGGGACAATAATTTTGTTTTATCCAGACAATTAATTTTCATTATCTGTTCCTGATCAGATTATATTTTCCAAAGGTGTCCACAAAGAGGCGGAGATGATACAAACAGCTAACCCAGTGGGTAGTATTGTAATTTTGATTTAATCACTTGGATCACATTGGAGAGCCTGAGTTGACCTGTCTGAGTGCCTGAGTTGGAAACAGGGTGCGAACCTAGGGTCACGGTATCCCAGCTCAGTGCCCGTTGTCTTGTGCCGTAGATACTCAGTTTACAATAAAGCCTTCAAGTTTCATGGAGTCAGAAAGACACTGTATATATGTTTGTTCTAATACGTAATGAGGACGTGGAAAGCTCCTAAAACCCTTGCCTGAATGGATTTCTAGTCAAAACCAGAAAGAAATTTGTGCTACGTTAGCCAGTTGGTTATTGAATTATTTGTAGGAGGCCTCAGAAAATGCTGTTTAGTTCCTGATTCCAAGCAGGTGAATTCTCAGCTTTTGCTTCTCTCTTTTTTAATTTACTGCAGCTGTATCAATACTTTCCAAGTGATGTATACGTGTGTGTTCTTGTTTCATATCTCATTGTTTTAGGGAGAGACATCCCATGAGATATGGGATGAGAGACCTCTTAATAGCTGTGTGGACAGCTCTCAAGCTTTTATTTTTAAGAGTCTGTAAGTCATCATCTCAGTACTGAGCTCATATTATTTTTTTTTACTTTTAATTATTATTGTCATAAATCATTAATAAAAAAATCTGCAATGTAGCTAGTGGAGAGATGCTTTTCCAACATGCAGTTCAAAGCAGAAATCTGCTTTGGGATGCTCTGGATCGTTCTCTGAAGCAGCGTACCTCCACTGACTACCCAGGATGTCTAGTGCCTGTACTTACTCTCCTCTGACATGTTACTTCAGTGCACGACACTGTCAATACTCACTAGCTAAATTTCTGTATTAGACATGATTTTATTCTTCACAGTTGCTGAAAGTGAATGAGACATCCTACCAAATAAGAACGGCAGCATTTTATGCTGATGTAGCACTGAAGTGGCTGCTCCTTTGCTTAACAATTATGGTTTTGGAGAAAGTGCTTTGACTCAGATTGTCCCAGACAGTTCGCCAGCATAACTGCAGTTGCATCTGCCTCAAGCAATGGCAAGCTCCCCCCTGAAGTGCGGGTTGATATGATTCATTAGTAGGCCGCCGTCCATCTGATTGTACATACAAGTGGAATCAAATCCCAGGAATGCAAAGACCTACATCAAAGGGGAAAAGTATTTCTGTGTTGCCAAGCCCCTTACCCTGTACAGGGTTGTTGTGGGGGCTGTTTAAATATGCAGTAGGATTTCAGCTTGTTTTGCAAGTCGGAGAAAAGGCTCCGTACCATGAGAAAACTTTTGCCATCAGGTATTAGTCACTCTTCAGCATCTTTGCAATTAAAACATTACTATTGCAAAGTCCTAGAGGCTTAGGAATAGACATTTCTTGTATTCTTGAGTGAATGCAAGTGTAACCATGTGCAGCCATGTGTGGTGAATCTGTCAGAACTAACAGCAGGAACTTTAATAAGAGTTCTCCATCAGTAAACCTGTTTGATAGCTGAAGGTCTTTGAATTGTTATTATAAGTGGCATCCAGTAGGGCTGCTGCAGTTAAGGGTCTGTCAGATTTCCCCTGCCACACACATCCCTAGGGATTTATTATATCTCAGCTTCTCCAAGTTATGTTGGGGCTAAAACTATAGCCAACAACTTGTCAGCACAGACATGATTTTATTTTTCTCCTCTGAATGATCCAAT
The DNA here is from genome assembly GCA_020745775.1 of Theristicus caerulescens. Taxonomy (NCBI): domain Eukaryota; kingdom Metazoa; phylum Chordata; class Aves; order Pelecaniformes; family Threskiornithidae; genus Theristicus; species Theristicus caerulescens. Next base: position 19,915,258 of record CM036568.1, on the reverse strand, counting down.
GACTGAGTTTAAGAATTGGAGAGGATGAGGATCAAGACAGTATGTGTCCTTTGTGTACTGGAGTACACTGGGGTGAGAATCATTAACAGCAATTAATAAGAATGAACATTGCTCTTCTACAAGAAGGGAGGTCTTTCACCATGAAGAGCAAATCAACAGAAGGAGATGGGTGGGGGGCAGCAGAACCAAACCAGACTACATAAAGGAATTAATTTCTTCAGAGAAATAATACTTTTGGAAAGTTATTTCTATATGACTCAATGTTTGGAAGATGGAAGAACTACTGGTTTTGAATTTGCATCTCACTAAAAAAATTTACTATTATCATATTTACCAGCCTTTTCATTGATAACAAGCAGAGACTGGAAGAACAGACAGTTCGCATTTGTATATGGAATTTAAAAGTCCCACACTAGCAAAGTTTAAGGCTTCCTGGTTTTAAGACTGGTCACAGAGGGAGACAGTAAAAGGGCCTGAAGATCAGGCAGCCAAAAAGCAATGGTAGTGCCCTGGTTTTGTCTGGGATAGAGTTAATTTTCTTCCTAGTAGCTGGTATAGTGCTGTATTTCGGATTTAGCGTGAGAATAATGTTGATAACACGCTGATGGTTTAGTTGGTTCTGAGCAATGCTTACACTAGTCACGGCCTTTTCTGCTCCTCACCCCAGCCCAGCAGCGAGCAGGCTGGGGGCACAAGGAGCTGGGAGGGGACACGGCCGGGACAGCTGCCCCCAGCTGCCCAAAGGGATGTTCTGTACCATATGACATCATGCAGAACAAAAAAACGCAGGGGGAGTTGTCCGGGGATGTGCAGCCGCTGCTCAGGAAGTGGCTGGTCATCGGTCAGTGGGTGGTGAGCAATCGCATTCTGCGCCACTTGTTTTGTATATTCTTTTATCATCATTATTGCCCAAAGAAGCTGGGGAAGGGTCTGGAGCACAAGGCTGGGCAGGGGTGGCTGGGGGTGCTCAGCCTGGAGAAGAGGAGGCTGAGGGGAGCCCTCATCGCTCTCTGCAACTGCCTGAAAGGAGGCTGGAGCCGGGGGGGGTCAGGCTCTTCTCCCCAGTAACAAGCGATGGGACGAGAGGGAACGGCCTCAAGCTGCGCCAGGGCAGGTTTGGGTTGGATATTGGGAAAAATTTCTTCCCCCAAAGGGCTGTCAGGGCCTGGCACAGGCTGCCCAGGGCAGGGGCTGAGTCCCCATCCCTGGGGGGATTTAAAAGCCGGGGAGATGTGGTGCTCAGGGACATGGTTTAGTGGTGGCCTTGGCAGTGCGGGGTTAACGGTTGGACTCAATGATCTTAAGGGTCTTTTCCAACCAAAATGATTTTATGATTCTATTATTATTTTGTTCCTGTTCTGTCCTATTAAATTGTCTTTATCTTAACCCCTGAGTTTTACCCTTTTTCTGATTCTCTCCCCCATCCCACTGGTGGGGAGCGAGTGAGCGGCTGGGGCGTAGCTGCTGGCTGGGGTTAAACCCCGAGAGGTGGCTGTGTTGCTGAGCTGACAGCTGATCAGGCAGGGGGGATCTGGGTCCCCTTTACTTGATAGCAGGAATAGTAGCAAAGTCATGTTTACATATTGTAGCTAGAACATGTAGCTATTTATACTGTTCTTACACTTGGCACAGCAGACTTAGGAATGTTTCTACTGGAACTGCAGAACAACTTTGTAAGTACACTTACGCAGTTGTACAAAAATTAAGACAAATGTTTCATAGCTTTTTGGTAATCACTCTGCTTCATAGATTCGTACCAAAATGTTCTGAGTACTATAGGCTGCTGAAGTAAGTAAATGGACGTATAGAGATTTTTAGTCTTGTGAACCTCATAAGGTACGGGGTATGTCAATACAGAGAGCCCTGTGACAGTAGGTGAAATTTCTAGTTTTCAATGAGTAAGGAATTGCTTTACTGACTCACGAGGGTATTAAATTATATTGCTACTTGGAGAACAAAGACAAACATGAGGGTTTTTATTTGTTTGACATCCCTCTCACCTGAAAATAAGTGCTGCATACCAATTTCTGTGTGCTGTAATGTGCACTCAAAGTTAAAAAAAAAAAAAAAAAAAATCACCGAAGAAGGCACAAACACACATTGGTGTAGTATGCAAGAGCTGTGTCCCAAGTCCTACAATGCGTTGTACGTTCTTTACAGCATAAAGGCCTTCAGTCGCATTTCATTTTAGTGCTACGCTTTCGGTTGAGGAGAGCACTTCAGGAAAATCATCCTACCTGAGTACAAAATAGGATCAGATGTTCCTTATCAAATCTTACTTTACTGGGCAAGAACACCATTCATAACTCTGGTTATCTATCCATTTAACTCAGAGTTTCTAGTACTTCTCCAGCAATTGTTTGCTGCTTTTATAAATTTGTTGTTTATTTTTTTAATTCCTATCAGTTTGATCTGTCCTACTACAACTGCTTCAGCTATGGATACGTATCCTGCGTGCTTTCTTAGGCGAGGCAAATGTGGAAGGCTGGCTGTATGTGGGCTGTCCTTATAGGAATTTGGCTTATTCCTCTTAGGGCAGCGTGGTAAAGGGGCCCTAAGCCTGAGGTAGTCCCTACATCAAATGGAGCCTATGACAGGATAGAGATATAGGCCAACCAGATCAAAGGGCTGCTTTTGACCTTCCCTGCCCAAGGCAAGCTCTCACCACACAAGTAAATCCTAGATGAAAGTGTTTATTCAGCTGCTTAAATCAGGCTTCTTGAAATCCATAGTTCCCAACCCTAAATAGTGCAACCTTTCCATCTTATTGCAAGAGGTAAAACTTGTGTTTCAGCACTGCTATAGACGATACAGATGGGTCAGTTTTTGTATGATAGTGGCAGCTTGTCACAGAGAGACTGTGACTCAGCAAACGGGCATTCTGGTGGTCTTTGGTTTGGGTTCGTTTTGTTTGTGTTTCTGGTATAGATCAGAGGGCGCTTGTTTGATAGCCTTAATAAAAAAAGGGTGATCTGCGAGTAAATGTGAAGAACTATCCTTATCCTTTATGATTTCTGTAGCACCTTTTTGAATTGTCAGAACAGGAAATCATCACTATTTCTGCACTTTATTCCCAATATAGTCTGGCCATAAAATAATACATGGTAAAACAGCCTAAACTAAGCAGCTTGCTGACACGCCTAAGCTTTTTCCAATACCATATTTAAATTTTGTTTGTGTGTCTATGTCACACTGGATTCAACACAGTAGATGTGTTCGCCTCTGGAGCCGGTGAGGTTACCCCAAGAATAACTAATCCCCAGTACTTCTCCTTGGCACACGTCAGGGCCTCTCGTGTGGAGCAGTCGTCCTCTTACACGGGAACTTCCTTCCAAGTTCAGACCTTGGTTTAGGTGTTCATTCTGCTGGAAGAACTTTAAGCCCAATGCACAGTCAAAGCATGCATCGTCCAGTTTCTTAAATAATCCTCTGTATGTTTTCTCTCCGTTCCTTTACTTCTGTCATTCTTTTCCTTTTGGTGGGCCTTAGGTAGATGTCCCTCCAGTTGCCTCTGTCCCCAGTTTTGTGTGTGTTTTTTCTGCATATTTCTAAGCTCTGCCTAGGACTGGAACTGGAAAAGCTAAAATGTCATGAGAGAAACTATTTTTTTCAGTTAGAGCCAGAAAAATAAAAAAGAAATCTGGTGAGACTTTTATTTTTTAATTAAAAAAAAATGTTTTGTGAAGGTGTGATTTCATTTCTGTGAAGACTCTGTGGGAAAGGAAAAGGGTTTAGCCACAGTCCTGTCTGGTTAGTAGCCAGCTCTTCTGCCTAGGTCTTCAGTACCCTGTTAAGCTGGAAGCTGTGCAGTTGAAGAGCCAATACTCCAGGCTCTCAGCTCTTCTTTAGCCAGGCGAGAGACAGACATCAGAGGCTTGGCAGGGACTCCTGTGGTGGAGCTGGTGATGCTGGGTGCTTTAACAGCTGAAGGTAGCTGCAGTCTGTCAGGAACAGCTCTGCTCCCTGCATGCAAACAGTAAAAGGGACCAGACTGGTGCTGGCTGCAGAGTGGGCACCCTGGCAAGGTTTATGAGCAGCTGCCTGGGCTGCAGGGTCCCTGGGTCGGGGCAACTCCGTAGGCTGGCAGCCGGGGTGCCTGGAGGGAGCCTTCATTTTCAGAAGGCTGTGTTGCGGTGCATGTAGAGCAAAATATTGCAGATCTCATTGCTGAAATATTTCATTTACATTTTATCCGAGTTCAATCTGAAAAATATTTCTGAAAACAAAATGTCTAGAGGAACTAAAATGTAGTTTTTCAAACAGTTGAGGCATTTCTATGGTGGTTATACAAGTAAATGTGACTGTTGTCCTTTAGTGTACCATTACACAAATGTGGAAGTTATAACTGGAGTTGGAGAATGTATGCTCTATTGATTTAAAAAAAATAAAATAGCTGAGCCCTTCAGGATATGATCTGAATTTGAGCTTTTTTTTTGCAAATCAAAAAGGTTTTCAGGATATTGAAACCACTGTCAAGAGTTTATGTTTGGGAAAATGTAAAAATTAAATTATTTCTCTTTTTTTTTTCCCCATTTAGATGGTTAGCATAGTGTTTTATAACAGTTTTACCAAATAGTTATTGGCTGCAGCCGAGCAATACATTTTGTATCTACTTAAAAGTGTAGGATGGGCAATGTGCAAAGGCTAGAGAATCTTCAGCTTTATTTAATCACTTCACTTTGCATTTGAAAAGTAATTCATCATGGAAAGTCAGTGGGGTATAGAGAGCACTAATTGCAGCAAAATATCAAGGACAGTTTTCCTCTGTCTTAATTAAACATTAATGAGTAAAGTTATTTGCAAATGCATGCTGCAGGGATGGACTTGTCTATCCAAGTTTTGTAAATACTGACACCGGGTGTCAAAATAAAACACCTTAATTGATTTATACAGAAATAGTTTAAAAAGAGTGCACCTGGAGTGACATTTCTCTAGCTTTTTATAGAGTAGTTTCCTGATGAATTATTTATAAAGAAACTTGGCCTGACCTATCTTAATTACACAAGTGATTGTTTCCAAACTAATCAATTTTGTAAGTGAAGTGAATTCTCTCCACTGTCAGTCCTTACTACTTCAAGAAGGAAATGGAAAAAGAAATGCATCTTTTGCAAAAGTTCCTACTGTATCTATCAGTGGGCTGCCAATAGCATCCTTTAAGTTACTAGTGACCTCAACAGGATGCTACTTCTAATCGCAAGTTATCCATGTACTAATGAGGAGCGTAAGTAAGAAAGTAATAAGAGAGACTGAGAAAAATCCAGGATCAGTACCTAATTTTTAGTGCCTAGCCATAGGGCATAGCAAGTAAATAAAGATAACAGAGAATGAAGAGGCCAGATTGTTTAGTATTAAGAGGTTGTTGGACTTGAAATGCTCTGTAGCAGGTCTTCAGTATTTCAGAAACATGCTAATAAGAAATGGTCCAAATCAAATAATTTTCTCTTCTCTAACAGTATATCTCCATTTATTTCCTGAATATTTTATATTTAAGTAATTGTATATAATGTATTTATCATGATCAGTTCTTAAAACCAAAGCAAACAAAAAAAGCCAATGACACCTGAAGCTTGTGAGTTAGCAGAATAAAGGTGTAATGAATGACACCAGCTGCTGGGCAGATGGAGGAAAGCACCTAGCAAAGGCTGAGAATGTGAATCCGCTCTTACTGATAGCTGTAGTAGAGAAGAATGTTGAATAGAATTCCAGAAATACTCATTCTGAACTTCTGCTAAGTCATGTACTCAGTGAGAAAACACAAACAGAGACCTAAGAGAGGAACTGATTCAGGTAAGAAGGAAGAAAAAAAAAGAAATTTAAGCTCTGCTTGAGGAAAGCTATACAATCTATGCAGTTTTCCATTAAGTTTTTTGTAAGAGTTAATCTCTTTCCTGTATCAGGCATATATTGCTCTTACGTATTCCTAAAGTTAATATTGCTAAAATGCTTTGCATGTGTGTCCTACATGAATCACATGTAGTTTAATTCCTAAACATTCCAATTATACTTTGAAATCTTCCTCAACTTTGGAGAAAAAAAAAAACCATCATGACTGACAAAGTGTTTGACAAAACAATTCTCAGAATAATTTTCAGTGGTTCACTGTCAGATTAGGAAAAATGTATCAGGTACGGTTGCAAAGAGATAGGTGGCACAACTGAACGTTTCCATTAGACACAGACAATAGAACTAAGAGTGACTATATTGCATTTACACGTGACAGCAGATGTATACTTGGGGACACGATTAGCATTCAGAGTGATCTTGAGACGCTTGGAAACAACTCCCCCAAATTATTCAAAATTCATAATTTGGAATACCACGTTCTACACCCAAGCATGGTGAATCAGCCTCACAAATGAACGTTGCAGAGTAGCAGGCTGAGGAACAGATCTGCAGTAAAGGACATGGGACCAATGATGAGGTTAGCAGGTGAAGATGGCTTAATGTAAAATTTTTCTGAAAGAAGTTCATGTCATAGGGGGATGTATTAACAGGCAACTATCTGTAAAAAACAACAAAAATAAAGCATGAGGCAGTCTTTGCAATCTTGTTGCTAGAAAAGCCTGAGGAAGAATACGAAGCCTGATTTCGGGCACCGCATTTTAAACCAAGGACGTGGACTAGAGCAAGAGTTCGGGGAACAGGAATATTAGGAAACTTGACTGAAAATGAGACACTGAAAAAATTGGACATTTAAAATTTTGAGTGAAGACTTCAGGTGCAGAATGGGCTGATGTGAAAGGGAAGGCAATAACCTGCTCTCTGTGACTATGGTAAAACAGGGAAAGAAACAGTGAATTGAAAATGTGGGAAGAGACATCTGGACTTTTAGAGACACCAGAACAGATATCCTGTACAGGTCGTATGGCCTCTGTCACTACAGCTTTGTAAGAACTGGTTACCTAGTACGAGATTCTGTTAGCTGCAGCTGGCCTCAGGGCCTTTCAAAATGTCCCATCCTGCCTTGTTTCCCTCTGGTTCTCCTAGGAAGTAAGTTTGCAGATTGTAGTGTCCCTCTGGGAACTCAGGTTCTTGTCAATGTCTGCAGAAGAACCTTAAAGTCTAGTGAATATTGTAGTTTTCATTACATTTAAGAAATAATAATTAATAAACACCTAGAAGTTGGAGTTTGTTCTTTTAGACTCATGCCTATTCAGTGAAAAGTAGATTGGCATCATTGGGGGCATTCAGCATTTACTAGGAATGCAGCAGTGTCACAAGTCCGCTGGGAATTTCACCAACTTGATCTGCCAATTACAAAATTTAATGACGGAATGACTTTACTAAGGGATATAGATGATTTTCTGAGCACCGTTGGTCTGGATGAGTAAAATAGAGTAGTTAATGACAAATCCTAGAATTTTATCTGATAAGAGATATCAAAGAATATGATAAACTGAAAGATTCTAAATTTTTGCCTTAATACGTTTGAACTTAGAAAACACTGAATGTTAAAAGTCAGTTAAATTAACAAGAAGCTACAAATATGGCTAATGATTTACATTTGTTTCAAAAGGCAAATACTGCACAATTTCAAGAAGAAAATCTGTCATGAGGTTTGTCCTCTTGGCAATATCTTGATTTCTTTGAAGGACTGAATGCAAACCCGTATTCATTTTGGTGGACCGTTAATCACTTAGATTGGAATTATTTGGAATTCCCTTTATTGGAAATGTCTGTATGATTTCAAAATGTGAATAATCTCTCGCAATTTGGTCTACAGCAAATTGCTGAGCAGGAGCAAAACCTGGAGAATTAGCATTAGTAAGAAGATTTGTATGTCTGAGATCATAAGTTTCTCACCTCGGGTTTTATTGTTTTAGGTAAGAGAGAACAAAAACTTCGAGCTCTCCTGCCATTATGAAAACCTCAGTGCACATTATACTTGTATGTTTTGGGGTTTGTTATGGTGCCTTCATCCTCTTGTATGCGCTTGTATCACAATGAACAACTCTAATATTAATGTCACAGGCCTTGCAGGATGCTGGACCTTGTGATTTATGTATTTGTTGGTTTGGGTTGGTTTTTTTGTTTTCAGTGATAAGAGTAAAGACCTCCGGCCCCTTTATCATTGGTATAGCTCCTACCACGTCCACACAAGAAACCCAAAATGATAGCGTCTTCTGTGTCATGCTGAAATTTTTGTCTTCAATTAAAAAAGAAAAATGACCCCAACCTCTTAATTGGCTATTTCTATAGGCAAGATCATCTTACGTTCCTGTGGGGTCTGGACTTCCTCACAGTTTGTCTGAGCATGGCCCAGGGAATTGTTTAAAATGTTACACAGAAAAACTTAAAATAATCAAATGGTGAAGGTCTGTTCAGATGTGTTTGTGCAGTGTGCACTCAAGCAAACCAAGCCATCGCTTATGGGCAAAATGGCAGTATTTACTTTGTTGGTTTGCTCGTGGCACTACTTGCTTCGCGTCTCACTTGATTATTACAAAATAGGGGAACTTTGTGCAATTACATGAGAACCATCACTGCCTGTGGCTGTTGTAGGTGTGGACAGACATTCACCGCTCAGATCTAGGAAACACACTTCATCAGCCTCCGTTTTCCCGTGGGCCGGCACCACTTGCCATATTTATTTCATGTGAGCGAGCAGAAGAGAAGCTGACTTCTCCTTTTTGCTACAGCTTCAGTCCTACCCTTTTACACAGCATTTATGTGCCTCTTGTGTTACAAATACATTTGTACAGTTACATCAGAGAGAGGGGTAGAAGGTTCTGCTCGTGCTTGGGTAGGAAGGGGGAAAGGCAGTTCCCGTAGGGGTTCTGTGGCTTTGCCTTGTCTCTCTGTTACACTGAGAGCATTCAGGACTAGACTGTGGGAAGGGAGCGTGAAAGTAATTTTCTCTCCTCTACCGTAAAACGCTTAAAAAGCCATTCTGAAACTGAGAAACACAAATGGTATCTTCTGCTCTCGCGGTATGGCAGTACTGAGCAGCCGCGCAGCACGCACCGAACGGCAGCTCCTCGAGACGCTGTCAAACGGAGGCAAACTCCGACCGCGTGCTCCCGTTTCCCTCCGCGGGGGCTGTTGGAGCCAGAGCGTTCAAAGCAAGCTTTTACTTCTCTCTCGCTTGGGTGACTTTTACTTCATATTATGCTTTTCCCCCTGAGCACTGGGGTCCACAAAAACAGTAGCTCAAAAACTTTGCTCCCTAACTGTTAGTAATTAACTCATTTGAAAAGAATCTTTCTTACTGCATCCCAGTGAGGTGATGCTACTGAGATTGCTGCTTCCCCTCACTTCAGCCCCATCTTCCAGTCTCAGTCTATACCAGTAACGTTGGCTTCCTTCCACCTTTGGGCTTCCTTTTTTTTTTTTAAAAAAAAAAAATACATTATTCTGCTGCATGCGTGCAGCTGTTGTTTCCCTGCTCGTGCCTTGTGTTGCTAATGAGTAGCTCCTAGTCCATCCCATTTTTATCACTGCTGTGTTGTATATACCTCCTTCTCTGCCATTCCCTGGTAGGTTGCAGTGACCTTAACTGCCTCGTGGATATTGGAGCAGATGGATAACGGTGATCACAGGATCTTATGGTTCGATAAGGCCTGGCATTGGCAATAACTCTGAAGAGTGCCCTGTGGCTGTTGTAGATAGGAAATCACATGTGCTTAATCAGCAGGGGTCAGTATTTTACATTTTCTGTGGAACTACCCTCAAACATGCAGGAATTGTAGAAAATAGAATAATATGGCAAAATGGAGGTTATAATGGGAAATGAATAGGCAGATTGCCTTCGTGTGCAACTAACAGAGCTAAAATCTGATGTTCATCATCAGAATTGTCCAGGAAAGAAGTACAAAAGGAAGGCCAAAGTCTTAGCGTACTACGGCTCCCTTTTCTTGTTCTCTGCACCAGCTCGCACTGATTAGAACACCTCTTAGAACACAACAAGTTGTAATCCACAGCTATAATTTGCCTAGGCTGCGGTTTAGAGACTATTCAATGTTTCTGCATACGCACCAGAGCCTTCATTTACCAATTTTACGCACATGTACATGTTGTCTTCTATTTTAGTCAGGTTTGGGGTGACAATCTTGCCATGTAAATGTTGTTTGAAACTTCTTCCCCCATACATTAGGCTAACAGATTTTTCTTTTTCATAGTTTTTTCACACTGTCATAGCTCAAGACTGTGTTTGATTTTCCAGTATTTATCTTTGCAGTGTGATTCCTTCAAGCTTTTTCTATATGGAAAAATGTTAACAGCGATAAGTGAAATGAGAAATCCCCCTTTTCAACTTTTTATGCATCTACATGTTAATGAAAATTAAAATCTTCAGTTGCACCATATTGTAAAACCTACAAACGTTGTAACTGACAACATTGTTGCTTACTACTATTACAGCATTTCTAATTGCCAGTAGATATGGTTGAATACAAGAACAGGTGTTAATTGAATAATGATTAACGCTTCTGACCATTTATGCTACATGTCTAAACTTTTAAATCAACATGTGAATGACAGCAAAAAATTTTGGTTTTCAAAAATTATTGATGAAACACTAATTTCTTATTTCCTCATATGTTATGCAAATAATAGCTCATGGTGACATTTACCCTTCAGGAGAAAGATTCACAGACACTACCTAATCTCTCTGATAAGCACGTCATTCCAGATGCTGTCGCTATCAATATTGGTAGAATAATAAGGGGGTTTGAGGGAAAAGGGATTAAAGCTGAAATTTGTCAGATTTAATCCTGCACTCCGCCCTTGACCGTGCAAAAACTGAACTTTGGAATTCGTTTACTCCCAGTTATCTTTTGTATTTTCAGTTCTAGTTAGCACTTAGTAATTGTGCTGGTTTTGGCTGGGATAGAGTTCATTTTCTTCACAGCAGCCCGTGTGGGGCTGTGGTTTGGCTCTGTGCTGGAAGCAGCGTTGTTACCCCAGGGGTGGTTTGGTTCCTGCTGAGCAGCGCTGACACAGAGGCGAGGCCTTTTCTGCTCCTCACCCCAGCCCAGCAGCGAGCAGGCTGGGGGCACAAGGAGCTGGGAGGGGACACGGCCGGGACAGCTGCCCCCAGCTGCCCAAAGGGACATCCCACCCCACGGGACGCCACGCTCGGCAGGGAGAGCTGGGGGAAGGAGGAGGAAGGGGGGACGCTCGGAGCGATGGCGTTTGTCTTCCCCGGTCACCGTTAGGCGGGATGGAGCCCTGCTTTCCTGGGGATGGCCGAGCCCTGCCTGCCCGTGGGAAGGAGGGAACGAATTCCTGGCTTGGCTTTGCTTGTGTGCGCGGCTTCTGCTTTCCCTATTAACCTGTCTTTATCTCAGCCCACGAGTTTTCTCACTTTTACCCTTCCGATTCTCTCCCCCATCCCACTGCAGGGGAGTGAGCGAGCGGCTGGGTGGGGCTGAGTTGCTGGCTGGGGTTAAACCACACCACCATGCAGTTCATGTTTTTTCAGATGTGTGATAGTCCCATTTGAAAGAAGGAAGTCTGACTCAAGGAGTAGCCATTTGATAGACGTGAGAATCTAAATATCTATTAAGTGTACTGGTAGCTTCTGCATAACAGAGCTACCATTTATATTGGATATATTGAAAGTGGCATTTCTGTACTGAAGTCCTTTTTAAGTACTCTGGTGCAAGAAGTGCTATAGTGCAGGTCCACAACATAATTTTTTTTTTTAATAATATAGTTTTTCTGTAGTTATGGCCATCACTTGGGCACTTAGTATTCTAATTTCTGTCCATACTGTCTGTGTATATATATAATCATACATTCATAATAAAGATTTCATCAGAAACTTCATACCAATGCTACTTATAGACATTTCTCTGCTGTGAAATGAATGAAACGGACTCCCTGGATTCCCTAAGCTAACAGAGGTCTTAGCTGCTAGATCCATTTTACATGGCACAGCATCATCAACTCTTACTCAGGTCTAGTTGCTGCTATCAACTTTCTCAAGGTGTTTCAACTCAGTTAATGCATTGTACCGGAGAACACAGCATAAATAAGCTACTGCTTAATACCAGTCGGCTTGGGGATCTTTGCTGTTTCTCATTTCCACATGCAGCCCCTGCCAAGTCCTGATTAGTCATTCTCCAACATAAGCGTATGTTGTATTTCAGACAGCCATCCTTACAGCATTTTCATTACTTTTGCATCCCACCTACTTACGTTTCCCTAGTTTTACTCTGTGGACTTACAGAAATTGCCTGCAGCCATACTACTTTGTATTAAGTCTTCACCTCGTGCCCCTCTATTCCTAATTATACTGAATAAGCAAAAGGAGGAATTAAAGACCACCCAAATTTTGAAAATAAGACCACCATTAACAGGTGTTTTATTTCTGGCACATTGGAAAATTCCCCAGTAGTAGGAAAGTTTGTGTGTATGGAAGCAGCGATTCCTCACTAATCTGGAAGTATGGAATAAGCTCTTCCAGAAGCTAAATTCAATTGCTAATCTTACTGTTGTCTCTTTCAATTATGACTTGTATTTTCTTTTTTCTAATCTTAATATGTAGTTGTATGAATATTTTAAAATGATACCAAAAATAGGACATTCTGTCATTGATTTACAGGTTCCCAGTTTTTTTAATAATTAAACAGAGGGGCTTTTACATCAACGTGAATAGAAAACTCATCCCCCTACAGCATGTTTTAGGAGAGTTAAAATGGAGAAGTATAACTGTAATGATTAAAATCGTTCCATGAAACCATTTGCGAGATAAAGGCTCTGAATCACAGAGCACCATTCAAATTCAACTTTTGGCCTATTTTTTGGGCCTACAGTTCTTATTTTTTATCCTGCCATTGGATAGTGGTGTCAGCGTAATTGGCAGATGGAGCCGAAAACCATGGGCTGTATCATTGTTTCTCAGCTCGCAGGCCGGAGATGCATTTGCACGTGTTCAAAGTCAACCACAGCTAGAAATAGTTTCCCATACGGGTTGTGAGGTTACGGCTCCAGGAAAGTCATTTTTTTCAGAATTAGCCTTTTTTGGCTGTTTGATTTGGAAGTTATCAGGCCAGAGGTACAGTGCTGTATTTAGAACCACAGGCTATTCAGACACCAGCAGGGTGTAAAAGCAGCTTAGCAATTACTTACAATGCTCCTAGAAGGTAATTTTTAATATTTGTGTTAAAATGTGATGTAATAATGTATGTTATTTAGGTATTGGTTTAATGTATGTCATCTATATATTGTGTTACACATAAAAACATTGTGAATGTGTAAAGAACAGTGAAAAAAATCTCAGGAAATTGTGTAGACCAAATTCACTTGCACAGTTTTTGTGGTTTTTTGTTTTTGGGTTTTTTTTTTCCTCCATGGAAGTGTCCAAGTGCTGTTTCTATGACAGGAAATAATAAATGAAAACATAATCATCTACGTTAAAGTGGTCAAATTAGTTGGCAGAAAAAAAACCAGAATAGTGGTACCTTGAGTGTAGAGCAAAGGTGAGAAAGGAGGCGGATGTAAATTGGCAATCACTATACAATAAAAAAGGAGGAGACTGCTGATAGTGCAAAGTGTTGGAACGTACAGAGCTTAAAAGAACTCGGGCATCTGAAGTTCAAAAAACCCCACAAACCCTAAAAACAAAAGGTATCTTAAACTACCCAATGAGTACAGGTGTGTTCTCAGGAAAGGACGGCTCTTGAGTTAAGTGTACGTCACAGCCATTAGTCTGCAGCAGGGTTTCTGACCTGGTCAGTCCAGTTCCTAAAAGGTGGTGCAGACACGGCAGTTCCTGCGGTACTTTGTGTAGGCCTGGGTGGCTCGGGACTGACAGTGTCGTACAGAAACTATCGTTACAGGCCAAGGGGGCGAAACGATCCCGGATCAGTCATGAGCAAGTGAGAGTGGCTTAGCAAGAATCAGCGGTCTCTGACTTCGCCTGGCCCGAGGCTGCAAGGCTGTCCCCAGCCAGCACTGCTGGGACACAGGCACCGAGGAGTCCGAGGGTTCCCTGGGCTTGGGGTCTGAGCTACCCTCACCCGGAGCAGAGAGAAACAGCCTAAGTACGGGAGGCCGTATTAGCAGGGAAGCCAAAACAACTGAGCTGTTGTGTATGTAGAGCAATTTCATTGACTCCCTTAATGTTTTAATATCATACTATGCATTCTACCCCGAAAATACCACAGAGGAACCCGGTATATGACAAATTTATGTATCTCCAGCGAGTAGCAGTATTTTGAGTTGCTGCACGGCAGGTGCTGTCCCTAACAACATTCATGTTATTTTTCATCTGTAAGACAAATATGGACAATGGTGTCAGCAGCTTTTACTAGTAAGACATTTTTATGTTTGCTATGCGTGTATTTATTTATTTTAGTTATAAAATACAAGTTTTTATTTTAAATTTGTCCTCCAAGTATTGGACCCATAAGTAGTAAACTGTCATAAAAGACAATGTACTCTTCATCTTGTATCTCAGTTGTTGGCCATTCATAGCAGGGTATGCATTTTCTGTCAAGTTAAACAAAGTCCTCAAAGCCGAAATCTACAGTTTAATGGAATTCAAGAAAACAATTATTGTGACTTGTCACTACTCCAGTCTTTATTTATTGATAGCATTTATGTTTAATTTCCTGGTTATTTCCAGGTTTAGCTTCTTTTGTTTGTATATGTGCTGTGTGGTGGCACCAAACCTGCTGTTAAAAACACATGAGAATGAGCTTAATCTCATAGACAACTACACTTCAAAGGCGGGATGTCTGTATGCCAAGCTGTCCAATTTATCGTCCTTTCCTAATGCCCCCTTGAGAGACTTCTTGTAAGCACTAATCTCTTACATGACTGATGATACAATGAGAGAGCTGGAGGTGAAGGTGCGGGAACAGGACAGAGGTAGGAAAATGATCCCTTCCTTTCCTATCAATATTTAAAGATTAAGGTGTGTTTATATTGTTTATACAGTACGCTTGCCAGATGGAGTGCTTGCTGCCAAGGCTGTAATACTGCTCTGAGCTACCCACAGTAGCTCACGCGCCTTTACACTCAACTTAGTTGTGCGCTACAGATGCACCTAATGATTGTTGTCACTTGTATTTTATATACATGACCATCTAGTGACAGAAAGCTATGCTGCTGCTCTTGTTCCTGTTCTGATTCCCTAATTGCATTATCTTGACTTTGAGGGCTTAAATCAGCAACAGCTTACTAAAAAGATTGCATGAAGACAGTGTGTTAAATGAGGTCCTTCTACTCCTTGGAAAACACACACTGGGCACCAAAGAAATTGAGCTTCTTGAATGAATAAATGATAAAGGAACGTCTAGAACATGCCTTTTTAACTTCCAGTTTTATAGGCTTCATATAGCCTCTAATCTCCACAAAATTTAAAGAATGTAATCCACCAGATAAATTGTAATGGGCTGTGGTAAGCTTATGTGAAAATTTTGAATTAAAATCGTCGTGTTTCTCATGTTAAACTAATTTTTAAAATTAAGATTACAAAACTGGTTTGTAATTTGCCTAATGTCCCAATTCAGATTTCTTTTTCTTGCAGTCAATTTGAGCAGTTTCTATTATCTTCCAGTCTCAAATGAATCAGTCAGCATCTGACACAGCCTTGTGGGTCCTCAGCCATGTTCGCCCAAGGCAATGGAAATGAAATCAAAAGCTACCTCTATGAGTAGGGGGTTATAACTGAACACAGCAAAATAATGTTGTATTCTGTTGAATACAATAAAACGCACCATGAATAAATTAGACTAGCTCTATTTTCTGCAGGTTGTGAATTGGGATTTTTGAGTTTATGCAGGGATTTAATCTATCTAGTCCTTTAGGATCTGATTTTTAAAGATGCCTTTCATTCTGATCTGAAGGGATGTTTGTCCCTTTCAGTTTTATAGCCTGAAGTTTATACTCTTAATTGAAATTTAATAGATTCCCTCAGGTTATGATAACTCCTTATTACAGTTTCTGTACACTAGCTTTGTTCATTTCTGAGACCAAAAGAAAAATAAAAGCCATTCTTCACTTTATTTCCTCCATTTGGGGGTAAATGTTGGACGCCACCTAAGAACATTTTAGGAAATGCTAATCTTTTCTGAAGCGCGTTGTGTTCATAGTGCATTTTGCAGTCATTTACATTCCACGTAATCAGTGATAACTGTCTCTGACCAACGTATCTTGCTAGATAGCTGATTTGCCCTTGGTTATCACAAGTAGTGAAAGAATTATTATGTTGTGACCTTATTAAATAGATGATGGCAAAGGGACTCTTCAGTGATGGTACTCTAGGGAATTAATCTGCCCAAGTTTTTGAAGCTGTCAAGAAAAGGAGAAATTTTGTTGTATAGTTGACAGAAGCACGGGTAAACTTGTTAGAATAGAAATGGCGGGACCCTACTGAATGGGGGAATTAGCAATTTAAAAGGCAGCAAGCCTTGCATCGTGCATGAAATCAGTCACTTTGCTTTATTACTGTAACGTGGTAGGGCGCAGGGGGATCTAGCACCCTGGTAAAAGTGCAGCAACGTGCGCTGGCTCTCCAGCAGAGGATTGCCTGAATCCCGTTAAACACAACCCTGAACTATCAAAGATTTTGACGTCCGTATTTGTGTCAGGGTGCCATAGGCAGGACCAGACAGGTCCAGCAGAAACTCTTTTGGTAAACCTCCAACCCAGGGGTAGTGTCCTGGTTTCGGCTGGGATAGAGTTAATTTTCTTCCTAGTAGCTGTTGCAGTGCTGTGTTTTGGATGGGAAATGCTTGCATTGAGGTTGTGTTTGCATTTCTATCCCTTTCAAGGACTTAGATTCATAAATTATTACATTTTAACCACTGTCTTGTTTATCCCTATGGGAGTTTGTATGGAATAGTAAAAATGGCGATGTTTTGTTTTCCTGGCTATTATCAATACTATATCAGTAGTGGGAGTAGTGGAAAAGCTGAAGTAACTAAGTTATAAACAAGGGTTATAAAGAATGAAGGGACTAATAATCCATATGAAAACTTTCTTAAGTTTCTCTCAATTAACTTAAAAAGGCCAGCTTGTGTGTCCTACAAGTGTACAGTTGTTCCCTGGTGACTAGGTAGGGTATATTTTGTGTTTAATATTGTCTTTTTATGAAAGCCATAGATTCCATGTGCTAAGAAATGTGTAGTGAGAACACACACTATGATTACAACGTAACGATTTAACAAGGCTTGTCCTTTTTCTGTGGTTACTTGACAGAAAATAAAAGCCTGTGGTTTATACCTGAGGGGACTAATGTTTTCTTAATTTCAAACATTTAATTCAAGACATAAAGAGTAACGCTAAAAGACAGGCATGCTTATTTGACTTCCTTGTAGACCAGCCCTATCTTTTTGTGAATAAACTGGGAAGAAATCTCCAGATTTAATTTGCGTTGTGAATTTAGAAATACTTCAAAGCTGCCCAGAGTAATGTGGATTCATAGCCAGTTACTTTAAAGGAGAGTAAAGAGGAGGGTATTTTCGGGAAACAAATTAATTTGTTACTCTTCCTGAATACTTGGAAATGCGAGGAATAGAATGGGTGTGTGGAAAAAATACTGCAGTACAGTAATGGCAGCAGTGTGGTTTGTAAGTGCTGTGTTTTATTGCTCTCGAGTCTGTGCTGGAATGGGTAAGGCATCATTTGGGCCAGAAATGGAAGCTATAAGACATCCTAGTTAAAGCCTTTTTAAATTAATTCTCCTGTTTCTGTGACCAGAGTTATATACACACAGTTTTTCTCTCTTACTTGTGGTGTGCTGGCTAGCGAAGAGCCTTGCCCTGCGTAAGCCGGGTGCTGCTGGGCTGCGAGGCTCTCGTCAGGAACACCCGCAACTGGCCTGAACGTGTCAGAAAGCCCGGTATTGGGGGGGGGGAACATTTTGCTTCCTATTAGTACTCAAACTAGGGAGTATAGTATCTGTTGATAGTCTAAATTTTCATCAGCTCTAAAATCACCCACAAAAGATGTGAGCAGACAGGTCTGGAGAACAGCTGTTTGTCGGTGGGAAGGCAGAGCACAGAGGGCAATGCAAACTGCCTTACGCTGCCCCCGAGTTTGCCTTGACGCATGCTCCAGTAAGGTCTCGGAGATGAGATGTTTTGGGGTCTCTAAGCCAGTCAAGATTTCCTTTTGTTTGGACAAGTTCTGCAAAAATCACAATAAATTCTGCCTGTGAAATGTTAGGTTCCACATAATACAAGCATTTGGGAATGGCCTTCTGTGGTGGGTTGACCTTGGCTGGATGCCAGGTGCCACTAAGCCACTCTGTCCCTCCCCTCCTCAGCAGGACGGGGAGGGGGGAGAAAATGAGATGGAAAAAAAGCCCCACCTCATGGGTCAAGATAAAGGCAGTTTAATGAAAGCAAAGACTGTGCAAGGAAGCAAAAGGAAAACAAAAGATTTATTGTCTGCTTCCCATTAGCAGGTGATGTCCAGCCGCTTCCCGGGAAGCAGGGCTTCAGTACGCGTAGTGCTTGCTCTGGAAGACAAACGTTGTCGTAACGAATGCCCCCGCTTCCTCCTCCTTTCTCATAGCTTTTGCTGCTGAGCAGATGCCATATGGTCGGGGCTATCCCTTTGGTCAGGTTGGGTCAGCTCTCCTGGCTCTGTCCCCACTCCCAGCCTCCTGGTGCGGGGGGGAAATGGTGGAGAGAGAGCCCGGATGCCGTGGAGCGCTGCTCAGCAGGGGCAAACCGCCGGTGTGTTAGCAACGCCTTTCTAGCTGCCACTACAAAGCACAGCTCTGAGGGCTGCTGTGGGGAAAACGAACTCCGTCGCAGCCGGACCCAATACACCTGAGATTCATTTGATGGGCAAGTGGAAAGGCTCTATACTCTATTACTGATCAAGTCTTTCTGAGATTAGACACGTCAATTAATGCCTCTTATTTGATATTTAGGGGCTATATGTTGCCCAGGTCCAATTACAAGTTTGCACACAGTTACATGGGTTAAATATTTGCTGTAAGAAACAAGGTGCGTGTGAAGCAAGGAGGATATGTTGTCAACAAGAAGTATGTCAGAGATGCTGTCAAATGTTGCACAGAGAGTCCAGCCAGGATACCACTTCTTGTAATAAATCAGCAGTTGTCAAACGGCAGTTAGCCACATGTGCGAGCCATAATAAATTAAGATCACTTGTGGGTAAATATTTAAGAGACTGCTTTAGCTGTTTTGTGTGCTCACCAAGAAAATCAATCTTATGAATGGGAGGGAGCTTCAGCTGACATTCCTGGTTGTATGTTTACTAAGAGGAGGAGTTTGAGTTGTATCAGTCCTTTTTCGCAGTCCACCTGAATTTTGAGTTTTAATTTTAATTAGGTGTTTTATAATCTGCAAACCCAAAGAGACATTAAAATTGCATAATAGGGTATTGGCAAAAAAGGCTTATATTTGTAAGATGAAAATAAGATGAACGCTGGTTCAAGGGTACCAGACAGCCTCACTTCAGTGGCATTCTCAAAACCCAATAAGTGGCAAAATCGTCAAGGGTTTGCCAGCCACTGCAGTTCTTGGCAACGGCAGTGGCGGCAGTTTGTATCTGTGACCTATTCTGCTCCGTTACAAGGAGCACGGCGAGGCGGCTCCCTCCCCAGGCATGTTGTGGGGGTCCTGCCCCTGTGCCAGCAGCACGGGGGGAACGCCTCTCTGCGTTGGCAGATGAGCTTTGTCCGTGCCTCTCTGGGGTCCTGCGAGGAGGGCCCAGAAAAGCTTGCCGGGGGTGTGCTTTACCTGGGCGTCCGCTGAGCTGCAGGACTGCACAGCAGGGCCGGAGAAGGGCGCAGCCTGCGGGGTGGCAGCTTACGGCAGCCCTCACTGCTTGTCGTTCGCTCTCCTCACCTGGCAGCGAGAAGATATGGAGTGATCTCTATATAAAGAATTGCTTTGGTTTGAGTTTCAAATTCTGTGTTGAAAGCATAAAATAAGAAAACTGAACAAACATTTCTCCTGTTTTGGGCAGCTCAGTTGAATGATACTTATTACAGTTTACTATATATCATCTATGAACAATGAAGAATCTGTCACTTACAGGACTAGAATCTGGGCCTACATTGAGGTGGAAGGTAGCTGACGAATAAAAACCTGATAATCAGACCCTGAAACAAGAAACGTGCCTTGTGGGAGTTGGAGAGCGAGCTCTGCAGGAGCAGAACCTTTTGCTTGTCTGTTGATGCTGCAGAAGGGAAGGGAATTGCTCACCACCTTTGAATTTTCAGAGAACATTTGCTTATACCATTTCCCTCCGTACGCTGCCTCGGCCCCTGTCAGCCTTTGCCACCTTCTTCCCGAGGATTAAAAGAATGAGGGGTGCAGGCAATGGTAGGAAAGGGGAACAAATAGTATATTTGTTGAGGAAAACAATTTAGATTTTAAACTGTTATGAAAATCGAAAAGTTGAATTTTAAAAATTTAAAGCAAAAATATTTTTATCAACTTTGGAAGTTTTTATGGAGTTTTCTTTATAAAATGTTTGCGTGAGTTACATCTATAACAGGGGATTAAAGGAGATTTTAATGCTAAATAATACCTTTTTTTTCTGAACCAGAATTAAATTCTTTTCACTTTAGATTACTGAGAAAATTTATTTTGCTGTATTTGCTTTGTATAAGCCTCCAAAACACATTCCTTAGGTTCCATTGTCACTAAGTGTGTTGGAAGCCATTTATTTCAGACAAGAGGTAATTCCATGTCCTGTGAAACTGCTTCAATGAAAAGAAATAGACTCCAATTTTAGAATGCTTATTTTGTCAAACATCACCAAGTGCTGTTACTATTGCACGGGCAGATTGCTGCCTAGTACGTTATACTGCCTAGTATAATGCATATCCTCAAATTAAAGTCAGTTGTGACACACAATTTAGGGGAATGCGCCAATAAACATGGGGCATGATTTTGATTTTGGAAGCCTTTGCCTATAAATTTGTCCCTTTATGATTGCTATTTGCCTTCAGAAATTCTGTAACGGCCTGTTCTCACGGAGCTTTTTGTTCAGTTTGCTTTGTATGATTATTTTTAGAAAACATTTTAGAAATAAATAAATCAAAAGTTTTGATGGGTTCCGTTTTGAAGTACGTAGTTCCTCAGTCGAGGGATAACAGCATCGTCAAAGGGATAACAAGCCGCTATAACTGAGGACCTAATAGATATTTAGGGTTTCTACAGCCTATCCATATATAGTGAGTGTGAGTTTAACAAGCCAAGGCTATTCAAAATGTACTCAGAGCTAGCAGAGCATATATAGTGAGACTATCCTTTACTAAAACACTTGATCCTCCTGAATAGCAAGGATATTAACTTAACTAATGATCCTTTAAATGGGTTTGTAAAATATAATTTAAGCTACTTGCAACATGCAAAAGAGAGGCGTCATTTGTTACTGCCAAGCTCACTGGCATGTGGAAATCAGAAAATCATTAGCCTTGATAGAAATAGTTTAATACAGCAGGGAAGAGAACACATTATTTAGAGCAGTTAAATGACAATTGATGCAACTGCTGGCAAAATGCAGAAAAATGAGTGTGATTTAGCAAATGATAAATACTGCACTTAGAACTTACGCATGCAAAAAATGAAAATCTTTCCTCACTATACTACATATTTAGCCTAGGAGACAAACTTTTCTGAAACGTAGCATTTACCAACCCTAGTTTTTAGAACTTTATTTCTAGACAAACCTTCTTCTTTCTATGTCCATGGATTGCATCGCGTTCTATAATTGCAGAAATACATGAAGAAAGGAGGTTTTCACACTGTTTTAACATTTGCTAGTAGCAACCTCCAGTCTTGTTCCAGGTGACATCAGCTGGCTCCGACGGGAGCTTCACCAGTGACCAAACCAGCTCTCGTTCTTACGTATGCAAAAATTATTTATTTTATAAATCTCTGGAAGAGATTTTATAGTGAGTGTAAATGTAACTTCAACTTTCTTAAAGGCCTCTTTTTACAGGGAGGGTAGCGTAAGGTGACATTAGGATAACTGAGAAGCAACTGGAGTCTACTTCCCTAGAGCAAAGCTGTACGTACTGCTCAGGGCAAGCTGAAGCAACAAATGCCTTGTTCGGTGCTGCGGGAATGTGGCTGCATAAAATTTATATTAGAAAGGGAGAAATTACATCAGTATATGCTCGTTCTCTATCTATCTGTTTATCTTTCTTGAAATACAAAGGAAAAAAACGAACCCTAGAAAGAAAGAAATAAAGCCAGACACCACACGCACCCAAAGCTATGCATTTCTTAGCAGAACTGACTATGTACTTGTCAAATGTGCTTTTCTGTGTCACTGAATTTCCTCTCAAAGGCAGGTTGCGATGTCAGGTTTGTTACTGCGCCTGTCTCCTTTGGAACCGGTAATGGACATGGCGGTGTGATTTTAGGGACGTCTGCCTGAACTCGCAAAAGCTTTACCTACACTGTTGGTTTGGAGTGGCGTTCCTGCATTGCACTGGCGCAAGAGATCGACATCTGGCCTGTTGCTCTCAATCTCTGTTTTTATCTTTCATTATATAGTGGCAAATTGTCTTCTAGAGAGAAAGAGAAAACTCAAATGTTTTAAACATATACGAGTACGTGCCTGGGCAGCTGTAGAGCTTTGGGTATTGTATGATCTTTTGTCAGCTCTGATAGCGGGTGCAATACGACACCAGGTTTTTGACTGGCAGGTTTGCACATACGAAGTCACTATCCTATGTAATACTTACACTGTTTTATTGCACTAATACATATGGTAATTATCACGTGGACGCCGTATTTGCAGTTGCTAGGGGTTCTGTTTGACATGAAGACTGTTAAGGAAAGAGGAAGGTGTTTACGCCAATACAGCAAAATATTGTTTATGACTAAAAATGTCTTGTCCTCTATGAAATAACTCAAGGTGATAGCATCGAACGTAATGAAAAGTGAATAAAGGCAATTTAAAACCTTTTATCAGCGCCAGATTTCTCTGGTCATCTATGCACAAAATGTTCTGGGGTTTTTTTTTCCCCTCTTATTCCATGTATTTGAGATCTTAGAAGTCCTTGGAGAAAATAGTTTGAATTTTCTGTAGAGCTACTGTGGGATTGTAGAAGTGAGCTCAGTTTTTGCTCCACCCACCCCCCACACTCCCCCTTCTCTCCCACATAATTTTTCAAAAGTATGATGAATAAATATCCTTCTAAATTGTGGGGTTTGCGAAAACAAGAGACCATGAAAAATCTGATTTTAAAGCTTTTGCTGGAAATCAAGGAACAACTGAATCAATACAAATAATGGATAAAAGCACACTGCTGTTTCCTTGATATTTTGAAGCATTTAAGTAACTATTGTAAATCCAAACCAAGTACATGTAAAATATCCAACACGCTTCACATCTGCAGAAAAGTATATGACTCATGCTAGCTATATAATCTCTTTAATGGATAGAATCAGAAAAGATTGAAAAAAGGCTCTTGACCTATACATATTTAATCTATACTTATTTGCCGCTACTACGGGCCACAGTTTTCAGGATGTGTCAGTAAGATTCTTATTACTTTGTCTGCAGTTTTGTGAGTGTAATTGAGGTGCATATCATTGTGTTTAGACATCTGACTACTCATCACAATTTGGAAGCTCTGGGTAAGAGCCCATAAATCTTTAGCTCATGCTAAAGATTTTTTCTAAACATGTAAGTAGCTTAGAGCTCAAGTAATTTTAAAAGTTAATGGGCTCATAGAGCATTTCTTTCAAAGATCCCTCCCTCAATGTCTAAACCTGTTGTCATTTTTTTTTTTTTTAATCTGAAAGTATTACCTGCCGTAATTTTCTGCAGCTATTGTGGCTTGGGATTGACAGTATCCAGAAAAATGTCACTTTGTATAGTATAAATTATCTGTCTCTTTAAATTTTTGGAAAATGGCATGCTGGGGAAGTGAACAATGTTCCGGTTCACAACGTGCTGAGCAAACGCTCCATCCGATCAACCAAAGCAATATAGAAATCTAACACATTTGTTCTCAGGCACAAATGGAGAATATCAGAGAAGTACAAACGATAGACAAAGGTTTCAGGACTTTGTTAACAATCAAATCTACAGCTGTAGAAATATTTTGTATTGCATCCGTAGATAGTGCCATTTATTTTGCAAGTCCAACTTAAAAAAGCTGAAGAATAAGGTGTTACGTGCATGTATGTTCATCTACAGAGACAAGGCTGTGCTGCTGAATTTGTCAGGATGTTGCCTGCAGCTTTCGTGTAAATTGGATCAGACCAAAATCAACCAAGAGCAGTGTCTGGTTGTACCATAGCGTAAATTTGTAAGAAAGAGTATTCAGGACTCGCAATACAATACTCATGTTTTCATCTCTCCTTCTGCTGTAAATGCTAGGGTTGATCACGGTGTTTACAACGTAAGGGTCTGCCTGACTTCTGCTTCTTGCTCTCTTAAGCCCTCCCAAGGAATCTGGAATTTGCTCTTGCAAGTGTCCTGAAAATAAATGCCAGCCAGGAGAACTCTGTGTGCCAGCGCGGGGGGAGAGGCTGCGTTTGAACCGTGCCCATCAGCTGTCGTTGCAGCACACACCAGTTAGGTGGTTCGTTCTTGGATAATAAAGATCAACTGATGTAGTGAGAAAAGGATGGATAAGGTGAAACAAAGCGATGGGAAGAAAACTGCAGGAACGTGTGTGTGATCCTACAGTTCGTGCTTATGCTTACTCTTCTGTTGTCTTCTGTTCTTTGGAGGCATTTTGTATCTCAGAAGTATTTTGACCTAGAGTTTGAAAAAAAGATGTCAAATCATTTTATAATTATTATTCCTTTCTTTTCATAACAGTGCTTTTATCAAAATATCCGTGCTAGAAGCCTGGGGTCTATTCATTCCTATTGTTATAGAGAAATGACATTGACATTTCAGATTGTTTCTTTAAAATGGAATAGTGTGAAAATGATTTAGAAGTAAGAACTAGTACAAACATTACAATTAAAACAATATTTACTTTGAGATTGATTTTGCTTGTCAGATTCTATTCATTTCTCTCTTATTTGATCAAATTTACTTTTCAGGCTATCCAGGTAGAAAGTGGCTGTGGTGGTAGAGAAATCTGCAAAGCTTATTTAAAAATATTCCTTAGTGGAGAATAATATATAATCTACATTTTTTTTTCCCCTCTTGTACTTTAGAACTAAATGTATCTTGTAATATATTGCTCATGTAAGTTCACGGTTAAATTATATGCAGATTCAAGTGGACCTTGTGAGTGTTTCTGTAGCTGAGGGTAAAAGTATAAACAGATGATGCAGGCTAACACAGAACTACAATAACATATAGTCCGTCGAGTTAAGCACTGACAGTCCCTGTCATTGTCTGCATTGCTCTCACATCCAGATGAAATAGATTTCATCTTTTTTTTCATCATTCATTTTTCATCATTTCATTTTTCATCATTTCATCATTTACCTTTCTTCATATTTTCTGTATTAACTCTCAAGAAGTCTTTTCTTCTCCCCACCCCCAACAGTTGGGTTTTCCACCAAAAAAGTTGGTTTTGGCATGGACAAAAAAAATATTTTAATGAGCTGCTTCTGACAATGGTAGTGAATAATTGAAAACTAGGTCTAGTACATATTTTTATAACTGTTTCAAGGTGCCTTTTTAATCACAAAGATATTAAGTATGTTGCTTGCTTTGAATGAAATGTAGGGTCTGCTTGGTCCTTAAGCAAGTCAAAGTTTTACTGCACATGAAAATATAGAAATACGATCCTCCTTTAATACAGTAGGAACCTGTAAGAACGAAGCGGTTCAGAATACAATGGGTGGGAGTTACAGGAGATATGCTTTCCCTGCTCCTCAAATGCGGCGGGTTTTTGTGATCTGAAAAAAAATCAAACCTAAAAGTTTAAACTAGCTTTTTTTAGGCTTTCACCACTGAACTCTCTTCAGGAGTAAGTCTGTGCTAGAGCGATTGTCAGTTTTATTTAGTACTCCGAGTCTGTTGGGTGGGAGGGAAGTTGACTGCCTTTAGCTTATGCAGAGTATGTTCTTTTATAGAGCTTGTCTTTCATTAATTTCTGGCAAAGCAGTAACACCTGTTTGTGAAATAAGAGTGCATCAAATCGGAGCTGCTTACTTGAAAGAGCTGAATCTTGTTGCGATATATTGAACTTGGAATTAAGTGAATGTTTTCCTGAAGGAGCTGGGGAAGGTGACAGACCCCTGCGCGCAGTGGGAGCGAGGAGGCGGCTGCCTGGGGGCTGAGCTGAGCCCCCTGGAAGAGTCCAGGTCTGCGAATGAGGCTGGACGTTTTTTCACGTTAACGTCTTCATGGGCAAAGTCAGGTTTCAGGTATGGTGAGGGGGTCGGGTTATGTGAGGGCTGTTTTTTCTTTTAGGCTTTCTGGAATCTGGACGTTGAAACGGTCATGCTGCTTAGTCAGAGGCTGGAGCGTGTGCGCAACTTGCATTTTATAGCGCACTATGAACCTTTCCAGCTCTTGCTGCATGCCTAAAGGAAAGGACGAGATAGACTTATTTCGTTAGACTGAGTTTCTGAAAGGCGAGCAGCTGAGGGAACCACATACAAGCCAAGTAGGTAAGATAAGATACTGTAAGAAAAGAAAATGGATGATGCGAAAGGCAACGCAGTGGCAAATGACTCATAGCCAACCTAAGGTTCAGTCCAGCTATTTAATCACTGTCAAATGTTACTCTATAATTAAATTATAAATCCTGAGGGTTTGGAATTCTATCTTTATTTGTACCTTTTTTGCAGATAATGGAAGATTAGATATCTCATTAGGTCTTGTCCTAGGCTGGCATTTGAAAGTTGATTTTTTTTTTTTTTTTAAATCTATATATTTGCATAGATATCTATACATGTGTATTTAGGTGAAGGCTGTTATATATATTTTCCAGTTAAATAATAAAACATTGAAAGACCCTGCGTGCCAGGTTTTGATATTCCGTGCAACTCATGAAGGTTATAGTGGGTGTACCAAAGGAAAAAAAAAAGCATTCCACTTTCTCCTACAGTTAACATAATTAGCAAGTTAATGCTTCTAGTCTCTGCTATCCTGCTTCTGCCTGTGTAGACTGGTGAATAATAGGAGAGTAGACAAGACCATGACTATTATATTCCTTTCTCACAAACTCAACAGTATAGCATGCACTTTAAAAACGCTGTCCCCAGACTGAAGTCTCTGTGGCTTTCCGCAGAAGCCTCTTCCCTACAACCCAGACCTCTTGTTTCTACAGCAACTGTGAGTATGGTTCAAGAGACAGACAGATGAAGAAAGGCAAAGTACCTTGGCGCTTTACCTGTCTGTTAGATGGTTAGGCACTAGTCCAGTTACAATGACAGTGAGCAATACCTCTTGGGTGTGAAAATTTAAGAGATTTTCTTTGGAATGTGTCTATTATTGGTTCCCAAACTACCTATCCCATCCTCACTATCATTACTGATGAGTAATTATTTACGTGGTAAGTACTTGCATTACTTACTCTAGTAAGAGTTCCTTACAAAGTACCATCTGCATAGGACAGGATGCCGAAAGCATTTAAGTACTGTTTTTGCTAGTTGTGTTATCTTTTCAATTTTTGTCTATTTTTATATGAAAAAGTTCATTTATTGCAACACCAATGGTGAGAAACGGCTGCAGTGGCAACAAACACAAATAGTTTCAGTGTGAATATTTATAGTAATAAAATAATACTTTTTGTAGATACTTGACAATCAATTCTAGCTCTTTTTTTCCCTTACTTTCTCACAGTTTGTTGTGTATTTAATAATTTCTTTTCATGCAGTATATTGCAGAGGGAACCAGCAGAGTGAATTCTCTTGCTTCTGAAGATAAATAGAATATACTTTCACATTACTTGCAATTAAAAAGATAAGTGAGGATTTTCTATGTGGAAAACTTTATTTAGATCATACACTATGACATATATTATCTACAAAATTGGTCTTTATTAGTTTTGGTTCATGGAACTATTCTTAAGAGCAGGCAATGTGGGTTACTAAATCAAAGTATATTAGCTAATCGTGAATAAAGTAAAGATGAAGAGAATGGTGAGGAAATTGCATATGCTTAATCAAAATAGGAAATTTAACAATGACACATGCTCTTAAAATATTGTGTGTGTGATGGAGATGCTTGAAACTTTATTAGGTTAGAAATCCTATTTTTCATATCGTGTTTAGAAGCATTTGGGGCTTTTTTTTCTACTTATGTGACTCTTGGAACATGTATTCACATGAGTAAATTCCTGATTCGTTAGAGTTTCAGGTATTGCATAGTACACACAAAGATCAGCACTATTTGTTTTAGCACAGCACAGAAAACTTTCTGAAGCAAGTTTCCACAAAATGTTAAGTAGTTATAATAATTTTGTCATACAAGCTTGGTTGCGAAAGCTGAGAAAACGATGATGATAAATAACGTTTCTAAATTTCCATTAGAAGCACCCCACAGTGGAAAACGAAAGCATTTTGCTTTTACGTAAGAGATGGGTAAAATAAGCTGTGATTTCCCCTCTCTTGTTTTCTCTTGCCTCTGCTGCCTTAGGGTATTTATTTTGTGTGGTTCTCCACTGACACAAACAGGATTTGCCATAGTAGAACCTGGAGAGGAAATACAAAGATCAAATGTTCGCGGTAGTTAATAAACAGTGCTGCTGTTTAATAATCGTATTGGAAAACCATTTACTGTTATGGTGGACTCAAAAAAATTTTTGGATTGACCCTGCAGTGAAATAATAGCAGACGTGTGGTAAACCCATCTGAAGTGGCAGGTCTGAAAGTCTAAATTCAATGAATAATCCTGAAAGAAGTAACAAAGAAAGCCTAGCTCAGAGTTTGAGAAAGGGTGAAAATAAGAAAACTGTTGGTAAAACTGGAGCTGCTGCTGCCTGCTGCAGTAAGCCGTTCAGCTCTTCTGGCTTTGAGATTCCCAGTAGGATTCTGTAGACGTCCGACTGGAGGTTGGAAGGTGATACAGGATGACAGTACAAGAATATAAAAAATTACTAGTGAGTTTCTGGGAACATCTTTAAACCACATAAGCCATTTTAGGGTCTTTTGGTTTTTGGCTTCTTTTCTCTTTTCATGGGTAGGTGACAGATTTTTTTTTTAGGGATGGTTCAAAATATACCCATCAGGTCGATAAAGTCTGACACGTCTTTACACATGGCTGGTGTGAAACGTTAGCTTTCACAGCTGAAGAGCTGATCGTATAGCTTTTGTGTAGGCAGGGAAGTTAACACAAAACATATTCTTATCACCCCCAGCAAATATTTATTGTTTAGTTAAGGATTAAAAATGGACACATTGAATCTGTCCCTGGAGTCTGGCTTTGGAAATCCACAGTTGCTTTACTGCCATTTTTATTCTAATCAAAATTGTCTGCTTTAGGGAAGATCAATTAAGAGTCACCTTCCTCCAAGAGTCTGGAGGCAGTTTTTGTAAATTAATCAAGTTTCCAAATAGTGCTGTGAAATAGGCAGAATAATACCTCTTTTACAAAGGAGGAAAGCGACACACTTCAGTCGCATGCCTTGCTCAAGGTCACCCAGTTAAATTGGTGGCATAGCTCATTAAAAAATTTCCAGTTCCTTGTTACTGCATCCATTGGATCACAAAGTCTCCAGCAATTTCCTCAGCATCCAGTGGAAATCAAATATTCTTTCTTTGAAGTCTCTGCTTTTTATAGGTGGCCAATGCTTCCATTAATGTCAATAGCTCTGGTTTTTAACTGCTTTTTCCTGTTGACTCGTTCTGCCTGACACTTTGGTGTTTTAAAGCTCTGCTGTGAGGATTTACCCAACCGCCCTCTCCAAGTTCTCTGAAACATTTTGCTGTTTTGAATGACACTGAGTTAGTAACTCGCCTGTCAAACCTTTCAGAGGGTTTTCCCAGCAAACCGATAGAAAGTCAAAAGACTTTACGGTCCTGTAATTGTTCTTGTTAATTTTTCTGCCTGGCAAAAATCTGGCCATTGAATTGGCAAATATAGGAGAGAGAAATTCCAGGCCACACTTGTTTTCTGCTGTTGACGGTTAATGCTACCCTCATTTTGGCACTATTTATTAGCAGTATTTTTTGGTTTTCCTTACTTTTGTCATCCTTTCATTTCTCTGCTTGACGTTCTTTCAAAGCTGTGACACTCTGTCTCTGGCTGACAGGACAGGTGAGTTCCAGCCCTTGAGGAATACTCCCTCCTGCCTCGACAGAGGAGCATGGGTAGAAATCCTCCTCTAGAGAGACTGAACATATCATTTCTTTGACATGCTTAGCCTTTGCTGACCAGACAGAGCCAAGCTGTGCGTGTGGGTGACAATATATTACCCTCTCGTTGCTCCCTCCCCACCTCCAGTCTGTCGCCCCTTTTGTGGAAGAAGCGGGGTTTATACTTCTGTGTATGAAGGATCAGAAAAGCAGAGCTTGTGTCTTGGGTCCTCTTACTGAGAAGTTTAATTATTTAAAATATCTTTGGAGTTCAATTTGAACAGTTGCTTTTATAAACTTCACGATATTACCTACTGTAACTGAAATTGTTGCACCAGGATTTATGAAAACTAAGCTCAGTCCTTGCCTGAGCCTACTTTCTGTAGATTGATTGGCCATATTGTTATTTAGCATCTGACAGAGCACGGAAGAATATTAGGCATGAAACATTAATCAGGAAATTATGCATTGCTTTCACAATTAATGTGCAACTGGACTTTACTTTGTAATATTGTATTAGCTCTTAACATGCAAATTATTGGAGGTAATTACCTCATTTTTCAGTGGCCATTTGATGGATTGAAGTTTCATGCAGAATGTTCAGTGTAATTTAAAATCTTGCAATGATTTGCTTCTTTACTTTTTCATAAGAATCTTAGTTTTCTTTATCATACATCAGGCATGAAGAGCCTGCAGCACTGTAAAAATCTAATGTACAAAGTTCAATTTTTCAATTCTTTTAACTCTAACTGGAGCTGGCAATTTGGTCAAGTGTTACAGTAAAGATGTCTCTTGCTGCAGTATGTTTAAAAAAAAAAAAAAGAATTGCCCGTGATGCTATTTATAGCACACAAGTCAAGCTGCCTTTGTACCATCTGCCTAAAACAAAAGTGCAACAGTAGTCTAAGGTATTATCCTTTTTATTCTGTAATATATGAATGCATTGTATTCAGCAATCTGTGATCAATCAAGTAATATGTTTCAAAAGGAATAATAGAATTATACGATTAAAAGTTAAACTGCTTCAGCAGTTTTAAATTTAACAGTCCTGGGTGCTTTTTTTTTGTGTGTGTGTCTAAGATGTATACAGTTTCACATTACTACATGTCAGGAAGGCATTATCATAACAAATACAATATATTAGAAGGTCTCTGGCCTGTGAAAATATTTTGATGTATGTGAATAACTCTGAAAATTTAGATAATTCTTTCTTCATGTTTTCTGATCTTAGATGTCAAAGTCACAAGTATTTGTTGTGATCTTGTCTATTCAAAATCCTGCTCCTGTAAAATAGCTCCTTCATAAAAGTCAAGCAATTTAAAATTGAATGCCTATATTTAAATAGATTTTAACAGATAATAAAACTCTTGAGATTAAAATGGTTTCATTCACCGAGACAGACAGTTTCCTCTGCAGTATGCAATTTGTGTCACATTATGTAAAATACAATTTCAAAAAAAGATTTAAAATAAAAGCACAAATAAAAAGTATCTTATAAAATGAAACCAGAAATGTTGTGCTTTTAGTCCTAAGTCAAGCAGAGAATGAAAGCAGGATATGATATCCTGCCTTTAAACACTGAGTTTCTATGGCTTGATTTGTGTTCTTTCCTGCCTATGTGGCTTTGACACTCAAATTTCAAGCCCTACTACCAGAATTTCCCTTCCCCAACATCTTCTTTTTTATTTTTTTTTCTTCATTTTAAGAGAAAACTAAAGAATTAGAGTATGTCAAGCGCAAGAGAGAATTGCTTCTGCATTTGTAGGTAACAACTTGGCATTTCAGAATATGGAGTTTACATCGCATAGTTGGTTTACCAGCACAAAGGTTTGTATCATGTCTGTTGTGATAAGAGCTACTGACTGTCATTTTCTCAGAAAATATTTAAATGGGTATGTGAAATTGTGTGTCTGAAAAATGTTTTTCTCCCATCTAATGGCAATGTCAAACCTTCTGTTACATGGAATTTAGTACCTTGCAAACAATTTTTATGTATGAGCTATGAACTGGTGGACTGATGAAAACACAATTTCTTACCCAGTGCTTAATAAGCGATGGCAAGAAAATAGGAGAGTGGTGATCCCTAAATGACATGCTAATTAACAATGCATGGATAATTCAGGTTCATGCCTTTTTCAAGCAAGGTTGGTTGATTTTTAGTGATGGATGCACCTTGTAGAACTGGATAGTTGGGAAGACTTCTCTTTAGGATGATGTTTCTGAGGGAACTGGGCATATATTTGCCAACTAGAACCGTGTTTGTATTCTGAGAACAGAAGGAGCACACCCGATGTGTCAGTGTGTACAGCGCTGGAGTGTAGCTACTGAAAAAAACGTGAGGAAGAGCTCATTAAAGTCAACTTTCTCTCCCTTCCTCCTTTCCCCAGCCCAAAGGTACACTGTGCACAGGTAATACTAATGATATTGCACTCTTCACCTAAATAAAAATGGCATTCATTTTTAATAACAAAAGAGCAGCGGCAATAAAAAAGTTCAGACTTTGTAGTCTGTAGGCTGAGTATGAAGGGTAGTTAAAACAGGTAGGTAGCCATTCAAAATACTGTTCTTTACTCTCATTAACAATCCACTGCACTGTATATTAGCTGTAAATATTTCAGGCCTACATGGAAAACAAGCAGAACAATCTCACCAATGATCCTGTTTCTCAGAACAGTAGGAATTAGTTTAAATGCCTCTACTGATTACAGCTGAAGACTGGAAATTAAAATGGGAGGTGAGCTGCGCTATGCCATGCAGCGGTGCGTGACGTTACGTATGCTGATATCTACGCGCACTGCAGTAAGGTGCCATGTAGAGATACTTTCTGGGTCCAGAAAGTGGCACTGAGCGGTAGCTCCTGCTGTTTCTCAGCTAAGCCAGTCTCCAACTTCGTAGCATTTGCTAGCTTAAGATAAAGTACCTTAAACACTGGCCTGAAATCAGCAAGTAGTTATTTCAATTTTTGTTATTACTTTATGCTTCAGGTACGTGACTTGGTAATTTTGCCTGTTCGTATGCTAAATGTGGTAGGAGACTGGATTCTCGGAATATGTCTTAATAATATAGATGTTGACTGCTTCACCCAAGCAATGATATCCTCACAGGCAGCAAATGCATATTGAAACTCCCATTTTAATAGTTAACGAGGGGAAACTGCACAGAGAAAATATAAACCACGGGCCTTGATGAGTGCTGTCTCTGCTGTTTGCATTTTCTTTGGGATGTTAGGAGGCATGTGTAGCTTTAGATATGTAGCAGTGACGACTTCTCCTGTGAGCTATTGGAAGATAACGTTGTTATCGAGTTGTGGAGGATCAACATGGGCTGTCTGTTGCCTCCCATTTGCTGCTTTTTTTTTCCTAGAGTAAGTTCTTTTCTCCCTGGTCTTACGTTACGTGGCATGTAAAGGCATAAGCAATGTCTCCGTGTTGCTAAGAGAGGGGAAAAAATATTTGTCACCACAGCTAATAAATCAAGAACAAGCTCTGGGGAAAAAATCAGAAAAAGGGAAAAAAAAAATCTGGTACAGAGGTAAGAGTAATCCAAACATTTTTACTTAAAAAGTCCAGTACTTAATTAAGCTCTTTTTTTAACTGTTCTGATCCCAGAAGTTATTCATAAGATGTACTTCAAAATCTGTAGCTGCCATTATGTTTTCTCTTGATTTTACATTCTTCTATTGCTAATAAAACTGCTATATTAATAAGTAATCTTGTAGAAATTAATTTTAAATGAATGAAAGAGAACCTGACAGAAACAAAATTCTGAAATAAAAAATTTTAGGCCACGGAGCTTTGATGTTGACTTAAATAATTTAAGTTGTTCACTTGGATTGATTGTACCAGTTGTCACAGCGATTTGAGCTGATAGCTCTTCCGTTTTGTCAATATTAGAAATACCTGCATTTTTTGCAACTCAGAATCATTAATACAAACTTGAATTATTTTCTCTTACTGAAGTTGTTGTGAAGACCAAGTAGATAAATGTTGCATAGATGCTAATGATGCAATAATATTGCATAAATCTGTTTTCTATCAGATAGCAAAATAATCTGCATAGACCCATGGAACACTGAACCTCTATCAGAAAATGGATCTCATGCAAATCCCCTGCACTCTAGCACAGTGCTTCGGTGTGTCTCCCAAAATATTACAGCAGATTGATACAATATGGACGGAAAAAAGCAATACAAGGATTAACTGGAAGCCGAACAGTTTGTCACAGAACGATTACGATAGACTCCAGTCTAAGTGATTGGTATCTAAGACAATAGAAGTTAATACATTCAGTCACAGAATAGTGTTCAGGATCATTGTCATTTTTTACCTGTTGTACCAAAAGTAATTCAATCATATGTTTTGAATCACATGTAAAAATAAGTCACAAGTTATCATGCAACCTTCATTGTCTCTTCTACTCTACCCGCAATTTCTTTTTGGGTTACTGACGTTTCTCCGTCTCTTATAATGTTCAGAACTGCCAAAATCAAACAGATTGCCATAGCACTGCTGTGAGAGAATAGTTGAGTCTTTTATGCTCAGCGGGAACTGTTCCCCGGCAAGGCTCTGTGAGATCATATAATACAACAGAGCTAAATTGCAATGAGGAAGGCCAACCCCATACTGTGCCACATTACCAAGAGTGCAGGCAGCAGCTTCAGGGCAGTGATCCTCCCTCTCTGTGTTTCACTGGTGAGACCACAACTGGAACGCTGTGTCCAGTTGGGGCTCCCTAGTTCAAGGAAGACATGGACATAGTAGAGAGAGTCTGGTGGAGGGTCGTTGTTGGATAATTTGACTTTAGCAGGCCTTCGATGTGGTCTCCCATAGTAAGCTTAGCCATTTCAGAGAGATGCAGACTGGATAAGTGGATGGAAAAGATAGGTGGAAAATTGGCTGAGCTCAAAGGGTTGTGATCAGAAGTAGAAATCCAACTGGTGGCCAGTTATGAGCAGTGTCACTCAGGGATCAATGCTGTTTAATGTCTTTATTAAGAAGCTGAAGCACACGTGGTACAAGGAGAGACTGAGAGTGCCGAGTGTAAGGCTGAAGCCTTAAGAAGAGAAGGGGAAGGGGAGATACTAATGCTGTCGATACCTGTTTGATGGGAGGATATAGAGAAGATGAATTGATAGTCTTGGAGTCTCAGAGGGAAAGGATGAGAGGCAATGATCATAAGTTGCAATATAATTTTAGTTAGATGTAAGAAAAATGTGTTCATCATGAGCGTGGTTAAAACTAGAAAATGTGTTCAGCATCATTGCGGGCTCTTCAACCTTGGAGATTTTCAAAAATTGACTGGATTAAGCCCTGAGCAACCTGATCTAGCTGAGAGGACTTTGAGCAGGAGGTCCCTTCCAACCTAAATTATTCTTTGATACTGTGAAGTTATATATATTATCTTAATTTATAGATGGAAATTCAAATGCATTATCAATAATGAAATTCTTTTTATAAAAAGTAGTATATAGATATTTCCACTTTTTTAAAAATAAAAAATAGGATTGCCTGCTGATTTCAATGTATTGTCAGTGCAGCAGAATTCAGTTCCTTCTGTTCAGAAGTGAAAAGTTAAGATATGCAAGGAATGTCCTTTGTTATATTAATTTTATGGCAAATGAACAAAACCAAGAAAATAAAAGCAAAAGTGAATGAACTGAATTTCTCCCCATCAGAATCCTTCACCCTCTAGTCCTCTTCCTTCCTCTGCTTGACCCTCTGTCCAAACAACTCTCATAAGTGTTGACAGGACTGTCGCGTTTAGTTAGCTGCTCAAGTCTCCTAGCACCCGTTCTCTTGTCAGCAAGTGTATGAAGGAGTTCTAAACTATTATGAAGCTCCTTGTAATCCATCAAATGTCCAGGAGTATTAGGGACATACGGTAGGGTTTGAGTCCAAGAGAAGCATCCATTCAAGTAATGTGTATGATTACATGAACAAGAGAATATTCTATGTTAAATCACTACAGAAATATAAACTTTTCAGGTAGCTAATGTCAGGAGTTAAAGCAAAAAGGATATTTCAATGAATGTGTAGAAGTCACTAGGGAAGAGGGATGAAGGCAAGAGAAAATACAGTAGGAAGTTGAAAGTAATGATATCAATAAAGGATAATTTTAGTCTCTGTTTAAGGATCCATGAAATGGTATTGTTGCATATTTTTGAGCTGATATAAAATGCTGTTCAGTTTAAAGACAACACAGAATTGGGAAACAATTTTCACAATCTGTGAAAGTTTTCAAGATTTAATTTTATGTATATTTATTCTAAATTAGGATAAAAGCTGAAACATGCATGCTAACAGCCAATAGCTTTCCTTCCTACTGTTATTTTTTTAATCAAAAATATTGAAAATACTGACTTCCGCACCCAACCAGCCTATGATGTCAGCTCCTATTTTGCGCTCATTAAATTTTCAGCCAAGCCCCTTCGCAGTGCATGTTTCATGCACAGAAGAAGATTTGCATAACTAACAAAAAATACATTCCATCAGAGAAAGAGAGATAACCTGACTTTTCCAAGATGCAGAAAGCTTGTGATTCAAGGCCATCTCTGAATAAAATTTGTAGATTTGGCAAGCCCCGCGTCAGTTCTGTCTCCTAGGCTACTGGTTCTCTGGGTCATGGAAGAGAGCTGACCTGCCGGGGTGGTTCTATTCTTCTGCTCTAGTCTACTGTTTAAAGAAGTATTTCGTATACTTAGGGTGTTTGGAGGTCGAGTTTATGAGTTTGAATTCTCTGACTCTCTTTCCCTCTTTATCCAAGCTGGCTGCACTTGTTTCGACTTCTCTCCGTGATGTCACAGTTAAGCCTACCTCAGTCGAATAAAGTATAAAAGTTAGCTCAAGTGTGTAAGACTGAGCGATGCCTTTCTCTGTAGGTTCTGTGGTCTCTGTGTGGATTACAAATTTCTGCTTTTCCAAAGTCCTAGTTCCTGCTTTTCCATGTCAGCGTGCTAGGTATATAGGTATATTACCCTGTTGAGTGCTGGCCAGTTATCTCAAATATAGAGTGCCACTGGGCAACGTCCCAGAAGTTATAGAAATAAAATGCTAGTCTGGAAAAGGCAAATTTCAGGGATTCTTTGCTTCAGGAATCTTTTTTTTTTCAAAGTGCTCTTAGGAAAGAGATCAGCTTTAATTCATTGATCTGTGATATTCTCTTTAAACTGTCGGAAGTGCTAAGCAGTCAACGCTCACCTAAATGCTAAAATTATGTGGGTTTTGTGTTTCCTTAGAAAGGTTAAACTGGTTTCAAGTAACATACACAACATGTCCTGTAAGTACTGATTATCTTGGAACAAGAGATTTTGCAGGTGCAGACTCTGAGTTTCCAGTGTGCAGATGTGTTTTTATGAATGTTACCCAGATCCTCTCTTCTGCTATTTTTCCCTATCGTTTCTTAAATTGCTTATCCTAAATTAGCTTGAGATATTTTAAAAGTTCAAAATATGTCTTCTGAAAAATGTGGGGGGTTTTGAATATCCCCCTCAAGAACTTCAGTAGTATGAAATGCTGTACGTAGTCTTTTCTGTTAGTAATTATATTTCTGAAATAGGAAATATTGAATATTTAATTTTCACTGCAATTTAGAAAATAGAGAAAAGTCACTATTACTGGAATTAAACAGGTGGTGTAAAATAATTTAGCATTTTTGTCTGTGAAATAACCATAAACAGGACATTATTTTCTAGGCTTCAGTTTTAAACTTCATTAATTGATCATGGATGGTTTGTAGCAAATTTTCAGAATCCCAGTGTTTCTTCATTGTCTTCAAATAAGCATCGTGGTATTTATTATCAGTTTTTGTTGAGAACGGTACATGAGGATGCTGAGTGCAGCCATACACATGAATTAATAAATGAAATCAAGGTGCAAGTGTAAAGCAAATATAGAAGAGTTTTTGAATACAATAAAAATATTTAATCATTTAAAAGTTGGTGCAAGTTTTTACTAATTTAATTTAATTCTGTTCTTTCAGCAAACTAATCATCAATGACCATTGCTATTTATTTCGAAGTAATCTGCCACGGTAGAACTTCAGCTGCAGACATTATGACCTGTTTCTGCAGCATTTGCAGAGCTTTCAGATTTCCTCTCTTCACATGCTATTTGTTTGTCACGTGGCTCGTTTAGTTTGTGTGTCCTGGAGTGTGAGAGTAGCAGCATCTCCGATGCGATTAAAACTCACAAGCTCGTCTACTGCCAAACTGAACTATGGCACTTTGTTAGTACAATGTAGTGACAGATATATACTAGTAAAAAATGTGATAGCGGCAAAAAAATGGACATGGTAGAAACGTGAGGCGAATAAAATAAATGTCAATACAGCTTTGGTATTAAAAAAGTTCAGGCTTATTGCTAGAAGGAAGGTATAATAGATGAGGCAGCAGTTGTACCACCCAAGTGTATGCCTCTGGGCGTTATTTGAGAGTGGTTCCAGAGATCAGAACACTTAAACTCATTGGGAGGTAATATTGTTCTTTCTTTGCCAGGTGCCATCGGCAAAAGTCAATGTACTTTGTGCTGTGTTTTATAAGATAAGCAAGCGGAAGTTCCTACACAAAAGTACCCCAAAAGGAGAAAGAGCTTCTGGATCTGTAGATTGAGGTAGGACCTAGTGGATAATATCTTCAGCACCCAGGAAGCTTCCCTTGAAGCCAAGTATTGTGTACTTTAAAGCTAAAACACTCGAGAAAATTCTTAATTGGAGACATTAAGAATTTCTTATTTCATAATTATTTTATCACTGTAATCCTTACGTGGAGAACAATGTCCCGCATTGCTTGGTTCATAATTTGGGACATTACTCCTCCATTCATGAGTTGTTTCCAGAAATTAAATGCCCAGGGCTGAGAATATTTATTCAGTTGGGTTTGTGCATAAAGTCTTCCTGTCTACTCTTTAGAGAGAGGATTTTATTGTTACTGAATTAAGTTGGGAAATGAAGACCTCAGCCCAAATTATAATTATTTTTCTGCATCTGCTCCGATCATTTACATGGTTTACGCTTGTAAATTAGGTGTTAATGAAATCCAAGTGGGGTAACAGTGTGGAACATCAGAACTGCAAGTGACTGGAGAAGCAGAGAACATTCGAATATCTCTGAGGAGATCGCTTCACTTGAGCGACAACTCTGGGGCGTTATTTGACATGCACAGAAACATCATTCTATTACAGAAGTTATCTCAAATATAAAGAGAAAAGGAAATCTGTCTTATACAAAAAATTGTACTTTTGTACGTTTTTTCAGAACAGGTCTTTTTCTTTTTGACGTTGTTGGGGTTTTTTTCCCCTTGTAGCACTATTACTCAGCATTTACGTCCCAGATAAGCAGCTGTTGCATGTATCGGAGTATATGCCCCTTTCGCAGGTGTTTTGTACTCTACCTGCCTGAAAGCGCCAAATAGAAGTGATCCCTCCAATACTTCTCATTTTAGGTATATTTGATATACAGGGGTTTTGTGCTATGAATACCTGTTACGAATGTTATAAGCCACTGGTGTTAAGGTTAGTAACTTTAGAAAACTGAATTATAAAAGTTAATTGTAGAATTATAGGGAACCTTGACATTGTTTTAAATGTTGTGCACAGTTACCTTCTTGGTGGTGTTTGCCCGAGATGTGCAGGAGAATGCTACTGATTGTGCGTAGAATGCAAACACAGTATAATGCCTTAGCTCTGAAGCGGTGTACTTGTGATACTCTGAATACACCTGCCCTTTTATCATTATTTACTTGACAGTGACATTCAAATTCTGAAGAGAATATTCATCATCTTAGAGTGATGAAAGAATGAATTAGGGCTGATTTAGCATGTGGAAGCTATCTTCAGAGCAGGTATCTCCTTGAGTCACACTGTCACTGTGCTATTTTCTCTAGACCTTGGTGATGGCCTTTTTCTGATTAGGATTTACCAGAGGGAAATGAGGGGGAAACAGGTGATTTTTCAGCCATCTCATCGAACCAGTCTGGAGAGCGTTTAAAAGTTGATGCAGACTGACAAATCAGGTTTTTTCATAGTTCTAATGCTCCTGATTTAACAGCTATAAGAAGCTTTACAAAGGTATCACACTAAACTGTCTGAGATTGAGAGTTAAAGACTAAATGCAAAATGAAGTGACTTAAAATATAGAAATGAATATAGTTAGGGCACAACAAATACCTTACTCTCAGAGCGATAGTCTGTGAAACTAAAACCAGACTTGGTTCACCTGCTGGGAACTAGCTGATCCAAAAGGATAGCAGCTCTGTTCTTAACTGAGTAATGCTTGTGCAGATTCTTCCTAAAACCAAGCAGAACTGACCACCTCACGCGCTAGAAAGAGCGAGAAGGCAAACAGCGTATCGAAGGCAATCATTCTTCTTCATTAAGCTTCTCTGTGCCTCCAATTATGCAAGTGTCATTAAACAGCCAAAGAGCACATCTATCGATATGACTCTCATAGGATCAGATCAGGGATTAGAGCCCTTACGTGATGAGAGCTGGATGCTGGAATGGTACAGGATAACCACATTTGGTACTGGGGGCTTGTATTTGACTGTAACTAAAAAAATAATGTTTCTGCTTACATATTTGAATATTGCACCCATAATCTGCATAATTACAAAGTCATTAAGAAACTTGGTAAGGTCTAAGCTATAGAATTTACTAAGTCTGTAGCAAAATAGATTACAGAGATGTTTGCTGAAAAGTGATTGTATTAGGACTGAAATCTCTCCAAATTTCTGATAACGTCCATTACCTGAAGACATTAATTCAGATCACAAAACTTTTAATTTTAAAGGAAAATTTCAAAGCAAAAAATGAAACAAATGAAGACATAAATGTAGGACAGTAGTTTTAGTGTCTGTTACAGTTACAACTATTTTAGTGCGTAAGATTTCCAGTTCTGATCTCCAGCGGTGCTTGGGGTGGAAGATGGGGGGAGGAGCAGTCCATGGCAGCGCGACCCCAGAACAGCTCTAGCGCCCAGCAGCGGGTGGTTCAGGGACTTGCTGAGCCAGAGGTGGCCTCTTTTAGTGCACCTTCCTGTCCTTTATGTCTATTAATTTTGGTCTTTGGCTTTACTTTTAGCATCTTGGAACAGGACCGTGTACAGTATTCAGCATGCAAGCTCTGATGTGCTTGAAAAAGGACTTAATGATACATTGATCTTTCTAACATTTTCTTTTTACTCCCCTTGGAGAAAGCTCTCTGGTTTTGATTTGCTTCGTTCTGGGTTTTTCCTGTTTCAGTGGCCAGAACGTATTGCTCTTTCTGCTTCCCTCACTTGGACAGCATGTGAATGCTGCCCTCTCGCTTCACACAGCTCCCTTCCCATGCTGTTCAGGCACGCTGATCGCCTTTTCAGGGCTCAAGTCTTTCTGAGGGGTTGAATGTGTTCAGTAGTCAAGGGTAATAAATTTTTCCAAAAGTTTTCCTCCAACTTGCCCTCAGTAGTAAGGATTTTTATTTGAAAATAGCCTTTGTTAATATTACCTATATATTTCCATAAACAGTCCCAGGGATTTTGCTGTAAGGGGTAATGTTAGGTAAATTGGGGAGTTTTAAGTTAATTTGGTGGATTACACAAAGCTAAAGATTCGTAGAGTGGCTGAGATGAAAACATATAACGTTTGCTATAGATTATCTTTACTTCATACAATTACTTATGTGTATCAAGTGATGCAACAGTTTTGATGTG
Organism: Theristicus caerulescens; assembly: GCA_020745775.1. Taxonomy (NCBI): domain Eukaryota; kingdom Metazoa; phylum Chordata; class Aves; order Pelecaniformes; family Threskiornithidae; genus Theristicus; species Theristicus caerulescens. The sequence continues at coordinate 19,873,463 of CM036568.1, read as the reverse complement.
TTTGGGATTTAAATATTCAAATAAATCTACAGATGTTTCAGGTGTATAACTCAATACAAATTTCAAACAAAAGTATTTTTGCCAAGATTAATATAATTAACTTAAATAGTAGTGCATTGCTTTATCTAAAAAAAAACAACAAAGGGGCGAGGGGGCATTTAAATGCTCAGAATTAAATAGTTTGCATTTTAATGTCAGAATGATACTTTGCGTTGGAATAGAATTAAGTGCAATCAAAAGTAAAATTAAAATGAACTAAACCGAACACACTATTGTGTGAATATTGGGGGGAAAAAAACCCCACGCGTTTGTGAACAAAAGAAAAGTGTTTCACTTTCTATCTACCTCCCAGCGTTTGGAGGGGTTATATTTTTTTAGGTTAGCTGGGAGAACAAACACAAATCAATCAATTATTCACATTATGCTGCTGGGGTACTAAAATATTCAACTTGTTGATTTACTGTGGGTGTATCAATATTGTTCCCTCTCTTGAATTCAAAGCAGTTGCTTGGCCAGTACACCCGTTTTGTACGAACTACATCAAAGGGGACAATGAAATATTCTTTGCTTACCATCTTGTGTTACATGAAAAGTTATTTTCCTAGACATATGCTCAGAGAGAAAGAGACGTTAATATTTTTGATGTATAATCATTTTTGGCTATTATATCACAGTGACATATTCTTAAATGGAAAATTAAAACTCTGAGTACAGTAAAACTAACATGTTCTCTCCAAGTTGTTTTTAAAAAAAAAGCCAAACCCTCTCAATTTTGATTTTTTTTGTGATTGAAAACCGTACGTATAGTGCTTGTATTCAAGTCAGATTTTTTTATCTGTAATCTTGTCAGATTTTGAAAGAGAATTTCGTATAGGGCCCTGGAACAATAGATGATCAGAGATATGCATTCTGAATAATGATGGGAAATGTGGGTCCAATTGACACGAATAAGATTTCTGTAACAAGAACCATGCAGTTATTCTATGCAAACAGTTCTTCTTGTGGATCTAAAGAGCAGATTTTTTTTTTTCATTCAAATTGACTGAAATTAGTAACACATTTTCATTGAAGTCATCCTCCCAATTTCCTGTAGTTTTACCTACCAAAGGCAGTGGCAATGACTTTCACACGTGCTGAAGGATTGTGGAGATAGCCTGAAAAACGACGGGTTCAGATTTCCAGAGTTTATAAGCATATCCCCTCTAAAAGTAAGTCTGTTAATCCTAAGACTGAAGGAACTGAAATTACCAGGTGTTGGTTTTTGGTTGGTTTGTTGTTTGGGGGTTTTTTGGTTGTGGGTGTTTTTGGTTTTGTTTTTTTGTTTTTGTTTTTTTTTTTTTTTTTAAAATCTAGACCTCAGGAAGAGGTTAGAAGAATATTACCTCACCATATGAAGGCAAAAAAAAAAGACAACAAAAACCCCCACAAACCAAAACAAACTCAAAAAAGCTGAAGCTCATAATTCTGATTCTTATCTCTAAGAACGTAGCATATCACCCTGGACCACGTTGGTGAAACTACAGCTGAAGGAATATCTTCCTGAAGGTTATTCTCTCTGAACTCAACAAAATTTTTAGAAAACTAAAGGCAGAGGGAAAAAACACCATATAACATTTTTGTTTTCTTTTCCTCTTCTTAAGCATGTATTTTTGTACATAAAACTATTTTTGAAACCCTAATGAAAACAATACATCACTTATGAAGAATTCTACCTAAGATCTTGGAAATCTTATATCTCCGTGATTGTTTAATTTGTCAAACTGTGTGAAAAATTCAGCCTCAGAAATTTATCTCATACATCTTCTCTCTGGACATATCAAAGCAATGGAAGGTAATAAGGGATATATTGTATTCATTTTTTTTCCTCTTTAAAGCATATGCTATGACTGGTACATAGGTCAAACAATCTTATTTTGGTTTCTTTCTGATCATTTCCTCAGATTGCGAATATAAATCAGTTTTTGTTGGTTGACATAGATTACTTTTCTCTTATTCCCCTTCCCCCAGCAGCCTGTTTTCCACCTTTATACATGCTCAAAACCAAAACACTTGGTTTTATTTCTACTTCACTGTAAATATTAAACAGATTTATGAAGCATTTTGCATATAATAAGTAGAGCATATCTTCCTATTCAAGAACATTTTTCTAATACTTACATGTTTCTTTGCCAAACTCTTGTTTTAAAGACTCATTAGTTTATAATTACAACTTGAATGTAATTGTTTGATTGGAACCTAATAATTGAGGTAATAATCTGGTTCGTTTAAATACAAAGAATTGTTTGATACTGAAAAATAAAAAAATGAGAGAGGGAGGGAGGAAGAGGAATTCTTTGGCCAATCATTATGTAGCGTTTTTCCCCTGTCCATCGTCATGTACACTTTGAATTTAAATAGTCTTTAGGCAGCGAATTAGACAGCAAATATGTATGGCTAAAACTTTTTCTGTGTTTCTTTCCTGAAGTGACAACTGCAGTGATTATTTCTGGCAGCAGTGTTTAAGTCTTGCTTGGGGAGCTTGAAAAGGTGGGAAGTCAATAGCTGAAGAGTGCCATCTTCGGAAGGGACGTTGTCGGGCCAGTCTCTGCTTAAAGGGACTGAGTTTAGAAAGATGCCTAAGCTCTCTTGGCAGTGTTGTTTTAAGAAGCAGATCTCTGGGCACAAATCAATGAACTGTGAGAAATGTAACTGTGGTGATTCAAAAAATTGTTTTCCCCACTTGCCTATTCCTATTTGCCTGCAGAAATTTGTCTTTATTGTACTTTAAGCAAAGACCAGGGACGGAAGCAGCTGATGCACAGGCACTTGTTCAAAACCTTTAAACGTGTGTTTTGAATTCCAGGGGTGCAGCACGGTCTTAAATGACTATGAAGTTGGGATGCATAGATGCCCCTTTGAACAAAGGCTGGCATGGTGTTAAGGGGGTTAAGCTGTCTCTCAGCCGTATTTGGCTACCATATGATATTAAGGTTCATCATACTTGCTCTTTGTGAATATTTTTTGAAGAGGTCTGCAGCATGGGCCTTGCAGGATTGGGAAGCATCAGTAAGATCACGCTGGTTGCAGGCAACGTTCCCTTCTTACTTTCATCGTGAAGCGGTAAGGAAGTTGTGTTAATGCAACAAGCTGTGACTCTTTTCTGAGCTTTGTTTTTAATATTTATAATGTAATATAAAAAGTCTTGTATATATTTGTACCCTGGGAAAGGCCTTTTCTGCCTTACTCTAGGTATAAAACTAGATAAAGATTAGGTCTGAATCATGCATGGATAAACTTGACTCTGAAAACTCTACTACTGCTCAGTCTGCATCATGCAAGTGTAAGTGACAGGTAGAGGAGAATTTTAAATGAAGTTCATTTAACCTGCTGATAGGCAATGCTGATACACAGAGTGAAAACAGTCATCCATAGCTTGGTATGAGTTGTTAATCCTGGAAAATTTTGGTTTAGAAAGGAAGGACACTTTCACTTACTTGATTATGTTGCATATAAATGAAAAGTAGGCAGCAGATAAATATCTGTTCTCACGACAAAGAAAGCAGTTGTAGCATTTACAAGGAAGTCTGCTAACTTGTGTTTACTATTTTATTATTGCTTTCGCATCCTGAGCAGAGCAAAATTATTCATTGTGGATTATATCGTTTATTTCTATTAGCACGTGAATCGAAGTTCAGCTCAAACAAAGGGAAAAAATGGATGTCAGTGTCCATGATTAATTTAAATAGTAAGTTGTTGAGTGTCCAAAAATACGTTTTAATGTTGAACATGAAAAGAGGTAATGTGTAATATCGCAATTTTCAAACAGTGGCAGTAGCTCTGAGATTGCTCATAGCACCAAATGAAAATGTTGCATCTGTTTGAAAACAGATCGGGATATAAGTTCCCTGGGAGAGGGCAGGGAAGAAAATGATATGTGATAATGGCACATAAATGATCGTTTCTAGTCATATGAAATCAGATCTCACAGGGATCAGTTAGTGTCTCCAGTAGAAAAGTTTCACACATTGTTTTTAGAAATAAATCGTAGGTAAAACAAAAACTGTTTAGAGGCATGCGCGTTATCCAGACTGTACTTTAAATGTGCTATGGATGTAGAGAAACCAGGGAACAGAGCCAGGTTACTTAGAGAAGGGCTTATTAGCAGTGTGGGAAGCACTGTGGCAATACCTCCGTACAGCTCCTTGAGCAAACTCACTTCTTGTACAAAATGTTATCGTATTTGTGTCTGGTCCTTTGTGCTGGTTTTGGCTGGGTAGAGTTCATTTTCTTCACAGCAGCCCGTGTGGGGCTGTGTTTTGGGTTTGTGCTGGAAGCAGCGTTGGTACCCCAGGGGTGGTTTGGTTCCTGCTGAGCAGCGCTGACACAGAGGCGAGGCCTTTTCTGCTCCTCACCCCAGCCCAGCAGCGAGCAGGCTGGGGGCACAAGGAGCTGGGAGGGGACACGGCCGGGACAGCTGCCCCCAGCTGCCCAAAGGGACATCCCACCCCACGGGACGCCACGCTCGGCAGGGAGAGCTGGGGGAAGGAGGAGGAAGGGGGGACGCTCGGAGCGATGGCGTTTGTCTTCCCCGGTCACCGTTAGGCGGGATGGAGCCCTGCTTTCCTGGGGATGGCCGAGCCCTGCCTGCCCGTGGGAAGGAGGGAACAAATTCCTGGCTTTGCTTTGCTTGTGTGCGCGGCTTCTGCTTTCCCTATTAACCTGCCTTTATCTCAGCCCACGAGTTTTCTCACTTTTACCCTTCCGATTCTCTCCCCATCCCACGGGGGGAGTGAGCGAGCGGCTGGGTGGGGCTGAGTTGCTGGCTGGGGTTAAACCACAACATCCCATGTGCAAACTAATACATCTCTGTACAAATCATAATTCTGGAAACCACTCCCCAGACGAATCCAGGCCTGTGCATGGCAGTGCAGGCTGACAGCTGCGTCTGACTCCAAGCTGAGCACATGGATCCATGGGAGTAAATGTGTGCTGTGCTGGCCAGGATTACCTGCGCCCGTATCTTATTGGAGAGATTTTCCTGTTACTTGAGGTACCCAGACCCTCTGTGACTTCGTTCATAAAGGGGTAACTTCATTGAACAAATTTCACAGTTTCTGAGGAAACAAAGCTTTCAGTTTGCTTGTTTTCTTCTTTTACCCATTACATCTTCCAAAAACCAAAATTTGTTTTGGGAAGAAGATATTTTAAGTAGGAAACACCTCAGATTGTATCTAGTTTCAATCCATTTTCTTCACTTTATATGTTTTGAATCTGCTTTTAAGTCACTGGAAAAATCTCCTTTTTGACTTCAATAAATGAAAAAAAAAAATAGTTGTATATCATTTCATCATGACCTGGAAGTGAATAAGTACCGCTTCTAGGGCTGACTGATCAGGAATGTCCCTTGTTAAAGGCCAGTGAAAGCGTGCTGTGTTGCAGTATGCAGAACGATTGGAAAGACCTTGGCACCAGTTATTGCGGTAGCATCAGGCGTCCATGAGGACAGTGGCATATATGTGAAGGCTTTTCTTCTGAGGAGAATTCAAGTACGTATATTTATATGTACATATATGCATTTCTGTATTGCATATATTCTATCTATAACTTTTATAAAATGAAGTAATGCTATAATTTTAGATGTTTTTTCACCTGGAGCCACGTAGCATGAAACAATATTATAACTAATTGCAGCACTGAACTCAAAAGGGGAGTAGACTTGATTTTAATTCGGGTCAGTTGCAGTATTTTTTAATATTTAGTTAAGTCAAAGGTCAAAATATATCCCAATGGCCTCTGGGTGAAACCGAACTGACAACCCGTTGTTTCAGCGTGTTGCCTAGGGGAGTAAACAGGAGGCAAAGTAGTGGAAGGCTGCACAGGGAAAGGCTCCTTAGCTGTTGTTGCCAGTCACGCTGCTCTCTTTATAAAAGAATCCTGGGCCTCAGTCCTTACTGCTCTGCATCTTGTGTAACTCATTTTGTACCCGTGATAAATAGATGTGGCGTGCTACTAAACCATTATGGTAGATGATTACATTTAACTGTACTGTAGGGTATAATTTTGAAAGATGGAGCTTTATGAAGAATCATTATGTCCTTTCACTTATTTCAAAATGAAGTTGTGTATCAAAAATACTTTTTTATAAACTTTTGAATCAATAATAAAAATGTACAAAAATGTACTTTTGTAAATTCTGCAGCACCCTTAAGTATCTGCTGTCAAAATTGATGGGGGACAGAGCTTTTTGGTTTGTTAGCTTTTAATTCTGCCCTACAAAAGGAATCTTCTTTCACCAATATTTCTGTAGCCTTTGTCTGTGATCTTATCTCTCTTTCCATCCCGTGTAGTAATGTTGTCCTTGGCACTGTGGTATGTGATCGTAATAAAAGAAACAGTGCCTGCTATTCTAATTCACGCTGGTGTTACCCGTCGCTCCTTGTAGTCTATCCATGTGTAATTGTGTCTTAAGAATGTTAAGGTTTGCACAGTCAAGTACCCAAATATTTACAGGGAAAAAAAATAGGCTCAGGACCAGTCCAGCCATCACTCTGCCTCTTTCTATGCAATATTTATGAAGGCTTTTAATTAGATGAAAGTTTAGGCACCTTCTTATCTCTTTGTCCTCCCCACATACGTTCAGTTTAAAAAGATGATCATTATTCTTAAAACATCTGTTGCAATAAATACATACTGAAATATGCACTATGCTTGCACCTTCTCTTTTTATTAATAGTACTCTAAGTACCATTAATAGAAAGTACAAAGTACTCTAATAGTAGCCTAGTTTTCAGACCGACTTTTCATTACAGGAGGTGCTGTTGGTTGTGGCAGGGAGTCAACAGACCCACTGCCACCAGCAGAATTCAACTAGGGAAGGCCATTATGAGAGTGAAATAAAAAAAAATTTCCTCAGTTCCTTCAACATTGAGGATACTTTTTCCATCCTAGTGGAATATGCTGCTGCAATAAGAGGAATAGTTTGGGTATTTCCCAGCACACGCGCTATATTGTTAGTTGCCAGTTATGACGGTTAATGAAACAGGTTATCTCCAGAAGCTGGCAGGAGGTAGGACAAGCAATGGATTTGGCATTTAGTCACGTTTGCTTTTGCTGATTCTTTTTTGGGACTCACAAGCATTTGAGTTAAATGCTCTTGTATTTTACTGCTGGATATCTAGTGCGTGTTGAGGGACTGTGGCATACGTAGGTGGATAATCGGATGTTTAGCAAAGTAAGTTTTCAGAAGAAACCAATTGTCTTCTATCAACTTTATAAAGATCCGTTTATTTTGACATTTGAGTAATGATCTGTTTTTCTTAACAAATATGGAAACATATTTTCATCCAGAGAGATTTAAAATCTGTAATACCCACTTGTAGTGAATTATTTTGCACATGAACACCGGTGGATGGTAAAATGAAGTGCACCTAAGTTTTAATCATTGCCTGTAGACAAAACTGTCTCTGATGATTTTTAAGGATCTGTTGTAAATGATGCACAGATGCACAACTTCGTTCTGAATATATATACATTTTGGTGCCATTTCACTTCTAGAAAAAAACCTCAGTGAACGGAAACTGGCTTTAGATTTTCTAAATACGTAAATTAATGCCAGCAAAGGTATGTATGCTTTCATAAATTCAGGATTCCATCTGGACAGTGATAAGAGGTCTTAGTCTGTTCAGTAGGGATTTAACTAAACATTATGCAAATACTTATCTCAGATGGTGGCTGGAAATCTTATGTATTTATTCCCACAGTTGTATTTAAACTACTGTGGTTATTTTACAGCGTGATCAAGAGAAAGCAGAGAAGTGCAGGATGTTAGCTAAATTTGTTATGCAGAAAATGTAATACAGAATAATCCTTGAAAACAGTTGGATGTAAAATTCAAAAGCCCTGCCTAAGCGTAAGAAACTGTAAATGTTTTGAAATTCATGAATTTCCAGCTATGGTGTTCTGTAATTTGAAAACAAGCACCAGTACCAGTACAGTAATCAAGATAACTTAAACTAACAAAATGCTTACTAGGTACCCGAAAGACAGTTGCGTCTGCTGTGCCATTTACAGTGATGTCTTTGATTGTTTGAATCAGCCCTCAAACTACTCTAGCAAATAAAGGGATTGTTTCCTACACGTAGTTGTGTTTGAATAGTAAACTCCAACTCTAGAATAAATTTGTTTACCATCATAAAATAATCCCTGAAATTGGAAAATTTACACATATGTATGTAAAGCCAAGCAATATACACTGTACAGTGAAGAACATATGATAGGTGAGCACTTCTTAATGACGCCATGATACACTGAGTTTAGGTGTTGCCTTTCTTAGTTTTGCAGTGTCCAATCAGCTATGAAAAGTGAAGGACGTATGGAATTTTAGATTCATTTATCCAAATTCTAAACCACCGTATGAGTGCGATTTGTTTACGCAATGCAGCCCCTATTTAAGACGACATGAGAGCAGTTCCATAGTTATAATAGAAGTTATAATCTGGTTTGTGAAATGTTGTTATTCAAGATCAAGTGATGGCAAAGTCCTGGACTTTCCTGAGCGTACTCCTGTGCGCTGCCACATGACTGTGCACTTCCCTGGTTTAGTTATGAAATAAGTACTTCTGTAATTTATGACATTTACTTATACTGGTGACATATTCAAATGTCTTAGAAAGCTTTTAGGACAGTCTTCAAAATAAAAAGTACCATCAACTATAGTATTCTAATTAAGAACTTTCAATTTCTTTTTAAAATTAATATTCAGTGAATAATTCAGTAATAATACTCCAATGATTTATAATGGCCAAAAGCTAGCAGGACTTGATTATATCAGATTAGCTGTAGATACTTGTATTTTCCACTTGTATTTCCAAAGAAAAAAATTAAAGGCAGGATTCTTTTTCTGGCTTCTTCACTTCTTATTTTTTTTATGTTTATATGTTCCACCACATCTGACTACAAATTTACAAAAAATTGCTGTAATATGCAACAAAAAAACCAGGACAATCTGATGGAATTATTCAAACCGTTACTGATTTTGATGGGTTCCCCTGTGATTCAATACCTGTCTCAGATCCCTCCATGATAGACTTGAAAATATTTGCCTACACTACACTCTATTGGTATGGACTCTACTACTAATATTATATATCATTATACAGTGTATTCCGTTCAATACTGAACTCTACTAGCAACCTCCAGCTGCTTAGTTCTCCTTTCCGTACAAACTGCTGTTTATTCCTCCCTTTTCTCTCCACACCCTTACTTCTCTGTCTATCTTCCGCACAGTACATTATTATTTCCCAAGAGACATAATATCAGATCTCTCTTTGTATAACAGGGAGATTGGATTGGCTCCATTTCCATCATGGAAATCTGGTTATCTTATTTAAAAAAAAAAAAAATTACTTTATTCACCACTAGAAGATTGGCAAATACATGCTTGGCAAAACCATGTGGTATTTTAATCCATTTTCCACTTAGCCCTATGCTTTTATTTTTTTTCTGTATAAAGATTTGCATATTGTTGTGATGAAAGAAATATACCTATAGTTAGCCTGCTCTCATTTTCATCTTTTAGTATACGTGACAGTAACAAATCGAGATCAAGGGGGTACAAGCTTTTCAGCTGCCTCCATGTGAGAGTGCCTCAGAAGATGAGATTGTGCGCGTGGTGTAGATACTCCAGTGAGCCCTGGGAGTAGCGTTGCCAGCTACACACAGTGTGCCCCAAAGATGGCTAAGCTCTGGCTTTTCATTACACGATAGTTCATTATAATAGTGCTTTCCTTTGCTGTCTGAAATACCAGCTTTATTCAGAGAAGTTAATTAGTCATAAAATGCCATCTCTGATTTCATAGCTTTAACACAAATATTTCTTTGCAAACTTGGCATTTCACACGCTTTTCTATTTCTGTTCTAATGTACAGTGTAACTTAAACTGAGTTCTTTAAGTTTTGCTTGCCTTTCCAACGAAGAGTTTTCACTACCCTTGCACACCTTCTCTTTGCATATTCTCTGTTTTCTTTAAAGTCTATGAGAAACTACGCTACCCTCTGTATTAAAAAGTGACTTCTGCAGATGAAGGGCAGCTTTAACCCATCAGCAGTTGCCTGAGCTATTCATTCACCATTCTTTTGCCCTCTTTTTATTAAATTAAACTGGTAAATATATGAGTCAAAGGATGGTTTGAACATTCTGTTCTTTTCTTGAAAATCAGGGCATGTTACCTCCCATTCTCTGTCAGGCCTACAAATTTTTTCTTGTTTTGTCCAATTGACCTCTTCCAGTTTGCATTATCTAAGCTGAATAAGAGCATCATTTAAACTCCATGAGCTAAAGCACTGAGAGAATTATGTCATTGTTCTCTTTTCTACCAGTGCTGTATCAGAACATTGTAACAAAATGTGAAAAGTGGTCACGAGGCATTTTAGTCTTGAGTTTTTATCTGCTGCCAACCTCCCGCGTGTATGACAAGGTGAATGCTGCGTGCACGGTATTTGTTGCTAAAAGCATCAGCCCAAAAACACATCCATTTGCTAGTAAGGATGAGGTCATTTAATAAGATACTGAAAACCAGAGAGACTAAAAGATTTTTTATAAACTGACCACGTGGGAAGACGTAGTGTCAGTACATTTTCCTATGCTTTTGATGAAGTTAAAAGGTTATTTCTGCTGTGGCTTATTTGTATTTCTGGCTAAACTCTAAGTTGAAAACTATATTTGAAGATACAAAAGATATTAGCCAATTTTATCTACTACATTTACCTTACAAAATAGGGTATCTATTTATATGATGTTTATATGATCTATTTTTTATCTGTATATGCAGATTTTTATTTTTCCAGGTTATAGAGAATTATAAGGATCAGAGTGAGGCTACATGAATTTTCATGTATAATGTAAGCTGCGATCTTGGCTGTACTCTGAGAGAAGAAATGCGCATACGGTAGATGTTTTTACTTTCTGTATTGAAACTCTACTTCTCAGTACAAAGGACTTCAGTGTTACAGGTCAAGATCAGAATGTAGGAACAAGGGAATAACTCAGTTCCTCATTTGATGAAGAAATGGGATTGTTTCCTTTTAGCTTGACACAGTCACCAGACTTTTTTCTTTACATCTTCACAAATACAATTTTCAGTGTCAATATAACCAGTTTGTTATATTATATTGATGCTAATTTATAAAAGTACTTAGTGTGGGCTTATTTTAAATGCAATGTATAATTTTGTGGCAAACCTTTTAGCGGGTCTGTAAATTGACATTTCCTGTAATCAGCAGCTCAGAAACAATAGTTTTCAATCAATCAGTGAAAAAAAACCTCCTGTAATACACATACAGTTCTCCAGAGAATCACTGTGCTTCATAATTCAAACATGCACTTTTCCCTTGTGAGTCATAATAGAACAGCGACCATTTGGAGCCCTTTAAAACGACAAAATAAAAGGAGTTCAACACTGAAAAGGAAAAACTGCCAGTTAAAAGCTGGAAACAATTTCAAAATGATGCTTTTTCCATGCAATAAATACTCAAACTTCAGCTTAGACCTTTCTATTAAGCAGATGTTGTTATTGGCATGGCTTGCTACTTCTCTCTCAAAGAATCAGTGCACTTAGAACAAGATTTGTACCTTTTAACTACAATAAGTGCATTAGTGGGAAAAGATGGCAGAATTCATGATGTCCAGAAATGTTGCCCTACATTTATATAACCATTACAGGGGTATTTGCTCCAAAGGCAGTGCTCTTTTTTTTTTTCTTGTATTTCTCGGGTAGTACTTTTTTCTCCTTTGCAGTGTTTGTCAGTAGGATTTCCACACCCAGTGCCGTTTTCATATTTTTAACATTACCTCTGGAAGAAGAGTTGAATATAAGATTAATGAAACTATGGATAATCAGACAAAAAGAAACATTCGTTTTCACTATCTGACTTTTATGTCTATTTTTCATCTTTGGTGAAGACATTCCCCGGGCACCGTGCAGTAACAGTTAGTTACGCAATAGGTCAAGTAGAAATGACTGTCTTTTTCATCCCTTCTTAGCGTTCAAAAGCCTATTAATACAAAAGGTACTAAGATTAATTCTTATTGCTCAAGGAAGGGACATGCCCAAGACATCAGTATGTGTATAGATGGACTTTCATTACATGTAGTAGTTTCATTTTTTAATCTGTTTCACTGACAATTGAAGTAATTTTTCTCAACCAGCAGACTAGAACAGTTAATCTTTGTGTTTTGAGCAAAGGATAGTTTGCTGATGATAATTTCTCCTTATAATACATACTAACAACTAACTTGATTTTGCGGTATGCAGTCTTGGATGTTGCATTTAACAGTTTAGGAGCAATTTGATTTCAGTTTATCTTGTCCAGGACCGAGGAGTATTTTCAAGGTGCTGGATGATCCCACTGTCTTTAAAATCTGTCCCAAATGACTTATGAAAAATGTCTTCTATAGGCTTTTTTAATTCCAGGAATGACCGGCTGATAAGAGCACTAGTTGAGAGAGAGGAATGTGCTTGTTATACACTTAGGGCTTCGGCTGTTCAAGTCAATGAAAAGGCATTTATTATCCTGAGAAGCCTTCTCTGAGTTACGTTGTGATGCTCTTTCAACCTTGGTGCAGCATGATGAGTAAAGCTGCTCAGGCAAAGGCGGTGGAAAGGAGTGTTAAAACTTTCCTGCTGGTAACACCAAAAGAATAAATAGAAAGTCAATGAGGCGAGAAGTAAATATTTATAGATTTGAACTGTTGGCTTGTCTTGGTAGAATTAATTGCACAAATATTGGTGCACAGTGATCCACATAAAGCATTAAGATTGTGTCCTTTATCAGAAACAGATAAAGTGGAATCTGACACAACAGAGGTTTGAATGGGTAATCACGAGTGTCATTCACGTGTCTGTTCATTTTATCTTGGCCTTAGCAACAACATTGTCGACAATTCAACCCAAGGATGTGGGTGAACTGCTGTCATCTCTGATACTTTATATTCTAAGAGTGTTTTGCTTATAATCATAGTGTTAAGAAGAGAGACGTACCAGAGCAGTGTCAGCTGGAACTATGCTGAGCTTTGGCCCCATCCTCCCAAAGCAGCCCATGCGTACTCTAGTCTGCAGTCCTTGTTGGGCTGTGTTTAAACTGAGTGATCCAAACCATCTGCAGGGTTAGGGGTTTTTTTCTTTTTACTGCTTAGGCTATAAACTAATATATTTCCCTTTATGACACCATACTAGGTTTTCTTACAATATTTTCTAATTCTGTTTATGATGGCTTATGCCTAAGAAAATACAGCCTGGGATCATATATGTATTCTTGTTGCCGAAAATGAAAAAGGGTGTTCCTGCAGGTTCAAAATATTTTTTCAGACTTTTCATTAATTCTTCTGGTGTGAATACTGCATTAAGAGCATTTGAGTAACTATTTATGCTCTGTTTCATGTACTAGTTGCTCTAATCCATCTTGCGTTAACTAAGATTGGTGAAATAGCTTGAGGGTTTAATCACTGATAATTATTTTAAATAAGTATTTGTACATATAGTTTTATTGGAAACGCTACAATTCTTGGGGAAGTGATTTAATGATATTATGAGTATCTTTCGTGATTTATACCCTTTAATATGATGATCAGATGAAATATTGATTCCATGAAAATATTTATTTCCCTTCCAATGAAAGGACAAAATTATGAGGAACTGGCTGCGGGGCATTGAAAATATATGTAAGAAAAATGGATTAGTAAGTTCAAAATGGAATAGTGAAGCGAATCTCTGAATGTCTGAACGAAGCTGTAGTCAGAATCTCCAGACGTATTGGGCGGGACCTAGAACCACGGCACTGAGCTATGCCAGGACTGCTTACCGGCTGCCAGTTTGCAGCACTTCATTCCACGGCTCAGGACACTCTGGTTGTTCTTAAAAGCTCAGCCTCGGCGTATAAGAATCCTATGATTTTCTCAAAGTTTCTGGTAATCGTGAGTATATAGAAAAACAGGAAATGCAAATGCTGAAACTTAAAAAACAGAAGGCCAACAAAACCTATTATTTTTACATACATCACAATTTAGATTGATGTGACTTTGATGTGCTGATATTTTACTTCAAAAGTTTATGATGACACGGCTGATGAGATCACACACTCAACCAACCTGAGCAGGATTTTCCAGCAGTGAGAAACAGGGATTAAGAGTCTGACTTCTAATAATTTTATTAATTTACTACAGGAATCTCTATAACCAGGTACACGTTTTGAAATGGGAGGATCTATGTGGCAAAATGAACCTTTTTCTTATGTTTGCAAGTGCCTCTATGGAGGACACTTCTAAAAAGACACCTATTTAAAACAACTCTGGAGAGCAACTACATCTGATTTATTTTTTGGTAAATCCTCATTTTAGAGCACCTATTTTTGTACTGTATGCTAGATGAACCCTCTCTAACAGTACCCTTTATTTTCCTTTCACTTAACTGCAGAGGAAAAAATAATACATGAAGGCATATCTTCCACAGAGTTCTCTAGAATAGCGAACTACTATAGTTGTAGAAGTGTTGAGCTGCTCTGAGTTTTGCGGAGTATCTTGGCGTAGTAGTTGTGCTGACCACCAGGACGAGGCGGCTGATAAAACCCTACTGTCCTTACACTGGCTTGACATCATGTGTTCAGATTACACTGTAATGTATTTCTTTGCTTGCTGCTCCTCCTGCAACAGCATACTTTCAAGCTTATTTGGTCATTTATTTATTAACCTTTAATTTTGTTGTTTTTTTTTTTTAAAGAAGGCAGGGCTCTGTGTCCTCACTGCACTGACAGCATAGCGGCCTAGCTAGAGGTCTGCCAAAGGAATGAATTATGATTTGGAAAATGGCAAGCCCTGGGTCCCTGCCAGCCTGCAAACAGGCCGGGCAGTTTGCTATTTCTGACAACATGTGTGCAATTTTAAATGACAAAAAATACATTCTTTTCTCAGCTTCTTTTGCAACAGCAGGTGACATGTTGACGTTAGAAATAACAGGCAATGTGATGCCTTTTGATTGTGATCTGGAGTCCTAGCCAAATTCTTGATTGCCAGTGATAAAAAGATCCATTATGTAGGATTTGTATGTTTGCACCAAAGCTTCTATATTATACTATTTCTTTATAGACTCTTTTGGTAAGGCGATATTGTGATGTAAATATCGCACATCCATATTTTTTTTCCCGTCAGTTTTGGAAAGCGCTTACGACATGTATATCAGTAGTGAGACAGTATTTTCAATTAGTGCAACGATTTATGCAAAGCAAAATTTCTACCTCTGTACAACTGGATAACTCTGCATTTAGATATGCAAGATTTCAAAAACTTCTGTCAAAAACTTCCTCCCTGCCCCCCCCCCTTTTTTTTTTTTAATTTTTATTTTTTCCTAGTAGGCAAGATAAACAGTTGGTTAAGAGTTTCTCTGCTTGGGATATAAACACAGCACAAGAATCAGAGGTCTGAGTAGTGCATTCAGCCTAAAGACTCGGTTAAACTCGTTTGATGAAGTAGCTGTGAACGAAAGGAAGGAAAAAGGCCCGTGTGTGTGCGCTCAGTACTTAAGCTGGAGAAGTGGTGGGTCCCAAACTTCCCTAACACAATGGTTGGGATCGTGCGCGGTACCGCTTTGCACAGCCTTCAGGAGCAGTAAGCCTAGCCCGGGCTGGTGAATCTGAACCAGTGTCAGGATTCCTGAGGGGTTTCTGTAGCTGACGCTGGAAGTTGGGGCTATGCGCTACGGAGGCATGGGGTGCTGGAACACAATGTTCTGTAACCTATGCTTTAGCAACCAGCTGAATCTTCAAAGAGAGGGGACAGTACAATGAAAAGAATAGAAAACAGATGAAGTGAATACCTGGACTTCAAAAGCCTGAAAGCGAGTTCCCAATCCGCTTTGTAACAAGTAATTCATGCCTACAAATACTGAGTGGTACTGTCATTGTTTAGCAAAGGCAGATATCACCATCTGCAATTTCACTAATGCCTGCCAGACGTTTTATGTACAGTGTGCGTATTTAGAGAGTGACTGCTCCTCTTGTGTTTCATCCTTGTAGACTGTTTGTAAATAAAATAAGGGAAAAGCATTGTGCTGTGGGTTGCTAATCTTTTTTGAGATCAGTAAAGACGATAACTGAGCAAAACAGTTGCTATTTGAGTTCTGAGCAAGTGGTTTTTAAAGAAGATAATTTGTACCTTTTTAATTATGGAAAGCTTGCATTAAGCAATGGCATCCAAGAGCTTGACAAGTTAAAAACATGACAAAATGATCTTAAGACTCAGCAAACACTCCTTGATATTAGAGACAGCTTTCCAGTTGGCACAGTCTGAGTTTTATAGCAATTATACAAATGACAGCAATTTTGTTTAAAAAAATTAGTTGTACGAACAGTGATTTCTAAGTTTATGGTCTACTAAGTATTCCTCAGCACTTACCACTTACTTTAAAGGAAATAGCTTCTTAACATGCTATAAATTTACAGATGGAAAACAGTTATAAAACTGCTGATAAAATTTTGGGTTTACAAGTTGAGAAGCTTATAAAACAATGTAGTTTAGGCTTATTTGCTTTTAGAGAACTTAATTATTAATTGCATGAATACAATTTTGATGACTAGGAAACTTTGCGTTTGCAGCGTTAATCGAATGATTTTGCTGTGGCCATCCCGAATGATTTAGTATTTTCTTTTTAAGTATAAAATGAGGTTTGCAAGGTCCTCAAGAGGTCGTACACCTGCTTCACAACAGATCAGTTATTCCTCATAGATATTCGTCTTGTCCTTTATCTGGGAAGGCTTTTAGAGCTATTTAATCAGTTCCACTGCAAAAAAAAATGTTCTTCTGATATCTAACCTGGATTCTTAATTCCCCCAACTGACACGCTCAAAGTATGATAAACATGTATTGCTTTATGTGCCTTATTTTGTTGCATGCAAGCGTGATCTAATTCGTCAATATTTTTAATAAACATTTCTGTGCGGGTTAGAATTGGAGCACAATGCCTGTTCCCCCGGTAGTTTGTAGATAGATGGATTCTTCTGTACTGTTTGTTACCTTTGTTGGCTGGTGAATGATTTCATGCATATTAAGGTCTTTTTACTCGTGAATACTTGAATGTCTAAAGTTATCGTGAATGATGTTCCAAACCTTATTAGGAAGTATAGAGGTCTATCTTGCAGTCTGTTGGTCTCTGTTGATGGCATTACTGGTTCATTTGCTCTTTCTTTGATCCATGAGGATTTCACAGAGAATCCAAACAGTATAGTTAAGAGAATCCTGCCATTTCACCTGAATGTGCATGGTTCAAAAGCCTTTTCCCCCCCTTGTGTGTATAAAAAGGTAAAATCTTCAAATTAAGTTTACAAGAGCAGTATTTAAAACACATCTAGATGATTCGGATGCATAATTTCACTGCCATCAAATTTTAAATTCTGGAATATAGCATAGCTGATTTTTTTCAGCTTAGCTCACCTTCCTAAGGAAAGGGAACTTATGTGTTCTTATTTTCACACTGCAGCACAGTAAGTGTCCAGCTCAGTAAGTGTGCTGCAGAGTGACAAGAAACTGGAATTGTATTTCATTACAATGAATTTTTGAAAAATGCAAAAAAAAAAAAAATAGCCAGAAACCAGCAAGTATAGTTCGTAATAGTAAAATCTTCTCTACCACTCTTAATTCTGAATAACCGATCAGTACTTCTACCCAGCTCTGGGAAGGTCAATTTATTTCCAGAGAAAATTCTTATGCCTTGGCGCTGGGTCACACAAGCACTTTTCTGTTCTTGAAGGAAGACTTCTGCTTCTAAAGTACCTAATATTACCTAAGTAAGCGTCATTAGAAAAACCAGCAACAACGCTATTGCTATTAATCATTAGATATAGCATAGACAATACTTGGCAGACTCCAGACATCTTTATGTGCTGGAAGTCTGTGGCCCCATGAACTGTCTTTACTTAAAAGTTGTCATAGAGGAGAATGCTGTCATCACACTCTGAGCAAGGTTCTTACTTGCTATCTTAACTGAAGCTTGGCGTAATTGTGAATAAGTCTTTCATTCTTTTTCTATCCTCCCTCCGTACATAGACATACTCTCTGCCTGTCTCCTCTGTATTTCTATCAAGTGGTAGAAAATGAACTGTGTTAGAAAACAAGTGGAGACTGACAGATAGCAGATGAATGCCAGACTGGTATTCTGTGTATGCATTACAGCTGAGCTTCAAAACCGGTAAAGGTTGCGCTCATCTTCTCTGGGAATGAAACATTAATTAGGTTAGAAAAGCTTAGACATAGTATTATGAGCACACCTACAGACAGAAATGCTGAAAGAATCTTAAAAGATTGTAAAAACTTCAAAGTTAGGAAATACATGTGACATATTATTTAAGATGCTTTGTGCGTAACTACAATGTAATTAGAAACGGTCTGATGATGACTTTTTCTAACCTATTTCTGGTATTAAACCAATGTGTAATGACGATGATTCTTATCAGCAGAATACTGGCCTCAGGTATTGCAAAAGTTGAACGGTGAAGAAAATAAGGTAGCGATTAGTAGACAGCAAGAAAATGGCTTCTTGGTTCAGGGCTGAAATATGGAGTTCCTATATATCGTTAATTCACTTAAAATCAAATTATCCCCAACTGTCCATTAATTTTCTGTTTCATATTGCTTATTTGTTTTGTCTGCCTGGCTTGAAATGCTTGGATCTGATTTGCAGAGGTGATCCAGTTTTGAAGACCAAATCCATTCATCAAAAGTTGTGCTTTGAAAATACAGGAGACTGAGTATGCTGATAAACTGCTGTCTTAAGCTAAGCAGCCAGCTTCTGTGAATGGCAAAGGTCTGAAAATCCAGGAGGTAAGTCATGGAGCACAAATGGAAACATGAGAGTATGAGCATCTTGGAAAAAGCAGACTAGATAGTTTCAGTCAGGGCTTCATAATGTTTTAACGCCAGATTGAGAAGCTGGTGAGCACAGGAGAGAGGCAGAATCGCAGATCTGGCTGCTGGCATTGCTTGTCTTAGAGAAAGACTGTCTTCATCCCTATAGGGATGGTGCATGGGTAGTGTTGATGCTTATAAGAACCTGCAGAGGCATCAAGACTGCACTGGGATGGTGGAAACCTCAGGTCATAGCTGTGAAGCAACTGCCTCGTAATGTCTTGAAGTAATATTTTCACAAGATCTGTATTTTGGCCAAATCCAGCCACTCAGTTGAGTGGCTGGGCGCACATTTCTTCAAAAGTAAACCAGCAATTTGGTTTGCTTCTGTCAAAGGCTGAGTCATCGCCATTTCCAGCTGTCTGCAGCATTCAGGATCAAACAAGCAATATACTGATTCAGCGTGGGACAAAGTATAGTGATGGCTTCTCCGGAGAGAGAAAAAAATGCAAGATGGAGGCATTTGCTATTACTGAACATACAGAATGAGGCAATATAGAAATAAGAGAAAATAAAACTATTCTAACATGTAGTATAGGTAGTAATTGGAACAAAGAAAACAAACACTGTTAAGAAGCCAACTATTGCTGCAGAAGCTCATGTCTGCTCTGACAGTAATAGTGATGATTTGTGTACACAAAGTTGAGGATAAGTAACTAAACTGCAAGAGAAATCTTGATTAATAGCTTTTGACACTGATTTTGAAATTATTATGGAGAGACTTCCTCTCCAAAATGGCTAACGGAATAGCATCTCAGTCAGATAGAGTACCTACGCATAGTTTTCACTGCAAGAGTCGTCTGGATCTGTGTTAGAGGCCGTTTCTCTTCTGTTCCTTACGTCATTGCTAAGGACATTAGGACTAACATCCTAACAATATTATTTTATTAGTATATTTTTTCCATTAAAAGAACAGATTAAAAATAGAGCAAGTTTGTAGACATAAGAGATGTAACAGTGGTTTGAACAGCTAAAAAAGTACAGTTAACATCTCCTACAGTTCAAGTAGAGCAAAAAACATATGTTGGTTTTTTTTCTTGCTATTTAATTACACTTCGTCCACTCCAAAACATCATTACAATAACTGTGAAATTTTACTCAAAACTAAATTCCTGGAAATCATTCAATTTTATGACTTATTGTTCCATAAATGTTGTTAAAAAACAGAGGTGAAAAAATTCTGAAATAGAAATCTACATGTTCCTCAAAAGATCTAAACAGAAAACTTTCACTTTCCAAAAAAGCTTTTTTCCTGAATTATTTTTCCCTGTGCAATTTTGTCAGAATCATCTATTCCACAGGCATTTGCTTTGGACAAATAGGTATTTTCCAAGAGAAGAATTTCTGTTGCTGCATTCTATCTGTATCAGTTCAGGTGCTTTTTCTTGTTTTGAAAACGCTTGAGTTCAGTGCTTACTGGAAGCTGGGGAGAGAGTTGCTCTATGCTCTGCTTACCCTGTCAAGTATTTCCTTTTCCTCAGCAACTAGCACAGTTCAGCGTACGCATCGGAATATTGGCCTGCACGGGCAGCTGGCTCATCTTGTGACACAGAGTTTTGTGCAGCTGTTTTTAAAGGATGAGGTTTTCTTGGGAAAACTTAGCTAAGCTCAGTCCTGTGATGTTTGTACTAGATATTGCATAGAATGTAAGCCTAATTAAATGTATTCTGTATGTTCCTACATTACAACTGTCTTCTGCAATCTGATCTATATTAATAGCATAGTTTGTAGTAGAGTGTATGGAGCCCTATTATTTTTTTCCTCTTTGAAATCAAATCTCTACTCATGAGTGGAACAGGCTGCCCAGGGAAGTGGTTGAGTCCCCATCCCTGGAGGTATTTAAAAGACGGGTAGATGCGGTGCTTGAGGACATGGTTTAGTGGCGGATTTGGCGGTGGTAGGTTAACGGTTGGACCCGATGATCTTAAGGGTCTTTTCCAACCTTAACAATTCTATGATTCTATGAGTGGGGATTGATGATGATCGGGTAGTAGGAAGACAGTTTGCATTGTAAGGGATCATGGCAGAAAGGGTTTCAGAAGACAACTAGACTGTTATTTTCCAGAAAATCATTCTCTAGCTCCATCCCTTCCCACAGCTCTTAGCCATTTTGGATTTTCCTTACCACAGAATCTCTATCATAATTAAACACAACTTAAAATTTGTTTCTGATGAATCTGCATTGGTTTATGAGCCGATTTCAGTGTTTGAATCAAGCCTTTGACTGGAATCAAGTAAGTCAAGCTCTAGGGGAAGAATGTAAATATGTTCTTAGTGAAGCCTAATCCATGGAGAAGAGAGAGAGATACATTCTTTATTAACAGGTGCTGTGCCTTACGTCTGTATTGAGCAAATAACTTAAGCCTAGAGGTAGGACCATTCTTGTATAAAGAAAGCAAATAAAAGTAAGCATAAAACTAGAATAATTTTAATTTTTTTTTTAGTGGATGGTTAGTACTTAATCAGACTTTGTCATTTATAATACCTATTTAAAATGTGCATTTATATTATATTTAATTTATCTCCTGCTTGCATGCTTATGATGATCTAGTACTTAGTAACAGTGTGACCTAGTAGTTGGTAGCAGGAGGTAAAAGAAAGGAAGAGCAAACAAACCATCATGTTTCAAAAGAGATTAATAAGAACTGCGACTCTGCAATTGATTGTAAATTAACATAGGATGAAATTAGAAAAACTTTACAGAAGTATGTACTCTTAGCTTACAAGAATATAGCTGTGTCCAATTCATTCTTTAATCCTGTCAGGATTTTGAGGCAGGCTGAGCGAAGAGGTGAACCAAGGACACTACACTTCCCAAAATGATGCTGCCATACTTTTTGAAAGTAGTGTTGTACACACTGTAAGGACACCAAATGCTACCGAGAGGCATCGTCTTGGAAAGGGTAAGAGAAGAAGTGGGTTAAATATTTTCACTGGTGTTTCCTTTGTGCCTGATACAGTATGTATCTCCAGAAGGTCCAATACAGTATTGACAAGCATGAGGATTTCTGTTGTGTGAATCACCATAAGAATGGCAGCCTCCTAGCTTTAGGACTTGAAAAGCTTTTGGAAGAATTGATTGGAAGTGATATTTTATATGTTCCACAAGTTAAGCTTTAACTTGTTCTATACAATGAGGTGGCAGCTGTTGCTAATGTTAGATTTTCCATTGTCAGTGACTTGGATTGCTCAGTATGAGACATCAGCTGTTAGTAATATTAGTGCTCTCAAGGTCTTTCAGAATTGTCCTATCTACTGGGCAGGTTTGCTGTGTGTTGCTGCTGCTGTCCGCTGTTGTCCTGGAGTTGTTAATCACAGCAAGTTAGCAAAAGTATTATTTTATTGAGGACCAGTAAATAGGAATGCTTTTATGATTACTTATACTTCTTATGGACTTTTTTAGTGTACTTGACTGTGTAGTTAACTGCAAAAAATAGATTTCTACAGGTGCTGTAAAGCTCCTTTCATCAACTGAAATTTTTTGAAGGTGAGCAATAGTATTATGCATGTGGGTGTGAAAGTCCAACAAGCTTAACAAGTTAATCGTTGGAGTTCAGTGTCGTACAGATCTAACTGTTACAAAATAGATCTTGTATTGTGTTCTCCTGTACAAATCATGTTAATGCAATGGCAAATTCTATTGAGCTGAGGTTGAAATAAAGGAACGAACAAAGTAAGAATGTCAGTATCTTCTATTTTACATCTCATTGATCTGGAAGAATCTCAGCTGTAGCAAGAAGATGTGCTTAGGGGCATGAGACTAAGCATGTGGCATCATCTTTGTAGTAATTACTCATCAGTCATGAATATAGACATTCCAGCTTCTATTCTTAGTTGTGTCACTGAATTGCTGTGCATTAATACGTCACCTCTCCCTGTTTCTGTATCTCCAACTTTTAGAATATCATTACTTTCTATAACAAGGTATTCTGAGATCCTTTAAAAATGGAGTGTGTAAGGTGCAAAGTGCTACTACAGCGCTCAGTAATCTGGATCCGCAGCAAACAGTATGAAATATGCCTTAGGGAATCCTAATTAATTTAGAACCACAGTAAACAAATGGCTTGTCACTTTCAGTTTATAGAAGTATAAAAAAAAGTGGAGGTTGGGGTTAGAAACACCCACAAGAACATATGCTTAACAAACCACAGTAAGCAGAACAAACCAGAGAAAGTCTAAGCAGAAGCAGAGATAACCCTGGCACCATCAGCAGATTGTATGGCTACGATCCAGAATGCAAACAGAAGATTGTTCAAACAAGTCATTCATATATTTAATTAACTATGGCAAAGTGTTCCAATTGTGAGAGGTTATTTTAATATTGTGCAAATGCCATACTAACCACATGCTCACCCCTGTTCTTCTGGAGATAACAGCAAAATTCCCACTGACTTGAACAGGAGCAAGACAGGACATTGAATACTGAAAATTGGGGGTTATATTGAGTGCCATTAAATCTTCCAATCTGTGAAAACAGCAGACTGAAGAGAGCAGAATACATGTTATTTTAATAGAAATCTTGGCAATTTATTATCTTTCTATACCCTGAACTCTTTAAAAAAAACTTTTGTGTAACTTTTTAAATTTGTGTATTTTCCATCTTTAGATGTGTGTGTGTATTTCTATATGATGTAATTATGTGTGTGTATACCTACGTGTACACAAACACACACAAACAGATGTACGTGCTGAGGGGAAGGCCATCACGCGTTTGATCCTTGTTCTGGCCATCAGGCTGGGGCTGAACAGTCATGGCTATGAACGGTAGAGCCCTCGCAACTGTGCGCAGGAGCTCTGCTGCCTCTCGTGCCCTTAGAGAGGGAACAGGAGGAGGCTTTGGTTGGTTTGTTGGTTTTAATGGGAAGTGGAGGTGGGACTGAGAAGGGGGCCACCTCTCTGTGGTGCTTCAGTGGAAGACATAGCCCCCCGGCAAACTCAACCAGAGCCAGGCTGGGTCTGGGGGTAGGGAGGCTGGCACTGGAAGCACAAGCGAGGCAAAGCTGACCAGAGCAAGCCAAACCCACTTAGTCCAGGGTGCAGTTTTGCAACCCATTAGAGCCAGTCTGTGCACCCCCACTGGGGGGGCACTTGCCAGCCAGGTTTTCCTGCCTTTTGCCCTGCACTGGTAGACTTGCTGATGCAGCTGCTTAGATGGATCAGCACGCTAATAAGGCTGAAAGCTAATCCACCCCCCAAAAAATTAGTTGAGCCCTATAAGTTCTCTCACCCAGCTGTTTTCAGAGCCATTTGGTGTGCTAGTACAGGAAGGGAGGGAACACAGGACAGCAGGACCAATGCTTTTGGAGGCTACGTGGCTTAAATCTGTTATAAAACCCTGCTGCTGGTCCCACAGTGGTGATAGATCCAGCCTGGGAGCAGACAGGAGGAGCTGAAGAGATAAAGAGAAGGAGATAGTGGTGGCCTCAGGGAGTGAGAGGCCAAGGGTTGGGCAAGGCAGGGCAAGTGCTGAATCTAGTGATTCGTGAAACACTGCCAATTTTCTAAAATAAAGGTGTAATTGCCAAAATGTTGGAAAGAGTTGATCTACACAGTTCCCTTTATCCTGAATCATCAGGCTAGATATCAACTATATTGCTTAATCCTGTAGACAAGAAAGTCTGAGAAAGTCTTAGCCCTGCTTAAGTGGTGTATGCCATGTCTCCCTCTGCAAGTAAGGAGTCAATTGCCTAATTTAAGTTACTTAAAATTGTCAACTTTGGTAAAAGCTTATTTAAATAAGAAAGATGTTGTCATACTTCTTTTTCAGTTGAAAAAATTTACTGTCAGACTTTTTTTCCTCAATCAGAAATAAGTAGATTTTTTGAAGAGTGGTTTAAATTTCTTGTTTTCCAAGGTGGAAGGGAAAACTTACACTTCTCTCTTAATTTGAGTGCAAAACTATGATAGATGTGTGAATCTGTCACTACTTTGAAATACTTGGAGTGATAAGCCTACCTTTCAAGATGTATGTGTGCTGGAGATTGTCACCCACCAGAGGCAAGAATATATACATGTAGGTACATATATATGTGTGTGTGTATAAATTAATTATTATTAGTAGTTTTTAAACATATACGTGATTGGACAAGACTTTTGTGTAAATGTGCCAAAGCAAAACTGTGATTCTTATCTTTCAAAGGCAACATTCACAGTCTCTGACTCAGCCAGGGAATGAACCTGAAGTTTCATCTAAGCTTGGTGAAATTTTCAGGATCCAGGCTCCCTCCCTCCTGGTGGTGCCGTGCCAAGTGTAACTATTCCACATTAGGTAGAAGAGGTCTGTCAGGAAGGAACGAGACAACCTGCCAACCCAACTTACGAAGGCTGACTTAGATGATAGGGAGGTGACTTGAGTAGTGACCGTCGTCGTGCATCGCAAAAAGAAGGCATAACTGTTCAGCCATGAAGCTCTCCCATGTACCTCTCTTAGATGAAGATCGTGTTCGCCCCTTCCAGAAACTTGCTTATCAGAACACTCTTTTGGGATGCAGGACATAGGTGTCAAAGCAAGGAAGGGAATTAAACCCAGCTCATGTTAGTAAAGATTAGTTTACTGGGCAAAACGGCATGGACTACTTACTTCTGCTGTTTTGGAAGGAAACAAATTATTCCATGCTTTAGCAACAAACTTGGGCAGGAAGTATTTCTGCTTGAATTTTCTTATATCTTTTGGCTTAGCCAACAAACTGAAAAACCAATTATTTATACAACATCAGTCATCACCATTACAGGAACAGATATGTCACTTTTTATAAGAAACAGATAATATTTTCTGCCTGGTTCTTCAAGAAAAGAGAGGCAGAAAGCAAGCAGTTACTTGAAGGTGCTTATGGGTCTGGAATACTGCAACAATCACAGGCAGCGAGTAACTCACAGGCAGAGTGCAGGGGGACGGTCAAATGCGCAAGGTGGGTTGTTAGCATGCCCTGAGGAGCGGGAAGCTTATGGTGCCACAGCAAACTGGTTTGCCTAAAGAAACATAAGGGGGCTGAGATGGAGAGTGATTTCCCAATGTATTGAGGGAATAAACACAGTGAATGGGAAAGAACTGTTTAAGCGGAAGGGTGGTGATGGCATAGTGGCAAATACTTATCATGAGACTTGAAGAAAAGCAGGGCAGAGATTAGATTTCTGACCATAAGAATAGTAGTTTCTGCAATAGTCTTTCAGGTGGAGTAGTGGGGATAAGTAGACTAGTTTTGTGAGGAACCTTGAAAAATTTGTGAATATTCTTATGTAATGTGAATGCCTGTAACAGCCTGGGATTGGATTTGATGACCAAGATTCCTCTTTCATTCCTTTATTTTTGCATCAGATCTTTGAATTCATGCAAAATAAATGTAAATGTAATGAGCAGCTTATCAACTCACCTTGTGACTTATCCCTAGCTTTGATGGATTCATGTGTAAAATAGTCAATGAACCAATATTAATCAACACATTCAATAGCCGCCAAATATTGTTTGTTTTCATCCCAGTGGTTTAATTTTAGCTACTTTTAATCTTCTTTCTGCTTTATTTGCATATGCATGCGTATATCCAGACTTTTACTATATTCTTAAGCAGCAAAATTCTACACTATTTTCTGTAAATCAATCACTTTACCCTTTTTTCCCACAGCAAATACTGTCACTTAGTCATCTTTGCAGAGTTTTTTTAGCTGCAACTATTTAAAATACTACATTTTTTTCTCAAACTTTGGTATCCCTGACCTTATGTAGCTCTTCCAAATGATTATGCTAGAAATAAATGCACACTGTAATCTTCCCCAGGCATAACAAATGATTGATGGGAGTCAGAAGGACTACAGAAGGCACTAGTGTGTTATCTGAAGATACAAAAATGTAGCTTTTCTCAAAATCAGTGTCTATATACATTTAAGGATTAAAATAATAATCCAGATATCCTAAATTAGTCACAGCTTTATTAAACAGCGATAAGCACAAAAGATTTTCATTGTCATTAGTAGGGGATTGCTACATACACAGATTCTATTACAGCTCCTTTATAAGTGGCCGTGAATATTCCAGATACAGATAACATGACTGATGGGTTTCTAACCCCAGGCAAAGTTTCAGGGCCAAATCTAGCATGTTTCCCTGGAAATTTTTCTCACTCATTAACCTTGTAAATCAATTAGAGATTATGGGATTGGTTTTCCTCTGTTAAGGGAGGGGGCTGTGCAATGTCATCGGTTTGTGTGTACGTATTGGAATTTCCTTCTGCAACTTAAGATCATTGTTGATTTAGATTGGAATTATATTTGTCTGATGCTCAGACCACATAAACAATCATAATTCTGGCTACCTCTCCTTGCCGTTATAACTAACTAGATCTTTAGAAAGCTGTATTTCTATGTTTGAAAAAAAACCATTAACTTTGAATGGGCAGGCATACTCCTTTCTGTACTGTATGTAGAACTGTTGGACAATATCTTTCTGAAGAGAACAGCAAAGCACAGTATGTGAGGACACATTGTTTATATGTATTTAAAGGTTATCACATCCTATTCACTATATGAATAGCCCCAACTGACATTTTCTGTCTCTTCTCAAGCGATGCGTGTCTTGTTCATTGTGCTATGCCGAGTCAGCTGTCAGGCACTGCATCAGGGGACCAAAAGCTATTTTCTTTCACTGTTTTGTTTGTACTTCAACTAAAAAGCTTTGAATCTTATGATTTCTTTGCAATACAAAAACTAATATACAACCAGGGATGGCAACTTTTAACAGACGAAGAAATTCTGCAGCACTTTATTTCACATTTCAGCCGTGCCATGCAAAATAGTAGATATAAAAGGAAAGCTGAATTTGGAAAAAAGCGCTTATTTTAAAAAGTCTTTTGTTAGTAAACAATGTCTAAGTTATCTAACTCTTGATGAGCTTAATTTAAGTTATAAAGAAATTTCAAAAGGAAGGATGAAGGTGTGTTTGGTTTTAGACTTACATTGTTGCTATAAAATACCTGTCTAACTCACTCTTGCTAGACCAAGTGGCAAGTCACGCTGGGTGCAGAGCGCTTACTGGGGAGCGACAGAGGTACCTAACAGACTCTCTGTCAATTTAGAACCGTACTACGAGCAATGATTCAAGACATACGGCCATGGGAACAAGAGTTGCCCCTTAAATACACGTTATGAGAATTCCTTTACAGAGCAAAAACTTCAGTTTTTCATTTAGAAGTGCCAACCAGGAAAAAGTGAAGTGTCCTACTTGTCCATTAAATATCTGCTCAACAGCTGATGGATTCTAATTTAATAAAAATGCTTGATATTTCTAATGTAGTACTATTGCAAGTTATTCCATTAGGTAAAGCTAGTCAATAGATGATAGAAAGCTTTAGGAAAAACAATTTGCAGAACCATTTCATAATTTTTTCAAACTTATTTTGATTTTTATACTTAGTATTCATTTTGTTCTAGCAAAATACATAATATAGATATTTCCGTACTGTTTTTTCCCAAATGCATTTGTTTTGCTTAGAAAAGTGACATAAACATTTTTATTAATATAAGATAAGAACACTCGTGGTACTAAGAAAACTTTTCCTAGTTTAGGCTAAAACTGGACAGTAATGGTTCTAAAGGCTTTTTGCTTTTCTCAAACCTGGAACTAAATGAAAATCTATCTTTTTCCCTTTCTTTCCACAGCCAGTGTTGAGCTCTGCATGTGTAGTTGTGAACACACAGAATATTCTGTTTCAGATAGAGATCCTAATGTAGTGGCTGAATTCTTAATGCCTTTCCTCGTTTCAGTAGCTTTAGTCCCAAATCCTGCAGAATTTGATCTATCCACCAGCTTGGCAGCTTTTAACTGTTTGTCTAATGAGTACATCAAGACTAGGCACTGTGTATCAGATTGAGCAGCTATAAAATAACTGCCTTGTTCAAAAGGTGAATTTTATCTATCCATTTTTATAGCATTTCTGTTCTAACAAAAAGGGAGTGATAGGAATCTCCAGTTTTAATGAATAGGAAGGAGATGTAAGGTGACTTATATAAAAAAAAAAAAGGCACTGCAAAGGAACTTTGGCAAAAGTCCCCCAAACCTTTTATCGTAATAACACATGTTGCATTCAGTGCCATTAAAAGGGGTATATGCATTTTCAGCTGATTTTTTTTAGGTTCTGTTTGGGAAAATATACAGTAAGCAAGCATATTAGCTGCTGAATAAAAATCAAAGCTATTTGCTGCAACTTGGATAAGCCCAAACTAGAGGGTGTCTGATTAATACATAAATTATCTTCTTTATATTTAATCTGCTAAGAAGAAAAAATAGCTCAGTAGATTTAAACTTTTTTTAAAGATGTTTCTTTCAAACATTTCATTAAATGAATGCTGAGGAATGCTAAGCATACCTAAAGCAATCACATGAGATAGCAAGGTCACCTCAGTCCTTGCTGGCTTTTCCGGGGAGTACTCTTGCAATTATTGTTTTCTCTGAGTGAGGGATGCAGAATCCTCCTAAAACATTTACGAGACCATTATTATAAGAGGTTACAGAATTGCAGTGTGTTGCTATTATTACGTTTGATTTTTAGAGCACAAAAGACTCACATCATGTGATTCAGCTTAAGTTCTGAAAAGGTGCCTGTTCATTTCCACTTCTGAAATGATTTTAGACAAAGCAAGGTCTTTAGACTGTGATACGGATGCAACGTAGACACACACATACCCTGAGTTATCACCCCAGAAAAACAGAAATCTTTAGAACGTCTCATTCCTCGAGATATAAAGCTGAAATGCAGAATAAGGACGGTTGTTCTGGAGTATGAAAGGAAGAGGTAACCGATGGGGCTGATTAAGCAGCCTTTTGAATTCTCTTTTTCTAATGGGGGTGATGAAAGCACATTTGTGTAGAGTTTTGTTTCGACTCAGTCTGCCATGAAGCTGTTTGAATCTAGGATTATGCCCACATTATACATATTGCCAAAAACATCAAAACAGGAACAAAGGGAAAGCTAACCTTGAATTTTCAGCATGTATTTCAGTCCTTGTAAACAAGTTACCATGGAGATAGAACCCATGTGAACTGCCGCCTTCCTCATAACTGCGGTAGACTTTGGACCAGCAAGAAAATGTGACATGGCATTGGTGCCATTTGTGACAAAAAAAAAAAATGTATTTCAAATGCTACACTTAAGCATTTCCCTGCAACACTACCAAGTGAAAGCTTAGAAATTGCTTAAAAGCATTGAATTGCTTAAAAAATAGGCAAGAGAAGTGAGAAGCAAAGCTTTATACCTGTTTCACTTTTCCAAATTAAATAATATTTGAGCAGAAAAGAAGATGCAAGGTCACTCTGCCTGTCTTGCTAGCAAGATGAAAGTCTGCAAAGACAGCCTGATTGCAGTTTTAAATAGTTTTCACTAGGAAATGGTTCCAAAGAAGCTGAAGTTGTGACACAAAGAAGAGTTCTTAAAACAAAAAGGAACAAAAATATCCTTGTCATTGATTTTGTTGTTGTCGTTGTTATATTTTGAATAGAGCTGCAATTGTCATGTCAGAAATAAAAATCAACCATCATACTTACTAGCCTACTTATCTTCCATGGACAGAGA
Source organism: Theristicus caerulescens (assembly GCA_020745775.1). Taxonomy (NCBI): domain Eukaryota; kingdom Metazoa; phylum Chordata; class Aves; order Pelecaniformes; family Threskiornithidae; genus Theristicus; species Theristicus caerulescens. Next base: position 19,842,981 of record CM036568.1, on the reverse strand, counting down.
AGGATAAATGTAAAGGTATTTGTAGTTTTTCCTCATCCTTCAGATTTCCAGGGTATCTCTTTTCTTGTTCAAGGAAGTCTTTTGTTCGCTAGCTCAGTAGATTTATTGTTAAAACCATGAGTTCTGATCGTCATCATCAATAATCCTCTATCTACACAGCTGCTAATTGCTTAAATCACATTACTCCTTTATATCCTGTAGATAAAAAAGGAAGAATGTTTTCAGCCTGTAGAACAATAGCTATGACAAGAAGGTTGTGAGTAAAACCATATTGCAGGTGTCAAAAATGGGATGGATTTTAATATTGCAGTCATTAGTGCAAATAAATAGTAATAATGTAAAAGCTGTGGTCTAGTCTCTAATTTTCCTTTTGTTACTCCAGTTTGAAGTCATTATTTCCATTCACAGCATTGAAGGCTAGAAGTTAAAACTTCTGTGATAGGTCCTGGGATTTTGTTGTTTAGCCTGATAGCATATATGCTTGAGGAGGGGAATTGTCTTTTAATCCATACTTTTTTTTTCTGTTAGTTTTCTTTCTTTTTGCAAATATTATTTTCTAACCTTAATGCAATTATTATCCAGTTTTCTTCCTCCTCTGACTTTTATTCTTCTTTTCCTGATTTAACTCTTTTAATTCCTTCTTTTTCCCTTTAGTTCCTTTTGCTGTCTGTCTTTTATTATTTTTTTCCATAGATGTCATCTATTTTAATTAGTTTGGTTCTTATCTCCTGCCATAAGTCCTGATCCTAAAGTCACTGAAATCCATGGCAACATTCCCTGATTACAGTAACAGTTGGCCCTTATTTCTTTTATTGATGGCACTTTCAGAAGTCATCAGTTCTGCTTGAACAGTTTAGGCAGTGTAACCAAATTGTCACTATAAGATAAACCAGTAGGAAAATATTCTGTTACAGATGCCCAGATTTTATACTTCTATAGAATCAAGTAGACACATAGGAAAACAATAGTCTGGGTCAAAGTAGTTTCTTATACAATAAAAACATACTGCATTAAAGTCAAATTTCTTCATAAAGACAATTCAATGAAAAAATCTATACTTTTATAAAAAATAAAATCAGACAGTACATGAAATACTGTTAATAATTTTAGGTAATTTGCTTTTAACACTCTGAGAATCTTACTGCCAAAGAAACTGTCTGGCCGTGTATACTGATAGCTCCCCTGTGTTATAATGCAAGCAATATTTTTCCTACCCAAAACAAAGCGGTTAAAATTATATTCTCCCAAGCTGTATGGAAATACACTAATTTGTAACTTTCTAAAGCTACCACATTTATGCTTCAGAGATACATAATTTAGTAACAAACAGCAGACTGAATTTTGATCAGGTTTAAAAAATGGGTACAATAGCCTTCAGACTTCAAATGAGCTGAAAAGGCTCCCTTGGTATTTTCTTCAATCTGAAATTTAAGGGGTAACTTTTTTCTTGAAGATACCTTTAAAAGGTAATGAACAATTCAAAAAAGCCTGTTTATTAATGCCGCTACTTGAACATCTTGTTAATGCCGCTTCCTATGTCAGCCCAGGCACTAGCTTCCATAATGGTTTCTTGCATAAGTGATGCAAACTGTTCCCCATGTCTTACACTGCTCTTGTTAACATAATGGAGGAGTTGAGTAAGTTAGAAACGTACTTCAATCAAGTATTCTATAAAATCCTATCAGCTTCCTGGTTAAGAAATCACTGTAGCATTTTTAAGTCTTGGAGGAATGAGGAAGGTACAATTCAAAATATTAAGAAGTTTTTCCATTAATGGATTAGAGGCTAAACAAAGCAGGCAATTGCATAAATGTCTGCCTGATGTCTAGATTTGACTAAATATGTTGTGAATATCAAAAGCATCCAAATTATGAGGTACTTTTACATGTAAAAGCTCAGACATGGTGAATCCCATACCTTATTAGCTGTAACACGTATTGTGTGCTAAACAAGGCGTATTGTGGGAACCGCTCTTCAGACAAGAAATTTTTACCTGAATGACTCTGTCCAACCTGGGTGGCTGTTTGGGTCAAATCTTAATTTCAGAAGCTCTAAACCTAATTTCCACTGGTTGGCAAAGCAGGCATCTGCTAATAAATATCAATTTTATATCTCATACTGTCAGCTGTGCTGCGGCTGTTACAGATGTCTTCATACAAGAACACAGAACCTGTGTTCTGCTCAGGTTGGACTATTTAAAGTTTGACGCGCGCACACACACACACACACACACCCCCTTTCCAACCTCCCCAGTTTCTGCTGTGGAATTCTGGTCTGTCTTCTCTCCTGTAGAGGTCAGTTATTTATCCAAATAAAAATAGCAATAACAACCTTGTATGCACTTTTGTTGTTTGCATGCCTGATAACTTCAGGAGGATCAGGAATTCGTTGTGCAAGTGTGTAGGCATTGCCAGGACTTACATGTGCTGAGGGAAGCAGAGAAATGACAGCCCTTTATACCTCTTCAAATTACTATCTTGTGTCTCTCTGATTTCAGTAGCTGTCTAGGTATTTCTTTTATAAAGAAGTTAATTTCTAAGTAGTTCCTCTCCAGTTTCTTTCTTTCTTTTTTTTTTCCCCCTTAAGAACACTGTTGACTCATCCCTTAACATTAAGCAGCTACATTGGTGCCAAAATTAGCTCTCAGTCACCCTGACTGTACCTGAGGAGAAGTTTGAATTGTAGGTGATTATTCTCAGCGCATGAAGCTAACAGGGCAGTTAAATGCACACGCAAAGTGAAGTGGCAGGAATTCAGGCAATATTTATTTTGCATGAAGTATGCACTCTTATTCTAACTTTTTAAACTCAGCTATAGTTGTTTTCTCACAGATAATAGCTGTATGTTTAAGAGGAATCAGGGAACTATACCTGGATGGATGGTCAGGATTTGGCCTGAAGATCATGCACAAGACATGCCTTTGCTTGTCTGAACAGTATTCCCTAGTAACTTTTGGACCTTTTATAGTTCACATTTCTTTCTTCTTTCTAATCTTCTTTTGTCCCTTAATGATGGCAAGAACAAAAGAAAGGGCAAATATTCTGTAGACTGATTCTTACAGAAAGAGCCTGTTTCCAAGCAAGATGCCTAAAGGTGAACCCTAATTATCAGTCTAGACACAGCCATGCTGCTGAAGTCAGATGACAACTTTCTAACTACCTGTGGTCATTGAGGAAAATATTTTGTCCGTCTTTCTGTTAGAAGCAGTACTTTCCATCGCTGACATCTGTGACTGTTGCCACCTGACAGACCAACTATTGATAATGAAAGCAGAAACTACAGCTGGGTTTGAAAGCAGTTTTGCAACAGGAAAATGGTGTTTTGTGAACGCTTTCTATCAGATACATTTTCAATAATGCTTTTGAAAAGATTACAACAGAACTGAAATCTTTTAGATTATTAGAGATGTTGAATTTGGTGTGCTGGACAGATTAACTCTGTCTTTTAGGTATTGTAATCAGAGGTATTGGTTTCATAATCTCATGATAGAAAGGGGTAGGGACTGATCCTTTAGATTGCTCTCCCAAGAGTCTGGTGCTCTTTCCTTGATTCTGTGAAGAACTCCTTTATTGCCCGTGAGCTTTTATACAGCTGATATTACAAATATTATTGGAGTCTTATAGCTAAAAATGGTAGGGCTTTTTCTTTTTTTTTATACTTTTTTCATAAGATTCAAGTTCTCATGCTGCATTATTGGCTTATTATTTTCCTCATAGAAGTTACAAGTTAAGATATACAGCACATCCAGGGTTCAGTATTTGAAATCTGGGTTAGTAGTTACAGAGGCAGTGCAATTTTTCATTCTTTCTAGTCATGTTGCATGAATGAGCCCGTATTTCTTAGTAATTCAAATGTTAATACAATAAATAACAAATAGAATTCAAAGAAAATCAGTTACTTCTGTACTTCCACTGACTAAGAATGGCAGTCACCCAATCCACGTTCACACAGTAAATGCAGGGTAATCATGGGATGGATTTCATTTCACTCATTTTTCCTATGAACTGCTGCAGACAGGGCAAAAGTGATGTTTTTCTAGAGCATGTCCCTATGTTTGTGAGGAGGAATATCAGTGGAGCAAGGAACATGCTTACAAAAGAAATGCATCTCTGCTTATAATAAAAGTTAATATCTCTTGCATTCTTTCTTCCTCAACTTTAAATTAGGGTAGAGGTTTAGTTATTACTCAGAGTTCACGTTGGCTCAGAAGTTTCTGCATCAACACAGCTTCAATCCAAATAATATTTCTTCTGTGCACGCACCACGAGGCAATGCCATGCTGAGACCGTTGCGCTGCTATGTTTCAGTGATCTTTGCTGTGGAATATAAGGAGATCTAAATGAGGTACGTCTAGAGATCTATGTGGAAATTCCCTCTGAACACTGACTTTTGAAACTGTGGTGTGTGTTGCATGGGTGCTTTATTTGGATGAAGGCAAATCGTAGGCACAGTCCAACCGAATAGGTATTCACGTACATACCTGACTCTTCATCTGTTCTCCCGTCAGGATACCGGGGAGTCTTGCTCTGCCAGCCTGGCCTCGCTGCCGAGCCGGGAAGGCTACGGAAGGAGCCAGGAGCACAGCAGCCTGGCAGGTCCCTCTATGCCTGTCATCCAGTTCTTTTACAACGGCAGCAGCCCACAGCCTGAGCACTGAGGCAGCCTAACGGGTGGGCTGCCGGCACTTTTAGTGGTGTTTGTGTCTAACTCAAAAGTGTAGAAAGAACAAATTTGGAATTTACTGCATGGATGATTACCTCTTCTGCATATTTCTGACTCTTTAATGCTATTATCCAATTTCTATACACGATAAGGAGAAAAAAAAATCTGTTTTAAATCTGATAATGGAAATTTCAAATGCTTCTGGCCTCCATCTTTTATCAAGGGGTGGGTTGAAAATTCCAGACTTAAGATTCCTTTATAAGTAAAATCAGAGTATTACAGGTCTCCCTTTTACCATTAATGAAGGTTGACATGCTACATTTGCAAAACCTTTAGAAATAACATAAAAAAACAGATCTTTTATATTTTTAACAGAATGTTATGGTACCTGCATACAGCAAGAAGGCTAATATAACTCAGACACTGAATCTGGAATATTGTCTGTCTTCTAGCAGTAAATACTAAAGTACGGTGTGTTTTATGGTCAGATATGTTCACACATACCTGACCATAAATCAGTGCCTCAAGCTCCCCTCAAGGAAAGTTGAAAGAGTGCATCTCACAAGAGAGGAAAATGCATTTACAATTACTGCAGCTGTAAAACAAACTGACATAACCCAAAGCAACAAATATGGGGAAGGAAATCTTCTGGGGCCACATCAGTGCTCTGAGAAAATTTCCACTTTTGGGTTTTATTTTCTATCAGTGATCCAGTGTGGTTTACAAATGGAATAAAATCTATTCATTATGCCCCCTAATATTCAAACAGCTGCGTCCCCTCTTTGGAGCCATTCTCTTACAGAAGCAGCATAACACAGAGCTTAAAGAAAATGATACTTGAAGATTTTCTGGTTTGTAGTCAGAAGTGCGTCCAATTCACTTTGCTGTACATGCACTCTCATTTGCAGGCGTTTCACCAATTTGGGGGGCATGAGGGAAGAAGGTGGAGAAGATAGAAGAGTTTTACTATAAATTAAAATGGGCTTGTAAGTCTTCATTTCATGTAAAAGAACTGTGAGAGGTTTTCATCTAGTTTCTGCTAGAAATCTCTCCCAGCACCATTTTCTCATTTGAGGCTTCATCCTCAAAGGTTTGCACTGCTCGGATTACATTATGATACAGCTTATTTCATTATAGCTGCACTTAATTGATGATACTCACTTAAGATTTTATCACTTGTACTGATTCTCAGTGGCATTTAGAGAGAAGACTGGGCAATTTGGATGGAATTCAATTTTTGAATACATGTTTTAGACCCATTTATCATTTATTGCTGTTATCATGATGGTGGTGTACGTAACTGAAGAAGGCTAAATCATGAACGAAGGAGGAATGTTATGAATTGATGCTGAAAAAAAAAAGATTCTAAAGTCACTTGATGCTAACTCAGGGCCCATACTTAATAGTTTAATTTGATTTTTTTGATCATCACTGAATTTTTGAACCCTGGCAATTAACTTTCTGTCTTGAAGATATTGCTTCCTAATAGGACCAGTACTGAGCTAACACATTCTAGTAGGAGTTAAAAAGAAGAAACAATTTTGTAAAGAAGTAATCCTTGAAGCCAAGGATTTAGTAGTACTCACAAAAGAGTTAGATGTATGTGGATAGCGAGAATTTACAAACAATACCTCAAATAATTAGAAGCTTGTCACATTATGGTGCTGGTGATCGAGTAAGTTTGTATACCATATCTTACCTTGATATTGCATCTTAAAACCCGTCTCTGAAGCACAGGTGTTTTAGACCTTAATGAGTCACTGTCACCAAGGTGTATGTATTGATACATACAAAGGAGGAACGTCACTGAGTAAAGTAGCAGAATTATAGCATGTAGCTGAATTACAGGAGCTTTTTTGTTTTGTTGGTTGGGTTTTTTTGAAAGACATCCTGCTTATTCTGATTACTTCTAAGTGATAGCTTGGTCACTCTTCCACCTGAAATCTGAAGTTAGAATTTCTACTTTGTTTTCTAAATTGAAGAGCTCTCTCCTACCAGGTATCTTCTTGTCTGTGTGAGTTTAACTTAAGAAAGTATCTCTCACTTTTCTTTTTTGTAATTTGAGTAGATCAGAAGGTCAGATTATGGAACATCAATTAATTCTAATATTTTTAATGTTTTCTCCGCATTTTAAATATGCTTTTTTGAAGCAGAGTCCAGTGTTGAAAAAAGAATTAAATCAGGCCTGTGGTCATGTGTAATGACTACTAACAGAAACATATCTATTAATTATATATTAATCTTCTACCATATAATAAAATACGTATTAACGTCTTTAATGCACATCATTGCATTTTCTGAAAACACAGGTAGGAAACAAGCCTTGACTTTCCTAACTTTCTTCCTTCACACTTTGTGAACCTTCATGAGCTCAAAGGGTCTGTGAGTGCTAAGTCATGTTGTGTGCCCAGGAGAAGGCACGGAAAGAAAAAAACCACCCAAAGCCAAAGCTTTGCTCTTACATTATTCCTCTCTCTGCACCTTATCACTCCAGGCCACTGCAATCTGACCCTCATGAAAGTTCAACACAGCAGCTGGCCACAAGGTTTCTGGCATCCAGACAACTTCAGAGCTGCTGTGAGAATCTATCCATCAGCCAGCATCTCCTGAAAATATCTATGGCTTGACTCAGACTAGGCTTGGTGAAGGCATTAGAGTTCAATAATGTGTTTTCATTTCCATGACAGGCTAGTTTATGTAAGATTAAGTTCATCTTTATTTGTTAAAATTCTGCCCAAAATGGAGAGGCACTCATTGATTTTTCTATTCAACCATTACTGTTGTTGCTAACTTCTTTCCATCTTAATTGTCATTTTAAAAAATTGGTCATGACTTCAGACAGTACTGAGTCTTCATGAGATACCTTGTTGCTACACTTAATAGCAGGTTGTTAAGAGTGTAATGGCTTTGGGTTGTGACTGAGTTATTCAGCAATGAATGGATATAAAATATGCAGTGAAATAGCAAGCATTGCCTGCTGCTCTAAAAGCTGGCCTTAGAGTGTTTCTTTCTTTTTCCAAAATTTCATGAATCACTTCAGCACTTAGAAAAACGAGTGAATGGCACTGACCTGCCATCAGGCAGAGCATAAGCACCTGATTCACAAACTCACTCGACTGAAAATCTAGCGAAACCTGTACAGTCCTCTGAGAGTTGGATTATGCTTTCAGGTCATCAAATAAATGCTGGAACACCATATACATATCTGTGTAGGGTTTTAAGGATCTTTAGAAATAGAAAGCAGTAGTGTTCTGATTAATTTTTTTAACTTAATCTGAAATTGGTTTTCCAAACCAAGAGTTCTATGAAGCACATACATTCCTGCTACTTAAGCTTGGCCCCATGAGATTCAGCAGTCCTCCTGAAGACCCACTTTCCAAAAAATGGTGTTTTAAAGGTAGAGTTTACTCTCATGAACATTGAGTGCCTTTGAAACTAGAACTCCCTAAAGGCAGGGAAAATTTTTTCTTACTTCCACTGTAGCTTTACTCAATCAGCATGGTTGGCACAAAGGAGGGAACTGCCAGACTTAAAGTCCTTGGCAAAAGGAATGAAACTTGAGGAATGAGATAGTAGGGGATGAAAAGGACTAACTCTGAGCAAGCAGCACAGATGAGAAGGATCATACAATTGATTGAGGCTTGAAGAGACAATAAGTTGGGAGTTAAGAGGAAAAGAAAGGTCTGGTTGAGAAAGAGACCTGGAGGAAATGAGGTTTAAATGTACCGCAGGTGTGGCAAAGTTTTAAAGATTTAACCTAAACGATCATGGTCCCTAAACCAAGGGACATATCTTAGCAGCTCTGTGTTCAAGATTTCACAGCTTGAAATCATTGTACATAGAAATCACTGACCGTAAGCTTTTCTGTTCAGTCAGGGTTATAGCCGTACCAGTGCTCCATGAGGCAGAAGAGAAATAATTTTCAAAGTTAGTTCAAAGCTAAAGAAAAGTTAATATCTTCAGGTCAAGATATATTTAACTGGAGCTGGATCAGTGCAGGAGAGGATTGAAAAATATTTATCTGTTTCTTTAAAGGGTTATAGGATTTTTTTTTGGTGGAAATTCTCAATTACTGAAATGTGTGAGTTCTCATAAAGACATATTTGTTTCTCTTTCATTAAGAAAGTTCTTTTAGGTCCAAAATAGAATCTGTGATCAAATTTGATCATTTCTTGGTATAGCTCCATTACTGGGATATTCCAATATGAATATGTGTGTTTATGTGATTCTTTTTTGCTGCTGCTGTTTTTAAAAGAAAGAACTTTATTAATCTTTCACAGTATGAAAACTCGGTCTTTTCCTTAGATCTGTTGCTAGATGACAGGTTTCCTTTGTCTTTCCCCTTAATGCAAGTAGTTAAATACAGCAAAGAGTATATTTAGCAATATTAGCATAACAAGAAGCAATATTATTTTATCTGCAGTTGTAACTGTGAAGAAATAAGTACTAATAATGATAAAGCTATAACCCTACCAAGTCAAGAGTTTCATGTGTAATAGTACACTATTGCTGTGGCTCTATCTGGACCCTGTGCAGCTTTCTCTCTACTAAATATCTCTAAATATGCATTTCCAATTTTGACCTGTCATTGGAATATTGGCAACATAACAGAGAATAAAATGTATTTGATGCTTTTTTCACTTGAGTGTCAATCTCAGTGTTTTACTTTGCCAGATAATTCTGAAAACCATCGTAATGTATAGGTATTGTAGAAAATGTTTATATAGGCACTTACTGTTGAATTCTTCATTTCCTCTTTCTTCCTTTCTGCTGATGCACATTTGTATAAATATCTGTTAATAGAAATTTGGGGAAAGGCATGTAAGTGCTGTTTTTACTAATTTAACATCTACAATTTGAGAGCAAGTTTCTTTCTGTACTAAAGAAGGAAGAAGAATCACAAAGTTAATAAGGATCCTAGCAAAGAAAATGGACATGTCATGAATTAAAAACAATAAAAAGCCAACAACCCAAACCCCTTGAGCGTATGGGTTTGGTGTATCATCTGCTAACCAACTCTTTGGGCACCTATGTGAATCATTATGCCTAGCACACCCTTCTAAATCAGACCCTAAATACATTTGAATCACTATGGTAAACTGAGTTTCCCACTACTTTACAGTAAATAAGAATGTACAAAGCCTCTGATCTACTGAATACTGTGATCAACTTACAAGCTCAAATAATTAAAAATATTTTCATTACCCTTTAAAGTTTATGTTGATTTAAAACTACAAAGTTAATTTAATATGGTCCCATCAAAAACTGCAAAGAACAGAAACTTTCCGAGCATAAAGTTACTGTATGTTGTGTGAAATACAGTGTCAGATTGGTAATGAGATGAATTCAACTGAAATTTTCCTTTGAAGATTATTTTAATTTTAGATATTCCATCAGAATCTAGTAGCTTGAAATATCTTATTGCTTCTGTGTGTTTTTCCTTGCAAAGATGAGTTAATAATGAGTCAGAACAAATACAGAAATAACAGTGCAGGTGTTCAGTGAGATAAATTTTCCAGCAGGTTTTTAGAAAAGAACTAAAGCCTGTTTCAGTCGCAGTCTCTTTGGATGAATTCTGCACTATGGTGCAATATAGTTGAAATATATAATCTGTTGGATTTACAGAATAAATACAAGAAACTATGAATTACAGGATCCTATCACCAGAGGTTTTGGCAATATTTTAAATGACAGAGTAAATGGCAAGATGTTTGTTTAGTTACCACAACACTGCAAGGGTACTGGAACCCTGTAATTTAATGATTGTGCTCTTCCTTATTTGTTCTTGAATAAGATTTTTCAATCTGTTCTTGTTAGAAATTATTTGATGAGAAATTTTTTTGGCTGCTGAAGAGTCATGGTAGCATTAAGTTCTCTTAACACAATAGCAGAGGCGGCTAATAGATTAAGACTCCAAACTGCTCCTTCCCCGTGACATTTAAATGTCTCACTCTTAGTGTCGTGCAATGGCACACAGAAGTGATAGATGTTTGAAAAACTTCCGGAAATGCTGGACTTAGGGCATCCAAACAAGCTTCTGGCACAATTAGATTTAGATCTAAGGTTATCAATTCTTGTCCTGATTTTCAGTGTATTTGTCGAAGTGAACATAGAGAAGGCTCAGAAATTCCTAAGTGACTTTCTGTTCTAGATAATGTACAGAGCTGTTTGGCTTGCTTAGAAGGAGTAAATGTGGACCTCCTACACAAAAGAAGGTAAGATGGACCTAGAGGTATTCCGCTTTCTATGCTTGTGAAGCACAGTGCAGACCATTGTGGTCACCTCTGCCATCACAATATTCTAAAGAAGTCCCAACATTTGTGGCTTGACTTCTGTATTTGCCACAGAGGGATCACCATGACCTGTTCATTCCTTCAGTGTGGTTGTGTCCCTGATTTTGGTCAGGAACACCAAACTGTCAGATGCAGACACAGTGGAGCAAGTGAAATAGCATCTTCTCTGCCTGGCTGCCGTATGAGCTCTCCAGCTGGTTTGCAGGACTCCTTCAGCCTAGAGAGTAGAAAAAAAACAAAGCCTGCAAGCTCCAAAGCTGTACTAGCTATTGCCTCAGCTCCGCAAGGGGCAAACTGTCTCCACAAAGCACTTTCTAATTCTGCTTGGCTAGGGAATTTCCAAACAAATCTGCACTGTGAAGAGACTTGGACGGTAACGCTGTGATTTGGGTTTAGTCCTACTGAAATGGGTCAGGAAGGGATGAGAAGGGGTGTGAGTGGGGCTGGGGAGAGGGGTTATGGTCCCCTGTCTGAGCAAGTTGCAAAACACTATTAAAAGCTTTCAAGGAGTTAGCCTAAATTTAGGTTCAGCCCAAGGCTGCTCAGGAACATGAGCTATATGAGCACCGAGGCTTTGTTATTTCAGGAGAGGTGTCTTACATGAAGGACACAAGTGAAACATAAAATGATGGGGAGGGCAGTAAGAACATGTCAGAGCACTGGTATTGTGGTCCTGAGGAAAGCAGAGGACTTAAAACTCTGAGGGAAGGTAAACAAATCTGTCTGCTGAATGGATTTTCCCTGTCTGATTACAGGACTTTGCATGTTCTTTTAAAAGAAGCTGGCTTGCATCAAGGTATTATTATTCTTTGAGAATTTTATCTGTCCTAACAACCTTAGCATCCTGAATTTTGGCTGGTTGAGATGAAACAGGGCAGCAGTATCTACAAGGGCAAAGTGAGTGACCTTTGCCAGACCAGCCAATTCCCGGCTCTGCCCCAGATTCCCCCCAGACACTCTGACAGCAGTTTTCCCCTAACGTCCCCGGCACGCTGACAAAGAAAGTAACCAATTAATCAGTTTGTCCACTAATCTATTGTATCATTGATTCCTTCTAAACCACTGTCTGTCACCACAGCTCCGTTTTGGATTGCCTGTAAGCACTTCTGTCTTTTTCTTGTCATCAGCTGAAACTGGGGGTCAACAATATAGTGAACCAAAACCCCAATAACAATAAATTCAAGTCAAAAGTCTTTAATTTTTTTTTATGGGTTAATTTTGTATCAGGGTATTTTTTGAGATAAGGTATCATCTGTGCATGTCACTAATTTTATGCTGGATTAAAGAGTCTTCTATAGAATTTAAATTATTTCCACACTATTTTCACTCTCTAAATGTTTTCCTCCAGTGTACTCATGCCTTCAGAAGGATGTTGAAAATCCTTCTCTGAATTGCTACTTAATTATTGTTCACTCATCCCACTTTTTGGTCCCTTACGAATAACAAGGTTTCTGGTGTTGCTTTCAAAGGAGTGAGTTTTCTAAGAAGTACAAAAAAAAATATATTCTTTGTTTAAATTTAAGCTTATGATCTACTTTAAAGTTTGAAGAACAATTTACTTTCGTTATAATAATTTCAGGTTGTCATTTCATGCTTCTTGTTCATATCTGATTTATTAGATCACTTTGTGCAGACTTTTTCTTTCAATCTAAGTAAGTACCTGTAATTAAAGCTGTCTGTAACTAATAATGAGTAATTTAGTGCACAAAAATGTTTGTTTTTTAAAAAAAATTAAAATGTGCATGGTGAAGATTTCTAAGCTTCCATACTACTTGCAAATGAATCATGTATGGACTCATGTGTAGACGGATGTCCAAAAAAGTTGCTGGTTTTTATGGCAGGTTAGTTAATTTAAAGAAGTAATGCTTTGTCAAGAGCTGTCGATGGTGTACCGAGGTGCAGAGTTCACAGCTTTCAATGATATCAAGTTAGGAAAGTCAAATTTGCTTTTGGCAGCATATAATTAAAGAAAAAAAAATTATTTCTTTCTGGGGTGACATTTTATCAATTTATCTTCAGCAGAAATTTAATTAAATTTCATTTACATTAATAATAATTTGGCAATTCCAACTGTAACAAACATATACAAAATTATGATCCAGTTATCAAGTACATTCCCCTAGATGAGGACTTGTTCAAAGCATGTGTCAAAAATCCCACCATTTTTACAGTGTGATGGTTGGTTTCTTAATTATATTGAAGGATGAGGAAGATCTAATGATCACAAAAAGGGTACATATGTTTCAGTGCAGCATTTTAGAAATCACACTGCCTTTCCTAGGTGCCTTATGTTGGAAGAAAAGTGGTTTGAAGAGAAGTAGGGATACTAGGAGAGGAAAGATGAAAGTTGATGAAAGACTAATTTTAAAGAGCAATCATTTGTAACAAATACGGAAAGGGAAGTAACTAAGTAAAATTAGACATTATAAAGTGAGAGAGAATTTACAAGGAGCAAAAGATATCAGGGGAATTTTGTTCTATGGTTGAACTGAAAGTAGTAAATTTTTAAAAGTGTAATAACTGGCACAATTGAAAGGAATATTGTATGTTCTACAGAAGTTGAAATCTGTGGTTCTTTAAGGCTGTGTTTTTATAAGTAATTTTACATTTTCTCTGTCCTTAAACAATTACAACATATTGAAAACATTACTGCTTCTCTGTAAATTATATATACATTTTCTCCAAGTATTTAAGATATTAACTTATTAGGTGACACATTTTCTTACTGTTGACTTTCTAGCTCAACAAAGTGAAATGAACAAACTTAGAAAATGGACTAAAAAAGTTATTAGCTAACAAAAAAAATCTACTAATTCTTTAATTTTTTTTTTGCATACTTGTATTCAATATTCTTTTAGTTCTGGCTATAGAATCCATTTGCTTTTATAGGAGGTGTGGGTGTGTATATTAATGCAAGATTTATGAGAAAGGTGAGTTTGATTTTTTAACAGTTTACTGAATAGAATAAATACAGCAACTGCTTCCACAGGACATCAAGCTCGTATATTTATAATTTAGCAATGGGTTTATGGACAAAGGCCAATATTTTTCCTTCTTTGTATGAATGCTAAGGTGTATTTTTGTTTAGAATACAGAACCCTCCAGCTCTTGCACGGTGTGTTACAATTTTAACTGTAAATACAAGATAGTATCCTATTTATGAATTCCAGTCTCAAAAACTAATTTAATTGGTGTATTCCAACTACTATTGCTTATTTCACACTTCAATAGGTAAAGATGCATTAATAATCGAAGTTTCAAACTGTAATTAACGTTAGCTTTAGGCTCCTGACAATGAAATGATTACATTTTTATGTATGTCTTGATACACAAAGTTAATCTAACATGTGAATGAATAACAAAAGGAACGCACATTTACTCTCTAATGCAAATCACTACATGTAATTATGTGTTCTCTGCAACTACCGAGGAGGAAAAAAGTAAGATACTAGCAGCAGTAAAATCTGTATGGATGTCCCTCATTCATCTGCTTCAGCTCTGTAGGTGATTACAATGAGCTGTGGATGATGTGTTTCATCTCATTTGTTTCCACACTGTTACTTCATATGCTATTCAGTTACAGAACAGTGCTCGTTTTCTTCATTTACATGAGTTTGGGTAAAAGGTAACAGGGTGGCTGTCTAAAGAAGAAAGCTGTGATTTTTCCATCGTGCCATGCAAGTTTGCTACACAAAGCCCTACCACTACCCCTCCAGTGAAAGAGTCTTTCAGAATCCATTTTATTACCTTTCCCTTGAAGCTACAAAGTAGTCTTCCAATTACTTTTATGATTCTGAGGTAGTTAGTCATCTTGCTCCTTTTTAATATAGGCCAGGGAACATGCAGCTATAAATCACTAGCAAGCAGGATCTAAAAACATGACAGTGAGGCAAAGAACCTGTTTCTAAATCATTGGATCAGCAATTCTGTTTCTTTACTGTGCTCTAGTGTTGATTAAACCAAGCGAAATATTAGTAACAGATTTTATTGCCTGTTATGGTCATTACAAGTAACAAGTAAGCTAAAAGCAAAATATTATCCGAATGCACTTTGCTACCCTAAGTGTTTGTAATAACATTACAGTGGTGATGTTTCTAAGCGGGGCAGAAGTTTTCAGCAATAAACCACAAGGAGGTGAAACTGCAAAGCTGCTGTGGGTCTCCAGTGCCTTGCCAGGCCTGAGGCTGGAGAGCGGGACTCTGGGCTCGGCTCTGGATCAGCTCAGCACTGCTAAGGGCAGCGGCGAGAACCTGGCGCTGCCAGCACGCCCGCCTCTCCTCGTGCTGCTGAGGGCACTCTTAATTTTGCTTTGGAAAATTAAAAGTGTGCAAAGCAGCTGAATGTATTTTTCAATGAGAAACGTATTTATGACAACATTTTAAGCAAATATAACCGAAGATTGTTCAGATTGTTACTTGTGAAAGAGCTATTGTTCTACTTTTTAATAAAAACTGGAAACCAGATTTGGCTTTTTCAGTAGGAAGTGGGTAAAAAGTAGTTTGAGGAGCTCCATATTCTGTTGAAAGGGCATATATGTATAGGAGGGCAGTTAATATTTATTCTTTCATGCATAGTCTTTGTTCTTCTCAGTTCCTGCCTGTTTTCATCTATATTCCCACTGATACCTTTTGTTCTCCCTTTAACTCCTCACCCATTCTTTGTACTCCTGCAGACTTTTTCCCTTAACATATTTTCTGTAGGGAGCAGTGGACACAAATGCTTTCATTTAGAAATTCCATCTGGGACCTTCTCAGTTCATGACAGGAAGAAAAGGGAAAAATAAAGGGGAGGTCAGGCAGGATAATAAGCCAGGAAATCAGCATATCTCCTGTGCTTCTAAAGTCTCTTCACAAATCAAGTGGTGCCTGCCTGAGATACTAAAATACAGCTCACACAAGGCTGAGCAGATATTCAAAATAAGGTGATACTAATATTTTGGATTTGGCTCCTTCTTTAGTGAAACAGCACTGGATAGGCTAGTTTGAGTCACAGATACATTAGATAAGTACTTTTTATCCAGGCTCCCCAAACCAAATGGTTAGTAGATGCATCGCAGAAGTCTTTTAGGAACGGTTTCTGAACTCCACAGCAATGCTGACAAGTGTGGTGAAGACAATGTGATCTAAGTGTGATGGATGAAGTGGTGTCTGCACAAAGTTCCAGCAGAGAAAAGCTGCCCTATCTGCTGGCCTGCGCCAGTGCCTGGGGCAGGCTGCCTGGGGAGCTGCGCTCTGCTGTGGGCTTTCCTCTTGTTTTTGTGGTGGTCTGTTTCTCAGGAGCCCATTCTCAGTATTTGGCCCATTTTCTTAAATCTACGTTAGATATAGATCCAGTACAGAAAAGCAGTACTCAATGCGGGGGTGGCCAAACTTCCTTGCTGAACTGGACAGGTGCCAAAAGCTTCCTAAAGGAACAAAATCCTCCTATACGTATATTACACCAGGGAGAACGCTGGGGAGTGGGGAATAGTTCTGGGAACAGATCGCTGAGGTGACGATACTCTTCCAAGGGTGCTATATGTCTTTTCTGATCATACAGATGAGTCCGTGAAGTTTGTCAAAGAAACCCCTAGTATCTTCTGTCTTGTTTGCAGTAGCCAGGCCTCCTGGTAAAACCCACAGCCTCCACATCAGCACAGTCCTCTTTCAGATATGTGATGTAGCCCCGGCATGAGAGCTGCATCTGAATTTCTTGAGAGCCATAGGAAATTCAAGACTAGGCCCTTATGAACTATTGTATGAACAGATCAATACCTTGACATTTGTTTAACTGGTGGGAATCTAGATAGATGGTATTTGGTAACATGCATCACTTTATCTCTCATTATTTACTTTTTCTGCTAAAACTCCATTTCACCCTGTTTTGCAGGTTTTCAATTACATCTAATTCAAAACTATGATTCTTTAAATAGGATAAATTAACTGATGTTAGTATAAAAGAGAACCCTTTTTCTTCCTTACATTGTCAGGTCTAGTGGAGTACTGATTGTCTGATGGGTTGTGATGATATGCAAATATGTTCTTCCATTACAGCCCAAGCACAGTAAAAGTTAGACTGGGGAAATGCACCGGCAGCACTAAAATGGATGCCACTGACAATATATTATGTCAATCTGTAATTTCACTTTCTCCTTTTTTCTATGCTTCGAAGGATAAGAAAAAAATGAATTAATACAAATATTATCATATTGTGCCATACAGATTCTCAATGGATTGCATTCACACCCAGGAAAGAGACTGTTCTGTGCACTGTGCAAACATAAATCTGGTATCGATGCATTAATCGTTTTTTATTTCTTATTTTAAAAGGATTTTCTTTTCCTCACAAACCTTACGGACTAAAGGCTTTTACTTCTTCTAGTAAAAGGTGAAGAGCAGAAAATAATGTATATATAAAAGGAAAAAAAAGATCAGGTTTTCTGTTTCTGATATACCAGGGTAGTATTTGGTCCTTATGCTACAATAAGTATCAGGAATGCTCTTTACATCTTGTTATATTTTAAGGGGTATGTGTGTGTGTGTGTATATATATATATTAAGGTATGGTATTTAAGATTATTCCAAGTGACATTTTTCTTTTGTTAGCTTGTGATATTTACCACTTCAAAATGAAAGAGATTTCATTATCAGCAGGAATTGGGGAAGCATAAGATAACTTTTCAGTATGAGACTAGTCACATCTGCCTGTGTTTGGGAGAATTCGTCGGCCTTTGGGGGATCAGTCACGTAGGAAAGTCCCCTCATTTTCCCAAGGCTATTGTGGTTTGCAAGTTGCTGATTTCTGCCCACTTTGTTGAAACATGACCTAGTTTGTGACCCAACTAGTGTGGTATTTCATTAAAAAAAGAAGAGAGGTGAGGCTGGGGTGGACTAAAATGACTGTTTCTATCCATATATTTTCACATCCTATCTGTATATAGATGTTCAGGAGAAATAATGGTAATTATTCTTGTCATTCTGATTTTACTTATTTGCATTTGAATAAACAAGAAAGGATTTTTACAAATTGAATCTAGTTCTGTCAGTGTGACCTGAGCCACTTTTGACCAAAAATAGATAAATACAATTAATATGTCTCTCCTTCATCTGCTGACCTGGTCATGGCCTTTCATAATGTAAGGCCCATTTGTAAAACTGGAGAAACTGTTTTCGATGGAAATTAAATTGATACTGAAAAACGCATTAAAAAATTAATTTTGAATTACAGTAAAATTTAATGGAAAGGAAGACATGTACATCTCAAAATGATGTTGCTATTTTCAAATTTACTAATATTTAAAAGGAAGGAAAGAAGACTTGTAAAAACTAAGCCAAATACGATTTTTCCCCCAGTTTCTGCCATTTATTTGCCAAAAAAATTGAGTAATAATTGCCTGGTTAGTTATTCACTGCAGATGTAAAATATTTTATTTCCTGACATTTTTATGTCTCCAGATTTCAGTCCAGATCTGACAAGTGACAGATATTCCATGCCTCATTTGTACATTGAGCTCTTTTTTTCTAAGCATGCCATTGTCTTAAAATACAAATATGGAAATCAATATACAGATGCTTTTAACAAAGAGAGCATTGTAAAGTATCTGCTGAATTAGCTTCCATGGAATCATCTGTCACTTTACTGACAGCCCAGCTTTTAACAATGATGGTATAATCTAAAGTGTTCAGTCTAAAGTTGTGTTAGATTTATAATGTTTTAATTGTGATCTACTTTGTTACATTTTGAGTGAGTCAGACCAGATGGTATGAGGAATATATTAATTAAATTAGGGGAATATTATGAAGATACGTGAGCCCTTTCCAACTTCAGAAAGGTTGAACATTCCTTTTTGTTCTTGCATTTATGTTTAATCATTCCAAATCTCATGAATAATTGCATTTTATTAACAATAGTAAAGAAAAACACCCTGTTCTTCTGAACTGAAGCTTGCATGAGGAGGTGCCTTTTTTTATTATTGTTTATTTTAAATCAGATACTTTTCACTTGCTTTGTTTAATGAAGATATTTGCAAAATGGACTTCAAATGACAGATTAAGTTATTCTGCATAGTCCTATGAAATGCTAATAATAGATTCCTAGTCAAATAATTAGAGCTTGTATCAGTGAATATTTTGGTAGTGGTAGTCCTCTGTTTTAAATTTAATATGTGATGGAGGCTCATTACAACAAACTGTTGCTTCTGTGGCTGTGAAACCATCACAGCTGTTGGTATTAATTAGCACTATCTATCTGTCCTTTACACTGAGTGGAGATTGTAGCACAGACATGTTCTAGGAGATTACGTAGCTAAATTGCTTCAGGATTTTCCTAATGTTGGCATGGTTGGCTTTAAAATCCTAGTAGGAGCTCTGTGTGTGTGTTTGTATAAACAACATGCTTAACTTGATGTATAGCAACGGTCACATCAGAGTCATCAGGATGGTTTACATCCATGGAATACTCCTGTTTCGCTATTTTTAGATCCTTCTGAAAGAATGGATGTCTATGAACCCTTGCTTCTGCGGTATCTGTGTATCTCTAAAATGATTGCTGTTTTTCCACTACTGCGATCCCAGCACATTTTGCAGATGCTTCTTTCCCAGCTGTATTGTTATGGTGAGATTTTGTACTGCTCCTTTGAGCCAGTAGCGGGAAGCAAGGAGATAAGCAAGAGGATAAGGGAAAATAGTTCCATAGTGAGCATGAGAGAGAAGTGTAGTATTAATATTTTCCCTCTTTCTTATAGTTCTTTTTCACTGTTATGAGAAAGAGATTTTTTTCTGTGCCCTTTCTGCACTGTTAACAGGGACAGCTCATACTGGCATAAAATGACATATGTACTGGCATAAAAATGTATTTATAAATTGCATAATTCTGAACGAAGTTACAAACTTGGAAGGTCAAGAAGCTAAAAATGGAATTGAGAAAGAGGGAACGGAGTACTTAGTGTGGTGTTCGTTTGCATTTGGCTTGTGTTTATTAGACTAAATTAGCCTGTGTTTGGAGGATACACATATATATTTTTTTCCCAAAGTCTTATAGCTATTTTGAGACTGGTAACCCCTATTATAATATTATGTCAACACTTCTGTTCCTAATGACTGAAAACTAATCCTCTGGATTTGACATTTGTCCATGTTAAATACCCAACCCCCCCAAATGCTGTATTTTTATACTTGTACTATGGAGTATGCATTTATTGCTTCACCTAATCAAAAGTAACACATGTATACAATCCAGAATAATACATTTCTGAGACGATAAATATTATATGAACATCATAAATCTGTTGCTCTTAAAAAAAAAAAAAAGAAGAGAGACTAGAAAATGGCACAAAAGATACCCATTTTCATTATGGCTTTTAGACTATCATCATCTCAACCTATTCTAAAGCCACAGTATGGATGATGAGGAGCTGAAATCCAATTTGAATTCATAATACCACATTTAATTTACACTACCACCTGTCAATAGGAAATAGACTGAGACATATCTCCTGAGATATCCATAGGGAATGCTCATTTATAATTAACATTTCTTTTTTTTTTTTAAACTAAATCTTTGCCATTGCAATGGATTGTTTGTGCTATTTCCCATTTTTGTAACAGTCCCTCACTAAGAAGTAGTTGAATTTTTATCTAATATGTTCTATGAAATGTAACAGAAGATGTTCCCTGTACTCTTTGGTGGTGTTTACTGTCCGTCCCTTTTTCCCTTTTGTCTGTGCCCACATTAACAGCTAACCCACAGTAAAAGTGGAATACCCTTGCCAAATTCTTGAAAGGTCTAAGTAGTATTATACACTTTTAGGTCAGAATATCCAGTATAAAATGTAACTAGTGCAACTCTGGTTTTGAAAGAGGATGTCACAAACAGATGAAATGATGATAAAAGTGGGCATTGGCACAGATTTAACCTAGTCATTATTCTCATTAGACTGTAATTTTGGGTTCCTCTTTAGATGACAGCACATGATGATAGCTGACATCTACTTTGAATTCGTATTATCATGCTTAACATGTTCAACTAATATTTTCCAACAGCTGAAAGTGCAAATGCATGTCTTCTAAGATGTTCATATAAACACTGTTCATGTCTATCTATCCACAAATACTGTGGATAATACAGATGGCTGGTACTTAAAATCTGGGAGATAAAATAAGAGTTCCTCTGACTACAGACGTTTGAGATTGAGGGGAAAAAGAACACACAAAATCAAACCGTTTAATTATTTTTTTTCCCCATTCAGCTTTATACTTCTTAATTCCAGAAGCAATAAAGTTTGTTTCAGTGTTGGCACATCTAAGAGGATTATACTAGTTTGACAAAGCTCCTGAGTCTTTCAAAATCTTTCTTGAAAACACATATTCCACTGATGTTTTGTCAGTTAATAACATATGGTGAGGAAATAATGCAGATTCATCAATAATTTCTTATGGCTTCTGTGATGTTTTCCCCTTAACATGAGACTCAGAAAATAATGCTAAATAAAAAAAAAACTCTCTAGGGAAAATTACTTCCCCTTTTCCCTATAAAGCTTGGAAAAGAAACGAAGCCCAAATGATATGCAAACTATCTTGGCATTGGTCTCAGTTTGCAGGCTCCCTCTCAGCCTGTACTCTGAAGCAAACTGCATTTTGCTCCTTTCTGTGCTTTCATTTGAAATGCAATGTGACTCTTGAAAAGGAATATGATTTAGATACACCAGCTTCTTTTCTTCTTGTTTTTTTTCCAAAATCCATAAATCCTTCCAGTTAAGAGTCACTGTTAGGCTAACCACTATCACAGCTCACTAGATATTCTTGAGCAGAGTTTTAGTATTGCAGCAAAAACTCCACGCAGTCCTTCTGATCTTTGGGGTGGTATGATTATGACCAGTGAACATGGATTGTGGTTTCATGATTTTTCTTTTTGTTCAACAGTGATGTTTTGTCTGTGAATTGTGATTAGTGGCTAACAAAGTGGGTTTGGTAATGTGATCTTGAGTGAGTTTTCTCATTACCTTGTAATTAACCCTTATGTGTAAAATGATGATAATATTTACTTGTCATGGTATATAATTTTGAGAGCAAAGGGGAACGTGTTTATGTTGGTTATCTGTATTATTTATTATGTATTTAGGATGATCTGATATCCATAAAATTTTACAAATTCAAAATGGAAGCATACATACTACAGAAATATTTCCATCTCAGAATCCTGCTGGTAACCAAAACACTAGAGGAACTGGTTTTTTTCCTCTGTTCTCACACATCTGTTTTGCACTCAGCAAAGCAAAGAGGGAAATGAAATTGTACTAGAACAGCACAGAAATGAAGCCAAAAGCAAGCTGTTCCCCCCCTCTCCGCCTCATCCTAAACTACAGAATTTCTGGCATTTGTGTTATTTAAGAGGGCCTTGAAAGCTGTAAACCTGTAAAACCTTGTAAAAGCTGTAAAGCACTGCAGTCTGTATAATGCAAAGCGTCTAGCCAAAGGCAGTACATCCTTAAATTTTCCAATGTGGGAAAGTATCTTCCTAGCAGGAAATTATAATTATGTCATCTTTTAGGACTTGAAAAGTATAAATTTGAGAATTACAGATTGTCCTTCTAAAATATAATAGCTCATCTACTCCCATAGTTGATCTTCTTACATTGAACAATGGTCAGTTATCAGATACTTGTCCAAATTCAACTAATCTTAATTTTGAAAGTCATTTTCACTTGAGTATTCTTCTTCCCACTACCTGGTACTGACAGCTTTGGTTGAAGGAGAACTATCCCACGCCGACTTTGCTACCTACTGTAGCACATGACTTTATCTTTGGGATTGATGAATGAAGCTATTATCCTCAGATAAATCCAGATTCATCTTTGGGAGTAGCTGAGCACATATTCTGTGTCCTACTGATCTGCCTTTCCAAAGTTCAAAAAATGCTTATACTGCTTACTTTGAACCAAGCCACCACAATAACGGAAAGATACTTGTTTGTATGTGTTTGCTTTAAATCACAGCAGCCTGAAGCAGTGTTTGTGGTGTTAAGCTTTACAGGAAAAAGCAGAAACAAGGAAATTCAGAAAAGGTAAATGGTATTTTGTGTGAAAAGAAAGGTTTGCTGGCTTACAACTTCTTGGCCAAAAATACAGCTTTAACTTCTCTACCCAGTTATTAAATGGCTAGGCATGAGATTGCCATGTATTACCAGCAACTATCACAATTTTCCTGTGAAATCTGAGTAGTTATGTATACAGATACATAGTTACACTCCTATTACAAGTGTTTAGCTTATTCGCTACTACTGTTACCTCTTTGTAATCTGATAAGCCTGAAAAACAGTAAGCTGCAGCTCACTTTCAATAGGCGATGGGCTTAGCTAGTACACCTCTTAAAGCAGAACTTCTCTCTTGGCTTGAGCCAGGAGCCTGTTTATCTCTATGCTCTGTTTCATAACTCATGTATACCTATGATTTCCTGCTGGTGGAAGAAGGCACAAACAACTTTACTAGATGATCAGTAAGTGCATTTTCCTCTTGATGTTTGTTATTATGGATGAGAGAAAAGACGCCCGTCCTGTGTAGGGTGAGATCAGCAAATCTGCTATGACCAAGAAGTTGATTTTCCTCAGGAACTGCTTTTACCTTGAAATATTGCATTTATTATGATTAAATAAGAGGTGAATTTCTCTCCTTGATATCAGCGCTATCAAGGATATAGCTTACAGTACTGAGGACAGAGATCTCTGTGAGTATGTAATGGACCTAATGCATCAAATGTAATGGTGTGAGTGATCTCATACAATTATTTCCAAGGGGTGTTGAGTCCACATGCTATCGACATTAGTGTGCAGATGCCACGAGAAACCTGAGACTATAATTTCCACATCCAATTCACATAATGGATATGGAAATAGAAGTAATTTCAGATAGTAGATAGATATCCCAAGCTAATAAAAAACATACATAGCTCAATTTCCTCTTCAGCACTATAATAGAAGGTAAGCAGCCATTCAGATACAGTATAGTACTCCCATTGCCCTGGACACATGCCGTGCTATATCTTTGAAAGAATTAGTGATTGTGCAGTATGAAAGCTATCTTCCTAAACAAAAAACAAACAAACAAAAAAAGCTGGCTTCTATGTCCTGTTATGATCTTAAATTTCACTGTCTTCTCAGGAAGGGGGGCAATCTTCACTTTCACTAAGTATTTTTTTGGGGCCTTTCACACTCAATCATATCCTAACACAGTTTTCAACAGAAGCAGAACAGAAGCAATGGAAAGAAAGCATCTGACTTGTACAACCAAAAAGATCTTGTTCATTGAAGCAAGCAAGTTTCCATGTATATTTTTTACTTGACGAAAGAATGTGAAGTCTTATTTCATAAGGTTATAAAATATTGTCTGTGGTTTACTTGTTACTGTTGAGTGCAGTTCTGTATCCCTTCAGCATAAGGTGGGGTGTTTGTGTGTGTGTGCGTGTGTAAAGGAATATTAAAAGCTGGGTGTTTTCTCTGTGCTGGGATATGGGGATACCGATAAAGTTCCACACCTATGGACAAATTTTTAATGAGTCAGTGCAGTGAACAGGAGAGGTTTAGCTTCCAGATGCTCTGTAAGCATAAAAGGGTTGAAGTTTCCTGCTTATATTTATCTTTCTGCTACTGTTTGTCTCTCTTGGCCAAACATTTTAGATTGTAAATGGCTCAGGGCAGGCATGGCACAGGGACGTATAATTTTTGGTCTGTCAGGATGTCCACAATAAATATAGTTAAATGACAGCAGCACAAATGTTCAAAGACTTCAGTATCTGTTTCAAATGAATATATATAATGAACATTTTCCTTTGGAAAATATAATAATTTGTAATGATAATGATAGTGTTTCTTACTTTTATAATAATCGATATTGCATTTGTAAAATGATAATGATGTCAACTGTGCAATTCCTCTGTATTCACATGCACTTGCTATAGAGATAGTTACTGGCTTATGTTGCTGGTAACTTGAACATACATTTTGGATGAAAACCCTTTAATTAGAAAACTGAAATTTTAATAAGTTTATGAGAAAATCATGATACTTGTTTGGTCACTGATATCTTCAACTTTGTGTATAAATGCAAAACAGGGTACGTGATACGAATGTGATTAAAGAGCACAAAGTGAAGTTTGTAACTCCGTCTGAAATTCTGCAACTTGTTGCTTTCTTGTTGACTGACTGCTACTTGGATTTTCATAAAGATGAGAAAATAGAAAGGGGACTTTTTTATGAAGGTTTTTTCCCTTTAGAATACAGTAATCAAAAGTGAACCTTTTAATACAAATCTGTTATTTTTGATAAAACTTTAAGTCCAGGATGCAATATTTATTCAAAATGCAAGAGACAAAAAGGCAGACAAAGAAAGTAGAGCCAGATATTTTTGACACTCGTCTTGAGAGTGAGGAGCCATGTTAATGACCAGGATTAAGCCTTAAAGTCTTGGAGTTCAGATTAGCTAGGATGAAAGTTTAGTTTTGTTTTTTTCCTTGTGTTCCTTGAGCTTGTGGCCTAGAATCAAAGTTTATATGTTCTGAATGTTTACAGTTTGCATTGGGGATGAGCAAGTTAGAAAGACATATTTTATCAACTTGGTCTGACGCTGAGAAATGTTGTTCTACTTAATGTAATTTGCACAATTTTGAAGAGTTATTGAGTATATATCCCCTAATATTTTTAAAATATAGTTTGGCAATTCACACATACAGATTTATTTGTATCAAGTTTTTGAAATTTAGAACCTTGCTTAAAATATTAAGTCAAGAAAGAAAACAGCTTGTCTCTCATCCATCTCTGTGGACCAGTGCAATAAGGAATTATACATTTCCATCTGATTTTCATAGCTATATATTTTGGATCAAGGAAAAGCATACATTGTATGACAGCTTCATTATAAACAGTACAAATGAATAGTAAGAGTTAATTCTGTATTATGCAAAGCTAAACTCTACTTGATCATGCTAATATAAACCACTGTATTCCAGTTCAAAACAGGTGCAACTGATTGAACACTGACTGGTTTAGGTCCTTTGACTGCATAAAGCTATACAAAAATACTTTCATACGGTTCATACATAGTAATGTTCATGTCATGCTTTTTGTATCCAGTATATGAAATATGTACTGTTAACACTGTGCCAGTTATTTTACTAAAGTAAACGTGCATTTTCCATTGCTTGGAAAGGAACTATGCTGAAGAAAGGAGCCAAAAGTCTTTCCTCCTTCTGTCTTCAGCTTACTACTTAGAGGCTGAAAATACAGTATTTTTGCCTTTGTGAAATAAAGTCTTCCTCATTGCAGAAGTACACTACTTGATCTTATGGGCGTTTAGTATTTTATGACTTCCTCTCAGCTTCTTCATTACTTATAAATCACTGACACTTCATACTTAAGCAATTAAAACAAGTAACAATTAGCTTATTACCCCCATGATCCACTGCACAATAATTGCACTAGGGAATTCATTTAACATAATAAAATGAAGAACATTAGAAATCATTTTGTGCAGAGCCAGCACTAGTTTGACAATAAGCTTTATGGTGGTTGAGTACCTTATGCTCTAATAAAAGCAAATAGATTTTCCATTACTGCAAGCCACTCACATAAAGCCAGCAGGGCAAATGGTGATTCTAAGTAAAGAGTAAATAATCACACTGGCAAATGTCTCCTTTCAAGTTAAAAAAGTAAAACCAGTTATGTTTCTTTGTTTCTTTCTTTCCCATCTTATGGAGGCAGAGAAGTCATGTTAAATAAGTAAAAGATTTTTAAAAGTAGATCTGCAGTATCAACAATTCATTATGGGTCGGTCATGTACACAATAATAAATTGAAGGTCATGAAAATGAGAAGCTGGCATTGTATCAATGTCTAGTTTCAAAAAGCCATTAAAGCCTTTTCTTATGTCTTCCGTGTACTGCAACACATGTAGATGAAATCTTGCCATATTTCAGCTGAATTAAGACCTGAATCAAAGCCTAGTGAAGTGATTAATATCTTTCTCAGCGTCTGTGGTGGACAATATCTTCTCTCCTCTTGAATACAATGCTTGCTCAATATTGTGTCGTGGGAAACCATTAGTCAAGTGTCTTAACAAATAATGTTAACAGCCTGTAGTGGCTGTCAGTTCTAGTGACCTCTGCCATCTACATTCTCATGAGTGCTTTTTACCCTGTGAGGTCTAATGCTTTTTATTTCTTCAAATATTACTACAATAGCATTTTCTATGTCTTTTCAGATACTTCACTGAAATAAGTTTATAATCTCCATTTCTTCTTCTCCCATAATTTTATTTACTACTTTTTCACACCAGTGACAGTGTATTTTATTCCAGAGCTGACACTTGCAAATTACTTTTTAGAGAGGGTATATTCAGAGACGTCAGGAACTGGCAATCCATTTTTAAATCTACCATTTTCCTCATCCACTTCCATAGGGGTGGCACAATTGGAAGCAGAATCCAAAGTCAATAGATCTTCTTGCAGATCCTCCCCCAAAATTTGTGCATGTTGGAACTGTTTGCTTTGTTAAATTATTTATTTAACATTAAGGCTGCTTGCTATGGAATTTATGTTCTTATTACAAGCTACACGTGAACTGTTCCTGCCAGCTTCTTCAGGGAAGTAAGACATCAGATGCTTTTTGCCTCTATTCACCTGCACTGACTTGTTTGGGACAGAGACTGCTGCTATTTTACTTCCAACAAGAGTGTACAGAACAATGCACTAAGAAAAGGCAAGTGTGCTGTTGAGCTAATATGGAGATGAAAATAAACGACTACAAGGAAAATGCCAGTAGTGTTCACTGCTCCTCTGGTGACTAGCAAGGAGTCAGAGGCTGAATTGTGATTCTATTTCAGGAAAAAGTACAATAACAGTTTAGGAGACAGTCAGGGGAGACTTCAGTGTGCCATGGCACCAGGTCTGGTTAGAATTCTCTTCCAACATATCCCTTCCCAGAATCTTTGAGTGTTTGTTGTCCGGAAATTTTGTTTCAAATCTCTTAATTCCTTTCAATTTTTGTTGTTTCATTCCCCCCACCAGAAAACTAAAATGAGTTTGAGAGAAAATTTAAATCAGTGCTCTACCCTACACTGTCCTACTATACAAAGTGACATTACAGGTGCAGAAATGACAATAAAGAGAATTATAAAAGCTTGATTGGAATTAGTTGAGGATTTATTGTAAAGCCTGTATTAAAGCATGTTGTGTAAAGTGTGTTTTGAATGGTTGCATTCTGAATGTTTTTATCTTGAAGAAAAACACATCAAACAATTATTCAATAAGCAAGACATTTAAATTAATTTAGTAATTATTACTGACATCAGGACAAAAGAATATAAATGCAGAAGTTGAATGCTTTATTTCTGTTGGAATCGTTGGTTCATCTTATTAGAAAAAATACAATAAGTTAGTCAACAATAGTGGGAAGTCAAAAACATATTTAAGGGAAGTAATGCCCTTTCCTCTGCCCTTTATCATTCTGCCTATTTGGAAGAAAAAACATTTAACCTCTGTGTTAGCAGTGATAATAATGGTGGGTAGTACATCATAATCTTTCAGAGGAAGCCTACAAAAAGCTATTTAAAAATATGACAAGTAAATAATACATAATTAGTCAAGTTTTCTGCATTCACTGACATTAAAAATTAATGAACCTTTCTCTCAGTTTGAAGAAAGAGTTGAACAATTATTCTAGTCCTTTCAACAATGTATTAGCTTAAGAATAACTAATATATTTTGTTAAGACTGTACGGAAAAGTTGCATTTTTTTCCTTTAATTTTTCCCAGTCTCTGTGCCTTTATTTTTGATATTCTTCAAAGAAATTCTTTGTGAGGGTAAATTATAATATTTTATTGAAATAATTCCTGTTTTATGAAAGTCTGGTGGTGAGACTGTCTCTTTAATGACATAGCTCTCATTGGGGTGAGCCCTGATCTAATTTTTTTTCCTGTCTCCTGACCAGGTGTTTGTACATTAGCAGGAAGCTGCAGGTGGTTTCCCTCTCCCATTTATCAGTCAGGTCTCAGAGCACTACTCATTAGTAGGCTCTCAATGGAGTTCTATCCTGTACCTTGGATTACCTAATCTATTTTGATTTTAGATGAAACACTGATGTTCTTTTCCCTCTGGGCAATGATAGTAATGGGAATTGGTTACGAAACAGTCTTTCAAAACAGAAGTGGTTTGGGTTTTGTTGCTGTTGTTTTAGTTTTTTTAAATGAAAAAGAATCATAGAAACCATAAGAACACATTTCCTAGCTTTCTTCTAAAACTTATCCTTCTCTGCCCGTGGGAAGACTCAATTCTGAAGAGCCACAGCCAGACTATCTTTCTTTGTCAGAGCGTCTCCCTGCGTAATTTCAGAAAAATAATTCCATCTTTGGTCCAGTCAAAAATAACTTCAGCTCCTTAATTTTCTCCTGATCTTTCCCCCTTCCACACGTACATGGGCTTTTATTTAGTGGGCTACTGAAAATTCAACTCCTGGAATTATCAGGAAAAAAGACGTATTTGATTTTATTTTTTATTTTTGTTTGCTAAAATTTGGATTGTTTTATTACACTTCCATTTTTGGCACTGTTCTCCATTCATTAGAGGATAAACTCAGTTTGCTGGTAGATATTGTTTGTGTTTATATATCACGTAAACAGCTGAAAATGTCCTCAATACATAGATCATTATGGTTTGCTATTTTATAATTCTCCAGTTCCTCCACTGATAAGTTGTGGGGCCTTCATGTTTATCTTTGAAAAGCCATACAAAGCACAGATTATTCTTTTATGTGTTTTGCTTCCATGCACTTTCATAATTTTCTTCTGCATGCACAGAAAATTAAACGTAACATTAGAAGACACTATGCAGAGTTAGACCGAATGTCCATATAGCCAAGTATCTATCCAGTACTGGCAACTTGTATCTGTACCTGAATTGAATACTCTTTGACGGTGACCAACAGCTGCAGTTAGGGAAGAACATAACACCGGGCAAGCAAGTGCCTGTACACATTCTCTCCAGAAGTGTTCCAAACTCCTGCTCTTCCCTTGAAGATGCTTTGGTTTTCCCCAAAGAAAACTCAAATAACTTCCATAAAGAATTATCTAGTTATTATTTGAGTTACAGGAAGTATCTGAAATTTCTTTAGATTGCGTTGTACTTTGAACTGTGACATTTCTGCCTTCAATCGCACATCAAGCTTTAATAAACAATTATACCTTTCCTCTGAAATATTTCTAGGTTTCGGAGTTAATAGGTGTGTAGGACTGTCAGCATATGAGTTCTATTGGCAACATTTTTACCAAGTAAGCTTTTTGAAACATTGCTTTTGATTCTTCATTGATTTGAAGTATCTTAAAGGTTTTATCCTCATTGGTTCATTACAGCAATAGAGATTCCAGGAACATATTTACCGTTCGTTTGTTTTATAGTTTTGTGAATAATGTGGATGAGTGAGCAGCATGTATCAGGTCCTTGAATTAGGCATTTATTCTGAATGTATATATAACTGCATTAATCAAACCCACTAATCTGCACTGAACCTTCTTATTTCCCTAGTATATTATATATTTTAGTAAAAAAACTTCCCCTTTTTGCATTTGTCTTGCCAAAGTGTTGATTGAGCATATTCTGACAAAAAAAGTTTTAAATACCAGCCTGTCTCCATGTAGTGATAGATAATATTTGAATAAAGACACTGATTTCCAAGCAGAAGGTGCTCATTAGAAACATTTTAAATAACCATAATAAATTATTATTCTATAGTGAAATATATAAGTGGTCATATTTGATACTGACCATACAGTCAGTTAGTTATTCTACAGAATGTATATATAGAGAAGCAGACCAATCGTATCATTTCTTCTTTTATGTGTTTTTAATAATAAGACTTCCTCAATCAATTCTAAAAAAAGCTCCTAAACAGCTGGAAAGTATAATTGCCTGAGAGTGTACTTCATCCCATTCTCCAGGTTGTAAATAAGGACATTAAACTGTATTGGCATTAACATCTGTGGGTGACACTGGCCACCAGTTGCGTTTTCTACCACTGACCAAAAGCTGACCCTTCCAGCCTGATGGTCCAGCCAATTTTCCATCCACCTTAACATCCATTTACCCAGGCCACATTTCACCAATGTGGCTGTAAGGATTCTCTGGGACACTTTGTCAAAAGCTCTGCTGAAGTCAAACTGTACGGCATCCCCTGCCCTCTCCTTGACCACAGTGTCAGTCAGGCTGGCTGGGTCCAAGCACTCCTTGGGCCAACTGTCCAGCTCCGCTCACCTCTCTGTTCCCTGTCACCTTCAGTCCTATTGCTGCTTCCCACAGTGATAGTTTGGTGACAGCTTGTCGTTCCAGTTGCTTGTCTAAATAGAAGTGCAGTAGGAAGCTTTTGACTGCTGTGAGGCTTCCTAGGCTACCCAAGGAACTATACTCAGATCTGCAGAGGCAAAAGTATCAGACAAGAAGGATGATTCTGAATGAAGATTCAGAGGCCTAGGTGAAGTCTGAATACCATCCTCTCAGGCAACTATGTGGTATAGGCATAAGAAACCTTAAGAATAACTGTGCAGAATTTAAAAAGCCTGTTCAAACAGATATGCTGCAATTAACAGAGCAGGGATTTATCCCATATGTTTTTTAATTTCCTAAGTACTCTCCCATTTTACTCTGAAGCATCAGGTTTGTCTAGAAAAGTTATCTTTTCAAAAAAGAGCATAAAGATAACTTTAATTATACCATCATCTATTACCAGTGTTCCTATTCAAACTAGTTAGGGAGGAATTCGTATGCACTTCCAAAGTTTGAATATTTTTTCTGTTCTTTTTAGAAGATCTGCCACTGCACTGATGTTCGTGCAGTGGTGTTCTTACAGTCTCTTTTTCCCAAGTTACATGCTTATGAATATTTAAAAAAATAAGAGCAATACTTTAAACTTTTTAAACCACATAGTACTGTAGACTGTAGGATGTTTTTTTGTATAAGCATTCTTCTTCATGCTTCAGCAGTATATAGTTTAGCAAGAATCTAATAATGTATAACAATGTTATGCAAAATTAATGTAATAAAACCTTGGAGCAAATTGTCCTGCCTATGTACAATTAAGAAGCAGCAGCCTTCAGAATTTTAATGCTGTTGGAGAAGAGAGATTTGTAAATGGGTTGTTAGCTTTACCTAAAGTTGCCTATAAGCCACTGGACTTGTAATATATATGTTAAAAAAAAAAAAAAACCAACAACAACAACTACACATTTAACCAGAATAAAACAATAATAACTAATATAATAAAGAATGATAATGGCAATTATAGAATCTGTCACAATTTGTTTCTTAGATGGTTAGTTTGATTTTTATTTGTTTATTAGTTAAATGTGGTTTTGTTGTTTGTGTAGGTCTTTCGGTAAGGACATTCAGTGTTTTGTCCTGCTGATATTTACCGTGGAGAGCTGTGCACTTGATTCAGGGTTATTAAAGTTATCCATCTCATTTTGCAAAAGAAATTACAAATATGTCCATGGAAGGGGGCATATGTTCTTTTATATCTCCTTTATCAACGAAGCTTTCTTATGCATTCTGAATCAATCGTCATGCAGCAACTCAAGCAAATCCAGCGCACTTAGATGTCAACATGATCATAACGAAAAAAATCAAGAGTGAATCCTGAAAAAAAACCAACCCTGTAACTATATATTTATAGTAATATCTTTGAGAGACTGACTGAGGATATGCTTGAAATATCAGATTTATAATTCAGATTGAATTTTTGTGATTAGTTTGTGCAGTTCCTTTTAAAGTCAGAATTTTTCTCCTGTACTACTACACATTTTACTCTTTACTATCACATATTGACATTTATGCTCACTGTGTTTGATCCATGCAGAATGCATAAATATGGCTTCACATTTTCCTCTGGGGATTTTATTTCCTAATAATATTTAAGAAAATTCTTTGTAAGAAAGGGTGAGAATTGGCAAAAAGTTTGTCTGTCTAATCATTTTAAATTGTCATGCACATCTTCTGACATCTGTGTCCCGCTTCTCAAAGAAAAGGATCTGTAAGATCCTTTTAAGATTGTTTGTCGTCTTTTGAGGATTCAGAGAAAGCAGAACCAACCCCCTCACCTCCCTATGTGTTCACTTACCTGAATGATTTTTAGACATACGAACTTTTACCATTGGCAGTTACCATCTATCCAGCCACCTTTGAACAACCTTGACCTTTGCGATTGGTATTAGGAACCGTCATGAATACAGCTGACTGGTATCAATTTTCCTCAGAAATGCTTTGCACAGGGAAAAATGTTAGAAAAAATCCTAAGTGGGATGGGATGGCCACTTTAGAAAGCAGAATGAGAAAAGTTATCTTAATCACGGCTTGTTTATATTTCTACTGCAATATCTCTTGCAGGTTCTCATATGAAAATCTGATGGTATTGTTCATATCGGGAATACCGATGAATAGGTTTGTATCACAGTCGGTGGATCCTGGCTGTATCCAAGCATAAACCAAGGGTTTTATGTGTTGATATAGCCAGAGTAAAGCCATATGTCTGGATACATCCACAACAAAATACTATTATAATTTCAGATGACTAAAATCTAACTACTTGTGTAAATCCTTTTGTAGATGATTTTGGGGAAGGATATGGTGCAATTTTAAAATACTGTAATTTCTTGTGAAACTGTGTGATAAACCATGAGGCATGGGATGCATCCAGGAAGCTGGGATGGACAAAGCTCTGAGGCTACCAAGATTATGACTTTCATAATTTTTTTCTACATTGTTCAAGTAATTGAAATTATAAAAGCTTCTTTTGACACACATAAGGACTTGCAATATTTTGAGCATAAAAATGTGAATGAGAGATTTTGACTTACCCTAAGTATAACAACTCTGTGAAGCAACAGGATATTGCAGAATTATGTTATAATAAAAATTTTAGTCATGTAAAAAAGCACATTACAACAGTTTAATGTGATAATGTGTATGTGGGCTTGCTCTCGCTTTTATAAATACCATACTGTTTTGATAATTTCCCAGACACAACTGTGTAATAATTGCATGTCTGGAATGGTTGAAAGCATGAGGCAAATATAATCTAAGCAAGTTTTCCTGGAATAATTGTATACTGTCATGTGTGATTGGCTAAGTGTTACACAAAGTATACAAAACATAAGCAAGCAGGCATCTTTAATTAAATAAAAACACTACCATGCTGACATTCCTCTTTTACCATGAACTTCAGGAGTGCATTTTTATGATTCAGTCCATTGTGAATGTTTTTTCCTCTTAAGGATAGCCTTGGAACTAGAAGCAGTGGATATCGTGCCGCACAGATACTTAACCCGACTCTAGAAGAAGTACAGTTGTTTCCCCAACACATCGTGCCTATGCTTTCTGTGACTATACCTGTGCTGTTCCTTGATCAGAGCTGCTATGTCCTGTAACATCCTGTACCTCTGCTTATTAGTTCAGGAAGCTCTGTGATGCGTGGCATTGCTGAGTGTCACCCGTGCATGCCAGGGCTCAGTGGAAGAGCTGCCTGGTGTCCGTCTCCATTTCCCTATGCCCATCTGAGCAGAGGAGAATTGACTGACTGAAAATTCTTGTACCCTCAGGGAGTTTCAGGAGGGTCAAAGTCAGAATTTGTCAATAAATGGAAACGGCCACTTAAAATTAAGTTAAAACTCGTTTAGAACAGTTATGCAGGCTCCTGGGTATACTTTTATACATTATACTTTTGTTTCAGGAACTTTATATGTTAGAGTTGTAAGTAGTTTGCAATTTGACTGTCTATTATATTGAGCGTAGGCCTGAATCCATGCTTAAACTGAACTTCTGACTGTTCCCACTTCGTGAAGGCAAATCTATATTCAGATTCTTGATGTTGGGAGAAAGTAGAATGAAAAAATCTGACATCACTTTAGCATGAGTCTAAATTCATGCCTGTCTGTAGCATAGATGGCATTGGGTATGCTGTGCCTCCAAGTACCCCACCCCATCTTCCTTGTAGAAGAAAAAACTGGCATACAGAGTGAGGGTGTATGACGCTTCAGTTACCAGCTGGCACAAGAACACTTTGGAATAGGTTCACTTCTTTATTTCTTCCTCAGTAAAACGAGAATTGTGCCATCTACCTTCTAAGAGAATTGTGAAGATAAATTTGCTAAAGGTTTTAGGTGCTCAGAAAATTTAATGGAGAAGGCCGTATAAAAACCGAGGAAAAAATCAGTGAAACCAATCTATTAGGACGTATTTAGCAGTAGCTTACAATGGATAATTATCCATTGCTTCACTGCTACTGGGCAATTACATTGCCAGTAAACTAAATTAGTCCATCTGTGGGTTATGTGTCTCTAGGATATTCAGTTAATTATATTACAGTATATTTTTACTCATGTGAAGCAGAAATATCTAGTGATTAAAAGACTGAATAGTGAGTTTGGAGGTGTGGTATTAGATGCAGCTCATTGCATAACATCCTCATTCATCACACCATCTTGTCTCCCTCAGCTGAGGGTCTGAATGAGTTAAACACCATTCTGTGGACTTCATTACATACTTCTTGATTAACAGAAAAAGAGTTGGCATTGCCTCCTTGTAGATGAATGCTTTGGATTATTTTGTACGTGTCTGTAACCTAGTTGAGCAATCAGCATGTGATACAGAGCTTTATGTAGCAGGAAGAAGTGATTCAGAAAATCTGAAATCCTTTTAATTTGTCTTAAAATTTTCAGAAGTGGGTACTTAACCACATAGTTGCATAACCCGAAGCTGAGATTTCGAAAATGTTTATTGTGGCTTACATGTGCATCAGTGTAGAGGTAATTAAAACAGTCAGAAGAAAATTTCTGACAAGCTGACATTTTCCAAACAAATAAAGATTCTCCAGATATTTATAACTTTGTGTCAAGGACAATTTATACTCCATGTCATATTACAATATTTAATTTGTTTTTGTTGTCATACTATATTAGCTTTAAAAGACTTTTAATATTTCAGCAGCTGCTGCATTGCCCCAATCAGTACTGGAAAAACATTCCATACTGAGTGTACACAATATGCCAAGCATGTTCTTTGGATTACTCACCTCTCACCCCTAGGTGAGTATCTTTCTTGTGCACAAAGTTAGCTTCTGGAAGTAACAGAAACCTTATAAGTGAAATTTGGAGGAACAGAGCAGGAAACCAACAGCTTTGATTGCTGCTAGTAATCACGTCCAGTAATGACCTTATGCCCATGGCCCTACTGACATACACTGTGATATGTATTGTTAGAT
This sequence comes from Theristicus caerulescens, assembly GCA_020745775.1. Lineage (NCBI taxonomy): Eukaryota > Metazoa > Chordata > Aves > Pelecaniformes > Threskiornithidae > Theristicus > Theristicus caerulescens. Next base: position 19,806,763 of record CM036568.1, on the reverse strand, counting down.
GTATCATGCTGTTCTGAATGAGTAAAGGGGCAGAACTTGTCCCTCTCAGAAAAAAAAGCAAATTGTTCCCTAAATCACCATGGATCAACCCTGAATCATGGTCTTGAAGCAGCAGATCAGAGAGATCATTTTGGTTTTTATCTACTAGACTTCTGTATGCCCACTGTTAGAATATGGCATACTGTGTACTTAATTTGAAATTCTTACTGGTATCAGGAATCTGGAGAAAGTAATATTGCTATCTCTACCTTGCTTCTAACATATAGTTGTGTGAGAGTTACTTATTAAAACAGATGCTTCAGGGTCAGATTTTTTTTTTATTATATCTGACCTGGTCATTACAGATTTCTTAATTATTTAGAGAGCTTAATAAGAATATATCTAATTTATGTTCTGAATTAGATCTCCTTGTGATGGTTATGAAATATTCTACTTTATTGAACAATAGGAACATATAGCATTCCAGGATAAGAATAGGACAATAAATATTATAGGAAAGGTCTGATTATGATGGTATCACTAAGCCTTTGGGGTTTTTTCAGCCCTCTAATTACCAAAATTCTGCAGCAGTACTGAAAATATGACACCACCACTTGGATTGATAAATCGGAAATGACACAATTCAGAACAGTGCTTTGAACCTGTACCAGAGGTTAAAACTATTAACAGTGAAGTAGCTAACTGAAATTAGACTCTACTTGAAGCAAATTGATGTCATTGATTTGTATGACAGGCTGCAGTACTCAGCCTTTAGTGAATGTGAGTGTATCTGTGTTAAGCAGAGGGTACTGTCACCTTCATATTTTTAAAGACTATCCCAGACCATTCCCACTGTTAAATTTCAATTAAACAAATTTGGTTGGAAAAAATGTTCTATATGTCTTTTATCTACCCCAAGCCGCTGGCAAAACAAACTGGCTTTTCCATATTTGGCATTTATTAATAATATTTTGAATACCACTGCGCTTTTTAAGCTGAGTGTGGTGGAATTCTCATGTGGGATTATTAAATGAGTCGATTTGCATTCTAATGAGAACAAATGTTTGGGATTGCATTGTTAAAATGCTAAAATGGTGTGTGTATAATTATTTTGCAGCTTAGATTCGCAGAACTCATTTCCCCAAACTCTTTTTTTTAAATAACTAAAGAAACAGAGCATACTGACGGCTGGAGGGGAGGTGATTAGGGTAATTTAAACTGTTCACAAATGACTTTGCTACTGAATGAAAGCATTTCTTTGGCTTTGCTGTGCTCCTTTCATTATCTTTAAGCGGCTGCAGTGTTGAGTCCCATAAGAAGTCTCACCAAGCTCTCTTTCCTTGTACAATTTCTCATTTGTATTGATTAATCATTTTGTAATTCCATTCTAGGTTGCCTTGCTCATCTTTAAGGCATGTGCTGCTTTTTCTTTGCTTGTCTATCCTGTAATGGTTATGTTGTCTCTTCTAATACCTTAGCTTTATCACTGCAAGTCAAGCTTTAAAACATTAATCCCTTCATGCTTTAATTTCATATTCTATTACCAGAATGAATGCAAATACTGTTTCCTTTTTGCTCCTTTTTAATCATCTTCACTACAGCTTTTGCAAATGGTCCAAGAGTAAAGTAAGCTTTTTATTACAGTCAAAGTCAAAGATTTGTTCGGCTACTCTTTTCATATATTTTTCCACAACTATTGCCAAACAAGAATTGTTTACTGCCAGCTTCTGAGATGTTCTGTTGCTTTTCTGTTCCCCATCTCGTGCACTGCAAAGCAGCATTGTTTAAAATGCTGCTTTCCTAAGAAAAGCTGTGTGTTGCTCAGGGCAAATTACCATGAGATACTGCAGGGAGGTTTTAATCAAGCCTTGTCTCCCCCCCCCACTCTGTATTGTCCTGTCATAAGCAATTGTGGTTGTGAGATGCAGGTAGGGGCTGCTCTTTTAACTTGCTCTGTGAACCACCAGGCACTACTCTGGCATTGTAAACTTATGTAAAATTTATATAGAGAGACCTTAGCAGCTCCGTGGTTAAGCTCCAGTTACACTCTTCAAGCAGGTTTTAAATCCCTGAGATTGACACAAACTTTTTTCAAAGATCCCATCAGAAAACTTGTACCATTTTTAGTAGGAAGAATACATGTGGAATTTTCTAGCTAAAAAACATAGTCTGGCTACAGTTCAGAATTTTAAGTAATTTATAGGTGTCTCTACAGTTTTTCTTTTTTTTCAGGTCCTGACCCTTGGTAATTGTGACGATTGCAGGATCCTGACTTCTTTTGGAGCATAATTCTAGTGTGATCTTAATAAATATTCTTGTTTCTCATTAGCAGTAGCATCTTTTGCCAAAGAACCCAAAAGTTTCATTCTCTCTAATTTTCCTAGGGGAGAAGGAAGGAGCTGCATCACGGGAGACAATTCTGTGTCACATGAGAGGGCAAAGGGCTGCATATCAATCCCTGCTAACACTTGGGAAGAACAAAAACATTGCTTTTGCTTCTCACTGACTATTCTATTGTTGCTTGTGTAAAAAGAAGTCCTTTGAGTTAGATTAATTATGTTGTATCAGATGTTTTTCTTGCAAAACTTAGTTGTGTTTCCAGTTCTCCTCTCTCCAACAAACTGGCAATCGGTAATTGTGTATAGGCTGGATAGGAGATTTGTTGGAACTGAGGAACCTGTGCTTACATTGACTTACCTCTCTAAAAGCAGGAGGCTCCACTGCCTCTTTCTCTAGAGACTTGAGAATATACCCTACATACCCTCTTCCATTATTTGTTTTTCTATGCAATCAAAAACAGACACAAGATTAAGGTATGCTAGTCCTCATTTCTAATAATGTCTCCACCAAAACAGAGTTTCTGTTGTTGCAGAAGTCTCCTTTCTTTCAGCACAAATAGTAAACTTCTGAAGAGAATTAAAGCAAAATAACACACATGCCATCTCAATGCAACTTCATGGACATTGTAGCCCTCAGAAATACTTTGGTTTTCCCCTCCACAACCTGCTCACTATTTTCAGCCACTCACAACGGACATGATCCATGCCAAACCTTCATGTTCAAGTTCACAGCCTTTATGTTTACAGAAACAGACTATGTGTTTCTATGAAAATAGTGAGAAAAATTATGAATGTATCTGCTAAATTATGGAAGATCTAACTCCATTTTGTATGTTCTTATGATAAAGCCATTAATCATAATTAAACGACAATGCTCATCAACACGTATTTACAGCTTAATTAAGAACTGTGCTCTCTAAAACTGCCAATTAATTATCAGAAGCACAAACACCTCTCCACCCACAATTTGTTAAATCATTGGTTATCACGACCTTTTTTTCTTTCCATATCTTCGCAACATCCTTTAAACTATCATATGCTCCAGGCTTTCCTTAGAGGCTTTGAGTTCAGGTATACAGCAAAAGAGTTATCAAACTTCAGAAGCTTGTGGCTTGTGATATTTATTAGTAGTTAGGCTGGCTTTAGACACCTGGTGTTTTGGTCTGGGGCAATGCCTAATGGAGGATAAAACTCAGCATTCATAGCACAGTATTTCACCCCATTTATTTCAGCAGTCTCTGGTTTAATCACGGCTATTCAGAAAGGAGTGTTCTCTTATCTGTTCTTCTATTTTGTACTCAGCAAAGCAGGAACTAGCAGTCAATATGCTAAATTTTGTCATTTTTTTACCACAGCAAAATTTAGAAAAATTCTGCTATTGTCAGTCAGCTCACTAAATACCTGCAGTGAGCCTGCCCACCCACATCCACACGACAGGCCTGCTTCAGACAACACGTACTGCTCAGGAGCGATGTGTAATCTCGATGACAAGTAGAAAAACATTTATATTTAAATTTTTGCAAATGTTGTACCTGGCACTAAATTGGCATTTATAGAATGTTTCAGAGTTTAAGACGCTCAGCGCAGCTGTTGGACATATCCTTCTAGAAGGTTCCTTCTGGAACCATGGCAGCTTGAATCCCACCTGCTGGCTGAGGGAACTCCTGTTTACATTAATTGCATTTAATGTTACATTTAATGATGTTACCTTGCAGCAATCGCTAATATTGTGCCACTAAACGGTGCTACAGCCACAGAGAAAGGTACCTTTGCCAGAGGAGGCGGCCGGAGGCGGAGGGCGCGCTGAGGCGGGCGGCTGAGGCGGGCGGCAGCGCCAGGCGGCGCGCGCGGGCGAGGGAGGCGCGGCCCCTCCCCGGCGGGCAGGTGGGCACAGCTGGGCTGCGGCTGCCATTGTCGCCGGGGCTGCTGGGGCAGCTCTGCGGGGCTGGGGCAACACAGGGGCAGAAGAGCTGGAGAGAGAAGGTGGGAGAGTGGTGTGGAAGCAAGGTAAAGTGTTTTTTGCTCTGCACGGGGAAGTTTTTTAAGTGAGGGCTTGGGAGAGAAGGGGAGCTCGTGTGGGGGTGCCCAGGGCGGGGCAGTGCTGAGGTAAAATGGAGGCGGGGAAGGAGAGGGAGGGCTTGGCAGTGGGCGCCTCCTGGGTGGGCTTGCTCTGCTCCTGAGGAGGTGTGCTCATGGCGTGCCCATGGAGGGCTGCTGTGGGAGGTGATAGCAAGGGAGGGGTGCTCAACGTGGCTGGGACGAGGCTGTGCTCGGTGCTGGCTCTCACCAGGCGCCCTTTTGTCTGTGAGGCGGCCATTGGAAGTGCTGTGGGGGCAGAGCAGGTTTTGGCAGCTTCTGGAAAGGTGAGGTACTGTAGTCTAAGCACGAACGTTTTAAAATGCTGTTTTCAGTTATATATTTAGTGACCATGCTAATGGCCTGCTTGGTACAGGACTGATAAAACAAGAAACCGCAACTGGTAAATACAAACTCAGTGTTGCAGACTGCTGTTATCAGATCTGTATATCTTGTTTGTATATTTGTATGCAAATGTGCAATTTAGGTGCAATTGTACATCTCTACCTGTTCCTGCCAAATAATTATGTGAGTACTATATTAGTGAAGGGGGAGGCTGTCACATCATTATTTCAGATCTATACTAGAAGGGAGTTAAGGGAGTCGTTTAGCTTCGTGCGTCTCTCTTGCATGTGCGTTTTATTTTTCTAAGTAGCCCTCAGTACTGGCAATAACAAGAATATCACTTCTACTTTAAAGTTAGCATGGCCTTACTGGCTATGCAGAAGTGTTTTGGGATATGACCGGTATATAGACTAATATCTCTGGAAACATTGTATTTGTGGGCTTGTTTCATGATCTCATGTCTTAAGCTTTGGCAGTATTATCTATACTTGTGTTCTTGAGGAAAAAAATTAAGCTTGTGTCTTTGCATTTTCACATTTATGAAACACCATTAATTCCATCACAGGTATGTTTAAAAAGGGGGGGGGGGGAAATAACCAAAACAAAACCACCTTGAAAACCAAACTTCTAATTTGCTGCAGGGTGCTGTTTAAAGGTGGCTTTCATAAATAGTGCATTCCAAAGGGATGCTTTCCTGCCCTGCTTTTCCAGAAATACCAAAAAGCATATGTTGCATCCAGGGTCTTCCATTTGTCAGACTGCACTTCAAAGACTGAAAGCCCTTCAGTCTGTACATCCATCATGCTCTGATGGGAAATTTTCCTATAAACATCTATATTTTAGTCTTTCAGACATTTAAAATATTTGTTCCTATGTAAGATTATGGCACAAAACTGAAGATAAAGGTGTCTTTTGTGATAGAAAAACTGTTGGTATTGGACTTCTATCTGACTGTTAGCAAGTAAACTATGTACATGTGGGTGGTAAAATATTGAGAGTGACCAACAGGTCTTAAAAACTATCAAGCTTCTAATAAACATTTGTTTATAGTGGAATTTGCAGAATGATTTTTCCTTTTTATGTCCAACTCTTTCAGTGACAGAAAAGTGTTCTGAACAAGAAAAGGGTGTTTCCTTCTTGCTCTCCCTCTTCTCTTCTTACTTCAGCTAGAATAGTAACTGAACGAAGAAAGAATGAAATGTATAGTCACTTATTTGTATTTGTTCTCTAAAAACATAACAATAGCATATCCCTCCCAGTCTTGATGTCCACAAGGTAAGGTTTTCAGGTCTGTGGGTTTGAGAAGGAATATTAATACACAGAAAAATGTGTGTGTGATTACTTCATTTTTAAATAGAGGTTAGGCAGAGTGATACACTTAGAAAACTGTAAATTTCAGAAAGACTGAAAATTAGTCAACTAATGCAGGTATCTAGATAGCAGATAACCTTAAGAGATGCAAAACTCTAGAAGTTTTTGCCATTAGATGCAGGATTTTTGCAAGGATAAAGAGATGGACAGCTGGTTTTAATTTTCATCTTACTAACATGCTGGAAAAACATTGTAGGAACCTGCTCAGCATGTTAACTAGGTGCAATTACATCTATTTGCATGTTTCCATGTAGATGCATTTTAATTTCTTGATGTGTAGACCGGGACACACAGATTCAGTTTTCTCTTGCCCAAGAGTATGAAACCTGTTAGACACTTCAAAAGGATCATATCCTGTTTATATAAAACCAAATAAATAAGCTCACTAGCTGTTGGATTTGACATCATTCACTGAAAAAACTAAATAGTTTCTGGGTATCTTTACTCCTCTTATGTTCACCCATCCTTTGTCTCTTTTATACTTGGCTGCCTGTCATTTCCTCTCTTGCTCCCCACTGCTGTTTTCCTAAGAATGGGGGGGGGAGGGCTGTGTGTAAATGAAAAGCTCTGAGGAGAAAGTTACTATGGTAATAACCTGAAAAAAAAGACAAGCTTTTCACAGCTTGCATTTGAAAATTACTTAAGTCCCTGTAAAGAGTAGAGATGCCAAGGAAAATGTTAAAAAGAATTTTGGGAACCTAGGAGCTGAACATACCAAGTGGGCCTCAGTTACCCATGAACAACTCTCAGAGCCTTTGCATGCTTAGAGTCATGCTATGTGCCAGAGCAAAAGCTGTCATTCCAATCATACAGCACTTGTGTACTCTTTAGTACTGGGTCTGATTTAGGCACTACTTTTCTGAGTGACACCTATGAATCTGAAAGTCAATTGACAGATCTTTAATCTGTTTTGTGTTTTGGCATATTAGATCTCTTTGCATTTAGTTGGCTTGTGCTCCTTGTGAAGGGTTATACTTTAGCAGTAAAAATAAAGGAGATGATCTGTTAGCATGCACAGCAAATACTAATGCTATTAATAGCTGTAAAAGTGTTCTTTATCTTTATGAAGAACAGTTCAAGATTATCTTCTCCACTATCATTAAATTGTATATTACGTGAGCTGAATAGTGAAGTTAAATTAGAAAATATGCTCTGACAATATCCAGATCCCTAGAATTATGATATTTCATGGCCAATTTGAAGTCAGCGATACAAGAATTACTTCATAAAAATATTAAGTAGTTCTCCAGCATCCTAGTTGAAAGCACATTTTGCCAATATGAGGTAATCTATGCATGACAGTATATAACTGATGTTGTTTGGGTTTTTTTCACAAACGGGGTGACTGAAGTAGAGGGAAGGAAACAAAACAGAATTTTTTTGTTTCATGACTAGTAGTGCAAATACTACACCAGGAACTACTTTCCTTGCGTGCTGGCTGCTCGGGAGCTCTTGAGTCATGTTTGAAGACTAGACTGTGCTTCTGCAACTGGAACTCTGCCAGGATAGAAAAATAATGCTGATCTGTAAACCCAAATTAGAATATTCTTTTTGGTGCTTTAAAAAAAAAACAAACCACAAACCAATCTTTATAGGCCATGACAATACTCAGTGATAAAGTCCATGTTAGGAGGCCATGCAGGCTAATAAGTGAACATGCAAAGTGAAAAAGATAATGTCTTGGACCTGGCATTTATACTAATACATTTTGCAGAGATTATATTCTGTGCTAATTCTAGCCTGGTTTTCTAAATGGAATGCTCGTTCAGGATGGGAAGGAATTATGTGTAATTCTGGAGCACATCTTCTAGCTTCCTTTGAGATAAAAGGCATCTTGTTTGTGCACTCTGTCCCCTTATCGTACTTCGGTTCATGTAATACAGCAGACTTAATTGTGACATTTGCATGAAAAACAAACAAACCACACTCTTGACTCAAAATAGAGCCCTAGTGTAGGCACACCCAGAGACGATTATACAACACCAGTATTGAAAGTCAGTATGTGTTGCACATTCCAATTGCCTTTCATTATGAGGGACACGGCTCATTACATTTAGACCCAAAAGTCTGAACAGGTTGGTTTGGGGTGGAAAGAGCTCACTTTTGTTATTAAAAATTAATTTGATTAGGTATATGGAATCATAACACTAAGGTTATAGAGGAAGTGCTCTGTGTTATATTAAATGGGAATAAATTCCAGTATAATTTTCAAGCTACCTGCAGCAAGTGTGTGCCCCGTATTTGAACACTGGCAGGTTGAGAGGTATGTTGTTCAGCAGAACCTAAACCTGTCAGAGTAGATAGAGTGCCCCAGATCTACCACAGATGTAATGAGACAAGCTGATCTAAAATTCAGAACCATCAGTAAGTATAAAACAGTATTTTTTTTATTCACTATGTATAAATGTAGGATAGATATCACTATTAATTTAAACTCAGAATAGAAGATAAGTACAAGTGATATTAAATGAAATATTAGTGATATTTGTTATCTTGATAAAGTGTCAGTTACAAGAAGCCAATGAGAAATGTTGAAAAACAGAAGTTCCAATGCAGATTTGTTGTTAAGACAAAGTTTAAAAATTATTAAGAAAATCCATAGTAACTTTGACATTGTCTTTCAAACTATAGCTAGTGTAACTATCTCAGCATCTTCTGGTACGTGTATGTTGATAGTCTCATGAGCACCCATCAAAAATGGAATCATTCTTGTCATTTTAATGCCCCAATCCTGGCTGCAAAAATGTGGAAGAATCTCTTGGCTTGTGATGATCCTCTCTTTCCTTCCACTTCTTTGAAGGAAAAGTGTCACTTTCTTAGCTCAGAATGCCCCGATTCCTGGCATGAAATGTCTGTGCCTCTGAATGACAGAGATTTCTGCATCCTGCTCTTAACTCTTGAATTTCATGTTACTACTAAAGTCAGCATGAATCACGGTCTCTTGCAAAGAATAGCAGGATCTTCAATTAAAAATTATGCGATATGATAGTGTATTAAAGACAACCTTTGTAGTGTGATACAGGGACTGCGGAAGTATGCCAGGTTTTAAAACTATAAAAAGAAGGGGAATATATGGGAAGTTAGAAAGTGTTCTATGGTAAATAGCATAGAGCAGTAGCAGTGTTTGTGGCAGAGTATGCCTATTAAAAGCTCTGTTAATACGTAGGATGTTGATTGTATGTATCGCTGTTTCACTCTTGCATGCTCTCCTGAAAATATGATCAACTTGATAGTTGTGAGTTTTTTTGTTAATACAGTATATTAAATGAAATCTATACCTTTCTGTGGCCTTAAGGAATTTCCACCTGAGTTCAATGTATACCAAACAAATTCGTAACTGAGTTAGGCTGCAAATAGCACAACATGACGTTACACTCCAAGTCGTGTTACAGGCAAAAAGGAAACGTACCTTATGTGTGAAGACAAGAGTATGTTGTTCGTATATTCAAAGTATGAGTCAAATCAAAGGATTATTGTTATTGATGTAGATGTAATTGTTACAGAAAATAGAAAAAATGAATACTACTACACAGAAGGAGTCTCTGAATATAGGTAAAATTGTTCTACACCATGCATGTTCTATTATCGACTCCTTTTCTTGGTGATGTACTCACCCGTTCCCTTCTCATCTGGGTCCTTATGCTGATGGCTTCAGTCTTGAGTGCTTGTGGCAGGGAATGGGTTGGCAATTTGTCAGCATTTTGAGTCCTTTACTGGGAGGAGAATGATCATACTTTTCTCTTCCTGACTTTATCATTTACATGCATTCCTTCTTATAAGTTTATTAACATGCTGTTACACCTTGCTTTCCTTTCGTCTGGAATTCCATGTTACATGTGGGTTTTTTTGTTTGGTTTTTTTTTTTTTTTTTTTAGTATTTTATGAAGCTTTTCTTTGTTACCCTTAAAACCATTTCTGTCTGGCTCCAGTTTTGCATTTGTTTAACTGGTCACTGGTGAATTTGTAGCCTTGGGGTCTCCAGTGCAAAGCCTGGGCCACATCTCTATTTTATGCCTGTATTCCGCAGTATCCTGTGTCTCCACTTTTCACAGCCTCTGCTACCATTCTAGGTCTGTATTTTTCTGCACTGTATCACTGTGCTTATTGTAAATATTCCATTTTACACAGACTGGCTAATTTTTACTATTATCTATGTACAAATGTTAGTTGTACCATGCAAAGGTAACTACAGCCATTTGGTCTTCAGAAAAATTTGTTGTTATAGCTAAACCAAGTAAAAATAATCCAGGCAGGTCAAGAAGGGTGCATCCTGAGTCTGCAGACTTGGCACAATACCTGTGGCCTGTTTTTAGCAATGGCAATAAAATATTGCTGGGCCACAGGACCACAAAGTCTGTGAGAGACCCTGTGCAACTGGGAAGTTTGGGAAACCAAATAACTGAAGGGTAAACTAGGAATGTTGAGGAAGACTTTTTTTTTTTTATATTTGATTGGCAAAGAATAGTCAATTGAGTATTAAAAAAAGTTATGGAATGTCGTTATCATCAGACAGTTTAAAAATCAGATTGTCTTTGAGAGAGGGAAGGACAAATACCGTTCACTAGTTTGTTTCCATGGCTACAGAAGAAACAATTTAGGCTTAGTTGATATTAGTGACTGCAAGCAGAGGGATTTCCTAGCAGGGGCTGTGTAGCCTGGAAGATTTTATCTTGTGAGTTAGTACTGATAGTCTCTGCCCATTTCTTATGGAGCTGGGACTGTAATTTGCTGCTTGGTACAAGGAGGAAGAGCATGGACTTTGGGATCTATTAGAGGTGAGGCTTATATCATCTGAGTTCACCTCCTGCTTGGCTGATTGTCCCAGGTAGAACTGGGTGAAAGCTTTCATAGATGTTACTCCAAACAAACCCCAGAAACTGTATCTGGCTTTCATTATGCTCAGCGCTTTTGTTCAGTACGGCTCTCAGGGTCTTCTGTCTCTTCAGCAGCCATTTACTCACGGGTGTTCATCCAACCCTCAAGTCATTAAGAAGTGTCCCAGTGACTGTAGAGACTGATTGGAGACAAATGTGTAAACATAGCTGCATAAAAAGATATTACATGCACTTCATCGTAGGTGATCAAGATCTTTAACTTTCTGTTTCTTCTATGTTTATCTGACTGGAATTTCAAGGTTATTTCATTTATCATCCTCCCTTTTCCATGCCAGAAAGACGTGGAATCTTAGCTTGCACTTAAATAGGAAGGGACAATTATCAGAACTTCTATTTATTAAAGAAAAATTGTACCAAGCTGGTAAAATATTAGCCTTTAATACTTGTTTTTTCCTTTGTGGTAGGAAGCAATTAATGGGGGGAAGAATGAAACAAATTACAGACTTTGTTTTTGGTTTTTTTTTTTCCTAAGGCCTAAATTTCGTTATTGTTAGTTCTGAACACCATATTTTTCTGAATATGCATCACATTCATTTTAGATTATTTAATTTAACTTCTTTCCAGATGAACTAGCTTCATTAAATGCTTGCCATGGATGAGCAAACAAAGTTTGTGCAGACTATAAATATCTATGATTAGTCTTATACAGTATTTTGTAATCTAAGGTTTAACAATTATGTATAATGTTTTTATCTGAGCTTGGTAAGCCACTGTGGGGAGGAGAGCCGGCTGGGATGGAGGGAGGGAACAGTTTAAAATCCATTAGTGAAACAGAACCAAGACACCAACTACTAAAAAAAAAATTACCGTCAGACCCTGGTATATGCCACAACTAAGTGATGAACTTCCAAAAAACTCCATCAAACTGTTAGTGCGGGCAGTTTAAGTTATTAATAGCTTCGCTCGTTCATAGAAGGGTAGGTATACTCTAAGGTGTGTGACTGCAGTCTGGGTAGCATAGATGAGGCAGTCCCCAGAGCTGCTGGCCAGTTCTTGTTAGTTTACCTGAGGTAGTACAGAGGCAAACCTCATTTAAAGCCAACTTAATAAAATCTGAGCAGAAAGAAGTCACGTGGCTGCATGCATGTGGTCATGTTCATTGAAGCTTTGGAAGCTGTTGCAGTTTCAGTCCTCTTCACAGCAAAATTTATATCTGATTTTGTTCTCTTTATCAAAAAAATCAAGTTACTTGACTTGTTCTGGATTCTTTGGAGATTTCTTTTTTAGTTGACTTGCTGTTTTAAAGCAATGAATATGTAGTGATTTTCCTTGAAGCTGTCTTGCATTCTAAGAATAACTGAATAATGGCAAAGAGCCATTTGTAGTTGATGACAATTTGCTACCTATGGTTTTGTTGACTAGTGAGGTTCATAGTCAGTTGTTACCGTTGTAAAGTAATAGTTTTCCCCTGTATATTATTATTTTTTTTTTTTTTAGTTCTTTATAGAGCCTTCCTAAAGGGTTTGTCTTCAACTCCCTAATTATATACTAGTGATTACATCCTCCATGATCATTGTGAATTCACCTTATACTTCAGCAGTGTACCCAAACTTATTAAGCACCAAAAAAATTGCCAGGCTGGCACAATAAACCTTTCTGTGTTCTAATAGTGTTGCTCTATTCCTACTGGAGGTTCAAAGCATCTGTTGACATTAACTGATCTAAACTAGTAAAGACCAATCCAAAGTCCACGTATAATACATAGCTCACTACCAGGAAGGATGCTGACAGGAAAGGAAAAAACCAATAAAAATCTTGTTTTCATTTTTGGTTCATTTCGTTTCTTGCACTGTGATCATGGGCTATGTAGACTGGATTAAGTGTCTATATTGGCATATTTGAGCTGAGTTAACCTAGTGTGAATTACATGAGGATCCTTTAAAAGTTCAGAGGCTTGCCTAAAAGTCTTAAATATATAATTTGGCACAAATTTGTTTTCATTTGCATATTTAATTTATATGCAATTAAGCCTTAAATTATTGCTTGGCCATTAACTTGAATTTAGCTTGTAATGTTATTCATCAGTCTGCTACTGCTACAGGATGCAATAACACTGATGCATTTTGGGGTTTGTTTGCACTCCAGTTTTCTTACCAGTTCACTTGGGTTATTTAGTGCTGAAGTAGCTTGATCTTGTAATCAGCAATCGATTTGTTTGTTTTACTGTAACTGATCTTTTTCCGTAGTGTAAATTATTAAAGCCAGGTTGATTATAGGTTTATTGAGGCATACAGTGAACTTCACCGTAGAGCAAGAGCGAGGGCTTGTTTCATGGCAAATGTGCAACGACCACAGTGTCCTTTGGCTGGCATCACATGATCAGCCTGGCGCCGGTATGTCTTTGCATCCCAGGTGCTCTAGGTGGTTAAAAATTGTCATAGAGCCAAGGTGCAGATACGGTTTATGCCTCTGTGTGTTTGCTTGATGTCTGAATATTTAGAAAAATGTTGCATTGTGAATTATATAAAGCAATCAGGCAAAATGTACACAAAGTGACAAAATTGGCCATGCACAAGCATAGGAGTTCATTCCTGAAAAACATTGATCAGATCAGTAGCAAAGCACATCATTTTTGTTCGAAGGCTCTGGGATGCTAGCCAGAGCCCTCTGACAGCTGTGGGTGCCTTCTAGTACCACTGTTCTGCTGTTTCAGGAATGATGTAACAGTGTTAGTAATTCATGAAATCTGAACAAAACCTTCACATAATACACACGATGGATTTCATGGAATTGAGTAAGCAAAACTATACTTTATGGGTGTAAACCTTACACTAGTCAGGAAGAGGGGAATATGAGATTTCTGTTACAGTTATTCCTTGATCTGAGGTTTAACATCACGTGCACATCTAGCAAGTATGTCTACTGCACTTTGGTTTGTCATGTAACTTGTAGGAGTACCCAGATTAAAAGGTTTAAAGATTAAAACCTTTAAGCGGGCAAAACTTAATTAAAAGTATGAGTTGATGCTCTATACAAACAGAACTCAACTCTGCTAAAAGTAACTTAGAGATTCTAACTATACCTTAATGAATATAACAATCAGAAAACATATGGTGTGCTTTGGTGGACAAATAGGAAGTTAGTGCTATGAATGAGTAACTTTAAGGTTCCCATTTTTGTGACTGACATTTCTGAAATAGTGTTCACCAGAAGACTCGTGTGATAGGACAGTTCTTAATTACGGTTTACTTTCTTTCCATGTATTTTGATCCTGGAGTGACGTGTTATGTTGTGTGATGATTTTTGTGATGGTTCTAAGGATATTTGTTTGAATTACTTAACAAAGTTACATATGTAGGTTAAGCTAACTATGCATTGATTTGCTTTAGTTGTTACAAAAAAATACAAATTTCACAACGAAAATAGAGATTAAGGTATTCACTTTTCTGAAGGAATGGGCAAGAATAAAAATAGTATAAAGTGATATCTTATCTTCATCTTTCAAAAAGTCATAATATTATATTGGAAGTATAAATTAGAAGGTCTATATCTACTCTAGTCTAATAGTGTAACTTTGTGTAACTCTGAGGTGTGATCTAAGTGTTAATGAAGATGTCATTGCTATAGATTAATTTATACCATTTCAATCAGATCGTTAGGGAATGGGGGGGGGGAGGGAGCGTTCAAGAGCCTGGTGTGGTGACTCAAGACAGGAGGCCGAGTAGGTGTTTTTTGGAGCTGGTCATGCTCTTCCTGTGGAATCTTACATGGTGTCCCATATGCAGCCCTAAATAAGGGAATGAATTCTGAGGACTATGGCATGTCTTCAGTTTCCAATAGTTTGTTGTTGTTTTACAAACTTGCCTGAAAGCCTATAAGTGTTTGCAAAAGTGGCAGACAATTTAAAGTGCATGGTAAGAGGAGAGACACTTAGATATACTGCTACTAGTGATGTCACTTCACAGATAAGTTAGCACATCGGTGTTCATAGTTGACAGTGAAGCTTACCACCTAAAAGTCTGATGGTAAAGCTGCAAGCTTTATTAATCTTTTTGTGGATTTTCTAAGGCAAAAGACACTGACAGAGTGATGACAGATAGGAAAAACAATGAGGCTTCAACTTCCTAAGAGGAACTTCAGCAAAAAGGTCTATGGTAAAGTCTACCATTAGGTTTTTGAATAACTTAATTAAGGATTCTGTTTACAACTTTGCGTGGTTGGAAAGCTTTCTTCAGTATCCCCAAGTACTTGAAGGAGTACTTGGTAAACACCTGTTGCTCACATTCTGTAGCATTATAATGTAGCATGGTAAAAGATAATGTTTGTTTTGATACAGTTTAGATCCAAGTCACTGATCTGGAGATGAAATACTCTGCTCTGAGCTGTCTGGTTTGCCCTCTTCTTTCAACTCTACATTTGAAATAGGTTCTTTGTCCCTTCTTTCTCAGTTGTAGATACTGACAAAATGGACCTTTCTTAAGTAAATATTAATGTGTCTTGAATGACTGTAACACTGAATCAAGGAGTGAATGATCCCAAGGAGACTTAATGTTTCTTTCACCACAAACTGAAACAGCCAAAACATCAGCCTTTTGGAAAGTCTACCTCTGATAAGTCCAAAAGGGATGGTGAACAGAGCCAGAAGATAGTTATAAAGTTCAGAAAGATTACTTAACTAGTAAATGTGCTGTGACATTGATTCTATGTGCAGAGATTGAATTCTTCTTGTTTTTCCTCTGAAGTCCCTGGTTTTTAAGGTGACTTCCAGACTTTTACAGACTGTATTTCAAGAGTTTGAAGCTCATTGAATACTGCTTTATTAATAAGTTGAAATAAAAAATTACTAAGTTAAACACCAACAAACAGATTGGGGTTTTTTTGTGCAATTAAATGGTATGCCTGAAGTTCCCACTTAATCAATTGTAGTCATGAGTCTTACACAGTCTGAAAGCTTCTCAATTTGATTTAAATGATTGATGTTGATTATTTCATTTTGAGATGTTTTTATCTGGTATTTTTATCTAGATATTGAAATGAATGCCACAAATATTACAGCAGCTGTATTGATTACTTTGTTTGGATTTATGTATCGATGTTTTTTTTTTTAATCTGAGACTCAAAACATGCATTTTGAAGCTCTAATTAACTTTTGTGTTCTGACAAACTGGAACTGGCTTTTCTGTTAAGGGGATGTAGTTTCAAGTGTGCAATGAGAAGACTTGCAAGCTGAGTATGATGCAAGGCTTAAGCTTCTTAAATTTTTTTTTTTTTTTTTACAATTTAATTACAATGAATGTTCCCTGAGGAAAACCTATGGTTAATGTTTGACTCCATACGTAACATCTCTGTATTTTTAATATACTTCAAGTGTATAGCTAAAACATAAGTCACTTTTGTTTTTAAATACACAAATTAGGAGACTGTTTTAAAAATACAGTATAAAATAAACTATGTCTTTGACCCAACGCTGGATGAAATCACTGTCACTTATTACCCAGCACTGACTGGTGCTAAACAAAGCTATCTGTTCTTTTAAAACAAAACCCCCCAGAACAATAGTACTATCCTGTTCAGGGAAAGTGGGGGGAATACCAAAACGGTATCTATTTCATAGTCTGAGACAGAGTAATCCATTACCAGGCATCTTGCGGAATTTTGGCGAAGATTAAAGTTGTTTGGGTTTGTTTATTTATTTATTTATTTTTGTGGTATCTTCATTTTATTTGTTAAACCAACTGATTTTAAAACCACAAGTAAAACCAGTTACGTATTTGACTATTCCACTACAATTCAGTCCTTACTTCTGCACTTTTCAGAGTGACACTAGCTGTATGATCTCTTAATAATCATAACCCCTGAACCCTGTAATCTATATGCATCTGTTAATTTGCAGAGATACAGTTCTTGCACAGTTTTCTGTCACTGTTCATTACTAAGGAAGGAACTATACTTGGAGGGTAGTAACTGAAGGACATTCCTACAGTATTTTAAGGAGTGTCTATGATTAGAAAGGAGAGGAATTGATTTCAAATTGCTAGTGTTGGTAGTAGTAAGAGAACCCTTTTGAACTTTGAAGGATGACCTTGTATAACCGAGTTTTTCTAGTGTTTCAGGTACACTAGCTATCTTGGGGAAAGAGCTTTTTTTAGCTTTACCTCTGTGTTGTACTCCCTGCACCTGTGGCAGCAAGAGCACACTAGTGTGTCAGAGCTATGGGATGCCTGGATACAAATGGGCAGTGGCTTCAGGTGGCAGCTGTCCTCAGTAGCTCCCTTTCTCCAAGAGCCAGAATAAAATTGGGTCGTCTTTTTTTTCCCCAAGCTCTTAACGTGCGTCATCAGTTTTCATAAACATTTTTTCCATGGATCAAGACCAGTCTCATCTGAACGAGTCTGTTCTGGCTTGTTGAAAAGGGTGATGGTCCTGTTCACATAGATGTTACATATTTGCAGATGGATGCTGATCATCTTATTCCTTCAAATACTTGCAGAATGGGTACCATTATCATAATTTTACTATTTTTATTCAACTGTTCCAAACAAGCAAACCATGAAATATTTCAGTTTGTGCTGTATACCAAACAGTTGTGTGATGTGTCTGGGTGCAAAACAAACAGAGCATGTTTTGTTCCTCTTCTAAGTCATGCAGGCTTTTGGTAGATCTATGTAGAGGGCAAACAGAACAGTTGCAAATATGCCTGCAACCTACAGGAGGAAGTGTGAGGTAGAGGCTTCAACTAGGACAAATAAACTGTATTGACTTCATTATAGGCAATAGTTGCAGTATGTCAGCTATGCACTTGTGAAGCTGTATGTTTAGACGAATTGCTGTGAAGAAGGAATTGAAGGACAACACCACAATCTACTGTATTACAGCTAGTGAGTGATACGGTAGCTGCATGAAGCAGCTGTTGTGTAGCATGTGTATTCTAGACCTGATAAGAATCTTCATTCCAGTCCTGCATAAATGTCAGAAACAATACAGACTGTTTGAAAGCAAAGACACTGGTCATTTTCATATCTTTAGCTGTGTCTGAAACAAATTGGAGAGATAATTAAATATCTGATCTGGTTCAATTTTAAGAATGAGAACTTTCTATTTGTATACCCTCCTAATGCATCCTCCAAAATCTTCCTATCACCTCTCATAGAAAGACAGTACCCTTCCCAAACGCTTCTTGCCCATTATTCTAACCCTATAATTGCACTCTCTGATCTCATCACTGAGTGAGGCTGGTGCCCTGTGGGGCGATCTTGAGTAATTAAAAACACATAATAAAACACATAAACAAGAGAACAGAATTAAGCCCCCTCTGAAATGTCTAACCAAATTCCTTCCTCACCACCCTGCATGCACATCTTTGACACTGTCACAAGTAGGGTTTCAATTCTTTCTTTCCCATCCTTTATGTTGTATATCAGCAGAAGAGTTTAAACCTTCTGTAGTATATCGTGGTTCTCTAATGTGGTATAGTCATTAACTACATTATAAAGCAGCAAGAGAAAACTGATATCTCTGTCTTGTACTGCATCAAAGATATATAATAAATAAATGATCTAATGGTTTATGCCTACAAAAGCAGCTCCTTCTATAAGCCAGGGCAAATACTTAATGGATGTTTTGAGAGACAATATTATTAAATCTGAGATGCAATATTTAGAATATTTGACTCTATTGCCAAGTCTCATAAACTGTGTAGCCCCATTTTACAATAAAGTGCTAGGAGTACAAAATTGTTGTTAATGAAATGCAAGTGAACATAAAACTTTTTCTTTTTAAAAGAAATATTCATTGGGAAAACGTGGTGGGAGACAAAACTGTGACCTGGCTCAAGGGAATTCCTTGCTCCAAGACAGATGAGTGGACCAAGGGCAGTACCACCATTGTGCTGCATAATGAATGCTAACCAAAATAAGTTTTACTTTGTTGCTGGAAATGCTCCTCATACGTTTTTGCAGCCGAGCAAAAGGGAGCAGAAAAAGCCTCTGCTAAATGTCAGAGGACTGTTCCAGACAATGAAAATGCTCTTAAAGAATTGCAATACCCTTGTTATAGTGGAAACTGTTAGGCAGGATAGAAATGTATCATATACATTCATAAATGGAGTGAGACATCCACACACTTAATTTATCACAGGAAAGTTAGTAGCCAAACTCCAGTTTGGCACAGTGTAATCTCCCAGTGCGTAGACTACAGCAGCTCATTTTGGCCTATTGGACCATTTTATATTTGAAAAACGATAGCTCATGTCAAGAGGGTGACGTGGATAAACAAGAACGAGCCAATGCTAGAAAGTTATTTCAGCAGTGGCAGTAAGGGCAGATGGAGAATCCATGGCATTTAGCTCAGAATAGTATATAATTGCAGTACTGCACAGGATCGCTATCCATCAGCAAGTTTCAATATTTTTTGCTAGGTACCAAAACCTAGGATATTCTTATACTTGAGATTAGAAGCTGTTTTTTCACCCCTTTATAAATATAGCCCTCATTTGCATTATCATCTAGTTCTCTAAATGTCATTTTTTAAATATGAATTTATTAAATGTCAGTTGAGCTGGGTAATTTGAATAGTTATTTTCTCCTACCGTTATTCTGTTGCCACTATCCTGTTATTAAGGACATTTTAACTGTTGATTGCTTGTATTACTGATTGGAACCTTTGTTTGCCTATGTTAAAAACAAGCTTTTTTTTATGTGGCCTGATTTTTCTTTTCCTCCATTTGAAGCCAATGCAGACAATGGAATATAATTGCAAAATCATAGTGCAAATTCCGCTTTGTTGAGAGCATTTTGTCTTATGCTGAAGATAATTCCTGCCTTCTTTCCACTTCAACTGGATCTTGGCATCCTTGTGATTTTTCTTCATTTTGTCTCATCAGAAGACTTCCAGAAAAGACTCAAATAATTGTAGCTACAATTGTCACTATCAAATTATCAATCTTCTGCAAAATCTGATTCTCTAATTAATGTTGTAGCATATGTGCATTAATCTGTCTCCTACTTCTGCTCTCTAATGAGACAGATACTTACAATGCTTTCTTTAGAAACAATAATAAACTGGCTATGCATGACATTATCAGCTAATAAATAAGATAGTGGTAGCTTTTGTAATCATCCCTGTCCTTCAACTCTTATATCGTCAATGTTTTTACTCATCATACCTTTAGATCCAAATACTGGGGATTCAATATGTATTTGAAATTTGGCAATTACTCATCTTCAACTAAACAAGCAAGTCAATATGACTTGAAAATACCTTTTCTTTATTTTTTATTTTTAAAAAAGGTAGTAATAATGCAGGATACTCTGTAAGTTCAGTACCAGTAATGTGCGATTCGCAATGTTCTGTTTATAGTGACATCTAGTGGTGCAGGGTTCTTCTGACTAAATGGAAGAACCCAATAAAAACGTGCTAAAACATGTGAAGCATAAAATGTTGCATGAAAATCGATAAATTAACTCTCTGATGATAGGAAATAGTACTGACCTTACATCTATGCATTAATTTACAGCAGATGTGTCTTGGAAGCCCTTTGTAAAGGAGCACTTGTATGATGTACGTTACATAAAAATCATGCACATATTTTTACCAGTAGTCTTTCTCATCTTTTTTTTTTCCCCACTAAACAAAACATGACAATAGTAGCACTGCTCGTGAATTGAGGTAAAAGACAGGCTATTTTTGAAAGAATAATAGCGCTAGAAGAGTATGTATAAGTACCTCTCATATGAGCAAATGGAATTAAACTAAACTGTACCAAAAAACTAATTACTCTCCTTTCCCTCCTTACAGTCACCACGATGCTCTGATGCTTCATTCAAGCTTGATTTTTAAATGCATTGCTTTAAAAAAGGATAAATACTGACGTAGGCATAAGTTGATTGCACCAGCCTAGTCCCAGCCAACTAAAGGCCACAGGTCATGACCATGATAGGTTGGCTCTTTTTTTAAAAACCTATGTTGTTATGTGAGGATCAGGCAATCAGGATGATTTCCAGTTCATTTAGCTTGGGTTTTGGCTGGTGGAAATCTGATCAGGAGCAAACACTCAAGAAAATGCCACACATTCAAGACTTTTCCCCTGACTTAGCCAGGCAAACAGCTTATTTTAAATGATGTAGCCAGCTTTCTATATGGGCTTTTATTTATTCCTCTTAGAAGAGGTGCCTGGACAATTTCTATTAAAAAGTAAATATGTATCTACTTGGGAAAGATTGTCAGAGAATTCCTTCTTCCTGTTTTCTAAACAGCTTTATTTTTCAGAATTAACCATTTGCTCCTGCTATGCATGCCTGAAAGGGATACTGTCTTTGAGCTTTTGCCGTGTACTACTGAGCTTCGTTAATGATTGAGTTTTTGATTGGCCTCTCAGTATAACAAGGAAGGGGAAATATTTTTCATATAAACAAGTGAAAAAGCAGAACTTATTGTAAACATAAAAACTATTTTAAAATGTCTATGCATTATGTGACTAGTTCTCAATGCTTAAACAGAAACCTTCCCACACACAGCCAAACAGAAGTTAAGGAGGATGTGTGTAAACTGGTCCCCAAACTCACGAAAATTAAGTAGTGGTCAAGACTCATTAACATGTGTTGCTAAGGCTTGTTTCTCTGGAGCTGTGCACTGATAAACAAGCTTGCCTCAGATTTTCCAAGAGGCCTGAAAAAAAAATAACATAAATCTTAAAAATCATAGTCTGCAGGGCTTTGACTTATCCTTTCAATCCACATTCACAGCTGGACTCCAGTAGATATCAAAGTATCCCAGCTGCTCAGTAGAGCCACCAAACACCATCTCTTCATACAGGACTCCTTTGAAAAACATGGAGGGAAAAGAAGGGAGAAAAAAAAACCCTAAGTCCTAACTTGACGTGCCAGAAATGTAAAGTAAAAGAGGTGGAGAAGAAGCAATGCAGTTCTGGTAACTGAAATCTATGGGAATTGCATGTTTGATTCCAAAAGCACAGCTGTGCTTTAGGAGTCTGGGTTACTAGCAACTCATTAAAGTAATATACAAATATTGACTGCATTTGAGAGCAACAGCTGTGAAGTCACACTTGTAAATTCAAAAAAAAGTCAATTTGTGCTCTAAGGCTTATGCAATAAGTATCATTGAAAAAGGCATTTTAACCAAAATACAGTTTTTGATGCTTTTGATATTTAAACAACGTGGTATATGTTTTTTCAGTCTCATTGATGTTTAGAAGAAATAGTGCTTACAACAGTACTTCCGGAAAGGATCAAGGCACGGGACAAGAAATTGTCAGTTATAGGTTCACTTCTGTTTATTACAATGAGTTGTAATTAACAGCAGAACTAGAAGTGGTAGGATAGGTCTGTACTGCTACCCAAGATAGATAAAACTTGCTCAGGCACACTGAATAGCCCAGAACTTAGCGTTAGCTATGAAGTTACCCAAGACATTGAATATACACCAGAGTAGCTTACCTGAAAGGCAAATTATACTGCTGTGATTACGCTGCTCTCAATACTGAAGTTAGGTAAGAGCTAGCTGAGAAGCATTTATGCTACTTTGGACTAAATCAGTTGTAATTTCTCCTGTTTCCCTTAGTTTTCTTCCTGTAAAATAAGGAAATAGTTGTTTACTTACCTTTATAAGGTCTTTTACATTTTCTGGTATCTATTTCCTGTTTGAGGACATCTTGATAGAACTTCCATATAAAAATTAATGTCCATGGATCAGAAATTGTGTTTGGTCATTTTTCAAACAGTAGGGAATTCACTTCAATAGTGCAAAATCCCTAATGCTCCTGATAATGGATCACATCTGTACCTGGTGCACATATGGTTGTTCAAATTTCAATTAAATACTTTATTGCCAGGTAGACAGTGTTAAGGCTACTGATTTGCTTTGTTCTGTGTTTTTCAGCTGCTTTACCTCCAAGGCCTTGTTCTATGTTTCAGTGTCTGAATGTTTACTTACCTTAGAAAAGTGTAAAGTACTTGTGTGTCTTTCAATTGTACCCTCAGCAGAACAGCAGCAGGAAAATCAATAGGGAGTCATTCTGTCCGACGCTTCAAGAAGCAATATTGAACAATTTATCTTCTTCCTTTGTTCAGTGATATAGAAATAAGTGGTATCAAAAATACAAATATTTGCACATTCAGGAATTTGCTGAAATTTTTTTCATTATAATTTTGTGATGTACTTGGAACAAACTCTGCTTTGGTAACACTTGTGCAAATCTACCAAAATTATCTAATTGCATTATGTTGTTTGCTTTCACATATGTTTTGCATCTTGACAACAGCTGATACTGTTGTAAAAGTGTAAGGTTTACCTTTGAACTGTGAAGTGATTAGTACAGTGAATTTGTGTGTTTTGTGCTCCATCATTTGCTAAATACAAAAGCTTACCATTAAAATTGTTGCGTTAAAATGAATACATGTGTAGTTTAATAGTGCATTATATTTCCTTGGGGTCGTATTCTTCTACTGTCACACCAAGTGCAGCTTCTTTAAGTTGAATTTTTAAAGGTTCTGCTTGAACGGTATCTCTGCATGAACTAACTGATACTCGTTCTGATTCCCACTCTTCATTTGACTATGAAGTGAAAATAGAATTGATGTCAATGGCAGACTTTTGGCACTACATTGTTAGTTTATTTTAAAGATGTAAACAGCAGTTGTTAAAGCTGTTTTTATTATGATCTTTCTCTCCCCTCCCTAAATAATTACTGAGAATATCACACCAGGAATTATTAGTTTAGGGTGCTAAGATGTTCCTGATGTGGTGCTGCCTAGAAAGATAAATATTCTAATTTATGTAACTTTTAATTTGTATTATCCAAGCATTTGAACTATACTGTTAATAGTTAACACATTTAGAAATAACTTTCTAGATAAACAGCTATGACAAGACAGAGTGACTTGTGAAAGATAATTGGTGGTTGATCCCTTTAAAAAACAAAAACAAAACAACCCCCCCCCCCCCCAAAAAAAAAAACCCAAACCAAAACAACAAAATACCCCAAACCACTTCATTCCTGGTCATCAAGTTGACCCATATTACATTTTTTACAGTACTATAAACTCATGTAAATAAGGATATACTTTAAAATAGATAAATGAGCATGAAAATAAAATATTATAAAACAGAAATTCTCAGGGGAAGGTCTCATGACTTAAAAAAGCATGAACAGTGCAAATCAAGGTTGGAATGAAAGATTTTGGTGTTTCTAGTGTGGAGGTACATATTATTTGCTTTGTTTTGTCTTTGGAGTGTTTTCCTTTGGCTTCCGAAAGTAGTTGGCAATGCATACTGTCCTAACTATTCTACGTGAGCGTTCATGCCTCTGCCGTTTATGGTGCCTTTCCTGATCAAAAGAAAGAGTGTGAAGCTACATAGGCTGAACTTGAGTAAACAGTTCTGATGTTTTAAGAAATCATGATGAATGTGCATCTAAAGAGAAGCATGGAATTTCACTGGTATTTCCACCTGCCTTGATGTACTGATTTTTTATTGTTGTATCTTTAGCACATGCCTTGGTCCCATTTTTTTTCGTTGCATTTTTTTGATAGCAGTAACAAGTTTTCTCTTAAAGGGAAACACATTAAGAAAACAGATGTTAGCTGTTTCCAAGGATCTCTGAAAACTTGATCGTCGATCTATAAAGGGTTCTTTAAGCTAGATTGTGATCTGTTTACTGAAGTGTTTAAAATTTTTGCTTTACTTTATATGATCTGTCTGAGGTCCTAATGATCCAAGAAGGTGCCATGTAATAATGAAATGTGAAGTTCAAGAAGGAAGAACATTATGTAAATAAAATAACATCATCCTTTCAGAACAGACAAAAGCAATAAACTGATACTTTATTTTAGAGTAGATCTCTCCTTATGGTTGTGCTGCAAAGGCAGGGAAAGGTACTTCCATGGTCTAGCTATCAACTGGATTCCTCTGCACGTCTTCTGCTTCTGTTATCCCCTGACTTTGTCTTTTTACTTTTGCATCTAGACAGAAGTGATGAATGTGTAAAATAAATAAAAGAATACACAGGAGCTTACTTACTTAACTACATATTTTCCTGGACAACTTGCCAAAGCAAACAGTTTGCTGTATTTTCTGAAATAATAGCTCTTAATATGAATGGCCCATGGTTTCTCAGTTGATGGGAGGTACTGTGGCATTCATAAAAATAAATCTTCCTCAAGTATATAGTGATACAAAACCAGAAGCCTTTTACTTGTCAAATCCCGTGTGCTTAGTTATAAGCTCAAATATTTTCTAAGGCACTCCAGTATAAATTAGACCGTCTCCAGATGTTTTGGTACAGTGAATGCTGAGGCTCAAATTCACTTTTAATGAACCGTATTTTAATGTCAGTGTGTCCTGTCTACTTAAATGACAAAGAGCTCCTCTGACTTTGTAATGAATCCCACAACTGTATCATTTATTGAGCCTCTGTCTCAGCATTGTGCCTGGTCCATGATAACATAGGTTGGCAGTCTAACTGCGTTGAAGGTTTATTACCAGAGCTACAGAACTTGAAGAAATTACATCCAACACAGCAGGAGACATTGGAGCAGGCTAATCAATGGTCAATGTTTATGAAAGATTTGAAGGAAGAAGTATGAAGTTTTGCCTCTAGTCTTGTGCTCAGTAGTGAAGCAGATACTGGAATAAATGTTAATTGAGGTACCTATCTGAAATTAACAAGTAGTGAGACGTACTTTTTTAACTGGCTCTGTTTTCTTTTAATTATAAAAAAAATGAAAAAAAAAATCTTTCTACTTTCTTCTAGTGACATTTTTAGTGATCAGTAACTCACCTGTTTCAGATGCTGCAAGTGATCATGGTCCTGACTGTGAAGGAGTCCCCTCTTACAGTGTTAGACATTTAGTTTCTGGGTTTGCTTTTGTTTCTTTTAGGTGAAATGTTCCTCTTCTATCTGGATACTGGACTCTGATTTCTCACTGTAGTTCTCTCAATTCAAAATAATTTAAATTTTTCTTGGAGATTTAGTATTTTGGGGTCTATGCACTGACAGGTCTTTACAGTGATGCAGGACACTTATCAAAATGTGTTTCATTTATTTTGTCAAGTAGAATATGAAACAGTGGCAACCACGAAAGGAGGTGAACTCTTTGTCCCATTTGGCACTTTTGTTGAAAGCTGGATTGATTGAAATGTTCTGAGTGAGAATTTGCAGCAACCTTTCCACTTCTATGTACCACCAGATGTTTCAGAACTTATTTTCTCTCTCTCAAGTCCCACAGACCTGACTAATATCAGATTTATCTATCTTTTCTCCATGTGCACAGTAAGTATTATAAAGGCAATGGGAACTCTGCTGGCTATGGCTGGTTAAAGCCCTATGTGATTCTCTTTAGCAGAAGGTTGCTGGATCTCATACAGAGAAAATTTCCAAAGTACAGTGAAGGTTTTCAGTAAATATTTTTTAAAAAAAAGTGTCATGCTTCTACTGCTTAGTAGATCTCAGGCAACATTTGAAAGGAAATCTTTGTAGTTTTTAGGCATATAAGAGTGTCTGAGCATATAAACTGACCTGAATTTTGGAGTATTACAGGAAAAAAAGGTAGCTATCCAGGGAAGTTTCTGTCAAATTTGAGACAAACTGCTACCCAACTACAACATGATCCTCTCTTGGGGAGTCCTGTCTCACACCTTGTTGGTTACAAGGAGTGTCAAATTAGGATGCATTTTCTACACAGAGTACTAGAGAATTTAATATGTGACCTTAGAGTAGGTGTTGGGATTCAGTTTGAACTTCAAGAGGATTGCTTTTAGGGCATTTAATACTCTGCATGGATAGATCTTTCTTCCAAAGGAGTCTTCAGCTGCTGGTAGACTCACTTGTGGAGCCTGTAAGAGGCCTGGGCTTTGAGGGCCGGAAGCTGGCATACTCATGTGGGATCATGTTCTCTGCCATACCAGAAGTGTTGAAAGTTGTGATGCTGGTGGTTGTGATCCATGTGAGATTTGGATGCTGTACAGAGGATGATTCTGTCAGCTGGAGAAGTTGTATAGAGGCATCACGTGCCTTCAGGGGGGCAGGGGGGGGGCAGGCATATCCTAAAGCATTCTTTTAATTTCTTCAGTGGGAAAGGGTCCATTGCATCAGATTGGCAAGTATTTTGGACTGACTAGGTACACGTGCCAACAACTATCTAGAGTACAAAAGGAAGCATGGCTGCTCAAGAATGTCTTTCAAGGATGTTCTTGTTCAGCTAAGAATTTTGTACTTTTAGCTGCCGAATAGAACATTGAGTTGAAGAACAGTAGAAATAGCATTGCACGGAACCTTGGTGTCCACTGGGGGGAGTCGGGGAAGAGAGAGAGGCAGGCATGCCAGGTAAAGGATGTGTGCAGCAGTAGCAGCATTTTGAAAAATTTCTTAAATGATAGTGTGATAGCATCCAAAAACGTTTGCTGTATGTAGGCTTGATTGACTATCGGTACATCCACCAAGGCTGACTTTCCCGTACACACTATGGCACTGCCATCTTTAAATACAATGGACTTGAATAACATGGATGATGGAAGTATGTTAGGCCCTTTAGTTAGAATAGTGACTCCACATCCCCAGACCCTGCATGTCTTTGCTTACTAGCGTCTACTTTTTTATGTAAGTCATTTTCTAGGTAGTTATATCTGCACATATTTGCCCTATGCTCGTAAATGTTCTGAGGGTAAAAATAATAAATGTTGATTAAGTTTTGAACAGTAACATCCTAGAGAACACAGAATATCTACAACCTCTTACAAATCTCTCTGTTGGTTACAGAAGCCTAAAGGAAATAGAAATAGCTTTTGTTTGTCCTGTGTTTATTACCTGACTTGTGTTACTTTTATTAAATTTGTATCTAAAATTCAGTTGTCTATTCAGTAAAAGCTAGTATTGGTCAGATTTCTTAGATGGTATAAATATTGATTTACTCTGACAGAGAACAGAATCAGTTTCTCCAACGCATGTGAAAATACTCAGATTTTATTCTGTAAGCTTCTGCTTGTACACTGTATTTGCCTTTGAAATGTGTTATACATGGCGAGTGAACCAGGGATGCTTAGGCAGTGAAAGCAGTTACTTTATTTCAGCACTTAATATCTTCTAGAGTATCCTGTGTACCAGTGTCAGTAAACATGTCATGCTGAATGCAAACTCCCCAGCTATATTCAATTGACTAAACAAAAGTTAAGTAAATAAGGCTATGAAAAAGAGTAGTCTGTTTTGTTCTTGGAATGTCCTGGTGTATTCATTAGATGCAAAGATAAACTAAAAATGTCATTTCTATTGTTGTAGTGGAAAAATAAAACTACAAAAGGATACAGTGCTCTGTATTGTATTCCATTCACATTCCAATTAACCTTGGAGACTGTTATTCAAGGCTACAGTCTTTAGCTTATATAGCCACTTAAGTTAAAGGAAGTGAGTAAGGACTATTATGTAGTAATACTGTTTCTTCTGTCATGCTGTACTTTTACTTTCACAAGATATAATGTAAGATTGTCTTCTTCAGTGGAGGATTACATTTGCTGCAGCAGCAAGGAAAGTTTTATCCTTACCTGGGCAGGATGCCTCATGGAGAGATGCCATATGGGACTGTGTATTTTTAGTGGGCTCTGAGCCTATTCCAAACTTGTGGAAATCAGATGTTGAGGGAGTGGATCCTTGCCTTAGAATTGAGAGCCTCTTTAACTGCTCGATCAAAGAAGATTAAGCACTTAGTGCCATCAGCAGTTTCCTGCAATCTCACAGTTCGGTAAAAGTTTGGGTTATTAGTTTTGAGTTGGTTTTAGTTGGTTTAGGTTTTTGAGGGGGAGATGTTGTGATGTTGTTAGAGAGCTACTTTGACAGGACTGTGTGTGTCAAGTGATGAACGCAGTAGTTGATGACTTTAAGGAACTTGTTTCTTAAGGAAACAAGGCTTGGGAGAGAACGGTGTCTCTGAATTCCTCTTGGTGTACTCCATCCCTTCTCAGCAGCTTATCAACAGGTGACTTGATTTCAAGCAAACTTAGCATAAGAGTATTAAAACAGGGTGCATCTGGGAATTTTGGAAACTTAGACCTAGCTGCTTAGAGGCAACAGACTTCACTGGTACATGGACTGCATATGCAGAACCCACAAACGTCCTAACTGTGGGACGAGTCTGTGAGATTTTGCACTTTCACTAAACACAATATCCAACCAGGACAGACAGAAAAATAGTAGAAGAGACTTCATTACTTTTCTTGCTGTGGAACTAATACTTCCTACTTCAAAGTCTAATGGGAATAACCTTTGGATTGTTTAGCTGCTTAGATAAATTACTGTTACTTACATTTACCTGTACATATTTAATGGCTTGATTCAGCACACAGGGACATTAGTTGGCAGTAATATCTGACTTTACATAGTCAGACAGATGAACGATGAGCAAGACCTGTCTTGTGTTAGGCACAAAGTGACCTTTCTGTACCAGCAGACAAAAGCTGAGGTAACCAGGGTTATTTACCTGGAGAAGAGGAGGCTGAGGGGAGCCGTCATAGTTCTCTACAACTGCCTGAAAGGAGGCTGGAG
Source organism: Theristicus caerulescens (assembly GCA_020745775.1). Lineage (NCBI taxonomy): Eukaryota > Metazoa > Chordata > Aves > Pelecaniformes > Threskiornithidae > Theristicus > Theristicus caerulescens. The sequence goes on along the minus strand of CM036568.1, from coordinate 19,777,271 downwards.
CCGGGGGGGTTGGTCTCCTCTCCCAAGTAACAAGCAATAGGACAAGAGGAAACGGCCGCAAGTTGTGCCAGGGCAGGTTTAGATTGGATATGAATAAAAATTTCTTCACCAAAAGGGCTGTCAGGCCCTGGCACAGGCTGCCCAGGGCAGTGGTTGAGTCCCCATCCCTGGAGGTATTTAAAAGCCAGGGAGATGCGGTGCTTAGGAACATGGTTTAGTGGTGGCCTTGGCAGTGCGGGGTTAACGGTGGGACTTGATGATCTTAAGGGTCTTTTCCAACCTTAACGATTCTGTGGTTCTATGATTCTAAAATGTCACAGCTGTGTTCCCCAACTATAAATCAGATGAGAATATAGAATTGATTATTTTGTGTTTTACCTATTGAGTTTAATGTATCTTCTGGTTTGTACCTTAACAAAGTAGACATGGTTATGTTCTTTTCCTTGTTCACAAAGTAGTCCTCTCTTACCAGCACTGTCCTGTACTATGGCCATGCATGCTGCCTTCAGATGTCTTTGTGCTAACTCTGTTTCCAGCACAAGCGGCCATAACTGAGTTTGTGATAATGGCAATTTTCCTCTCTAGCTTGTCTTTACGCTGATTGTGGAGCTGGCAAATTAGAGCTCATAACCTTACGTGGCTGGCCTGAACAGGCTGCTTTGCTGCAAGCCTGTGTTCTCTTTTATGGGCCTGTTATAGAACTGGAGCTGAAATTTAATTTGGACTTGTTAGTTATCATCAGGATCGGTAGTTTTCCTAGCTGTGTCAGATGGCTAAATCTCTACTTCTGATATAGTATATAGGTAAGACTGAATCAGTATCTCCCAGGCAGAGTAGGAGTATATAATCTTTGTGACTATTCAGCTTTTAATGTGACAGAACCTTGTCTATAAATATTAATATAGTTGTTTAATATCATTAAATAGTGACTTTTCTTTCTGAATGTTTTAAGACTGATGAACTTAACGTAATCCTCTGTCCATTCTTCCTTCTCGTGAGATAATACAGGGCTCACTGTAATGGCTTCAGCATTCTGTTCTGCAGTGTCATCCCTGCAAGGCCGTTGCGCGCACACACACGGTTTGGGGAGAGGTGAGAGCTTCAGCCTCAGCTTCTAATTTTTTTTTTCTACTTTAATTCCTTTTTCGTATTTTACCCAATTATCCATGTTGTGTGTCACAGGTTAACACTCTGTTCGTGATTTTTTATACTTCAATCAAATCTCCTGTCCTTCATGTCGAATACTTCATATTTGCCAATGTTATGTTTTACCTGGTTTTTTTTCGTAACCTGTTTAACGCATTGCATCCAGGTTTGCTGTTATTTTTGTGTGCTGTTTGATCTCTGGTTACTTCCAATTTAGTTTGCTAGCAAATGCAGCTTAGTTCTTCAGGGCTGGTTTTTCTCTGTTGTACTTGTTATCTATATTGACTTTGACCTGTAAGTGTAGAGATGAGCTTGACTCCAGCTCAGTTGCTACTCAAAAGGAAACATTGCTGAATTCATGGCTAACAGTACTTGTGGTTATGTTCTTGTTGCTTATAGCTCCCTCCCCTTAGTTTTGTTACCTTCCTGTAGAATTTTTCTAAGATCTTCAAATAGATACACACATTTTATAACCTGTAACATGCTAGGTAGACTTTATTTTAAACACCCAAAGAGCTTAGTTTCTCCAGTGCTTCTCTAATTTTCCATGTACAACTGTTGGTCTAATTAAAGATACTATTTCTATGTACAAGTCTGATCTTCCTGCTCATAGAACATCATGGCAATAGCACAGTATCATAAAAATGTACAGTATTAGATGCAATTTTAATAGTGTTAACGAATATATTTAGGGGAATGTAATAGTCCTTAGTTTTAACTTTTTTACCTCAAATTTGTAAAACTATTGGAGAACAAATTCCGCACTTTCAATACAGTGAGTGGCATGTAGTCTATGAAAAGCAACATGTCACTTGACAGGCGGAAGCTAATGTGTGAATGAATTTTTGCTGCACCTTGTGAAAGCAGAATTACGTAGAAGAAAATAGGAAAATGTCTTATTTAGCAAGATAATTCTTTGAAGGGACTACATTTTTAACACGAGAATATATAATGTAATAAGAAGAGTTCAAAAATACTGCATGAAAGATGCTTATGCATTTTTACTTCCAAAAGGACTTTTTGTAGTCTATCACTAAATGCTTGTATAAGAAGAACTAATTTAAAGTTAGTGTGTTTGTGCAACAAACCAGTTAATTTCTGAACAAATGGGAACATACTATCTGTGTTCAACTTGATAAATCAGTGTGTGGTATGCAAAGTTTACAGCTTCCAAAAGGGAAGTCACATTTGAAATATTCTTGTGTAACATGCATGTTATAGACCTTAAATGGATGTCCATACATGCATGTGTGTGCATACTGTAGTGTATGGATGCATATATATTTGTTGGAAACCTCAAGAAAATCGACGGGATACATGCAATTCAATGCAGTTATATTGGCTTGTTCATAGCTGGGATCTTGTACAAGTAACTTAGTCTATATAAAAAAAATAAAATTACTTTATTGCTGAAGAGGATACAAAATTAATGTCTATGTGGTTGTTAAGCCTGATGTGATTCTGATACATGTTTTCATGGGAAAATATTGAAGAATACACTTTATTTGTCTGTGCTGGTTTCTTATTCTTATTTCTGTGCTTTGCTTCTTCAGCAAAAAAAAAAATAATTCTAAAATGTCAATGATATCTAATGGTATTTAATCAGGACGTAATCAGCAATTTTAGCTTCATAATCTTGACCTCTGATGAAAAACTAAGTTTTGTTTTCAGTTTTTCTATGGAAGCTTAGATATCACTAAGTGAAATCACATTCAGTGGAACTTTAAGATAACCTGTTTAAGTGCTTGTTTACAAGTTATTGCTGACCAGGTAGCTTTTCCTGCTATCAACACCTTCACAATTTTTTCGTGTGTGTTGTTTTCCTTTGCATCATTTCTCTCTCTCTCTCAAAAAAAAAACCCTTTTAAAAAAAAATCATGGCACGAAGGAACCTGTCAAATTGTCTATGAAAAGTTAAGATGACGCGATAGGTAGCTCGCTCCTGAAATTTTACGTAACAGGTGTAATTGTTACTGGTTTTATTATGTAACTCTGACTATTGTCCCTCTCCTTCCTGTTACGTTCCAGGAAGTCTCAGTGAAATGTAGCTTTCAGGTTGTGGTTGTGTGTCAGAGAAACTGTAATGTCTGCTGGGAATAGTTATTTTGTTGGTACAGCAAGAATAGCCATGAATAAACTCCTCTTCTAGCCTTTTAAGTTACAAGAGTTGTTGCAGGTACCAGAAAAGGTACCACGTACCAAGGTATAGAGAAAACAACAAACACTAGGAAAAAGAAGGTTATTTTTGTTTGTCATTTTGTGGTGTGAAGGATTATTTTCCAAAGGCTCCCTGTAATGCATCTAAGATGCTTCTATTGTTTTCTGTCTCTTTTGGTGGTGCTGGAGACTGCATGCTGCTATAATTTGGGAGCTTTTTATAATTTGAGACTGTGCTTCTCATGGATAATTGTTCTTTGTAGGGAGTCTTGTTCTTTGAATGTGATGTACTGCTTCACGCTCTTCTCTCCAGCAGCTGCTTTTTTTTGTTTGTTTGTTTTGTTTAAACTTCTTGTCCCTTCCCTCTTGAATCAGTATGGAATGCAGAATATTGCAAGTTTTCTTTGGAATACAATTGCCTAATGATATTGTGGACTTGTTTTTTATTTTAATTTGTAACTACAAAATAATCTTATTGGTTTAGCTTGTGAGGTTTATGACTTCGTACGATTTCTTGTTGCTCTTGTCTATAAATGCCTCACAAAAGTTTAAGGCTCACAAGTCTTAGTAAATAAACATGCACAGAATCTATTTTTATCTAATTGACAGATTGTCTAGGTGACTTAAAACTGTAGAAGCTGGGTTTCCTAGTATGTCTATAACTACAATGAGAGGAAAAAGCAAAACTCCAGAGTATTTATTCTGCATATTGGTTTTATGGACTCTGCCTGTGATTGTAAGAAAAGCTTCATCTGGTGGTAAAACATATCTAAAGAAATATTGGCTCTGAAGATCATTCTTTAAATGATTTAAAAGAAAAAAAGAATGACTTCGACATGTTACATTATCTATGGCTTAACATGGGAACCTTGTGATGGGAATTTCCCTTTAGCAGGATAATTTAGGTTTATTCCAAATAAATGAATCGTGGGAATTTTTGTTAATTATAACTATATTTTTTGTATGGTTGTTTTCATTGCTAGATCAAATAGAGGTATTCAGAACACCATTAGTCTTAATACTTTCTTATTTTTATTGAAATGACATAGTTTTTTATTATTTTTTTTTATGTACAGTATTAAGAATATTCAGGAAGCTTGGTGTTAGTGCACACTTTTACCTATTCAGCAAAACTCTTACGTGCTTTACAGTGAACTGAATAAGTATTTTAGGTAAAAGTCATGTGGAGTGCTTTACCCATTTAAAGTTAGTACATATCTGAATTTGTTTGAGGACTGATGTAGAACTTGTTTTAGATAGTACTGGGGAGAGTAAGTGATGTTCAGTAAAATAACGATCTCTGAATATTGCTGCATTTGTGGCAAAATAATTTCAAGGCATAAGGTTTCTGATTTTTATTTAAATTTTTTGCTAAATAAATTAAAATAAATTGTGCAATGTTTTCTCTGCCTCTTGAGAATGGAGAATACAGCAGAAGGCAAACTAAAAAGGACTCTTTAGGAGAGTCAAATCAGCAGCAGTTTGACTATCCATACTTTCACTTGTGCTGATAGTGTATAGGATACCTAGAGCCTGGAACTGAGAGAGAACTACAGGATTCTGTGACTCGATTGGTGTAGACCCAGGTCAGGACAAATTACAAAAGCAAATTAGTATGTTTTAACTTGAAAAGGGGGGCGTGTTGTGCTCTTATTTGGTTTGCATGGAGAAAGAAGTTGATTCCTTTACGTTAAAATTCTCAGTTGAGTTACAACTGGAAACCATAACTGTAAGGAGAAGAACCCTGAAGGTGAACGAATGAATTAAGCTTCATAATCTCAGAAGTATTAAAACTGTTTAGAAACTATTTTAAATAATAAAACTTGCTTGATTACTACTTATGATTTTTCCTTCAACCTGTTTGAAGTACGAATCAAATTTGAAGTGCTTCATTTCTATATGATCACTTCAGTTTTATTTATTAGGGATAGTGTTGCTGTTTTCTGTCTTCCTAGTGCGAATAAGGAGCACATGTGATTTGTCTTTTTCACAAGGCACCTCATCATTTTAACATTTTTTTCCACTTCCTTATTGGTTTAGGAATTAACAGTTGCATGTTCAAGTTTTTCACCTCAGAAGTTTGCCAAACTCATAGCTGATATGGTTCTCCATCAGACATAACCTATCTATGTGAATAGATTTGGCAAGCAAACTTGCCTGTTTAGCTGCTGATTCTTCTAGTAAAGCTATTTCAGAAATAAAGAGAATATTAATCGAGGCTAAGCATGCATTTTTTTCCCTATTGTCAATTGCATTGACAGCAGAAACTTGCCAATGTCACACAGAAGAGGTGCTTTGAATGTGGTTCATTTTTGTCTTCCACCATAATGGATTCTTTCATTTTCCACTTTTAACAGTGTGGAAAAGCCTTAACAACTTTGGGGTTTTTGCACTCAATTTAACGTTCATAAAGAGTATCTGTCCCTTTTGTTAGAAGGGCAATTTATGTATTGAGAAGCCTATGTCCTTTTTTAACATATTATTGAGAAATGTTAAGATTCAATACATAATGTTTTAAAGAAAATTTATCTACTACTGACAGCTTGACAGTACACAGGTATTTAAACGTGGAAGATTCTGATATCTTGCTAATATCGGTCCATCTGCTTCCCGAGATAGTAAATCAATTTGTTAAATGAATTGACAGTCTTAGCACTGGGTTTTTATATATATATATATATTTTCCCCCGCCAACTGAATACCTTCTGCATTTCTATAAATTTGGGAAATTGTGGATTCGTAACAAACTTGCTTTTTCAGGATGTGGAAGGTGCTACATGTCTGTCTTGACAGTGAAATTATTTGAATTAGTCTCTACTAACACTTGCCTTAAAGACTTTTTACACTTTTATAGGGTTGGTGGGTTTTTTGGGTGGTTTTGGCATAACGGTTTTAAGGCCTTCTTGCAACACATGTTCCTTATATAGTTATTTATTGGACCACCTTTCAAACAGGAGAAATGAATAGTGGAGGTTAATAACAACCCTAAATAGAAGCAAACAGAAATAAAAATTTTCTAGAATACAAGTTTTATATAAATTATAGAAACTTATATGGGAAAATATAGAAAAATACAAATAGAAGTGTCTTGGTTTGTTCTCGGTAGTACTTTCATGCTTTTTCCTGGATTTTGTTTGCTTGCTGGTTTTAATTCTAATTTATTGTACCCTTTTCACAGCATGGTCTCTCAAAAAGTTGTACTAATACAACAAACGGGCAGTGAGCCGTAGTCTGGAGCAGTGACGTTTCTCAGCCAGTTTTGTCTAAGTAGAAATGTGCTATATATTTATTTTACTTGTTTAATATACATTGTAACAATAGATTTAGAGTTGTACTGTCTGCCCTTAGTTTTTTAAACTTTGAGTTGAGTTTAACCCACCTGCAAGTGCTGTTGTGGTTTTGCTTCCTCAGGGTGCTCTCGGTGCATCAGGCTACACTACTCCTCCTCTGAGCGAGCAATAGAGTAAGTGTCCCTTGTAATTCTTGGTTTAGGAAGAGATAAGTCAGTCTTTGGTGGTTTTCAAGTTGATCCACTGGTGACCAGTGTTAAACATCCCACCTCCACCTGTTCATCACTTCTTATCTCTCATGTGCCTGACTCAAGCTAAATTAGTAACTTTCCTGCATAGTTCAGCATTCTGAGTTGCTTATCCTTCTTAGTAAGTCCAGGTTTGGCTCAAATTTAGTGTGATGTACAAATGTACTTTGTTAAAATGTTTCCTGCTGTCTTCTGTGTTTCAAGAGCTTCGCCTTCCACAGCGCTTTTAACTGTTGCATGCTTTCATGCAGAGTATTTTTTTCTTATTCACTTTCTTTCCAGTAGGATATGGCTTTTTGTGTTTGCTTAGTGTTTATGAAGTTTGCAGGGACTTCACTTAGTAACAGAAGAAAGAGGAATCAGTGATTCATAGCAAGAGTCCCACAGCTGTTGGTTTTTGTTATTAACTATATGAATGCTTTTGCATGGTATGTTTAATAGGATACAGTATTTAAATATGCATATTTTCATTATTGTTTTTCCTGTGAGAAAAGCTACAGGAAAAAAAAAGTCCTATGTTTCTGTAGGAGCTGTGTGCAGCTCATTTAAGTGACCCATGTCAAGGGTACATGCATCTCATAGCCTGGTTGGACTATGAGAGCTTTGCATAGAACAGAAATCTCCTGAGGTTCTATCTAGCTCTGCAATTTCAATTTCTTGGCAATAAAGAAGATGCTAATTAAATAAAAATAAAAATTAAAAGAAAAAAATTTTAAAAAGAAAACAAAACCAAAAAAACCCAAACAAACAAAAAAAACCACCTGATGATATAGACTTTAAGACTTCATTTGAGAGAGATGCTTGAGGTGAGTGGAGTAATGACCCCATATGATATTATTTTATAAGGTCAGTTCTTCTCTCCAAAACCAGATTTGTTCCATGCTGTACAGCTGCATTGGTTAAGAGACTCATAGTTTTACTACTTCAGAATTTGCTAATTTCCCCACCTCCTTCCTACTGAGGCCGAATGTTCATGTGATGTGTCCAAGATCACAGCAACTTCAACTGCCATAGGTTCAGGGGCTGATATTTTAACTCTGGATGATTCTTTCTCCTAAGACTGGAATAGATGGCAATCAGTGAGCTGTGAAAATCTGTATGCATCTGTGACTATTGTTTTATAAATCAAAATTCCTCACCAGGGGAGTTTCAGTATAGTAAAGTGGTGACTTCTACCATGTACCAAGAAATAGCTTGGTATATGCAAATTAATCCTCCTGAAAATATTAATTTTCAGCTCCTCTGACATTATTCATGTTATTTCACAGAAAACACTTTTGAATCTGAGCTGATATTTTTTTCCCTGAACATGTAGCTGAAGGGCTAATATTTTTTGATAAATATAATTTTTTCCTGAAGCGGACAGAATGCAATTCAGCTGTTAATGAGCACATCTTTTTTAAAAATGTTCAACAAAAAAAAAAACCAAAACCAAAAACTGTTCAAAGGAAGAGGAATATTAATGTAAAAAGTTGAGGGCTGAGAAAGGAATTAGAGAAAAGTGACTTTACAGAATGAACATGATTTAAAAAGAAGGGTTTCAGGAGCACAAGAAAAATTCTCTTTATATCGTGTGGCCTGATGTGCAGTGAAAGGGATTAAATTGAATATTGATTTTTGAAAAGGTATGACTATACTGTTAAAATGATAAAGATAAAAAAAAAAAAAATCCACGTCTATACAAGAAAACAATGAGAGAATTGATCACCAAGGAGAGTTGCTACTGAGGACCATATTCTAGTTGCCAGGTTCTCAAAGGAGTCATAGATTCTCTACCTGGCAGAAATGCATTAGACTGCTGATGATGATCAAGGAAAAAGTATCAAAGTAATTCATAGTGAGGGTGAGAATGTGATGAAGCTAATGATGAAGAATTTCCACCTAAAAAACTTTAGCAGTAATAAAGAACTGATGTCCAGTGTGATGAAGGATGAAATACAAGGTAGTAAAGAGTGTGGAGAGACTAGGCCATTTCTGAAGTTGGCCAAAAATAAGATAGATGGAAGAATTAATCCCTTATAATTAAAGATGTGCAATTTACTTCACTAGACTGAAGCTTAAGCAGTTGAAGTGATTATTTTAAAAAATATAATCTAGTTTTCAAATGGTTATAGAGAATTCAGTGGCTGATGAGATTCGTACTAGCCATGTCATGGAAGCATCAAAAATGTTCCAAGCTAGAAGATCTGGTTTCTTTAGCAGTGGTCTCAAATATATGTAGAAATGGTTTAATTTCTTCATTCCAAGTGGGATTTTGGTCTAGATGTGCATTAGAAAAGTTTTATTTAATATTGCCCTTTCACTTATAAGAGTGCGGAATCCATTTTATAAGGAAAAAAGAGGAGATGGGATTTGAGTGCTAGAAGGTGGGGCAGTGGTGAAATAAAACATGTGGCCAAAACTGGAGTCCTAAAAATCTCTCCTCAACTTCCCTCTGATCAGAATCCATAGATATGTGATAAGGCATTAAAAAAAAGAAAAGAAAAGAATTTTTGCCACTTTATATTGCTTTAAAAGAGCCTTTTTCTTGAAAGGGCCAAACAGCTTGGATCTTGCCTATGCCACACTCAAAGTGCAGGTCACCAGCTACTGTTCTGTTTTTCTCAGCCCAAGAAACGATTGTGTCCTCCTGCTATACCATTGCAGAAACACAGTTTTTGTTTCAGTGCTTTCTCCCTTCCAAGATATTTATATTCACTTCAGTTGTATTTTCAGCCATTTGCACGTTAAGAAGAAGAGGTTGCAACACTTAACTTTTCTTTTTATAGTGTGTTATGAGGCAGAAGGTTCTTTTGGTTCAGCGGACCAGAGGAGAGTAAGAGAGTGTATTAGTGAGCGTGATTTTAGTATTGAGACTCGATCTGTATAGTAGCCTTCCCAGTGAGAATACTTCCTGGAAGAATAGAGAGTTGGTTTTTCAGGCCTTATTCAAAGACTTGTTGGGGGAAGAAAACAAACAAACGAACCCAACAAAACCCAACAAACCAAAACCCTGTTAAATTGCCACAGATTCAAAGTCAGGATATCAACTCTACCAGGTAAGACTCTAATCAGTATTCATGCATTAGTCATTATGTATTTATTCTTATAGTAAAGCTTTATCTAGGTGCTTTGTTGGTGTCTAACCCTGTATTAGAGTATCAGGGAACATTGTCAGAAATTCAAGGCAGCATCAGAGGGAAGAAGGAAGATGCTGATGTGTCTAAATGCAGGTGCTCACATGTGTTATTGGACCTCACCCTAACCGATCAATTCTGTGCACAAATGAATGTGTTCTTGCTTTAAGCCCCTATCATGTAGGGGGCACATATTTTAATAGCATGAGGCGCTAGATAACAGCTTGCAACTGCAAGTGTACAATCCAGGAGATGCAGTCATGGGTGTGAAATATTGCAAAGCCCAGAAACAGACTGTACTGTTGTGCTTATGGATTTCCCTTCACAAAAAATAGAGAATAAAGAGCGCTATTATCTCACTCATCAGCTGCTGGCAAGCAAGTGGTACAGTGGCAGATATCCTGGAAATTCAATTGAATAGACTTACTTAGGAGTGGGATTTGGAAACCACTATGGACAATACAAATAATTTAATATCTGCGTAGTTGTGACTAGCAGAAAAAATATGTTGTAGCATAAATCAAGAAGCAATAAAGCATTTTGTCGTCTTGCTATCCATCCAAGTTTTGTTTGACAAATAATGTTGCTTGTTTCTCTGTGTTGCTTTTGGCATTCTACCTTTTGCCTGTTTGGTGGCTGTGCTGCACACATACTAGTTATGCTTCTAACGCTTACTGATATCTGCAGTATTTGTGAACTTATGTGTTTTCCTCACTGGCTCAAAGATAATTTGTTTTGCTTTCTTATTAAATGAATGGGTGTCAGTTCTACCAGTGCAAAATCTTAAATAGAAGCAGGGTATTTTGATTCCTCTGAGGTTGCTATAAACAGCAGCATGATAAACTGCATTCCTTTGGATGTGTTCATTTCGTTTTGCTTAGCTTACCTTGTGTAAAATGCTTTGATTCCAAATGTTCTCTTGCAATGGTAAGTTTTTAGGTATTAGTTATCCCATGGTAAAAACAAGTTTTCCTTTGACAGCAAAAGTAGTGTTAGAACTGCTTAGCCATCTCAGCAGTTGCTCCATGGAGTGCCATCATATAATATGAGGATGCCCTTTATTTCTTAGAGGGAGCAGGAAAAAAACCCTTGATATTATATTGAATTCTTAAATTATTCACAATACTGCTTATCCTGATGAAAGAGAGAAGTGAATGAGTTGTTTTGCAGTTTTAGCTATGTACATATATTACTATTTAAGATTAGAAGGCCTTAAAAATAGAAACAATCTAGTGATGATATCTTAATACCTCTTGATACAGATGACCTTCCTTATTTAGGGGGTGTTTGCATCCTTCATATGACTGGAAGAGAAATTCAGCCAAGGAAGTCAGACTCTATCCCTCAGCTTCTATTTTGAGTGAGAAACTTCTTAAGTTGCAATCCTTATCCTACTCTGAACTTTTTTTTTTTTTTTAATTCTCCAGTATATTTCAATCCAATTTAGTTTTTTCCCCTCATAAGGCTCTTTGCAAAGGCCTGAGAAGTTAACAGGCAAATAGTGAGGATTTTGGACTGGGCAGGGGGGCATGTCCTCTTGAATCTACAACTCTAATGCAACCTTGGAGATCTGGTTTCTCTTATTGGTGCTGCTCCTGACCTTGAGCTTTTATGTCCCTTTCTTTGTTTCCCAGTTTCCTAGCCCAAAAAATAATGGGCTGCCTTGTAGAGGATACAGGTACATAATTTGAGATTAATATCATTAGTAATGTTGGTCATTGGTGTGGTTAAAAGTATTTGATATATAAAACCAAAAAACCCTATGGCTGTGAAAAAATGAAATCAAAGAAATGTATCACATGATAATTCAAAAGTCAACTTGTACAGGTTTTGTCTTTAAGAGTGGAGAACAATTGATTTTCTTTAATGCTGTTATAGTATTAAAGACTTAGCAGAGGTTGGATTTATGCTGCTGATATTTATGATTTAGTTGGCAAAGAATGGATTGAAATCAAGGTCTCAACAGCATCAAGAGGCAGTGTTCCCTATTAAATAAAATAATAGATATCAATATAATGCTCTAATATCTAACTTTACTAATTTTTAGATTAACAAGTGTAAAGTGGAGGAGACTGGTATCAATCAAGATTTCTATCTGTCTTCTCATAAGGATCTCTTTATTCTTGAAATATACACCTGTATAGTATAACTGATTATAAGGACTTGTTTGCTTTTCACCTTTTTTTTTTTTTCAATTGTGATTAGAAGTCATGTAATAAATGACCACACAAAACCGGGATGTGTAAAAGAAATGTAACTAGAAGACACATGAGATGTGTTTTTAACAGTCACAGGCTTTCTGGGTGCATCTCTCTGCTGCTATTGCATTCCTGGTCGCTAACAGTCACTGGAAGACACTTCAGTTTGGACTCATGAAGTTCTAGTTCCTGACCTGGATTATTCAGCTCAAATAGCCCAACCTGCTACCATTTTTATATGGTGGAGGATACACAAGTGATCAAGGGGTTGCAGTTAAAAAAAAATTCCCCAAACTCTGACTGAGGAATGCTTTGTTGTTACCCAGTTACCTTAAATCACACTTAAGTGAGGAAAAGTTAAAATGAAAATGTAACCATTCCTTCATCACATCCAAGCTCTAAAACACTTGGAAAAGTATGTCAATCTGAAGAAATAAAAAGAAAAACATCTAGCCTACTTCACTAAGTCTGCCTCAGAAAGCTGTGTCCTTCTTCCTCATTGGCTAACTTGATACCAACAGTATGGTAGGGTTTCAGACACTGCATTTGCCTTCGGTCTTAGGTAGTCCCTATGTGAAGGTGTCTGTGATACGAATTTATCTGAGCAAGTTTTCAGAGGAGGAAACATTCAGGAACGCTACTCTTTCACTTTTCTTTATGGATGCAGGCAGGTTTAGTCTTTAACTTCAGAATTTATCTTAAGTAAGAGGTAGTCTGGACAACTTCTAATTAAAATAAGTATGTGTTATTTAGATATTTAAATAACTCCTAGTCAAACAAAGACATATCTCTTCTACATAATGGAATAGTAAACAACTTCTTGCTTCAGTGAAGAGTAAATATTGCACACATCCTTTACTGGACATTTCTCATATTTCCATGTTGAGTAATAAATACCTTCTGCTGGGCTCTGAGTCATGTTGGTTTGTACATCAAGAAAACATGATGCAAACATCTAGGAAGATTTAATTTTGTAACTGGCAAAGGTTTGAAAGCTATAAATCACATTAAAGACAATTTCAGAGACAAATAACAGATATTTTGAGTAACTTTTATAGACAATGGAAATAACAGTTACAATATGTTAGCTGCAACGAATACAACAAGGAGAAAACAGATCAGAAATTCTCAGTGTGAGATTTTCACAGGAGATACTGCAGGCAATATATTTACCTGTACATATAATTTATCTTAAAAAAAAATCTAGACTTTGTGAAATATGATTATTGCTATGAACTCAGCAATAAAATTTCTAAGACCACTAAGTAAACTTGGAAATGCTAGAAGGGAAATTTCATGACTAATTCAACTTCTGAGGGACATCCTGATCTCAGTCAGGCATACTGTAAGAATTCATAGAATAGTTTAGGTTGTAAAAGACCCTTAAGGTAATCAAGTCCTTAAAATCATCAAAGCTCTTTCAATGAGCCCTGCTAACTTCTGTGCGAAGATCCTTTTCCCCCTTTGAGACAGGTGTGCCCCGTCTGTCGCCAGCAGGCCTGGTGTCATGTAGATTGACCCATGACCGAAAACCACAAATTCTGCCGGTGATATCAGGCTTGGAGCCAGGTATTGATCTGCTGGCTCTTCCTGTTTCTTCCCTCATTGTTCTCTGCAACTGGAAGGATAGAGGAGAGCAGTACTTGTGTTCCTCACCCCTTAACCAGTTGCCCCAAGGGCCTGAAGTCTCTCTTGATTGCCCTTGTGCTTCTTGTTGCAACTTCATTGCTGCCTACCTGAAAAATCAATAATGGATAGTAATCTGATGGCCGTACCAGAGTGGGAAGTTTTCTCTTTGCATCTTTAATCCGGGCCCCAGGGAGGCAGCACACTTCCCTAAGAAGTAGGTCCAGTCTGCATATTGGGCCTTCTGCTTCTATCTGAGCTCATTTGAGTGAAGGTGTGAGAAAACTCAACATTGTATCATTATAATAGTAGTTTGGGAAAATATGTGATAGTGTATCTGTATAGGTATATCTTCTACAAAATTTTATAAAAGAGCTTATCTTACTACCAGTCCTGATGAAAGAAATATTTATTTCAAAGCATAATAGAATCTTTCATCTAGATTAGGGGTGCCACTGAAGAGTCTATCAAGACTTAACATGCAGCTAGAAAAATGTAATACAGTAGGGTTTTTAAAAGAATGAAATATTACATTCTCTGTTTTCCTATAAAAAAGAAGTTTATGCATTTAGTAATTTTGTTATAATTAAACCCAGAATATTTCTGTTCCTAATTCAGCATCAAAATAATAGCTGTGCAGTATCTCACTAGTGCTTGTACTTAGTGAATCATGGAATCAGGTGAGAGAAACTAAGTTGTAAAGAGAAAATATCTGCAAGAAACGTACCCAGTTGCTTTTAAAAATTATATTCTTTTGTTCACCAGTAAAATTCTTTTCAGGCTCTTCAGTTTGTCAATAGATTTAGGCTGAACTACATCATTTATGACCCTTCCGAGAAGGTGTGTTTCAGTGGTATGCAGTGCAGAGGAGAGGGTGGGAACTCCCGATGCCAGAACTCCAGCAGCAGGGGACCATAGCATGTGGAGAAGCTTCTGTTTCTGTGGAGCTTTAGACTGTTATGTGATAGAGTTCTGGTTATATGAGCGAATTTTTCCTTGGATGGGAAAAACTGGCTGTTGACCTTAATGAATCTGAGTAGAAGCTAACTGAAAACATGATTATTAAGTGATCCTGGTTTGAAGGTTGCAAGCCATGTGAGAAACATTGTGAATTATGAAAAAGAGTAATTTCCATAGCAGAAAATGACAAAAATGTGCCTTGCTAGTGAGCTATGCGTGTCTAAAGACAAGGTATAAAATGAAGCCCAAGGCAGTAAGGTCACCCTGTAGCTTGGGCTCTTAGGTGGAAACAGCCCTGCCCTGTAAAGAGGAAATCTGTTGCATGACACAGTTGGTAATACATAGCGATTACATTCTAGAGATGAGGAGGGGTTAAAGCCAAACAGGTAGGTACAAGGTAGAAAAAGGATCAGCAAAATAAGGGAAAAGAAGCAGCCGAAGTAGTGATACTTGCCCAGAGGAAAGACTGAGAGCACTGTAGTTTCTCTGTGTAGCAAACAGTATGAAACCATAGTACCCCACTGCTGTCACAGTCCATTTGGATCTCAGATTTACAGGACAATGTACTCTGTGATTTAAACTTTATTTCATGAGCTCATTAAGAAATACAATAAACAAACATGACAAATAGGAGCTCAATCCCCTTTTGCCCAGACTATTCTATCATGTGAATTCACTTATTCACCATTCAAGCCAAGGTTTCGTAACTTATAGCCCATAACTTTTAATCTGTGCATTTATGAGGAAAAAAAAAAATTAGTTACCTAGCCAAAGGTGAAAGCGCTCATCCTTCCTTCTCCGTCAGGCTGCGGCCATCCCCTGTATCACACTGGGAAGTGTGAAAGCCTCAGCAGTCCAGCTGCTGTTGGATCTGCTTCAAAAGCTTTTTGGATAAGCTGATGTTTTATACCTTCTAGCTTGGAGGCTTGGTCTATACCATATCCATAAGATAGCAGATTCTGATGAAACTTCTAGACAGAAGATAATGGCTGCAGGAGACAGAGTTTGCAGGTGATCATGGCTGCATATGGGCCCGTTAGCTCTTTCTGGCCACCTGTCCTGCCTAGGCGGTACTCTGACCTAATGGCGCTCCTCCCAGCATACATCAGGCCTTAGCATAAGCTGGGTTAGCCAAAATCTGAGCAGGAGTTGAGTGAACAGTCACATACTGCCTTTTTTTTTTTTTTTTCTTTTTGGCATGTCGGACTGTGGAGCACATAGAGCATGGTTCCATATTCAGAGCAGCACTTGTTCCAAGAACCAGTGGGATAGTTGTTTTATCTGAGCATTGAAAGATCACTGCCTTCTACCCTGCTCCCTGTTGTTGTCTTTCTTTTCCCAGTATGTTTAGGATTTGCGTAAGGTCAGGTAAATCATGTGTCTTTATACATGCTAAGAAACATCTTTGAGGGATACTTACAACTAATCATGTGATGTCTTTACTGTCTTCTAACAGACCCTATATACAGGCAAAAAATGCAGAGATGCAGACAAAAAAAAAGGCAAATACTGCAGCATATAGTTGTTTCTTGTGACATCAACACTAAGGCTAAGGATTAAAAAAAACACAAGTGGAACATGAGATCTGTCTTGTGAAGATGTAACTGCAAAGAAGGCTCTCCTGTCTAGAGTATAATGTGGCAAACCTGTAGAAATTCAAATATTTACAGTAATTTTAAGAATGACAGCTAATGCTCAAGTCTTGTTATAAGTGTTACAAATTATATTCCCTAAAAGTTGTTTATTGTTCTTGGGGTTTCTTTTTTGACTGTTGTTTTTTGAGTATCACCTTCACATTCAGGAGAATTCAATCAGACTGGATAACACAAATTTTAGTATGGAATCCCTCTCTATTTTCTGTTGGTATTACCAAATCATATGCAAACTGTCCTGTGAAGCCTTTGCTTTAGAAGCTCGTCATATCTGAAGAAATGTATCCCTCCCCTGCCCGCTCCTTCTGTTAATGGTATTTGAGCGATGCTGCCTACTGACTGGAAAAGCAAATTTGCTTTGTCCTTTATGTGCTGTATTTATCCTTCATGAATATCCACAAAATTCAGCAGGGATTTGGTCAAGAAAGTTGGATTGTTCCTCCCAGAGAGGAAATTTGTAAATCTGGGAGGGTAGTGCTGTTTGTACAAGATCTAAAAGCAGCTTTCAGAATTTGCTAGAAAGGCTTGTGTAGCTTTAAGTAAGGAGATTATGTAAAATGCTGACTAAAGCTGAGAGCTTGCAAAGGCTCTGCCTAGCAGCAGAGCTGTGTAAAAGAAATTAATAAATAGCTTTGGAGTTCTCCCGAGGCAAGGACTTCTCACTGTAACATTTGGGTCTCCTTGTTTGGCCATTAGTCAACCCAACTTTCCTCGTTACATCTGTGTCAATCTTGTGTTCATCTTTCATTAATATGTTAATATGGGCTTTCTTCTGTCTAGGATATATTTTTCCAGGTGTTTATTTTATTCTCTGAGCACTAGAGAGGAACGTCCTTACTCTTATATCAATCCCACTTAATGAAAAATAAAAGATTAGTATTTGAAATTGTATTTAGGTGTTCATTTGAAAATTCATGTGAAAGCAACCTCTAGTGATGGGCTGGGTTTGTTTTGGGTTTTTTCTGGGATGCCTTTACTGATTGAAAAATTGATTGTATTTTTTATCTCAATACAAGGAGATAAGAAAAAGGAAATTACCTTGAGGTGGAATAAAAAGCTCCAAATAAATCTTGAATAAAACTTTAAAAAATATTTCAGGTCAACTCAAGTATTTCAGTAAAAGTTTCAGTGAAGCTTTTAGATAAGAGTATACAAATGACAGAAACAAAGCTGTACTACCAAAACCTTCAGAACTTATATTTTTTGCATTTTTGTTACATGTTTATTTCAGGACTAAATTAACAGTTTTCTGTAGAAAAATGTTTTGATCTTGTGTTTACTGACCTGCTTTAACCCTTTGGCTATTCTATGTGTTCTGCATATCATACTCTCTAGTATGACTTTTCATGGGACCATCTCCATGGTCATTTATATTCCCATTCAAATATTACCTGTAGCAGTATGACTAATGGATGAAAATAACGTGCTCGTGCACAACCAGTTTAATGCTTTGCAGCAGTACTAGGGCAGAAAGGGAGAGAAGAAAATGCCACTTCAGGAAGAAGCCGCCCTGTTCAGTGGTAGCTGCAGCCTTGCATGCCCCAAGTGATCTCCAGGGGTGCAACAGTGGACAAGGAGGAGTGATGTGAGTAGGATTTGGGCACTGTGTGCTTGGAAAACTTCATGCTGGCCCAGGAAAGAAGCCCTGGCTGTTGCTGTGTGGGCGAGGGGACTGTGCCTTCAGCCAGTCATGAATTTCTCTGCCCCAGGGAGGATAAATTGAAGAATTCTTCTAAAGGGGCATAAATATCAGAGATCCTGTTCTATTTCTTTGCTTTACAAGATTATTTTGGACTTCAAGAAGTATGATTTGGATAAGCAACTGCATGCAAGCAGTTAGAAGATTTTTGTCCCGTAACTCAACTGGTACAGTTGAGTAGGATCATTGAACAGGTGATGACCTGGCATATCTCAGCTTATATCTGACTTGAACTGTAAGGATCAAGTTCTCACATTTAATCACTATATTTTAGATATTTTGTTAATAAGCTACTGTACAAACTCCTGTTTTGTTGAATTCATCTGCTTGAAAAAATACACTGGCTACAAAAATAAAATTGGGCCCAATCCTGTCTTCAATAAAGCTTTAAAAAAAGAAGTACTGTTGAAGTAAATGGACATCATAAGCATTCTGAATTCATTATTAAATGCAGTATGTTAGTTAGAGAAGCATGGCTGTAAGAACTACCTTTTGATCATATTTCTTGAATAGCAGCTTAGTCTGAGTGTATGGTCCCTTTTTTTATTAGCTTTCATGACAAACATCAAAGAAACGAGTGTTTCTATAAACTTCTATGTGTAGAAAGTGTATAGAAAGTCTCCCTCATTAATTCAGAGCCACTGAATCAGTTGTCAAAGAGAGCAGCTGTGAATTCTGATAATTGCCTAATTAATCTAATGATACATTTTTCCTATCATGATCAAACTAATACATTTCTGCACTGGAGTTGGATTCTGGAGCTGAGTTGTCTTGATATTGGTTTTGGATAGTGACTTTTAAAATTGAAATATGCTTCGGTGTATTAATAAAGCTGAGCAAGTAAAAGTCATTTTCCAATAACTCAATTATTCTCAGTAAATGTTTGGAAATATATATGATCTCAAGGATGTGGGGATTTTATTATTATGCAACTGGTAGGATTCTAATTAACTAGCAGAACTCGGTTAATTGGTGTTTCTCCTAGTCATTGTTAGCCTACCCAGGCGGAGAATATAGTGGGGTATTGAAATGGGAGGTGGCAGTCTTGGGAGATTAAGTGTTCTTCCAGCTCCAACGGTGGCCAAACTACGTACTGGTGTTTTGGGGTTATTAGCCTACTTTGTATAGTTATTCTGATATCTTTTTTCCTAAACTGAAAAATCTGGTTTTGTTGCTTTCATTCTAGGCAGTTCTGCAGTTGTGCAAATCACAAAACAGAGCCTCAAATGCATCTGCCCAAAAGAGCTCAGAACAAATTAATCTGCCAAGCATACATGTGTGGATAATCAATTAAACTAATATAGTCTTCTTTTAAAACAAAGCAAATAATTAAATATATACAACTTAATTCACATTATTGCTAAAATATAGGCTAACAGGAAATAGGGCAGTTAAAAATACAGTGTTAATAGATAGCTACTGTAATTTTGTAGAGTTAACTTCATATCAATTTCAATTTTATTGTTGTTTCTGTGAGTAGTAGAAAATTTCAGAGAGTAAATGGGAATTGGAAAACAAATAAGTGGCAGCAATCTGGGATTTCTTTTTTATTGCAAACTTTTTTTTCCCTGCACTTTCTGTAAGCCCTTGAGCAGGGCCAAATAGTGTATAGAAAAGCCTCTTGTTTCGGGGGGGGGGGGGGGGGGGGGGAATTAGCCAGCGATCTTTCAGTTCCTGCTGTATCCAGAGAACTGACAAATAAGAATGATTTTACACATTGAGCAGACTCTACTGTCACTTGAAGATGCTCTCCACTCCATAACACCAATGTTATAAGATGTCTTTCATTTCAACCTAAGCAGTGTCTTTCTGAGAAGAAAAATAGCTTTTAAATCTATAATTCAGTATGACATTTGGTTCTTTTCACCCCATCTACTCTTTAACAGTCTCTACTGTGAAATTTTGTGATTTATGCCATATATGAATTGGAAACTATATTACTTAACAAACAGCAAAAGTAAGCATGATGCGCAGCTGTAAGGTTTACCTTTTTGGTGTTAAACAAGTGCTGCTGTGAAATCTTCGCAAAGTTACTTTTCCTGTAGCACCTGATACTGTATTCTGGATGTCCTAATAGGTCTTCAGTGGAATTATTGCTATACGCTTAGGAAAAGAAAGTCTTTCACATGAGGTGTAATCTTGTCCTCATCTATTACAACAGAGGTTAACTGTACAAAAAAAGTATGGAGTATGTACAAAAGTATGTACGAAAAATGTATGGAGACGGGATCTGTGACTACAGTGTTTGGTATGTTCTCTTCCAATTACCACCTGTGCTTCGGGTGCCTGGAATTTAAGAAAATGTGCTGGTTATTTAACAAATATTTTTACTGGTACTGCAATTTTGTTTTTTTTTTTTAGCTTGCATTAAATGCAAATGAAATGTAAATGAACATTAGCCTGTACAATTAACTCTGAGAAGTTGAAGGTTGTATCTTTCAACCTGAAGATAAGAGTACTGGGGACATGAGCTAATACTTCAGTGATACTGAGTTGTGAAAGAATTGACTCATTTTAATGGCTAGAGGCAATGAAAAAAACCCCACATGTAGCTCACTCCTACTATTTCTGTAGAAGTGAATGGAATTGTTTCTATGACAAGAGGAAATGCTGATAAAATCTTTATTTTTAAAGGAGAGTATGTCACTTGTTTCATAAAATATTTTTCATGCTAAATTAATGTTCATGCTATATAGTACTCTCCTTGATAGCTAAGATACAAATATGTTAAAATGATTTCCTCCTGTTAAACAGATAGAAGTTGTTAAGGCACAATGACAAGATAGCTTCAAGCAACAGGTTCTTCAGTGAAATGAGAAAATTTGGGAGTAGGGAAGTCTGCAGTCAAGATTAAATGATACCATTTTCTTTCTTTCTCACCAGAGAGATGATAAATGTGTTAGATTTCAAGCATTTCGCTTCTTTTTATTTTCTGTAATCTTAACCAGCAACAGTGGTTCAGTCTTGATGCAAGTTTTCTGAAGGGAAGCAATATGTACTTATAACCTAAATGCAACCATAAAACTGTACTTTATTTTCACAGTTTTCTTCCCTTGAAAAAGTACATTTTTAAGGTATGGTGAAGGTTGAGGTACATTTTAGCCCCTCTTACCACCTTTTGGTGTGAACTTGGTAACATTTATCTACCAACTTAAATTCCAAAATAGAAAGTGGAGTTTTCTGTCCTTTAACTTCCTGGCTTGTTTATTTGGAATATATGCTCACAGGAACAGGTCTTTTTGCTTTTTAAAATTTTTTTGCTGTATTTGGTAATATGCTCAGTAGCATTGTCCTCTGTGCTTTTTGCCGCATCTGGGTTAAGGT
Source organism: Theristicus caerulescens (assembly GCA_020745775.1). NCBI lineage: Eukaryota > Metazoa > Chordata > Aves > Pelecaniformes > Threskiornithidae > Theristicus > Theristicus caerulescens. The sequence continues at coordinate 19,755,855 of CM036568.1, read as the reverse complement.
TGCCTGATTTACTTTAGCTACATACTTTTAAAACGACCAGCGAAAGGATCCCTCTAGGGTTTTTTCAGCACAATTCTAGATGCTCTGATAACTTGTACTGACTATATCTCCTGAAATCACTTCGCTAATTTGATTAAGACTCAACAAACTCTCAGCCTTGAAAAGTCTGAGATATTACAAACACTTTAATTCAAGTATTACAATAGCACCATACTGTTTTCATCAGTAATAAAATACTGGATTTCTTCTATTTCTCCCCCAGTTTCTGAACTTCGGGAAGTAAATTTTACTCAAGTTTTCAGGATTGCTTTTTGTCCAGAGCTACGTTGCTAGGAACACTTATTGAGTCCATTTCTTAAGTAGAAATGAAGAACCATATTTTGTCAGTTGTTTTCAAATGCTGTTACTTTAAGGAGAATGCTACCTACCATGTAAGTCAGCTAAACTACATTTGAAACTCCTGCTCCTTCTTTGTCAAGCAAAACATGGCATTGGAGAAAAATTAAAACTTGCCTTGAATGTGGTTGAAGAAGCAGTTTTTTGGATCTCTGAGCAAAAGTATACAGAGAGCAATATAAATGGAGCTGTTCAGAGAATAATCTGCTCTCTGCAGGAACAAAGGCATGCAGGGAATTGTCCAAGAAGAAACTGCTGATTAAAGTTTTGGCTGATAATCACTTTGTGTATGCTTGAATTATGCTACTAAAACCCCTTTCTGTTCAAAACCATCTGCAGGGATTGTATATTTGTAAACAAAGACAGATTAAGATAATTTTTTAATTCTTTGTCTGCCATCCACTCATTATTTCTACTAGAAGAAGTATCCACTTCTAAGCTCCCAACCACGTTAACCTCTGAGCACTGAGACAACATTTTAATTGGCTTACAAGTATGAGTCGGCTTTTATCCTTATATAAAACATGGATATTTCTAAATCTAATTCATGCTAGGAAATATAGTACCCACATGCTTTCAGGATTAAGTACGATGTGTTAACTTCACTGAGTGCAGATGTGCAGGGAGTCCTGTAAATTAGGCACGCTCCTTGTTCTAGCCTGCGTGGACAAAAACTTCCAGAGGGAGAGGACAAGAAGCTGGTGTGAAATGTTATTCAGGTTATCTCTGCCAGCTCTTTGCAGCAGCACAGTACTTAATGCTCCCAAGTGAACGGCCAGGCTTTAGAATTGCAGAGTGAGTAAGTACTCTGGCTTAGCAATTAGCCACAGGAAAGTAGAGCTGTATCTTATGTGGACAGACAGATGAAAGGTTGGTTAATTGAACTTCTCCTAGGTGCCAAACATTGCGAAGCATGGAGAGGCATCCTGTCAATACATGTTTAACACTGTCAGAGAAAGAAAGTAGAGAACATCCTTTCTACCGGTTATCTATTAAGTTGCAATGGAGCACCACATCTACCAAATCTGTCTAGGTCTATGAATTAGAGCATCACAGCTGAATGGTTTTATTAGATGTATGTCTAGAGTCGAAAAGATTAGGTGCTTTACATATGGACTGGGAAGAAAGGGTTGCAGCAAAAAATTCCCAATATGGCTTTTGTCTCTTTCCTTTGCTTTCTCAAACGGAATCAGTTTCTGTACTTTTTTTTCCACTCAGTCTAGGCTCATACGCTTTTATTTCCTAATCCTCAATGTTATCAGAAACTTTTAAAATATGTCTATTTAAATATACTTTAATGTCTGATTTTTCTAATTAAGCTTGACCTAATCTAAAGCCATAAATATCCAACTGCTCATTTTATTATGAAAAAAAAAAAAACCCAACAACAACTTTCTAATGTATCATGGGTAAAGCTAGTAAACATTATGTGTATATATTGTGTATGTTAGTATATGCACATATGTTTATATGCATGTGTGCATAATTTGTGTAATGTTGATAATCAGGAGATGTATATATATTATAAAAAAGGTCTATACTGTTGCATGAACTTAGTCCAGATAACCTTCCTGTTCCACGTAAGCTTACGCCTATTCTTCACATCAGCAGAGAGCACAAGACTCTGCATTTGAGAGGGAAGGACAGCTCCTGAGAAAGACCTGCTGGAGATGGGGAAGCCCCTTCCAGAGCCTCCATTTCAAGAGCTTTGCTGTTACAGTTCACAGAGCTTGAAAAGTTGTTTGTAGCTACATTTTTTTGGAGATGGTAAAATAAGCCTGTCCCAAGCTCTGTTGGGATGAAAGGTGTTGAGATGAGACAGCGGTGGATGGAACGCTCTGACTTTCCTGGTGTACCACAACCTAAAATAGCAGAACATAGTAATGAAGAGCTTGTGGCTTATTGAACTAAGAGTCTACCTGTAGTGAAGTGATACAGGAGAGTTGATGTCACTTGCCTGCAAGCTTTGAGCAGCGGGAATTCTGTTTCTTGCTGTCCTGGCCTCCCTGAAAAATGAAAGCTGAATTCATTACAAGTTTCTGGTCCCAATATATTTATGAGATTCAGAGCCAGTTGTGGTAGTAACTCCGTAGAAAAATAATCAGAAACTTGTGATTACCTGTACGTGAAATTAGATCAATTTTTTTTATTTTTTTGCTACAAGTAAAAAGAGGACTGCTCTGAAAAATGTTATTTTACCTTAGGATTGCATTGTAATTTTATGTTCTCATTTTGACACTTTATTTCATGGTTCCTATTTTTTGTTTAGTATTTGAAGTCTGACTTTTGTAATTTCTTGTCCATATTTTCCTCAGTACGTATTATAGTCCACAAATTAATGTAACCTATTGAAAACTCTGTAAGACTGAGGATTTATTTACTTGAAGCTGCAAAGCTGATGTATCTTCAGCAAGAAAAAGCACAACAGTCATATTCTTCAGATTCCCAGGTCTGTATAGCTTTATTACCTGGATTGTTAGTGGTAAAAATGGTCAAAAAAACCCAATTACATTAAAAAAGTTTGCTCAGGATACAAGTAAACAGGTACAGGGAGTTCTACAAAGTGGATTCTGGCACTGCCAGTATTTTTCAGTCTTTCATCTGTTAAATCCTACTACTTATTGTTAAAATAAACATAGCACTTTTCTCCCCACATGAAGCAGACATGACCGCTAGCATTCTGCAGCAGTGACATGGGGTACTGAGTGTGCAGAGGCTATGGATCGACTTCTTCCACGCGCAGAATCAGGTGTCAGATACTCTGTGATATCTTGTATGTCATTTTGTATTTTACTTGAAGAGCACTATCAGATATATGTATACTCTGAGAAGAATAATAAAATGTCACCTCTGTAATTAGGCACATGCACCACTCAGCAATGTTTGTGCCAGCGGCCAAACAGCTAACTGCTGAATCTGTTGCCAATTGCTAGGTTACATGTGCCACCATCACAGGTAATACACATGTGCTTTGCATGTAGGAATTGCAAATCAGTACAGCTTCAGGTCTCTTGCTGGTTTTTTTGTCAGAGGATTTGTAATCTCTTTCAGTTTCAGTGCCTCTGCAAATTTAATAAACTCAGTATTTCATCATCCAAGTTGTTTGGGAGCCATAATCAGCATATTCTTCCTTTGTGATAGATAAATAGTCTTTGATTTCCAGTGTTTGCACTCATTTTTCAGTATGGACATGTCTTTCTTGATAGTATCCTCACCAGGCATACATGGTGAAAATCATACTGTAATCTTTTCTGGAAAGATGAGTCCACTTATAAGTCCCTTTCCCAAGTTAACTGCAGTCTTCTGAAGGTGCAGATGGTTCAAGGGGGATTACTTAGAAAGCACAGTTTTCATACTCTCTGCAGTCTTTATTATTATTGGTATGGGAATACTATCTCCATCCTCTCCTGCTTGCCATCGAGTATATTTCTCAAGACCTCCTTTAATGCAGCAGATACTCAGTGTGCTTCAACAGATGTAAATATCTCCTGAAAGCTAGTGTAAAGATCACCTCACTGAATGAGTAGATGTTAGCTTTCTCAAACATCCACTCTACTTCCGAGAGAGTAAAATAGCAATGGTATGCTGGGTGACTGTGAAACTGTTGCCGGATCAGGGTGGTTTTGTTCGGGACAGTGTTTTATTCTACACCCTTTCTGAGTAAGAAGGGAGGTCTGCAGCGGTGTCATAGAACACGATTTCTCTTTACTCTGCAACTAATCATATGATGTACAATAGGTACTGAATAACAAAAAGTGGGGTTATATTTAATGTTCTGTGATAGTGGTGTTGAATGGTGTGAGAGGTAACTTCAGAGCGTCTCTCCCTTTTTTCTTTGTGTAAGATGAGTTTCTTCCAAATCATGTGAAAGGACTAGGTAGCAACTGCACCTATTTTACAGCATCTTATATAATTAGGATTTCTACTTATCAGTGTGAAGATCCCCAGTCACAGAACAACTTTAGCACTGTGCTTTAGTTGATTGGGGTGGAGGGAAAGAAGGGGGAGCTGTGTGAAGGAACATACTCCCATTCCAGTTTAACTTTAATTACAGATAATGTTGAACATCAAGTGGTTTTGTATTAGGTTTGATTTACTTGGTTTGTTCGTTATCACAGAAGTGTTACTCTCTGTTCTGGGGTTGGGAAGGAGATGCAAAGGGGATTGAAGTAATTTCCTGCATAGAAACTTTGTTCTTTTCCTTTAAGTGTTTTCTCCATTATGTGTAGCAGGCACTGGTTTGACATCAAATATATTCAGCTTACTATTATGTGTGGTTTCAGTATATAGACTACTCAAATATGCCTGTTTGTACGTACTTTGATGACAAACGTTTTCGGCTGAGAGTGGTTCCAGTTTCAGTCTATGCCAAATGGGTGTTTAGATAAATGTTCAAAGACCATAGTGGGAAGATTTTATATCAGCCATAATTTTATGTCAGTGTTGCTCACAAATCTGTGTTGAAGTGAATGAAAAGTTTCAGTGTTTATTTTGGAAAAGGATTACCTAAATAAAATGTATTCTGAAATGACTGTAGCTGTTCTCTACTCTTTGAGGACTACAGACTGATTGTGTTATCCCTTTAAGGATGTAGGCACAAACACAACTGGTCTGTGTTCTTGCACGTGAAGCTTTGGTTGAGGATATGTTCTTATGGAGAAGTTGTGGGTGACTTGTTTATTTCTTTGTTTCTTTCTCATAGTGACACTTATAATTTTCATTAGTTGTTAACTAGCTGTATAATAAAATGTGCATGTGGGTCAGAAGCTTGTAGGTTAGAGACATTCGTGAAATGTATCTTTTTGGCTTTCTATTTTAATATGAGAAAAATTACATCTTGAAGGATTCCTTTGCAATCTGCATATTTGTTTTGTAGCTGTTGCCTTGTTCAGTAAAGCAAACAAATGTTCTGTCGGGGTTAGGGATTAATGGTAAGGAATCATGTGACAGTACAGCATGCACCTTGAGGGAACAGAGCAAGAGAAGTGTCAGCCAACCACCTGCCCTTGGTCAAGTTGCTAATTAAATCATGAACATTGAGCTGAGTTGTAGATTTTGCTGATGTTGGGGAGAATGGTCCTATCCAATAAATACTGTCCTGTGTAGTAGACTGTTAGCAAGCAAACAACTGAATTGTCTTGTGGTTTGCTATTTTTTTTTCCTAAGGGAGAAAACACTTCTTAAATGGATACTTTCCTCCAATATGAAACTATTAGATTAGTATGCAGACATCATTTCATAAATAGTGAAAATTGGAAAGGTTCCCCTCTATGGCCAGCTAATGGAAAAGATTGAAAAACAACAAATATCTCTTCCTCCCCTGCTTATTCTTCTGTACTGAAGTTGGCCCCTGAGCTTCTGGCAGAAAGCAGCCCATGTTCTCAGAAAAGTAAGGTGCTATTGCTGTGCCTGATCTCTGTAAGATTAAAGTGGAAAGGAGGCTTATTGTATGTTTTTTTTAATTATTTCATTGTGTTCATTATAGAGACTGACCAATATTTGCTTCAAAGGATGTGTACCAAGCTAACAAGTGTCTTTATTCTGTGTTCGTACTGTTTGTTTAGCTGGATGTGTGTTGTAGACTGGGAAGTAATTAATTTACTTTTCCTGGTATGACCTACTGTACAGGGTTGTGCAGTGCTGTCAAGTGGGTTCGGTACCATTTTTATGAGGCCAATCCCATGCCTGACACTGTATAACAATAATAATAATAATAATAATAATAATAATAATAATAATAATAATAATGAGTTTTTACTGTGGGAGACCACAGTCTATTGGGCAGCTTTGAAAGGGCAATTCACTAAAAGAAAGAAATCTTAAGAACTGATCATATAATGCAAAATACTGTTAGTCTGATTGACTGGTATGTGAAATGATAGAAAGCTAGCATGAGACAAAACACTTGCTATGTAGACTGAATTAAATCTATGGCAGAGGGGTCCAGCACAAACCTATGAGACCAGGTACAGGTTTCCATCACAAGAATTTGCCTGGAAACATTCTCCTCATCTGAACATGCACAAGTACCACTTTCCCCATCTTCAGGAATGAAGGCAAACTCCACCTAAAGTGATAGTCCTGCATGCTGATAGATGATGTTAGAAGGCAGGTTGATGATTGTGCTCGATAGAAGAGAAGAATGTAGAGATGCCATTTGTAAACAATGAATTCCTTTTTACTCCTCCTTTTTATGTTTAGAACCATTTGCGGTTCGTAAAAGTACATTAATCCAGTAAACATTTGTTTTGGCCTGTTAATGTGTTTCTCTTGAAGTACGTTAGAAATTCTACTCCTTGTATTATCTACCGTATTAGATATCTGTGTTATTGAATATTAATTTATGAGCGTAACATCTCATTCCCAGCAAGGTCTGAGAGACTGTTTAAAGCATATCCTATTTTTTTAAGTTGTATGTCGATTTAGTCTTGAAATTGAGGTTGCTTTATTTAAAACGTAGTAAAAAAACCCCTGTCCTAAGTTCTGCAGATACCATTATCCCTGGGGTGACAAGTTGTTAGCAACGTAATAAATAGAGTGGAATTACAATAGTCTTAACTTAGTGTAATTGGAATTTCAGGCAGGCGAGAATCTAAAAGAGCCTTTTTTCCAATCTGCTGTCAGTTTTGGCAGCATCTTGACAAAAAGGGGTCCCATAAAGTTAGGATGAGCAAACATCAGAGCTCATGGTGTTTCCATTTTCTAAGGCTTGACAGTTTGGATGGAACCAGCATTTTAAAAACCAGGACACGTTTTAAGGAGTTGCAATAATTGTAAATACAAATGCAATTAATGGCAATAAAGGGCAGACGTATCCGTGGTTCTCCAAGTGTCTGCTTACTGGCATTGTATGCACTTCCCACATATAATAGCCTTGGTCAGCTCTTACACTCTCTGCATACATGTTTGTCCTCCTCTGTGAGGACTGAAGACAGTCTGTGGGTCTACTACTGTGGCTCTGGCCCATTGACCATGATGATTCTAACTGCAGTTCACACAAATCTCATCTGAAAAAAGCTATTGACTCAACATGAGTCTCTAGGAAAAGCCATTAATCTCTTTGGGTTTATTATCAAGTCAACACAGAAAAAAATGAGATTTCTAGTACCCAAAAAGTAGGTGTATTCCTTTAAAGACTACCTTGTCATTAAATTTAAAATACCCCTATCTAATCATAAGTGTGTATTTTGTGGCAACTCCCTTCTCTCGTGTTGCTGAGGGCAGGGGGGATCTGTGATGGCATGCTCCCAGATCACTATTCAGGAATCTGTCTTACAGTAACTTAGCAGCACAACAATGTTCTCACTGATGATAAAGCTCCTACCGACTTCCCTGAGAGCAGTTCTTCCCTGTAGCAACTGCCATGGATATTAAATAGCGGGTCTACAATAAACTCTGATTCTGAATGTCAAGCTATTCAAACACTATATAATCACCACTTTGGGGATAACAAACTTTTTCATAAGTGCTGGTTGTGACATGTTAATTTCAACAGGAATAATACCCACAGGGTGAGTGTGTAAATCATCACTTTGCAGATGCAGTTTTTACATTAGACAATTGGTCAAAGCAAAAATAACAAATGAATTAGCAGATATGTAAGCCTTCAGTTAAATGCTGTATGGTTCTATTTTTCGTTCAAGGAAATATGCTTTTATTGCTTGTAGCTCCAGAGAATATTCAGCTTTATATTGTTTTTTTTTTTTTTTAATCTTACTAATAAAGGAGTTTGGGTTGTTTAACATATTCTCAGGAGTCCATGCTCCAAACTTTGCCCTCCAGTTGGTATTACGGTATCAGTAATTGCTGCCTCATGTTAACATTTATTTAAAGCTGCTGATTTAACATTTAAAAATTCTGAGGTTAATGGATCTGTATTCACAGATCCATTAACCTCAATAAAAACAAATGGGACCTTTAGTGAACTAAAATAAGTGCAGATCAAGGATACACTTTCACTAATACTTACTGATAGCATTTAGATTGTACTGTTAAAATGTCAGGTCATAAAAAGGGCTAGTAATGTAGTAATATTCAAGGTGAATTTCAGTGTTTCAGTCACTTCTGTGACCCAAGATAGGATAGTTTAAGATCAAGCAAACTCAGTGTTCTAACTGCAAGATATTCTGGGTGGATTGCTGCGTAAATGGTATGTTATTGGGGCTGAGCTGGGTTTACTTAAGAATGAAATTGGTTTGAATGCACATTCGTCTAATGAGCAAATTATGATAGTGTAGTTAAATGACAAATATTTATCTTATTTTATATAGGAAAATGACTTCAGGCTTGCAGCACAGGAGAAAGCTATAATACTTAAGAAATGAATAAATAAGTAAGGCAATGTATTTCCTTAGAATTGCTTTCCTTTAGTTCGCATATTTAATCTAACATTGCTGTAAAAAAATACAGAGATATAGAAACACCATTTAGAAAGAAACATCACTTCCCTAGTTCATCTCCTGCATCATAATACAGTAAATCTGCTTTTACAATAGGCACATGCAGAAATATGAGGTGTAAATTCTGACTTGAATTCACTAACACAGACATCTTTGCTTTTGTGGGAATGAGTTTATTTCACAATGAACATGTGATTCCATTTCTGTCAGTCTTTAGATCTTGTTTATCAAAATGATGTTGTCTTTCAAGGTCTTAAATATGCCTGAGTGTACACAAGTACACAGTTCAGGAAGTTGTAAATTTGTTTGTGCTAAGACCACCCATGGACTTGAAGAGTGAGATTGTAAAATACCAACAATGTGTATCTGTGCTCTAAGAAGTACTATCCTGTGTCTGTGTATAGTGAAAGGCTGCTTATACCTGTTAATAAAGTAGATTAAATACTAAAAATATATTGTTATTTTCAGCATGCAAAAAAAGAAGGATGGGAAATCACTCAGCAGATAACTTTGAAGAGCATTATATATAGGCAGTTTGGAGCTACATTATACTGAACTTCAGAGTAGAAGGGTCAATATAAAGGTAATTTAGTTATATGGGCATGCAAAGTTTTAGTGGATGTTTATTAAAAACCATAGTATTTTCTATGTGGCAAACAATTAGAGGAAGAATGTGCAAAAGCACCTAAGCATTTAGAACCCGAAGTCCCATGGAAAATCCATGTTACCAACATTCTTGAAAACAGTTTTACTGGTTTCATTTGTTGTATCAAATAAGGCTGTGATATACTCTTGCATAGTACATCAGAAATAAAAATAGTTTTGAATAATTTTTTCATAAAATCAATTTAAAAAATAGGAAGAGCATGTAAGAGATCAAGTTGAGTTCAGTTTCAAAAATGTGCTACTTGTACTTCAGGTTTCTGCTATTATCACTAAAGACTTCACAGTAATACACCGGCAGAACTGTAATCTAAATTGGGCTTCTCTATGAGTTTGTTACCAAAGTAACCCACTATTTTTTGTTTGGGTTTTTTAATGTGAATATTGATGAGCCTGTACACATAACAACAAAAAATATCATAAGAAACAAAACTAAAAAAATAAATCTCAGTGACAAGTCCACAGATGTCACAGAGTAATAGCTTTCCAAGGTGTAAGTGTATAACAAACTAAACTATAGTTGTCAAACAAAAGAGAGATACAGCTGAATATTGGTATTTCTTGTGAATAGTTTAGCTCTACTGTCATAATATGTGTTTTGATAAATAAAGCCCAACACTATTTAAGAACAGAGAAAAGCCATTTTTAAAGTAGTTCTCTATTTAGCAAAATAGACAATGTCAGTTTTCTGCTGCTGTGATTTTGTTTCAACTCTACTAAACATCAAGTAGATTGGATTCTCGTGTTGGAAACCAGAATGCATCACTGTGTGAATAGAAATGCATTACTCTGTGAATTGGAATGAATTAGGCATACTCTATTGCCCTGTTGTCCTGTCATATTTCTGCCTTTCTAAAAATGGTTCTTGTGAGAATTTACTATTAAATCTAGGACAACACTTTAAACAAAATTTACTGGAGTTTTTCATCTGTTAAATTTCACCATAAGTAATATCAGTTCTTTTTAACAGTTGAAATATGTTTGTTTTCTCTGAAAGTTACACTTAAAGCGTTCACCAATTTGGCTGATGTGAATGAACCTTAGAAATGTTTTCTTTTAAGCAGTATTAGGTGGCATTAAAATCTTCAACTGCAGTTTTAACCCTTTTTGAAAGGTAGGGTTTTTTTATGCAGAAGGTTATTAGTAGGGTATTCCAGTGTTTCTTTTGAATTGGATATCTAGCTTTCAGGGTCTTTTAAAAATCCCATTCTAAATTCTTAATTCAGGAGCCATCGGCACAGTTTCCAAATCTATTATTGGAGCTATATTCTCCCTAAGAATATTTGAGACATCAGCTAAATCTTTTTCACTACCTTGGAATCAAGCCTCACGAATATCTACCTTGCACCTAAAAATAAGTATTCTTAATGATGTGGTCACGACAAGAGCATTTTGAAGAAACAGTTAATAGAATGCCCACGCCTTGGAATTTTAGCCAGAATGGCAAACTGTTTAAAGAGAAGTAATACTTTTTGGCAGGTGGCCTGTGGTGTTCTCTCCTCTGATCTGTATCTAGGCTATAGCCATGTTTATTCTGTTTCATTTTCCAAGAGTCTTTCCTGTGACCCAAATCTGCTAATAACGCACAGCAGCAGGGTAATATACTTACCATGCTACTTCGGTACTCTTTTATTAATGGACTGTACTGATGAGAAGACCTGTTATTGATTATCGTATATTGGCCCCAGTTCAGCTAAGTGCTTCAGCACATTTCTGACTTTAAGTGGAAAATCGTATTGCCATTAGAGTACTGACACAGTCAGATCGAGGTACAGTCCAAAAATCACACTGAACTGCATTTTTTTATAAATTAAAGAGTGAAAGTAGAAGACATGCATCACGCTGCATCACAATACAAACATTAGTCTTTTATCTGACAAAATGTGTGAGTCTCATTAATTGGGGATCTCTCTAGATTACCCTGTGTTACACGCACATGCTCTGTAGGAACGAATGAAGGAATTTACTTGCATTTACCTATGGTGTTATGTATAAACTCTTGGTTCCATTTTCTTGGCTAAAGGTAAAAGTTGGAGCAGACTGGAGCAAGCCTTCCAAGGGAATATTTTATTAGCTTTAACACTGGGTTGGTAGTAACAATCTCAGGAGCTGCTACAGTATTTATTTTATATCATCCATCCTTTTACAGATCATCCATTCTTATATTTTTTTCATTGGTTTTTGTTGTTGTTATTTCTCACCAATAAGCAGACATTCATCTTCCACATCCCCTGTTTCCCAGAACATAGCTTAATATTCATTGCCAAACTCACAAAGATTTTCTTCTTGTACTTGATTAAATGCAGACTATGAAACTCAATGAATTTGAACTAATACTGGAGAAAAAGGTAGTGTGCTTATCAGAGACATAATAATAATTTATCTTTTAACTTTTAAAATAATATATAGTATGTACTTGAGATGTAGGGTGTTTTTGAGTGATCTCATCTTTGTAGAACAGTACTTCAGATGCATAATGCCGTAAATTCTGTAGAGACCATTACAGCGGTTGGCACAGCTGAAGTTGCACATAAGTTCCCAGCTCACCTGCAAATTTAGCTTCAGAATTTAAGTCCTAGCATCAAGAATATCCTTCCTCTGTTTTGATGCTGAAGGCCAGAGACCATGTAGAAAGGACTCAAATCCTGTGACAGATCTTCTGTATTTTGTGTATAAAAAAAACCAACCAAACAAAAAAACCCAAATCAAAACAAAAAGCCACAAACCCTACCTCCATTCCAGAAACTGAACTGTGTTCGCTTATGCACTTAGACGTATCAAGGAACAGTAGGATATGCGTGAAAATTTATTTTTCTGCAAAACTGAAAAAAAAAAAAAAGGACATTCTGATGTTCAGTCACTGACCATCTCTGTTAATTATAAGCTTTGTTGCTTTTTCTTTATTGTCTTTGATTTTTATGGTATAGTATGTGTTATCAGCAGTATGGCAGCAGAATGCAGCACAAAGCATAGATTGACAAAGTGTCTAATCCTTTCAGTAACAGATCTGTTTCCCAAAAGTATTTGGAAACATATTTCTCTAAGGACTTTCAGTACATTTGTCTGACTCTGAGGCCCTCTGTAAAGAGACAAACTCCCTGTGTACTTTACAAGCTTTGAGCGTGACTTGTGGAATTCATTTTCCTTTGTGATATGGAATTGTGGAGTAACCTCTAGAGTCTGTATATAGAGGTGTCCTGGAACATATTGAAATTGTTGTGGTTTGGGTTTTTTTAGAAAATACTCTTTCCTTGTTTTCATCACAAAAATTAAAAAAAAACCAAACAAAAAACAACCACAAAACACACTATTTTTTGAGTTTAAATGGAATTTCTTGTATTTCAGTTTGTGCCTATTGTCTTTTGTCTGTTCACTTGTCCATTCATTTACATTGTGTCTATCAAAATCAGGTTAATTAGGCAATTATAGATATATAGTGTAGCTCTATTTCAAGAATGCTGTTGAACAATTTTTTTTTTTCTTTTTTTTTTTTTTTACCACAGAGGAGAGGCAGAATGAAAACGTGGGTGGCAGTTGTTCAGGGAGAGTTTCCTTGTACCTGTGACGAGTGCATGGGATGTTACTGTAGCTACACCTCTTGTCTGTTTTGTTGCTATGATTTTCAAACATAAAGAGCAGTAGTGAAACATAAGAGGTTTAGACTGTGGGGTATCTGATGGTCTTTAATCAAAATTATCCAAACAGTGACTGGATATTAATATGAAGCCTTTTTCTTTCCTTTTCCTGAAAGGTATTTAAAGAAATACAAGGCTTTTAATTTGCTGAAATTTCTTACATTGCTTGGGGACATGCAAAACCAAAACAATAACCAAAAAATCCCAAACCCAAACAACCAGTTCAAAAATAATCAGATATTCAGCATATGAAATGCATCAGAACTTTGATCAATGACTTGAAACACCTCGAATGTATACTGTGACCCATTAATCCTTTAATGTGATTTAGTGAAGCACAGTTTAGTTAGTGATTTGAAGATTCTGTACGAATTGCTACCACTAAGCTGAAAGCATGCTCAAGTGTGAAAATACATTGTAATGAGTTTTGGTACTTCCTAGCTTCAGTCTCCAGTCTTCATTTATTTCATGTTAAAAATAATGATAGGATTGGAATATATTTATCTAAACATTGAAATTTTTTTTAAAAAATAAGTCTGAAACCTCTCTCTATTCCCATTAGTCCATGACAAAGCATAATACAGAATCAACAGCCATGTTTTCTTCCACGTGTCTTTCAATATGTGAAGCTTTTAAGTGTAATTCCCCAAAATGTAAATAGTATATTATTAGTATAGGCTGGTAAAGAATTTACCTTTTCTGAAACAGATGTGATATTAGGGATAAGATTATCTGCCCAAATACTTCCTTAAAATCCCCAGTATTTTGTGTTTTTTTTTTTCCATCCAAAAGGAGGGTTTCCTTGCTTCTCTCTGACTGACAATCCACTCAAAGATGGGAACTCTGAAACGTGGATGTGCAAGTTATCTGAAAATACCTGTTTCCATTTTTCAATTTCATTCAAATCAGATTGTGCATATTCAAATAAATTGAAAACAATCCTTGCATTATGTAGATTAGCGATCAGAGAGTATGTCATCGTATTTTTTGGAGCTGCACCCGACTTCCAAAATAGCCTGTAGTTCTCATTTGTACAAATAGTGACGATGCTGTATTGTCTGTGAAGCGTGCGACCATATCTCTAAGGTACAAGCACCACAATATACTGGTCTCTCTGGCATTGTTTTTTAGAGTTGTAACATATGGTAGGTTAAAGAACAGTGGAAGCTCAGCAGAAAGCTTTGAATACTCATTTGCACGCCTAGCAGTGATACGGTCAACACGGAAACACGAATGTGTTGAGGGACTACAGCGACAATTTAGAGCACCTTTAGGAGTGTTTGTCGTGACAGCTATAGCTTGTGAATGAATTGCTGGTCTTGGCGTTTGGAGATTTGCTTCTTGCTACGTTGCCTTGTTAGGTTTTGCTGTCTTTCTGGGTTTGAAGGGCTTTCTAGTCTGAAGGGCCCATCTCTAACCACCATCTTTCCAGGTATTTCATGGAGTGGGAGCTTGGGTGTGCTATCACTGAGGCTTGATTTAAGGCCCATGTATTTTATTTAGTCTTTTATTTACCTGTTGTTTTGGATTGTAATGACTGTAATTGAAGCACCTAATTCCAAAAGAGGTTATTAAGTAAATAAATTAATCAGATTGCATTGCATGGTAATATAATCAAGATCATATTTCCCTAGTAAAGTATTATCATTTTATAAATAGTTCATGATATCTGACTGTTTACATATATATTCATGAATATATTAACATTCAGGAAAAGTAGTCCAACAGAATGCTGAAGTAGTCTACTTTACATATTTTTTTTTTATTTTAAAAGTTGTGTAACGTAACGATAAGACACTATCTTACATACTTTTCTTTGTCTTCCAGAACACATGAATGCACTATAAACAGTTATGGAAAAGTGAAACTATGTTTTTTAAAAAAGCCTCTTTTGATATTGTATCTGCTGGTGTTTATATTTCACAACTTGCTGAACATCCTGGCCTTCACTATCTTATGTAAAGAGAATAACAGATCATGAGCTTACTTATTATCATGTCATTTTTTATGATCTCACAAACAAGCTCAGCAGCCTTCCTTCTCACCCTCCACAGGCTGTGGTAACTAAATAAAACTAAGCTTGTAATTCATCCCCTTGTATTTAAAATGTTTCAGCAAAAATATCTGTATTAGCCTTCTCTCTGCCATACAACATAAGCAGAACAGAAGGTTGGGTAGTCTGTAAACTACCTCCTAATCATTAAAAAACAAACAAGGAAAACTGAAATTCAGCAGTGGTTCTTCACCCCTATAATAAGAGCAATTCATAATCAAATAAAATTGAATGCTGACATGTTGAGAATAATTAAGCAATAAAAGCAATTGGCTATGGTAGAGACTATATGAGAAATGAGAAACCTTTTCAAACATAACTGATTAAGCCTGTGTTGGCATAGAGCATAATGGTATTCCTGGTCTGTCTTGGTTGAAATAACACAACTGTACTCATTTTAATCTGACAAGAGGATATGGAGCTTCGGCTGGTATAAATCAGTACAGCTTCTCTAAAGTCACCAGATGAATTTTACTGTAAACAATGAAGCTAAGCATATATACCCAGTGACGATTTGTTCCCTAGTATCTCTTTTCAATAAACAAGGAGAACACAGCGCTGTTTGGAGAAATGGAAACCGCAGTTTGGAAATAAGGTGCGGTTGGTATTGCCATTTGTTAATTACAATCCATGTGAATGTCATCTTATTCTACACAGTGTTAGTAAGCAGATGTGATTGGTAATTGTGCTAGTAATTTTTCTGCAAATCTTTTTTAGGTAATTCATCCTCATAATTGGTATTTGACATAAGCTGAGCTGCTAACGTTAACAGTGTTCCGGAAACTTCCTTTGGTGGATGGTCTCAGACTGGGTGAATCCTATTTCTGTCTTTTAGGCTTTGTATTTTTCTTCCTCTACAGAACATCTAAACCTGTCACTTGTCTTTGGTAATTTAAAACTTATCTTTTAAAGAATAGTCTTCAGAATTTCCAGTATCAAGCTTCTGCATTATTTGAGCTTTGCACCCACTTATGAACTCCATCTAGAGGTTTGAGGAGTCTATCTGAGCATCCTTCTGTCTCTGGTGCTTCACTGAGTATTGGTCTCTTTTGCTACTACTTCAGTTCTCTGTAAATGCCAAACTGTTACTGATGCTAAAGGAAAAAAGTCAGTGTGGACCTTGCTTTTTAGAAGATCTCTGCTCCTGTCTGTGTCTGGGAAGGAGATGCAAATGGAAGGAAGGAATGCATCTAATTTGATATTCAAAGTCATTTGAGGAGCTATTTGTGTTCTCTCATAAGCTACATTCTTAAGATAACAGTAGAATCACTCCGTTTGTTGAAATAAGAGAGTGATTAAAACAGATGGATTGTATCCAAACTTGTCTCACTGAAGCAACCAGAGGCAGATAGGCTTTTATGGGAAACAGTTAGCACTGTTCCAGAACTGAAGAACATGGCAGAATGTGAGGACCTTTAGGCTTGCACAGCCTCATACGTTTCTTTAGGTTCGACTGGCAAAGGAGCTCAAGCACTAATCCTGGATTTACAGAAACCTGTATTAAAACATATACCTTGTGGAAGATCTGTGTGAAAATGCTGAGCAGAGGCTCCTTCAGTGTTCTTTATGTGGAAGATTTTCAGAATTTCAAATGAACTCTACTCAATTTTTATCTCAATTGTAATTCTTTCACTCTTTCCCTAAGCAGCAGAGAGGGTAACCTGATTACAAAGGCCCAGCTGTCCCAAAATTTGAGTCCTGCTGAAAAGATGGTATAAAATTAGGGCTTGTTTCCTGGATGGGAGAATAAATCAAGAATATTATAGCTAGCCTTTTGTCTCCTTTGAATAATGAAGAAAAGAAAAGAAAAAAAATTGAATTTGTGAGTTCATATTATTTCACAAGAGACAGTGTACAGTTAAATATTGTGGGTCAAATATTTAAAGATACCTAGATATTTAAAATTACCCCAAACTACTTTCTATTAAGTTTTCAAAGTACGTAATTGCCTAAGCCCATGGAAATTTATGGAAATTAATAGCTGGGAGTTTTGTAAATCTTATTTGGTGCTCATCTGGTAGTTTTCTAATACCTTAAAAGTCTGATCCTATCATAATATTCAAAGAAGAAAAGGCTATTAAACAATCACTGATAGAATATATTTTAAATGAAAGATAATTGTTTTAAAATACTTTTTTTTAAATTTCAGTGTCTTTTTGCACTACTATAGACTGTTGTCTTTATAGATGTCAAATAGCATAAAAAGAAAAATGCATCCGATTCCTGATAGAATAATACATTTACAGAGAAATTTGGACTTCTGATTTCTCTGATTATTTAAGGGCTTTCAGTTATTCCAATAGTAGAAAAAATATTTTAAACTTGACCCAAAAACAGAACAAAAAGCTGAGACAACACAAAAAAAATAAACTTTGGGATACTTCCATGATGATTAGCAATCTGCATAGCCCAAGTACCCCCCCCCGTCCAATCCATACATCTTATGTGCTGTATCCTTGACATACTTTTAGTCCTTTAAAAGAAGCTGATGTGGAGTGAACATTCAATCCATTTTGCTATTACCTTTATGAAAGCTACAGTGCACCTTGAGAAGAGCATGCCTGACCCAATTTGATCTTTCATTTCTAACACCATAGCTTGCAGACTTTCTAAAGGATACTCAAGAAAGGCTTATTAGCAGATGTTATCACTGGAATCACCTTTTCTGAAATAAGGAATGACAGGACCATCTGTTCATTTGTTGCTTGATAACCTAAGCTTCCGTGTTGTCCTGGAAATCCTGCTGATAGGTCTATCTCCATGTGGTCACATAGCATTGATCTGTTTGGAGTGGATTTTCCTGGAGCAGAACAGAAAAAAATGGAAAACAGAAATGCTATTTTAAAGAGCAAATAGCAAAAGCTCCTGCACAGCAAGGGTAGAATTTTCAGTAGAACCTAAGTGAAATAGTACCACGAATCCCATTGACTTGAAATGAAGGACATTGAAGTAGTGAACCTGTACTTGAAGCTTATGGAAATTATATCTCATATTGGTTTCTATAGTTGAAGGATGTGTATACCACTGATTAGTTAAGAACTTAAATGCTGCTGATAAGTGTATAGAAAAACAAGCAGTAAGGCTTAGAAATTCTCTGAAAATACAAAACAAATGATGAAATCTCTTTAGGGAAGTAATTGACCTTTTTAAATTATAAGCTCTAGAGTAGAAAGATTTAAGAGTACTAATTTGCAATGAAGCAGGTGTGACAGCTTAATTGATAAGTTTTTACAGATATGGTGTGTGAAGTCTAAGCAGTCTATAATGTTTAATAATGAATATATAATAGAGATCTTAATAATCCACAACATCTAGAAAAATTTAAGTGTGATTTAAAATTAATATAATGGTATTTGTAGTTACCCAAATCTTCAGTGACTCCCGTAGTCACTGGTTATAGTTGTATACAGTTTTGATCAAAAAACAGTGACAAATTACATCTACTTGGTACTATTTACATGTTTATGTCAATTTGTATGATAAAGTATGAATTGATACAAAAGTAGCTTGTGAATGGAGATGCTTTGTTGGATGTTATATGCTGAGGGACCACATGTATTGCCAATGAGGGAGTTAAGTGTGGGCTTTACCCTTTGTTGAATCAAGGAACTGTAGATTAATCAGTTAAGAGCAAGAAATGACACAGAGTCTAACAAAGCATCAGTTGCTTATTCAAGGAGGTGGAAAGGGAAATAAGAAGGAACTGAAGTGTGGGGAGAAATCCCAGATAAAGTGTGTTGGAGGAATAAGAATAGCAATTCAGCTGGAATCAGAGAAAGAATATCCTGTGGGATATAGTATTGATATAAGCAGATAAATTACAGGTTTTCTTTCATTTGCTCGCTTATGCATTTTTAAACATTTTACTGTATTCTTTCATTACTGTAAACAAAATAGGTGCTTGTTTACATTCTGTTTTAGCTTTCTTAATGTCAATTCTGATGATTTAAAGGAGGAAAGAAAAAAGAGACAAAACCCAATCATGTGATAAATTTATTAAATGGTGTATAGGAACATATCACTATATGTACAGCCCCTCAACACATTTTCTAAGTTACTCAAAAAGTAACAAAATTCCATCAAAGTGAAGCTGCACAGTCTGAGTTGATGATGCATGAATCCGCGTGGGAGGGCAGTGCCCTAGGGTTGGTATTTTCATCAAGAAAGCTGCTGGCAGCATTGGGGGCATGTCTGAATGCTAGTGGTCCATACAAGATATTTCACCAAAACAACTGCACAATATTCCCTTTTGGGCATTACAGCTCATTTTGGATTCCTTCACTAAATGGTGACCTAGTGCAAGAGAGTAATTTGGAATGCTACTTGCAGCGGGAAAAAGAAAGACTCACTTAAGATGTTTTATTCCTCTGTTTTCACCAGACAGATCCTTAAATGATTGTGACTGTAAGTCACTGAAGCCATATAGACATAGAGTAGTTGGGGATCTGGACATGTGCATAGTTAAAACATAAAATGTATCCAAAATGTAAGAGACCCATGTTTTCCATTAATTATTTTACAGGCTAGTTTTTGTAACACTTGACCAAAAGAATGCCTGCTTGCCCTACTTATGAGTAATTAGTATGATTATCTCTTGTTTAAAAATGTTCCCTGAAAATACATATCAATATGCATAGAGACTTGTCTTAAAATTCCTGGGAAAAACTTAACTCCATTGTTAGTCTAGGATTCTTCTCAATAGTCAGGGCAGGGGAGGTGGAGAGGAAGGAAATTCCTTTGTCCAACAGAAGTTTCTTTTCTGCCTCGGCTTTAAAATTGCACTGTAAATTCTGCATTTGTTCCTTTGTTTACTGTAAGCTTTTAAAATGATCAGGTTTAAGGAGAGCACTAGCCAATAAACATGAATAGCAGTATTCATGTGAACTTACTGCAGGATATGCAGAGCTAATGAGCACCCTCCTTTTACAAGGTACTGTGAGAAAGCAAGAGAGTCATCATAAAATGAACAGTTGTGAAACAGTTTGTATAAATATGCTACCTGCTATCTTTCTCTGAACAGCGAGTCTCAAAAAATAAATACACTAAATTGTTTCCAGTAACTCCAGATACTATTACTGTATAACTATCCAGGCTATCAGGTTTTATTTGTATGTTTTTATTTAAAGCATTTGAGGATGCTCACTGCCCTCTTTAAAAATCATGATTGGCAAAGATGATCCCCTTTTCCACTCTTGAGGCTAGGATACACTTGGGGATTTTTTTGGTGGTTGTTGTTCCCCCCTCCCCCCAATTAAAAAAACTTTTTTGGAAGGAAGTCCTTTAAAAAAAATGTGCACGTTTCCTGCATTTTGACAGTTTAGACATTTAGTTTGTACTTCATGTGTGTCATAACTAGTATTTTGTAGCTATAAAAGTGGTGAATTCAAGGAAGAAACTTTTAAGGAAGTGGTTTATTGTGAACGAACTGTCATAGCTTGTTTGGAATCTTTATACCCTTCCACTTTTGATTTGCTGAGGTTAGGGAAATAAGCTTAAGGAGAAGCACACTGTTGTTCTGTGAGTACTCCTATATCCACTTTGCATTAGCACCAAGAAAACAAGAATTCTAATTTGTTACACCATTAGATTATGTCATACTTAACAAGCATCTAATTGTGCAAAAATTTTCTAAGTCTGTCTTGTGTTCTTACTTCCATGATAAGAGTTTTGGGTTGTTGGGTTTTTGTTGGTTTTTTTTCCCTCTGTTTAGTTCAGACTGTGTGCTGTTTTGACTTCCCTGTGTATCCTTGAGCTTAATGTACCTATTTCATCTTAAATTCTTGTGGCAATGTCAGCTAATAGCATTAGCTAAAAGCATGAACAAATCTATAATGGATTTATTTGATGTCCTCCTTTAGAAAGGAGGAACAATATCTCAAAGAAGCAACAGTTTTCATGTACATTTGTCTCTCTGTAAACTTCTGATGCTTGACTGCATAGTTTGGAGCTAGATTTACCAGCAGTGGAACAGGTGACGAAATCAAAAGTATTTGTAGGAAAGGATAAGCTTTCATTAGGTTTCTATTTCAGAAATAACATTTGAAATATGTAGGAATACTCCATTTGAATATTGATAATTAAATTATTCCTCTATTCATGTTGAAATAACTTTGTCTGAAATTATGGTAATCCGCAGTATTACAAGTAACCAAGTTCGAACCAAAAATGAAGTCTTCCAAGTCACTCAGATGGTTTTGATTTTTTCTTTTTTTTTCTTTTTTTTCTTTTTTTTTTTTTTTTTAGTTTTCTGGTGTTTTTGTCTCTGAGTTCAGGATGTAAAACTGTTTGATGTGTCAAAAATGTTCAGAGGCAGAAAAACTATTTCTTGTTAACCTTTATTTGGCAACATTATTAATCATCATCATAATTTCCAGTGCTGAACATAAGATATAATGTGGCTGAGAATACTGTGGCAAGCAACATCAAAGAAAGTTTGGTAACATAGCAATTACTTCCAGTTAAAATGATCTCTGCATATCTACTTCTCAGTTAATATGCTGTTATGCAAATTATCAGCGCTTAAATGGTTTCTCTAAACTGACCTGGAATTTTTAGTAAGATGCAAAGAAAGTTAGGATAACTCCCTCCATTCAATCTCATATTAAGGATGAACAGTTCCTACAGTTAGTAGGGTAGACGTATATTGGCCATATATAACCAACAGAGCCTTGTCAAATGCCACCTGGTTATTAATGTAGAACTGGGAATATAGTAACATACTTGCCAAGATGTGTTTAGAGGAAGATGTCCAAGTCTCACAACAAGGATAGGCTGGGTTTTAAGCGTACTTACCTGTGACCTGTGTGACTGCGTTTTTGCTGTCCTGTCCCAGGTGTAGCTGGCAGGCCAGGGTTGGGCCTCTACATAAATTTCTCTTTCAAGGTTTATATCAAAATGGTGGAGGTGATAGTTTGAAGGGGAGAGAGTGACACATTTATGTTATGTGCTGCTGCTTATTTGTCTGCAGTTGTCAGAAAGCTACAGTCTTCCCTATGATATTACATTCTGATGATCTTATCCCGCCAGAGCAATGTCTGTGAGTGTCCGTGAGTGTTGCGTGTTTCTGCTATAAGAGAGTACAGACAGCTAATGGCAGGCAGTCAAATCCCCATGGCTTGCTTATTTGCTGCTCGTTAGCTGGGAACTGACCATGCATGTGTTCCTAGCCCACTGAAGCTGCTGAGCAGAACTTGCTCATGTGTGCTGTCTTCAGCATAAATTCAAGCCTTTCAGTTTTCCTTTGAGCCATGTGAGCACGGTTTAATGGAGTCCAAAATGCATGTCCAAAATACCTTGTTCCATCACTTCTACGGGTGCACACATAGCTTTTTGTTTTGTGCCCCTGAGGTTCCTTGCTATTGGTTAGATATCATAAGCCTTCCATGGGCAAAAAGACATAAATTCATATAAACAAGAAAGGGATGATGATTAAGAGTAATAAACTAAGGAGTACTGTCTTCTGTTTGTGTTCTGACAAAGTAAACCTGCCATGGTTTATGTTAGAGGACAGTTCTCTTTTTTCGACAGATTGGTAGGTGAATGCCTTTCACTCAAAACCTGGCATATATTTCTGTACATTGACTTTACCCATGCTGCGCGGGTTTTTTTTGTCATTGTTTTGCACAGCTTTGCTCATTTTTGTGCAGGTCGTTTCCCATATTGCTGTTTGTCCACCCATTTTTATTTTGCTTTTCCTGTTTTATCTAATTTCATTTTGTCTGTTCATATAATTGGAGCAGAAATCCTTCAATATAGGTCCTTTTTGTGGAATTTGAAGAAAAAGCAATGGTGAAATGGTCAGAGTGTCTTTCTAATGAATAGTGAATTCACCAAAAATGGCTATTTGAAAAAATCAAAAATTTCAGATGAGTTTGGTGAAATGGTTTAAACTGGAGAAAAGGAAGTTCTTCTCAGTGGTGTGCTCCTAGGTGGAATTTGAGGATAAATTCCTGTAGCCTCTAGCATCGCTACCTTCAGGAAAGAGCTTTCTGTTTAATTCTTGCCTGTGCCTTAGCTTCCTGAGAAGAGAGAGGTTTTTGTATCTTTGTAGCCTGTTCACAAAATGGAGACAATTTTGGAATTTTTTTTTGCCCCATATCTTTCGTATTTGTCTGTTAAGTTAGTGAGAACCCTTTAGTCTAGACAATAGTTTTGTGTGTATGTATGGCATCTAGCAAATGGTGTACCTGTCTAGCAGTTCTAGAGCTTTTAGTTGCCACTTTATTCGTAACATAGCTTTCTTGCCTCCAGTTGTGCAAGTGCTGATATTGTAAAAATAGTGTATGCTATTGTTACTTGTAGCATTTTATTTACCAAAGTGTTTTGAGGCAAATCTGCCCTTACTCGTACAGGAGTTCTATTAGGTGACTCAGGTGTGTACCCACAGCTTTGTCCATGTGAGCTCTTGGATTCCTTAACTGTCTCAAAAATAAGGCAGTGAATATCTTATTGAATTTTGGAAAAAGCATTTACTTTTTATTTACTTCTGTGGGTCACCAAAACCAAACAAAATCCTATTTTCTGCAATCTTTTTAACCACAGACTAAAAACACAGGGCAGTTTTGTCTTCAGGATGAGAAATGAGCAACGTTCTTAATTCATTATCTCATAAGTGAATTTATTCAGTATGAAATGGTACAGAACAGTTTTGGCTATGTTATTTTCCCATCATTTTCAAAAGCACAAATTAACTCACAAATGGTTTTAAAGCCTGTAAAGTGTGATGTTAATTGACCAAATATGAAAAAAGGAGTTAATGCCATTTTTTCTCAACAAACCGAATGGCTCTATCTACCTTCCCTTCCTTTGTTATGAATAGCAGGCACCATAAATTCAGTGTTTGGCTGTGGAACAGTGCCTATCGAGTATAGCATTACAGCGCACAGCAAAGGTGAAGAAGACTTTGGAATCATTTTCTTGCTTTTCGCATTTAATTTTTCAGTTGGTGCTTTAAAAGGCACCTCAGACAGTAGGTATTCTCAAGGGCTTGTTGGGTTCCTCTGCTGGTTTAATAGTGATCGTGACACTTGTAGAAGTGCGGCACTGAGAGAATTAGTGAACTCATCAGAAGGAAGGAAGGAATGATCAATTATTCACCACACGCCATCAACTACAAGAAGCATGACTGCTGCCTGTCTCTCTCCTTTTCTTTCTTCTGCACACACACACTCAGCTTATGCTATTTGTGCAATTACATTATTTTCATTCAAACAATCTCTAGAGAAACCTGTTTATTTGAGTATGCTGGAACATTCATCATTAGGGTATTGCATCAAGTGTCCTTGACATTCACTGCTCTATGCCTCCCGCATCTTCCTCTTTAATTATTTTAATACTTGGGATAAATAAAACAACAGAAAGACCTGGCTGATTTACCTAGAAAGAACAGAATGCATAGAGATAGTTATTTCATAATTTGGTCACTCATGGATTATTTTTGGACTATGTTTCTTCCTTTTTCCATAAACTTTTGTACTTGAACCTGATTTTCAAGGGGAGGAGTCTAACAGCCTTCAGGTTTTTACATGTAAGCAAGACTTTTGTTCTGCATCTCTAAATAGTTATAATGCACACAAAGGAAGATTACTATTTTTTTATTCAGTTTGAAATGTTATTAAGAATATTTTTTTCAAAACTCAGAAGTTGTAAAAAAAACCTCGTTAATCCTTGAACATTGGTTTACGTGCTAGAGGGATATTTGAGTTAAAACAACACACATGCTCTTTTCATTTAAATATTCAAGATCACAGCATCTTTGTAATAATTTTGCTTTTTAAGTTTGATTATCATAAAATTGTGCTAGCATATTTTAAAAGTGCATTGGTCTGAAAATCAATAAATCAATGATTGTTGCAAAGAGTTTATAGTTTCTGCCAAAGTGATATCTTTCATGACTAGCTTAAAAATGAGAGACAAGAACCATTGCTGGAACTTAGAGATGAAAAAAAGCTGAAGCCAGAGTCGGAGGATGGAATTTATGCTTCTTTTCTTGGTCATATATAAGAACAGGTTTTTTAAGTCTTTATCAGATAGTGAGTTCTTTATGGACCCCTGAGTCAATAGGGTGGAATATTTCAGCTGTTGATAAGAACATTGTGGAGTGGCAGTCCTGTAGAAAGAGAAGTGCAGGAGATGCCATCATTATGAGCTTAATGGAACAATTTGAAATGCAAAACTGCAAAATTTTAGCTTGCTGTAACAATGCATATAACTTTAAGCCTTTGTTAGTAACATTCATTGTGTAAACTTGTATTTTCCGTTGTGTTATTATGTTCCATGTGGTGTGCAAGTATCTAACAGATCTTTTGTGCGTAAATTTACTCAGTATGTGACAACTGCACATACAAAATTCAGCTATGCCACGCAGTGCGCTCCCCACACAGCCATGCACTGTACATATTCTCAACTGTCAGTTTGCTCCTTGCCTCTATTAGAAGCCTTTAAGTTTTTTATGCTTCAGCTTTAAACTCCAATTGTCCAATTTGCTTTTACACAGTTGTATTCTGTTTTATATTCATGTGCTCATGACAGATGTGCAGAAAATGCAGCCTGGGAGTAGCCGTACAGAATGCCATCTATGCTGTTATCCTGGTACATGTGTGTCTCTGCAGGTAGGAAAGAAAAAAGAATGACTCTGGAATGGTTCCAAGCCTGACAGCACAAAGCTACTAAACTGGGTAAACCTCAAACTCTCTCAGTAGCTGAGAGAGAAGGCTTAAGTGCAGTATCTTAGGTAGCGATTATATTCTGTACTTATGTTGAATGTGCTCATCAGATACAACATAGGTGCATGCACGACCTTGCCTAAAATGTAAGATCTAAAGACCTATTTAGTCTAAAGAGTCAATGCAGAAAGAAGTGCCTAAAAGAGCTGTTTCAGAGCCTGGTGTTTACCCTGCATAAATATTAACCTGGCAACTGCTGATCTTTTCTGAAATGGTGGTAAAGTGGACATGCTTGGCTCTCATTTGCTTGACTTTATCACAGGGAGGAAATGCCTGTTTTGGGGGTTTGTTTTTTTTTCTACCCTCTCTGTCAACTGGCAGGAATGTCTTAGTTTTACTTGCCTTTTTTCAAACCAATGTTCTTTTGTAGACAGTTTTTGCATCCTTTTAATTATTTAAATATTATATCTGAAATCTGAATACCAAAAAAACAAATTATTTTTGAGTTATCCATTTATATTAAAGTCTAAACTTAAAAAGAATTACTTGCAATATTAAGAGTGGCATGTTGTTTGTTCAAGTACTTCAGCCACTTTGTTTTAAGGTTCTTTTTATGTACCAAAGCTGTCACAGTTGCATGTCACACCATAACAACTGTAGATTAGAGCACTGGCCACATTTGGCCTGTAACTGTCAAGCAACTGCAAGATACCAAAATAGAAATAATGAGTAATCTTAATTCAATAAAGACCTCGTATCATCTCTTTTGAGGTAATTAGTCGGACTTATTTGTAAAAACACAATTAAAACATTGAATTGATACTCCCGTGAAATCTCAGAAGCCTTGTAATTTAGAGTATAACTGTTTGAGAGCCTGCTTATAATGAGGTTCAAAAGCAGTGTCTTCTGGGGGTACCAAGTATGCCGTGATTAAGAACAGACAAAGAGCGTCATTTATTTCCATCTTGCACATTAGGACAGGGAAACATAAAGCAAGTATCTTGACAGGAAATCTGTTGTGAAACTAGAAAATAAAACACCATCCTGCTTACTCTTGGTCCCATGCCTTCAGTTGTAGAGCAGTATTCCATTGTTGATGTTAGGGACAATTGAATTGAGGTAAAAATATGCTATACGTTTGCTGTAACATTTGTTTAAAGGCTAGCTGGGAATGAGTAGAGAGGAGCATATATCTCTGTCATCACATCTCTCATCAACGTATTGCATACACTGCTATATGCTGTCTCTGATTCTATGTAAGATTAATTTCTAGTGTTTGCTGACAGCTCTGTGGTTTCCACAACAGAGTGAAATGTAGATATTAACATAAAATGTTCATTGTGTGGTAATGTTCTTAGGAGCCCTGACAGTTTATTACAGCTTATGACTATTATTAATAATATTAGTTTAGAAAGCAGAGATGTCAGTGTCTGTATTTTTCAGTATATGCCATACTTAGCAAGAGATGTCAGGGATAATTTGATTTCTGATCCTTTATTTGTATGGATCAGTAACTGCTGCTGTAAAATGCCCCAGGTAATACTTACAATACAGAGAAATAAAGGAAAGTATTGGGATGCTACTGCATATGAATTGTGGAATTTCCTTGGCAAAGAGTACTCAGTGGGTCACAACAGTAAGCTGTATTCTCTAAACTATCGTAGCCATCAGCAGGTGATACCTTTGTCCTCCTTCTCCTCTGCAGTGCTGAAACACGAATTTGCCACGTAATGCCTACGTTGAGTGTGTTAAAACTAATTTAATTAGTTTTCTTCTTAAAAAAAAAAAAAAGAACTTTTGGAAGTTGTTCTACAGGTTTATACTACCCCTTAGAGATAAACGAGAAGATGCAGAACAGCTTAACAAAAATATGTTCTGACGTAATCTCCCTCTTAAAAATGCAAAAGATTTTTCTCTTTTACTTTCTCTCTTATGCTTTCTCTACTGATGTCAGGGGAATTTGAATATTCAGTGATGCTAATTTGTATTGGTATTATTGACTGCTTTACAAATGCTGTAAGCTGTGTTTTGAAAACTAAAGTGTCAGCCAGGAAACTTTTTAACCATTTCAGTATTTCTAAGAAAAAATTGTAGTAGTAAAATGTACATATTTTACTAAAAGAAAGCTGGCAAGAGCAGGAAAGATTTATACCAGAGCAGCACATCTTCCAGTTGGAGTGGGGCTCAGTACTGGTGGCTAAGCAGGACCAACACCGTGTGGACTTTCTCATGGTAGAGGTACAGTTTAAAATAACTAGGAATGTTAAAGTGGAGATAAAACCTTTGGATGTGGAAATGTTTTAGAAACATTAAAAATGAAAACATTATGCTGTAAGTCCTTTTGGTGCTATCATAGCAGCTAGGAAAACCGAACTGAAAATATGTTTACTTTGCTTCCATATTTAACCCCAATTACCCTTTGCAGGGGAATTCTTTTTAACATTCAATTCCTCATCTCACTTTTTAGCTTCTGTAGGTCTTATTTTCCCCCACTACATAAATTGCAGCAGGTGCACAGAATTGAAGACATTACAATTAAATGTAATCAAATATTTTAGGCACTAATGAACAGCTCCAGGAAAACAAGTCAAAAGAAAAAAAAAAAAAAAAGAACAAGAAAAAAAAGCCTTTAAGTGAGTGGATTTTCAAACACCCAAGGCACCATAGGGCCAATTAAGGGAGTCAGACACCAGGACACATACTGGCATTAATTATCTTTGAGTTCAGGGAAATAAAAAATAAAAGCAACAATTATCATAATAAATTTCCACACACTGCTTGTAAGTTGTGCTAATCTACAACACACCTGGGTTTCCGAGATTTAGGGCATGAAAGTGAATACTCAATCAGTTAGTAACGACCTCACAGAGAGGCTCATGGGATATGCTGCTTTACTGTGATCTGCCGATCAGGCAGAGGCTAAAACCCACGCCCAGCCACCACAGCAGCTTCGCTCTGTGCGGCTCAGGAGTGTAGCACTACAGCCCGTATTCAAACTAGAAAGTTGCAAAGTCCATGCCATTAAGGATAAAACCTCTCCCTCCCTCCCTGCCTCCCCTCTCTCGCTCTCATTTTACTATACATGTAATGGAAATTTTCACAATGGGAGTATCAGTCTCAATCTACTATAAATACCTGGGAGTCTGTCTACTTCTCCTTTCTCTAAACTAAGAAGGAATCAAACTAAAAGAACAAATATTTAATGTATGTCATAGGTGTTTTTTGAAATGTGTAGATGGAAGAAAAAGCAGGATATGCACTGAGCTAGAGGAAAATTGTTTTAAAAGGTATTAAAAATTTGATCTTTCTCTGATGCTTGAAGCAGCTGCAAGCTTTTCTCACTGAAAATATGGAAAAATGGGTTAATGTGTTTGGAGCTGTTGGTTTTATTTCAGCATTAGGTAAAATTAGTGTCTGTAATGGTTTTCTTTGAAGCATTGTCTGGCTGTTTGGTTTCATCTGGGGGGTCAGTGTCAATCACTCCAACCTCCGCAAAACATGTACTAGAAAAAAAAGCCCTAGATGAATAAGGTGAGGTTTAAATTTGTCAGTCCTGATTTTTTTTAATACCTAGTAGTCTTGATTAGTTTATGTTGAAGAAGGAAAAAAATTGTGATTTTTTTTTTTTTTTAATCCATTATTTCCTTTCCCTGCATATCTGCTAATTAAATTTTCATGCTTGCAATAGAAGTCCTTTGGGACATTCTTTATGTTCAGAAGGTATTTTGCACAGCACAGACACCACCAAGAGTAACTACTTGGGAGGAATGGGCCAGTGAAAATGAGCTACAGCCCTTTCCCCAACAGTGGCATGCTACAACATGGGCCAAAAGTAAATTGTGTGTGGTATGTAAATTTAAAGACATTTCTAACAGATGATCTGAAAGATAATATAGTTATTAAAGTGGGTACATCACAGAAGGAACTAGGGCCTAATTACAGTGTACTGCTTAGTTTCGAGACAGTCAAAGCAAAAACCACAGCTGGACTGTGTCTAACAGCACAGAACACCCTGTCAACCTGCTAGCTGATGTATTGGCAAGGCAATTTAAGAGTACAGGTAATACAGTATTCTGTGGAGTTCAGAAAGGTTTCAGTCAGATTTGGCAAGTGGTCAATAAAGTGCCAGATGGAACTTAATGTTCAGATCTCTGTGGAATTTGCTTCATCATTATCTAAAACTGTTTTCTTTAGAAAACCTTTAAGCATTTTGCTCTCCAATTTTCAAGATTAAACATTTTGAGTTCTCACTTTGAACAGTTATTTTTGTATTCAACAATTAAAAATAACTTAAAAGACCCCAGAAGGTAGATGCCTGAAAATAAAACATGTTTCAGTGTGAAATACGTAATTTGGAGAGGTGTATGTGTTTTGGTTTAGTCTGACAAACTGAAAAATACTAAACTCAGCTGGCTTTAATGATCAACTCAAGATACATTTTTAAACCATCCAAAGAGGCATTTAATGGTTTTGCAATATGAAACAAATTTACAGGTTGGCTTTGGATTAAATTAGTGTTGAAAAATGGTTGTCATTCTGTAACTATGTAACTTCAAGGTAGAAATTATTATTTTCATTTTCGTCAGCATACCAGTTCTTCTGAAAACCTACAGCATGTCCTGTAGAAAAGTAATATACTTATATTCAAGCATTAAAAAAAAAAACCCAAAAGTTATAAAATTCAAGACAGCAAATGAAACAAACCTGTTATGTACTCAGCTAAGAAACATTTAATTCCTTATGTTGCCAGTATTCCCCCTTTTGGTGGCTGGGCCACAGAGCCAGACTCTTAAATTTCCCGTACCCTTGGTTTCTGAAGCGAGATGGTTCAGATTGCAATGGCACATTCTTCAGCAGTTAATATAAGGTGAAATTTTGATTTGTAGTATTCTTGCAGCTGTTCTTACCTGTTTTTTCCTGTTGTTTGTTTGTTTGTTTTTTCTAAAGATAAAAAAAGCATTATTGTCTCTTATTTTTTCTGATAGGGACTGGTTTACATACTTGTATAGCTACAAACACATTCAAATATCTTTTGAGTATATCAAACCTGGTAATTTTTATCTGCTATTGCCTTCACCTGTTCTTTTTTCGTGGTATTTTTTTCTGATGAGTTACTGTCAGCCTGTACATATGCATTTCTTACAATACTTAAAGCAGTATAAATTACTTACAAGTACTGCAAAGAATGGAGGTATATTGTTTACGGCATGAGTGATTCCCACATACCCCCTCCCTGTCGTGTGGTAATATAGATACGATACAGATTTTGATTCCTCATAACACAGTGAGGATTTTTTTAATGTCATGATGTAGCTATTTTAGGGGATTCTTTCACAAACTGAATGAAATCTGAAAGAAGCAAGAAAACATTTTTGCTTTGTTTATATTGTTGGTTGTGAAAACATTAACTTCTGGATTAACTGAATTATTACCTAACTGAAATTACTACTTCAAACAAACATTTAAAGCTTTTTTTTTTTTTTTTGCTATGTCATATTAGTAAATGTAACACTAATAGCAATACAGCACTCTGTGTCTTTATTCATAATTATTAATTTTAGTAGTGCCTGACTGTGGTTTGCGGGTCCTATCAGGATGGTCTCTGAAATTGATTGGATTGATCAATGTATCCATATCCATAAGAAAGAGCAATTGTCAAATGAAGAATTCTGAGAGTAAGACCTTCATTTTGCAAGGACAAACTTGTTCTGGGCTATATAACGCCAAGGCAGGTCGTTCAGGTACTAATGGACTCTAATTGCCACTGTTTTCGGTTATAATACGTTTGCCTTCAATAAGGTGGCACTTAATGAATGAAACTAAGAAAAAGTAAATTAATTGCTTCCAGTCTCATCCTTCTAATCAACTGCTCATTGATCAGTATACATTCAGGATAAACATCTCCTGTTGATAGGAAATATATTTACAAGAAATTTTGATACATTGTATATCAAAACATCTCATTATTAGGAACACAACTTCTATTTTTTTTTAAGTGGCTTTTCTTCTAGACTTGACTTAGAAATATGGACAACATAATTTTGAATCGGAATGGTGATATATTCATGATACTGGTACAAGCCCAAAATTAAGGAATTTTTTTACCACTATGTAGCAAAATGTAGTAGTATTTTTTTATTATTATTATTACTACTACTACTACTAAGTTACTGCTATGCTCTGAATGGCACTGCTCATCATATATTCTCTTAGGCACGCTTGAAAATCTTTCAAATTCCTATAACTTTGTGACTAGGGCAACTCCAGTGGGAGGAATTTGAGGTTTTAAATCCTCTGACATGAGGAAGGAAACAAAACCCAGCCTTCTCTGTCTCACCTTAGATGAGTACTTGAACTGCAAATGGAGAGAGCAATCTTCTTAAAGGGAAGTGTAGCCTGCTTAGTGTTTGCAAGACCCTTTCTGCAAAACCTGGTTTCAAGTTGTGACCTAAAAGGGAGAAAAAAACCCCACCAAGTAGCATTTAGTGTGAGCTAAAGCCAGATGGTATGAGTTACAGGAATACTGTCACCAAAATATTTATAGAAGGAACCAAGCCTTACCTACTTACTCAACGTGCATTCTTACATAGCTCCCTGCTCAGGGTGTGAGATTTTGGGATACTTTCAGTGGTAATTCTGAATGATATAAGAATTCGCTCTGATCTTTTCTCAAAGCACCCATCTGTAGCGAACACACGGGACAGCATTCAAATAAATGTAATATTTTAGTAACTTAATGTCAGCTAAATGACTGTGTTTTCATCTGCTGTCTGTGACTAGTTCCTTATTTTAATTTAAAGAAATTACATTTAAAAGGTTTCAGATCTTTACAAAACCTTTGAAAAAATTTAAATTTGAGCCCCACAGCTTTAAATGCAATATACTACTATCCCTCAGATGTATATTTTAAAATGTGTGTATAGGAAGTCCTCTTCATAATATAAGAAACATCTGCTATTTGTTTGTGCATGTATTTCAGAGAATTTAAAAGCTAATCATTTTTCCACAATGTTTATAGTTTCCAATTATTTTGCAAACTCCCACGTAGCATTTTATTTCCAAAACATTTACTTCATACCTTAATAATTCCTAATATGAAACTTCCTTACCTTTAATTTGTAAGCTTCCCAATCTCTTAAAATGGCATTTCAAACAGATTAGTATAAAGGAGACAACATGTCACCAACAGATCAGCATGTAAGTTCCCCTGCCTGCAGATCTCTCCTAAAGAACAGAAAGACGCTGGATAGCTTCTTCGGGCTTCTGAAATGTTTGGAAGAAAAATTCCTTAGCAAAGAGTGCTTGTTCACAAGCAGAAAGAAATAAAACAGGAAGAAGAATCAGGCATGGTTTTTTTCTAGCGCATTGAATCTTGAATGCTTCCAAACATTCCCAATTCCTGTTAACAAATTTCATGTTTATGCTCATCCTTTCATTACACTTCAGTGTTACATAAATAATTTTTTCAAGCTTAACAAATATTTAATTATGTCCTATAAATTCTTTGTGTTACTTCTAAAGAACATAAGTCCTGTGGATGTTTTAAAATAAAAGCGCAAGTGTTAAACCAAAATATTCAGATTTTGAAAGGATTGTTTTGAGTTTTCCTTTTCATTTTTTCAGGCTTAAAAAAATTGAAATGTAGATTTTGTGTTGGTACAAGAATAAGGCCTAGCTCTAGTCTGCATCGCCCTATTGTAAGATGTTAGCATGGTAAATAATATTGAACTTAGCAAAATACTCTAAAATTAACTGAGCTGTTATTAAAATTCATATCTTTGATCTTGTCCACTTCATATCAAGACTCAGAATTAATATTTAAGTAAGGTTTGTACTTGTATGTGAGGCTTCGTTTTCTTTCCTTCCCACGCACTCTGATTAGAAAACAGAACCACTGTCTCCCCCCCCCTTATGATTATAGGTATGTTAATTCTTACCCTGTCTCCTGGAGATATATTTTTTGCAGTTCCACACCACCTCTGTAACTCATGATCAAATAAAAGCCCATAAGCTCTTTATATGCAGGTGTAAGATTATGATCACTGTTTTATTGTTGATAGCATTAATGTTTGAGTGCTGGTATTGATAGATATGGTGTTGCTGAGGATTTTCTGTAAAGAAATCTTTATTATGAGTGTATCCAAACATAATGAAAAAGCATGAACTTAGCTTCTCATGCTGTTTGCTTTCATCTAGATCTCTGCAAAGCTTAAGCAAAGTTTTTATGCCTGAGCAAACAGCGTTTTTCGGATCAGACTTGTTCCAGGAGTGAAGCAGCAGCTCAGGAAAGGGACCTTTTTTACTTAATGATGAACTCTGTGCCGTGTGTCCGCACTCCCTCCACCGCCCCAAGCTCTTTGGCATATGCTTTTTTCTAATAAAATGCTCCCACATCTTGACTCGTCATTTCAATATGGATCTTTGTGCTAACAAGGACCTGTTTGACAATGAAAGTCCCTTTCTTCCCATCAAAAATTATCCATGGTAGAGCTAGAGGCTGACATTTGAGGAGTGCTCTAATAATGAAATGAATTAAGGTGGTTTCCCCCTAGGATATTTCAGTGCATGCATGTGTAAATTACAAACACCAGGTTTGTTTGGGGTAAAGGTCTTACAAGCTCTTGCTGCTCAAAACCTTCTTAGCAGTTAAGTTTCATGAACTTTAATTTCCTTTTTTAAAACTAGCTGTAGTCTTCAAAAGCAAGGTTGTGACCAATTAATCCCCGTGGCCGTATTTTTTTTTTTTTCTGTGTGACTTACAAGTTCTTATATTCAAAATTTATTGGCCTGTTCCAGGGATCAAAATGAGGTGAAGTGCATCCCTGTTTGAAGGCAACCACAGGCTTATACAACATTAAAGAAATGAAAGTTGGGGGAAGGGGAGTTGTACTATGCAACACAGTATTGTTTTCCCCCGTAACTTTTTAAAATGTCTAATAACTGAAATAAAAAATGGTATGCTTGCTGGAATCATGCTGTACCTCTTATTCCCCTGCTGATAGGGCATTTTTATTTATTATTCACAGTACTGAGAATGCTTTTGATCATTCCTTTACTGTACACTACTTAGGGTTTAATGGGGAATTTGAATCAAGGACAGTGTGTATGTGAACTGTAATGCACTTAATAAATTAGAATTTCTATCTGAAAATGTCTAAGCCAGTAAAATACTGGCTTGAAACTTATGCAGGCCTGAACTCTGAATCCATAGAATTGCATACATAATAAATTGTATGGAAAACTCATTCCTGCACTCAGAATAACATTCTAACCATTAGACCAAATAGGATTTTTCAAGCAATAATGAAAGAGGTAGCTGGCAATGTCCTTTTCCTTCTAAAAGTTGTCTTTCCACTTAAAGGTGTTTACACAATTATTTGCAGCTTTGTCTGTAGCACTCTGACATAGCACTTCTCAGATATATTATAGTTGTTTTAAAATAGAGAGTGTAAGGGGTAGAAAGAGAACTATTGAAATACATGAAAAAACCCCATTCTAATAAAATGAGAAATCAGCTTTTAGAAAAGGGCAGAGGGGAACAGAAAGGTCTGGCAAATAACAGAATAAAAGCAATCTTAAATTTTTTTATGAAACTGTGCAGCTTATTCATTTCAAGTAAGTGTCTCAAAGCGTCCTTTTAAAATATCACCGACTGCTAAAATCGAATACTGTCATTTTATTGTAGTAACCGGAGGTTTGCGTATTTCATAATTGGCCTGGCTAGGGAGCTCACCTGTAGGGATTTTACCAGTAGCCATTCTTATCAATTTTTTAATAAATCCCACAGATTGAGTACAGTAAATAATGAATGACATGGTGCTTGGTAAGTCAATATTTAATTTAATATAGAACCTGGGAAACTAACATTTTACATGCAGATATTACTATGGTTCTTGCTTAAACAAAAAAAAAAGCTAGATTTTGTTTACAAAAGGGAAAGGAATAGAATTTGTAGGGTAATTCTGGTAGAATTTAGTTCATATTAGTGTTTCATAACTTCAGGTTAATAGAGTATGTGACGGAGGTGTGGTGACTGCAGAAAACCCATTTATTTTTCTGAATCTTCAGATCTGTCCAATTGGTATCAGTTCCTAGGGATTTACAGGTTCATTCAGCAAGTGTGCAAGCATATATTCAGCCACAGTGTAACTTCAGGATGATTTAAGCATATGCTTAAGTACTTTTCCAGATAGAGACAAACTTAAGATAAGCATAAGGTTAAGTAGAAGTTATTTTTTACAATTAGTAGTTTTGCTGATTTTTCTTTCAGCTTAAATAATCTCAAATATTTTGTTTATGGGCGTATGAAAATACTATCAAGGGAAAAAATTTCCTCTTTCACCAAAAACTTAAAAACATTTTACATAAAAGTTTTGTGCTGAGGAAAAGGGTTTTTTTCAAATAACGTCTTCCAAATAGTACTCCTGATTTATTTGTTGACGTGATAACTTGACTGTAAGGACTTTTTTTTGAGTTTTGAAATGCCAAAAGGGAATAAACATAAGTCTTTTCTGTAATGCTGCAGGTATCTGTGTGTCATCATAATTAGTGTCTCATCATCTGAGTACTTGAAGAGAGAGGACAAGACAGCAAACACC
Organism: Theristicus caerulescens; assembly: GCA_020745775.1. Classification (NCBI taxonomy): domain Eukaryota; kingdom Metazoa; phylum Chordata; class Aves; order Pelecaniformes; family Threskiornithidae; genus Theristicus; species Theristicus caerulescens. The sequence goes on along the minus strand of CM036568.1, from coordinate 19,719,447 downwards.
TAAGAAAAACTGTACAAAGGCTACAGGCTGGAGACCTGACATCTCATAGTAGAGAGGTTTATGTGGTCTATCATAAAAAATTTAGCTTTTTTTATGCAATTATTAATCGGCCACATCTGGTCCTAATATTTTCACATGGCACCATGGCACCATTGACTATATACTAAAGAAGCTGCTCCAGATCAAAAAGGGTGAATTAGCACTGGTTAAAAAATGAGCATCCATGAGGAGGACCAGGATAACTTAAATTCAGGTTTTTTCTGTCTGGAGAGCTATTTTCTGAAAATGTGTTGTTCAGGATGGTATATTAGGGTAAGCTTTGACAAGGGGTTTTTTGGGGATATTGGTAGTAAATAAAAAAATCAGATGGGTGACTTTTTCAGAAAGTTGCATTTCCTAAGCATTTATTTGACAGTTTACTTTGCTCTACACATCCCACTAAAATGAGCTGAACTCCACGTAGAAAAGGCATATCATGCTATGGGATCTGAGCCAAGAGTTTTCTCCAGTATTTGAGGAAAACTGACAAATATGCCTGCTGACTTCTCTGAACACTGTCTTAAAAACTAGGTAATTAAACATGTCTAAAAGATAAAATATATAAAGCAATCTCTCAAGACTTTATCTTAGAGGGAAAAATATTTTAAAGATAGTTTTAAAATTTGTATGCAAGGGGAAGCAACTTCCTCTTTTTTGTCTGCATGTTTTTTTTTCCTCAAGGTAACATGAAAGCTTTTAAATAGTTGTCATTTCATTTATTTCTGAAGTGGTCTCATTGGTATTATTCTCTGAAAATCTTTACTTTTATCATTATTAAAAACAATAATCTTCGTTATTTATACAGCATACTAAATTTTTATCTGTACAAACTTTTCTTCTCATAATTCCCATTTGCATTATTGTTTCCTTTAGTTTTCATAATTCTTCTTGTTTCATCCTTTTTTTTTTTTTTTACATCCATTTGAACAAAAAGACTGTGCTGTGTGAAATATATTACACATCTGATTCCAGTTATATACAATGACTATATATTATGTATGGTATAAGTGAAAAATATCATGGGTAGGTTTTAGGACACTTCAGGTCAGCATAGCCAATTACTTAATCCTTAGTTTCTGTGATTCCTAGTGAGCATTTGGATACCTGATTCTAGGAAAGCAGTTAAGCATAAGAACAGCCTTAGTTGCATGATTAAGACCAACTTGTTATTATAAGGCAATGAAAAGTAGTCTTTGTAGTGGAAATCACTGAGAGCGATACCTGTAGGCATTGCTGTTTGCATCTGCTGTGGTAATTTTACCAAAGGCATTCAGCGACCTGAGGATAACCAGATCCATCACTCTTAAAACAAATGCAAATTGTTGTATGTTGTAGTTCCAAAATGTGATGTGTTCGGTAATTATTAATCAAACAGTGCCCCAAAAAACCCTGTGGAGTATTTGTAATCAAAACCTTAGTGACCAGTTTGTTATACTTGCAGGAAGATCTTCAGTGATATCAGTAGAGTTAATGGCACATGTAAGACAATTAGCCATCATTTCTGTTTAATGTAATTATAAGGAATGCCTGAAATGCCATCAGATAAATGCTTAGAATGAAAAATTGCACAGATTACAAAAAGATGTGAAAAGCATTCCTTCCGAGTCATCAGACTTAGCATTGGAATTGATGGGTCATCACACTCAACGTCTTGTTATGGGCAGAAAGAGGGACACACCCTACATGTGAAGGCAAGAATTTAGTTAGGCTAATTGAAGTGTTAACAGCCCAATAGTCCGAACTGTTAGTCTGTTTACAATAATGTATAGTCATAGTCCTTATAAACACAGGAGAACTTCAATAATGCAATTAAAAATGGTTATACAGAAAAACCTTCTGGTACCTACTGCTTTTCTTTGGTGTAATTCTCACACTTCTAATGTCCCCCTGGCTACTAGGGTTGACAGTCCCCATCGTGGTGAGGAAGGGGTTACAAAAAGCTGTCAGCATCCTGAGCCCTTTGTCAAGAGGACTGTGATGCTAGTGATAGAGGTTTCTTTCTCCTTTCTTTTAGGAGCCCTGTGATGTTGGTGGTTTCTTTCTCCTTAGTTTTAGGATGAATTTTGGTTTGTTTTTATAAAATATACTCTGCTTATGTGCTTTTTTCTTTCCATTGGTTCCATTGTTCAGTCTTTTTGTTTACTTTGTTTTCTCTAAAAGTGGTTCCACTGGAATAAAACAAGGTTGTACTCCTGGACTGATCATTGACTGATCATTGTGATTCGTGCTTATATCCTGCGGCTTCTGTTCATACTGCCTATGCACGCTTTCACAGAACAATTTTGCTGGAATGATAGCTCATTTACTCTGTGCTGAATAACTAACTACCTGTCATCACTATAAATTAAAATTAACTAAAACTAATTCAAGGAACAATTACCTAATTGCTAGGCAATTGCTACCAGAGCTAAACAAGCCTAAACAAGTACTTAGACCCTGCACTGGGTGGGCAATACAAAGCTTGAGGCCTTTTACTCATAATCAGAGAAATGGTGTGTCTTGTCTTTCCAATAGATCCGAACTCATTTGTTCTTGGGTTTTGTTGGGTTTTTTTTATGGAAGCATGGAGCCAAAATGTATGTGTCAAGTCCATTAAACAAAAGAGATAAATATAAGCTGTTGCTAAAATCTGGCAAAACTTCAAGTTTTAAATAGTAACTGCTGTTGTTTTATAAAGGCAGAATATAACTACTGTGAATACCTTTTATAACTTATGAGACATTCAACCACATTTATCTCAAAATGTAAAATACTACTTTTATTTCCTTGATAACAGGACCTATGTTTCAACATAGGATGAAATCGCCATTTTTCATTTTTATTAGTTGCCTACGTACGGTTTGTTGATTCTATACCTTAAAATATGGCAAGCACAATCAGCAGCAAGGTGACATTACTAAAGTTATCTCTTTTTTTTTTTTTTTTTAAAAAGCAACTTTCTTCTCTTTACAGATCCCTTAAAACACTGTTATTAAGCATTGGGAGGTGAAGATATCAAATGAAATAGCAGGAAGCCCTGAAGTCCTTCAGGAAGGTTCAGTCTGCAGGAGACCTTGTACGGCTACAATCTCCTGCAGCAAAAGCTTTTACTCTCAACAGGTAAGTCGGTCAGCTCAAGTTTTCTTTCAGTGTTAATCAAAATCCTTCATGTGTTTTATTTTAATATCTTCTTCAAGAAAGAGAAAACCAGGACAGAGTTAAATATAGAAGTTAGTCTAAACAATTGCTTTTTAGATACAGGAGCAGAAAGAACACTTAAGTTCTGCCTTGCCTTTAAGACAAAGATACTTTGTATATTTTTTCTTTTTGGTATATTTGCTCATAGACAGAATTATTGTATGCCAGCTCTTTTCAACATCGAAGCAATTGCAACATGACAAGTTGCCTACTGCTTACAAAGGGCCCAACTAATTATGCTTTAGATAGTTGGAGTACTTAGAGGCAGGAAAACTGAAAGAACTCTATGCATATTACAACCTAAGGCACTGTAGAAATCTCTAGGGAGAGCTAATCATCCTTGGATAGAATACACAGCAGCAACCCTGCTGAGTGGAGAGCTTCTTGGAATATCTAATCGGAAATGCTGAACACTGTCTTAAAGATTTCCTTTTTTAGGACACTGTCCATTTCAAATAGGGAGGAAATAGGTTTCAGTCCATGCCTCAAGAAGCCTAACTTTGCAGTGGAAGGACATCAGTTGTTGTTACAAAGTCTAAATTTACTCATTTCGTAGGTTCATGTTCTTCTAATCAGTAGGGAATCTTTAATTTGACTGGTGATTCAGTTTCAAGAGGATGGTAAAACATCCCCTCACAAAAGATTATCACCCAGGGATTAGGATGCTCTTGGGGAGGTAGGAGATAGGGATCCAAGTACTTTCAGAAGGATAGAATTGAACTGAAGGCCTGCACGTTCTCTGCAAAATGCTGTAATTGGCTTGCTGACTGTAGGGGTGACTCCTACCACCATCTCCAGCTGTTTTTCCAAATAAATCTATTGGGTCAAAGCTATTAGGTTTGTGTTTTGGGTTTTTTTTGTTTGTTTGTTTGTTTTTAATAGCACATCCTACAGGTCAACAGTGGGTATGCCTGCTGTTTCTAGCTTCTTAAAGGCGATAGGAGCACAGCTATTTTGCGGACATGTTCTAGGTAGAGAAGTGAGAAGCACCAAGGATTGATTGCTTTATTAACTGATGAAGACTTCGATATTGATTGATTCGGGTGTAAATATACAGTTAAGTAAATATTTCTAAGATGATCTGGTTAGGCACCTTGGTTCTACCTCTGCATGTTTTGGGTATCAAAATTTGTATGTTGGTTCGGCCTTAAGTGTTTGCTAAAAAATTTGCTGTTGCACATGAAGACTAAGGTGAAGCACATTGCAAAATACATAAAAGTGAAAGCAAGATTGTTTTCATGTACGTAAGACTTGACAAAATGGTTTTCAGTAAGCATTCAGACACAGAAAAACAGTCAAATTAATGATATTGAATGATCAGAAGTCAACGTGTCAAGTGAGTTATGCACAGATTTTTTGATACTCCACATGTTACGATATCAAGAAGTGTTTTTGTTTGGTTTTAAATGACATCACAAATCCAATTGATTTGCAATGTAATGTGATCATTAAAATGATATCTTGGAAAATGTAAGTTTCCTAAATTATTTTTAATATCCTCTTTTTCCAATAAAAGTTCAATCACCCAAATTATTAATTATAATTACCACCTACATAGGATTCTTGTCAGAAGGGCTAGATGATGGAGTAGTTACGAGACCATCCTTTCTGCATGAATTTTTGTGCCAGATGCATGATTAAAATATTGTGTAATACCAGAAAGCTTTATTACCCATGAAAATTTATGATATTGTACTTCATTTTAATTTGGGGTTTTTTTTTTTTAGTTTTTACCCCACATTCAACCTTGATGAAAGTTAGTAACAATTCTATTTTAGCTTCTTTTTTTTGTTTTAGCTTCTTTTTTATTCAAAGGGCAAGTTTTTCATTTCACTTCTACCTTCTGAAGGGAAAGAAGCTCTACACCAAAATAGTTTTATGACTGGCCTGGGGGCAGCAGAGTTTATTTCAGCCAATTAAAATAACAATTACTGTTAGAGACACTAATAGGAACACACTTTTGGTTGTTAGTTCCAAACCCAGATGGTATGATTAAAACATCTGAGCTTCAAATTATTGTATTGTACTGATTGCCCACTCTCTACAAGAATTTTTACAATAATATGGTACGAAACTCACTCCATTTGTGTGGTCGTTTTCACAGTTTGCTTGCCTAAAAACAGTATGCTGGTACATTCACTGGTGGAAGCTATAATATTTGATGTAAAATAAGCTAAAGTTGACTGACCTCTTTGGGTCACAGATTATTATATATATTTTCAGATTATATGCAAAACTGTATGTTGTCCTGGCTGAGCATGACTGCAACTTAAGTATTGAATGTGAATAACAATACATTTGCTAAATAGGATGCTTGAAGTTTTGCAGAAAATTGTGTTGGATCATCTTTACAATATTATTATTTCATATTACTGTATGCCTTGTTTAAGCTGTTGACTTGATTATTTCATTGGGCCAGTTACAGTAGCTTTTGTTTGTCTGTCACCCTTAAATTTCTGCAGGGGCTTGGTTACATTTAAGTCAGCTAGGATATTTCCAAGCACTTGCATGTTTTCAAGAGACAAAAAGAAAACTATTCCTTAGGGTACAATCATATTAAGTTAGGAACAGCTTGATTAAGAAAAGGGAAGATGTCTGTTTATTGTGATCCTTAGATTCCAAAGGATCAGAATGATTTGAAACTATGTATGTACTGTTCTTTATTATTGTGGCTGCATTCAGCCACTGTATCATCCGAGTGTCTGTGGGGGAGCACAGCGTAGAGAAATCTGAAGATCTTGTCGTTACTCTGCTAAGTGCTGTATATTAGTAATTTCTCCTACGGAAAAGCATTTGTCGGGACAGGTGATATATGGCTGGCTTCTGTACCTCCAGATTACTGTTTCATGATGCTGAAGAAATTTTTAGCTCTAACTGCATTTACTTTCAAGAGACTAAAAAAAAAAAAAAAAGTTTAAAAAGTCTTCATTTGTTAGTATAGGTCTACTTGGAGTTCAGTCTCATTATCAGTAATAAATACTGTTTTAACCCTTTCTAAAAATTCCCTAAATGTGATTGGTTTAGTGTGCCACATTACATTAATGTCTCATACTGAAGTGTCACTAGAATCTGGCTATTCTGATTCCCAGTTGTTTTCCCTAGCTTTACTGATGCTCTCTTAATGTATAGCCAATGCAGGTGTGGATCTCAACTTCAGAAATCCAGAAGGGCTATCACAATCATATTTTTCCTTCACAGTTTGGGATAGCTTTTATTCCTGTGACAATATGTAGGCTTTGGGTTGTTATTGGTCTTTTAAATTCTGTTATTACTTAAGAGACACCTCAAGTCTTGGTCTCTGTCGATCTTCCATTCCCAGAAATAGATTTAGAAGCTTTCCACAAATAACCTTTGGTCCCTTAATGTCAGGTCTAATATTTTTCTTCAACTCTTTAAATGACTTCTGCTTTCATGTAGTGCTTCATGGAAAAGCTTACTTAATTCTGCTAGATCAGAAATTCTTGACCATTGAGACTTAGCTCTTATTTGTTTCTGTCCATCTGACACACCACAGCAGAAAAAAGGATGAATTATGAATTTTACTTTCAATTCCTTGGGTATAAATGTAGAGTCATTAAAGTAATGCCAGTGCAATTCCTCTAAGTTCACACCTATTCCCTCTTGCTTTCCATGAGCATGCTCTAATTTACAACCACAATCTCACCAACACGATTGCCAACAAAAGTAAAAAATAAAAAAAAAAGGTCTCGTAACACTGCATATCTCACAGTGGCTCAACACCGATATGATTGTAATAGTTTCTGTTGGAGAAAAAAAAAAAAAGGTGGTAAATGACCTTGGTGTATTCTTGTGCCCATTTAAGATAGTGTTGGTGGCAGTCTTTTTGAACAACACACATTTAGATTACCTTAAATATAAAAGATTTGTATAAAGGATTCCCATCCCTTTCCTTGATACAGTTTTAGACAAGAAACAAAATTACCCATCGCACTTACTTGAAGTTATATGAGCAAAGAAATTATTAGGTGGTCCCAGGGTTCATATTTTCTATATTTCTGCATTAGATGAGAGGTAATTCCTAACATGTATATTAACATGATCTATTTGTGAAATAGGGAACTAGTTATTCATTCACATAGGCAGATACAACTTTTATTTCCTGATAGCTTTTTTAAAAAAAATCTCAGAGCAAGATTAGTATTGGCTGCTTGTATGAGTTTAACTTATATCACAGGACAAAATGGTTTTCCTGATCTCTGATACAGACGCAGCCTTGTGGATGTCAATAACCTTATCCATTCCAATGCAAATATCTTGTGGTTTGTAGGCACGAAAAGTCTTCATGATGAATACAAAATGGATGAAGCAATACTGAGCAGGGAAGAGAATTCTGATCCTAGATTAATGAGAATGTATTTGAACAATTGTCAGCTAGCTTCTGTTTAAAGAGAGCATGATATGGTTAAGCATGTCTTGATATACCATGGGGGCAGTGTGAGCCTAGGGCTCTTCAGGCTGGCAAGTCATACGCCTGTGAGAGTGTAACAGCTGTACCAGGGACCAAATCTTACCTTGGCTCTCCATACACAGCTGTGCCTAATAGCTTTCTGGTTTTCCATATGGAGACACTACTTACATTGTGGGATCACAAAGGTCTTGTGTACGTAGCTTTCTGATAGTCTGAACTTAGTAGGCGTGTGAGATCTATGGCCTTCAATCTTATCTCATGTGTTTGCATGATTTTAAATTAGGTAGCAGTTCATACAAACGCCATCAATCTACATGAACATTGACAGGGTATTTACAGGTGCTTTTACCTTCAACAGCTGAGTTTTTAACTTCAACAGCCAAAGAGCGGTTTCCCTGAAAGCGACTGAAAAGTGTAGCACGCCTGCCAAGAGGGAAACACTACCTCCTGGCTTCCTGTTTAGCTGCAATCCATCACTTATTCTGTAGGAGTTCTGCACGGTATGCTGCTGCAAAAGAACACTGCTGAGGTGTAAGATGATATTCTAGAGAGAAAATGGAGAGGCTAGATAAACTCTATGGGAGGGAGAAGGGAATGATCTGGGAATTAAAGCAAAGAAGAAAAGGGGAAGGCGTAATACTCTAATTAGCCTTGTCCTGCTTCTGCCAAGCTGTTGTTATATCTGAGCCATCTGCTGAATAGTTTGAATCACCTCCCTGTTACTGGACTGAGTTGGGAAAAAATAAACCATTTGTTAGGAATTTTCAGTCCTATTGGTTTGTCTCATTTGCAGCTTATCTTTTCAGAGTGCTACTGAAGCTCACTAGCTAAGTTTAAGCTGAATTTGTACAGTGACTATAGTTTTTTACTCAGTCCTCTCCACGAACGTATTAGGTCTGCTGTGTTCCATCTGGTCTCCCATACAGATCAATTTTGAATTTGTGTAATAATAAATTCCTGAAGGACCAACAAGCTGATCCTTCAACAGTTGTCATCCTGCATACCACAGCCACGGGACTTCCTTTTTGATCTAGAGCTGTGCTTTGGTTAAAATCCAATTCTGAATTTTAAAATGTCCAGAGTTTTTAAGTGCACTGTACCACTCAATAAACTGCTAGAGAGGTTAATCATTTGCAGTATTAAAAGTGTACATTTCCAGTTTGAATTTGTGATACTTATGCTTCTAGAAGTTGTTTCATCTTTGATGGCTAGATCAAGAAGTCTCCATTATTAAATTTATATTTTCCATAAATGAATTAAAACTAAACTGCCTTTATATAGGACAAAGATATTGCAAAACTCATCCATCTGGTACCCATCTTTTATATATTTAATGTCTGTACCCAGAATATCTTCCATGCTGTTGGGGGACCTGCCTAAAACTCAGTAGTAGCTCTTAATCCCCTCAGCAGACGTGGAGTTTCTTTCCTACTCTGCCCCTTGGTAAACCACAGCGGCCTTCTTCCAGATTGCAATGATGCACCATCTTTCCTTTGAGACTCAGGGCTCTGAATTGTCTCCTAGATTTAATCACGATTTTTTATTAGAAGACAAGGGGTTGCTCTCTCTTTTCAAATTCTGTATTGACTATCCAAACCCTGATTGTGGACCGCAGCCTCTCAAGCTTCCCAAGTGAAAGCATTGTAGACTGAGAGAGGTTTGGACTCTGTCAGCTTCTCTCTTTCTCTCCCAGTAAATCTTCAGAAATTTTCAGTGTGAAAGTTTCAAAAGAGAATGGAGCTCCTACTTCTGCAAAATTTATAGTCTGTTAGCTAAAGGAATTGTCATTGAAATAGATGATCACTGATGCTTTCCCCCCTGCCTTTTTCCCCCCTTTTTTTTTTCTTTTTTCTTTTCTTCCCCCCCCCCCCCCCCCCCCCCTTGTTTTTTTAAATAAGGGAATTTCTGGATTTCATGCCTTTGGCATTCAGAAGTTTACTGTGTCAGCCTGGCTAGCTGAAGCTGGTGACCTAGAAGTGTTGCTACAGCTGTAATTTCTTGCTGTAGATAAACTGCTAGCCTTTTCTTTTATCAACAAAACCAAACAAAAGCAAGAACAAAAATAAAAAAGTGAGAGTGTGTGTGAAATACTTTGAGCTTACAAATTTTGCAGAAGAAATGACCAAACCTTCTTGCTTATCTGAGAAATTCAGTTATTTTCCAGTCTTTCAGCTGCAATAACTCTAAGCCTGAGAGAGGTAAATATGTTCGTTATGTAGTACAGGTTCAACTTCTTTCTTATACATCCTTGTTTATGTTATTGTCAGGCACTGGCAGTCTTTGAATTTCTAATATTCTCTTGTATCCTATGGATCTATGCTCCGTGTGTCATAAAAGGCACACCAGCAGACATTTTTCCCCTATATTCTTCCTCATAAATATTTGAATTTGTTAACGTTGGTAACATTCAGAAATGCTAATAGCATTGTTGAGCTTTCTCCACCTCTGCGGCTACTGGTTATATCTGATTTTATTTAAATGCAACTTTTGCTTTCATAGAAAGGAGGCTTAACATTTCTTAGTGGGCTGTTATGTGGTATTTTTCTACCAAAACTCTGAAGATGATGTTTCTGTGTGCCTTCTTTGTGGGTGATCGTGGATACGCTGCTGTATGTTGTTCCCATAATTGACAGTCTGCGTTTTTGACTCATACTGTTACTATAAAATGAATACCATTTTCAAGGCAAAGAATCTTATTGTGTCATCCATTTCTTGAGGTTGCATTCTCCTCTCTTGAAATAGAGAGGAGAATGACATGGTATGTAGTATTTGGTGCATAAGGCTACCCTTCTAACCGAATTTGCTGTGTAAAACACCAATACCAGTAAGGGTCCAGGGTGGTATTAGACAAAATTTTCCTTTTCTGCACATGCAGAAAAAAATACATACAAGTCTATCATGTATTTTTTATGTGTATGTGGGATCAGTGATCGGTTGGAATACTCGGATTTGCACAGCAAATAACATGTCTTCTCAGCCTTACAGTAAGGCTTTTTCCCAATATTGACAGTTCAGTAAATTTTGTGACCGGCTAAGTACCTTTACATAAATACGTTTCTTTAACATATATATCTTTCTTGGTCAATGTTAGGAGAAGAGATAAGTGGCCACATGTGCTACTAATTTGAACTGTTGTAGAAAAAAATCTACGTTTATCCGAGTCATCGTAACTCAACTACACTGTAATCACAATTATAGTTTCAACTGTATAACTTGTCAGTGCAATGGTTATGGAATAAAGATAAAATAATAATAATATCGTTAAAAAAACCCAAACTAACAAAACAGCCAGAGAACATTACCATAACATTCATGCAAAATGAATCATTTTGCTTTCCCAGCAGACTAAGGTAACAACTTTTTAGTTTTCAAGGTCAAGATAGATTCTGGGGGGAGGAGCAGGCTCCATGTAACATTCCATATAGGCCTTATGTTCAAAAGAATTGACAAGAAATTACACTGTGTAGCTTGGAATTTACTGGAAGAAGATTTTTGACCATTTTATACTGGGTTGTATTGTATTATATAACTTACTAAATGACACTCTGGGCAATCTGAAGCAACTATAGAATGTGACAAGGAGTTGATATTTTCCAGAGAAGTACCTAAGTTATGGATTAGATGGGAGGCAAGGAGTCCTGGGCCATTTGATAGAAGTATTATGCCTACTTTCTTTCTGGAATAGCTTTAGTGTGTTTATAGCATCTGTCTTTAAAAAAAAGCTGCACGGTGTGAAAACGTAGTAGTTACTTTATAGTACATACAATATAAGAGAGTGAGTTACCTCCAGGATCAATTCCTTTCTATAAATAGATCCTCTTATGGATGGATGTGTGGGCATGTTGAATCCACACATCCATGCTGTACAAAACTTTCCTCTATTCTTTGGATATTGGTAACAGAGCCTGCAGTGCACGCTCCACAGTGCAGTATGAATGCTACATTGTGAGAAAAATTGTTATTAGAAGATGATATGTATTATTATAATGTAATATATATTAGCATATAAATATTTCAAACAGACATTTGTCTATTGCTTCAGATCGTAGTGTCACAGAAAACTTTTTTTAAATTGTGACCTAAAAAGAGTATTTAGCTCTGAAGAACATTCTGCGATGTTATAGTAGATGTTCCAAAAAAAGCCTTTTCTCTGTCGGTTTATAAATCACAATAAATTAGAAGTAAAATACAGGGCACCTACCACAGAACACCAGGTGTGCATTGTAATGAGTCTCAGAGAGGGTGTACGTATTAGCAATTAGATAAGATATTCATATACGCTATCATCAGAAAGTGTACAAAACACTTAATTTTTCTTACAACATGTTTTCTGTGACCCTGACTTTCTGATTCTTCAAGAATAAAAGTCAAAATTTAAATAATAAATCTAGTGATTTTTTCATTTTGGTGTTTCCTTGTCTTTTCATTTAGATGTAATCACTGTAACGACAGACTGAGGGCAAATGAAATTAAACCAGTTGGGTGAATTAGCTCAGCAAGTGACGGTTCACAGGAGAGTCTTTATCTACTCTTTCCACAGACTGTGTGTGCGTAATTGCAGGTAAGTGCACCGGCTACATTTTTTTCAATAGAACAATTATAATAGAAATTATAATTAAAGGTCTGATATTATACTCATGACTAGATATTTGGGTCAAAATTGTACATGCACTAGCTTGAAGCCTGTTCTAAAAATGTATTTGATTAAATTTATATTTTATTGCATCCCTTCAGGGGTATGATTATGCAGCCAAAATTACTCAGTTAATTTCAAAATGATGCTTATAAAAACTGGCCATTTTTATTAAGTATTTCAGACTTTGAGTGCACTGGTTTTTATATTGTGGTGTTGTTCAAAGCAAAGTTCATATATGCATATCTGTGCATATTACAGTACTATGCTTGTAAAGTTTTCTCAAAATAATATATATATATGTATTTGATATTTGAGGTATCTAAATTTGAGGTATCTAAGACCTTGTGAAAGGCCATGGCAGAATCAAGCACCTAATTACCGTCTGTGACAACAACAATCTCTTGTAAATGTCTCAGTGCTGTTATTCACAGTGGGAATAAAGGCATCTATTAGTCTGCGTAAAGTACTGTGTCAGTTTTCACGATAGCTAATAACATAAAATCTTGTCACTGCTGAAAATACAAATTGGGAGGGAGGACTAACGCTTTTGCAAAATACCTTAGTTCAGACGATCTCTGGCTAAATACAATATAGAATGTGAAAGTTATTCAGCAGGCTCTATAAAGATGCATTTTATGGCAGTTTAATATAGCATCCAAAAGTGCAGATTTTGGAGAGTGTTTTGCTTACAGAGATGAAATACATACGAGGATTCAGTAGACAATATGGCCAGCTACTTAGCTAGGTTTCTGCTAAAACATGTTAGTGAGGCCTTTGAATCTGTAAAAGAAAACATGAAAAGAAAGTCTTCTAGAGTAAGAGCATAGCAGGTGACATTTTCAGTGTGAGCTATCAGGTAGCATTTTCAATGCACAAGTCTTAACTTTTGAATGCGTAGCAAGTACATAAGTGGGTTTTGGAAGTAATGGATATGTTCCCTAATTTTTCTTGTGTATAAATGTATTATTCTTTAGAGAAGTCACTGACAGAATTTAGAATAGATAGCAATGAATTAGAAAGTTTCCAAAATCAAGTGATAATAAATTTAATGTGCAATATGTTTGGTGTTTGAAGGCAAGAAACTGTTTCTACGTTTCTAAAATTCAGTATAATAAAATAATTGTGTTGATCTTAAAATCATAGTTGGCCCCGTAATCCAGGTCTGGACTTGAACTGATATTAGATCAGCTAAAGAATGATCTGTACCTTTGCACAGTCGAAGTACTTTTGTGAAACCTGTTGCTTCTGTCCAAAAAACTGTTGTATCCACTTATTGCTAATGAAGGATATGCTAACACAGGAGTTTCTGTGTGGATCACATTTTACCTTGTTTTCATAGGTTTTCTGTGCAGTGATTTAACAAAGTCTTGATTCCGTGTGTCTTTTAAACTATGTCACAAGATAAATATCTACAGAACATGTTTGCAGAATTTGGTGGTTTACTTAAAAATTGGAATTTGTTGTATTTCAAAGAATATAAAAAATATAAATAAATAGGATTCCAGCCTGAAAGTAAGGACTCTGTTCTGCACAAGCCTGGTTATCCCTAAGCCTGGTAGATTCAGTTACTAGTTTCTGTTAGTTCTGTGTATGTATGTGTGTGTATGAGAAACTGGATAGAATCCCAGCTGAAAAATGAACTTACTTGCTTTTTTCCTAAGCGGAATCTTTGCATTGCACCTGCGTTATGACTTGCTCTTTTCCATTGTAGTACTAGCTGCTGTTTTCCTATATTCTCTTTGTGAATATCTAACAAGTGTAGAGAAGCTTGAGATTTTTTTCCTTCAGGGATCAGTGAGGACAAAAACAAAAGGAATTTAGCAAGATAAAAACAAGAAGGACTGACTGTAAGTAGATGAGAAGGTTTCCCAAGTCTTTTGTTTCCCATCAGAAGGATTCTAAGTGACCTTTTGATAGGAGATCCTTAAAATGTTTGAGAAATACCTGCATTTTTTCCCCAAGGTTGTCATTCTACAGACCTAACTAGTGTTTTATTTGGTATACTTTTCCTCAAAGATTAGGGGGGCAGATAAAATACTGGTACTTTATAGACAAGGGAGTCCTGGTATTAATTATTTTTTTAACTGTGAATGGTAGTTGTAAGATTGAGGTAATAAAGTCTGTGTTGGTAAATAGTGCTTTAATTTTAACCCTTCTAAAGAAGGTAGGTTTAAATTTTGAAAGCAAAGAGAATTTACAATGCATTAAAGCATTTCTGAATGAACAGTATATGTAAAATGCCTAAACAAAAGCATGGCATTATATAAAAATAGCTTTAAAAAGTGAGATGTTATCTTTGTGTATATATGACTTCTTGTACTTTCTCAGTACAAGTGGAATTGCATTCATAGCACTAGCCAACACAATTGTCTGATTATCCACTGAGTAGATGTCTCTCTAAAAATAGACATTTATCTCTTCACATTCTCAGACCTAATATCAACAGCATTCTATAGCTACATTTTTATTAGTTCACAGTCTCACAAACGTTATAGTAACTCAATAAAAAAGGAAGATTGGAAACTAACACTAAAGAATGAATAGCAAGAAAATAAGAATTCTGATGACCTAGATTCTTCAGTTAATTATGCAAGCCAACTCCTGTTGTTACAGATGGAAGACTATAATGTCTAGATTCAGAGATGTGTAGGTGCCTAACTCCCATTGAATTCAAATAAGAATTAGGCTCCTAAGTACCTTTCTGAATCTGGGATAAAGTGCTTTCAGCAGCATTCAGTGTCATTAGTGTGGAATTTGTCTGCTTCAATGCGATTATTTTGCATTTACTCTGTCTTAGTAACAATAAAACTCTGGCCACAGAGTTAATTTGTTGTCTATAAATGGTCTGTGATTTTACACTTTTGAAAGAGAAATCTTACAAAAGAAACCCTGTTGAGAAAGTGTATTTGTGATTTGAAGAAAAAAAACATTCTTCTCCAAGATGCATCCCCATGCCTTGCTTAGATTGCTTCCTGCAATTTCAACCATTACTGCACAGTCTGACTTAGAATGCAGAGGGAGCAATGTGCCTATATATTAGTTAGGCCTTTCATTAAATCTTTACTTTTAAAAATAATTGGTTCTTTTAATCTATAATGGAACATGGACTTACAGGCTGCCTGTGATTAAAATTAAACCTTATTTGTCTTTTAATATGGTGCTATGTTCATCTGTAATTGAGTAGGGATCGATGCCAGCCCTGTGATGGGCAGTAAGCTTATCCAACATGACGGAGATAGATTTCAGGGAAGACAGACTTTGCTGTTTCTATGTTCAAGTGGGATGAGTAGACCATATCAGCAACATTTAATTATTTTGTAGGTAATTATTCATTTGAGGGACACAAGATTCAGAGCAGTATTGGAATAGAAGGAAGACCAATACAATTACCGTTTGGCTAAGCACACTGTTTGCACTGGTAGCTGGAAAGTCATAGTGAGCTTTTCATTACATTTGAATAAAGGAATGTTTTATTTAATAATAAAGGCTCAGATTAATGTTTAGTATAACAATACTGACTTGGAGGAAAAGGGAAAAACAAACAGAAAACCAAGAAGAGAAGCCAAATGATGGACCAGTAGCATGGATTCTTTCAGGTTTTTTTTTTCTCTGTTTTGTTAAGAACCTTTGCTCATGTAGAATTGTACAACAACTTAGTTTGAGAAGGACCTCTGGAGGTCATCTAGTCTAACCCCCTGGTAACAGTAGGTCTAGTTAGACCAGGATGCTCAGGGCTTCTCCAGTTGAGTCTTGAACACCTCCAAGGATGGAGATTCTGTAATCTCTCTGGTCATTCTTATCCCATATTTGACCACCCTCATAGTTAAAATAAATAATTTTCTCCTAATATCTAATCAGGTTTTCCCATGTTCCAACATGTTTTCATTGCCTGTCAACCTATTGCTGTGTACCTCTGAGAAGAGCGTGTCTCTGTTTTCTCTGTATCCTCTCAGCAGGGAGTTGCAGACAGCAATAAAGTGTCCCCTTAGCCCTCTCTTCTCAAGGCTGAACAAACCTACCTCTTGATGCTTCTTCAAGTATGCCATATTCCCCTGCCCCCACCCATCTTGGTGGTCTCCACTGGACTCAGTCCAGTGTGTCAGTATCTTTATTTTATTGGGAAGCCCAGAACTGGACACAATACTCTGATGTGGTCTAACCAGTGCTGAATAGAAAGGAAGGATCACTCCCCTGGACCTGCTGGCTGCACTCTTGGTAATGCAGCCCAGGATACCACTGGCTGCCTTTGCTGCAAGGGCACATCCCTCGGTCATGTTCAACCTTTTGCCTAGCAAGACCCCCAGGTCTTTTTCTGAAGAGCCTCCTCCGAGGAGTCAATGCCTGCCCCTCCTTGTGCATGGGGTTATTATATCCCTGATATGAGACTTTGCATTTCCCTTTGCTGAACTTCAGTAGGTTCCCATCAAGCCATGTCTCCGGTCTGTCCAGGTCCCTCTGAATAGCAGCCCTGCCCACCAGCATATTTACTGCTGCCCCGCAACTTGTTGTTATCCACAAGCTTGCTGAGAGTGCACTTTGTCCCGTCATGCACCTGCATTAATGAAGACAATTCCCAGTACTGGTCCCCATACTGATCCCTGAGAGACACCACTTCTTACTGGTTGCTAGCTGTACTTTCCAGCACTGATGATGACTCGTTGAGCCTGGCACGCCAGCCAATTCTCTACCTGCTGTTGTCCAATTATTCAGCCTGTCTCTCAACAATTTGATGAGAAGACGACCACAGGAGACTGTGTCAAAAGCCTTACTAAAGTCAAGCTATCCTACATCCACCAACCCCACCTTGTCCACAGAGCCAGTCACCTCATCCTAGCAGTGATGAGGTTGGTCAGGTATGATTTGCCCTTGGTAAACCCAGGCTGCCTGCTCCCAATCGCCTTCTTGCCTTCTATCTGTTTAGAAATGCTTTCTAAGCAAATTTGCTCCATAACCTTCCCCAGAACTGAGATGAGGCTGACACACCTGTGCTTCCTGGGTTTTTCCTTTTTGTCCTCTGCTTTGCTCTTTGTTTTCCAGTGATCAGAAACCTCTCAGGAACTTCCACTGATTGCCATGACCTTTCAAAGATGATAGAGAGCAGTCTCACAGTGACATCAGGCCACATCCTTCAGCACCCTCAGATGCATCTCACGTGGTCCCAGGAATTTATGTATGTCCAAGTATGCTAAGCAATCTCTAAATTTGTCTTCCTCTGCTGTGGGTACTGCTTCACTCCCACAGGAAATATTGGAAAGAACTACTAACTTCAAAGCTGGAAGGAAATAAATTAATAAATCCTCCCAAATGTTATGCAGACTTTCATAATGAATATGTTTCCACCTAGCTTGAACAGTCTTACTTGAAAATGTGTTTTTATATATGAACTGTTGTTCAGGAAAACTAGATTTCTTTTACTGCATTTTCTGTGTCCCCCACACCGTAAACAATTGTTAGCCTTATGCTGCTTGCGAAGCTATAAATATTAATATACTACTAGTGATACTAACAGAGAAGAAACTCAGTTTTATTAGCAGTGCCTGTGAACTGGAAGGACTATGATCAGAGCAGGTATTATTTAACTATTAGAATTTTCATCACTTTATTTTTAGAGAGCAAATAATGATGACTCTATTCCCCCCCCCCCCCCCCCCCCCCCGGGGAAGTTCAAATAGAGGTATTAGAATGGACAAGCTGTTACACCAAATGCCTTTTTGTCTTGGCTTGGACAGATTATGCTTGTTGAGGGTTTCAGTTTTCTGTTCATTTATTTCTGAGTATCTTTCAACCACAGTCTACCAAATATATCTCTCTGTCTATCCAACTGCAATATCCATTGAGATTACATTTGTAAATTCCTTGGTTAGTGCAATGTGGCATTTGATCTTCGTAACTTTTCAGTGTCCTACAGATAATCTGAAAAACTTTGTTCACCTTAGGAAACAATAGTCACTAATTTTTTGCTAATTTTAAATTGTTGGGGTAACACTGATAATGAGCATCAGTAACTTTCTACTATTGTCTAGAGTATCATTAATATGATCTTTAGTTTATTTTATCTTGGTCTGGTAGGACTTGAGGCTATAATCAATAAAATTTTTGGATCATAAAACAAAAATGTAAGACATTTTAATTTCCATTTTGATAGTATCAAAAGCTATTTCATAAAGCAATGAGTTAGATGGTGCAATGTGCTTTCTATGAAGACTTTTTTTTTAATAGCTGATATAAGTAGCTCAGCTTACTTGACTGTGTTGTTAAGGAAAAAGCAATTGAGAGAGAAAAGCATTTTTTTCTCCTTCACTCTTTTCATGTAATTCCCCAGATCAATAAATAGCCCCCAAGTACATACAAGGACTTCCATATGATGCCTCACCCAGGGGAATGGATTCAGCAATTTATAAAACTTCTCACATTCACCCTTCAGTCCAATTCATTTGCTGTTTATCCTTTGGAGGCCTTTTTGAAGTTTCTGCATGGCATTTTCACATACAGCACCTTAACCTGAGAGTAGTGCTGCTTTAATAAAGCTGTTGTAGTTATGAATAAGAAATATTCTTAAAATCAGAATGTGCATACATTCAGATCTCATGAACCTATGTGAGAATAAGTACAATTCTGTTGTTAATACCTAAAATAAATTTGGTTATACATTGAGCAAGACAGTTTGTCTAAAGAATTGAAACCAGGTTCATTTCATACTCTTTTTCTTTAGGTTTATATGTGATATAGATAGGCCACAAAAATTTAAGTATGTAATCAGCTGCTATCAGAACTGGTTTCAGCTAAGCTGCTGTTGCAACAAGTTAGCCTGTAAAGTCTAGTGCTTGGAGTATGCAGATAATTTCTTGCAGAAAAATCCATATATAATACCCTCCTTTTTTGTTCTCACTGCAGAGTGTGAGAACCTTTACAAGAGTCAGATTATAATCCAATTATGAACTAATGCCATATTTTTCAAAATAACTGTAGTTTTATGAAATCTTCTGCATGCTCTGTTTTTGGTGAGTGTTAAATAAGGTTAAATCTGAGTTTGGTACCCCTTTGCATACTGCTAGTTATAAAACATTGTCAATAGATGCTTCACCTACTTAATGACCAGTTCTTATTTTGTTCGAACTACAGCTAAATATCATCAAAATAGCAGCTTATTCTAGCAAAAGCCTTAGTGCAACAGCAGTCTTAGTTTTAGTCTCTGCTTTAGGAGTTGTTGGTTAGCAAAAGGAGCTGACACTAGATTCAAGGACATTTCTGAAACTTTTGACACAAAGGGAGTTGCCAGATCATCTGCCAGAGATGCCACCCCTAATGCAGTAAAGCCTGTTGAATACATAGATATGATCGTTTCCTTCATACAATAATTACCGTTTTATAGCAACATGACACTAAGCAATGTGTTTTAGAGGATTGTTGTACTTTAATGGTTCAACTCACACAACGTTTGGCGGCTTCTTCCCCACCATATTTGAGGCATGCAGTAAAAACTTACTCAGAAATGGAATGTCTGTCACTTACTATTCAGTGATTATAGTCTTGCAGTTTTACTTATTCATGCAGTTTCCATAACATCCAAGTGATAAGTTGCACGTAGTTTACACAGATAAATTACACACAGCTGTGGCTTTTAAAAACTTGTAGTTCGGGTCAGTACTTTTAAGTTGTAGCTTGAAAGTTTCAGCAATTCAAGTTCCAAATATTTTTCTCACATTTTCTTTTATCTGTTGTATAGAACAAGGACGGTCTAACAGAAAATAATGGATGATAAAATAATAGTTAGCGTAGAAAAATGCTGCGGATTTAAGAGCTAGAATACTTTAACCAAGCCATATTCTTTGAGAGCATTGAGTAATGTTTTCTTTCTAAGGCTTGCAAAAAGCGTAATGAATTGCTTATGAAGTACTAAACTTAATCTATATTTTGTATTAAGACATTGAGATGTTCCTAAATGCCGCATCTAAAAGGTATTGTAAGGAGAGAGTGAGTATCATTTCAGTACACAGATTCTTTTGACAATCATCAAGTATATTCTAACTAGAGGTGAAATGTTCTTGTGTATTCCTGTCTTGAATGCGTGTTTTTTTCAGTAAAAGTCATAATTGGATTTAAAAAAAAAAAAAAAACTTGTATAAAAAATGAGTGCCAACTGCTCACCATAGCTAAGATTGAAGGAAAAAATGAAAATTAAATTCATAACACAGAATGAGGTAACATCAGAACCTTTATCTTCTTTAAACTAACGGCTAGCACAAATTGATCAATTAAAACAAATTAATTATACCAACTGAAAATTAATCAATTATCAAAGAAGGCAGAAAAAAATACTTAAAATATTCATAAGTAATTGTTTGCTTTAGGAATAAGGGTGTTGGTCCCAAATTATCACTATATTCCTACGATGCATTTATAGCTGCAATAACTGGAATGGTGCACTGATGGATGATTAATGCTGTCAAAATAATCTTTCCTTCAGAGATGTATTATATTCACTTTAGACTTCTAAGTAATTCTAAAAGTCTTGGTAAACTCTTAACTTAAAGAGCTATACTCACCAATGACGACAAATTTATTCACAAAAATTAAGCAATCCGTGTTTGCGGAAAAAAAAAACCCAACAAACAAAAACTTAGATTCTACTAGGAATTTTACCCATGGGCATGGATCTTACTGATAACCATTTTCCTGAAAAAAATGCTCAAATTTTGTCCTACAGGAATTATGGTTAATGAGCAAATGACCAAATATACAGTCTAACACTCCAGAAAGCATTAGGGCTTTTGAAGTTGTTAACAGGTTTCATCATAGTTTATTGCTTGTGTCCTTTTTAAGACTCACAATAATTTTATACTTTGAAATGTCAGTTTGTCTCAAAAACATTATTATTATCGTAATAGAAATGAAAAAATTGAAACAGCACCATAAGTATTTGTCATGATTTTGAAAGAAAGTATGGAATTTTTTAAATTCCCAAACAGCTGAGATGCCTTTGGCAGTGGCAATGGCTGTGTTAT
Organism: Theristicus caerulescens; assembly: GCA_020745775.1. Classification (NCBI taxonomy): domain Eukaryota; kingdom Metazoa; phylum Chordata; class Aves; order Pelecaniformes; family Threskiornithidae; genus Theristicus; species Theristicus caerulescens. Next base: position 19,698,161 of record CM036568.1, on the reverse strand, counting down.
TTATTTAATAGCCAGGATTCGGAAGTGGGAAATTTGGACAAATGTCCAGCCACAGATGATTGTGGGATACTTAAGAAAATTCTCCAACACTGTAATACAAAATAAGGGTGATGGTTTTGAATTAGACTGCCTGGGAAGAGTCAAGGGTATGTCAGCTAGTGCTTCTTCATTCTTTTTCTTTCCTCCTTCAGTTTACACAGAGTGAGTGTAGGGTTCTCTAAGCAATAAATCATTTGAAACTGTTGGATACTGAATCATATAACTTGCAGTTTATTTCACTATGCTTGCCTATTTGTAACATGTTGCACTAACAAAATAAAGGTTTGTTCTTATCAAGCGCAATAAGGATAAATACATTTTGTAAGGCTTCATTTAACACTAAATGTCTATAGCCAGTCTTTAACAACGTTGGTGAGAAAGCATACATTGGTGGTTGTTTTTTTTTTTTTTTTCTTTTTACTTCATACTTTCACTTGAAAGTAAGGCAAAGTAACCCAGCTGTCCATCCACCATGACCATTGACTTTTACTGATCTGTCTTTTGACCAGTATTTAACATGTTATGGCAGAGCTTGTCTCAAAGTTGATAGAAAAATCATAATTTTAGTTAAAAGAAGTTTTCATATCTTTTTTTCCCACTGTCATATTTCAGCTAGACCTATCTTCACAACTGATGCACACAGAAACTTACCTTAACTGAAGAACTTCTGCTTCAGTTGCTTAATTCCAAACTTGGATCCTTGAAGCTTTTCCTCTGCTATCACATGCAAATGCAAAGATATTGAACTGCCCAATATTGAAATTCTTTAGGTAGCTAAATGCTTAGTAGTTGGTATTCCCAAAACTGCTTAAGATCTGAGAATGCCAAATGCATATTTTTCTTGCCATGAGTCCTCTTGAAGATACCCTTATCTCTCAGAGATAAATAGGATGTATTATTCCAAAGACTGCTACAAATTGGCTGTCCTCAAGGAAGGTTTTTCACCCTAACCTGCAACGATTTTTTTTATTTCAAGTATTCTACATTAGATCCCAGATTTCCTCCATTTATAGGTTAAGGGGTGACAGTATGTGTGTGTCTCTCTTAAATTTTGCTTTCATTCTGGCCCGCTTAAATGTAGTGTTTTTCCACGGGCATATCAAAGCTTGCTTCGATTGCTGAGACAGAATCACTGCATCTACTTCCCTTACTCACCTTAGACTCCTTCCAGACTAATAGCAAGCAAAGGGAGACTTGATTGCTTTAATTATATACAGGAGCCAGTTGTGGAGTTGTAGATCCTGTATTCATAATTCAAAAGACCAGGAATTTAGAATAGAATTTGTGATTATGTAAAAGTTATGCTGCCAGTTGAGAGGTTTTTCGGGTTTTTTTGTGTATCGTTCCTGCACAACAGCAAAGTCTGCAGCTAAGATTTAGAGAGGATATTGAAAGGGAAAAGCATAGATCACACAAAGCAGATGCTTAATTAAATAGGGAGGCATAGTATGTGTCACTTGAACATTGGGATGCAGATATTTATCTCCATTTGTGACTGAACATTTATTAAAATGTACATCTACAGGTATGAAATCATATGGTTTATAACTCAGTTGCTATACTGATATCCTAAGAAACATGTCAGGTTTTACCAATGTTAACATTTCTTGACCGCAAAACATCCCCTTTAAATTGATGTGGCAATGCAGAACATCCTGCTAGTAGAGAAATCTCCCAGAGAATTCTGAATAATGACATTGGTGAATGGCATCTCTCAGTTGGAACTCATGTGGTCCAAGTGTTTTAATACTAGAAGGATCTGTGCTTGCCAGCAGCCCTTCACTTCACCTAGAAGCAAATTGTAGCAGCTCTAAACTCACTCCCATAATGAAAATTGATTCATTTGTTAACACTTTTTTTTTTTTTTTTAAGTGAGCAAGCAAAGAATAGTAGTCAGTATAATTTGGGCAAGCATATGGTAATAAGAGTCTACAGTAAAAGGCTAAAACTACTGAGCTGCCTCCAAGCGCTTGTATTTACAGGACACTGAAAGATACAACGGTTGCATGCTGAACCATGTTTTTGGTTTTTTGGCGGTTTTCTTTTTTCTTTTTTCCTAGAAATGCACATAGTGATATGTTACCATGAAAAAAGTGACACAACAAATGTACAAATGCATATAAATGAAGAAAAGAAATTTCAGGAACCATATTAAAAATTCAGAGAATTAGTTCCAAAGTTTTCCATGTGTTTCAAATGTCTTATTTGTTCATAAGAATGGCAAACTAAAAATACAGTTTAATAATTTTAAGATAAGAATACAATTGGTATTAATTTGTTGTTATGAAGTTGAATACCATAGAATTAAATATTTTCTAGAAGCTTGTTGATGCCTAACATCAGTGAGCTCAATAGGTCTTCATAAATTATTACAGAAGATCTGATAACAGTGTGAAAATTCAATCTTATGGTTGTCTTGTGACTGCTATGACATGAAGAAAATTTTGGTATCTTTGAATTGTGTTACATGTAAACCACCTCTCACAAGCAAAAAAAAAAAACCCTAGAATTTTTGCTCGTTGATTTTTAGAGATTAATACAATTTGACTATGTAAATCTGTTTAGAAAAGATCTAATCGTTTAAGAAAATAATCACTAGAACATTTTAGCTATTGCACTGTGTCTACCGAGGACAGGATGTGTATTTTAGAAAACTCATTAGTGAAACCATCTGTTCCGCTTCCTTATGAGCTCTGCAACTTTGTGTGACTTCTCTATTTTCAAAATATCTATTGTTCTCATCGCAAAGAGCACTATCACTAACGGAGTGAAAAAATCCTTCCAAGGATCATAGATGATGGATATTTCCACATGGTTCATTCTTGCACAGAAATGTCTCATAAAATAGTTTAAAAGCTAGTTAGTCTCTCTGAAATCTCTGAACTTAGCACCTCAGTCCATTTAAATTTCAGAAATTCTTAGGGAGTTATTGGCACCTTATAGCATCGACAGGCACTTTTAACCCCATGAAAACATCAGTGGTGCTGCATCGTTTTTTCTTTTTGGGTTTTTTTGGGTGTTGGGGGTTTTGGTGTTTTTTTTTTTTTTTAATTTGGAGGTTGGTCTGCCAGCTGTCTTTCTAAAATGGGACACAGGTGGGTGAGCCCCTATCATAATCAGTATTCTTAATGGTCTACAAGATCACGTAGAGATTAGTATAAATTGATTTACTAAAAGAGGGATGTTATTGCTGTCTTGGTATATTCCTAAAAGTGTTTATGCAGCAGGAATGAGTGACATATATCTCTATGTAATAGTTAAACCAAAAGAAGAGAAACTTAATTGAGCATATTGCAACATTATAAGTAACTGAAGCCATTGTGGATATTTTTCATTCTAGGAGTTAAGTAGATTTGGTATGAACATCTGGGGGAAAAAGTAATCCCATGTTTTGCAGCTACTGAAAAATACATGCATGGTACGAATAAATTTAACTCCTGTTGAACCTGAATCTGACAAAGCGCAGAAGATGCCCTTCCAGGCGCTCTGCTGTAAGACCTGCTCTCTTGTTTCTTTCCAGAGAAGCACATTCTGGTGATACTGAAGGGTTAGCAAATGGATTTAATGGATCAGTATTCAAGTGTCTTAGAATAAACCTAGTGCCTAGAAGGCAAATGGTTAACTTTTTTTTTTTTTTAAATTATATAACCACATATCAGTGTGTTGATTCTGGACAAAGTTATTGGTTTGTTTGTTTACTTGGTGCTTGACACATATTACCAATTAGGCATGTTGTATTAGCAGCTCTCAGAAATTTAAAACAACTTTTGTCAGTTCGCTATATTAGCAGCAGCTGATGGGCCATGTAGCATAACCTGAAGGTGAGTCACTTGCTTTTTTTGAGATTGATTCCTCTACAGCGTGGGTGGAACAATATACAAGTGTGTGGATGTATCTCAGAAAGGAGACTATTTAATACTTGCGGTGATGTTATTCTTATTTATGTAGAGGTAGAAGTTTGCATAACTTGCTTTTTGAAAGCACCCTTATATTCGTGAGATTCACAAAGCAGCATGACTTACGGCTTTTACTGTTTAGGAGTGAATAAATAAAGGTCTTCAGAGGTAAAAGTTGAAATGACAATGTTACCGTATTCAGAGATCAAGTCCTTTGCCATCTTTATCTTAATATAGAAATATTTATACATCTTCGTGATGAGAACTGGTATAATATATGAACAGGTGAAAAGGTATGTGTTTTCATGAAATCATAATCACCTGTTTTGCTCAATTATAGAACTGGTCAACATTTCTGAGTTTTCAAAACCCTTGCCTGAAAAAGAACAAATACTTTACAAAACAGTAAAAGTAACTTTTCTCTGTTCTTTGACTACCTTACTGATAAATATTTTATATCCAGTTCAGTGTCATTCAGCTTGCAGTCTTTGTGGTTTGCTCCGCTACAAACATGGATATATGGCTCCTTGTGGTGTTGAGATTTTGAAAATTAATGGGTAGTTTTAGATCATCTGTAGTGAAAATTAAATTTGTCAAATCCTGTTGTGGTTCTAGGCTTGGATAAATATGCTGTAGATAGGTTTAGCGTTAGTTCTGATGTAATCTCATTAAAACGTTACTATCTTATTATACCAAGTGAATCACTAAATGATTGAATATTTTTACATTTTTGATCCAGAGACTACATTTAACTAACACAAACATTGAAGTCATATTGCCAAATAATGGACAGAGTTGTCAACTGCCTGATTTTGGCTATATTTTAACTAAATAAATAACCTATTAAAAAAAAAAAATATCTGTGCCTACTGAATCACAATACTTCTATAAATATTAGACATTTTAGATTTAGATTTTATCACCTAATCTTCTGTATGTTCTGTATGTTTTAAAGTTCAGTCCTGAATGTGAAATATAAAATTCTATCCCAGATATTTTCTCTAGGCATAAGGTAGGTCTGTACTTTAGGATTTGTGCAACTGGAGTCAGACGGTGTTGTTAGTTCAAGATCACTTTCATATTATGTTCCCAACAGTGTCACATATTTAATAAAGCAAGATACATATTTAATAAAGCAAGATCACTGCAAGATCTGTTAAGTTTGCTGGGTTTTTGGTAAGCAAGCTTTCCTCATGGAAGACAATGCAAGTAGACATACTTCGGACTTACGATTTATTTTAACTGGAATTTTGATCCTGAGTTTGTACAGGTTAAATTTGCTTTACCACATGTTAGTATTTTTCTGGTTTTGTGCCTGTTTTGCACTGTCAACAAACAGATATGCACACAAAAAACATTCTCTAGAATGGGTTTTTGCATGAAAACTTGATAGTTCATTGCTACTGTGCATAATGTTGCAGACTTTTTAACTAATATCCTTAATTGCTTAAATAATACTTCATAGGAATATTTTTGCTGACTGCATGCTTAATGTAATTCTTCATTTGAATCCGAGTTTACTGTTAATATGGAGTAATTAAAGGCACAGTATCTGGATTCTGTGCAGCCAGCCACCCCATAGGTTACGTCAGAGCTTTGTATGAACTAATCCCAAAGTATTTACTAAAAAATTGCTTTGGGTTTGTTTCCCTTTTTAAATAACAATTTTTTTTATAAGCATCTTTCCTTCTTGGTCCATGTTACTTTCTTCACTATCCCAATTTTCCTGGTTTAGTGTTGTTTCTGAGTGTGTGTGTGTGTATAGGTCTGTTTCTTTAGCAGAAGACACGCAGTATTGTGCCTTTTTTCATATATTCAGGGGAGAAATAAATAGCATACATAAACAAGAGAGAATAAGGAAGATGCATTTGATATTTCCCTTAACTTACTCTACCCAGTTGCAATGGCTTTCCCTATTACAGAGAATGCGCTGGGTGGGAGAAAGCAGTGTTTTTATCCAGGGTAGGAATTTTTAAATAACGGTATTCACAAGAACTCGTACTTGGCTTATGCTCATCCAGTACCTGACTGTATCCAGTAAAATAGTGTCATAAGTCAAAGCTAAACTTAAATAAATAAATAAAATAACAGTTGTTGAAATATTCAAAGATCTTCCCCAAAATAACTGAATAAAAGTGAATGGTGGTTCAACTCAGGCAAGCTACAGTCTTCTCACAGACATTGTATGAGAAGAATGAGATGAAAAAATATTGAGGAAATTATTTTCTGTGAATTATTTTCTTAGTTCTAATGATGGGATTATCATAGAGTATTTTGAGTTAAGATCAGAACAGCATCATTTGATTACTCTACACTTTTTTCTACCAGTATATCCTGTAGTAGAAAATGCTTTTCATTTACATAAGGAATCTGGTGGGTCAATCCCTGCACACTGTCATTTACCCTAGACTAGGGAAATTAAGTTTCCTATTCCAGATATGATAATTCCTGTTTTTTAAAATGTAAAAAAAGTTTAAAGCTCTCTGTACCATTCATTTTATGGTATTATATGATAGTACAACAAATACACACACAAACTTGTAGATTTTTCTACCTTTCTCCAAACTGAGTTTGAGTATGTGTACACAGCAGATATGAATGTAATGAATGCATGTTTAGCTATCTTTAATTATCTGGCTTGGGCAAGACAAGAAATCTAGTTAAATAGAGTGCTGCATGGACTAATGCTCTCAGCTGTGCATTGCCATGGCTAGATCACTTTCAGAGTCAGTGTTTAAAGCTAGACGAGGTCTCATGGTCTATTTTATAGACTGTAATCACAATAATTTCCCCTAAATTTGTTGCATGCTACTGAGCTTTCTGGTAGGAAGAATGTTTTCTGTCTTTTACTATAGGCACAGATCAGTTTTAAGTGACTGAATTCTGAAGTTATTTGGAACTCACAGTTTTTATTTAAGGATTTTCAAAACACAAAAAACACAAATAATTTTTGCTCAGAGAATAAGACATAGCTTCAATTTCATTTTTTCCTCTTTTATTCAAACTTCTGGAAGCCTGTGTTTTCTTCAGATTCAATGTGAATTTTTTGGGCACTGCTATTTATATCGGAACAATGGGTATCAGTGTAGATGAACTGAAAAGTCTTTTAGCCATTTTGAGTTTTACCTGTCCAGCATGTCATTAGGTCAAGATTTATGGAGGGTTAGGTTTGGTTTGCAAGATTAAGTTAATAGTGTTAACTTAATAATTAAAGGTTGTATTTTAGGACCTAGTGACAGAAATACAAATTTCGAAACAGGGATTTGTGCTTCCTGCACCTTACTAATATAAGAATGACCAATTGTCTACAGCAGTCTTCCAAAAGAAAGTTTTCTTTTAAGTGGGGAGCTGGAATGCCAGGATTCTCCCAGGAGTGAATTTTTGGCCACACTGTAAACCTTTGAAAAATGAATTTGATAACACAGTCGCTGAAAAATCTTAGATACGTACACATTGGCAGGGGCTGCCATAATAAAATAAGCATTCAGAGTGTTTAAAAATCATGCATTACCACAGGGGTTCTTGTAGCAGTCCAAGAACGCATTTGCCCCAAAGAGCAACTCACTACAACAGTATTATTGTTAGGTTTTTTTTATACCTTCACTTTACTTCAAATTCAGTCCTACCTGTAATGGAAGTCTTCATAAAATCCAAGCAAATTGCAGTTTTGTTTTTTTGTTTTTTTTTTTTAAAATCAGTTCTACGTGAAATTTAGTGTTTCCATCTACCATTTCCTATTACCTAAACCATTCTCTGGGAAATGTTGAAATACCTTTTTCTGTTAATCTTTCCAAGAGTTCACTGGTACTCATCAAACATGGAGGTCCTTTCAAAATGTAGTGATCCCTTTGCACAGCTTGACAGAAAAACGTCACTCAAGACAGAACAGATGAAGGTATGCATGCTGGGGGGACTTAAGAAACATTTGGAAGAGAAACACTGTGATTGGCATGTCTGAAAGGAAAGTAAACAGTGAAAGATTGAAAAGATTATCATGACCAAGCAAAACCATTTCCTATACAAAATTGCCAGAGTGTTTGGAAATAGTGTTCCACCCACGTGCCACAGGTTACAGTGTTGTTGCTGATGTTTGAGGATCATTACTGCATAGAAGCAAAATATTAACTTCAAAGACTGAGAGATAAATGATGACAGGGACTACTTAAACTGGATTTTTGTTGTGTTTTGTGCAGAGCAAGGTGTGTAAGACTTTTGAACAATCAAAGTAGTTGAGATTTTATGTTATGCAGTAGTTTCAAGGCCCTTGGGTACCTGTTCTCTTACTTTGTACAGTAAATCTCCAAGGTAACATACAAGTTTGCAAAAAGCCGGAGTGTTTCTGAGACAAAAGTGAAGGTGAAGCACTTTATAGCTGCCAAACACTTAGCTGTGTCCTTCCCTTTTTGGTCTTAGCTTTTTTTTTCCCCTAGCAATTCCTCCAATTTCCTTATTAGTGCAAGACTGTATTCTTTGGTCTTCATTGCTCATCATTTTTTAACTCTTATTATAAATTAATTAAATTCCAGATTTTAACTCAAACTGAGATACACAGTGCAGTATCCTATAGCTGTAAAGTCCAAGACTGGGTCTTTGAAAATCTTGATAACTACTTAAAATTTCTCAAGATTATGCTTATTCTTAACTAATTATTGTTGCTCGTCGTGGTGGTACTAACATAAACATTTCTGCTCTAGTAGTTTCAAACCTAGTAGTTTTCAAACCTTCAAAATTCTCTGCCTAAATGTACTTATTGTTAGTTTCTGCCACCTTGTTCCGGTTGTTACGTTATCCTCCGGCTCGAACAGTCATTAGTTTACGTGGTACTGGACTGACAGAGAGCTGCCTTGCTCTGAACACAGGACTTTTTGAAGAACTGTACACACTGTATCTCAGGGATATCCCTAGAAATGAAACTTTGAAAAGCCCATACCCAAATTGTTATTCATTAAAGTATAGGCAGATACTCAGCTGCAACAGCTAGTCAATGTTCGAACTATGCTCCCAAACAGTTTATAAGTACTTCTCTAATACCTGTTAAAGATATATCCATTGGCCCCAAAGCTATGAAAATGCTCAATATGTGACTAATTTTGACATGTCGGAGGTATTGAGCTACAAGGATCTTATCAATTACACAGTCTGTATTTTTTTACAGTATTCTAGATCTTGGATCTATGAAATTCATGAAGACACGTTTCACCTTTGAGAAACCATGCACTTTTAAATGGCATTGAGATTCTGTTCCCTGTATTGTTTCTTCCTATATGTTTATTGATATAAACTTAATCAAATTAAGACAATGTCAAACATCCTAGAACCTCAGAGAGATATTGTGACATGATATGATGGACATTTGACTGTGCTCATTCAAGGTAACAAAACCTCTTAACAAATATTTAAGTCTAAGATAATATTATACAGAGGAGGCAAAGCTACAGAAGAATAAATATGTCTGAGTAAGTAATCTAATCCTTCACATTATCTGAACACATACATACAGAAGGAGAATGTGACAAAGAGATTTAGTATTTGTGAATTTGCAGGCTATAATTACTCACATGTACAGTTAGACCAGTTTCTGAAATGAGAGCCTGAGCCGTTGGTATAAAAAAACCTCTGTGCCAAATGAAGTCTTGGTGTCCTTGGTATGGCTAGGATGAAGATTGAATGATCTCTACCATAAGTGTAGTGATGACCCCACTAGCTAAATTTAAGAGGTCTGAAAGGAAGAGTGCAGTTTAGAACTGACCTTTCCCAGATTAATTACCAACTTCTGAACCTGATTATGTTTCATATGCCATTCTCCAGTATTAATTCCCTGTACAACATGGTTGAATGCATATGTACTTGTCAGTCTTATTTTGTAAGAATTAATTAATAGGAGATGCATGTATGAATTTTAACATTTTTGCTATTGTTTCCTATCTTTATTTTACTTTGTACTAAGCAATCCTTGCTTAGAATATCCTTCTGTCTATGGTGGGCTACGTAATGGTGTCTATCCCTGTCTGTCCCATTAAACCTACTGTGTGCATCTATATACACATATGAAAAAAAAGAAAAATTAAAACATAACAATTTTCCTATTAGACATGTACACAAGAGGGGTTTTAAAATTATTTTTCTACATAAGTTGAGTTCAAATTAAGTGTCAAATATAATTTGGTATAAGAAGTGTGAAATATATGATAGTCCTCAGGGAAAAACTAAGCACTCAGATCTCCTAGCCAAATTGTTATTTGCATAATAGTGAGCTATAAGGTTATATATCATTATATGGCAGAATGCCAGACCATAATCTGCACAGTAAAGCTACTGAAAACTTCAATCTGAAAAGCATTCATCTTAGAAAGGAGTTTGCGTCTTCTATAAAATATGAAGCATATTGACTTCCCCCCCCGCCCCTTGAGCAAACAGAGTACTGCAATCTATTTCCAGCGTTCTTCTAGTTTAGCTGTGGTAGACACAAATGTAAAATGAATGTTGACATATTTGTTTAACATCCCTGAACAGATTAAACTGCTTTAGAACTTCCTCAGTAATCAGCCTTGAAAAATATAAACTAACATTCGCATCCCTGGATAGATTAAATTGTTTCAAAAGTTCTTCATTAATCAGCCAAGGAAAATGTGTTAAAAAAAAAAATAACAGCACGTTCTTTGCAGATATGCTGAATTCGCCTTCTGATAATATTAACCAATTTCACCACGTAGTGTCTTTCTTCTTATACATATGCAGTTAAGACACTTTTTTAAAATGTTATTGATATAAAAGGTCTTTTTAATTCATGACAAGTTGAAGAAGAGCCTATGAACGAATCTATTCAGAAATAGCAAATATCCATAGTTGTGTGGGTTTTTTTTTATTTTCTTGTTGCTGTGGACGGATAGTTGTATTAGTTGCACTAGGCTAATCGCTGGCCTTAACCTTCACATAGTTTTATGGAAATGTCCCAGAGAGTGCTGGTCTCAGAGTTTTACCTAGAGTAAGTGGGACTAGTTGAGGAGACCAGGATCAAGAAGAGGCAGATTGTTGAAAATCTTTCCAGGAGTCAAAATAATACCAAAAGATGTAATAGATTATGTCCTTTGCTGTTCAGAAATAATAAGTAAAATGGGCCAACTTGATGATATCATGATTTGATCTTCATATGTTCATAGCCTGTTTGTAGGTAGAAAATGGCAGTGGATTTTCCACAGCAAAATCACTGGTGAAAGTGAAAATAATATTTACGATTTATATTTTGTATTATATCAAGAGCCTTGTGCTTAGGATGTGATTTGTTTTTGATAAGCAGCTAGGCATTTTGCTTAATATGATGCAAGAGATTTGGAATCCTAAAGTGTCTTAAAATACTCAAAGTAAGCTGTATTAAGAATATTTTTTTACTTATAATACTTTTATTATAGAAAAGTGAGGTTATTATTGAAAAGTTACGGATATATGTTGATAGCTTTGCACTATCAAATAACTGCTTAGCTTCAGCTTCTTTTTATGAGAACTGCAAGAAAGGGCACGTTTTTTCGGATGCCTAACCATATCATTGGGTAGGTTTGTAAATACATATACTTGTGTAAATTCTCTGCTAATAGTTTATGTTGTTGCACTGCTCATTGTTGCATACAGCCTCCAGTTCCTATGGTCTTACTGATTAGTGGCCTCATAAACAAGATACTGGGCTAGCTGGACCTTCATCCTGGTCACTCAGTCAGAACAGTCTTATGTTCTGAAATAGTGGCTCCATTGAAATAAGTAGCAGTTATGCAATCTTTTCTTTTTTTTTTTTTCTTCTTCTGTAGTCCCCTTCTAGTTACTCTTCTGTGCCTGGTCTCTTGAAAACTGCATGAGAATACTTTTACAATAAATATGAGGGTCAGCAATTATGCTGCAGAGTGCCTGTTGCTGAGCACCTGGGGACTTACACGTTTTCTGTATAAGAGCGAATGTCACCTCAGGTGGGTTCAGATGTACCAGCTTCTGGACATCATTCATGCAAACGGTTGGTGATAAGAATATCCAAATTGAAACCATTTTAAAATACTCTAATCTGACTAAATTTCTTCACTATGATGTGATCGGCTGTTGCCATCTAGCATAAAAAGTTTTAATAGAATAAAGATGTCATTGTTACAAGTTACCAGTTACCAGTCTGAGATTGAGTAATAGTAACTTTCACTTGATATTGCCATACTGGAAAGCCCAATAGGTTCTTAAGTTTCAAGAATTGCAGTGGATGGTTTAATCTGTCTCATACTTAGGCACTAAAAATTATTCAGGGACCAAAGTAGGAAGTGACCTTAGATAGATAATTATTTTCATGTAATATAATTATTCCCAGTTCAATACAACTATTTTAATTCATGCAATTAAAAAACCCTATAGGCAGAAATAAAAAATTTGCAAACATGGGTAATTTTGCCAATCATGATTGTTTAGGTGCAAAGTGTTTTGAACTTATTCTAGCCATTGATCATGCTGATATTTGGGATTAACATGAAGACATACGCACATATTAAATACACAGTACGCATTGGACTCAGCTGTCTTTTTAACAATTCAACACAAGACTACTTTATAAAGTCAGAATTCCCTCCTCTTATCCTAAAAACCTTTGAAATGTAATAAGATTGTTTCAGGTACTGGGAATTAATGTAGCTAGGAATGAAGGCAAAGCAGCAGGTATCTGATCCTAGCAAGTCACTGTTGCCAGGAGTTATTGGTATTTTTCCAAACTGAGCTCACTTGTTATTTAACCTACAGTAAACTGATACAACACCTAGTGATATCCAAAGGCAATTTGAACTCTTACTGAACAGCAGTACCACTGAAGTGTATAAAATATGCAGCAACTTTACATCAATTCATTAGGTATGTCAAAAAATTCTAGCACCAAGTACATCATGGTTTGAAATCTTTCTTTAGAGGTCATTTAGATAATTTTTATTAATGATAATTTATATGGAGATTTATGCATTTTTAGGATTTGTAATGCTTTTAAATTGGGTTGGGTTTTTTTCCAAACCTAATAACAGGCAAATTTAAAAGAGATTCCAAGATAGTAAAGCTTGAAAAACGAAAAAAAAAAAAAAAAAATTCCCAAACAAAACCAAGAAGCTGTATAAAAATTATAGAACCTAAAAATATATAATTACATTGAAGGAGATACCATAGCAGGTTATTTGAGTAAGCTCAGTGCAATTCCTTGTTTATAATTACTGCTTTGAGCTCAACTTTCAGAATTTTATAGTGATTTATACTATCTTTAAGCACTGGTTGTTTTTTTAATACATTCACTTTAAATGTTATTACAAAATTTTTAAATTAAAATCATTAAAGCCTGAATGTGATTAGGAAATAGAAGAATTGAAAGGAAAAAGTGAAGATCTTTTCTTAGTAAAATTTACTTATGCTCTGAATTCTTCTAAATATTCAAGAAATCATTCAAAGGTGAAATGCATGCATGCGTATGTCTTCTACCGAACTGGGACCCTGTTCTTGTGAAGCAAGGCTCACAAACCTTCCTAGGAAGGATTCTTGTTTATTATTACTAATTAAAAGCAAGGATACTAGTCTCTGCACTGTCAGGGCAATAATTTCTAGTATTAGGATAAAAAATTATCATATCTCATAATATTTTACTGATTTTTCAGACTCAAAGGTCCAAAAGTGGTTTATCATGTTTATAAAAGTATTTTGTAAATGGCTCATAAATATGTTAAGGCAGCCACCTTTGAACTGCTGTAGAATGCAACAAATTACATTATGAAGGAGAAATAACATATTAATAAGATAAGCTAAGTCAATGTATGTAAGAAATAGCTTAACGAGAGAAGATACCTCAAACTGAACTTTCAGAAGGTAATTTGAACTGAACTTTTAAACCTCAGGAGCAGATTAGGTTTAGAAAAGTCTAGTTATTGTTGTGTACAAAATGGTGTTCTCACTGGTAATAACCACACTGAACACATGCACAAATGTATGGAATAAGATACACAGACCTCCATACATTCTGGCTTTTGTCAAAATAGAAGCACCAATCTGCAGAGGGCCTATTCCAAAGTAGCTTTAGGAAAAAAAGTAAATTCTCTTCAAGTAGTTTCCAAAACTCAACAACTTTAATCACTATGGCTAAAAGTTTGGTTTTGGAGTTTGACAGTGAGTTTATGGTCACTATTCTAGTGCAAAATATCCCTAGACAAAAGGATCACTCAGTAAATGAAATCAGATATGCAATATATACCCCCAAACCTGCCAGGTTCCTACGTGCCCTTTGCCCAATCTGGAATATGAATGTTCTCCCATGCATCACGATACTGGTCTGGCTTTTGGTGGCGAACAGAAAGTGTCATGATACTGCCCTCAGACAAGGAAATATTAGCGTTGCTGTTCGGACCACGAGGGAGGTGTGCGGCCTGACCTGCCGTGTACAATCTGGGTCACCCAAAGATCTCATGAAGTCTGTGTGACCAGCACTGTGTGGTAGGTTGCCCTTTCTCTGCCTGGAATCTCTCTCTAAACATCGCTTGCCATTAACAAGAACAATCTGGTGACCAAGAAATGTCCTGTCTGTACAAGAGAAACACATGTGAACTCCAGCCTGAGATGGCTGCTGTATCCTTCAGGGAAAGAGCAACTGTGTGGCAGACATTGTCACAGGGCTTCTGCATACATGTTTGGTCTGGTGAACCCTGGAAGTCCTTCTTACTATGCACGTAGTTGGAAGCATGAGTGGACAGTGTGGGACTGGTGGCGTTGGTTCGTCTGTGTAAGGCTGCCTGGAAGTGTTCCAATGAAATAGACAATGCCTTAACGTTTATTATTATAATAATTGCGTTCCTGAAGTAAAGGAAATTAATTTAAATACAGCTTTCGTAGTTAAAACAACGTTAGCTACATAACTGCTAACTATTAGAGGATGCTTCTTGACTATTACTTCTAAAGCAGATGAATGTCAGAGTTTGTTATAGGGCTGTTAAATTTCAGTAAACATTCTTTCAATAATCAGTTCTAATCCTGCAGATTTAGAATGTCTGTCTATTAGATCTAAATTAAATGCACCTCTGTGAACTTCCATTAAAGTCTTTCATTTTACTTTTTCCCCGCTCTGAGATGCGATAACACTAGTGACTGGTAATTCTTCATACTGCCACTGAATGCACAGGGTCTCATGCACCCCATCTTTCTAATTGCAGTTGTTTTAAAATAAAAACTTCTACTAAAGAAAACAGTAATCAAGCCCAAATCCCAACATTTCTAATATATGCTGCCCCAGTAGGAGTTTTTTCTTTGAATTTCTAATTAAAAACCTTTTAAGGAAAGACAGCTTGAGTCTGAAGCTGTCAAGTCTCCGCTTGTCCTTGATGCATACCGGGGGGGGGGGGGGAGGTGTGTGGTAAAAAAAGAAAGAGAGAAGATTTTACTTTTAAAGAAGCTCCGGTTTCCTGAGACATTTGTATTCAGATATTACTCTCTCTTTCTCATGGGAGCACAGCTCTACTCTTCAAATGAAAAAGAAATAATAAAACACATCAGGAACAGTGGACCTCAGACCTACTCTTTCTCTCCTTGTCTTGGAATGTTATTTCCATATAGAAAGCTACTCTAATGGGACACTTGTAAATGGCAGGGAATTTAGCCCTTGTGGAGTCTTCTCCAGAAATTGGATTTTTGCTTAAGCAAACAGCAAACCATGCAGCAGGGAAAAAGCTATTTATTTGGCTGCCTGTTGAAGAGCCTTACAAAAATAAATTCAGTCTGCTACGATCGGTGAAGTCAGTCTAGTATGCACTGAAAAAAGAATCACTTTACCTCAGTTTGATGTTGAAGCAATCGTTTAAGTGCGGTGAAAGTTAACATGAAATAAGTGCAAATTTTAAAATTTATTTATAACGGGGATCGTGCAGTCTAGCAATTGTTCTTAAGCACAGGTTTCACTAATGGTTATCAAAAACTTATTTTCTGTTTGTGCTTCTAGGTATCTGTCTAGTTTAGGGAGAAACTAAGAATCTAGACAAATGTAAAGAAAACCAGGATATTTTTTTCTTCTTTAGACTTTTTTCAACGTTCGTAACTCCTCAGTTGAAAGATGCCATCAATATGAACTCGTCTCTCTGATTTGGACAATTCATGCCCATTTAATCTATGCCATTAGTTGATTTATGAGTAGGAAAAGCTTGTTATAACTTCTCTTTGAAAATAGTCCACCACAGACTTGAATCAGTTCTGTCAGCGGAAGATGAGTACACGTTCACCAACATCCAGAGTTTTTACATCTGGGGCATTCTGGATGCTTATCACTTCTCAAAACGAGGTCAGTTCCTGCACATCTGAATCTGGTTAAATTGCCATGATTTTGTTGTGCATGGGTGGAATCTGTGTGTCACATTCTTCTTGAAGAGAGGAGTTTTCCAAAGGTGTAGAGCAGTTCAACTACGAGGAAGGGCCAGTTGTGAAAATTTAGCTACTGTCATATGGTAAGAGTTAAAACTATACATGTAAGTACATCTTTTTGTGTTTTGTTAAGATTGGTTATGTTCTGGTTATGAAAGAGCTTTCATTATAAGGCATTTTTTACAAATAGTAGTTGTCAAATATTAGATGTGGGTTTTATTTCGGAAAAAAAAAAAATTTAAAAAAACCCAGGAAGTTCTAAAAGAAACTGGAAAAGCACAGATGTAAGTTTGATTTGAAATCTTAACTCATTTTAACTTTTGCATTGTATTACAATAATATATTCACTTTTCTGTACTAACTTTTCTAGAAGACTGTTGTCTCCCTAAATGCACAAATGTCATGTACAAAAATCATTGTTCAATGTGTGATCCATGGTCACACTGCCCTAACTCTCTTTGGAGAAGGGAATTTCCTTTCTTTACGTACTTCTCTATTTCATTCATCCTTTTATATCTGAACAATTCATAAATGTTAATCACTCTTTTATGACATCTTTAGGAAAGAATAAGATCCCCATTTTACTAATAGAGAGGTTAGATGGGGCCTGAAGTTCCATATGACACCTGATTTTTCATTTTGCCTAGTCTAGTATATAGTTAAAAAGAACATTTTATTGCCTTAAATTGTAGGATTTTGTTAGATTGTAGATTTTCTAGTTCTGTACAAACACACAATGCACATAATTAACAATTAAATTAATCGTAATGTCACTAACACAGCTAGTATCATTTTAGTTGGGACTAGAATCCAGTTGTGTAGAGCAGCCTCTCCTCTCCTCTCCTCAGCAGATTAGCAGAGTGAAAAAAATGCCAAAACTCTCATTTTGTTTCCAACTCTCCTCTATCACTTGCATTCCACCCATATGTATTCCTACAGCAATAAAAATCCATGACAAACTTCATGCTGTTCTTTGACTTTGAAGCAGAAAACAGTTTAATGGGGAGGGAGGGTGGCAGAAGGAGGATGGGAATGGGAGAGAATTCTCAGAGTGAATTGTTCTATTGTGATATTTAAGTGCTGCTTCAATTAGGGCTAAGTGAATACTCACAACAAGGGAGACTTGCCTTTATAGTTTTAACTGGGAGGCAGGTGATGATTAATTCTTTGGCATCTTTCTGTTCAGCCAGATATAGAATCGACTCAAGTGCATTACAGAAGATGAAATAGCTCAGTGAATTATACTTCCTCTCCATTATGGAGTGAAAAAAATGGCATTAACAAAACTCCAGAGTGAAAGTCACGGTATTTGACAGTTCTCTAAGCACTCGGTTCCTGATCATTCAGGAATTATTCACAGGCTAGGGATGAACATGTCCATTAAATTGTGGTCTTGAAACTTCTAGGCAGTGTGTGATTTCATGATGACATTTTTCAATTATATATAATAGGATAGATGTGAACTCTCATATTTCTTCACCTTTGTAGTATTTATAGACATACTGCCCATAAATTAAACCATTCACAGTTACATACAACAATTTATTTTGCTAACTCTTGATATGCTTCTTCATACTTATTAACATACTTCCTTGGTCCTGATTCTAACTACTGGATTGGCCTCAGGAGTCCCTCGTTTCTACTAATGCCATCACGTTTAGGCTGCCTGTAAATTTGATGAAGAAACACTGGGGCCTTGCTACTGCAGTAGTCTGTGGTTTAAACGCTGAGAATGTATACGGTATCTTTATCAGTCTTTCTATTGCCGTAATTAATACGTGAAAGTGTGGAACAATTTGTAAGTGGAAAGTCTTTTTAGAGCAGTGACTGCAAAATGGCAGTTGCTTGGTAGGTATCAAATCAGTGGCTGCACATGAGAAGGGAAAACAAAGTACTTTAGCCTACACAGGTGAATCTTTGTGGTTTGAAGTGGTGAACTGCATTACTATCAACAGACTTGAGGGCAGACTGGGTAGTTCGTGATGGTGTTGTGTCTGTTTAAGACGCCCGGGTGATCTGAAGCCCATGTAAGGAAGGGGAGACTGCTTTCTCTGAGTTTCCAGCTGACCAGGGCAGGAGAGATGTGCTCCTCACCTTGGCCAGCAGCAGCGCCTTGGCCTGTGGCTCGGGTTTCTTGGGCAGCAGCACAGGCTGCACATTAGCAGAAGATGGCCGCAGCAACCTGGGACTTTGCCCAGCAGCTTGTCCAGAGAACTGCGGGTTGTGTTCAACCCAGTATCCCTGCTTGCTGTGGTTGGGCATGATGGGGTTTTCAGCTGTAGGTACTATCTGCAGGAGAGTGGGAAAAGCAGTGGGGTCAATGCCATGCTACAGGCAAAGTGTTTCTAGCACGTGCCGCAGGTAGGGAAATTACTGGGTGCTTCAGGGAGCCAGGAGCTCCTGCAGAGAGCCTGGGAGAGTACAGGGAGGAGAGAGGAAAGTCTAGCTGGGACTGAGAGGGAAGAAAGAACTTGCGAGGGGCCCGAGGGACTGAGGAGGAACTGCCATGTAAAGTCACTGTGTTAAGTGACTCTAAGTATGGACTAAGGATCTGCCTGCAAGGACACTGTGGGCAATGGAGAGAGCTGTGTGTAATCCCATTAATTTCTGTTGGATCTGACATAATTTTATTTTTCTACTTAAGAAATGTCCAATTCCTACTTTCTCTTTTAGGTTGAGAAGTCTAGCCTTTCTTAGTGAGTACTCTAGGGAGACAGTAGATCCACCTCGGAATTCGGGCAGATTTGGGCTTCCATCGCTGCCGTGCCACCTTTCCCAGGTGATGGGCACACTGCCACATTCAGACAAAGCTTGTCAAAAGAAACCAGTAAAGGTCCCTCAAGGCTGAGTCGCTTTGTCTCTGCAAAGTGCAGTTGCTTTGCTGTTAAAGGGTTTAGATAAACTTTTTTTTTTTTAATGCTCTTAGTTTGAGGATAACTGTAAATCAAACCAAACTTAATTAGGAAATTAGAATCATAGAATGGTTTGGGTTGGAAGGGACCTTAAAGATCATCTAGTTCCAACCCCCCAGCCATGGGCAGGGATACCTTCCACTAGATCAGGTTGCTAGAAGCCTCATCCAACCTGGCTTTGAACGTTTCCAGGGAGGGGATATTCACAGCTTCTCCGGGCAACCTGCTCCACTGTCTCACCACCCTCACAGTAAAGAATTTCTTCCTAATATCTAACCTAAATCTACCCTCTTTCAGTTTAAAACCGTGACCCCTCATCCTATCACTACACTCTGATAAAGAGTCTCTCCCCATCTTTCCTGTAGGACACCTTTAAGTACTGGAAGTCTGCTATAAGGTCTCCCTGGGACCTTTTCGTCTCTCCAAACAACCCAAACTCTCTCAGCCTGTCCTTGTAGCGGAGGTGCTCCAGCCCTCTGATCATCTTCGTGGCCTTCCTCTGGACCTGCTCGAGCAGGTCCGTGTCTGTCTTACGCTGGGGGCCCCAGAGCTGAACGCAGTACTCCAGGTGGGCTCTCATGAGAGCGGAGAATCACCTCCCTCGACCTGCTGGCCAGACCCTCTAGAAATTCTTGATCCATTAAATTGTTTTACTGGTTAAAAAATCAACCAAAAAAACCCCTTAAAATTACTCTCTGGATGTTTAATTAACAAAGCATATAACAGTAGTTCTTTTTATATATATATATACACACACACATATATATATGAATATCTAGTATTCATATGTGTAGGAATATTTAATACCAGACCACTTGATTTTTTTTTTCCCATTAGTAATAGTGCATTCATAGCAAGAACAACTTTTCCACTGGCTTCACATGAAGTAGGACCAGGACCCCAAAGATTAGATAGATTCCGGATCTGATTCTACCACTATTTTCACAGATTAAAAGTTCTGGTTATTAAATATACTCCTTTTTTTCATAGTAAGACCTTTCCAGATTTGTTGAAACTATATGCATAATATAGTATCAGCTTTTCATATTGTCTGTAATTTTTTTGTATTATTCAAGGAATGCTTTGAAAATAAAACAAACCACTGATACTAAATACTGGTGGAATCATAAAGGTATTCATGTTAGCTGAACTGCAGGGTGAATTCTATTGAATGAAACTGGATGCTAGCAAGATAAGAAAGTTGTAAGAACCAGTTTTTTAGAACACAGTAGACTGCTGTAAAATTAAAGCAAAGAAAGGTTCCCTTTTATTAAGTGAAAGAAATTTTAAAATGCTGTTTTTCTGTCTCTCTGGAAATCTCTATGCTGACTTTGTGATATGTCTTTATTATGATATACAGGCTATATATAAAAACATTCTATAATGAAAAAGGCATTATCATTTTGGGGTGTTTCTAATTAACAATTTCAGATAATTGAAACATTTCCTGTGCTTGTGCCAGATACCTTATATGTTAATACCAAAAGATTTTATTCTAATAACACTAACTATAATTGAGAGTGAATGCATATGAATTCTCAGTGGCACTCGGGGGGAAAATGCTCCAAAGGCACAGTAAATGTATGCATTTTGTGTTTTAGGGGAACAGCAGTGCAATTACTGTATAACCCTCACTTACCAACCATTTTAACCTCAATTTAATGTGTGTGGCAGTTCTCCCAGAATGACCTTGATGCAGTACTGAATGTTTTGCACTTTTTAGCAGGCTCAAACAGATACAAAGAAATGTAATCCCAGTTAATGGGATATTATATCCAAACCTTATTTAGCATTTCGTGAAATTTATTGATAGAAAACGTCTATCTATTTACAGCATATTAAGTAAAATCCCTTTAGTCGGTCCAGAGCACTTTTTGTATTGCGCTGAGCATCTGATCAGTTATTAGTTTGTACATGGAGAGATGCTATTTAAAGACTTACAAACTCCCTTGAAGTAAATTGTACCCTGCAGCTAAAACCTGACACGGTGCAAATAATACACACAGTATTCTGTATAGTCTTCAGTGGCAGACTGCTGTTTTTGAGATCCCTCAGAGGCATCTCCATCCTCAGTTGTATGAGCCAAACTTGTGTGGATTGGTACCTTTGAAAACTTCAAATGCTGTACAATGCTATCAGGGCAATGGAGGAGCTGATCTCAAAGTCCACTATTAAAACTTCCCTCAAGGACATTTTCGTTAGAACTTTGTACATGGACAGTTCAAAAGACTTGGCTATTGATTTTTGCTCAGAAGTCCTCTTTCTCTTCTCGTATTGTTCAACATTTTGACAGAATTTCAAAAACCACGAACTGTGGCAGCAGAAGATTCCAGCTAGGATTTTATGCCGTTCATTTGATTTCTTCAGGCCGCATCCTTCCTATGTCCTTGTCAACACTACAAGGAGAGGAGCCGTCTTAGAAGATTTGCTAAAAGGCAGAAGCAATTTCACAGCAATCTAAAAAAAAATCTGACCTTTCCACATACGGAAAATCTCTCTTAAGTAAATAACCTTTTTAGCTGTAAAATTTTGCTGAGACATTCATTTATCAAAAACATAGATAAAAATCACTGCGTGTTTATCTCCTCACCATTTAAAAATTGCATTAAAAAGAACCTACCACCAATACATGTGGACTGTAGTAAAATGCCCCTAGCAAACAAAATCATTTTATTTTAAAATAGAACTGTTGTTTTAAAGTTTGTGGTGCTGGAAGATGAGCAATTAATTATTACCATCTGCACTTCCTATCCTTACTCCTATTATCATTTTCATGGACACTGTGTAATGAGGTTCATTTAGCCTCAACTGCATTTCCAGGATATATAGTAGTTCAAAATTAATAGGATTTATGAAGAAGTTAATGAATGAGCAGTGTAATTATTTCTGTTTAAGGAAAAGCATGATCTACTTGATCTTTATGAAAGATACTGCAGGTCTTTTAATTGCTAGGTGCTTACATACTACATTGATGGTTGACAAGGCTGACATTTTCTCACCTTTCACTTGATTTCACTGAACACATTTTGAAATAAAAAAAATTCAAGATAAATACCTTTCCTAAGGTGGGGGGTAACCACACTTGATGTTGAGAAGAGATTTATTAGAGCCTTTTGAAAGCCTTTTTTTGTCTTTTCATATATTCTAGTCTGTTCAGTTTTATTTTATTCATGGTCTGTATCACCCTTCT
This sequence comes from Theristicus caerulescens, assembly GCA_020745775.1. NCBI lineage: Eukaryota > Metazoa > Chordata > Aves > Pelecaniformes > Threskiornithidae > Theristicus > Theristicus caerulescens. The sequence continues at coordinate 19,675,734 of CM036568.1, read as the reverse complement.
TTATATGACTTCTGAATTCCTAAGCTCTCAGACTTCAGAAGAACATTTAAATAGGTACTTACCATAAAAAAAAAAATTGTTAGGGCTATCCCTTATTCAGCAAGACAAGTAAGCACAGTTAATTTCCTGAATGTGCTTAAATCTTTATTTCCAGGACAGAAGCATTTCCACACATAGATGAGTTAGCCAGCATAGAAACCCAAGGTACTACCAAGTATGTTCAGTATATTAATAATAATATTTTAATTAGCCTGTTGGTATATGTGTTTAAAAGCCTCTCTCCAATTAATAGGATTTCATGGAAGGAAGAGGAGCTTGTCTTGCAGATTTCAGTATTTCAGAATTTTCTAATTTTTCATTATTAGAACATTACTCTGCACAGTACGGCTTCAGTTTTAACTATGGTATAAAAGTGAGAGATCATTTTGAAAATGACCTTTGAATACTCCTCACAGTGTTAATACTAGGTTCATAGATGCCTAACTTAGTAGCTTGTTGTACTGAACAGATTACTGTGCTCACTCGGTTATGAATTTTCTCCTACCAGGTTATTCTTTGAATATATTTTGAAAAGAGACAAGATCCAAAGAAATTAGTTTGGACTGTTACTACCTGTTAAGCTATTTTTTCTAATTTTTCTCTGACAATAAAACAGGATGCTTATTTCTTGATACTTCTTTAATACATAAAGTGTTTGATACGATTAAAAATCAATACTACATGAATTATGCTCTTAAAGATTTTCAAGGAAAAAATACATGAGAGATTTTTTTTGTAATTTTAGATATAAGAATGGTTGCCAGCAAAAATTAACCCTTGGCACAGCCATAGGTACTATTCAGTTAAGGTATTTTCCATGTAACTTAGTCAAAGAGGTGATTTCTATTCCAACATATAGTTGGTAATCTATCAGATCATGGGAAGAAATAAATTTAAAAAAAAAACTAAGACAGGCATCAGCTATTTCAGGCCGGTAAAATACTGTAAAGTTTCTTGTACCTAAACTCACTAAGTGCAGTAAGAACCCCTCGCTCTCTTGCAGCATCTTTGTCCCATGAGCCCCCTGAAGAGCTGCTGCTCCTCCCGGGACAATCTGTTTCAGGACTTGTGCAGTTGCCTGCCACTTCTTATTCTCTATGGCCTTTGTCTTCTCTCAACAGCCAGGCATTCTTCCCGCTCGGTTTATCCCTATGCGTACGTTCTTTGTCCTGCACTGCCACTGTTTGTTCTGGAAAACATACAAGGAATCAGGGTACTAAAAAATGTTTAATTCTGTTGAAAGCGGAAGCCATTGAGTCATTTGTCAAGTGCAAAGATTTTTTTTTTTTTTTTTTTTTTAATTGTGGAGATGACCAAATCCACATGGAAGTTTTGGGTTGCATTATTGTGATTTTTAATGACAGAACCATTTTTAATAAACTAATTTTGGGTCATTCAAAAATGTTTTGTTACCTAAAATTAGTATGTTTCTAACGTAGGTGTGTATAACCTTCTGGCGATATCTTTAAAAAATATGCTTACATTTATTTCAAACTGAAAATATTCAAGTTTAATTTTGAAAAGTCAAACTTTGAGCATATTCAGAATAAGACAGTACTTTCTAAAAACCCTAACATTTTTCTTAAATAAAAATCTTAGTATCTTTCCCTTATAGAAGCGGTTTACAAAATTTGACTTAATTTTTCAGATTTGGATTTCAAACTGTATTTTCCAGTAAATGCACTGTTAAGCAGAAAAGACTGCTTATCTCTTTATCAAGCTGTGGCCGTGTATTTTGATTTTTCAGATTTGAGTTTTTAAATGTTCTCTCAAATATGTGAGCATATGACAAAAAGAAATATTTAATGAACCTCCACTATGAGTCACTGTCCCTGTTTCATTTGTATTGTTCTTAAAAAACCAAATTAATAAACACGCACACATCCAGACACCACCCCACGCCCCATTAAAAAAAAAAAAAAAAATGACAGGCCTCAGGCTGCATAAAGCTACCGTTCCTCAAACCTCAACCAGGCTATAGTCTCTCAAACCCGACATGAAAACACAGTGTGTAAAAGGAGGAATCTTCAGCCCCAGTGATGGTACTGGGGTTATTTTGCCAAGGCTAAAAGAGGAGATCAAAAGACGCTGATCTCTTAAAAGACAGGCCCTAACTAAATTGATGTATTTGTACAATGACAAGAGGGAGCTTACCATATGTTAGTGAAAAAGCCAGCAAGCCAGGAAGTCTGATTCAGAGGCAGATACAGTATGAGCGTTTTGTGAAAACCTTAGCAGCAGATCTGCACTGCACAAAATTGAGGTCAACCACACACATTTTGTAAGCTGAGCCACTTGAATCTGAAATACAAAATGGTGAAATCCTCTTTTTGCTCCTGCTTTCAGAAATAAGCCGCAAGATTTCCTCCTTGTCTTTGGCTCCGTAACAGTGTTTCGGTGGCTCGTTACACAGTCCTTGCCTTGGAGTTCTGGCAGAGGGTCTCTCTGGAGTGTTTCAAAGAGAGGCCAGCTAGGAGGGCCTGTTCTCCAGTTATCCTTCCAGATAACAGTTGATGAGATGGCTGTTTTTCTGTTCCTCCACTTATTCAATGCTTCCTTCCTAGCTAGCATTTTATCTCCATTTGTAGCATAAATTACCCCAATGCCAATGCCGTTGCTTATACTTGAATCCACAGCCTGTATTTTCCTCTTTTTAAGTGACCATGTCTATGAAGCTTGGTATGCAACACCTAATCATATTTTTTTAAGTTTATTTTTGTATTAAGATAGTGCTCAAGAAATTGAGTTAATTCAGAGAGTTAATTCAGACTTTTTCCTCTCTTCTTAATAAAAGCATTTTTACTTAGAGCAGGATGCAGTAAGGAGAGCATTTCATTCAGATGAACATCCACGTCAGTTCATTAGTTGCAGTGAGGTATATTTGGTTCTGGTCTATTCGTGAAAAAACAAACCAGCAAACAAAACCAACAGCTATACTTGCAGCAGTTTATGATTTTATCATTAATATACAGGAATTACATCTTTTCCTTAAACAACTCACTATTCCATCTCAGATTGAAATACCATTCTAAAACTCTGAGCCACTTTTCAAAAGCGTGCAATAGCATTTCTTCTTTTTTTTTTCCTTTTCTTTCCAGAACTGGTGAAGGACAAATAAAAACTTATGTCCAAAATTCTGGCTTTTCTCCAAAAGATTAAATTAATTCCCTTCTTCAGAAACCCTGATAATGATATTTTCAAATAATTAACTATTCATAGTTATTACTGAAGATAAATATCTCTAAATTTCAGACTTGTCCTTGTCTTTCTAGTGAAGTGAGAATTCCTGTTTCCCATGTTAAATAAAGTGAAGAAACATATTCTGGTTATCCAAGAAAGTGATACCTTTATATTTACGGCATCTGGATTTACTAGAAAGCAGTGTGAAGAACTATAAAATACCCTGTACCGTTCTTTCCCAATGTTACCTGTGTTATGCTCTTGGTAAACAGGGAGGTCGTTTTACAGAAGAGTACTTATCTTACTTCTCATGCTCATAAATATTTTTAAAAGTTTATGAGAATAGGCTTTCTGTAGAGGCTGTAGAATAAGCAGACTAACAGGATAGTAGTTGATGGATCTCTCGGCACTTAGTGAACACAAGCTGTGCTCCAAGCAGATCCATATACCTTACCATTGCAGAGATACAGATTGTCATTGAAACAGTTTTCCTGTGTGGAAGGAGGTTGGAATGAAGATGCTTTGGTGAATTTAATCTGTTAATAGTCATGCTGAATTTTTGTCCTCACAAATGATCTGGGGAGTTTTCTCTGAGTTTCCGATCAATTTATTCTAAAACATTTTGATAGAATATTGTACTTTACACAGTAACGTGGCTTTGACATGATACTGTGCACATGCACATACACATCTCTATTGCCATTAAAGATGAGGAGAGTGGAAAAAACCCACAACAACAAAACCCCATCTATCAGGTGACAATTTGTGCAGAGAGCTGTGAAGTCATCATCCTAGCAGTAACAAATGGCTGAAAAAATACCATATGACTCCTCTTCCTGCCTCCTTGGTGGGAACAGAACTGATGCAGAATGATTGGGCTGCAAACCAAGAAAGTGAATAAACAAATTCCACTACCATTTGGAACTCAGATTTGAGAAAATGCTATCAGGAAGAATCAAGTGTGGGAGAATGGAACAGAATTGTTTAGAAGGGAAAAAGGAAAAGCTACAAAGAAAATAAAAGATACAAACAGGGAAAACAAGGATGCAAAAATTGAGAGTTTCAAGAGACATGATTCACCACTTTATTGAAACACTTTCTTGCCAGTGTAACTCAACTAAATTCACTGGAGTTGAAGTGGCAAAAACCCTAGTGATTTTAATGGAGCTGCAGTAGAATTAAACTACTCAAGCAATTTGGACAAATGAGTTAAAAGCTTACTGACAATAGGGATGTCCTAAAGGGACCAAAAATTGCTCTCTACAGGAAAGAAGTGTCAAATCATTTTTATTTGGTTTAATATTACCCTCCTTTAACATTCCAGATAGTGAAAATACTAGGAGCTAGTTTATTCCCTTGTTTCAAAGATTTTATTTTGTCTTAGAAGTCAATGAAGAGAATTCCATTGACTGCAACAGGCACTAGCTCAGGCTCAGGCAAAAGAGGGGATGGTGAGCAGGTATTTCTCCTTCCAGTTACTAGGTGGGCAAATAAGCTCCACACAGCCATCCACCGTCTGCTAATGCTGTTGACTTGTTCACTTCAGAAATTGTCTTCTAGAGCCTAGCAATACTTCATTGCTGCATCTCACTTTAACCAAATTATCAGTATCTTCACCTTCACATTTGCATTAATTCACAAGCTCTTTTTGGCTATTCTCTACCTAATTTCAGATTTTAGCTACTAGTTCTGAATTATATAGTATCTGAAATGTTTAAGAAAAGCTTATATTCTTTTATACTGGTTTAAATCTGGGCAGAGGTCTAAATTACATTATTAGGACTGTATGCTATCTAGTATTATTTAACTTACTCCAGCAGTCGTCCTTGATATAGATCAGCACAGTCCAGCATTTGAAGGAACCTGAAATGTTATAATACAGCATTGTACAAAGCATTTGCATACAAATTAAATATATCAAGGCAGTGATGTTCCTCTTTGAAGGAACATATTTTAGTTCTAGACATTTGGCCATACCTGTCAATTATTCTATTTATTCCCTTTAAGTGAAGGAAACTGCAGTTTTATGGATTTTGTAGTACATGCATAGTGGGTCTAAAGTATTACCTACTGGCACAAACCGAAAACTGGCCAATAGTTTAAAATGTTTTTGTTACTTCAAAAATGACAGTCAAGTTGACAGAAAGTTTAGTTCTCAAGCCATAATGCTATTCTGAAAAATATATAAGAAATGAAGTATGGTAGCTGATCTTGCAAACTTAATCTTTGTAAGTTAGTCTCTTAATAGTTCTGGTGGACACCAAGTTGAACAGGAGCCAGCAATGTGTGCTTGTGTCAAAGGCTCACGGTATCCTGGGCTGCACTACAAGGGGCGTTGCCTTCAGGTTGAGGGAGCGATCCTTCCCCTCACTCAGCACTGGTGAGGCCCCGCCTGCGGTACTGTGTCCGGTTCTGGCTCCCCAGTAAGAGGGAGATCTGGAGGTTCTGGAGAGAGTCCAGTGAGGGGCCACCAGGATGATGAAGGGACTGGAGCATGTCTCCTGTGAGGAAAGGCTGAGACCTGGGACTGTTCTGCCTGCAGAAGAGAAGGGTCGGGGGGGAGCGCGGATGTCATCATTGTGTATGAACCCCTGAAGGGAGGGTGTAAAGAAGATGGAGCCAGGCTGTCTTCAGTGGCGTCCAGTGACAGGAGCAGAGGCAGTGGGCACAAACTGAAACACAGGAGGTTCCCTCTGAAGAGAAGGAAAAGCTTTTTCACTGTGCAGGTGACTGAGCACAGGTTGCCTAGAGAGGCTTTGGAGTCTCCACCCTTGGAGATATTCAGCGGCCGTCTGGACGTGGTGCTGGGCAGCCTGCTCTAGCTGACCCTGTTGAGCAGCGGGGGGTGGACAAGACGTGCTCCAGAGGTGTCTGCCAACCTTGACCATTTTGTGATTCTGTGAATAATAATATTCACCCTTTTATAATACTAATAGTTATGTTGTGCAACTTAGAAACAAGCTTGGTAATTCTTTAATGTGGCATGTGCTATATAAACTTAGTCAATGGCAATTCCTACCTTTCATTTACAGAAAAGAAAAACATTCATAAATTTCTACATTGCAAAAATTTATGAAGATTTATAAGCACCATCGTATAGATGAAGAAATTCAGATGCAAAGCATGATTTGCCCAGTTTTACTGTGAGTTCCTGAGAATGACAGGAACACCACCAGTCTACCACTAGTCTACTGGCTTAAATGGAAAGTGAGGATTTCAGTGGCTTATCTGTACACAGTTTACACGAGGTGGAGCGGTCTGGAACAGACGTGCAACCTTAGCTCAGTCTCCTGGTTCTTATGGCTTTAGCTAGACTCTTAACCTTGTTTTAATGCAGTAGTTTGTCTGCATATGTTCTTATCACCTTACCCTTAGAACTTTCTTGCCAGTTCCTAAATTACTAATCTTTTGTTTAAGCAGTTGACTTTGTAGCTTTTGACCTCCTAATCTTTGAGCCATTAATTTTCTCATCTATCTTCTGTTTCTGCTTTACCCTTTTCATTCTGTTGCTTCTCTTAGTTGATCCTGTAGTATTTTTGTGCCATCATCCTCCCTTCAGTCCTTTTCCCTGAACTATTTGGCCCAGTTTACTTTACTCTCCTGTTTAATCCATTGTATTCAGTTCCTTCCATTTCATGCTTCGTGAAAAATAGTTCTTAGAGTCACCTTTTATATCACACACTATTCTAGTGTGTGTGCAGATAACCCTTTCTATTAGCAAAAACTTGATATACTGGGCTCAAATTTGATTGAGTCAAAGCACATCACATGAATACTAGCAAATTGAGTCTCTTATCTTCTGAAATGAAAGCTTTTTTTCTCCTGACAAAAATACTGACCCTGAGAGCAGTAAGAGAAGCTCTTTTCAGAGACATTGTTAAAGCTTGAAAACTTCAGGTTTTTCTAAATAGTATCAGAGTAAAACAACAGTTTGCTTGTAACCTTAACAGTCCAATATGAATCTCGATGAGTTTGTAGAGGAAGGTAGGTGACATCATTTCTATTTTACAATGGTAGGAGAGAAGCACAGAAAAGGATATTCATAAAAGCCAGGTTTAGCCTAATATATTCATATTAGTAAGCTTTCTTGGTAGTCAAATGAAAACTAAAGGTTCCCCACTAGAGGATTTCCTTTCAAACAGGTACCTAATTTAGCCACTTCTGACGTCCCCTGGAGTATTATATCTTTTTCATCTACTATAGAGGCTGTCTAGGAAGATTAGATGTATTACGCTAATTTGCCCTGAGAGGAGGTAGGCTTCTTGTCTAATGTCATATAGAGAGTGAGTGGTAGAAAATGGACTGGACTCTGTCTCATTCTTATACGCCTTCCATACAGCCCCTGTTCGCAAGCAAGATCTCCTTCAGTACGCAAGGAATTAGTTCACATAGTGGAGGACTTTTTTTGTGTCTTTGTGAGAGTTTTACCTCTCTTTATTATTTTGGTGTTACACATCTGTGTCACATTAATTTACACGTACAAAATTAAAGCAGCTTCAGGCATTTTATTTTTAACAATTCAGTGAGCTTATTTCAGAGGACTACTAAAATAAGACGTGATTTTATTTACCTATCAGTTCTTGAGGTTGAGATGTTCTAACTAACACCTGAATTCCTGTTTTTAACTTTTTTTTTTTGAGACACTAAAAAAGTGTATTTCCAACTGAGGAGATGGAAAATGAGTGTTTTATTCAAGGGACTATCAGAGTTCCTCATTTAGAAATTCTAGTATTGCCATCCCCAAGTGTTAAGAAGTATCACATTGTCAAAACTTGAGATTGGCTTCAAAATCAGGAGACTGATTTTTTTTTTTTTTTTCCCTTCTGATAATGAAGGCACAAGGAATGATGTTGTCCAAACTCTTGTTTAGCTAGAAAGTTATTTTAAATTAAAAACAAAACAAAACGAAACAAAAAAAACCAAACACCAAAATACTTGTGCATTTAATCTAATATTCACTAACTGTTGACATAACAGTTCCCTGTGCAATCATATACAATTTCAATTAATAGTTTTAATTAAATGCTGTTTTAACCTTCAGTCTTGTCTTCCACTTTTGCTGTTTCAGTCCTCATTGGTGGACTGTTCTTCAGATCTCTTTATTATTTTCCTCTCTCCTCCATTTAAATTTCTGCTGATAAATTTTTGTGTTTGCTGTTAATACTGTTTTCTTCTATTTTTATCCTAATTTTGTCATTTAATTTGAGATACTCCATACCAGCAGTCCTGGTCTTGAATTGGAAATTTTTTCATCTTGGCTGTTTTATTTCTACACTTTTGTTTATTTTTAAATGTGCTCCAAAGGTATACATTTGTTTCAGTGGACATGCAAATGTGTGTCTATTGTGTAAAAAAAATATCAAAAATCAGAAATCTCTACCTTTTATTACTACAAAAATATAATTTTAGCCTAAGAAGTGTTTCTAATCTCACATTTAAAAAAAAAAAAAAAGAGGTAGGTGTGATTAATCTGTAATCTGGATGTCACTGCGTGCCTCTGGTAACTTTTGAATTGCTGAACAATTCAATGATATTTGAAAGATTAAAAGAGAAATCAGACAGTAAGTTTAAGAAAGATTTGTGAAAATTAAGCTTCTCACTAAAAACACCCTGTTAGTGCCCCCATGGTGGAAAAGACTGCTGTGCCATGTCATCCCTTGCTTGTCAGGAGTGAATCCACGTGAGAGACTGATTTTGGAAACCATGCTCCATTAGTTCTCATGATCATGGAACTACTTATAAGCCAGTTGAGCTGCACATAAATACACATATAAATTTTTATTGTGAACAACGCAGAGAGAAAGCCTGTGCTCCTAGGAATACATGTGTTTGTTGTGCATGGCTGTATGCACACACTATAGTGAATATAGATAAAATCAACATTCAATTGTAGCAAACAAATACTTGTCCCCTGCTGTTTCCTTAATAGCTTTTATTAGCGGTCAGAGATGGCAGTACTTACATTCTTTTCTCATCAGAAGAAATTGTTCTTATCTTCTCGATAGGGACCGTGTATGTACAGTTCATTTGCCACAACCTATCAAGTTGCACAACTGAACAATTTTTTTCCTTCTAATGGTATCATTCCCATCATAGTACACTCAGCCTTTATCCTCCAAAACACAAAATGAAGGAATTTTATGGGCCTTTTTGTTTGAAGGGGGTTAGTTTGTTTTCGTTAGGAATGGGCATTGCATTTTGCTTTTTTCTGGTAATGCACACTGACTTTTTGGCTTTTTTTTACTGTTTCAAAACTGAAAGACGTTTTCTGTGCAAATGTGATTTGACACTATTTGAGATAAAAGCAGGAGGTTTAATTTAGCAAGAAACTCATGTTAAGTCCTTATAATGAATTCTAGGATAGACATTTTACAGCATCGCCAGCTTTCTGGATCGTATCAGCTGTTTTCACTTAATTGCATGTCATGTAAGATCTTCCACAATATTGAAAATATAGTTCTCCGTATATTTTGCCTTTCATTTCTTCACCTGCATTTCAAAGGCAATTTGTTATCTGGTCCTCACTTCCATAAAATCTTTAATATACTTATCCTTACAACCACCTTCACAGTTAATGAAATCACAATAGTCCAATTTTACATATTGCGGAAATGTAGAAAACAGAACTGCAAGGGATGTCAAGAAGTCAAGAAGTTGTCTACTCCATCTCCCTGTGTTAAGACAAGATTAACTATGCCTGTGATAATCTTGACAAATATTTGTGTAATTTGGCCTTTAAAATCTCCAGTAGTAGATATTCCACAGCCTCCAAAATCAATCTGTTCCATTTCTCAACTATACTTACCATAGGAACATTTTCTCTAAATATAAACCTGAATTTCTCTCATTGCATTTTACACTCACTACTACTTGCCATAGCTACTACACTCATTGAAGATGGGTTAGTCACGTTCCCTGCAGAAATTTTCACGTTTGAAGGTAGGACTTTTCTCTCTCCTTACTCATCTTTAATCTAAACTACCCAGATTATTTCAGTCTGGTTTTATATGTCATGTTTTCTAGAGCCATGATCCTTGCTCTCCTCTGGACCCCTTCAACTTGTCTTTCAAAACAGCACACATGATGCAGTAGGCAAGGCTTTAAAAATGTCTGGTGTAGTCAGTATGTTCCATTTGGAGGTTGCGCTCCCATGTGATGTATTGCAAGAGCGTAGTGCTGCGGATATATCACGGATGTTCAGCTTGTGATCTGCTATAACCGCTGTGTCACTCTTTTTTAAACTCTTGTATGTGTCTAGGCTCTCCAGTGTGTATTTGTTCAGTTAATTGTTTCTCCTAAACTACGGGATCTTAGACGTTCTTAACTGTATACTATATTTCTTATAATTTATGCAGGTTGTCAGAGTCTTCTATATGACAAGCTGGTCTTCCAATATGTTTGTGGTTCCTCTCTGTTTGCTGAAAGCTTTAAAGAAACATTCCTTCTGTTCCATCAGTCAGCTAACAAAAAAATATTTGTACTGATCTGCTGAATTCTACTCCATGCACATCTCTTCTAACAACTATGCTCTAAGTATGGTTTTTCAACCAGTTCTACACTCAACTTTTCACAGCTTCCTGTATCTGCAGCTTACTTCTGAGAACGGCATGTGAGAGAGTGTTGCAAGACTTAAAGCAGGGTATAGGATATTTACTATGTGTCTCCTATGCACACAGTTTTATCATGGAGGGTAATTGCCTCTCACAATTTACTTAAACATGTTCTTTCTTTCTCCTCTGCTGATGAACTTCCCCAAGTGGTGTTTCTGAACTAACAACCCCCTCTATACTGAAACAACCATGGGAAAACTTTTAGAAGGGCACGGAATCAAAAAGGAGGCAAAATCCCATCTGTCTGGAGATATAAAATGGAAGACTTTGTGTACCTTCTGTGCAAATGTTCTATGTAAGTCAAACGTAAGCAGTCCAAGCTTCATAACCCTCTGTAGACTCAAGACAGAGTGTATAGTAGCTGTGCAGTGGCTGCGATATTGCCGAATTGATTCCATGTAGGAAAGGTTTGTGTTCTCTTAATACATTGTTCGGTTTTGCATTGGTTATTACTATAGGCCTGACTCTAGCTTTTCTAGTGGCAATATTAGAGCTACTTGCTGCCATCTTGAAACTACCCCACTGATGGTGACAGACAAATGTGTTGTGTAAATTAGAGTAGAAGTGTGGGCTCAATATTGCACTCTTCCTCTTTGACTGTGTGTGTCATTTGGTGACACCATATTTTCTTTTATTTTCTAGCAAGCTTGTCATCACAGGTTTTTTAAAGCCAAAGCAGTAAGTCATCTGGCTTGACATCCTTTACCATCTTTTATAATTTTTGATGCCAGTCTCGCAACCATAAGCACTTCAGACAGAAGAATACATCCTTAGATTATAGCGGGATTGTGCCTAGACAGATGGGACTAGAGATTATAAGAATTGTTAATAACAGAAGTGCTGTATATTTTCCACTTCTTTGCATTTGGGATTAATACAGTGATGAACTCATTTTCCATTTGATGACTGAGAAGACTAACTCATAAGCAGTTGGTTTCTGGAATCCTTTTTCAACATAATATAAGCAGGAGTGGTAACATGCCCAGTTAGCATTACTCGCAAGTGACAATTTGAGGTAATTTCAATTTCAGCTATTAATTTCAGCTATAATTTCTCACTAAATTTGTTAGCTGACAACCTATGTGATAATTAAATATTATCGCTATTTTAATGAGGTATGAAACACATGATGGTCAGACACATGATGCACACAAACTTAGAAACCTTTAAAAATATACCAAAGGGATGATATTGTTAAAGTCAGGCAATAAATAAAACACTGATTTAAACAACAGTGGGACTTATCTGTCCTTCTGGATGCTACTAATAAAGCCTACACATTCGACCATAAGTAACAGTGAAACTGCTAGCAACATGTTTCTAAGTTACTCACAGTGGTTTTCATAGACATTTGCTTCACTGATCTAAAATTTAGAGAGTGCTTTGAAATCTTTCCAAATAAAAAGTGGTGGAATGGCTTTTTCCTCTAAAAATAAATTCAGGTCCCCTAAAGCTAGTTTCTTGGTTTCTAACTAATATTGGATATTGTGGTTGGTGGGATTTTTGATCATCTGAAAATTCCATTTAGGCTTCTATTTCACTTACATAAGTTTTAAGAATGAAGACAGCAAAAGAAAATTTCACGGCTTGATTTAATTATATCCATTGCCATGTTCTGTAGAAATTTTGCGTAGCTTTTTACAGATATCAGATTTACTTTAGACTACAAAATTTATATTTAGTCTACTTTTGGCTAACCTAAATACTTAACATAATTTTGATGATAAACGTTTCTCCTTGCCAGTATCACTTAATTGCTTAAAAAGAATCTTAAAAAGGAATGTGCTTTTATTCCTCCCCTCATGAGAGAACAAAAGTCATATATGCCTCAGAAACACGGGGAAGTATAAACAAATTTCAAGGTTTTCATTTCAGATAGGCATAACTTCATAATTGTATGTCTTGAAAAGGGAACACTGTAGGAGCAGACAGCTTATATAGCTTATACAGACATCTTTTTCAACAGCGGTGAAGTAAGATAGGAGAGCTCTTCCTCTTGGAACATCTCTAGTAAAGTCTTCAGTTTTCTTATTGCTATTCTAAGTAGAAATATGCCCTTACTTGCAGCTTGTGAAGATGTAGGAACACTGATCCCTTTGTCAGTGTGGTAGGGCCATAAGCCCTAAGTCCTTAGGGGCTAGAATGCTTCCAGCAGCTTCAGGCAGAGTTGAGGGAGGATGTTTGGGGAAGGTGCGTGCTTCGGCACGTGGGAAAAAGTGAAACCAATTGACAACAGCATCTGTTGTAAAAGGCCAGAACAGAACTGGCGTGGGCAGCTGAGCAGAATACTTGCAGGATGAACCCTTGCTGTCACAATAACTTTTTGCTGCTCTTTAGAAGTTACAATAATATGAACCATTCTGATAATTTGCATATGGTACTACCCAAATGGTGGACTTTTTCTTGGGACAGAATACTAAAAATTTTGATAGCCACAGTCTGATAAAAGCATTTGATGTTTTTACTAATTTCAGCTTTCTCCGTTGTTTCCTGTATCCTCCTAAAAAATGTGTTCTTGAAGTCTATTTAGAAAGCAGTTAACTGTCTTCTCAGCAAGCTTGAATAATACAATACAATAATCAGAACAAAGTAAATCCTAAACAGGAATCCACACTGTCTGGTTTTAGAAAATATCCTGCATTCACAGGAAATTGGTGCAGTCAAAGCAATGTCCAGATCCTGTGCTAATTGTGAATTAAAGTTATGAATGGTAATCTAAACCCAGCTGAAACAAGAACTTCTCTTTGTGAACTCTTTCCTAATTCTCAAAATTTCTCTTGTTGAATTAAAGAAAATATGCATACATTTATGGATGTTTATAGGTTTAGCATATGTGTACCTTACAAGTGCTATTCGATTTTTTCATCTTTTAAGTCTATATGCAAATAATGGTAGGATCTCCAGATGTAGTTTAGATTTAAATATACCAGACATAATCATAGCCAGATGTGTTTCACATGATCTGCAAATGGCAGAATATGGGTGTATATGTGATCTGTCAACTCCAAATCTTGCTCCAAGTGTGAATGATTCAGTAGCCCTGTGTCAGTCAGCTCACTATAGGATTTTTCAGTTGATGGAAAGGAACTGAATGTTGTTTCAAAACATCACTTGCTCTTTTCCAACGTGATAATGATATAAAGATGAGCCTTTCTTTTTTCTTCATCAGTTGGAAATAGAACATATTTCCCTGATTCTACTAAGTTTGCATAGCTCGCTCTCAGTTTCCTTCCATGTATTCTTAATGCTCAACCATCAGCAAAGCGTGAATTGGAAGTGCAGGCTTGGTTTTAATTTGCAACATACCCTAAGGTCTTCTACTTAAAGAAAACAGTTGATTTCTTTACCCCAACCTGTTTGTCTGGACAGGAATTTAATTTGAAGTGACATAAAAGTTCAGTGAGGGAAAGGAAAAACGTTTTGGCAAGAGTTCTCCCTGTCATGAGATTTTCATTTTGTTTCTATCCTTTCTTATGAATTTTTGGAAGGTTCTTTGGTATTTATAAAGTTTTAACTTACATTAGGAATGAAAAGGAAATTAATTAATGAGTTTATTGACATCTCTTCCATTTTTCCCAGCCTCTGTTACATCCAGAATGATAAACGTCATCATAGTGCTTAAGTCGTAAAACTGAAAAGATGGTAGTATGGATCAACTCAGGTGATACCCAGTTAAATGCTGCTTCCTGCAATGACTACACATTAGCAGGCAGGATAATGGCAGGAGACATTTATCCTTTTAGAAAATAGGATAATTTGAAAAAAAGTAGTTCAGCAAACAACAGGAACAAAAAAAAAAAAAAAATAGCCTGGAATCACTATGCTACTGAATATTTGTTCCAGCCATTTATAAGTAGTTCATACAGTTATTTCAAAGGTAATGTCAGCCCACTCCAGCATCGACCAATGAGTCAACGTGTTTTGTTTAAAAGAATAAATTATTAGTTTGAGTCTTTAGTATTTCAATTTCATGTTGTTAGCAAGCAGGAGACAATTTCTTTTTTAGAAGAATCACTCACAGTGGCAAGAATAATCTGTCCTAGAATTTGTTGTTTGACTTAAAGTTATTATGACAACAGGTAGTATTTATGTAATAGAGTGTAGCATTTTGTTTTTGGAAGGCATGAGCATTGTGAAATATTTAAAATGTGAGAAATACAGTAACCGGAAGTTTTAATTACCTGTAACTGCAAATCAGCCAGTGGATTGTACAGATACCTTTCAAAAATGCCTGTGGTAATTTGTTTTCCCCGCTTTGAGAGAAATACTTTTTTGTCCTTGCGGCCCATGTGAAGCACCGAGAAGTCAAATGTCCCTTTCTCTGTGGTAATAAAGCAAATCAGCTAAAGAAGAAAAAGAAATCTATCTCCAAAACTTTTTGCATAACTCTTACCAACTTCAAAGTTCTGGGAATACAAAAAAGAAATATCTAGTGTACTGAATGGAAGTGCATTGTGCAGAACTGCATGAGCTCTGAGGGTAATTTAAATGAGGTTAATATAGTAGTGGTTAAAACAGCATGTGAGAGTTATTTGCTGTAGCTTATGTCCTCTTTGCATTCTCATTCCATGCCAAGTCAATTCTCCCGATGAACGTAGCTGGGAAGTTATTTGTGCCAGTATTCATGATTTTTATAACATAAACTAAGTGCCAGTTCTTCTTGAATATGATGAGAAATAATTCATAATGCCTTTGTCAGATTATTGGAATACATACATATGTATTAAAGCAGGAAGTGTAGTTGCAAAAATTGAAGCCTTGTCTTACGTACCAAGAGACTCATAAATGTCAGGAAAAAAATTCAATTGTCTCCAGCATTTCAGGCTTGAGAAAACCCACTGCAAATTTGCCATCATGCCTAGAGATCAAAGGGTGTCCTTGTCATTTTCAGAATTAATCACAGGAGCTTGACACACTTCTTATATAATACTATGAAAAGAGAGGAACTTTGCCAAAAGTAAATTTATTTTTATGTTTAAGCATTACAAGCTTGAATTTAAACTTTAACTGTCATTACAGAGAAGTTGAATCGAATTTATCTATGTCAGTAGATTAATCATGATTGAATAATTGGCTTGACAGTGTATTGCCAGAACAAACAGTCCCTGTCCCAAATAACTTACAGTGGAAAAGAGAGAAGACAAGGGTAGGAGGCAAAGGAAGAATAAATGCTATAACTAGGATAAATATAATTCTAGTTCCAGAGGGGTCTTCTGGGGATTTTTGTGTGTTTCTGTGTGTAATTATGAGAGGGACTACAATGCGGGGGAAAAAACTTCAGGGAGGGGAACTTTGAAAAAAAAAACATGAAGGGAACAATGCTGGGAAAAGAGGGAAAGTATAAAATGAAGATAGTCAATTGAGAAAGAAGAAAAAGAACAATCACATTGCCTTTGTAAGAGAAGGTTTGTTCAGAACCAGAGAAATTTCTCTTCACAGCCTCAGATTTGTAAACTATAGACATATAGTCATTGAATAGGAACAATAATATGCATTTTTTTCTAATACCACAGGTAACTGGCTACAGTATGTCAACAGCATGTAATCATTAACGTTTTTCTTATTGTTTTATTACAATTAGGTTCCTTAAGTAATTAATAAATTTATTTTGAAGCATGACACAGTCCTGAAAATTCAAATCATTTATGGATAGCTTATGATCACACCTAGAGGTAAAATACAGTGATTTTTCTATTTACTGGATTATTGGCTGAGCTCTTTTCTCAGCAAAACCCATTAATTCATTCTCTATTTGGAATCTGGGTGTGTGTTTTGGGTTTTTCTGGTTTATTTTGTTTTTGAAAGAGAGACAGGGAGAGCGAGCACATCTTGGCTTTGTTGTCCGTGACCTGGTAAATCAAACGAGCAGGACACAAAACAGCTCCATGCTATTTGCATTCTGAATCTGAATAAAGCACTATGCATTGTTTTTGGTAAAAGAAGTAGCAGTTCAGGAAAAAAGATCACAATTATTGTTAGAAAGGGCCTGCTGGATATTTTATATTTCTGTTCTTTTTTGGATGTCACAGCTGCAGCCTTGGTGATTTTTTTTTCACTGTGATTTTAAGAATAAAATGCAGTGATACTAACTACAACAACTCCCGCTTCTGTGGGTTCTAAGCCTTGCTTACCATTACTGTGTTACTGGTATTTTTTTTCCCTACAAGTATTACAAAGATGTTCACATGCATAACGAAAGGATAATTATAAAATTCACATAGAATTTTGGTTTCTAAGGCCAAGTATTTTGAGAGCCAGAAGGTACAGTGAGTGCTTTATGATTACATTTACCAACAGCATGACAACATACACTTCAGTGTATTCAAAGGAAAACATAATCAGGTAGCCAAAGGAGGACAATTATCTTTCATACTAATTGGCAAGTTCCTTTTAACCTTTAATTAACTGTGAATTTTCAATAGGTCTGAATAGTCGTGTTAGGCTTCTTGCTGGTAGAAGGTCATGGAAATATCTTTTCTCCTGATTGCACAGATGCAGTATAAATAAAATATGGGTGCATATACAATATATAAGGTCATAATCCTCATTTGCACTTTGAAGTGCATAAGGTATGAAAATCTTACACTGCTGAAAGCACTGGTGCTGCCAGGAGTTTTTACTTGTAGCTTCAAAAGAAAATTCAAATAGATTTTGCATTCTCGGTTTGTTTCTCTTGGCACATTTTTGATACAATCAGCAGCAGTTACTTGAAAGGCTCAGAACTGATTAGCATAGAGCCTAATATGCCTTCCTTAGATGCCGTCCTAGAGAATATTCCCTGCAGAGCAAAGGTTAAGATGCACAGAAGAAACAAAACACTGTTCTCCTGAGTGCTGAGTTATTCAGCAGTCTAGAGATTGCTTCCTTTAAGATGCGCTACTCCCTTTTGGTGGGTGGTTTATTATAGAAAATACAAGAAATGCTACATTTTCAAAACATTTCTACCATATTGTCTCTGCAAACAGATATTTGACAATGCAATGTGTTCATGTTCATATGTATTTCTGATATAGACTGACGTATTATGTAGCTGTAAATTAAACATCGAGGCATATGGTGGCTAGGAAAGGGTGTTGGAAAAGAAACGGACTGGATCAAAACCCCTTGTGACACAACATTTTGCAGGTGTACAGGCATTAGTAATAAGTAAGACCTCAGACCATTCCAGTCATATGGGTTACATTGATTTGTTTTCTGATTAAATAAAACAGGTAGCAAAGCAATATGCATTATGCATGGGATGAATAGTTTCTTGTTTCTAGCCTTGGTCAGGTTCCAGTTAAAAGGCAATGGGGAATCCTATGACAGTGGTTATTGAGTCCGCAGTATCCACCTTGCTTGTGATCAACTTTTTCATTTCGCTGTGCTTTTTGCTTTCAAATTATAGTCTCATTATGCAGCTGACTGCCTTTAAGATATCTTTGTCACATATAAATGCTGCTAAAACTAATTTTTGTGTATTCTAAACCTTTTTTGCTAGTCGAATTCTACCTCTGAGATGCCTTGTTTCTTGTTTGAAGCGTCATTCGCATATCCATTCTTTGTTGTCTTGCATCAAATTGTTTACAGTATCCTATCAAGAGCAACCAGGTGACCATATCTTTGTGGTAGTGGAGTTTCTGATTACTTGAGGCATAAGGAAGAAAGAAAATATGTGCAGTATGTTACCCAAATTGCTTTTTCTTACAGATTCACTCAGACAGATGGGGGCAAGAGAGATGGTCCAGCCCTATATATAGCAGAATGCAACTCTGTGAAGGAAAAAAATAGAAGTCAGGCTAACTATGGCTTTCCTTTTTCTTTCTATGCATATCCAAAGACCTACCTCTTCTCACTTCTGTCTCATGTACTGTATGCATAACCTAGCAGAATTAACTGATGAAGCCCTTTCACCTCACTATATATCATAAAAACCTATTTCACTGAAGAAGGAATATTTGCTAGACAGTACAAGAACTCACCGGCAAACTGGTCCCTTAATTGCTGTTATGGAAAAATTGGGATTACGTTCCTACTCTATGCTGAGTAATGTTAGTGATAGTGTTAATAATAATGTTATGGAATGAAGACTCGGGTAGGATGTTTCGTCTCTGCAAAATATTTTAATATCTCTATCAAATGATGTTTTTTTTCCATTATTGTTTGATTCTGATAGAAATATCTTATTAAAAAATGAGAGAAACAAAAGCATCTTAGTAAAATAGGATCGTGACAGCATTTGAACTTGCCTGTGCAGTGTAAAAGGCATACTTCGACATACAAATAGGAAGAATTTGTCACCACCCAGCAGCATTATTTTACAGTCTTCTTTTTGAAAAGAGTATAAGGTGCTCTAGGATTCTGACTACTAGGTTGTAACGAACATGAAGCTCTTTATCAGTAATTGTATTTCTTTTTCAAATGAATAGCTTTCTGAAGAAAACACAGATAATGAACAGAGTATTCTTGCTACGACAAAGGTAGCATGTAGGCTGATTGCTGTAGTGGTTCAATGGAACACTTGTATAGCTGGAAGACCTCTGCACTGGCCTTGAGGGACAATATTTGCCTAACCTTTGCCTAAGCTTCTGTGGATGTACTAATTCTATTGCTTCCTTGCATCTGAAAAGCTCAAACTATAGCTGGGATAGCCATCACGCTCATTTTTCCCTAGCCATTTAGCAAAATAGGAATGTGTAGAAGAAGTTAATTCACTTCTGAGAACAGGAATATCTGCCCCTTATTAATTTCTTGTAAGGAAATAGAGCATACTTCCTTAAGGGACTGATAAGCTCTATTTCTAACAATAACTATAGATCTGAGAACTAAGAATTTTGTTTGTAACTTACACTAGTGATATCATTATTTTACATGGCAAAAATTAAGTCAAACTTGTTACTTTCTTCCCAGAAAAAAAAAAATTCAATTGGTAAAACCCATCATTTTATCTGAAAAGTAATTGTACTTTTACAGCAATCTATGCTTAATGTGGATCAACTTGAGAGTTTAGGACATTGCTGCAGCAGCAGCTAAAAAAACAAGACCTGCTGTAGGTGCCTGTCCTGGTGTGATGTGAAACAAAGGGTGGAAGCTCCCTAGTTTTCTCTGCTGCATGAAGATTCATAAGCTGGAACATATAAATCCTGTTCCACGTCTTTAGATGCTCTCAGCTGGCACTGCCTGTGAACTATGTCATAGTTAATACAATTCTATCTCTTCCATAAAATTAACAGACTTCAAATTTACTTTCTAAAGGCAGAGGCATATGAGGATGTGTCAATGAACAGCAGCAGTTTACAGGTTCCAAACGGTTGTGGAAATAAATTTTCTTTTTATATATGATTCGTCTTTATGGAAGTACCCCGACAAAATTTACCATAAATAAGTGTCTGAGAAGACATGAAAGTTCTTGCTATGTATAGGTTTAGCAAAAAGCTACATGAAAAATATGTGATAGTTACTTCAGTACAAATTTTTGTTTCAGGCCCAAATAATTTCTTAGGTAGCTTTAGAAAGTCAGGGACAAGTTTGACTTAATTTTTGCCATGTGAAATACAATTTGGAAGTCAGAATAAAGTGGTCACCTGTTACTCGCCATGTTTTCTTTTGGCACTGGAAAGATGATCTTCATAGGGTAGCAGATAACTGTCCTAAGCCATGAGATGTGATCATGTGATAACACGATAAAGAGCCTGCACTTGTTTAGGAAGTAGTTCATCGCACAGCTTCTGACTGTAAGTTAGTCTTTTCTAAAAAAAGGTTTGCAGTCTTTGTTGTCATGCAGTGATGTCGAAGTACCTGTCTCTCACAGGGACAGATTTCATGAGCTGTTCCCAAAATATTAAGTCAGGAGTCCAGAAGATCACTGATTTCTATCAAGGATGTCCGATATCACTGAAGAGTTCTTTCCTGACAATGCAAAGCCGTTGGGAAGCACATCAGATCCTTCCTATCTTCTCCTTTGACTTCTATAAACTGCTCAAGAGTTTGAGTGGACTACTGGAAATTCTTCCGATACTTAAAACTGGAGTAGGGTTAATATGGACCAGTAGCTATCTGCCTGTAGAGGTCTGTAGCATCGGGATGGAGAAGTAGTCATCATGTAGAGTGCAATGGAGATACTGAACTGCAAAATCTGTAAGAAGCCCAAACAAGATTACTTCTAAAGTAATACAGGTATTAAATCCTCTCTTCCTCATGTTGGGAGGAAAGTCAGCACTCAGAACATCCTTATTGAAAACCCATATAGGATATGAGAACATTTTTTACCTTCAGCTTTCTTCCCTTTGGGCTTAGCCTTCTATATTTCTCCTTTGAGAGGTAACATGTTGAATGTAAACAAGCAAACTGTGATGAAAATCAAAGATAAGTCCATAAGCAAAGTGTGATACAGCCTAAAGTAAACAACTGGATATAATTTAGCAGTTACACTGATTTTATAACACCTCATTAGGAAAAAAAGAAACCCTTAAAAATTGAGTAGCCATTTTTTTAAATCTTGCTTTATCTTTCCCTTTAAGATAAGTGATTATTCTTTTGCTGCAGAAAGCAT
Organism: Theristicus caerulescens; assembly: GCA_020745775.1. NCBI lineage: Eukaryota > Metazoa > Chordata > Aves > Pelecaniformes > Threskiornithidae > Theristicus > Theristicus caerulescens. The sequence continues at coordinate 19,654,374 of CM036568.1, read as the reverse complement.
CAAACACTAGGTCAAAAAACACCAGGTGGTTGGGTTTGCTTTTGTTCTAGTCTATGTTTAAGAGTTTGAGTGTTGTGAACTAATCGAGTGATCATTAGAGCTGTTTTCTTTGCATGTCACTCTAAAAGACTGGCTGAGAGTGCTGCAAAATGCAGGTGCAAGCCGAAAATTAATGAATTACAAGGATTGGCAGTGGTGGTTTGTGAAGCATCATTTGCTTCACATATAGCTATGTTAATCTTCTTTGTTACAGCTTGCTTTCTGTCTCAGAAGCATTCTCTCGCATTGTTTCATTTTCAAAGAAGATTCCTCTCAGTCAAAGAAACGCTTCCTTAATTTTCTTTGGAAGGAGCCCGCTTCTGTTATGTAAAAGGAGCTATTCTCCTGAAGGAAAAGATTATTTAAAGATGCTAATGTATTATTAGATGTGAAACTTCTTTATTTTACTGAAGTACATTTTCAACATCATAGACGTTTCTTATATGTGAAAGTAAAACTAGACCCCTTTTCCCACTGTTATCTGAATTTGACGTGGCTGGTCAAATCTAAGACATGAATCACTGTCTTCTCAGATTTGTATTCTATATCATCAGCTCTAGAAAGCTAATGGATACAATCTCAAACACTGGAATTTATTGCCAAAAAGCCAAGTCTGATCATTTGCATTTATGTTATATTGCTCCCATTGTAAAGGACTCCATGCAGTTGGGTGTATGTCAATGCAATACACTCATTAGAGAGGGACACGAGTGAGATTGTGTGAAATATGTCCTGAACCAGTCTTTGGCTCTGACAGTACTCTCAAGCTCTTGTCTGTGTAAGTATGCATAAGTTCCGTTTGAAAAGGTGACAAGAGTGCTGGTTTTGGCTAGGACAGAGTTCATTTTCTTCACAGCAGCCCGTGTGGGGCTGTGGTTTGGCTCTGTGCTGGAAGCAGCGTTGGTACCCCAGGGGTGGTTTGGTTCTTGCTGAGCAGCGCTGACACAGAGGCGAGGCCTTTTCTGCTCCTCACCCCAGCCCAGCAGCGAGCAGGCTGGGGGCACAAGGAGCTGGGAGGGGACACGGCCGGGACAGCTGCCCCCAGCTGCCCAAAGGGACATCCCACCCCACGGGACGCCACGCTCGGCAGGGAGAGCTGGGGGAAGGGGGAGGAAGGGGGGACGCTCGGAGCGATGGCGTTTGTCTTCCCCAGTCACCGTTAGGCGGGATGGAGCCCTGCTTTCCTGGTTTGTTTTGGGGTTTTTTTTCCCCTCTAGAGCAAGCAATATTAGGACACTGTACAGTGTTGTTTTCCAACTGAATTATCAGTAGTCATGGATGATTTCAGAATTTCAAGGTTGTGCATTTTTTCTGTGTTTACCTGTGCCTCCAAGTTCGTCGTCTCGCTTGGCGTTCATGATCTAGGATAACCATGATTTCCTTTCTTTTCTTAGAGGTTTAGCTGTCACATGTGATTGTATATATAAGTTATTTGTCAAGAGAACGCAGGAACTTAATAACAGTGTTGACCAGGTAAAGCTGGTCACACACAGTTTAGTTTGGTCTCACTTTCCATTTATACCTGTTTTAAATCTCCCAGCAAAGGCTAGTGATGGCAGAATATTACAAAAGTTTAGCAGACTTGTTTGAATAAAGACCAAAAACCTGAGATTTTGGGTGTTGTGAATCTCTCAAGAGTTTCCTTTTCATATTTCATTTCTTCCTTGACATACCACAAGGGACACTTTCTCTTGCAATGTTTTTTTCAGTGCCATTATATGGCAGCAAAATCTGTTGGATGCTTGGATCAACTGAACTCTACTGCTTTTGAGATGAGGGTGTTATTAATATCTTTTGTGATATTTTATTGACCTAATGCTATTTATCTCATTGCTTTGAACTATTTTTCCCCTCTCCCACCATCTGTTTAGATTGTGAGCTCTTTGGTGCCAGAACTGCCTGTCTCTATATGTTTGTATAACGCCTAGCATGGAGAGGCTATTATATTATTATCTAGGCATGACTCAGGTGCAGATAATTATAAGAGAGCCTCAGCTGGCTTGCCAAGAGAGAGTGCAAAGCTTCTTTTTAACAAGTGCTTGCGAGCATCATACGCTCTCAAAAAGTTTCAATCAGATGAAGGTATGGTAGACCGTTTTGGGGGTTTTATGCCATCATTCTTCTCTAATTGTGAATTACAAAAGCTTTGTTAGGAAGAAAAAGCTTCCAAAACCTTATAAATGAAAAAATCTTCAATTGGGTTGCCAAAGAAGGCTTTCAACTGTATAGAATCATACAAAGAAAAGGAAAAGAAAATCTGGAGACAGGAGACCACACTGCTGCACAGTCTTTGAACATACAGCAATGCTAGTGCCAGACTTCCCACCTCAGAGTGCCAAATTGGCGCGTACTGTAAACCTCCCCTTTCCTAGCGTTACACTCAGCAGTCAAAAAAACCTGGAATGAGTGGAAAGTGTTGATTTATCTCTGGGGAAGTCTGATGCCAACATTTAAAAGGAGGATAAGGAGGATGCAAGTATAAGGGAAAACAGAAGAAGAAGGAGGAAAGGGGGATAGCAATGAGAGGGAAAGGAGAAAATGGGATAAAAACAGAGATACAAAGGAGCAGAGAGTGCAAAAGCATATGAAAAAGAAATAACAGAAAAGAAGATTTACTGTGGAAGTAACAGTTGAAGTCAAAGGTTTGCCATCAGTTCCTACTGTGCATAAAAACTGCATCTTGTCTCAGAGTCATTTTCCATCGTAAGTATTAAAACACTTGTAGAGAGGCAAAGATCCCCTTGGCAGAACTTCCCGGTTGAGTTATATTCTAAGTGACCTAAACAAAAGATTTGGGTTTTTTGTAAAGCATCTGTCAGTATGATGTTCTACCAAGTATCATACACAGTTTTGAGAATCAAGAAGAAAGAGCAAAATGCAAGCAGAGACAAAGAAAGAAAACCTAAAAACCCAAACGAAACCACCCTTGAATGAAAAATATAAAGGTTGCTCCTATCTAAATATGATCACCCAAAGCAAATGGACTTGCAAGAACAGTCATGCTCAGACTATAATGATTAATTGTGCCATGGCTTGCAGTTACCCCAGGAAATGGCTCCTTAGATAGGACGGAACTGAACAGGATTTGTCCTGGGGTGCACCATTATCATCTAGTGCAGCAGGTGAAAAAAACTATGTAAGAACATCTTGCACATTACCGCTGCTTCATCTCTTGGGACTAGCGCTTGTGTGTGAGGAGGCCAAGTATGAGCACGCAGAAACAATCTGGAATCTCTGCCGTTAGTTTGCTGGGATAATAAATTCACTAATAAGTCATCAGGGATCTTGTTTTTTTCCTGAGTGGCCAAAGCTTGTTTTTGAAGAAAATGAAATATTTCTATTATATACCAAAATAAACCAAAATAAACGTAGGGGAAATGTCATTCCTGTCTTTCTCAAAAAGTATAATGTTATGCCTTGAAAAAAGATATTTTATGTTCTCCAAGAATCAGACTGTAAGATGCAGTGCATTCTTATGCTCTTCATTCACAATAACTCAGAATTTGACTGTCGCTCTCTGAGGTAAAGGGTAGCAGCCCCCACTACGTATCTGTAACACCCCACTATCTGTGCAGGAAACTCTGCAATATTTTTGAGGGCATCAAGGTGTGAAGGGTCAAGCTGATACTTAAAATAAGAACAAACATGTTTTAGAATCTAAATACATATATATACACACGTATATATTTATATATGTATTTATTATTAAAAAAAAAATCCATCGATCATTTCAGCATTTTGTTGGAGGAAAAAAAATTCCACCACAAAAGGCGAAAAAAAACCCCTTTTCTGAGTCCAATCAGTAATAATTTGTTACCTGAAATGGAAGATTTTAAATAAAGCATATAGCTTCTGAGAAAAAAAAAGTTATTTTATAAAAAAATAATTTTTCCGTACAGGTAATGATGATTTTGACCTGACTTTAATGATCAAATTAAGAAATGAGTGGGAAATTGTGCGTCCACTGCCCTCCCCACCCCCTGCAGTATCCTCCCCCTACTTTGAATCATGCCATCGGTACCTGCCAGAATGTTTCTGATTTTAGCTGATTTGGTGATTTGCTGTTACTTATTTTGAAAGAAAAGCTATCAGAAAAGCTTCACAGGGTTGTTATCACGGGGGAAAAGGACAGCAGAGATGTGTTGTGTATGTTGCTCTGGAAGTGTTCAAATTCAGCGGCAACCTGAACTTTGATGAAGATGATTGCATCTCTGGTGGGATGGTGAGCTTTATGTTAGGAAATGTTAGTTTAGTTTGTAGAATTAATAAACGTGTGCGTAAGTGCAATTTTCAAGTGGTAAAGTGGTTCCTCTTGTGGCAGAGAGAAAGGAAAAAAAATCTATCCAGAACATATCTACGTTTAACTCAAATTAATCAAAAGAATCAATTTTTGTTAGTAAGTACAAATAAGATGGGTGCAAAAATGACAGGAAACTTTTAAAAAGGCTTTCTAAGGTCTGTGATCATTACACTTCCTTGTAAAACAGGAGGAGGCCACAACTGCCTTATCTCCTTAACTTCATTATTTCATTCCTCGTGGGCAAAATTCACACAGTTTACAGGAATGATCCAGACTGTTTCTCAATGAAAGTTCCAATTTGCTGCGAAGTACGTAACGCAAGGTCAGGAATAGGAATTAGTGCAAAATGACAATGTAAATTGTTTCAAATACCATTTAGTTCTAGGGAAAATTTGCTTTCTTAATTAAGACCATACATTTTTATCTTAAGAAGATCACACAATCTCATCTGCTGTGGTATCTGTTAGATTATATATGGCGTACCTCTTATTGCTCCGTTGCATTACCATTCCTTTTATGAAATTTCTGTTCAACAATCACTTCACTATGATACTTTATTCTCATTTGAAATCAAAGTTTTAATTCTGGGCAGGTGGCTGTTATTTGAAAAGAAGAGGATGGAAGGGACAGAAAAAACTCTTCAGTAGTTAGAGGTTTTCTGCCACTGTTCTATTTGACAAGGGAAGTCTTTACAGGTGATTGAAACAGTTCACTTTGTGCAGGAAATTTGTAATATTCCTGTCGCTTTCTGCATGCAGATGACAAGCTGCTGCCAGCTGTACAGCATCGTTTGCTGCAGCTTCGGGGACTTTAGTGATTTCCATCCATTCAAATTGGTCCAAACCACTGAACTATTCCCATCTCCAGCATTTGTAGAGCCAGACCAATTTGCCCTTATCACAACAGAGTTGCCGAAGGCTTTGTGAATTACAAGCTGTTTCTCATGTTTATTGATGGACTGATATTTGGGAAAGGACCAAAATAATAATAGTAAAAAAGTACAGTTCATTTCCATTGGAATTGAATTTTTCTTTCTTGCTTGCTTGCTTTTTACCTTCCAATTTTTCTTTTCCATTTTTGGGGGAATGGTAGGGGGATAAGGGGAGATGTAGGGCTCAGTTTCTAAGTGTGAGACCTCTGGGAGAAGGAACTGAAGTAATTGAATTGGATTAGACAAGCCAGCAGAAGAGAGTCACATTCCATGAGGTTTTTCCAGTATTGAGTAGATGAATCGTAATTATTTAAGGATTAGTACAAGTCTAAGATGTGGTCCACTCTGAATACTCTTCACCATATATAAACAAAAGCAAGATGTAATATATGCTGTTTAAGCTTTTTTTATCTATAATAGATTTCTTTTACAGCTGCAAGAACTTGAAAGAATCCTGCATGGTGAGTAAGCACTCTTACTGTTTTTCAATAAAGAATTAAACCCTTTAAGCTTTAATTCTAAAGAGATTCTAAAGAGAGCTTAATTAAAGATACTTACTCTAGCTGTAAATTATGTCCATCCTCATTCTGGTGGCTTTTGTTGGTTTTTTGGTTTGGTGGTGTGGTTTTTTTTTTTTTTTAAGTACATCAGCGAAGAAGAGAGGAATATTTTCAAATGACAGGTTTAGTTGGTTTTTTAATGGTTTATGGTATCCATGTTTTCTGTGGTTTCTGAGGTCTTCCAGATTCACAATTATACCCACTTTTGGCCACATCTTTAAAAGTGACCTGCAAAGCTAATTTTAAACTAGATTTGAACCCCAGTTTTTTCATGAACTGTATGCCTAGTGATCAAATAAGGACATTAGACCCTAGTACCTCTTGACAGACCTTTAAAAAAAAAGGTGTATTTTTTAATTTGAAATTCTATCTCCTGGTGCATTGTAAAGCTTACTTTGGACGCATTATCTGAGAGTACTACACATATCAGAAGAATCATGCTTTGCAATAAGCTCTAGTTCCTAGGTGATTTTTCTGGAGAACCATGAAGTAGCATAGTGGGAGATGAATAAAAATGAGGTTATGGCTGTGATTCTTTGTTCCTACTTCATTCTGGGAAGTATTGGAAATAGTTTTCTATCTTCAAGATTGGATTGCTTTCATTCCCAGAAGGCCTCTGCTCTTTTTTTCTTTTCCACGTACTTCATTTAATAAAGCTTTTGTTGTGGTTTTAGTTTCCCTCCTTTCTCCATATTATGATATAAATGAAATAAAGAGTAGATCAACCACCAGGTGACCACATTGTGGATTCACTGAGAATAACAGGGATTTATTACTTAAGCATAAGCAAAACATTTGTCTTCCTGAAAATTCATTCAGGCACTGCTCTTGGGAAATTCCACCATTCTAACCTTTATATATCCTGTCATTTGGGAAATTTCAGGTGCTAGATGTTGGAGAACACTATTCTATTTTTTTCTTTTTTCTTTTTTTTTTTTTTAATGCCTTATTCACTGGATTTGGTTCATTTTGAGCCAGATAATCTTCATGGCTTTTCCTATTGTCTGTAATTGCTCAGTAGGTTTGAATGCATTTAGACCTGTGAATTTTTAGAGGTTAGGTTCCTTTAAAGGCTAATGTTCTGTGAATACTTGATTTTATGAACCACAGGGGATTGCAGTCAGGGGATGAACATCTGGGCGAGGACAGAATGGACAGGAGGCAAAACCAAGACAGGGGGCTTGAAGGCAGAGCCAGAGACCAAGATACAGGAGCAGGAGGTTCAGTTGCTCAGACAAGCCCTAACAGTAACGCATAGCTTGTCTACACATAGGGCAAATCATGCCATTGGCAAATGAAACCAAAATATATGAAATTTCTTCAATTAAACATTATGGAATATTTGAAAAAAAAGTAGCATTTGAATTTTTTTTTTTCTTTCACAAATCCATAGTTCTTAGTACTTCATGTAAAAGTAAACATCTCATTTCTCGAAAGTGTAGATAATTACTTTCTCAAAATGCTTACTTTTAAAAGTTGAATGTGATCAGGAGCAAAATTCTATGAATTTGAGTATTTCAAACTATTAGCATTTATTTTGCTCGTGTAGCAAATCAGATCAAACCAGTGCCTTGGATTTTCTGTACCTCAGTAAATACGTCTGGAAGATTCGGCACTGTCATTAAAAGCTTCTTTCAAAGAGGGTGGGGAAAATGTAACAAGGACTGAAAAAGATTCAGAGTCTGTGTTTGTGGAACAAATGGACAACAAATTAGTGGACGCTAACAAACTAGTGCTTAGGGATAATCTTCTATTAGACCAATTAGTAGAACTGGAAGAAACAGACAAATTCATCAAGTACGCAAATTCTTCTTCCATTGAAAAACAGGCGACGTGAGCTTGAAGCTAGCCACAGATGAGAATAAGTGCTGTAAGTTTAATATTTATCATTTACATCATCTGAGGAAAAACATAGTTGAAAGGTACTGTGGAATAGAAGAGATGTCAGTATGAAGAAAAGATGATAAGCTGTTCTTCCTAGGAAGCATAATACTTGAGCAGCCTATGAGGACCAACTGCATTAATAGAGTGGGATGAGAAAGAGGATGGCCTTCCTACAAGGAACTGAGGAAGGGCATGAGGCCAGCTTCTTACACTTGGAAGATGGATTCTAAATTCAAGGTCTGTTGAGCTTTCAGTAAGCTGTAGGGAACATCTGTGTGTGTTGATAGACTGATAAGCCAAACGAGATTTGACTTCTTATGCTAGGAAAAAACAACCCTGAAATAAACAACATACAGAACTAAAAAATTCACACACACACAAAAATGTCAGTGATATGAGTTAGGCTTTATCTCAGTACATATCTCTCAGCCAGCAAAAGAAGTACAATCGCTACTAACTCAAAAGAGGCAAAATTTGCTACTGTTGTAATACAGTCAGGAAGGGCATTTACTTAGACTGAAGCCAGGGTAATTGCCTGTCTCGGCAGAAGAACAGGGCACTACCCAATATGTTGCATTAGCAACATGAAAAATATTAATACAGTGTTACAACCTTTCATTTGTGATCTCTGGTGCCACTTCTGATGAGTGAAGGTCTAAGGCATGAAAACTTTCTGCCAACTTGCCTTTGATCAAGAGATGTTTCTACTGTCTGTATGTATCAGACTTTTGCTATAATTGGCCTTACCAATTTTGTTCACACTTCAACTGTGCGGAATATGTAGCACACCGGTAACAGGCTGTCTTGTGTTGATAACAAGCTTTTTAATAAATCACTCATCCTTCCTATAATAATAAGACTTTCTGCTGTGTTTTCTTCTCAAAAGTAAAGAGAAAAATAATTCTGCCACCTGTATTGTCATTTTCTTGTCTGTCTCATTTTCATTCTTTCGTGGCATGACATGGTGCAACATAACAATAAGATAGAAAGGAAAACTGCTGGTTTTCTTTATTTTACTTTTTATATGGCACACTACTGTTGTTCCAGAAGTCATAGGACCAAGGAGATATTCAACTGGAGGAGAGGGGAAGAGGGATGAGGGTGTGCAGAGGTGACCAGAGGGAGGTAAAGGAGCAAACAAAACAATGGTAGGCAAAAAACAGATGAACAGGCTGTTTAAACATTAAACAGTATTTTCTAATTCTCAAAGATACTTCTTCATGTAGCTTTTTTTCTTGTGCTAAAGAGTGGGCTGTTGAAAATGTTCAAGTTTTAAGTTCCTCCAATTAATTACCTAAGCTTTAAATTTCAGTATTTAAAACACTGAAACGGTGTCAGTTAAGGAAGATGTAAGAATATCAGGATAGTTTGTCCATAGAATGAACACAGCAGAAGTACATATTCCCTACATTCCAAATTTCCTACACAGATGAGACATCTTTCCTCTAATTAAAACCAGATCATTTCTTATTGAAGTGAATCACAGTCAAACACAGACTTTTGAAATCGATGTGAGGTTTTTCATTCAATTCAGTGGGCCTTGGATACAACCCTGAAACACTGGACCGTCTAACAAGCCAGCTTTAAAGACCAATAAGGTATGTAATAGTACTTTTGATAATGTGGGCAGCTAGATATCTCCTTTCCTAACATTTCATTTTCACAGAGAATAGGGCTGAGAGGCGCCTGGAGACCAAAGAGATTATCATACCCTTTATATCTAAAATTTGTCATTGACCATCACAGGCTTCAAAAGTAATCAGTTTTGATTATCGATTTTCTGAATTTTCCTTCATGTTGAAATTCAAACTTAATTATTATGCCCTCAACCAGGAAGAAGTCAAGTTTATTTTCCTCACAAGTTGAGCCTGTGTTATGTGTACAATTCCACAGTGTGTACCTAGCCTTCTGTAGTCAGAAATATGTCTCTACATTCTCAACTTTGTATTTTAATTAAAACTGAAATGTTTTTTTGAAAGAAAAAAATGTACAAAAGTTGCATCACATAAGCATCAGGGCATCCGGATGAGGAAGATTTTGAAGGTTGGTACATCTGGCATTATCTTGAAGCTAAGAACCATATTTTCAAAGACAGATACGTGGACAGTGGGATTTTGAACATCTTACAGGCACATAAATTCGGTAACAGAGGCTTTAAAAAAAATCCCTCTAGGCATTATTTACCTGCTTAAAGAGCACCAAATGTCAAGGTTTAGAACATATGGGCCCTGGATATATTCTTTATCTTTCTCTTTTCCTTTCCAATTGCTTTTTCCGTATCTTAGTAGCTCTAGAATTACACAAAGTATATGTCTACTACAATCTTAAACATAATGCTGAACACATTAGTTTATCTGTTGAATTTTAGTGCTGATCAGGAATAGAGCCAAATTTCTAATCATCTAAAGCAACATTCTTCTTCTTTGTACATGCACACATTTTCTAGCAAGTCCAGCAGTAGCAGCACCTTTCCATTGTTCAGCATGTGTGCACCACACCTTTTACCAAGAGCTGGTCTTGCTTTCCCTCCTCCAAGTATGTCTGTATCTTTCCCAATTAAAATTTTCATCACTTCCCCCATTAAGATTATGATCAACTTCCTTTCCTGATATTAAAAAGGATGTTAAGGCCTTCTTTCAAATCATTTTATCTCAAATGCAAATAGTCATTTCTTCTTGTCTCACAGGAAAGTTCATGCTCTAAATCTATATAAAAGAACACTGACAACACAAGAGCCTAAATCTGGTGCTGAGGCTGCCTTGAAGAGATTGTTTTATTTCTATAGTGCTGCCTTGATTAGATATCACTTGTCAGATGGGTGTTATGATGGATCCAACTCCAAAATACATGAAGTGAGTCTGCAAATTTTGCACTATCTCCAACCTCTGTTCTTCTGTGTGGAGTACCCTCAAGTACACTGAATTTCCTATTATAGCAGTTGAAAGCACCCTTATTCTTCTTAATTAATATTATTGTAGTCCACACATTTACAAAAATGTACTAACATCCAATAACCTTTAGAAGATGTGATCTCTCTGTGAGTGAGGTAACTGAATAGTAAGAATTTTTAAATATGAAACCTATAATTCAGTCTGCCTGACATCAAATCATACTGGACTGTTGCTCTTTAAGAAATAGGCAACATCAGTAACACCATTATTGGATGATAGGAACAAGACTGTAATATTTAGTTAGGTTGCAACAACAAAGCACATTTGGGAATCATTTACTGGAGCTCAAAGAAGATGGATAAAAATCAATATTGCATGTTACCTACATAGCTATTTCATTCTCCAGTTGCCAACAAGCAATAAATTGGTGCTAGAATTAGAATTCTGACATATCATTAATCAGAGGAATAAATATGAAACAGCTTGATGAACCTTGGTATAAGAAACACAATTTCAAATAAAAAGCCATCCCATATGTGTCATTTCTTGCTAGGGCTTTATATAATTCAGCAAATTGTATCATAAATTTTGGCAAAAGGGACACTGGGGCCATCAACTTAACTTTTTTAAAGGGAAAAGCTCAAAAGATAATATTAGTTGCACGTTGCACAGAGTAATCCTGCCTTTTCTACTCTTCTATGGATTTAAATATTGTTTTCAGTAACGAGGGTGTAATCCTATGAGGGTAGGTATGCACCTAATTTGACAGTTTCAAGTTACAGTATTTTACATCTCTGTTTCAATCCAGCTGTCTGATCCATCTTACTTTCTCCTTTCAATCCACATGGCCATTCTTTTGTTCAGCCAGCTATAGTCAGCGTATTAATGGACTGATACCAGTAATGAATTTGGTTCACTGAAGACAAACAAGAGTTTTGCTGTCCGCCTCCCCAGAGGCAAGGTTGGACTCATTTGTTGATGGTAGTCACATCCAGCACAGGCATCTGCGGAGTTTGTGCCAACACTCCCAACACTTCTTTTTAAAAAGAAAAGGAAAAGAAATTGTCCCTTGGCGGGCAAAATTAATGATCGGGGGGGGGGGGGGATGTTCTTATTCGGCGCTTTTCCTATCTCTCAGGATTTTCCCTTCTCTGTTATCAGTAATGAGCATCCACAGTCTGATACTGAATGAAAAATGCCGTTACCCACCTAGTACTGTGATAGAGTAGAGCTTCCTGGAGAAGGGGTTAGTACATTTCCAGAACAGGGGGACACTTTTGAAGTATCCTCTCACTTTGATCTTGCTGAAGATCAGGAGTCATGGGCCTAAGAACAGAAGCTGAAGTTCAAAATGGCAAGGGAAATCTTTTTCATCTCCTCTGCTACTGGAGAAAAAACCTTTCCTCTGTTCCCTTGCTAGGAACCACAGAGTTCCACTCGCTACAGATGTAGAGTGACTCTGCTCTTCTGCCATGTTTTGTGGGGAAAAGGGAAGAGAGCACCAGCTGCGGGGAGCAAATGAAGAGTGCAGTCAAAATCCCCCTCCTTTTCTCCTGCCGCGGTAGGGAGCCTGCTCAGGCAGCACAGCTGAGCTCTGGTAAGTGTAGGAAGGGACAGGGCAGAGGTAGAGGCTTAGCAGCCTGCAACACTGGGCAAGGAAGGACAGAAGATTGTAGGGCATAAGGTTAGTACCATAGGTACCGCAGTAACACAGTATCTTCATCCTCCACATTTTCATGTTGCTTGTCTTCTGCACGTGCATTATGTTATGCACATGTAGAATTGCGATGTTGCTGTTAAAACAGTTTAATTAATCATCCAACATTATCTGCTCCCTGCTCGGAACGCAGGATGTCTTTTGCATGCCCATAGCCTACAGGAGGGTGAGAAGTGGCAAGGGCTGTGGCGGGTTTCAGACTACACGGGTGCAGATTGTCCAGCCGGCAGAAGGGTGTTGTGCACGGGCAGTAGCCTCTCTCTTAGTGGGGCTCTGCTTTTTTTGAAGGAAGGAAAGTACTGGTAGCTCATTTTAATTTGAAAAACAAACAAACAAAAACAATACCATCACACTAAGGAAAATAAGCCAAGAAATGTAAAAATGAGGCAGACAGAGGGAATAAGTTAGCAGTCGTGTAAAGCTTTTGGCCTGGGACAGGATAAATTTTCATTGTTGGAAGGAGTTGTTACTAGTTACTTGGAGCTATTACATCTTTATGTTAATTGAAGAACTTCTGATAGTGGTAGTTGTGGGGAAGAAGTACTGATGGTGTCAAGATCAAGTCTCTTGGTGTGAAGATCTCCTAGTGTAGAGGTACAGCCTCTGTAGTCACCTATATTCAGGTGACAACACCGTGGCTATATGTGTATGTATGCAGATACGTGTGTGTTGTCACCAGACTTCCTAAATCACACCAGGTCACTGCTATGACGTATTCTTTTCTTTCCATGCTAGCTGCTGTGGTAGGGCTGGTAACGGAGGGAGTGGATGTTGCAGCCTGTCGTGGGGGTGCGTCCGTTGTCAGGCTTAGCTGGAGTTTTCAGTCCGTTGCGGTGTTTTGATTGTGCCTCTCTTCTGGGGTGCCTTTAAGCTCTGCTATTTGTATGTAAGCATTAATTCTGCCACAGCGCAGCATTTCGATCTTTGTGTGTTTTTGAAATAATCCTATAATCCTTTTACATTCTAAGTTGTTACATAATTTGGACTAAGTAAATGCACTATATGTACTTCTGGCCTGCTTTACAGACACACTCAGCACTTAAAGATCACACTGCTTTATCAGAAAATCAAGGCATTCAAAAAGCAAAGAAGTTGTCATAAATTTAAAATAAGTACTTGTAATTGCCTGCATTCCAGGACAACAGATGTACCCCCAAATCCCCATATTTAGCCTTCCCAAGAAAGATGTTCCTTGTTATTTCCCTCAAAGCAACAGAAACAAGGGGCTGGGGCAAACTGCAGTACAGAGAAATGAACATATTCTAGGCTGCCTGAATGCTCGTTTTAAGTCTGAGTAACTCTGAGGCGTTATACACACGTGTGTGGCCCAGAATAATCTGCCCCAAAGTTATGAATTGGTATGTAAGTATTTCTTGTAAAGTGTTTTTTAATTAGTAGAGAAATATTCCCATAAAGTTAAGCGTCAGAATTAACCTCTTGGCTTGTCTTCAGTAGCCAATTTTCTTATATCTTATATTACACAAACGAGGTATGTGCTCACAGACACTTCCAGGGATAAAAGGAGAAGTGTGAGAGCCAGTGAATGCTGTGAATCTTCTCGGTGTATCAGTTCCCAAAACACCTACATTAATCAGTGCTGAATGGATCTAGTGTGAAAATGGCTGAAGTGCTCGGTCTTTCAATTTCATATGATTTAATACAGAAAAACTGTTTGGGGAAAAAATAAAAGCCAAAACAGCTTCTGAAGGTCTAGTCTGTTGATTACATTTTTGTTAATGACAAAAAAGTCAAAGTATTGACAGATTCTGAAAAGTAAAATACACTAACTTTTCAAAAAGCAGGGTTACCTATTTGAGTAAGAACACGAGGTTTCCACCAGGGTCTTTTTTCTACACGAAAGATAGCGTGAGACTGTGTGATGTTAAGCCTTTCATACATGAGCCAAGAAAACTAATCAAATGTCTCAAAAGGGTGTGACCAACTTTACCTGATCTCTCCGAAAAATCTCAAGATGCTGTATCTTAAACAGATATGTTTATAGTACTGTCTATTCTGCTAACTGCAAAATAAATGAGGTAGCTTGTGTGCAAACACTTGCTTTGCTGGATTACCAATGACTTAAGTTTGGGCTAATTTACTTGACTGAGAAACAAGCTGAATTAATCTTTGTGGATTTTTCATGCAGTCAGTGTTAGCATGGTTCAGCTGCTTCTAGAGCATGAAACAGCTCATTCAAAGTTATCTTTATGTCAGTGATCAAAGAATTTCTACAAACAGAAATGTGAGAGTTTTACAATGTTTCTTTTCCCGGTAAACATTAGCTGCTCTGTTTACAAAATAGGCTTTGTTTGCTTTTACCAACTTTTAAATAAAGTCTGTCAAAATAGCAGGTGAGACCACTGCTCTGGGACTCATAGCTGTGAGAATTGCTGGGATTTAGCAGAGGAGGACCTGTGGTAATTATACCTTGATGAGCTTTTTTTCACCATTAAAGGGCTGAAAGGGAGTAGGTATTAATAGTTTACTTTTCTAGGAGGGACAGAAGAGGAAAATTTCACAATAATAACTAATTATTGTTGAAATAAATATGGATAAAGCCATACTATATGAATCTCTTTCAAATGAGGCACAAAATGTGGAAAGCATTGTCTAAACTCAAACAAACATACTAGTCTTGACTCCATAATAAAATCCACCTTAGACTGATTTTGAAATTTGTTCCAATGGAGTGTTAAATGGCACCTCAGTTTTGATTTGTCCTGGTGACTGCAGGATATAGCCATAAACAGAAAGGCCTTACCCGTTGTTTATGAGCTTTAGTCCATTTTGGAGCAAAGGAAATGTAGACTTCATTTAATTTTAATAAGAAATGAAACAGCAATAAATACATCATTGCTTAAGCTGAGAAATAGGGTAAGCAATTAGAATCATAGAATAATTCGGGTTGGAAATGGCCTCAGGAGTTCATCTGGTCCAGCCCTCACTCAAAGGAGGCCTAACTGACCCAGATCAGGTTGCCCAGGGCCTTGCTTGGGGGTTGCTGTGAAGGGGAGCTGGTTTACGCCTTTCATTCTCACTTACAAGTTGAGAGAAGTTAAGAACACGTGCTAAATTTTTAACTGTAAGTTAGAAAAAAATATTTTATTTGAGCCATTTATTACTTTATGCATCTACTTGCAATCAAGACCTAAAACAGTTTGGTAGAATAAAAATAAGTTCAAAACTCATTCAAAATGCAAGAAATCTTCATCAGATTTAGTATTTCCTGGTTTTTTTCCCGTTTTCTATTGGCCTCTCCAATGAGTTTTGCTTTTAAGATTCTGGAGGATTAATCCAGCGTATCTCTCTAGCTTTGCCCTCTGTGATCTCACAGGATAAACTTAGAATTAATTCCTCATACCCTTTCTGATGGAGGAGATAAGCCTTTAGATAAAATGTTATTTCAGTTGCTGTCTTATCCGGATGTTTGAGCTGCCAGTT
Source organism: Theristicus caerulescens (assembly GCA_020745775.1). Taxonomy (NCBI): domain Eukaryota; kingdom Metazoa; phylum Chordata; class Aves; order Pelecaniformes; family Threskiornithidae; genus Theristicus; species Theristicus caerulescens. The sequence goes on along the minus strand of CM036568.1, from coordinate 19,638,611 downwards.
AAATTGTAAATTAAAGGCTCAAAACTCTGGATTATGGACTCCAGCTTCATTATTAATGAAAAAATATGCCCTTTTCACAGTTTGTTCATTTTTCTGTCTTCCAACAAACTCTCAGAAAATGTGGAGAATCTTTTCCACTCTTCTGTTTAAACAAAACAAAGACACAGTGATACAATCCTCCCTTTGGAGGACGAAGCTTCTACCATAAATAATTGATTTGTGCCTATTCTGTCCACTTGAATGACCAGCCTGTGGAAACGTGAAGTTACTTCCGCAAGGCCCTTCTTGCTTGGGAATAAAGAAAAGCCTGAATGAGCCCTCCTTCATTATACTAGTCTGCAAAGTTTATGTCCCAAAGTTTAATGTGACAGAAACTTCTCCACTGTCATTAACCTTTGTACACAGCCTGTCAGTTTTGCCACTTCCATTGGCTCATTTTCCCACTCGCACAGTAGGGATTTATCTCGTCATCTCTTCATTCTTTTAAATTAAGTTGATTGAATGACTAAATAACAATTGACCATACTATTTCAAAGCTATCTATTTTATTGGGCCTTCCTGTAAGGACAGCCATTCCTTATAGAATGCTACATATACTTACAGCTCTGTTTTATGTGAAATCTTTGTGCAGTTACATTTTAGACATTAAGAGGGAAATCTCACAAGAGAATTGACTTATTTGTAAGAGCCACAAGATGTTAGTTTGTTCAGACACAACCCCTAGCTCTTTTTGTGGTGTTATTATTTCTGGCCATAGCATATGTCAGTGAAAAAGTTTATGGAAATGAAAAAAATATGTATGGAAAAAAAACCCAAACCAAAACCCACAACGCTAACTTTCTGCAGTTTTCAGTCTGTCTTACTTTGTTGTGATTGACTTAACCTTACTCCTACCGTGACATATATACAAGTACAGATAAAAAAAAATCAATGTATACCTGCAAAGACTTTCATAGACATTATAGCCATAAAATTCCAAGCCTTAATTAGAAAACAAGAGTATCCCAGAGAAGTAACAGATGCTTTGATGTACTGCAGTGCGCATATTGTCGTTTGAGTGTACTGGGATATCATATATTAAGGTAAAGCACTTGCTTCACAGTTGGATGATATATGAATACGTATGTGACTGGGAATTCATGCACATATACATGTGATGTAGTCACCAGTCTTAACAACTGGGGTGCCTTGTTTGAAAGTCCACCCGATAATATCTATCATCTTGGTAGGTTTTCTGTTCAGTACAAGCATGATTGGTAGGCAGACTAATTCAGTAGGGTTATAAAGTGATTGGCCAAAAAAATGGGAATTTTAACAATTCAGTGATGTGTACATCTGCTTATTTTATCTCTTTCCAAATGGTTAGTTCTCCAGCCTCTGTTCCAGTTTCTCTTTAAAAGCAGTGCTCCCCTGAGGCAGAATGCATGCTGGCTGCCTGTGATGGGCCAAATCTTTCTCCCTGCAAATCACTCCAGTTGGGCTATCACGTCAGCTTGCAGCCTTCAGCCTCTGAAATTAGCCCTGCTACAGGCTGTTGAGATACTGTGGTGCATCGCACCTGTATCTGCATTTTTTATATACCTTGTATGTTAACTGACCTTGCAAACCTCTCAGCGTTGTCACCATTTGCTTGAAGAGGGCTGCGTATGGGAGCTAGGTTCACTTACAGATTGGAGCTGTAGTTAGTGAAGTGTTTTAGTGCACTTTGGAATGGAAAGCATTATAAGTATGTACATTATTAATGACAGCGTAAGTACTTTGTAATAGTGTTTATGGCATATTGATGAATGTAACATTGACTGCATTATCACTGGAGAGCTATGAAATGAATATAAGACTGACAGGATAAAAACAAAAGTACAATAAACCTCATCTATCCTTTTACAAACTTTCTCTGTTTTCCGTTACACAGCACATAACCACCTTGAGCCAAAGGGACTGTGGTGAGAAGGGCTGAAGATCCTTTCCTCATTGTACAGGACAAAAAGAGATGGAGGTGTTGCCTCCTGGGTACAGAATACGAGCACGCTGAAAGCGATTGCAGAAATGCATCTTGAAAATGAGGCTCTGTTTTGAGAAACAGTCAGAGTAAACAAATAATACAGGGAGTTGTTTAACAGTTTATCTTTGCTGGAAAGTAGTAATAGTTCTTCTGTGGTCAGGAGACCTATTTTCCATTCTTAACTATTACAAGTTCAGTGTCTCTATTAATTATCTCTCCATGCTCCATTTTAAAGCCAGTCAAGAACATTTATCTACTTTCCTAAAGCTCCAAAGCATGCTGTGGTTTTTTAAACATGGCTTATTTATCTTAGAGGGTTTTCATCTTCAATAGTCACTGAATATAAAATAACTAGTAGAATATGTTATACCCTGCTAAATGGAAGGATAAATGATTCCGTTGGTGTTAGACACAAAGGTATGGGAGCCAAAGCTATACTCTGAACGCTTGTTGAACATATAGACACTTGTTCAGCAATTGCTGCCAGGGTGGGTCCCCTCAGACACTTCTGTAGATTCCAGCCCTCGGGTTTTGTTTCTCTCTTTCCCCCAGTTTTTATAAAAGCCTATCTCAAGCTGTCAAGTTGTCCATGCAACTGAGTTGCATATGATTTGGAAACTCTTCAGGTTCTTTTGGCCTGTTGATCAGTATTTCCTTCTGGCATCCGCTTACGTGATAACTGTGGTAAGCTACCATACTTCCCACTTGCCTACTATACCTTCATTAAATTTTATTCTCTCTGTTTCTTGGTATTAAACACAGATGAATGGATTCAAGGAGGAAAAATCATTTTTTATTGTGGCCTCACACCTCCGGATAATCAGTCACTCTGAGGTGATCCACCCTTTTGACTATCATAGCTTACAAAACAGGAAAAAATGATGTTGAGAGAGGATTCTAAATTTTTTCCATGGTTTAGCGTCAGGTGGAGTCCAAATTCTGTTCTGGAAGTAACCGTAAGATTATCTTTAGAATGTCTCTACTGCTTAGAGGAGATCCTAAGTTATTTAATTTTCTCAGAATTAGAGCCAGATACTCTGATCAAAAGATGAAGGGCTAGTGAGAAGAAGGGAAGTGCAAATTGTTGAATATTTTTCATTACACTGCTTTTAAGATTCTTGAGTTTCTAAAAAATAAATCCTCTCTACGTAAAAGCAACTTGAATCAATGGCAAGAATCTTTACAAGACACAGCAAGCAGTGTCCACACTGGTTTTGGTTTTTTTTTTTCTTCATTTTAAGATTTTATGTCATGTACTGCAGACAGCAGCTTTCAACATGTTTTTTGTCATCTCGGTTTTCTGGTTTTGTTCCAGGAGGTGTAATTTACACAACAAGGGGGATAGCTTATTTATTTTATTCACCACCAAGATAGAAGGAAACTTTGTGATCAGAATGCATCTAACAGTGAGATGCCTTGGGTTTGTTGCCAGAGTTCTTTGTCAAAGATGTTCTTTTTCTTTTAAAGTAAAAATAGGTAGGATAACTAAATAAAATGGCAGTGTATGTCCCTAGGGGAAGTGTGAGTTGCTTCAGAATGAACAAAACTAATATACTTAAGACTAAATCGTGCGAATTCTTGTTTCTGCTCTAGTAAAATTGCTGCATTGTGATTAGAAAGAAAATAATGATTTAGGTAGGACTGAAAAAGCTGATTAATTAATCCTCTCTGTTATTGGTATTGTCAAAACTGCAAGTCTGTTCATTAGAGATTCAAACTTTGATCACAGGAACCTGTCCTTTCATCTGAAAAATGTAGTCCATAAGATTGTCAGGTGGGATTCTGTTCACATTGTGTCTTTAAAAAGCTAATGTGTTACTCCCTTATTGACCACTACCTTGTCCAAATAGTCCGTTCAGTCCAGGGGGATTGTATGGGAGCGTAACTGCTTGTCACTATAGTAAAGGTAACTGTCTAGTTTTTAAAGACTAATTAGATTTTTTTTTTAAGTGTCTTACTCCATCAAATGTTTAGTTTCTTAAAAGGCTTTGGCTTCATAGTACAATATTTTATTGTACTCTGAGGACCAACTTGAGAAATTATATCATTGATTCACTCGCCTATAATATCAGTCAGATGACTGACATACCTTTGCTGGCAAAAAAAGTAAAGACTCAAACATAAGTATCTGAATTCAGAAGCCACCTGAAATAAAGAAGAACTTCCTTTTTGGTATGTCCGTTTAGGGAATATATGGCAGTAAAGCCTATTTCTGAGAGTGCTTTTTTTCCATTATACAATGATATGGAAGAGACTTGAGCAAGGAAAGATGAAATCTCAGCTTTCATGCACTCTCATCTACTCTTTCCCTCTCCCCAAGTCATCACCTTTTTTCTCTAATAACAGTGTTCTGTAGAGAGCTATACAAATATACTTGTTTATCTGTAGCGAGTTTTTTGTTTTCTCTCTATGAACAGATGCAAGTAACCACAAGTACTACAGGAAGGATGACAAGTCATTGGGAAAGTAGTTTAAATAGACTACAACTGTATGTAACACATCTAGGAAATACCATGCCATAAGCCATACTGTGCAACTCCTTCACCTGTTGCATTTGACCAAGAGCTGTGTTGTGCCTATCCATCCCACTGCCATGCTATAAACATGGTTTTGGCAGAGGTGCTGGGCGAATGAGAAGGAGCAGTTCCCAAAACTGGAGTCCCCTGTCACGTTCTCGGTCTTCTCAAGGAGGAACTAGCTACTTCCTATTCCAATTAATTGGAAATATGACCCCGTTTGATTAAGTATGCTGGAGAAAGCTGTAAAGAAAATTCATTAAAAAAAAGCCAACACACCACACTGAGTACTGCATAACGGAGGAGGAAACCCCACCCCAGCAATCAACTTCAATTAATGATATGATATAAATTATTTCCCATCCCCCTGTAGGCAGCCAGGCTGATGCTTACAGCATATTTGGATCCACTTCAGTCTTATAGCTGACAGATCTTTTTTCCTCCTCTAGAACGTTTCCCCAAGTGGGCAGAAGGTGGAGTAAACATTGTCCCTACAGGCACAGGAGTCAAAGGGTGAGCTCACAGCCCCGTGCCAGCCCGGCACTCCTGTGCTCTCCTCTTCAAGAACCCAAGGGTCCTATGCAGGACTGGCAGGCTGATAAGGCACCGATGCATGTTTTATTCCTTTATCGCTTAGGCAAAACCATAACATCTACGTGCATGAAAAGAGAGACAGACCTTTAACTAACCATGCAGAAATGAGATCTGTTGCCCTCTTGCTTGAATGTGAAGTTTAACAAAAGGCAAATGTTGTTATTTGTGTCTAGTTATATACACTTCAAATTCTCTTAAATATTCTTTGAAGCTAGTTGGACAGATCTGTAAAAAATATCTTCGCTATCGGTCAGAAAATCTTTTTGCTTCTCTGTAGAAAATGTGGGTGAAAGATATAACAATCATTTTTATCTAAAATAAATATTCAAACCCTTTCCTTCAAAGGGAAATGATAAGCAATTTCTGTTTCAATTTTAGCATTAGAAAATTAAAACTTGTACTTCAAGAGTAAAATGACTTTAGAATGAACTTTGGACAAAATCAATTTAAAGACTTCTAATGACTCTAATAGGTTTTGGACCAGGCCTGAAAAAGATAAATTATGAACCTACCTTATTCTTCTCCCTTCAGGAACTCAGGAGATCTTATCTTCAGAGTGTAAATCTCAAAGGAACAGCTTGCTGCTGCTTTTATTTATCACCTCCCAAAGTTCATTGTAGTTCTTGGGGGAATCGGTTTAATTACGACAGTAAATACTGTTCTAAATTTTTTCACCCCATGATGAAAAAGTATACAGCCATAATTACAGTCTGTGCATAGCATGCTTTGTCTCTGATTTACTTGTTTGCCAAAAAGCCATTTTCATGTGCTAATATTGCAGCAGTAATAGTGTCACTTGACCTACTTAAATAGCAAGTGTTTAGCACATAGCTGAAGTCATTGCAGAGCATGCATGCTAAATATACTCTTTGCAATAATTATAATGATAAAAAAATATGAAATCTAGGTAACAAGAATGAGGTTTTCAAATGTCACCCATCTGCACTGGTGAGGATTCACTATTTATGTCCTTCTCAGCAGGGTGACTGTTTCATTACCCAGAGATGGAAGGAAGGGGTGGAGAGAAGGGATGTAAGATATCTGACTCCTGTAGTCCCTATCTCTTTAAACAAAGTAGTCTGAAGGTTTTTTTCTTCCCTTCATTGAACACATTGCATTGTGAAAAACAAATGGCCCCCCCTTTTTTCCCCTCTTTTTATTGCAATGACACATGCTTGCAGGGATGGCTTAAGCACGCAGCTGGAAGGTTTGAATCCAGTTATTCAGGAGTGTGGAGAAAGGCGACAGAGTCTGGGGGGAATGCGTGATGGGTGGCTCTTGGTAGAACAGTAGAAAGAGGGCTGCGAGTCATATTTTTAAAACATGAGGAGATTACAGGAGAGATGGGCAGGCTGCTTCTATTCTGACTTTAATAACATCAGGGCTGATGTTAATTGAAGTTCCCCTTTCTGCAGGAGTTCAAAAAGAGCTTACCAGGCTGGTGTGAATAAATGATTGTCTAACTGTCAAATACCACAGGCCACCTTGATTTTGTTGCTGCCAGGTCATCCAAAAGTGCCAGCTCTCTATAAAAGAATCAATCCTGTGAAAGCACTAGATGTCTGTTAATAGATTTTTTCTTCTTTCTCAACTGGGATTGGTTTTCTGTTGGTGTAAGAAGAGTTTCCTCATGGATCACCAGCTATCCAACTGATGAAATGAAAGCCTAACTAAATCACAGAAAGGAAAGGAAACATAGCCGCATACGAAGATGAGGGGTTTTCAAATTAAAGCCCAGATGCGATCATCTTATGAACCAAAACACATTATCTTAAGCAGTAGCTAGTAAACGGGCAGTCACATACAGGAGGAAATCCTGGCACCATCCCATCAAATCTCTGATGTGTATCAGAGGGAGAGGCAAGAGAAGACATTTTTTTCCTTAACAAATCATGAGGGTCATTTAATCTGCTGCTCCTCACAGAACATAGTAGTTTATATATCTACATGAATGAATATATATATGAATGTGTTTTGCTCCCTTAGTTGAGGTGTAAATTAAATTCTGTGGTGGGTGAACACTTTGCAAGTTTCTTGGTGAGAGGTTTCTAAGTTTCACACTGACGACAGGTCTGTAGTTACAATGCACGATATATAGCACAGACTATTGTGCCCTTGTAATCATTGTTGAAAACACATCATGGAAATAACTTAGTTCCTTAAATTTATTTTGTTTACGAAAACTTCCTTTCCATCAGGAAACACAGAAGTACATATCTTCTACAGGAAAGAAAAACTGGAACAAATAAAATAACAATTGCATGCGTTACTTTTGCATCATCCTTTCTGAAAAATATATTGACATTTTTAGAAAACTACTAAATTAAATCCCATTTCAAGTCAAATATCTTGAAATATTTTAGTATATTTATATGGAAGTCCCTGCATATAAGTTTGGTAAATATTTTGCATGTTTAGATTGAACTGATGAAATGTTGTAGATTTGGAGAAATACTTAACTCCCTGTCACAACATATAGGGCTAACAACATGGGTTACTTAGAATCAGATTTCAGCAGAGAGAAATAATGTATTTAAATGTCTATATTGTTTCATTTGCTTTGAATTAAGTATTTTGGTTTGAAAACATTTCTATTGAAAATTTTCCAATGCAATTTTTCTAATAATTTCTCTTTGCTTAAGATCAATGTAGTTTTTTTGCTGGCAAGTCCTAAAAACAGAACAGTGGAAGAACAAATGTCTAAGTTTCAGCCACTATTTTTAAGATTGACAACCCAAATAGAATTTTTTTTTTTAAATTAGTTCTTGATCCAGAACATCTCATTTGAAAGTATTAGAAATATGGATCTGATTAATGGCCATCTATTGTAAGCTGTAGATCTCTATAGCTATAATGACATATTTTTGACTTTTTCTGATTCAATCACGGTACGAGCAGTTATAGGAGGATGGGTTGTTTATCATGTTAGTTATGCTCGAATGAGGGGCAGGAGTTCCCATGGTCCCTTGAGAGATCCTGATCTCATTTTCCTGCTGGATAAAATTCCTGTTCCACTGCGTGAGCAGTTCTGAGATTCATGGAGTCAACAGAACTCTGCTACCCCAGGATATTCAGAACAACTTTCCCTTTCGGTTAATCCTTAGGCGGAAAGCATGTCACTTCCAACATCTAGTGAGACAGACTGCTTTATAATCAAGCTATGTGCATCAAGCTAGAGCCCTACAGCCTTAGACTCTGAATTAAAAATGAGAGTGACAGAGCACGGGTGTGTTTTAGAAGTTTAAGGACCATATATTGATGTGTTCTTAAGTTAAATGAAAGAATCGTACCTCTGATTTTTATTTTCTCACCCGAGGGCACCAGCTGCCATCAAGAGCCTACAACAAAAGTGGTATTTCCATGTTCCTTGCAGACTATGAGGAAATAATTTCATATAATGTAACTAGAGGCTGATCTTGTCACATGCAAGTTCAGATTCTGTTTCTTGTGCATTCACCTAGCTCATTTTTTATAGTTGATACGTTCTGATTACCTACAAATGCTCTCCTTTTTTCCCATCCTTCTCTCCCCCAGTATACGGCTTTCGGGCAGGTTATTGAAGTATATTGTTCAGGATAGGGCCTTCATGAGGGCCTGAGCACTGTTTGGTCGCTGTCCTGCTACATCTTCTCTGTATATAGATGTCTTCAGTCTCCAGGCAGGTCAGTGAAGCTCTATCTAGAACATTAATTTTGAAAAGAATGAGAATGATCATGTTTTAATAAGAGATGTGTTAATTGCAGACTCCGGTAAATAAGTATTTACAAAATCCCCTCAGTGTGTTTTCACCACATCAGGAATTAATGTTGACTGAAGACTTTTGTGTGTGAAATGCTCGGCTAGTGATCGACACAGTGATTGCGTCATAGGGATTGAAATAGCTCAGGAGTTATTGTGTATACAGGGAAGCGTGTTAAAAATAAATAAAAATATGAGTACTTGTAAAGAACAGGGACCTGGTTTTCTCTTCCTGCCTAAATTTGTAATCCTGCACTGAGCTTAGCTGTATTTAATAGCCTGAGAACTGGAATTAATGAGCAGGGCTGAACTCTTGCAGATAAATCCTCCAGGTCTGCTATGTCTATATTGCAGAGGCCTTAAGTACGAGTGGTTTTGGTTTGGGGTTTGATTGGTTGGGTTTTTTTGTAATGCCACCAAACAACTTCAAGTTCTTTGAAAAGGAAGCTTCCTGAAACCAAAGAACACAAGTGTGCTTTAGCTTGCCATTTCTTTGCTAACTATTATTTTGATGTTGGAATTTAAGCTTGTCAAGTGTCCTTAAAGAAACAAATGAGACAGAATGAAGGATGTGTCATACGAGTTCAAAGTTTTTGCTGCTTCCCCAAGTGAAGGCAAATTAGAAGGCAGATGGAAGTTGTAAAGAAAACAGGTTTAAGGGTTGTGTGGGGACTGTTTACAAGAATATTCAGGGAGACCAGCTTTTTATTCTCTCCAAATGAGGTATGTGAAAATCACGAATATCACTATGACTGCATAGTTAGCTACAGCAAGAATAGCTTGTTGTAGCTGATTTTCTTGGCTTCATAGCTCACTCCCATTTTTATCACCACAGTATTGTTGTAATTTTTCTCGAAGATTGGGTATGAGAACATAATGTTCTGTGTGGAGTAATTAGGGTGCTCATATAACACAAGCAAACTTGCCTCACAGCTGGAAACCTCTCCTTTAGAAATGACTTGGAGGGAATTTGCTTTCCAGAGCCTTATTGAACAGCTCAGTGCAACAGAGGAGAGATTCCCCATCCCACAGCGAAGGCTGTTACTGTTTCCCAACCATAGTGAGCAAGTGAATGAATACAGCCTTTAAAAGAAGATTTGCCTCACTTTAAACTTGGAAACTTAAGCCAAGATCTGCTGAGTAAAGATTAAGCCATATAAATTGAAGTGGTTGGATTTTGTGTGAGATGATTTCCATGGTTTGACATAGCCCGCTTTACTTTGCCTTAGAAGATACACAATAAGAAGGACTAAAAGCTAGTAAGGAAGGGGTTGAAAATGACACTGGTCTGACACTCAATCTTTAGGGAACTTTTTCAAAGCAGCTAAGGTAGGCCTCCCTGTTCATAGCAGCAGCTCTTTGCATGTACCATTCATATTTTCACACAATGGGAAAATGGGACGTATTGTTTCCAGCTCTGAAAAATAATTCTCATTACATTTTGCTGCTTTTCAGATGTATTATTATACAACGTTTATATCTAGTTCATCTGAAGCTTCCAGCATCCATAACAAAAGCTTAATACCATTTCATTTTTAAACTTATAAGTACAAGATGTCAAGGGTAAAGTCTGTAGTTCAAAGACATTAAGACAAATCTACCCTGCAACTACATCTTTGGGAGCTATCAGTTCATGTGCTAGGTCTCTGTCTCACACTTTTTCTGTGCACACACACCCCTTTACAGTCAGTAGCCGCTTGTATATTTATGTTGCGTAATATTTTCCTAGACAAAGGATTTTATGACCTTTTCGTGACAAGCACTAGGAGCTCTGTTGTTTGCAGAAGACTTCTGAAATTGAGCCATGGAGTCAGAGCACTGCCTTTCTTTGTCCTGAGATTCCATCCAGGTTTAGCTGAGGTATAAAGACAGCATTATCAGAGGACTGTTGGCAGAAGATGCATTTAAGCCTTCCAGTCTAAGACCAGGTTCCTGTCATTGCCAAAGGAACGTACTGCTGGCATAACTAAAACTAAACTGAAGAAAATGTGACAGAGATCTGAACTGGATCTCCCACTATAATCTTAGCAAGTTAGGTGAGAGAGTGATGCTTCCGCATATACAAAATTCTGCAGAGTAGAAGCAGCAGCAGTAACTGAGACATCAGACAAATGAACACTGTTATTTCTTCTTCCAGTTTTTAAGATCATCAGGATGATATTGACCCAACTAAGTAGTTTAAAATCCCATATAATTATAGTAGTCTCTCTGCTGGATTTGCTTTCAAATTAATTCTACTCAATGTTGTGGCAAATTAATTTTGGAAGGTCATTAGAAATATCAAGGTACTCACATTTTAAATCAGTTTGTTCCTGCTACACTAGCCAAAACCTCAAAATAAAAAAAAATACATTAAAAAAAAAAATGTGGAGACATTAGTAACAGTAGCTGAAGGGTTAATAAGACTTTAATTGAGTCACTACTTGACCAGGCAAATTATATCCCTATTCAGTGTGTGCCATTTACACAAGTTTTCCATGATTTCCTTCCTAAGGTAATAGGCCTAGCAGCTAGCTGGCTGCTGCTCCTGCTCTGCTTCGGCAGCTGTCATTTTGACATATTTTATGCTTTCTTTAGAAGAGAGAGGTTGATTGAATGTGAGAAAAGTGGAACTTTGACAGGCTGTCAGAATCCCTTGCAGCACAAACCTACCTGCCAGCTAACTTGTTTCAGGTTTATTTCAAAGACGGTTTCCAGCACACAAACTCCCATTACTAGCCCAAGAAGGTCTTAAATAGGTAGCTTCCATTTTGTCAAAATCTAAATTAAATAATTTTCACTTCAAATTGGTTTAAATTTCAGGAAGTCCAGGTATCTCTGAGAAGGCAAAAGCAAGTTCCCTTTCCTCTGTCCATATGCAAAGGCCTAGGTGGATGAAAGACATGTTGTTCTTTACTTTCTTTCATTGTTTTTATTGTGATCAGTTATTTGTCATCGTTTATGAACAGACTTCTGAAATTCCAGAGTCAGTTCATGACTTGGTCAGGAGGAGGCATGTTGTAAATTGTCATTCCTTAACAGGAGATCAAGCTGGGAGGAGATGCAGCTGTTATTACTAACGGAATCAAGCTGTTATAATTAATAGCAGACAACTATTCACACAACACATTCACTCACTTAGTTCACTTACTCACGGCCATTGTGTTGGGACAATCCCAAAGGCATGTTCAGAGGCAGAGGTTGTACTGGTGTCCTAATGGCATCTAGTTAGGTGCTTGGAAAGTCCCTCTGAGTGCTCTTTGCTTTCTGAGGAATAAGTAGATATATTCCTGAAGTCTTCATCTACATGTAGCAGCTGCTGCCCTCTTGGATCCGGCCTGAGTCAGGCAGCCCATAGGCGATGCCAGCGTGGGCTAGTGGCCTTGGACAGCTTCAGCGTGTTCTCTGTGTCCTGTGTTTATCCATTCTTGCAGGTGCGACAGGGCTACTGGTCTACAGAGTTAAAGTAGTCTTGGGAAACATTCACCCAGTATCTCCTCCGCAGGTGCTTTTCCTTCCTTTGGCCTGGAGTTTTCCGATAACTACGTCTCCATCTAAATCTATAAATACCTATAGAAACCATTCACTCAATTCACAGATGAGTTGTCTTTATGAAAGCCAAAAATAAACAGAAATTAGATGATCGCAAAGAAAGGAACTTCTCATCATTCTGATCATCCTGAAAAACATGTTTACGTGTGTCATTTTCACTTTGCTTGGTGGCCTGCATGAAAATGGTTAGTAACAATATACCATATTTATTCATCTGCATTATCAGATGCCTTTGAGGCACATCCATGACATTCTGCATGTACCAGCGTTGGTATTTGCATTTACTTATATTTGCTAAATGCAAGTTCTTTTGCCAGTCTGCATACAGTAATGCAGTTTTACCTATGAAAATCTCTTCCACAGTATATACAGTGATGAAATGAAACATTTCGCTCTGGTCCTGTGATAATTATCATATACCATCTCTTCTGGAATAGACCTGTACTATACCTGCCATAGTAGTCACAAAGCTATCTGATTGAAGGGCGCGCCTAGTTAGATTCTCAGCCTGAATCCATGCTACCTACAAAGTTTCTGTCCCTCCTAGTGATTTAAGGAGGCTTATGGAACTATTTATAACTACATAATAGCAGAATGGTGTAAAAGGCAAAGATTACTTAACTGACTGAGGTACCACATGAATCATGGGCCTGGGAGAGATAGTGAGCATACAGGTGAAAGTAAACAAAAGAACATGCTGACCCCTCTCCTCCTAACGCATTTCCATAAGAACAGGTGCTTGGCTTACTGTACTTAGGAAAACCTTGTTTTCTCTTTTCTCCGTATCTTGTAAAACTTTCAGTGTCCACTAGTTGGTCCTGACATGTTGTACCCAAGTTGCTTTTCAGTCATTATAGTTTTGAGGTTGTCTTGGGATGACAGTCACTGTATAAATATAATTATTTATTACAGAAGTTTCCACCACAGGAAGGTGGAGGAAAGGCAGCTCCAGCGCACGGAACAATTTGATAATGTGGTATAAATTCCTACCTGTCTTCTGTTAAGCAGTTTGTACAATGCCTACAGCAAATTCAGTCCCATTCTAATCCTAGGCTCGCTACCAGTGTCCAACAGTGCTACCTGAAGACCTTACCCTTTATTACAATCAATATGTGCCATTGACTCAGATAATAGCAGTGTTCCTAATGGCAGTAACAAATAATAATAAAACTTTAAAAAATGAAGAAAGAAATGAAGTGGTGTAAGTTAATCTTGCCACTTATCCATAGCAATTTAAGTTTGTAAGAAAAGGAAAAAAACCACTGTCATACTGAGTTGAAGGAGAAAAAAAAATTAATTCAGGCAAGGTTCTGCAGATATTTCATTTTCCTGTGGAGGACCAGGGAACTTACAGAGACCCTTACATGGCCCTTAGAGTCAAGTCAACGTGCTCTGTGACCAGTTTCCCAAAGAAGTGATGGAAGAAATTGTCAGAATTCTATTTTCTTGTCTTAGATAATTTTTTCCTCTCCTTCTAAACATGATTTTACCCACCTCCGTTGTGAATCCAGTATTTTTGCGGTACAGTTATCCAAATTATTCCTCGCCAGAATACACAAACTTCCAAAAATGAGTGAACTTTATGCAGAATTGCCAGATACTGTGAGTCGAACAGGTAAGATACAGCAATGAAAACTATTTCTCACGACAATTCAGAATGCTTTCTGAAAGTCATCTAGCCTACCTTACTGCTTATTTATCCACATTCTTTACAACTGTACATAGTAATTAGTCACAAATTAAAACACTTGGATTATTCAACCTGTAATTAGCCAGTTAATCACTGGAAACCCAGAGATGACTTAGAAGTCCGCTCTGTACCGGGATTCTTTTCCATGCAGGCATTAACAGAAAAATAGTGGAAAATGCTGAAGATTAGTAGACAAAGCTCTAATAACGATGTGGTTTCATTGCTTGAAAGGGACTGTTCAGAAGCAAATTCATTGTAGGAATTTCACTGCCAGAATAATTAAGAGTTTTTATTTAATCTGGAGTTGAGAGAGCTTGTTGAAAATGTAGTCAGAGAGCTAAGTTCTAAAAATTACGCGTATTACCTTTAAAAGCAGAACATGGCATTGGAAAGCAAGCTAGAAGTCCTGACTAAAACTCAAGACCAATTTCTCCATCTGAAAGCAGGAATGTGATGGATTAATTGTTAATGATTGTTGTTCTGAAAAAATCCGTCAGTTTTATGCGTTCATGGAATCTAATATGACACCTTATCCCAATTCAAGCTTTCAAATATTGCTCCTATACAAATATTAAATTAGAAAAATATTAATAATTAAATTAATCCATGTTTTACTTTTCCATGTGAACATTTTTTCCTTTTCAGAGACATATGCTCAAGTGACATGTAAAAAATCATTTCTAGAAATAGATTTCCATAGGACTTTGTTTTCTCTCATATTTATGTATTTATTTTTCTAGTCTTTTATCATTTGTACTTAATAAATGTAAGAGTTGGGCATGTCAAGACCAGATATAGATTTCAAAAAACTGTACACTTTGCAAGATTTGCACATGAATCTATCTGTATGCAGACAAAAAACCTTGCGGTATTCTGTGTAGAATATTAAGGACAAGCTGAGGAATGTGAGAATCCATACGGAGTTTGTTTGAATGCTAATAAATCATGGAATCACTTTGTTTTCTGACCACTGGGACTTTCCGCATAGGAAATATTCACTTCAACACACAGAAGTACCTTGTGCACAATTTTTTATGCCAGCTCAAATCATTGACATTTGGGTAAAGAGCAGAGATGTCCTTGGCGGCAAAGGGAAGTGAGTTTTCAATGCACATGCAGCATACTTATCCTTCCACCCTTAAATTTGATGATGATACTATTAATTGTTTAATTTTTAATTTTCTTAATCTCTGAGACTTTTCTATGAACTTAACTTCTGAAATCATTGTGGTTTTCGCTGAGAAGGATGTGTGCATGTGGGTGCGCGTATGTGTGGTACTCAAGCTTCTGGTTCCCAAGTTAATTGAAAGTTGGATTAGGTATCTGTACAATGCATTGAGATTTGTATGTTAAGTTACATATTTTAATACATGTATGTGTGTGTATGTAGAAACATATATACACACACACCCCCCACATATATAAATTTACCAGTATATTATATACATATATGTATGTGCATTAATATATCCATGTGTATGCAAAGGTAGTTTTACTCCTTCCTGAAATCACATACCGTATTCATAGTTTTACCAGACTTCCTCTAAGGCACTTTCTAAACTAAATGCATTTCGGTAAGGAAGAGGATGGTCCTGCCAGGCAGTATTTTGAAGTGGAAATGAGAAAAAGCTAATTTTCTTCACAATAGTAGGCACAACCAAAGACCTATCAATATAGTACAGGAGAGGCAGAGGAGGCAGAAACATGCTTTCATGTGAAATTGAAGTTGTCTAAGAATATCACTGTTGAAATCTTTAACATACTCCTCCTCTACAAAAATAAGGAAAAATGACAAGCCTATCTTCTTCTTTTCCAGTTCAATGACAAAAATCTTCTTTAAATTGACTTTGCTACAGGGTAGCCATCTTACTTGTGGAACAGAGAATGCTGTTTGTCATGTTGGCCCTCCACACCATGGCATGAAAACAAACAAACAAACCAACCCTCCTGGAAAAGGTGCCTATAATCATTGCAATCCTCTTTCCCTGCCAAGGGCCAGCCTTTTAAAGGTAGGACTATAATTTCTCAATAGAGCAGGAAAAAATCTGTAGAACATGCGAGTTGAAAAGGCCGTGAGAACATTCTAGGAAGTCAGCACACAGAAACTGGAGGCAGGTTGGTGTCAGCTGCTGGTTCAGTATCCTTTGTGCTCCACCAAGATCTGCCGGGAATTAAATTAGTACTTTTGGGGAAGCAGCGCACTGTTCACTGTCCAACTTTGGCAGCATTTCATATCATAAGGGGCTGGAAGACCCTTGTCAAGTGTGAGGCTGAAAGTGTAAAATAGTACATTCCAGCCCAGTTTATCCTTCATGTTAATGAAAGGAATTGCTTTCCTTTTGCAAATGAAGGGAGTAAACTAGAGAGAACATGGATTAAAATGTACATCTTTGGTAACAAAGTAAGCACATTTACATACCTCAATTATACACACACCTACGAGCATCTACTTGATAGTATCTGTATGTTTGCAAAAGGAGATTAATTTAAAAGTATAGAAGAAACACCTTTTATAGCATTTCTTGTGGAAAAATCATTCTGGTGATGACTCTAATCACATTAATCCTCTTTCACATATTTCATTTGCTCATCTCGAATGAGGAACTGGGTGAATTCTAAGGCCGTTTCAGATTTGACAGCATGCCACAGAGTAGAGGAAAACAAGCAGCGAAGCCAAGGAAGCACACTTGTCATCCCTTCCCTCACAGGAAAGATTGTGTAGTAAACTTGGTCTCTTGTCCTCACAGCCAATTTTAACGTTCTGTGCAGAAGTCTCATACTGGCTTAGTATTTCAGTTTTCTACAAGCATATTTCATGCTGTTGTAATTCTAATTAAATGCATTTTTAGTCAAATAACAAATTGTTAATTTTCTTAATTAGCGTTGATATTTTAGCTTCCACATCTATCTTTCAGTCTTTCATGCATATTTTGGTTTGGAAGTGATACAGTTCTATATCGCATATACATAAAGCAATGTGTATTTTATTCTTTTTGCTTATTTCATACTTACACATGAAGTTTTCATTTAAAGGATACAACCCTAATATTCTTTTTGCTCCCTTTTCTTTCCTCCTTAATGGTTACTAAGGAATAATGATTCTTTGCAGAGCTGTTACAGGAATAATTAAAATCAAGATTGAAATGATGATTTGTGGTACAATGATGTGAATGATACTTAGATACTGCTAGTCATTCTCCTTCTTCAAGTCATTGTTAATACTGGTGTAATACTTCTGACCTATATTCTCAAGAAACCTCTGCAACTATTTTACTGTGAATCTTGACTCCTCATAAGCAGAAGCATTCTGCAAACACAGTAGTGTCATCTAGAACAAAAAAATCTCCTGAGTCTTGTGGCCTCAGCCCAACCAGGCAGCGATTTAGTGAAATCCCGTTGTTTATGATGCATCGGAAAGGCTTGACTGCTCAGCTGTGGGTATTGAGGTCTTCTTGCCTATCATATTGGCACTGGCTTTGAGTTAAATATGTAGATTTCTCTTCATGCCCAATGAGCAGAATACTCAGGAGCGAGAGGAAAAGAATTCTTTCAATCGTACATCAAAAAATATCATAGGTTCTGCCTAGGTTTTAATGTATGATATACACTTTTTATAACTTTCCCACTGTATACAGATACACAAAATTAACCAACACACATTCTTTTAAAGGAAACACATTCCTTTTAAAGAACACATTTGTATTCATTTTTACCAGCTGCTAGCACCCAGTCATTTTCTTTTGACTCCTGAAAGCGAAGATGTTAGAGCTTAGAAAGCCAAGAAGTGGTATGGATGCAGAAATTAACCTCACGTTTTTTCTTACCCTTGGAGCCTAAATGATCATTTGTCGATTCTCCTTAGCAAGAAGGAATAAAGGAAAGAAAAGATAGAGTTCAGCAGAGAGGAGAAATTGCTGCATTGCAAATATTTTGAGTAAGCAAATGACAAGTAAACGTATGGTTTACGGATGCTGTCTTCTTGTTCCAGACCTGGGGTTCTGATAGGTGAGAGGAAAGTAGAACAATGACTAATTTATTCTCCGAGGTGAGTCAAATCTTCGCTAAGGAAAACTGGTACTGCCGCACTTACCTGTCCACCAGCTGAGTATCGACCACATTAGATTAATATACAGTGTATTTTTGTTGCAAAATATTGGCAAGACTGGAAAGAACCTTGTTACCTTCAACCTTTTCATATGAAAAAGATATATCACCGATGATACTGGGTGCTCATCTTTTTTTTTTTTTTTACTTTGGGATAATAATAAACTATATACAATGTAGAGTTCCAAGTAAACTAAATACAATGTGGAATAAGAAAAAGGTTGTCTTATATTAGGAATACTATATTTTGTCCTTGTGACAATGTAATTGAATTTAAAAGTTTAAGGTCAGGGCCTTTTTTATATTGTTAGGTGGTTTTTAATTTATAACAGCTAAAACTTAGTTTTCTTCCAACAAAATTGGTTCAGATTGTCTCAATTGTCATTAAAAGCCATGTGCAATTGCTCATTTTTGCTATACATGATTCAGGTGATTGATTTGCAGCAAATGGAAAAATAGGTCTAGAAAAGTAAAGTGCTCACTTAAATACCTTGTACCTCAGTTGTGTGTCCTGGGCTAGCGTGGCGTGTTTTAAGCTTTGCAGCACGATTTGATTTCCAGTAACTGGGCATGAAAAACACCCCTGAACAGCCACAGGTCTGTACTGGGGCAGTGGCTTACAGAGCATACTTAGTTCTGTTCTTACAGTTCAAACTTCTCCTGCTTCTTTCACTGATAAACTCCGTGTCTTCTGCTGACATATGGAGGAAATTGCACTCTAAGAAAAATGTCATTCTCTCTTAACATAAGTGAGAGAGAGAGCACCTCTGGAAATGTTACTTGAGTGCTTGTTTTTATACAAGTACGGTTCTGGATTTGTTACTCCAGTAAGAAGAAATAATCCTTGGTTCATATCCAAATAAGCCCGTTTGAACCTAATTTTAAATCTTGTTTAAGGGAACAGTTATATACAATTTTTACAATGGTTAGATCACTAGGAAATGGCATTAATTTTGTAGGTTCATTGCTCTTCTGTTATACCAATGACTGCTTACAAGGCTTTACTAGAGTTTTGCAGTTAGAAAAGATGCTGCACAGTACGCAGATCTGCTACGCAGATTTCACGTTCATTTTTGGTGGTGACTATAGAAGCTATTTATTTTCCTCTGTGGGTCAGATTTAAAGTGCTAAGAAAAGCTGCATGACTGAACTGGGAACACAGGTGGTGCCCATGTTGGACAGGAGAGAGGACTGGAGTTAACAAAAGATGGAGAGTGGCTTTAGTCTCTCTGGGAGTCCTGCAGCCCGCACTTTCTCCACCACGTTTGCTTGAGAGCAGGATCCCATGACATGACCGATAGGCTTCTGAAGGGAGGAATGGGGGGAAATCACCTCTTTCATTGGTGTCTGATGTGGCTTACCTTGCTTGTCTTCGACAAACATGTAAATTCTGGGAGAAGGAATGAGAAGGACGTACAATGAACTTGGGCTAAACAGTGAGTGGAGGGAAGGGTTGCATGGTTGTAGTTGTTTCTTTGAAAAGGAAACAAAAGAGAAGAATTTGCAAGTTAGGATTTTTAGCAGCATTTTAACAGCTTAGCAGATGACAATAGCAGATGACAAGGGAAAGACTGTTGAAAATAGGGTGGATGTAGAGTGATATTTCATAGCTGAATTTTCTCAGTTTCTATCAGTCATTACTTTAGATAATTTCTGAGATTTGAAGCTGCCCTTAACGGACATACTCGTTAATTACTTACCTTCCCTGCTTTGGAGCCCGATGCTTTCACAAACTCCTGTGACAACGAGTTCCGCAGTTCAGTTACGCAGTGTGACATGGAGCTTGCTTGGTTTAGTTTACACCTCCTGCATCAGCACTTCACTTAGTTAAAAATCTCTAATTAAACCGATACTTCCCAGAGCTCTTTTAAAAATTAATATCGTATTTGTCACCTTCCATCTCTCTGATACATAATAAAATTTACATGATAGATAAGCAGCATTATGGAAAATGCTAATATAGTTCACATATTAGTGCAATCTTCCCTTGAACCAATGTAAACTTTTAGGCTTCACGACATCTTTGGCCAAGAAGCTCCTTTGTTTTAACTCTGTGCTGCATGACAGACACCACTGTTTTATACTTGGCACAGACAAGTTTCATTTGATGCCTCCTAGAGCTGGTACTAGAAAAGATAGTGAGTACTCCATCCCTATCCATCGTCCCAATGGCAGGCATGATTTTACAGACCTTTATTATATCCCTCCCTTAGACAGACAGGACATCCCTAGCTCACAGAGCTGCTGCTTTTACAGAAGCTGTTCCATAACTTCTGATCCTGCCCTGGAGGGTGTCAGTGTAAATCTAGATTGGGAGGTGACAGCAGTGCGATGGGAAATAAGAATCTACTTCTCTGTTTATTATTTTAACTACCAAAACAGAGATTTGTGTGTTCCTGGTCAGGTAAGTTGGAATGAAGATGTTTGAGTTCTACTGCTGGCTTTTCAAGCCATGTGATTTAATCACTTCACTTACTTATCTGCAAAAGTATAATAATATTTTTATACTATAGATTTAATGTTATGATGATGATAATAATAATATGGCTATAATAATAATAAACCAAAAGAGATGTTGTGAGGCATAACGGGTTAATGTTTCTTAAGTGCATAGAAGGTTAGAAGAGGAGGACACTGGAAATGCAAAGTACAAAATTGTTTTGTTAGATTATTATTGTTCCTATTCTATAAAACCAGGATAACCACAATATATGTGTGAGGCAGGGAACACAGCATTTTTTACAGCACTTAGTATGTTCATTACATACAAATTCTCAGATTCAGTGTTTACATATACTTATGTCCTTAACCTGTAAAATACTTAGTTCCTGGGTAGTTCATAGATGCATATAAATATTATGTTTTCATATCGGTTCAAAATTTGTTACATGGCAAAGTCCTGACATTCCGCAATAAAACTCATAATTTCTGCTTAAGAGCTGCCCAATAAAAACAGTTTTGTTCAAATTTCTTTGTGGGAAAGAGTCCACTGCACCTCGCTGAATCATGGCTGCATTTACCACTTCCTGAATGACAAATTCAATCACTTTCAATGAAATATTTTAGCATTTATACAGCAGTGGTATTAAGATACACTAGCTTTATTCATTAGCCCACCTCAATAAAATAACCATCCTCGGTGATTTTTTCTCATTAATCATGGCCAGGAAAATTCAGAAGGAAACTGTACGTTGTTTTTCATTGCTTGTGTTAAGCCGATAGAGTAGAACTGATAGATAGATGGTGACCCGTATTGTCAACTGCTATTTGAGTACAGGGTGGGGGGAAGCACCTTTTGCAGTATGTCATTTACTGAGGATTTTAGAAAAACAGACGTGTCACTACCTGAGTTCAGATTAGGAGACTCAACCTGTCAAGTGCCTGATTTCTACAAAACTCTTCCTTTGCCCTACAACCTGCATTTTCATGTGGCTTTATATTATTTTTTCAATCAATAAAACTTGAGAGCAGCGCCTACTTGTTGAAATCTAAGGTTAAGTTCCACACACTTTTTCCAAACAGAATCCTGCAAAAGGCTCCCTGATGGCAGCTATTGATTAAGGCTGCGGTGCTCTTCTCTATTACATGGCATTGAGGTGAGAAGACTGCTAACCCCCTGGAAGTGCTGTCAGGGAGGGGCACCACCTGGAAATGGTGAACCCACAAGAACAGAAAGTAAGGTAAGAAACTTGTCACTTATTAGGAACAACGGGAAAGGTATAAAGAAAAGAATAAATGAAAGAAAAAGTTGTTGAATATCATTGTTGTGTAAGTAGTTACTCCAGCAGTAACAGAGCACGTGATTGAGTAACAGACAGTAACAGATCAGAAATGGAGCCAGTTTAGTTCTAGGTGGAGGGATGGCATGTGCCTGCTTGGCTGTGTGACGGCGGCTGTGCCACAGGGAGCAGAGCAACCCGGAGCAGGTTGCTAACACTCCCCCTTTTTGCTTTGGTCATGTAATGGGGTCATGCCCGTAATCTCGATTCACATTATCGGTGCCACTCTACCAAGTGCTGTTAGAGGAATCTCTTCCCAGATACCATTGGTTGCCTGGACTCTTACCTATACCCTTGTCCTCTGATCAGAGAGCCCACCAATGCACAGGCTTTGGGGCACTTTTCCCAAAGAGACGTAAGAAAACACACACTATGAAGCTCAGGAATCGGTGGCTCTTCCGTAACCATCTCTGCCCCCTGTTGTCATGCCTGGAGGACAAAGGATTGCCAGGTGCCAGTTTATGTATATTATGTATATTATGTATTTTTTTTTACCTTGTTGGAATCTCTGGGAAAAACTGGCAGGATTATAAAACAGAAAAACAAGGATTACAGACACACATACCCTGAATAATCAAATGACTGGGTATAGACTGTACTTTTAAGTTTTTACCATATGAGGCTATTTTACAAAAATTCTACAAGCTAGAAAAAGTGCAGCAGTCTCCAACTACTCCTGTGCCAAATATTTTCCAATTTATTTTGTTGGTTTGTTTTAGTAGCACTAACACTAGGCACCTAGATTAGCTCTTGTAAAAAAACCTGCTATCTTGTCCTCCTAAATGCACTTCTTTTCCAAAAGCTGAAACGAGCAAATGCATGTGGATAAAGAGACAGAGTAAGAAAGGAACCCCAAGGAGATCTTGACCCTGTAATCTTTGATATTGCAGCCCAGCGTGTTAACATTAGACCACTACATCACATAGTGCAGAAGTGTGAGTTTAAAGGCCACCGAACTCTACAGATTTTCCCAGTCTTTCACAGTTACAGAAACACTTGTTCTAAATATATTTGGGCTGCTGATTTAATAGCCATCAGAGGGTCCTTAATGACTGACTTGTGGCACCTGAGATACCCAGTGGAAATGCAGTGGGGGCAATTATTTTTACTTGCCTTCATGTTGAACAGGTATTTATGCTGAAGGGTGGACAAACTTTGAGTTTCATGACAAATCATTTCCAATATACACCACTTTTCTGAGGAGAGCATCTCAAAATCTAGCTGAAAAGACTGGGTTCTGTTTCTGCAGGCTGGTAAAAGAATGGCTTTGAGTAAGTGTAAGTGCCAATACAAAGCGGTCAGATCAGTATGTTGCTATTATACATCTGTTTATCTCTTTCCCCCCCCCCCCCCCCCCCGAAAATGGACAATGACTATCTTGGCAGCACTACAAAATACACTGTATGTATGTATGTATGTAAAGCACATGGATGCACTCCATATAATTTTTCTCACAAGGATTATTTTAAAATAATTTGCGTATGAAATCTCCTCTAACTTTACAATAACATCAGCAATGTGCTATAAAGACACTTCAGGGAAGGGAAAGTAGATTGTTAATACTAGTGTATCACCTGCCATCTGGACACACTTAACACATGGTGAGATGTAAAGATTCAGCCATTTGTGGAATCTGATCCCAGAGCTCACTTTCAATCAGGTAAAGTCATGTCTAGGCAGGCACAGCTGTTGTATGTACATCATGTACTTCGTTTAATTTATGGCTTGATTGTGTTAGAATAAGGCTGTATTGGGATTAGTGCAAAACCACTGTGCTCTGCTAGGTGAATTGGTGACATTCAAGTTCAAAGGAGCGTGATCCATCCCAGCATCCCCAGTGCATGGCAGCATATATAACAACTTCATCAAGGTGGTAGATTCCCATTGATTTAGATCATGGTCAAAAGAAGGCAATGGAACAGTAATTTTGCATATCATCTACCCATTGTGTGTTTTGTGCTAAAAAACCCATGGTAATATCTCCAGGGTTCTCTGCAAAATAAATATAGCAATTCTGGTGATTCTTCAGGTCTGCTGCAGACAAATGTTGATGTTTCATTTTCCTTCTGCCTACATTATGCCTTCGGGCCCAGGGAGCATACACTTTTCCTTTACTAGCTTTAGCATATATAGTCCTGAACATACAAGTGGAATTTTATCTAATATAGACAGCTTTCCAAGATAGATAGTGGCGAAGTGCTGTAAAAAAAAGAAATCCAAGTACATTCTGAGGTCTACTTTACTGGAGCAGTTCCTTCAATTTACATGAATAGTTATGTTTATGGAGGCAACCTTACTTACAGTACTCAAATTTCTCTGAAAATTTACCGCGTGTCCTCAAAATGTACTTTTGTGGGTCTTCTTCCTATTCATAAATATCCAGATTCTTTCTTGTTTTTCCTTTACATAAAAATGTAACTCTTGGCTAAGTCTTTACAGATCCATGTTCTTGGAACTGGAATGCTCATTCAGTGTGCAGATGCAACCAGTGAAATACAAACTATAATGACATTGCCAGGCACCCTCACTGATGAATGTACAGCTATCCTTTTGTGATACTTAAGCATATGTCACTACTGAGCGGTACAATATATTAGTTTGCTAATTCTATCCTGAGCCTCCCTACTAAACCTATGTATCAACTATGAACAATGTAACAGTCCATTCATATTTCACATATGCACACATGTATTGGCATGGAAAGTTGAAGAATGTGTTTTGAAAACATCAGTTCTCAGATGCAGGATTAGGATTACATACAGTGGGGCTATGGCATGAGAGCTGTATTCCTGTAGTAGTGGTATAGAAAAAAGATAGAGAGCCAGGACGCTCTCTCTACAGGTTGAAAAGGCATGTAAAAGGTCGGTGGAGGTAGACCAAGCAGTTTCTCTTCTCCATTGGCAGATGGCACTAAAAACATTTCAGTCCGTTATGTCCGCACACGGATGTGGTTTTGTTCTGAGAGCTGGAATCCTCCAGAGCCTACCATCTGTTACCTTCACTGACGCAGGCACTATGAGGTAGGTATGTGCATCTTTTAGGGAAAAATGATGGCATCCATTTCCAGAACAGGGTTGCTATTCACCACAACTGGGTATATAGAAATGTGCTAAAAATTCAGTGTTCGCCATCCACAAATAGCATCTCTGTTATACGTCCTGTAGCTAAGGAAAGAGAGCTGTCTATTGCATGGCCATGTCATTGATCCCCAAAGGCTGGATGTTGCCTGGAATATGCCACTCAAGAGTTGACATTTAAAGTGTAAATTTAGCATTTGTCAAAAATTGCAGTCTATATGTGATATCTTCCCTAGGAATATATTACTCTTACAAAATTTTACCTAATGCTAAAATACCCGTAGTTACACCTAACAATAGCAAGCTTATCTTCCTTTTTATTTCTGAAGCTACAGAAGGCCCTCATGAGTTTCTGCAAAATAGTAGCGTTGCACCTCCTTATTTCTCTGTTGAAGATGACATACCTTTTTCTTGCTTTTGTTATCAATTCAGGCTGGCTTTCATATTTTAAAAGCTCTATAAACAAGGCGAGTGGTACAGAGTTTGGTACTTAACACATCAAGACTTAGATAAGGTCAATAGCAATTGGAGGATTTGAAAGGTGTAATGGGGAAGTAAGTTTCAAATATTGCTTGAAGTGATGCTGGCTGATCGGCAGTCAGCCACCAGGAAAAAACCAACTTCGCTCAAACTCCTAGAAAATCAGTATAGTTGTCCTTTTTCATACTTGTTTCAGATTTTTATGGCTACCCATGCTGTCTTGCCCCACAGGATATTAAATAATAACAGTCTTCAGGCAGCAAAGAGAAGAACTAATTGTCGTTCTTCTTCTACTTCACCACTGCTGCTGTAATTGGAAGTTATCTCCTTATAATTGCATCTGTAGTGAATAGTAATTATAATTCTTATCATTAGCTTTTTCTTTTAATTAGTTTTTTACCCTGATAAAATAATATTTTGTAGTAGTTCTTGTCTGACTTCAAAACACAAAGAAATACACAAGATCAGTATATTAATATTGTTGTTGCTGTTGTCTTAAATGCAAAGGCGGATTCTGCATAGCTAACAGTAAACTTGCGACACGGTCAGTGGAATGGAGTAAGGTAAGAGCTGGAGAACATGAGCTGTGAATAGGGGAGCAGAGCTTTTATTTTAATCCTCCCTTACTCCGTACATAGGTTGCTGAGCATCGAGTTTGAGTGCTATGACTAAGTATAGCTTTGAAATTAATTTAGGTCAAACTGAATCACTTAAAAGAACCAAGACAGCAAGCTTGCCAGCTCTTACTCAAAACAGATATGTTTTTTAAAATCAATTTTTGTACATCAGCATTTTGGCATGCATTAAGAATGGGAGCAAACATTTTATCAACAGGGTATGTTCTGTACAGTGTAAGCATGGTGAAGAGATTCCCAGGCTCGCTCTGGAGTGAGTGTTTTGTCCCAGACAAGAGTGAAAGCTAGTCGCATCTCTTTTGCAAGAGTTCAGTTTTGTTACCAACGAATGTTAATTTCATTTGTAAAATGTGAATATTCTAGAATTATGTTGCATGATGCAGGAGAAGGGAGAGATTTAAAGATGGCCATGAAGTTTTACTGGAGCCGAGTTTCCCTTCCCTATATATCGTATAAGCATGGGGCTCTTATATGTCTGCTCACAAACTGAGAAAAAGCTGATATCTTTATCAAATAATAAAACTTATTTTGACTGCCATTTTTAAATTTAAGTTGGGGGGCTGTAAGTATTCGTTAAATACTTTATTACTGTGTGTTTGTATATTACTAGTATATTTTGTAACATTCATCTGTAGGTGTAAACAGCAACATAAGGTTAGGCTTGCAGCACCCAGTTGAGTGAATGCTGTTTATTTTTTAAATCACTCTTCTGACCTAATTTTTAAAGTAGACAGCGGGAGTACCTGTAGCTGAAAATCCATGCTGAAAGGGTCTGCAATGCACAATGAACTCCATAAGCCCATTCCATACAGATTGCGATTGATAGTACTTGCAGAATCTAGTCCCAATGCACTTCCTGCTGCATTGTTGCTCAGACTACAGCTAGTGTATGTGGGCTTTTCACCCTTTTTTTTAACCATCACTTTGACTTTCAGATGTGCTAGAAATCTCCTTCTCATTTTTTTGGCTTAGACCTACTACTGTACACAGAGCATTTCTTAAGACCTTGAAAATCCTAATTTTCCTCTGACACATATCTTCTCCCAGCTCCAAAATCAGGCACTATAAATGTAATCAAAACACCTTTTTATTAGCATGGTGCACTAAATATATATAGAATGTGTGTTTGACATTTTCATAGCAAAACACAGACCATGTGTGTACAAAATTGCGTTATAAGTCAACTTACCTCTTTATATCTATTTTTTCCCTTGGATAAACAAATGCAATTAGCAGATGCAAAGCTTTAATTAAGAGGAAGATATTTTGGCTTTCCGTCCATAAAAGAAAAAAACATAAAGCTACAAAACTTCTCTTGTCTTCCTTTGGTTTTCGAAATGGTGTAATTTAACCCTCATGTGAAAGCTCTATATATCTCCAAAGCCCTGTTTATGTATCTATAGATGTATAGATAAGTTTCCACTTCTAGGATGAAATCTTGTATGCCAAGATGTAGTCTTTAGGGAATTGTTAACAGCAAGTTATAAAACGCCAAGGAACAGGGTTTTATAATGGAAATGCTGACACAACCTTAACTAAAGTGGCACAAAAGGCAAGGATACAATATAATTAAAACAACAGAAGTCCAGAATGTCAGTATCTAAGCAGGTCCCCTTGACAAGTTCTCTGATTTTTAGCTTTACAGCTTTAACAGCAGCAACTCTTTTTTGTGGGTGGTTTGGGGTTTTTTTTGTGTGTGTGTATTTGTTGGTGTTTTTTTTTTTTTGAACAGATGTATTAGAAAGAGATTTATAAAACTGCAGCAGAGGGCAAAACAGCAGTGAAATGATTGAAGATGTGCATTTGAATCAGTTTGGTTTACAGGGATTACTTAGGCTATATGAAAATCCATGAAGGTCATAATGACATTTATGTCATTCTAAAACTGATGTGTCCTATTTTTTATTCCCTTTATACACTGAACATTAAACAATTTTAAATGTACTGTTGAATTAAAAAGTAGTTGTATTCAGCTTTCAGTGCAGAACAAACTTCTAAGGAAATATATTATCTATAATCTAAATTCATACCTTTTGGAGCTAAATAACATTTTCAACTAAGCTGCAATTTGAACAGAATTAAAACGAAATATCTACTCCAGCTAATTAGCTAATGTGTAGTTTTTGTAAACAAGCGTTTATGGGGGATCTTTAACCAGTTTTTTAAACTTTTGAAGACTCTCTTTTGCTGTCAGTAATGACTGATGTCTGAGAATAAGAAAATACAGGCATCTTCCATTTCATCTATGTCATCTACAAGCTTCCTCTTTACAAGTATGACTTTCTAAAAATAAATTTGTCACAGGCACATCTAGATTACAAATGCATAAGTATACCATAAATAAATGCTCCATTATAGTTTTCAGTAGGTATCTGATTTTTAATAGTCAGGCATCCTGTCATGGGACCTCCAAAATAAAATGAGTTGTATTCCTAAATCACCAAAATAAGAACACATTCAGTTTTAGCAACCAGTAAACACATGGCTTCCATGTTCTGCATTTCAATTTTTTGTTTTCTCTATCGTTTTTCAACTAGAATCTGAGGGGAGAAAAGAAAGCTGAGATTCATAGAATTCCAACTCATAGACCTGTGGGCAACAGTGAAAATACACCACTTATTACATTCAAGGTACCTTATTAACTGAGATTTTCACAAAGCATTTTGTCAGATGCTTTAATTTATGCTTACATGTTCTTCTGACTCTGTCTTACTAGTTATTTTATAGAAAGAGCTCCCTTCTCACACTTCTCTCTATCGTTGCCACATTTTAATAAATGAAGTTTGTTCTAATTCCTTAATCCTTATTCTTTAAATAAGTGGAAGTCAAGGTTTACAACTCTTACTTACCAAATGGCCGTTGTGTTGTCTGCCTTTGATCAGCACTGACCGATAGTCTTTCATGTCTTATTAACAGCAGTCTTGCAAAAGCCTTAACCCACAAGTCCAACTTTGCAGGTATCAGTAATTGTCCTTCCTTTCAGATATTACAATGGCACCGGTTACATCTGAAAGTCAGAATAAATAGAAAGCTTTTGTATTGTTTTGTAATGTGAAAAAACCATCTTTTGATCCTTATCATTTAGAGCTGTACTTGTAGATCAAGAGCAATATTTAACCCAAGGGACTGGTCATGCCTCCCATAGGAACAGGAGTTAGAGTCCATACCGGTTTTGTGTTATCTTTTTATCTCAAATGTAGAGCTATACTTAGAAAACAGCTACTTAACTGGGGGGGGGGGGGTTGGTGTGAAAAAAGAAATTACTCAAGTGTTGAAATGACTGAAAACCAAGACAAAGTTAGTGAAGAGAATCGCATTGCTCATGCTGTTTGGCTCAATGCAAATAAAATAGTTGTGGTGTTTCTCCCAGCAATTAGAAGAGTTTTCTAAAATACGTTCCTAAATATTTATGTAAAAGAAGCACACACAGCATGGAATATATTTATCAACCGTCTTTTAACTTCAAAGCTTTTTATTTTTACTTAATTTCATCAGCAGAAGATATTTTTAAAAAAAACATCCTTCTGAACTGTGTTTGGGTCTCTTAAAATACAGTAATCAGAGCTGATCAGCAGTTGGTAAAATTAATACAAAGTGACTGTTTATTCAGCGTGGCTCAAAATGTAATCCTACAGCTTTCAGGAATTTCAAAACCTCACAAAACATAATTATACCCTGAAGATGTTAATGTGTAGGGGAGGAAAAAGTTGTCAATAAAATTCCTAGACCGCAGACAGTGCAGCTGGAATGGGGATCAATCCGAAGAGGACAATTCTCAGTTGTAAATTGTGTCCTAGATTGCGTAAGAAATCAGTAGAAATTTGAAAACTAGACAGAGATTTCCAGGATTCAAGAGTTTATATTCCTATTTTAGGCTTAATGGGAGCATTTTATACACAAACAAAATGATACATGGCCAGATACTTTTATTAAAGTCTTAAAAAGCATTCCTAAGAAGGTTTTGACATTTTTCAGATATTTTGTTTCCCCAGGAGAATTTTACTAGTAATATCCATGTGTTGCTACTAGAATAACACCCTTTTACACACTCATACTGTGGTATAATAGCATTTTTCGTTGCCTTACCTCAAAGCTTTTCCTAGGACTCAAAAAAAAAAAAAATCTGCAAAACAAATGCAGAACCTTGTTTGCAGCAAATACATTGATTTAAACCTACATGTCAGGTTGCATAGAATTGTCTGCTGTGAAATAGGAATTCGCATCATATTTGGAACCTGTCAGAGTACGGACTGATGTATCACAGAACGTGGTGGTCCCAGAGTACTACCACTCCTGAGAAAGAGCTGGAC
Source organism: Theristicus caerulescens (assembly GCA_020745775.1). Lineage (NCBI taxonomy): Eukaryota > Metazoa > Chordata > Aves > Pelecaniformes > Threskiornithidae > Theristicus > Theristicus caerulescens. The sequence goes on along the minus strand of CM036568.1, from coordinate 19,608,155 downwards.
GCTCAGACTGTGATTTTTGCCTCCTGTAAACCCATGAAGATCAAACCCAGTACTTAACATTTCAGCTAACGTTTTAAAGTAGCGGCTATAACTCTCATCGCCTGTGCTTTGTCAGCTGCCTTTTAGACTTGTTGGGACGTTGAGATGAGAACTCTGTGGCATAATGCAGCGCTGCCCGGAGGTACCTGACACACTGACAGCTGAGCGGGGCTGCTCCTGGAGGCGGTGTTTGTGTCAGCGTGATGCACGGCTGCGCGGTGCTGTCTGCTTTTTGGCGGGGCTAATTAGATGGAGCTAAACACAGAACTAAGGTGGTTAGATTGTTTCGGGTACCCAAATCCTTTATTTGGAGCTAGTGCTTCTATGTCTGCACACCATAGCGTTATGTTGTGCAGCCACTTCAATGACTGTAAAAATCTAGTTTTGAAATTAAAAGCAACTGGTTTGCTGCATCCAGATGTTCAAATTCAGTGAAACATTGTATGCGAGCCAGCCCAGTTAAATGGCCACTGGTCACCACTGCTAGTTGGTTTCTCATTCCAAGAGAGATTCACAAGAATTCATTGCCTGTGCAGCACTTATACAATGGTGAGGAAGATGCACGTTGTTAAGGGTTAGAGGATAATTCTAACTACCCCAACAGGGTTTGTATTGTCTGTCACTACTGTCCAAGTTTTCTGGATATATCCTGAAGCGTTTGCTTTCCTGTCACTGAGCTATCTAAGGATTAGTGCGTTTCTCAAAGAAGCAAAGATCTGTTTATCTGTGTATTTATGCAGCATGACTCTTGAATGTTCTCCTGAAGTCTTTGACAGAGTTGTTGAATTAAGAAGGTGGAACGGGAGTCAAGGTAGGGTGGGAGGAAGATCTGGGGATGATGGAGTCATGTAGATGATGACACTCAGCCAAGGAGATGGGCTTTGTAAGAAAACAGAAACAAAATCGAGTGCTTCTACTGCACTGATGCACGTCTCTGAACAGAAGGACCTATTTGTTATGGAGTGCTTCCTCAGCAGCATGGTGGCTCATAAAGTACTGCTTCTACACTACACAGAAAGCACTGCTCTCGTATGAGGAAAATGTAGCGGGTCATAAGGCATATTTCGGAATATTCCACTGCTTAATAACAAAGTAGAACTGAAAATGGTTAAGAAGGGAGAAGAAAATGAGAATTTAATGACGGTTTTTCTATGTGTACGTTGGAGCAGATTAATGTGTGTTTTCAGGACAGGGAGAAGTGGAACAATGGCTGTTGTTTAAAGATCCTGTTTGGTTTGTTGTGTGTTTCTTTTCACCTATGTTGATAGTCTTTCACTGCATTTTTGGTTTATAGTACTTGGGTTAACATGATAGATTATATTGGCTTCAGTGAAGTTCGTATTTGTACCAGGTCACTGACCAAGGAGGGAAAAAAGAATCAAAGGAGGGAAAAAGAAAAAAAAAAAGAAGGGGAAAAAGTCTCTCAGAGCTTTGTAAGAGCTATTACATTTTGTAAAGATCAAAAAGTTCCTCAATAAGCATTTGTCCGATGGTCTTAAACTATTATAATGTACGGAGTAAGTGTGCCAAAATAATGTGCATGTATTGCTGGATAAATCAGATGCATTTAAAATCCATAAGTGTAATGAACCTCATTTTTTATCATAAATGTCTTAGTCCTCATCTGCCCACTATGACCGGTAAGGGAGCCCCAAAGAATCAAACAGGAAGCGTTCCATTTCTTTTGTACAGAGAGCAGCCATGGCACAGCTGTTTCAGGTGGTATGTTCTACGCTGCTGCTTGAAGAAATGATGGCATTAGTGCATCTACTAAGGGCATCTGGCTAGAATACATAAATTGAAAACTCTGCCAGCTATTGAAAACTCTGCCAGCTATTGAAAACTCTGCCACAGATATTAATTTAATATATTCTCACAAACAAATCATGATATTTTACAATTATGCACTTCAGAAAAGTTTACAACCTGAAAAGAAATGCTAAGACTGTTTTCTGTTTTAAATGCACTTGAATATGATTGCAAATCAGCATCATTTGGGATCACCCCAAGGTTTATTACATTTTCTACTAAGAAGTAAATACCTGATGTCTCATCTAATAGTTAAGTTTGGGCCTCTCCTTGCTCTGCCTAGCACAGTGTTAATCCAGCGGCCAGTGGCTGAATCATTACTGCATAGAAAGTAGGAGTAACAACAGCGCAGAAATATACTCCCAACCTGAACGAGCCAGACCCCTTCCCTTCTATGAAGCCATAGGACAGAATGTTTACCGTGTATATCAGGGTACACACATTCTTTGTCCATGCACCTCTCATGCCAGGGGCCTTCACAGCATCACCCAAGGAGCAAATGTGTTAGTACTGGCGTGGCACGTGGTCCCCGAAAGTGGTACAATGGCATGGCTCTCCGCAGCTGCCAGCATCAAGTGGGTACTCTTGTCAAGTCACAGGATACTGCGGCAAAGGAGCAGAGAAATGGAGGGATTAAAATTTCTAACACCCTTCCTCTAGCAAAATGATACCTGAGTAAAGAGAAAACACTGCTGTTTAATCCTGCAGAAATGTAATTTGGATCTGTCTTCTCCTCGTGAACCATGCTAACTAAAATCTCTTTGAACAAGTGGGTACATGTGGAAGGACGCTGTAATGGTTTTGACTGCTAAGTGAACGGACTCATATGGAATCTCAGAAAATTTCCTTAGGGTGAAGTTTCTGCCACGCACCATCAAGGATAGCTATGTGGATATAATTATGGGAATTGTAATAAAAACATTTTTCTAATTGATTAGTTGACCAATTAGACCCAACATGATGATCATGTTTTTCATGATCATCAATAATTCAAAGTAATCAGTGTGATATTTTGGTTTACCACCTGATTATTTTAAAACAATCCCATCTATTATGGAAGTGACCGATAGAAATAGGAGAGATTAAACCAATAGAATTTTATAGAATTTTAACTGCATCCCATAAAAATCATTCAAAGAGTACAGGATTGAATAGAAAATATTAATATCCTGTAGTGTTTTCAAGTAACCTGGCAAATTTAGGAGTGACACTAAATAGGCTGTTGGAAAATTCTCATGAAAGGATTTCTTTTCTCTGATATGGTATAAGTTTCTTCTCTGAAAGAAGGTATTTCGGTTATGAAACCCTAAAGATGCAGAAAGAAGACCACTGTTTGGCTGCAGTAGGACTGCTTCACATTGCTTTGTAGTTGTTAGAACACATGGGTGGATCCAGCTCCAACAGGCTCCAGCAGCTATTTGTGCTCTTTACTCCTACATAGGTTCCAATTTATTCTTCCATTTAAGCCAATGTGAAGTCAGAAACCCAAATGCATCACTGGATATGAATGATGATGGCTGTCAGAATGGGCTCTGTAGCCATTACAAGTAAGAGTAAATCAGAGCAGTCCCAAGGCTGTAATAATTTATGCTGGTGACATTTACCCCAGGTGGTCGGGGATTATAATATACCAGAAAGTCATGTTTTCCCCCAATTTACATTACATTAATCATAGTGTAGCTAAACATAAAGATTCAGCTTCAGGTTCAGTTGCATGTCATACCAGCTACCAAACAAAAACTCAAAATCAGTTGCTATGACTTCAAGCATTGCCTAGTTCATCTGTGTTCAAATACTCTGATTCAAGGAAAGGATTTTTTAGAAATCAATTACATCTTATTTATAAAACACTCAGCAATGTGGAAAGTCAGATTTAAAATAATTTCAAACTTCCTGGCTGTAAATCAAAGCTTATGGCCAGGCAAGTCATTAGGTGTTTTTATCTTCAAATTTAATAGCTGTATTCTACACTGTATAAATGGCTTAGGAGCATTAGGGTTCTTAGTGTCTGTAAACTACATTGTTGGGATTTGTTTTTAAATATTTATAGGTCTACTGTTAAGAACAAATCATTTTCTCAATCTATTTCACTAACAGAAATTATTTATAAGTATATCATTAATTATTTAGATTTTCCTGGTATTATATTTACATTAATAATTAAATGCATCTGATTATTAAATCATATAAATAAGATTTAGTTTCATTGATGAGCTGAAATGCAAACAGCAATTCTATCACTGTCTGTAAACATTTGAAATGAGATACTCTTCAGTAACAAGCCCTCTTACTTGCTAGAAGTCATGACAGTAACCTGCTGAGCTGACTTGCTCTCGGTGTCTCTGGTCCGTAATTACGGTACCTGTGACAGGTCTTGGATGCTCCCAGCCCACATCAGCTTTGTCCACCTCTCACAGTTATTACAGCGCAGGTAGCCAGCACTCATAATGCCACTGTCTTTACACCGTCCACCAATTACCTCTGCACTGCCTAATGGCACTTACCTATTATAGAGCAGGTGAAGATGGGATTCACACCCCAGGAACCACGGGCCATCTCCTCATTAAAATCTTCAAAGAGTGCCACAGCTCAACAAAATGTATAAGACTGCCTTAATCCCAGAGTTATAACCCGTCTCAAGGGGCACTTTGATTTCTGCAGTGCCCCCCCTGTGCATTTCTGCAAAGTTCCAGCAGGATCAGCTTCCTCAGCGCAGCGTTTCCGAGCCACAGAGGGCGAGGTGCGTGCTCCCTGCTCTACAAGATGACACAGTTAACAAGCGGCTGATTTCTCACTCAGTTGTGTCTTGTACAAAATGTAATTACATGATGAGTAAAATGTAACCTGGTTCAGCCCCTGATTGTGATAAAGTTAGACTGGGTTCAAAAGCCTGTCATTACCTATATGAAGTCTTCTGGTGATTGCAGTTCTTTAGCATAAACCTTCAGCTGATACAGTCCCACTGCTATTTCTAGTCTTTCCATTATCAGGGATTACTCATGTTCAGTGATTACGTTCAGTGGCCCACGTGTGCAACTTTTGCGGCAGACAGACATAAAATCTTTAAATCTTTCGAAAATGTGGAATGGCTGTTTTCTAGGATTCTTTACTGGCATTGGAAACAAGTCATCGTTTTGAAGCTGGCACCTGAAGACCTGAGGTCTGGACTAATGACAGTACTTAGAAATTTGGTTTTAAACATTTTTCATCTTCTAAATATTTAGATGGAGCCCTACACCTAGTGTATATAGTCCTCCAGGAAGCACTCTTAACAGAGGGCTTTTCAACTTTTCTTTGTCTTCCTGAGTGCTCTTGGGTACGGTCTAATTAATCACAGACTAAAACTTTCCAGTAAATCACAAAGTGTAGATTTTCCAAATGGAATTTTCTGTTGTTCGCAGCAAGTAAGCATCTGTTATAAATAGCTGCCCTTAGTTGAACGCAGACATAAAATGTTCATCAATATTTATTATAGGACTCCATGTTTTCAATACCAGTTTGATATTTTCTTCTCAGGTCTTTATTTGGTAATGTAATCCTGAAATCTTCAATTGCCTGCCTGCATCATGACTTCTTTATTCTTTTAACCTATTTACAGCCATACTGGCTTATTGAGAAATAAAAGTAAGAATAATGTCAATGGTTTCCCAAGCAAAAGGACCCAAGGGAGCACTTTAGGACAATGTGAACTACAAGGAGAAAGAACTGAGCTGATGCTAACTTATATGAACTTTTAATTTGAGGATAATGTTAGAACTGAATCATAATCTTCAAGGTGAAGAAGTACGTTAGCTTCCTAACTAAGCTGCCTTAACCTTAGCTGTGAAAGTGACATTAATTACCTGACATACCTGTTATAATTATCTTTCCAGTCCTACGAAAGCCGAAGAATATTTATTTTCAAAAGATGATGCATTGGCAGAGTATATATATTCAAACAATGAAGAACATGCGATTGGGATAAGAAGAAATCTAAGAAAACTTCTGCTCTATGTGTGTTATATTCAAAGAGAATTTTCTTTTACGCCTGTAATATTACTTTTTTCCTTTGTTTTATTTTGGGTTTTGGTCATCTGGTTGATTTACTTAAAAACTGAACTGTAATCACACAAAATGTGGTGAAGACATACGAGGCTGACTGAAATTGTGCACACCATAGGAAGCAAAGAGCAGAGCGTGTGCTATAATTGTCCGGTTCTACTTTTAGCGAGATTAAATGGCTAGTGAACTTCAGAAGGGAGCACGCAAATAGATTGCAAGCATCGTGCCTTAATGCTTTTATGTTACAAAGAACTCTAATTGCTCGTGCAGGGATGGGAAGTCAGAAATCAGACAAATCATGACAATAATTGCCCTCAATATAATCACTAAACTTCAGCCAAAGCTGTCCAACTTTCTGTCATATCACAGTCCTCCTTGATTTGATTATGAACAGCTGTTGCATCTAATCCTAGACTGTGAATTACCTCAAGAAGAATGTTTTATTCTTTTTTTTTTTCCTGACTCAATGGGGTTTGCATCTCCAAGCTCCTTCTATCTCCAGCTGTCTCAGTTTATGATATCAGATTTTCTTCTACCAAAGTTACTTTGCTTACATTATTTATGCATAGACAAATTTACACATGAAGTCAGTTCTATCAATATTCATATGGACCCAAGAATTCACTGAATCTCTTTTTTGGGAGGAATTCAATTGCATACTGTATTTCTGTTTGCAGGTTGCATATTCTGTATGAAAAATTGTCCTAAGTAGAAAAAGTGTAAGGAGTCAGGGAAATGTTAGGAAGACTCTGCACAGAATATGATCAAGTTTCAGCGGGTGTCACCCTGAGTACATAGACACTGAAATTCCTGATTTACACAAACAGGCTCTGAAGTAAGTACCTCAGGTACAAACAACAAGAGTAGCTTCAGTGGTCCATGGCTTAGCACAGATTTTAAAAGCCATCCAGAACCCTACATCAGGGTACAATCAGGCAGCAAGTCTTCCCTGAGTCTTCTGTAGCTATGCATCTGCAACAGCCCTTGCTAAGCTCATTTATAACTAGCTCAGCTGAATCTGCATGAGCTGGAAGCACTACTTGAACTTGAACTACATAGCTGAGCTTTTTGTATAGCCAAACTCTGTGAGATGTTCATATTAATCTATATGTTTACTTGTTGATTATGGGCCTACTAGGTGTAAATAAAAGTATTGGCTTCTGGATGTGTCAAATGACAGTCCTTTGATTTAGGCATGTAATTGTTCCGTGTCACCTTATATTCACCCCAGCTAAAGAAAGGGTCTTGCTTCACTGTCAGTGTTTAGATCTGTCAAACGATAAGGCCACAAATAAGCGTATATAATAGCGTTAAAGCTAGGCACATGGGCAGAAATGGCAGTAGCAGATTGGAAACAGCTCTCTCTTGTCAATAGAGATTTTGCTTCTCTGAACTCTCATCCAATTTGCAAGTAATTAAAATTTAATGCTCTTTAACATGATTAGGCAAAAATCTTAATCATAAGGCAGATTGACCTACATGTCTGATAGACTGAAAAAATGCCACCTTACACAAATTTCTTCTGATTACAGTTCCTGATGGAACCAGTTATTTGGGAATGGGGTTCTGCAGACTGTGGACACAAGGGTATCAAGAAGTGGCTTTGAAAGTTGATTAAAGCACGAGAGCCAACTTATGTCATCTTAATGAAGCGTGCAGTACTACCAAGCTGTACTTAGTTTCCAGAAGTCATACAGAGTTTCTAAGCCTTCTTTATAGCCAATGATTTTATTTGAAGGGAAATAGTTGGAGTACATTTTAAAATTAAAATATCCTAAGGGTGGGATTGGATCTTGATCAAAACTATGCTTGATGATGAGGAGATGAGATAAGATAAAATTAATTTTATTATTAAGATAATAGTGGTACAAGATCATATATATTCAGATTTGTCAATAATAAACGTAGATTGGAAAGCAGAAAAAGATTTCTAAGCTCTAGCCAAAAGGGAAGTACTGAAACATTTCCAGACAAGGTGGAGTATGAAGGAGACGGTGTAATACGATAGAACTAAGAAATTAATGAACTAAAAATAAAAACTTGTGACTTTTGTCTTTGGGTGTTCGATTTGCTGGTATGCTCTAAGAGGGGGCTGCTAAGACTCTTAGTTGTCATCTGTTGATTGTTGCTGGTACTGAATTTGCGTTGACATTAATTAAATCTGTGCTTGAAGGGTTCAGTTTGGAGACTTAACACGGCTAGAAAGAGATGCCAAAGGGATGCACTAACATGCCTAGAGATATGAAGAAACCTCATGAGTGATTAATTCATATACCCTCCTTTGCTCAGGATTAAAACAGTCGCTAGACTTGTTTCCCAGAAGAAAATTTTCCCTGTGTCAGATTGTAGCGTATTGGGTTTGTGATGGGTAGGTAAGAAAGAAGTCTGCCTTTCTCTGTAGCTGGGGAACACTTAGCTGGCTTATCTGCAGGTTTTTCCCTTAAGAAAGTCTCTGCTGTTGTAGGGACAAGGAATGCTAGCAATGTCTTTAATTTCATACTTTTCCTTTAGCACATACATAATTTTTAGATTCTTGCATTTCTGCCATAAGGTCATAAGCCCGTTAAAGAACACTGCATGCACCATGCCGTATGGTATATGAGGGTCTGTGCCTCATTCTGGACAAATCATCTTTTCTTGGCTGGCTAAAACTTCTGACTGCTGGACCCCTTCCATCCACGCGCTTCTGGGCTCCTAGATCCAGGTCTGAAACGGAGCCCCAGGTGCAAATTCCCCTGAGCTTTTCGATTCAGAGATCCATTCTTAATGTGGGTAAATATTTTCAGAGATGGGCTGATAATCCTGTATGCAGATATGCTGACTGTGTCTTACTTCTCTTTTATACCAACAGCTGTCCACTTCCACAAGAAAAAAAAATAGCTTTCTAGGTAATTTTTTGATTCATACTGAACATTAATCAAATATTTTCATTGAAATATCTATTATAACTTCAAGAGTTCCTTGAGTGGTAATACCTACTTTAGATCCCATTATTTTATATATTAAGTTATAGTTGTTTCTCCCCATAAGTGTTATTTTGCATTTATCATCACTGATTTTCCTCTGCCATTTCATCGTTGAGACACTAAATATCATTATATATTCTGTAAGACTTCTCACCTTTCATTTTTACTACAATTAATGAATTTATGTCATTAGAAAACTTCATCCCTTGCCCAGGTCATCTATGAACACATTGAGCAGCACAGTCCCCAGCATAGTTCTCTGCAGGATTTTGACTTTAAAAACTGGTCATTTATTACCTAAATGTCATTTCAGGTCTTTTACTTGCTTACAAATCCATGCAATGGCTTTATTTTGTATACCATGGCAGCTTAATTTCAAGAGTACTTTATAAAAGATGGTAATGAAAAACTCTTTGGATATCCAGTCATAAACTTTCCCTATTAGTGATACGTTTGAAAATTCGTATTAGTTCTGTAGAGTATCACTACCCCCACAAGAGTGCTTACTTATTCCCATCACATCGTATATCTACGCCTCTGTCGATTCTACTATTTGTAAGCATTTCTGCCAATCTACCTGAAATGATTTGCTGTACTTTTCTGAATTCATCTTTTATAAAATTCTGAACTCCTACTTTGTAAAAATTATGTCATATTTACTATCTACCATTCTTTCCATGCTGAAGCAGATTTAAACACTACAACATATATAAGACTTGAAGGCTATTTTCAAAAGAATGCTTCTCGTTTGGTGAGGATATGTGAAAAAGTAAATGGGGCCAAATTCTTGGCTAGTATAAATGGACAAATGTTACCCATAATGTGCCACTGATCTAATTGGGTGTGAGTAGCCAATCCACCAGAAAAAAAGAATCAACGCTTCAGTAGTCATAGAGGTCAGTGCAAATCACGTAGTTTGCCTGGGAATACACCCAAGTGCCCAACTGGACTTTACAGCTCCAATTTACTACTGCTACAGTGACAGTGTAGTAATCAGTATTCGTTCTAACTAGGTCGAGGCCTTAATTAAACAGTAGACCCAACACAGGACAGAACTTTGTCTGTCTACTATGAGGACATTTCTGTCCTTTCCTTTTTGTCAGGCCAGTATGTCCTTTCCTTAAAGGTAAGCTGAGGAGCCCTTAAGTGTAAACATACCAGTGCATTTTGGTAAATTTACCAAAAGCGTTAGTCCTAAGTGAGCCGTACGATACCAGAGGCCAAGATGAAAGTAGCTCAGTCAAAAGATTTTGCTTCAGTCTGCACAGTTCCGTTCTGGGTGCGCTCACTACCTAGGTAGCTTCAAGTTAATTGAAATTTTTAATCTGATAACCTTTAAGCAATATGACAGTAGCACTTCTTACCTTAAGCCATTTTTTTATTTTGAATGTTAAGTATATCTGATATGTTATGCTAACAAAATAGTAAATGTTACAACCTTAAAATATCATTTTGGAGTCACTTAGCAGAAGACTGTATTTCTAGGTTTTTTTGCAGAAAAATATTTTGAATGCAGGCCTGCAGTGGAAATACTGTGGTGGCATGCAGAAATGCAGGCACTGCGCAATGGAAGACCAGAAGTTTACCAGCTAAGCCAGGAATGTTCCAGTGGAAAATGTTCTTTTCATTAAAAAGTTAAAATTTTCATGGAAAAGGTGTACTTTATGTCTGACCCTGGCTTTCGCCTGGACAGAGCCTGTTGTGTCTCTGTGTAGGGAAACACAGGAATCGTGGGGATTGACTCTACGAGAAATATGAACCCAGCTCTTTTGTCTGCTGAGGTCTGTGAATTCAAGACCAGAGGTAGCCTTAAAAGGCTTGCTGAAGGATTCTTCAGCAGGGCCAACTGGAGTCTAATTTTGTTAAATAAATGTAGATGTATCACGTTCATTTCTATGCCTTTTTCTGCACAATTTATTGTACTTGAACTGAAAAAGATGATAGTTTTCTTGTATTGTTCAAGATTTTCTGTTTTTCTGTGATTTATGGATCAATACCATTTGCCTTAATGAAAAAAACTAACATGTTTACCTTGATACCATTTTCAGCATAAAATAGCTTAATTTAATGAAGGCAGATTCCACCTGAAGTATTTCCATTTAAGAGAGCTTATTTGTCTAGGACAGTATTTAAAATTGGCGTGTGAAAAATATTCTGTGTGGCAATCCATGTTCACATTCACATCAAATTTGATGTTAAACATGTAAAAGGAAACTTTGAGTTACTACTATTGATGCCTGGTTGCATTAATATCAAAATTTATAATGCTATAAAATATGTTTATGGTATCATAATTGATAAAGCTATTAATGCTATGTAGTATTAGCACTTGCAATTGTATCACTATAAAACTGGTTTATAGTTATGGTAGTAGTCTCTGACATTCAGCTTGAGCTCTAAACACATTTTATAAATCTATGAAGTATTTTTGCATGCAAATTCTGCATTTCTAAATAAAAAATAATTTGCACTCCAAGTTGAAGATTTTCTCAATCTGCCCTTCTCAATTTTGCTATTTATTTACCTGTGTGCTCATGGAATTAGTTTCTCCATGCTTTCTAAAACAACTGGAGAGAAGCATATAAACCCACTCAAGAACCAGCAGGAATTACATTTTTCATAGGCTTCATTGTTGCTATAGCTGGTTGGTAACACTGCCCGGGGTACCTGTGTGGTTAAGTATTCACCAGCCTGAGAAATACAGTGATATCTTCCAAAAAGGGACCATACTTGTTATTTATTCTTATTTTAGAGATGTTTCACAGCTTTTTCTTAGCAAAGTGAGATTTATTCCTGATATAATGCTAACACCCATTGATGCTACTAGATGAACCTGTTATTGCTGATTACTTTCTCTGTCAGGAACTGGTTAGTGAATTTGCATGATCAAGAATAATCTTGGATCCAATGTTTCTTTTTAGTCTTGTTACAAATCAAAATCTTTTTTGAGCTTTGAAAAGTCTCTTGAAAGTTTCCTTCAACATCTCTGAAATAGCTACATAAAACTATGATACAAGTAGAGAAACAAAAGTCATTTCCGTGCTCATTGCATGAGTTGACGATCTTTCTACCCCCCTGTAATACATCCTAAATTCTGATTTTAACAGCCTCCATTCTGTTCATACTTGCAATGTTCGTTATATCGTGTGTCACTGGAGACCATCTTCCTTGTAGCCTGCTGCACTCCAATATCTAAAATGATTTGATGGTCAAATTGGTTTAAATTTTAGGAATGTTGTGATTTGAGCAGGACTTTTCAGCATCCTCAGACAGACTCATTCCCTCTTCTAAGAGCTGGATTACCCTGCATGTATGGAATCGGACATAGAGAAACATGCTTGTTGCCTCGCAAAGTTAACAGGTGAATAATAGACTTCATTCTACCAATGACAAAAATGATTGAAAATTTGCAATGTAGGAGTGGACAGATGAATTTTATACTTTTAAAGTGGAAAGATTAATCTGTCACTTCATTTTTGCCCTTTGAAACCTGATGCTTTCCCCGGGAGGTAGGATGGCCACAGCAGAACAGCACACGTGCTCTGTGTAGCTACAGGCCTCCCTGACAACTCTGGGATGTGCTCTTACATAGGAAGGGCTCTGAGCAGTTGTCTGAATGCTTTCTGTATACGTTTGGGCTGACAGGGGATTCCCGGGGCGGGGGGGGGGGGCAATGACCAAGCTCTTTGGCATACTCTGTGCTTTTTATCCTAGCTGATAAGCTACTCCTTAGCTTCAGGAAGGCTTGATATCTTGTAAGACAACACACACTGAGATTTCCTGGTGGTTGGCCGCGGAGCCATGAGCTCCACTTCGTCATTTGCTTTCATTCCAGGCTTGCACATTGTTTTTGGAGGAAGATTTCTCAAAGTCATGCAATCTGTAAGGTTGATCTTGTTGTATCTGTATGAATATTTCACATGATAAAGCAGTGGCTACACCTGTGATTTCCTTATAATCCCAAATATACTAGGCTATTTTAATGATCTTTCCAGTTAAAAGCAGGTATGACACAAGACAGCAGAAAATGACTCGGAGGTCAGTCTGTTCCCACTGACAGTTTCAGTGCCCATGAGCTCCTGTGAAAGGAGGAAGAACAGAGCTTTCAGCATTCCGAACCAAATCCCGGTCTCCCACCTTCGCCCTGCTCCCAGGCAGCCAAAGCCTGGACACGGGCTCTCACCACGTACCCACGCCAGCGTGCGGGTGCTCAGGGGCCCGGCTGGGAGCCACTGCCTCGCATGCCGACAGGTTTCCATGGATCAGTGATTCCTTCCTGCATGCTGACAGCAGCTCCTGCCTCCCCTGCTTTCACAGAGATACAGTACAAGAGTTCACCTAATGCCCTGTTACCTCTGCCTGCGTACATCCTTCATCAAAAAGGCCTAACACGTTTATCGTTTGTATTGTATTCGGGGCCTCTGTCACAGACAATATTCAAGCTGTATTAATCACTGCGCAAGGATCGAACACAAGGAGCAAGCTCCTGCTCTAGCTAGAAGGCAGGGGACAGCAGGCACATGTAGACAGGTGTCACAGCAAACAGTGAAACAATAGTCATCCATACCATAAACACTGATTTATTTGGTTTTTAATGAGCGCAACTAAAACCTGCAAACCAACTGCTTCTGGGGTCTATGGCTTATTCACTCTTATTTAGTAACATATGGGATCCAGCAAGTGTGGGAGCTAACAATCTTCTTTTTCCTGTAATCAATAGCAATATGCATCTTGCCAAGATTTTTTACCACATTAGGAAGATATTTTAAAAATTGGGAGTGGAAAATTCAACTTTCTAATCTATTAGTTTATGTTTGCGTAGACTTTTTCTTACTACCATGAGGAAAAAGATTTACTCCACAGGAGGACGTAAAGCTCCGTGTTTCTGTGAAATCCAGCTGCATGTAAATGAGAAAACAGCTCCTCAGGAACTGCCTCCTCTCATTTGGTTAAGCAGGTGTGGAAGTTTTCCAAAACTGTTTGTGAGGCACTGCTGTAAATTCATGGAAATGAATTTCCATGGAAAATCATTTCCATTTCCCTTGCACAGGAAAAAAAATCTGTTTTCTTTGAAGATTCTTAATATTATCAAAATCTAGCTATCATTTCGCCACTTTTAGAAGAAAATGTAAGTGGGTAAAGGCTACAAAGAGTTCATTACTGTGCCAGGAACAGCACAGGAAAGCTGTGGTTTGGTCAGGCCCACTGAGGTTAAGTAAAGGCAGTGTGTCTGCTATTGCTGACAGCAATGCTAATTATCTCTGTTTGGGCAGGGGCCCAGCACGGATCCCAGCCAGCCCTTCTCATGTGTGAGATAACGCCGACAACAGAAGAGTGACTGCGGCTTTTGTCTGAAGGATCACTTGTGTGCTGCGCCACGGGCCGCAGCCGTGTGCTGCGTAAGCTCGTACTGAAGAGCCTACAGCCAGCCATACAGCCTACGCCTCCAGCAATGGCAAGTGGGCAAAGTCTGCCAAATAGTTTATTAACTTGTGGTATAAAGAGAGTTATCCCCTTCTCTGTGACGTTACAACGAAAATCACTTTAGTCCAAAGGTAATGGCATTGAGCATAATGGATAATCTTTTTCCCGCCATGTTTGACCAGGGTTTCCCAGTTTGAAATCAGTGTGTCCGAAAGAGCAGCTACTTCTTTAGATGAAGCAGATTTAAAACAATAAATACCAATACATATATTGCCTTATCTACATCTGACATTCCTGTCACTCCTCTCCATAGACATGATTTAACCTTGCCATCTTCTGTTCTCTTGAGGAGAAAATTACAGTCCGTTTCTCCTTTGATCTGTCGTCTTGGAGCAGCTGGCAACTTGTCAGCACCCCTTCTGCAGGCAGACATTTTACTGCTGCAAGTAATACCCCAGCAATCTGCACGGACTCAGCCTTGACAAAATGACTGCGTAATCAGTAGCCAAGGAGTCACTTTTCTCACTGCTGTTGCGTTTGAGCATTTTTGTGGATTCATACTTCACCTCCTTCCCATTATTGCAGGTTCTCTTAAGCAGTCCTCCCCATTATAAAGAAACAAGTCCTTGAAGGTAAACAGCAATAGTCTTACAAGCAATAAGATACTTTCTAGCTTTCAACAATACCTGCTTAAACACGCGCTTAAATTCAAGCAGTGCTCTCTTTGTAGCTCATGGAAGCCTTGCATGTGCTCTTGCAGGACTGAGATCAGTTGAGATGTACTGAGAAGTAGCCATAAGTGGTGGACAGGTTCAAACAAAGATCAGGAAAAACAAGGTGACATCCTGTCCTAAGAATGTGGAAGCATTAATAGAACAAAACTGTATGTGCTGTATGCAAATCTTAATAAAATCGGTGATTTAAAATCACAACATGTTTTTTAAATGCAGGTTTCCAAGTCTCATTAACTTCAAACAAGAGGATTCATATTCTATTTAACTAGACTTCACATTGAGCTACTTTTCATTTACAGTATATTCTTAAAGTTAGAAGCAGCAGGGAGATGAAATGACTTCATTTACTGGAATTACAGCTTCTTTTATATAAAACGTTAATCATTTTATATATGACAACCTTATGCTTAATGTTGCTAGAATACTCCTCATAAAACATTATTTTGTGAATGCATAGACTCTCCTACTGAGCACATAACAGCTTTCAGTGGATGTGCTAATCCAGTTTGAATATATGTAGTATTTAATCTTAATTATGATGCTGAAGTCTATACAATGTTAATTATTCATTTTGCATGTTCCTTGCACTTTATTGTAATTCATAATTTCCTTAATCAAAATGTAGCTTTTAATTATAACTTTAAAATTTGGATGAAACCTGCCTGGTAAGCATAAGCAGACTTTTTTGTTTTGCTTAGATTTTAGTGTAAGATGACAAGGGGAAATTTGCCGAATTGGTGAGAAGAGAGTGTCGGATGAACAACATTCAGCCAAGTAAGCAGCAGCTCCCCAAGCCCCCAGCACAGCCACTGCGGCTGCTAGAATCAGCGAGGCCTCTTCTGCTGACATTTGCTAAATCGGAGATCTCAAGGCCTGAGAGCACAGGGTGATTGTTAATCCGGCATTCTTGCCTCCTTTTCATCAGTACCAGAATGTGGTAAGCTTCTGCAGGTAGCGTAGTGCATGTTTCTTTGAAAGGCTTTCAAACAGGATGAGGCGACTGCCATAGTACACAGAAAAAACAGCAAGTAGAATTAAAAGAAGCCATTACAGTTCCAACATCCTTAACAAAATGTATTTAAAAGGGTGAGAAAATTTAGCAGAAAAATAGGAGAAGAAAATGGGCAGTGAGGGTTACTCTGAACAGAGATTAGGAGTAGAAAGTATCTCTTTTTTAAAGTATGGCAGGAATCAATTAACTTAGAGTAACAGTTTTAAGCTACTACTGCTTTTTATATAGAACAGGCTTTAAATAACAGCTAAGTGCAGCATTTACCTGAATATTTATGACACAGCAGAATAGTAAGTTCTAGCCTTTCTGGGCTTTGTTTTATTTTAAATGCACGTATTTTTAAGTGGCAAAGTACTCAAAACCAACTGAAGGGAGCACAATATCATAAATGTGTACATTAGCAAGCAAGTCAGAGATGCATGCCCTCTTTTCCTTTTTATTTTTTCTGGAGTCCTGGAGGAATAAACTCAGAAATACTTTCTTAGGGTTCATGTTATCATCCAGAGAAGACTAAAACATATATAGTCTCATAAATGAAACCTCTGTGTCTTGGCAAGTATGTTCTTGCAAACCCTTGCCATGCCAAATTTACAACAAGCTATTGATGAAAGTTACTTGTGAAATCACCAGGGAGGAAATCACATCTTTTTAGCCTGAAAGATATATTGGCAAATATGAACTGCCACACAAGCTTTGATGTGAGCCGCAGCTGCAGCTCCTCAGCTGTCTGGATGTCATAGTTCAGTAGCTACACCTTTGGTGGGATGTGCTGTGGCGGATCCCAGGTGACTCAAGGAATATATCCTTTCTCGTTAGTTACGTAGTCATGAAATGACCTTTAGAAGGAAAAATAAAAATTCTAATGGAAAAAAATTAATCTGTGTCTTAGGATCTATTTTCCTCATGTAGGATTTGACACTTCAGTTTTGGCTTACAGATAGAACTACTCATGTTCAAAATCCCTATACGGGCAAAATAACCTTGTTTATGAAGTTGCCCGTTCTCCCCTCATCACCTGGGAGCTGCTGAGCCAACCAACTCACCTGTGAACATACTGCCAGTATTCAAGAATGAGCTGCTTACAAACGGGCAGCAGGAGAGGCCGGGCATAGAGGGGAGGATCGGAAATTGTTGGGCAGACGGATTTGTTGTTCGTGAGTAACAATTACAAGTGTCAGCCAGCCAGACTGTCCCTCTTGTTGGGATTCACTTCTCCATGAGATCTGTGCTGCAATAATCTAAAATTGGCTGGAACTTTAGCACCTTAATAATGCTTTATCAGGGAGAGATCATTACCCGAGGTTCTTTGGCCTGTATGTTGAGACATATTTATTGTGTCTCCAGCTCTGTAACCATTTTGCATTGCAGTTTAGCCATGTGAAAGGTGGTACCTCACAAGATTTTACACATGCAGTTGTAATATCTTGCAGAGATGATACCTTACTTCTTTGCTCAGTAGTGTCTTGTTTTTTTCTAACTATTTCCGTAAGAGGAAAGAAAGATAACCCGTACTAAAGGATTATATGGTAGTTTATGGCTGGAATATGCAATTATTAATCTCCTTTTCATATCGATATTAATGGTTAATGTTCTACATTTTAGAGTCTTTTGCAAAAATATTGGTATTCCAGTGATGCTGCAGGCTTTTGTAAAGCTATTGTGACATTTAAGAAATTAGCTGTGAATAAATCAAGGATCCTCTGGAATACGCTGTGGAAGTGCAGAGCGATTGGAACTGTAGCTGTCAAAAGCAAATAGCGATCGCTGTTGTTATTTTTTGGACAAGTTGATTTCATGGAGACGTTTCTGGTTTATGTGTTAAATCTGAAGTACCTGAGCATAGAGTGCTTTTTAAAGTTAATATAAAAGCTCAAAATAAGAGTTTTAACACATTTCACTCCTCCTCTGTGTTCTAGAAACCTTGGGGTTTTTTGTTTGGTTGGTGGGTTTTTTGCCTTTAGAGTGTTTATGGTCTAAGTATGCAATCGCTCAAAATACATTCATTGTAGAAGAGGATTTTTCTTTCCAGTTTTCAGTCACCTGTACAGGATTTATGCGTGTTGCAGTCCATTTTACTGGCAAGGGGATACAACCTAGACAAAAGAGTGTGTTTCACTAATTTCCATCTTACTGGAAGTTTTGAAATCTTTTTATATGTCTTCTTTAGAACATAGTGCTACTATTCTGCAATTCCCACAGCTGCTTAAGAGACACATTTAAAATATATTTTAGAAGTTTCTTTAACTAAACAGCTTCAAAGATATTGTTGTGGTTTAGCCCCAGTTGGCAACCGAGCACCACACAGTTGCTCACTCAGCCTTCCCTCCCCGGTGGGATGGGGGAGAGAATCGGAAGGGCAAAAGTAAGAAAACTTGTGGGTTGAGATAAGAACAGTTTAATAATTGAAATAAAATATTATAATAATAATATTAATATTAAAAGGTGGAGGGGGGGAGAGAGGAACAAAACCCAGGAAGAAACAAGTGATGCAACCACTCACCACCCGCCAAACGATGCCCAGCCCGTCCCCAAGCAGCAATCGCTGCCCCCAGCCAACTCCCCCAGTTTCTATACTGGGCATGACGCCATAGGGTATGGAATAGCCCTTGGGCCAGTCGGGGCCAGCCCCCCTGGCCATGCCCCCTCCCAGCTCCTTGTGCACCGGGCAGAGCAGGGGAAGCTGAAAAGCCCTCGACTTAGCATAAGCACTGCTTAGCAACAACTGAACCATCAGTGTGTTAGCAACATTATTCTCATCCTAAACCCAAACCACAGCACTACACCAGCTACTAGGAAGAAAATTAACTCTGTCCCAGCTGAAACCAGGACGGATATCTATTCAAACCGTTTTGTTTCCTTAAAATTTAATCTCTCCTTATTCCTTTCCCATTTTCCTAAGCCATACTCTTCTAAGGTTTGACCCATAGCATAACTGAAGGCAGTATAAAAATTCCAAGAACAATACAGCCTTTTCAAGCTTTTCCTAATGTTCTTTGAGTTCTCTTCTGTTGTCGTTTTCATCTTTTATTATTGTCATTGGCTATTTCCTAGCTCTCTGCTCTTTGTGTGATTCTTCCCTTCTCTTCTGTGGCTGTCTTCGTGCTTTCCAGCTCTTTGTGATGTTCAATGAGTTGATCATCTTGTGAGGTTGTAAAGAAAGGATATTGATGTGTATATATGGTATCGTAACAAGACTAAAGCCTGTTAAATGAGTTATAAATCAGTTGCAAACTAAATGTTTAGAAATTTATTTTAGAAAAGATTACATAATTTAAATATTAACACAGATTTTGGAGAAGCTGGTTGGCTAGGTTTAGAAAACTATAGGGGAGTGGGCAAATCAAGAAGAATGATCAATGGCAAATCATATTGTTTTATTTTCACAAATCATTTATGAGTAGTCTTGGCTGGTTTGTTAGGTGTATCAAATTATTAGCTGAAGGATTTATGCAGGTTATTTACACCTGTGGTCTGATTGCAAATTTTACAGTATGATTATTTACTGTCATCAGTTCTGTCATATGATTTTTCACCTAAATCTTCTTTCTTTAATGGATTGTTGAAAAAAAAAAAGTAAAATAAAAATCATGTTGCTTTTATTTGCTATTCACCTAAAAAATAAGATTCTTACTAACCATTTCCTAAATATTTAGGGCAAAGTAAAATCACTGGTACTAAATAATAACTGTGGCTGAATAAAGCCATATTATATGGTATTGAACTGATTCTAACAGGAGATACCAGGACAATATTACCTAACTATTTAATGTAAAACCGAAATTGTGTTTTAGAAGAAACAAATGCACCTTGTTTATACTCTATTCAAAGAAAACTGAGATCTCCACTTTGCTTTTAAAAAGAAATTATTTCTCTCATAGCTGTCGGGCACAACCTCACTACGCTGACCTGACTATGGTTCACTGACAAATTGCAGTGTCCTACATGAGAAAAGAATAAGTCCCAAATCCCCGAAAAGGATTATTTTTATATCATATTCAAGTGATCTATCATCTGAGACTAGCATTAGCTAAGCTGCTATTGTTTTTTAACTTACAGTCATACTTGATAACCATATTTTAGTCTTTCAAATGCTATAAACTAAAGCTCAAATGTTTCAAACACAGTGGTAATAAATAAAATATGAGATTTACAGAAATTGAGAGGGTTTATGCCAAAATGTTTCATAAGATTATCAAGGAAGTAGTATTTCCTGAATTAGGCTTTTTTAAACATTTAAAGATGTTTCTTTATTGACAAATACGTATCTGTGTTTTGTTAAAAAAATAAATATGTAAAAACTGTACTGAAATTATGTTGAGATAAACAACTGAAAACAAAGATTGCAAGACGAGGCTTCTACAGTCTGTCTTCTATTTTATTTCAACAATTACAGCTTTTACTCCTATGAATTCCATTGATTTTAAAAATACACAAAATATGTGAGAAAAAATTGTGACGTATTTCAGTTGCTTTTTGTTGACTCTTATCTTTCTACTTGTATTTAATCTTTAATGCTGAATGATTGACGGACACCGGAATTCTACATTAAAATCCTGCATTCCTCAGAGGTGTTGGCTCAGTTCTAGTTTGGAGCTGCCCCAAGAGATGCAGTTCAAAATTAATACCTACCGGAACCCTGAAATAACCTGATAACTTCAACTTTGCGGCATGGTTTGTGCCATGCCGCATCGTGTCGCTACACAGAGACTTGAGGTTTTTCTGTACGGCTTTGGACTCTGAGGCACCGCCCTGTTTGAGAAAAGATGCATTGCAGAAGTGATCTGCTCATTAGCTTAGAAGGACATCGGCAGTGCTGCAGAGGGGCACGGGCAACTGACTGGCCAAGAGATAACAGAAATAGCAAGTATGAAAGCAAAATTGCTCTCTGCTTTTTGAAAAATAAATTATAAAGATGCTGCAGAGGGAAGAGGAATTGAAACACGCTATCGCTGCTCATGATGATAAGAGAATCTTGCAAATAGGCTAGGAGAAACACAGTGGCTATCATCGCAAACTACGTAAAAATGCCAGTCCTGTTCAACACTATAGACTACTATTCAGCTGGTGGGACAAAGCCAGTTAGAGATTTGCTTAAAAGCCTTTTTCATAGGGATGTTTGACTTCACATTAAAGACTTCTTTGTCGGCTGAAGGGAATGAGATAATTCCTGCTATTTTAATGGTTCATAGATGTCTCACTTTAAAATACATTCACCATTAAAATAACCTATATCCTTACAGTCATATACTTTGTATGTCTCTCCTCTACTACATATGGAAATATATGTGTATAACCATGTGTATAACCTTGAGGTTAGGTGTCCCTGAGATGTATTCATCCAAATGCACACCTAAATTATGAATATCAGATCACTGATCTTGGTCAGACCAGTGCATCACACATATGCACAAGGACAATCTCAACATAGGTTATATGTATGCCTAAATATTTTGCTTATGTAGGTGGAAAGTACATTTATTTTTATTATTAACAACGTTACTCAGAATACATTCTGTACCATGAAACATTGGTATGCTGAAAATACTTGTTATAACAAGACAATATAAATATTAAAATACGTAATGTTCCCTAATTTATAGATATTGATTTCCTAAGTAATTCTCATTTATGGAGGCAATGGGTTTAAAAAAAACCTAATGATTCTTTTAGTGTTTGTACTTTGTTTTACTTTAAAGCAGGATATGCAGAGCAACCATGTGGAGGAATTTCCTTTGTCAATGATTTAGGTTGCTTTCAGAACTGACTTTCTGTAGTATTCAAATGTTTGATACTTGTTTATCAAAACTATAGAACTACGCTGACAGAATATTTTTGTCAGAATCCTAACCCATCATTATTCCAATTGATTTTGTAAAATAGTCCATCTTTTATAATCATTCCTACCTGTTCTCCAATTTAATACTACCTGGATTATTCGGTAATACTTGCTTATGCATTGTGACACTAAAGACTGTAAGATTAAATTCAGCATGCACGCATATAACAGAACTGTAATTTGTACTTGAAACTTAAGCACTTGGAAGTGTTACAGAAATACTGCTCTTAAACGACTCATCATATATTTAATAATAATCACTTTTAAATAAGATAGATTTCTGTTCTTATTTGTGAGCTTGCCAGAGCTGCAGGTTAACAGTCAAGGTTTAGGGATTCTGCTCTGCCTATTGCCAGCATATTCCTTGCTTGACTTGAAGCAGTTCAGGAATTCGTCTTCATTTCAGTTTAACCAATGATAGAAATTGTGCCTTGTTAACACTTGCCTCATTATGGGGGTGAGAATATCTGATGTACAGGACTTCACATTCAGCCCGGTATTTGTGTTGGAGGGTTTGCTTCAGAGCAGTTTGGTTCTGAGAACCGAACGCCTGCCAGCACCACTTCAGGTACCTTCCCAGCGCACGTTGTCTGCTTTGCTTTCCACACATTCTGCAACTTCTCTGCAATGCAAACCAGAGCGTGCAGCTAGGGACAGTTTGGAGACTGCCCTCAAAAGCAACTGGTTCGAACTAAAATGCTGACATCCACACTCACCAAGTAAAAGACGCAAATTAAATTGCTTCCAGTTGACCACATACGAGGATGCTGGGAAGGTTCAAAATGAGCTCTGAACTCCCGAGTTTCTCCTCTGCTGAAAGTACAAGGCCTTCGTCCTTGTTAACAAGGAATTACAGAGTTAAAATTTCGCAGAAATTCTATTGGCAGAAAAGGGAAATGCTTTCAAGAGAACAGACATCCCGAATGGATGCTGTAAACCAAAGAAGCGCTATTTCGTTGTGGCACAAGAGTGCCTCTTAAACATTCCTCTCATAAAAGGAATCCACAAGAGACAGAACCTAATGGATTTCTGTTCCCAAATGAAGGGTAGGTACGTTGACAATTGACAAGAGGCAAATCTCCCTGCAGCTTTGTTTGTAGCTAGGAATAACTTCAGATACTAGAAGGCAATTCCTCCTGCCAGTTCCGCACACCTGGAACTGTGGAACTCCATTGATGTGAGAGAATGCGGCTATAGCACCTCTGTTCTCAAACAATTTGGGAAACTAATTGTTTCCTAGAAAAGAGAGTTGAAACATTTGAAAATAAACTAAGAGTCGGTTTTATTTCCAGTCTATTTTTTGGTCAGGTGCCGGTACTCTTTGTAAACAATTTAAAGAGTTCTTACTTGCATCGGCCTGTGCTCAGTAGGTATTTGCTTTTAACAATGACTTGAACTTTAATAAGCTGGTACCCATAGCTTGTGCCATGTTGCTTCAAGAGATGAAAGCTTATGACTAAAATAAAAAAGAAGGTCATAGGATTTTAACTGCCAGCCAGAAGCAGAATTAGAGTGAGGTTAGAATGGTTCCTGCTTTATTTTTTGTTATTAAAAAGAAAATAATGGTTTACTTTCATTTCCTCAGCACTGTTCCTTTATTCCAGAACTTCCTTTACTTTTTTTTCGCTGTTTTTTTGTTGTTGTTGTTTTTGTAGGGGAAGTGGGATTCATTAAGGATGCGCCAATCTGAAGACCGTTAATGCGCTGCATATTCTTTGAAGTTCCACCTGGATTACAAAACACTGCCAGCTTCTAAGTACCAAATGCAAAGTTACAGTCACAAGCTGTAAAGGTCCTCCTCAGTACAGCTAGCAAAGATGTTCTGTTAACATTAGTGTGACCAGTTTAGGTTGGATATTAGGAAAAACTTCTTTACTGAAAGAGTAGTCAGGCACTGGCACAGGCTGCCCAGGGAAGTGGTTGAGTCTCCATCCCTGGAGGGATTTAAAAGACGGGGAGATGCAGTACTTGAGGACATGGTTTAGTGGCGGATTTGGCGGTGGTAGGTTAACGGTTGGACCTGATGATCCTAAGGGTCTTTTCCAACCTTAACAATTCTATGATTCTATGATTCTATGATTCTATGATTTAGATTTAGTATCCTGTTCAAAAGAGCTGTCACTGCCTAGTCCTGAGCTGCAGGCAAACCAGAGGCACAAGGCCGCACTGGCGTCTGATTAAGCAGAGGTAAATCTATAGACTTCTCTGCAGTTTTCACCCACTTAAATGAAGGTCCAAATAAGTGCTTGCATATTTATTGGAACTACTCCTGGTTTTGTAAGTGAGCCAAATCAGCAAAGTTTGGCTGAAATTGTCATGGAAATGTCTCTCTCTATATTTGGTTTGGGGTTTTTTTAGTGACTTTGAGTTTGAATAACCTTTTCATGATAATTAATCATTTCAGATCCTACTGATAGTAACAGATTATGCATGTACCTGAAAGTAGAAAATGTAGAAAAAAATTAAACAAAAAATTTTAAAAAGGAGTGTGTGTTTTTAACTAGTATTTGATTTGAACTGACATTTGAAACAGTATTTCTGAGATTATTTTATGCAATTGCCTGTTCGGAGTAAACTATGTAGTAGAAGGATGCTGCTGAAACATGCTATTAGCATCATACTTCTAAAATTGTACTCTTATTCAGTGTTTACTAATGAAATTGAACTAAATATTCAGGATAAGAACATCTGATGTTATACTTGCACTGGAAAGAAAATTTCTTTTGCTGTTAATAGTACTAATACATATTGATAGGTAAGAAATAGTTAACTGGAACATATAGCTGGCATCATTAAAAGAGAGTCCTGTCTCCACACCAAGAAGTTATTGAATACAGCTGTAAAGGACTTGTTAATTGTGGACATCCTCAAAGGAGCCAGCTGATCGTTAAGGCTTTAGTGCCTTTTCCAGCTGTATTGCATGAGGGATATGTGTTTAATATATTGATGCAGCTGAGACTGCTACTAGGTGAAGGGCAAGCTTTTCAGCCTGTGTACGTGGTGAAACCGCTCTGAACTTTTGCATTTCTCACAGTTACTTTTCTGGCAGGGCTTGCTGTTCTTAGCAGTAAGAAGCCACTGCAGGATCTGATGCAAAGCCACCACTGGAGCCTGGGGTGAGTGTTTGGTTTCAGTGTTGTGCTGGGGTCCTTAGCCATTGGCCTGAGCAATGCTGTGTGGACCACGGCTGCGGCCTCTTTGGATGAGGCGAGGGCCCGACAGCTTTCTCCAACAGGCAGTTAGTTATGCACTGCTTGATCAATATACTTAGGCTGGTTGTATTCAAACGTAGAAGTTAACTGTCTCTTTGTAAACACTGCTGGTTAGCTGAGAATGTGCATTGATGAGCTTTTTTTGAGGTGTAATATTTGAGCATGATGATGAGTTAGAGATGTTGAACTTGCGTATATGTACTGATGTTATACTGGAAAAAATATGAGCTTTGGTACATTTATCCAATGATAATTTATAATGCTTGTTTCCACACAAACACATTTAAACTACACTCCCCCCCCCCGCCCCCCAGCAGTATTTTTAGGAATATAGGAAGAGTCAGATGAGCAGTTTCCAGAGCTATTATAAATTAAAGTAAAAGGTAAGGAGTTGTGTTTAAATCAGCAGAAAGAAATTATTCATTGTCTTTAATGGGTTTTAGGAATTTTTTTAGGAATTTTTTTTTTTTAAAATGCAGTAAAGATAGGTATAATACACAGGTTAAGATCTTTAACTTAACATGGAAATGAGCTAAAAAGAAGAGCATTTTACTCTCTCTGAATTTGCATTGCATAATTGCATTTTAATGAATTAACTGCATTTCACAGACCTAAGACAAATTGAAAACTAATAGCTGAACCCTCGCCACATGGTGTTCTCATTGAGGGCTCAAAGCAAGACTCTGTTACCTACAAATTATGTTCTTGGTTTCAGTGGTGAAAGGATAATGCATACAGTGACATAAATTACAAATAGTTATAGTATTTAAATAAACATTTACAAAGTACTACTGCTTGATGCTTTCTGTTTATGTCCCAGTCCCATCTCTGTTTCTAGAGACCAAAGTAATTGTGGAACAATTGGGGAACCTTTTTAGGTAGCCATGCTAAATTTGGATTATCCTGCTCCTAGAAGCAGAAAAAGACATTGTTTTCTTACATGTATGTGGTGTAGTCAGCCTTTATGTCTCTTGCAATTTAATGTAAGAAAAAGTAATAACACAATCCTTATCAGGAACATTTTGATAACTTAAATAAAAATTCGGTGCAGTCTCTCTTTCAAAGGACTGTGCTTATTCCTCCCCCAGCAAGTCAGCTAAATTAGAACAATTATCAGGTATTGCAGGAGAGTTTAGATATGGCATCGCTCTTTGAGGTATATGCTGTGTACTATTCTTAGCTCTGGCTCAGGAGGTGCCAAGCGTTGCACTCTGATGCCATATTCTGCTTGGATTTCCTAAAGGCTTTGACAAAACTTCTTACAAAAGTTTTATAAGGAAACTGAGCAGCCAGGGCAGTAGAAGGAAATTCATAGCTTGATAAATAACTATTAAAAGATAAGAAAGGCTGAGTAGGAGTAAATTAACTCTATCCCAGCCCAAACCAGCACAGCTGAATAGGAGTAAAAATAATGAAATTAAGTGCTGGTTGAATATTTTAAAAGGAATAAAGGATAAAACAAATAACATCAGTATACCTCTGAATAATCCAGGATTTGCCTACATCTCGATTACCGTTTGCAGGTTTAGTCCCCTGAACTCAGAAAGCGGGCACTGAAGTTGAAAAAGCTTCAGAGGTAAGAAACAGGAATAAAGTGTGGTCTGGAAGAGTTTCCATACAGAAGATGACTGATTAGGCTGAGACTCTTCAGTTTGTAAAAGAGATGGCTAAAAATCCGTGATGTTCTATGAAATGATAAGCTACTACAAGAGAGTAGGTAGAGAACTGCCTCGGAACAAATGAGAGGTTCTTTATGGAATGGATATAGGAGCTGTAGAAGTCGCTGAGAAAGGATGTTGCACTTGCTAACATTTTAGCAAGTATTTTGGAGGAACCTGGGAAAGGGACATGAAAAAGAAATCCATTGAGAGTCACTATATAGATGCAAGCCCATCCATCTCAGAAGTCCTGCTTGAAAAAACATGTAAGGGGGAGGAACCTGTTTGTCCTATTCTTAATTTTCTTAGGCAATCACTAGTGACCAGGGTGCTGGGCTACATGGACCTTTGGTCTTCCTCAGTATGTTTTTTCTTCTGTTTCTCATACCTATCCAACTATCTACTCAGAAAATTAAGCCTTTTTTTCAGGAGATAAACTGCTTTTGCAGTGCTGTTCCTTCTGGCATAAACATATACTAGCATGTCTGAAGAGGTGTTAGACCTGCATAAGATGTCATTGAGAAATAGTAGGCTTGGAGTTGAGAAACATGTGTGCTGTTGTTGAAATGCTTTTGTTTATACTGTTAAATAATTTGTTTTAAGAAGACCATCTAATGTCATAATTAATTGATCAGACTCCCAAAGGAAAAGACATGAATGGGGTTATTCCATAGAGCTGGAGCTTGCGTGTGTGGTTTGTGTTGTGTGGTGGCATTATGGGGTCCCCTGCCAGGGTATATGAAGGTGTCAGGTTTGGTATCAGAGCATTGTGCAGAGCAGATGTCGTAGGGCCTTAAGCTGCAAAACGGCGCATTTGATTGCGAAGTAAATATCTCAAAATTTGGTTGGTGTGCTGTGCTCCGTTCACCAGGAGGTTGTTGAACCATGATTGCTACTGCTTTCATAATAGAGTGTATTTATAAAAGAAAGACTTCATATGGTTCCAGTTTGACTTCTATAAACCAACTTTCATAAGCTGAGAGTTGAGCTAACTGCTCATTGTACTTCATTTTACAATTTCCCAGTCTTGCCTCCCTCTCCGAGTCTTGGCTTGGAGTCATCCACAGACACATAGGTTAAAAATTATGAAAATCTGGAAGATGACCTCAGATGTGGGATTTACAGTTGCTAGGTACAGGTGGAAGTGTTCTAGTCTTTTGTAAAGTGCCATTGCTAACTAGCGGTGGTGGTGTCACTAATTTCTTTTTGAGGGGACTTGTTTGTGATTCGGGGTTGGGATTTTTTTTGTCCGTTTGTATTGGTTTCTACATTTTACTGCAAACTATGCTAAACTCTTGTTTTAGAGCAAGCGTCACAGAACACATCTGGCAAAATGGAGTTGGTTTGTGCTGATTCATTCTCTACATTATTGCATCCAATGATGCTAAGTGGACAAAAAGGAAATATGAATAAGAATGATAAGATTCAGTTGGCAGATGCTTATACTGAACATGTCTGATTAAATCTTGTATTAAAAGGCTTTCATGGGCTTTGATTTTTAGACTCAGTAGCACATCTCTATCTCTTTTATGAGATCTAAATTATCCTAGTTATTAGTGGTTTTAGTAAAATGCAAGTTAAATTACAGAAATAATCATAAGCCTCTAGTATTTATTTTTCTCATTACCAAACATATCACAAACACAGTAATAATATATAACAAGAACATAGATACTTCCTGATGTTCTTATCCCCAGGTAGCTTGACTATTAACCTAATTGTCTGGCTACTTAGAATGTGGAGGAGAAAAAATGGGATTTGAGTCACTAAACCGTAGTTTAAAGTCCTTTATAAATAAGAAGGTTGCAGTTAACAAGTCACGCTTTGAATAGACTTCTGACTGTCCTGGGGTTATATAGCTAGCTCTGCTATGATGTATAAGTACCTCTCAATTATTTGAAACAGTAATAACGGGTGCAATCTCTCACTCTTCCAGCTAGTAGAAAAAATAAACTTACCAGCTTGTAGGAACTTTGTATGTAGAGTTCAGCAGGCACGCTGTTTGTGTTTAAGAGAATAAATTAGCTTTCCCGAAATAATTCAAAGAAATGAGTTCTGCCATTAGAAATGAAAGATTTGTATTTTATTCCATCCTAGTTTTTGAAGGTCTCTTTGTTGCAGTTGTATACTTTCGTGTGTAAATTGCTTTGATACTTTTGGGATAAGATTAATGTCAACCATGCAAAGCCATTTCAAAAAAAGAATCTCGGATTTTGTGAAAGACAACTTGGGCTACCAACGCCCTGAAATTTGGATTTGAATTACAGAATATCTTTATGAACCAATCCACATTAATTGATCATTAGAAAACACCTTTATGTACAAGGCATGCTAGAACAATTTATAAGCTTCAAGCTCATCAGCTAGATAGATTGATAGTGATTTCATGTTTAACAAAACAGTATGGAAATGAGCAACATGCTGACTATCAAACTGAGGGTTTGTTAACGTTAAGCCAACACTAAAAGCACATGGATTTCTAGGGGCTTTCTGAGGCTTAGTGTCCAGTTTATGCCTTTGAAGGACCATAATCTTGTGCCTTGAAGGATCTGCCCTTTAAAAGACAACGGGTAAGTTTATGTTTCAGAGTCTGCTAGGGAAAGGAAAGCAGGCTCAGAATCTTGTTGATTTTGAATGGTGAAAGGATAAATTATTTTGAGACAAGCTTAAATATGTACACTAAGGAGATACAAGAATTACAGTAAGGACCCTTAATTATCAAGAAATACCCTGATGTGAAGTAGTTGCTTGTTTAGCAACAGGAGACTGTTACATAATGATTATATAAGCAAACATTTTTATTTTCATTTCCTTCATATTCTTTAGTGACACTTTTGATGTAAAGATGATGCTACAGGGCTACTTTTGCTCCTTTTTCTTACTTGATGGTGATATGCTACTTTGTGGGAAACTCTTAGGACCTCCCAAAAAGCTTAAGAGCAGTGCAGGAAACCTAATAAGGTTATTCTCCCCTCTTTCTTCTTTAATACTAACAAAAAATTATGGAAGACCAGTTACAGTTTGACCTCTTCTCACACCCTAGGGAGGCTTTTTTGCCATGGTTGGTATCAGTTTAGCCTTGAACATCAGAAGAGACCTCTGAAAAGCATTCATAACAGCACAGAGATGCCTCTCCCCATACCTGCAAGTCTCATTACATTATGTTAGGGTATAGATATTGGTATGTAATAAGCGATAATGCCTAGAAGGTTCGTCATTTGAAATATAGACATGGATCTATTCAGACTGCAATATTCATCAAATACAATAGATATGACCATTGAATATTTCATAGTGAGGGGGTATTTTGGTGCTTATTTGGCTTTTTTTTTGGTTTTCTTTTTTTTTAATAAGATAAAAAAATACCTATATAAGATAGTGTACTATTATTAAATTTACCGCATAGTCAGATTTGGTTAGTGATATACCTGAACTTCCATCATTCCTCCAGAAAAATTGGCAATTACATGTAATTGCCAATTACTGATATTTACTCCTCGTTCAGTGTACACACGTAACATGAACATTATTGGATGTTATAAGCAAACACTTTCAATGCCAGCATCCCATAGAATAAGACATATAGTCCATGCCAAATCCCAACACATGTGTATATCTAGGAAAAATAAGCTTTCACCCCTGGGAGATAGCTTAGAAATCCAAATCACTTTAGGGAAACTTCTCAGCTGTCATTCATTGTGAGATGTCCCTCATTTTGGAGCTAATTTTACCTCTGGCACACATAGACTTGAAGTTGGCTCACTGTGACTATTGTAAATTATTTATGGGAGGAAAAATTGAATCATGGAGCTGTGAAGATCTAAAGTGTTATTGTTGGAAAAAGACGTGATTAGTACATCACTTATAAATGTCTTGGTTTGATAAGCTTTTCTCATTAGGTTGCTTTCTCTCTTAAAGTACTGGCCGTTTAAAATTTGAGAAGTTTATAAATGGTAATAGATCTAAAGGCCGTTTAGTCAATGAAAAATGTGTTTGAGTTCTGACTGTGTTCTTCTAATATTTTATTATGTTGGCCCATTTTATATTAATTTCCAGTAACTGTCCTTTCAGTTTCAAAATTGATTCTTGAAAAATTGTGGCAAAATGTTGTCTGCAAGTATGTTCTGAATATAATACAGTCGGAGTCAAATTTCTATTTATGTATGAACAGCAAACATTCTGTAAATGAATTTTTCTTAATTGTTTTTCATGAGATGGATATATGGTTGTGTTAACCGTCATCTATTGCTAAGAAGTACTTTTGTTTTATTCGATCTTTTCCAGTATATGTGAGCATGTATGTACTTACTGTTTTTAAAGTTTGGAAAGGAAAATACATTAACGGGGGTGGGGGGAGGAGGATTACTTTTGCATGGCACCAATTAGAATATTTAATTGAACTCCTTTGTGCAAGACCACAGGTCCTGTGTGAAATTTCTGCCTCCCCCATTTCTGGTCCCATTTTTTCCGTACTAAGAAAATAAACATCGGCATCATTACTTAGTAAATGTGTAATTTGGCAACTCCGTGTGAAGGAATGCTGTAAATTTTTTTTCTGGAAAAATAGTGCTCTAAAAGGTTTCAGTCAATGAACAGGTTCACCTGCTTAAAAGTAACACGTAACTCCTAAGTATATGTGAACTAAACATTGCTGTATGGTATATGAACATCCAAAGGCATAACTTTATCCTGTAAACATTAGGATCGTCAACCTAGGTGCACTTTTCCCCAAGAAATGGTTTCCCGACGTACAATACTGGGAACGCAGTATGGGGTAGAAGTACTGATGAAACTTATCTGAAATGTCAAGACTCTCTAAGCTGCTTCTGGCACTGGTCAGCAAAACAAACGTATTTGTGTGGCTGGGTTGAACTGGGGGACTTGAGCTCACTCAGCAGGGGCCTTCGCAAAAGGTATAGAGGAAGTACTGTGTGCGTAGCCTGCCTTTGCTGGGTAAAGATATTTTGGGGATTTTACAGGCTCTGGGCATTGGCAGGGTTCCTAGGAGCACTGAAAATCCTAATATTGTTTGGGGGAAGAAAAAATTAATATAGTGATGGGGCACAGTCTATGTATTAATTGGAATTGTTTATGCAAACAAGTAGGAAATAATAGGAAGCTAAAATTTGCAGTCTTTGGGACGTACGGTTAAAAGGAGCTACAATCACAGATTGAAGACAGTAATGATTCATGTTTTTCTGTTTACCACAGTTAATTAAGTTAGATTCAGTGGTGATACTGTTTAACTGCAGCCCAGTCAGAAGAGCTTGTATTGGTCAAGTTAATAAAAGTCATTACTTTATTCATTACTTGACTGGCAAATAATGATTTGCAGCTATAGTAACTCCCAGCAAAATGTAGAGCTAATATAAAGGACCAGGAAAAAGGCTCTCACTAGATCAGCCACTAAAGAGTTCTCACACACTAATGCT
Organism: Theristicus caerulescens; assembly: GCA_020745775.1. Classification (NCBI taxonomy): domain Eukaryota; kingdom Metazoa; phylum Chordata; class Aves; order Pelecaniformes; family Threskiornithidae; genus Theristicus; species Theristicus caerulescens. Next base: position 19,575,992 of record CM036568.1, on the reverse strand, counting down.
TATATCCATATTGCACAAATTATTTTATTTTATAGAATGCAGAGAATGCTTGTATAAAAACAAAAGCCTAAACAAGCCTGTTTGCACCTGAGTTTAGTAATAGACATATATATTTCTAGTTTAGTAACAGGCGCATAGTTATACATATTTTGGACTCGAAGATCCTTGTGGGTCCCTTCCAACTCAGGATATTCTATGATTCTATGATACATATATATATATGTGTGTGTATACATATGTGGACTTCTTTTTTGCTGACCAGGGAGCCAGAAGCAGCTTGGAGAGTCTTGAAATTTTAGGTAAGTTTTATCAGTATTTCTACAATATATTGTGTTCCTGACATTGGATGTTGGGAAAACATTTCTTGGGGGAAACTGCCTTTTGTCTGAGGAATACAGCTTTATCAGAAATGCAGTATATCTGTTCAATATTATTATTGTCTTGATAACTGTGACATCACCTGAAGTCACTCATCAGCTGCACTAAATATTCCAAGAAACTAAATACCTTGTAATGATGATTGTATTTTTTGTTCTTAAACATAGTGTACTCCTTATAGCAAACATATGAAAGGAAGTGAAATAGTTTGTTTTAAAAGACTGAAAAGGAAGTCCAGTTACTAAGTCAGGTTACCAAGTCAGGTTCAGAAAATATCTCTCATATATTACTTTTTATTTCATCTTTTTTTTTTTTTTTTTTCCAGCTGGAAGCATCAGCTATTGGAGTTTATCCAGATTTGCAGGGTAAAATCATTCTGGTCATCTTGAAATTTCTTCTCAACAAAAATACTATCTTTCAGGAAATGTTAGCCAGTTACAATTATTTTCGTAATGCTTTTTACCTGAAACCTTTTTTTTTAATTTTATAAAGAAAAAAGTGAATGCATCCCTCTACCAGTTTTCAGGGCTCTGTAACAAAGAGGTGAAGGGACTTGCTAGAATTAATAGCCAAGGATAAAATCAAGGGTAGAGTGCAAAAGCAGAACTTCATTCCAGCTCTGACTGCTTTGCACATCAGTGCAAAGAGCTCTAAAAGCCCTGAATCTAATTAGGCCACAATTTCTCTAGCAGGCATACAGTCAAAAAACTACAAAGCTGCCTGCTTTAAACAAAAGAACACAACCCAAACAAACCAGCAAGCCTGAAACAACAAAAAAAGCTCTCGCGTTTGGTAGGAATCTCTTGTGAGTTCTGGCATGGGGTGTATTGTGTTATGGATGGACGTGGTAGGAGACTTAAAGGTGGGATACAGCGATTCCAGGCAGGACTTGGAAAAGATAATTTAGGTCATACAAGCTTTTTGATTATATGCAATATTTTTAAAAGTGAGGAAGTAAGGCATGGCTATTAGAGATGGTATCTTTTCTATTTGATGAACAACTGATGTAGTTGGAGAAAATGGCAGTTTCTTGCTATGCAAGCCACTCATCAAATTCCTTAGCAAAGAAATGATGGTCTACGCCACACAAGTGGCAGCTCTGCAGTCTTAGGCTGGGGTCACCTACTGTCACCTGTATTTATTGCCTTTATCAGAGACCCCTGTTGGAATGAAATTTTCTATGTGAAAGAAAAAAGGGAGGAATTATTATGCCTGAATACATCATGCAACATGAGATGTCACAGGGAATCCGAGATACCTGCATAGGGCTGTCAGATATCAAACAGGATTAGCACCTTCTGGAGAAGCAGCTGGAGACCAGGCACATAAAAATAAGCCCTTTGGCACACTTGGTTACCTAAAATGGTTAGTAACTGAATCCTGAATCACTTCAAAAAAAGTTGACTGATACTTAGCTATTCTGAAAGTAACCACAAAAATGGCTGAGCATCTTGTGATAGCCTCTGTGTTTGGTGGTTGCTGAAAAATAGTGAGCTAGAACTTCATTTTGCTAGCTAATATGGGACACACAAACACGTAATAAACTTAAATTTCCCATACAAATGTATACTATTATTTGAACAGCACAATCTAACGCTGGGAAAGAGCCATCATCCTGACAAAAATGTATCTGACAGGTTCCTCAACTTAATGATAGATAATGCTGTAAATATGTTTTCCTGTATCAAAGGGAACACATCATTTGCTTTGCTTTGTAGCACTATGAATGGCATTTAGTTTAAAGTTTTCTGTCTTTTGTAGCATTCTCAAGTGATTTAATTTGCTTATTTTGCAGTGAGAGATGCTATCATGACAGAGAAAGTCATATTCTTAAATGGCAGATTTCCTCTCATATGGAGGTCTCAATAGGGATTTTGGAAGATAGTTCCAAAATATTCTGTTTCATGTAAAATACCATCATTTATAATCACCATGTTGAGTTAAATAACGTAATCAGAAGCAAAATTCATTCACAGTATATTTTATTTACATGATGCAAATGGAGAAATTATTAATGTTGTAAGCCTTGTCATAAAGTGACTGGCTGCAGAACCATGAGTAAGGCACTGAGAGAGCATGGAAAGGCTCTAACCAACTTAGCATCATCAACCAATTCTTGGACCCATTTTCATCCTTTCCTGATTTTTTTTTAACTACAGTGTCAGTTATTCTCATGAAAGATAGTCTCTGTTTCCCTAGTGTCAGTCTTGAAAAGCTGTTCTTGAAAATATGAGCATTTGAAAAAAAAAATAGATTTGCTGTTGTTAAACATGGGGGTAGGCAGAGGAGGTGTGTTTTCCTTTAGTCTTAGTTCTCATTAAAATGGAGCTTTTATGGTGGCTTGCTGCTACTTTCTCCAAGCTGATTTTCCAGCCGGAAAGCAGCCAAAGTCAAGGGAGATATATACATATGTGTTGATATTCCTCAAAGTTTACTGGAGCAATTCCTGATACACATTTTAAAACAGAGCAGAAGTAAGGCTACAACATATATAGGATATGCTTTCATTAAGTATAAGGTACTCTTTAGTGCAAAAAATGATGAAGGAAATTAACCCATTTGTTGATTGGTAACTTCCTACACTCTGGGAGGAATTTCTAACAACAGCTGAGTACCGGAATGGCCCTTACTACACTTGTAATTACAAACATATGCACCTCACAAACCCCATTTGTCTGCTGTTGAATATAATATCTGCGATCGGTTTATGACAATTTGTAGATTTGGGAAAAAGTGATACTATGAAGTAGTTACTTTAAATTCATGCAGCAATAAAAATGGAAGGTGGTTGTGTTTTAAGGTATTATAACTGTCCTTTTCAGTAAAGCCAAATGTTTCAGAAGGCTCTGCTATTCTGTAGAGTCCTCAAATGTGTGTTGGTCTTTCTGTACGTTTCGACATCCAACAGGAAGACAATTACCTAATGATTACCCAGTGGTATTTATTCTTCTGCCTAAAGAGGAAATTTTAAATGTGATAAAGCTTTGTATGATTTATAACATTAATATTTTTAAAATTTTATTAAATAGTATTTTAATATTTTAAGAGTAAAGAACATTTTTTGAGCATAAATGTGCTTCTTTGTTTTCTGAGATGTTAAATATCTATACCACTCCGAGGAAAAAAAAAAAATTGCATTTCTATTAAGATATGCTGAATGAATGTCTCTGTTCCCAAGCAACGCCCTTCCCTGGTGTTTGCATCACTTTAGTCTGTTTCTAAGAGACAGTCATGCACATATTGATAGCAAGTACACGTATGACAAAATGTTTTTGCTAGTGTACTTGCAGAATTTCACGTTTGATGTGATATGAAACCGCACTTTTCATTATGCATGTGATGCTTTCCTTTTCCCTTGACATCCTTTGCAAAGGAGGCCCACATGGAGGTAAACGGCTATTACGTGTACATACACTGTTATATACAGTGTATTAATTCTCCTTCCTTCCTCTCCATAGCATCCATTCTATGCATCCTTTTGTCCTTCCACTTCTGTTTTCATCAATAATGTATGTCCAAATTATTCAGTAAGGCCTGCATATATAGACCATTACATCCCCTTAAAAGTCTACAGAGTCGCAAAGGTTCATCTGTGCTGTGTTCAATGGAAGGAGGATTCACCTGCACAGCTAAGGATATTAATGAATAGCACTTAATACTGCTGCAGTATGCCTTGCTATATTCTAATTAAGTGAAATGAAGAAATCCTGAAAGGTATTATACTGGGATATTCTATTTTGTTGAGTATTTTTATACTAAGTAAGCACCATGAAAACCTATAGCTGACCACTGTTCTCATATGTATTCCTAAAGCCCCAAAAGCAGCCTTCATTTTTTGATCAGCACAACGTTGTAGTTTTTATGTCTACTGCATGAGAAGATGTGCCCTACATCAACGACATGATCCTTTACAACGTTAACATGCAACTCTTTAAGCACGTGCATCATCTCATGAATTTGAATCGTCGTCTGAAATATAGAAACATGTATACTTCAAAAATGTCTGCAAATAAAAAGTACAACTTTGGAATCATGCATTTCAGTAATGCCATCTATGTATACCTGCAGGTTGCTAGGACTACCAGACGTGATTTACAGTTCACCATTCTGAATTTGAAAGGTTTGGTGTATGAGCATAGCAAGTTAGCCATGTTCAGAGGTAACGAATACTAGCTCAGGTTTACAGAAAATATATTCTTCCATGTAGGATGGAAGCCTTAACAGGAGAGTCAAGTTTCATAGTGAATGCCACTGTGTTTCTTATGAAAGTGATGGTTTTAACATACTCATGTAGCTATGCCACTTGACTGGTGCAGAAGAAATACTTCCTTAGTTGTAATCGGAAAACTCCTTAATCAGAAAAGACTAAGCTTGGAAGATAAGAAAACAGAAATGAACCTAGTTCAAAGCAGACTTATCTCTTGAAGCAAAACTGAAGGCATATAAACAGAGATGTTGGCTAAAAAGATCCATGAAAATAGTGCGTAGTATACCCCACCTCCCTCAAGCAGTAAGAATTGTCCTGAGACAGTGAAAGATATTTTACTAAGCTGTCATCTTTAAGTGTTCAAAAGTAAATATTTTTGCTCTTTTCTTGTGACAGGGTTGCCCATTATATAAATTAAAGGGCAAATTCAAATAATACTACACCTTGCTAGAAGACAACAGTAAAGATGGACCAGAAAACATAATAGTAGTGATAGAACTAAATCTGAATAGTCTGGAGATAGAGATGGGCTTTGCAGCCGATATGTAGAGCACCACACCTAAAGATAAGATAGCCGGCTGAGGGAGAAAGTAGCCTTTAAATGTTACCTCTGAGTTTATACAAAGTTAGTTAAACCAAAATCACAGTAACCCATCAGTACAGTGTAAAATGAAAAGCCTTTCAGGTTTAAACAAAAACATAAAATTAATGCAAAGTTCTTGCCCCCCCCCCCAATCTTTTTCTTTCCCAGCTGTATGATTAGCCCACTTCTCTGCCCACTTTCAGCTGGGAGGGGATAATTTTTTTCCTTAATCCTGAGCACCCAAATGTTTGCTGTTTTGCAGTTAAAGGTGCAGTTCCACACTGCAGCACTGACTTCTCATGAACGCAGGTAGACTTGCACATCCTGTCAAGGTCACCGCCAAGACTACAGAGGGCTGCAGGTTCATCTCTCGAGCTCTGTCTGTACAAGCTGTTCCATATTTTTGCTGTCTATGATAACAGATTTTGAAGGACAATTTTCAGGAATGCATAATGCCTGCTTTTTCTCCCTTAGATAGTGACCTTTATTTGTAATGTATTTCTTTTATACAGTTGATATTTAATTACAAATCTGAATCCCTTGTGGGTGTCATACTATAGAGCAAAATTTTAGTTACTCATGTTGACATTATTAAGAAATAGCTAGGTTGGAAGTGCAGTCAAGGGATTCGAGCTCCTTTTTGTCTGTTATTCTTCTCTCCTTCCTATGAAAATTATAACCCTGATTTTTCTTTATTTCACAATTCCTTCTGTAAAAGAAAAAACAGAAATAGATTGGGGAAAGAGATTCATCCAATGCTTACTCAGTTTTGGTTATTCATGCTTTGTACTGGTATTTCTGTGTTGAGCCTTTTATTAAGTGTTAAGATGGAAAGGGACTGATTTAATTTCATACATAGGTGGTGGTTTTAAATCTGCCGAATCTGAACCTTGTAGCATGTGGTCCTCAACTCCTGTGTAGACATAATTGATATTTGATGGTCATTCATGGCAGGCAGGGCTCCTGGATCCGCCCAGCAGTGTGAAATACCAGCTGATGTTGTTGATTTACTGCCTCGGTACAAGTGTGGGGCTTTGAGGGAGAAGAGGAGGAGAAGGGGATGGAGATGGTTGGTCTTGTTTTGAGTACGATATTATTTGGCTTCTTGAGTGTAGATAATGGCTATAAAGCTAATTTTTTTAATCTTGATTTGAAGAGTCTTTTTGAAGCAAAAAAATTAGAATTGAGTCAAACATGACTAAACCATTATTTACAAATAAAAAAATACTTATACAGAGATATTTAAAGACTTTTTTTTAGACCTAAATTTAATATATGACATGAAAATTGGGTATACAACTAAGGAAGAGCCAAGTAAGAGGAGGGGAATACCAGTGATACAAATAGATGTATTTGCAGATTCAAAGCAGTTTATAAAAATGCAAATATCAGAAACTACTGTCTTATTTAACATCTTATTAGATACTTTTCCTTGACACAGTAGAAAGAAGTTCTGCTCTCATAAACTTGGAGACCCAAGGAGCAGGTCAAAATTAATGTAGACTTATTTCACATCAGAAACCAATCTCTTGCATTTATATGCATGTGTGAAATATTTACAAAGGTACCTATGTGACTTAGCAACACAAATGTCTGACTTTCAAAAGTAGATTTTTTTTTATGTTTTCCATTTTATGTAAGCTTAAGCATAAACATTAAACAAGAATATGCAATTTCATGGTTTAGAAAAGGGATATGGCACAGCTTTACACAGACTTGTTAGAAGAAGCCCTTACATTCTTCCTTTGTACTTTGGTTTGTGCTCCTAACTTCAACGGGATTTATCTCCTTGATTTAATTTTTGACAAAAATGGGATATACATAAGAGACCAGCTAAGGTAACTTCTGTAGTGTTACACCATTTTATTTCTGTCGCTTGAGATAGTTTCAGAATACACATTGAATGTTTTCTTTGATGAGAGCTTCTTTTCTGTTAAAGGTGTAAGTGTTCTGGCTAATGTCTATTGTTGTTTTCCTGGGTTGAATGTTCGCTGCTTGCGAAAGAAAATTAATTTCCAGCTACCCTTCTGCACTTAAGAACTAAGCAGAAATAGACTTTTTTCTTTTTCCCGCCCTGTGGAATTCATTGATACAGTTTCTGGGTCGATTTCCCAGTCCTTTTCTCCCCCACCTTGCTTCCTTTTTCTTCCTTGGTTGTTTCACAGACCCACATTTATCTAATAAAGTCTGAACATGATACAGATTTGGATGTTCATAGAACTCAAATGCTTCATTTTGCCAACTGAATTCCTTTTGCAACTTCATTAAGAGCACACTCATTCATGTCACTAGCATAACAGTAAATTAGTTTAGAAACTCTGTCTATGTGAAGTTAACAATGGTGTATGCTTGGGAGGAAAACAGCGTACATGCAAGAGAGCTGCTTCTTAAAAGAGCCGATGCTTGCCACTTCTCCAAAATGCAGGAACCGATTCTGCTGCAAAGTTTGGAATTTTCCTTTCTGTCAGCCTGGCAGGTGTGGATCTGAGTGCGTAACAGGGAGAGGAGATGAGTCCTATTCTGTGGCTCCCCTCCCATATTTTAGATTCATGCTTGTATGATCACTGGCCCTGTCCATTTTCCCTATGGTGTAGGGTACTAAATAAAAAATAAACAGAGGGAGGGATTATTCTCCTGGTCTTTAAAGATGTTTGTGAACATCTCTCAGGTTCACAAAATTTCCTGTTGTTTCTCTACTCTGTGCCGTTTCCACATACACCATGCCAGGGCTGTCCCAGTAATGTTTTGGGCACTGTACTATTTCATATACTATGTGCTGAATAATAACAAAAAAGTGCTTTAGTTTTCCAAAGTGAATAAGCTCTCTATTAATAGTTTGAGAGATTTTATAATTATAGCTAACATATTAACTGTATGTGCAAAGACTGACCTCTGAACTTTTTCTTCCCAAAGCCAATGAAACTGTCTTTTCCTCTCAATGAAAGTTGCCATGCAAAATGAGAGATCAAACACATTAATTTAAAACTCACGACACATCTGTGAAGAGAGGCCTATTTCTCAATTAATTCACTATTAATATGAATGAGAAGTGCACACAGCTGTTTTCTCAATATTTTTTCCAAAATATCTAACCACACAGATATACACTCACTTAGAAACAAAGAATGCAATTTACACAGTAAAGCTAAAAAGAGGGAAATGTCGGGATTTCTTGAGGAGTTACAGTAAGCCTGCTTGCTTAGGCAGGTTGGCGCGCTCTGCCCGAAGTGAATGTGGAGTGTCACTCGAGAAGGGAGGACTCTTGGGAAGACCAGAAGAAGGGCACAACATTTTTGTGAATTCTGAAACAACATTTCGAGTCTTCCTTTTCCATTTATGTTGGTGTGAGTTAGTTTGCTGGCTTGCTGAGTAAAGGCAAGAAACCTACTCCTGATCTCCTTCCTACACTGTCTTATACGATGGAGGGGATAGCAGCTTGGCGTAAGGCAGCTGAACAAACTGTAGGGAGATTTCTTAAGGCATTAGGCATGGTTCGTTATGAACCCTAACTATGGAGATCAAATTCCTATTGAATTCATGGACTTTTCCTTTGACTTCATCAGGATTTAGCTTGAATCCTAGGTGAAAAGGATGTTTCAAGGGTGACAGCTGTGTTTAATACCTTTCTCATTCAAATTTTATAACTAATGACCCTCAAAAATTCTTACAAAATGCCTGGGTACCTGTTTACATGGACTTAGACCTACAGTCTAAGTACAGACATGGTATATATACTGTGTAACGGTGTGCAACTCGGAAGCTTTTGGAGAAGATGCTATTGGAGCAGCTTGCATTTAAGAAAACATTATGACTCCTATGAAAATTATTTTTCTTCTAACTGTTTCATGGTTTACATAGCAGGTGAGTGCTGCATATGCTGTTTTTTGGGGGGGGGGTGGTATTATGAGAAAACACCTGTTGATCGTGTAGCTCTGTAGGATAGCAGGCAACCACAGGACAGTGTGTCTAATGGAATTAAGTTTTTGACTCTTTCTCACTTATATAGAGTTGTCATTAGACGTGCATGATGAGAAATTGCACTGCAGGACAGCTCTCCTGAAAATTCAGATATCTGGCAGGTGATTCACAGATAGCTATAAGCGTAAGTGATTTGAAAACAGCAGGCAAACTTCCCTTACAGCAGTTTGCCAAACAAATTTGTTGAGGATAAACTCCTGTTAGAATTGTTTAAAGATGCTGAGAATGTATCAAGGATTTTCCTGATGTTGTTTTAAATCACAATTAATAAGACCGCAGTTTGAAAAGAGCTTACAAAATTCTTATACAATCTAGGCAAGGCACTCATTAGTAAATGAAAATGAGAAAAGAAATATGAATGTATCCTTTCTCATAATTATGACGTTTCCACTTTGGATAGAACCCAAGCAAATATAATACTGAGGCAAATGATTTTAGCTTTGTTGCCAGGTGGAAAAAAAAAAAAAAATTGGCTTGAAATCAGATTAAGTATTTATTTGTCCTGAGACAAAAAAAGCCCCTTAGTTTTGAACAAATCTTTGTCAGTGACTGATACAGCCTCAACCGAGTCCTCCAAGATGCATTTCTGCATATGACAGATGCAAAGAGACCAACCTCTAACTGCTTTTCTTCATTTAAATGTGGAATCAACTATGTCTGGTTTGTGATGCTAATGCGGACCTGTCTTTGAGGCAACACTTAACAACAGTTAAATGCTGAAGGGTCAAAGCAACACCTTCCACATAGCAAGATCTCCTAGTTAAGTTTTGTTGTAAATGGGAAAAGAAATGTCTGCCTGCCTGATGAAAATCATGGGAAAATTGCAAATAACTAGCCCAAAGCAAATTAAAATTACTGGATGAATTGCTGAAGAAATAGGATTATAATAAAAATGACAACAGAATCTCATGTTAAATGAAAGTAGCAACAGATGATTAATGCTTTTTTATAATGAAAATACCAGCACGAATCAAAGCATTTAACTAAATAATTCATTTAATGGATTAGTTATTTCTGTCACTGATGTCAAACATATGAACAGATTACCTGGTTTGCATTTAATATACTGTGACATGTTTTTTAAAAAAAAAAAAAAAAAAAATTGAGTCCTTACTGCCTTCAAGATTTTGAATATGATGCAAGTACAGCAACATGTACGTTTTAGTGACTTACAGAGGTTGTCAAACCTCACAAACCTAACAACAACAAACCATGTCTCCACAATGATGAGAGAATTCAGTCTCCAGTTCCCGATGAGATTATAAGCTCTGGCTGAAGGAACATAAAGTTTGACTGACAAATCAAAGAAAGCGATGTTTAAAACAAAAGAGGAAATCGTAGGTAAGCAGATAGGCTATAGAGAAAAGCCACATTCTAATGAAACAAAACACATATCATTGAAGAGGGCAGATAAAGGAAGATTACAACAGAAGAGGGGAGCGGCTTGAATACAATGAGTTATGTGAGACCTTGAGGGAAGAGATCAGAGAGGACATTAAAAAATATAGTGTCAACATCATATGGGGTACTCTCAAATGAGAGAACTACAAGAGGATAAGAAGCTTTTGATGTGGAGGTGCCAGCAGATGTTCTTTGTGAAAGACAATGATTACACAGTGTGCAAAGAGAGAGATCGAAATGGAGCCCCACAGAGTGCTGAAGAATGTCACCAGTGACTTTATGCATATAGCACTAGGAATACTCAGTGCAAGCATCATAGACTTCTTTCCATTAGAAATAGGATCTGTGAGGAGCAGCTTCCTTTTTCTTTTCCTCTCCCTGTTTCCTCCTGCCACCGTATAAGATATTAAAAGAAACAGAGTTAAGTCAGCCCATACCACAAATGCTGGAAAAGTGTCACTTAAAAAAGCCTCGAAGTAACACAAAGGACTGGCAAAACACAATCCTCAACCCATCAGAATTTGTTAGAGATTGTAAGATAGGTCACTTTGAAAGAGATGCAGCTGTGTTGCATGAGCAAAATAGTTTCACAGGAAGGGCAGTTCTTATGTTTGCCAGCTTCAAAGCTTCATTGAGGACATTTTCAAAGCAAATAAGAGGAACATAATTTTATGAGTTGAATTGCAGGTGTAAGATGTCTTATAAAAGGCTTTTTGTCGATATTTCCAAGTACAGTAGAGAGCAGTAAATAGCTGCTCTGTCTGTAGCATTTACGACTCGGTATAGCCAGGCAAGTGCTCTGTTCTACAACGTGATTACTGGGTGCAGTTGTAAGGGGAAAAAGAATCAATGACTAAGCTTAAAAAAAAATAAAGTATTTCAAAGGCAGCTACCATCTGGCACCCAGGTATCAGAATGCCACTTAGAATATAGTATTTTTAGTGACTTTCTCAAACCTTCTTTATGAGAACAGTGGGCTAGAAAATCTATGAAAATAGCTCTGATAACTGGAAGTATGCTTAAATTGTTACTTATTCAAACTTTTCTTAAGATAAAATTTTTTCAGCTTCATTGCCACCAATGTATTCTACAGTTATTCTCAGTTTCTGGAACTGATGCTTTATCTTGTGGTCTTTTGGTGAAAAAGTTAGTTTGCATGTCTTCATTTTTTTTAATTGGCAATTATGTGAGTTTATGTATGAGAAAGGAAAAGGCTTCCTTTGTATTTACAATTAATGTTAGCTAATTAGAAATGAAACGTTGCACACTACAGAATTCCCATTGGACTCTGTGAGGAAACCTCTTTAAACACAGGGAACTTAATGTGAAAAAGGTTGTGAAATGGTTTGCAGTCAAGGAAAGAGTCCTTCAGCTCCTCATGGGAAAGATTCTCTTCATCTTGCCTAGTAGGTGACACCTGGCTGACGTCTATGGATTTTGATTTAATTCTGTCTTCACTTGCTCTAAAACAAGCTGATCAAGAAAAGTGTTTTTCAATACTGGCTGTAGTACTGTTATGCCCAGTGCACTAAGCTAAGCAGTCACGTAGTTAGTCATGTGTCGGCAGAGGGCAATTCTGTTATATTTCACTATTGATCATTAAATCATTCTCAGCACTGAGTGCCTTCCAGTAATACATCCGATAGCCTGACTGATACGTGCCACATGTGGTTCATGCTCTCTCTTCCACCTTCCCAAGGTGAGAACAGCATTTAGTTTGTCTTGTCTTGTCATAGGTATAAAGCATCTTTCCATCCAGCTATCTCTAAATATTATACAGATGTCATAATACTCTTCACCCTTTATGGGGACGGGGGGAGAGGCAGTGAGGTCATGTGAATTGTATAATTCTAGAGTTGGCAGCTCAGTGGCAATTTTGAGGCGAAGACAGGTTAATTCATTTGCAGCCTTCTGCTATAGCCACTGACCAATGACGTTCGCATATCTCTGGCTGCCCTTGCAAAGAGCTCTCCTGAAACCCGCTATTGTTTCAGCACTAATAGCAGCTACAGAAGAAATCTTTTCTGGATGTGGAATTGACACGTAGCAGAGGGATACAAGAGGACATCCTGTGCTGGTGCTTTCAGTGCTGCTAGTGTTGTTTCAGTGGAATATAGAGACTTGAAAATTTCTGAGATGCATAAGGTCACTGCATGAAATATGATGGTGATTACCATTCACATGTCATCCAAGTGCGATCACAACAATTACAGTAAAAATACATTAACTAAACACAGATTTATGTGCTGAACGTTTTCCTGCTACCCAAGCTATGAAGTACCTTTTCCTTTAAGGTAATAGAAAACTTAAATAGAACAGAAAGAATCATGGATAGCTAAAAGATGGTTCTTCAAAGTCAACTTAAAGGCATGTAAGCAGAAGCACCTCTTATCTTGAAGTGTTTTCTAGATGATGTTCACAGCAAAACGAATGGGGCAAAGCTGCAGCTATGTGTTGAAGATGTTAAATCCTGATGAAGAGAAAAAGTTACTTAAAGCTTTATTTCAGTTTCGCATAAATATATCTAGAGAGAGAATGTGTGTGTTTGAGAATGTGAGAGACGTTTTTGGCGAGGCATGTAAAGTACATGTGTAGGTTTATTTACAAAATGCCAAGAATGAAAGGCTGAAATTCCAGCACTTGGACAATGGCATTTCTTTTTTAATTTGTTATATCATTGCTTTCTGGACAGTCTAGAGTGACAGGAGATTATGGGAATTTTATCAAAATGTTACATTTTCATTTTGTAGGCATCCACAGGAAGATTTTTTTTGTTTTTAATACCTTGGTACCTCAAAATTATCTTTATTCTGATTTTGGGACATTACTAGATTGCTTGTACTATGCAAATAATTGTGAAAGTAATTAGTGGCAGTCAAATTATTCCATTTCTCTTTCTGAGAGAGACACAACATTTTAAGTTATTTTGCTACTGGAAAATTGGGAAGGGGTAAGGTAGAAGTGATAACAGTGACACAAGAATACTGAATATTAACAAATTTCTTCTCCCAACACCGTAATTAACAGATACACAATTCGGGAAGAGCATTTGGACTTCTCTGACTAATTGTACGGGACAGAAGCATTTTTAAAAAAGGTGCTAATCTTATAACTCAGCTTACAAAACCTGTAGCTCACAGCTAATAAGTATGGAGCTCCTGTTGTCATGGAAAAAGAAAATTCAGCAGAAACAACATTAATATAGTCAACTTCTTGTATGCGGCCTGCTTAAGTGGCAATAGAGCTTCCCCTTCTATCACTGCTCCTCCAAGTAGCTTTACTTGTAATGTTTATTTAGAATCTTTCATTACATTGATTTTTATGCTTATAAGAAAATTAATTCTGAAGTTGCAAACATACCTCATGTAGATGAGAGAAAGGTTGCAATTAAATGTATTAAACTATTAAATCTTTTGTGCATAAGCTTGATAACCCCATTATGTAGTCTAAAATGCCTGGAGGTATGGAAGTGTCCATCATGTAGTTTAGTATAGGTGTATAAGTCAGTATGGGATTGGCTCCTTCTTGTTCACATAGGGTTCAATTTGTCTCTGGCAAGGTAAATTTTCATGTGAGATTTCTATTGTTTACTGCTTTCAAGCAGATTCAAAGTTCTGTAGTGCAACAGCAGGCTTTTCTGTGGAATATATTTCAGCACTTTGGAATAATCATAGCAAATGAAAAATAGTTGTGGAAACAAAGGAATCCCTGAGCATCAAGAAATTTGGTGGGAATTCATTTCATGCTCACAGTGAATGATTTGCTCAGTTCCAGCTAAGCTAGGCTTATTGTGTCAGACTTACTTGTATTATCTGCTTGGAAAATAATCAAGTTTCTGCCCCTCTTTCCTTGACTGTTTCAGACAGTTCAGCTAAGTTGTTTACACTCATTTAAATTTTGTGTGTCAGGTCGCATGTCATAAAATGTAATAAAATTTAACATAAGGGACAGAAAACACCACATGGTGCTTAAAATTTAAAGCATAATACATTCATTTTAGTATCTGATACTTACAATCAATTTTGATACTGCAATAATTTGGAAATGCAGATGTGAAGCAGGGAGGGAGATAATTATGAAATATTGGTTAGTGTCATGTGGGTTTACTCTGTTCTTTCCCCTTAGTTATAGTCTCTCATAAGTGCAAGAAGTTAGTATAGCATCTTGTAATTACTGCAAGTTACTGTTTTCTTATTAATATTCATTTGCAATGTGATAGTTATATTAATGTTGTAAGCTTAATAATAAAAAAAAAAGGATAAATTGTTGGAACTCAAAACTGTAAGGAAATGCTTATTTATTTGGCTTTTGCCAGATCTGTGTTCTGAAACAACACCTTGCGACCTGTAAATGTGGTTTGCAAATAACCCAGTTAGGGAAATATGACTGGGTATAGGATTGTGGTGGAGATGTGGGTACCATGGGACAGCGCCTTTTCCTCAAAACGTGATACAAAGTATGTGTAGCAATTAATTATGGGGAGTACTACAACCTTGCTGCTACTGTGGGTATTTTACTGTAGAAAGAAGAAGGGTAACCAGATGTGTGAATATTTTACATGAGTTGAGCTGGATTATATACACTCAAGGAGCAAGTGTAGAGAAGGGCAATGAAGAAGAGACCTAGGATTCCTCTTGTGGAAACTACCAAGGCAATTAATTAGTGAGGCTATGTTTATCTTGTCATCAAACATGTGATGTGTTTGGCAGCCCAAGTATGTGCTAGAGGCCTAGATGATGATCATCATCTAGACATCCGTATGCTGATAGACTTTCCCCAATGGACATGTCTCTAGGCTTTTTCTATATGCCTCATTTACTTTAATTACCCTTTTAATGTCACCTACCCACAGCTAAGACAACGTATCTTTTTATCATATCTCTTAATTCAGAAAATATGTGGGATTGTCTGCGTAGGACTGAATGTAAAGAAATGGACTAGCTCAAAGATACAAAAGGGGCAGAAATAAAATTTTTAAATCAAGAAAAATACAATCAGCGATCATTTAATAGACTAGCAAGACTCTCAAATCTTTACGGAAAGAGGAAAATAAGAGAAATTAAAGCAGTGTGATAATCAAGTTCTTAGAGTTTTGTCTCTTTCACTGTACTTTTTCTTTTTTTCTTTAATATTCTGATGGACTTGCAGTGGTTTCCAGTCTGACAGGTTTCAAACAGTGGTTCGTCAACCCCAGTTCCTATTCTGGAGTTATTTATTCCCTGTTCTTACGGTAAGGTCCCCTATCAACTTGATCATTCATTACTATTCTGTTTAGGTAATAATATCTTAAAAAGCACTGATAAAATTTAATTTTCAAGATGAACAGTTTAGGTCAAGATGACCTAAGCTACCTCTCACAACTGAAGAATGGTAGTTCTGCATTTCTAAGACATGGATAATATAAAAATTTACAACATCAAAAATTAATGTACTCGGTGAATGAATTTAATGATCTTCCTTCACTTCCTTCCTTCACAAATACAGTACCATTTGCCAGTGGTGTATGTTTCCAGAAATCTACCAGTTTTCCTACCAATATATTAATCCAGGCCAAAATTCTTTATTATCACTGGTAAACAGCCTCTTCTTACCTTTTCTAGGCATTTGCCATCACGTGCTTAATCACTTAATGCATCATAATTACTGCATCACTTAATGCTAATTAATTTATCCGCTGGCATGGACCATAAACTTAAGTTGTCATTAATTCTCGTGTTGCCATCCTTGCAAAAGAATCCTATTCCTACAAGTCTTTATGTATCCATGTTTCTTTGCAATATGATCATTTGACCAACTTTAGACATAAAGGCTAAGGAAATGCAATGTTCAGATTTCAGTGTGTATTATAACAGGAAGTAAACCCAATGATTATGGTCATATAAAATGCTGCCTAAAAGGCAGGATGTAATACAAGTGGAACAAAATAAAATAGTGGAGTTTGGGCATGTTTTAAGGAATCTCTAATAAGAACTTGTTCAAGAAGCTGTTGGTTATCAATGGCTATAACAGGTAAGTGGAAGTCTTAAGTATGACACACACCTGAAAAGGCTTTCAGCAACAAAAGCTGTTTGTTCTAATCATCTATATAAACCTCATTTAGGATATTGTGCTCAGTGTTGGTCACTTGTACAATTTAAAAAAAAAAGAGAGAGAGAGAGAGAAAGAAAAAAGAAGCCAGAACAAGTGAGAAGAAGCGCTGCCAACAATGATTACACCAATGAAAGTCTGACCACTTCTTCAGAGAAAAGACTAGGAAATTGAAAGCTGAAAGAGGAATATGAGTATTCCTTAAAAAATAGATTAATTTAATTTGGTAATATGTATGGTTGGACCAGAAATTAGAAAAGGGTTTTAATCATTAGGAGAAAAGAATTCTGGAGCAGCCTTCCAAGCCGAAACCGGAACGAGAAACCCCAGTTGTTTCAGAACATAATCGGATAATTTTGTGTGAGACTGTATGAGAGGGTGGGAGTGAACCTGGCCTTAGAAATGTAAGTTTGTGATGCAATGATTTGAACATTCAATATGTATTTTGAAAAGAATTGCTTCTTTGAGGAGAAAAAGAAGAAAAATCTTGATCATTGCACTCTGTTAATTTTATGGAGGATTTTGGACTTTTTCTGACCTTTCGAGACTACTTTGAGCTAGGTTGTGGGCAAGGTATAGTACTGCTTTTCACCATGTAAAGACATTTTCACCATGTGTTTGGTGGGGATGTTGTGTTCAAATGCCCAAGGACAAACTGCTTACCAGTCAGGAGTGAATTTTCTCTTGACAGGGACTGCTATTGGGAAGTCTTACAGAAGCTTTTACCTGGGATAATTTGGCCACTCTGCCCAATTAAGAAGCTGGTAGTCTACTTGATTTCCTATAACTGTCTTCCAGCGACGCACTGCATTTTTGAGACTTCTGCAGCTCGCAGTCAGAGGCTTTCAGTTTGTTGTTCTAGCATACCTGGGGCTGCTTTACAGTCAGTGCAGGCGGGGAGGGGGGAACGGGAGCGGTTTGAGAACAGCAGGAAACGCTCTAAGTCCATTTTGAGTGAGCAGCAAACAGCAGGTTTGCCAGTGGTAATGCGATATGGTCAGTCTCGTGTTCCTAATCATGTTTATATTTTGAGAAAGCGCAAGAAAAGAATAACGAAGCATGATTGAATTACACAGGGTCAAATGTGAAAGTAGCAAACCAATGGTAGAATAAAGTCTTAAATAGAGTCTAAATTTGATCTGAGAAATCATGGTAAATGTCCCAATGCTTTTCAGCTCAAAGCCCTCAGAATTTATACTCTCCAAGTTTTTTCAGTGTTTTGGTTTTTTTGTTTGTTTTTTTTTTTCTGATAAATTAATTAAACAACTTGCATTTTCAAATGTGCTTGAAAAGTTTTTCTTTTACAGTAACTATTTTAATATTGTATTATCTTTCTGTTTGTCTCGATTACCAGTGCTCAGTTCAGTTTTATGTTCAGTTTCATGTTAAAATATGTTTAGAAACCATTTGAGCAACCTGTGTCAAGAAGCAAACTAGCTACTAGTTTGAAAGGGAAATGTGCTTACTGTTTGTAAGAATGACATGCGTGTTTACTGTGGCATCATGATGTATAATCCATTTTGCAAATAAGTTAGAAGCCATGCTTTAGAAGCTTTCTTTAATTTTTGTTTTAAACATAGGCTATGAGAAGTCACAATGAGGTTCAAGTGCTGTTAGTACGACAAGCTGTTTCACCAACTACACTCAGAGCAGTTTTAGTAGAGCAGTTGCCCTAAGTCAGAGTTGGCACACAACTATCGGCACAGGATCCCCATGGCTTCCATAGAAAATGAATGGAACACAGCACCAATGGGAGTCTTTAATAATCCTTGCTCTCAAAAGCTGCCGTTTATAAGCACTGGACTTTGAAGTTTTTCAAACTGAGAAGTTTCCAGAAGATTATTTAAAGCCATTCAATTTCTGAATAAGGATTTTTTTTTATGTTATTTTTATTCGAGAGGTTATGAAAATTGTTAACCTTGACAACTTGTATTTCACTTTGATTAAATGATTTTTGAATTTATATTAGTATGTCTTTCCCAACACTTACGATCAAGTAGCAGGCTTAAAGGTATCTTCTGACTTAGTCCAAATAGTTTAATTTCAGTATACAAGCCACGGAATTAATTTGGTGTATAACACAATGTTCATTGAATACTAGCTTTGCAAAACTGAATAGCATTGTAGCAGATAGCTGCCAATGAGTGTTAAAAAGCTGGGCAAATAACGCAATTTTTTTTTTGAATGCTTATCTGAAGTTTTAAACCAGTTGTCATCTCCTATATTCATAGCCCCGTGCAAGCGTTCTGGTTGAAATTCATTCCTCTGCACAAGAACGCAAGATCTGTGCACCATGCAATTCCTAAAATCTTATCTTACTTTGGTACCAATATCTTTGGTGGATCCTGTATCTTTCTCTACGCAGTGACTAAAATATACTGGTTTTGTCTTGACTGACAAGTAGTCACTTGATAACTGTATAGTGTTTTTACAAACATGGAGAATAGATCTCATTTTCTTAGTAACTAAATAGTAAGCAAGAGTATGTGATTTCTTACTGAGGTGTTTGCTAACACATACTTTTAGAATCAGTAATTCATTTTGAGGTTGAATTTTGGTGTCAATTTTAGTATATTTGGCTATTTAATCCTTTAAATATCTAGACTCAAGTTTCCAAGGTCTTATAGTAGTTTACTAATATGCTAAGTAAACAATTTGTGATAAATTTTAGTTTGTTTTATTTTTGTTTGTGGAGGTTTTTAGAGGGACGTGCGACAGGGTCAGCCCGGAACATTGTATTTCTATGCGTCTCTTGAATTGTTGGATTACATCACATATTACAAGACCTGAAGTATATCCAGTTTTTAACACTGGTTTGTGGAAGAGTTTATAATCATTCTTAATAAAGTCCTAAACAATTTTTGCAGTAAATCTGAAGTACAGAAATCATAGTGAGAAAATAGTGCTGCTATCATCCTGTGTCAGCCTGTTTTTTCTCTAAAGAGATGAAACCCTCGCATCAAACTGAAGCTTCCCTCTTACCAATATCTTCTGTTTCCCTAGAAGATACATGGGTTAGCCCATTTTCAAGGTAAAAGAAAGGACACAAAATTAAGTTACAGGAGGTTATGTAGGAAGTCTGATATAGAACTGGGAACAGGACTTCGAAGACTGAGGTACATGACACACGTTTAATCCAGTAGACCACATTGCCTCGTGCAAATTGCTTAAAATCTCTTTACTTAGCTAGACCAACTGTAAAATCCAGCTAATAAAGCTTAACCACCCTTGTAAAGTGCTTTGAGGTCTACATATGAAAAAGCACTATGTGAATGCAAAGACAGAGTGGTTTTTTCCTTCCCTTGAGGGGTAAGTAGGAAGGAAGATCTGAGTGGTTTATTTGGGAAATGCTGTGACCCAGGGAGTAGTTATTGACTCTGAAGCTGGAAGATGTGGGTTTTCATCTTGAGTCTGATGCTTTGGACTGTTTTGTACCGGGGGGAGAGCTGTCCTGACTGCACATGTAGATATTTCAACTGATGAAGCTGTGCATTTTTTAGTTAAGAGTGAACAGAATAGCAGCTCTACTGCTATGATTATGAGTTTGACCAGCATTACTCATTCCTTCCGGAATTTAATACCCTCTGTTATAGATTTCCAAAGTTTTTCCTTTATTGAGTACGGAAGAGAAATTGAAATAAAGCCAACTTCTAAAACTGGAAAGCTTCACTTTCTCAGAAAGCATTGTTTAAAAGCAAATTAATGTTGCTGCCTACCAGTAAGGACATTTCCTCACCTGTCATATCATGCACAACATCTGAGCACTTAAAACAAGGAAATGAATAATTAGCATCTCCAGAAACTGTACACTAGGCACGCAGTGAATTATTCCTATTAAATACCAATTATTACATATTTATCATACATAGGAAAGTTACCTGAAAGAATGCTCTTTATTTTGGGTCAGGTGTAATGTAATGCATTGTGGTAAACGATATGTTATTTAGACTGAAAAGATTAAAAAAAAAAAAAATCCCCAAACCAGATACTGAAAATCTAGATAATCTTCAGGTAAGCTCTTACCTCAAATTTAACAATACATTTCTTCCACATTAATGAAAATGTTTCATTCCCCATCCTCATATGTGTTTATACTCTTCCATTTACTCCATTACAATAAGTACATCTTCTCCATGTCCATCAGAATACCACCTTCAGCTCTTAGCATGTTGCTTAAAAATGCAGTGAATGGTAGTATGTTCATAAGAGAAAAAAAAAAGTCATTTATTTCTTTTTACAAATGTGTAAGCAAATTATATATAGGACCACCGGAAACAGAGGATATACTGTTGGTAAGCTTTGAGGAATTTGTTAAGACATGGCACTTGTAGTATGTGTAATAACAGAAAACACAAATTTTCTGGGGTTTTTT
This sequence comes from Theristicus caerulescens, assembly GCA_020745775.1. Lineage (NCBI taxonomy): Eukaryota > Metazoa > Chordata > Aves > Pelecaniformes > Threskiornithidae > Theristicus > Theristicus caerulescens. The sequence goes on along the minus strand of CM036568.1, from coordinate 19,554,986 downwards.
AGTTCCAATTTGTGAATGTTAGTCATAGATTTTTGCCTTACTTCTAACTGTATTGGGCTTGCATAAGGAAATGGCTTGTACGGAAATTGCAGCAACTAAAAGCCCAAGAGAATACGACTTTTTGCCTACATTGCAATAGAGAACACAGTTCATAATATGCACATCTGCTTATGCAGATACTCATACACTGACCTAATTGAAAATCTTGATCTGCCTCTATGTTAAAAATCAGCAAAGCAGCAATCATAACAGTGAATTCAGTAAAATTTCTGTAACCAGAGTGGAGCACCATAACATTTTAAAGCTGTGCTAAGCTTGAATTCATTCAAGACATTTAGAACAATTTTGAAAGAAGTATCACTTATCATTCATTAGATTAAAGAGATTTAGGCAACCATAAAAAAGGATTGATTCCTATGTTTCTTCTGTCAAAGGTAAGTATTGACCAAGCAAACATTACCAAAAATGCCCACGTAATTTTTTTTGTGGGTACCTCTGTGTGCATACATGGCTAAAAGGCCACTTGGATAAAGAAGTCTTACTGTATTTTAAGTAGCTGTTTGGGAAATGTAAGGTTATGTTTCCAGTTAGTATGGCTATAGTGTATATGGAAAGTTATTGAAAATGTATGCATGATATTTCAATCTTCTATTCTAACTGAGGCATTTAAAGGCAGCTTATAGCTGTTCAGCTTTATCACTGACCTCGTATTTATAATAGGAAAAAAAAAAATTTGATTCCTACTTATTAATTGACAATGGTTCACAGTTCTGATGCTGCATGTCATTAACACTGGTTTCAATCTCTTACATTAGCAGGTACTATATACTTTGCAATGTAAGAACTCTTCCAAGAACTTCAGTTGGTATATCTTCATAGACAATCTCAAATAACTTGTAGGAAGCTCAGGGAATGCTGATAGCATGATAATTAGCTATCAAACCGTCCAGGATCACAGTCCTTGGACATCCATAAAGTTGTTCAGATGGTAGCAGAAGTTGGTTTGTCAAATACTGGTTTTGTAATCACTAAATTATTTGTAGTTGTTCAGGTCCTGTTACTTGGTGAACTGTAGTGCTAGTGAAATAATGAAGAAAATTATTCCCCAGATGGCAACATTATTGATTTGATGCATTGTTCAGAAAGGGGACATTGGCCTGGCTGTCTGAATGGCTCTCTTATGCAGTGGAGTGTTCCCTCTACTGAACCGTTTTAATGCTTCCATTTACTTTAGTTTCCATTTCTCAGGGTTTTTGTTCAATTCTTCTTCAGTGCCTCACGCCACTAGTTAAAGCGCAAGCAAACTCTTCCGAGCGTTCAACAGGCAATTTTCATTCCTTGGATAAATGGCAAAGCAACATTTTCTTCCCATGTGGGCCAGTAACCACTAAAACTGGGTTTAGTTTATAAATTCTATTAGTTATTCTTGGGAATTTTGTGTTCATGTTTCTGGTGCCTTTTCTGGCCACAGAAAATTCTCACTGAAAAAATCTTCCTTTGTACTTGATGTTTCTCTTAAAGTGCCATGACTTGACCACGTCTTCTTTCTTGCTCACTTGTTCCATTTGGGATTAGTTCTCTCATTAACATGCCTAAGGAAGTGTCTCCTGGGATTTGTTGCTTTAGAGGTTTTCACCAAAATAAAAGGCAGGTGCATGATATCTGCTTTAAAGGATCAGTATGAGATGAGTACACTGTTGTGGAGATAGAAAGAAAATTAATACCTGAAAACCTGATTGGTTAGATAGCCTCGGGACTGTGGTCCCTTAAGGATGGGGTTTATATGACGATAATGTAGGCTTTACATCTGAGAAGTAATCCAGGACTTCGTATATCTCATCCTAAAGAAAATGCGGAGTGCTGATCGGGTAACTGACACCAATAGTCCATTAACTACACAGACTACATCTTCACTGACTGTTAAGAGAACTAGTGACTTCAAGCTCTGATGTAGACTTGGACTGTATGCTTAAGGTCAAGTGGCGTGAATGTCTCACTCTCTTTAAGATGTTTCAGCGGCTCAAAACTGATTAGTTTTCTGCTCACCTCCCCCAGTTATGAAGAATCTGATATTCATATGACTTGTCACAGTGTAAACTGAGTTCTGTAACTTAAAGTTGATGCATCTTTAAACAACCCTGTCATTGAGAGTTATCCTGTGCCTACAGATGGTACTGTAAAGAAACTGAATGCTGAACACGATTGTGCAGACGGTATCTGCTACTTACTCTGTTTCCTTAATCCTTCCACTCTAATTATGAAATATAATACTATTTTAATCTTCCTTTCCAGTTTGACAGACATATTTCCATGTACAGTCTGTATATCAATTAATATTTTTATCACTATTAAATGAGATTTGGTCTTTTATCTTAAAACGGGTAAAACTAGATATAGAATTGCAAACAATATTGGAAACTATTATTCTAATAATTGCTGAGAATGTGTCACCATTTGCTACTTTCTTATTTTTTAAGAGTAAAAACACATTAAGGTAATTGTTCTGCTTTGTGGAACACTGATAGGATAAAAAGATTGTACTTGGCAGATATTTTGTGCTATCCATTGCTTTATGTCACAGTTCTAAGTCACTGAATAAGACGATTGTAGCTACTACTGCCCTCTTTAAAGAGAAACCCTTTCACAATAATTTTGCTGTAATACAGTATTGTCAGGAAACGCAATATGCTTTACCTTCATGAGAAAACCTCTCTAATTGGAATCATTGGACCTTGACTGACTTGTCACAGCTATATTCAGGGTGAAGGTGAAATCTTTGAGAAGTCTGATCATGAAAATTAGACCATGGCTTCTCTGTATAAAAACCTTATAAGAGGACACATTCACATGCAAGATCTTTCTGCTTGAATATATATATTTTTTTTTCTCTTCTAATGTGAGCAGAACAATGGGCCATGGGGGGGGAAAGAGAGACAGACTTGATGGCATTTGAACAGTCTGACTTGTTACAATTCAGTAATTAAAATACACAAAAAATTAAACAACTACTCTTGTTTCTTGTGCTGGAAGAGTTAATAAAAATCTCAATCTTAAACTTGGGAACAGGTGGGGGAATTGCAGCTAAAGCCATTGAGCTTAATGAGAATTAGTCATGCATTCTGATTGTTCAGATATTGGATGAGGGACCTGCAAAGCAAGTGCTTTTCCTAAGCTCCTCAAGTCTGGATAATAAATAGAAACAAATCATCTTCTAGTGATTAGTAGACATGTATATAGAGAATTCATAACAGAAAAACAAGACAATCCTTATCTACTAATAGTTTATCTTTACATTGCAGTGTAACAAAGCCATAGCTGAGGCACTCTCTTCTCTATTTAATATTATTATTGCTGTTATTATTATTTATGAATAAGAAAATTAGCTAGTGGTGTATCTGTGGGTTACACTGTATTGTGTTGTGGGTAAGAAAGTACAGTTGGTGGAGGTTAGCCCAGGAAATGGAGGAAGGCTCAGAGTCAGCTTTGCATGCCTCAGAGGTGTCCTCTGGGTCGGCCCAAACGCAGCATGCCGAATGTCATGAGGCGCAAAACATACTACGTTGATTCAATAGCACAAACAATTTATGGAACCTGTGGTATGCAGGAGATCTACTGATGATGGTGGAAAACTCCCCGAGATTAGCTGGTCAGTTATTTTACATATTGGTATTCCCAGAAAAAAAAAAAAAATTCATTTGATCAGAAATGATCTTTAGGTTATGTTCCTATGATTATTGGCTTGAATAACTCTCATCCAAAGTTTTCGAAGCATTGATCAGCCAACTTTCCATGTTGGGCTAAGGCTCTTAATTCAGATTTTTAATTCCTGACAGACTTTTCTCAGTAACCTGTGCATATCCAACTCTAAGAATTTTATTATCTTTAATCACTCTAATGTAAAACAATAAGATAATTAGTTTATAAGGATGTATTTCCTTGGTTTCTAGGAGACTTAGGTGATCGGTTAGTGCAAAGCTAAATAAAATACTTGCTGTGATATAGTGGGTTTACATTACATCGTGCTCAGAAGGTTGGTCTCGGAGGACAAGCTCTCAATGAAATAAGAATAACTCTTATCTCATTTAAAAAGATGCTGTATTATACACTGCTAGCCTTGTTGTCACTCTTGCTTGCATGTAATGGAGATCACTAGAAAGTGAGCATTGACTCTCTAGTGAGTGGCTCTAAAAGGATTGTTTAGGCTACCTAATTATTATTATTGAGTTAAAGAGTAGTGGTAAATGAGGAAAAAAAATGATTAAAAGTCAAACCAAAATGCACGACTCATTACTTGTTGAAAGTGTACCTAAAACCTTTGCTGATGCACTAGGCAACTCTCATATTCTTAAGTAGAGGTTTTTATGACAGAGCTGAAGGAAATGGAAAAACATAAAATCAAAAAGAAATTACTAGAGATTAAATAGTTTTTATTGCCAAATCAGCAACACACACAGCTAATGGAAAATATTTTCTACAGACAGATGGGATAGTCAGCTATCCCAGGAGCATAAGTATGAAGTATCTGCTAAGATTCTTTTTTATACATTTGCATATAAATATAAACATCATTAGTAAGGGCTAATTGCCCTGTAGGAACGAAAATGTGAGCATTAGCATCTTCAGGGTTGTTGTTTTTTTTTATTTTTAATTTTTTTTTTTTTTTTAAGTATCTGTATCACCCATCAAGTTTGGTACTGCATGGCTGCAACAGATAATTACTACCATTAAGAATCTCAATCACAAAATCAAAACCATTTGGAATGGCTTCCAGGGCCACCCAGCACAGTAAGTAACCATAGAAAATGACTATATTAGTTGTTTTGCTCATGCATATTCATAAAGGTACTTGATTTGACTTTCGTAGTAGGGGGCTTGTAAAAGCTCATCCACAGATTAGCCCCTACAGAAGACTGTACATCAAAGGTAAGATGATGTCATACATCATAAAAATCTTTCTAAGAAGCAATGCATAATGCCAAGAATTATGTATTGTTGCTCATCAGAAGAAAAATACTACTGTAAAAAAAAAAAAAAAAGAAGAGATTTCAAGTATTTAGTTTTTTCAGTTGTCCTATTGATGGAAAAGGTCAAGGATTTATGCTGTACAAGGACTGGTTAATATGCGACATTGCTGGTCAAAGAGCAGTTGAGTCATATGTGATGATTACCCTTGACTTGTATATAATATTTGGGAGTCTATAAGATGTATGACAAAGACAGTGGTATTAGCACAGTGGTGTCAGTTAAAAAACCTACTTATGTTTCAAATGTTTCTGTGTTATTTCATAGTTGAGAACTTAGGCGATATTTGATTTCAATCTTAAGCTTGGACAAGACCTTGTTGACATTTTAAAAAACCAACCAAACAAACCAAAACCCCATGTTCATGACATTCAGCTAGTATTTGTTGTTGTGGAACAAATGAATTAGAAATAGTAGAAAGAAATCTTCTAGAAATCTTTCCGTTTTAAAAAACATACAAACCAAATATTATCTAAAAATGAAGCGCTTATTCTTGAAGTACAACATGTGCATAACATAACACTTGGCAGGCTTTCTCCCTCCCATGACCTACCCAATGTGGATGCTGAGCAGGGATCTGGGAGCCACCGATTACTGGCTGGAGTGGATTTCCAGACAGTCGTGACCATTTTTGCTTTTTTTTAGAATTTGCTTCATCTGTCCATTTTCCAACTCATCTGTCTTTCTCTGCTTCCCCGTCTGATTTCTTATTTTTCTGTTCACTACTCCTGGCAGTTTCTTGCCTGTCAAATGATGAACACTTTCTGATATAGTTGCTTAGAAAATAGCATTGGGGTTGAAGAACTGGGTGCTTGCCAGGAATATCCTGCTTATCTAACTTTGGCCTGCATTGTTATTTTCATACATATCATCCTCTTTGAATATAGTTGGTCAGTGTCATATGGAGAATTCTTCTCCTGCCTTCCAGTGCTGCTTGACACAGTGGGCCCTAATCTCAAGAAAGGGGAATTGGTGGTTCAAATATACGTGCCAAGTCAGTATTCCAGCAGTAGCCCAACTGATTTGCAGTAAAGTAATTTCCCCAGTGTCAGCTGCAGGAAACTACAGGAGAGTGACACCCACTAAAAAGCTGGGAGAACCAGCTACGGGAGGTTATTTAGAAAAATCTAGCTCTAATTTTTTTGAGCCAAAACTTTTAGCAGCTTTATGTCAAGTTTGTGAAGAGTTTCAAGGTGACCAAAGCCATGTTTTCTAGCATATTTGCTATTCATCAAAAGTCACCTAGCTCTACTTAAAAGCTTGCAGTAGCCACCAAGCTAATAGAGATTCACATACTAGAGGCATCATTGGATTTGATTTAGCTTTTCCAGCTTCAGTCCCAGAAGCAATGGATTCTCAGGGACATTGTGTTACAAAAGTCTGAAGAGGATAAAAATTGAGCTAGTATGACAAAACACACTTAAATTTCCATCCTTACTTTCCTTATCTGTTGTTGTCTCTCCTTGCATTTATTCACACATTCATGCCATTGATTTTAATGTCACTGGGGGAGGAAAAGATTTTCTGTCCCTTTGTAAAGCACCATGCATTCTTATGTTGCTAAATAAGACATTAAGATATAGCCATGTTAATGTCAGTGGCTCTTATTTGATCACCAGTGGGGCTGGAGAGAGGCCCAACACTAAAGCACAAAGTCTCAGCTGACACAATCACTACTAATGCCTTTCTATACTGAAGGCAAAATCGGTACCTTCTCAGCTGGATGTATACCTCGGACCAGATAGACCCATCTGCTCACTGCTTCATGTGCTACCAGAACAAATCTTTGAATTGGGCTGCCTGCATAAAAGGCAAGTGGAATTGCAAAAAATGCCTATAAACCCTATGTAGGGAGTCCAGCCCAGTAAGACTGTATTTATGAACAAAATGAGAAGAAAAGAAAAAAAAAAAGGAAAAAAAAGCATGATCAGTAGATGTATTGAACTGTTTATGGTAAAGGATATTGTTCTCACAACATGAGAAGCCCCCCATGAAAATTTCTAATGGAAATCAGCAGTTGTAACTATAAGTGGTATTAAGCTGTGCAGCAACCTCTGCGACTGGCACAGAAGATAAGACTTAAGATGGAGCATACCATGTTTATGAAAGTGTTTATAAGGTGTATTTCTCTGCTGCAGCAAGGGCCCGAATTACTGATTGGGAAGAGCACTCCCAGTCTTCAGCCACTGTGAGACTAATTCCTGCTTCTGTCTTCAGTGGAATAGTACAAGGGGGAAAGTCCTTCAATCCACTGCAGTAACTGAAGTAAGACACTCCTGGTCTCCTGACGGTTTGAAGTTCAATGAAATTTCTGCGTTAATTGGATGTGCTTCACCCATTCATGAGTTTGAGTATATGCCAGATGAAATATCTCAGATACAGCTGTATGTATAGTGGATTACAGGCCCTGTTCTTGTGGAGGGGCACCAAGTAATGTGACTTTAAAATAGATTTTCCAGGTTATTTGTGAAGTTGTGGTATGCCATGGCTAAAAACAAACTGCAGTCAATAGGTAAATGTATTTTTTACTCAGAACTTTTAATTAATCTGTGTCCAAATTGATTCTTTTTGTAAGGATATGACTAATGCTTTCTTTGTATAATAAACTCAGCAGATTTCCCTTTTTGTGAGCAAGTGTGAGAAACCAACTGTTTTACATGCAGTTGTGCTTGAAACAGGAGTGTCTACTTACAGCTGTTACTAACTATTCCTTTTAGTGAATATTGTAAAATACAGCCTTAAAGAAAGGCAATTCAACCCTTATTTGACCATCATCCTTATAATTATCTTCACTATTGTTACTGCAAGAAAATAGTATTCAAGCACATGGCAGCTGTGTGGGGAAAAATATGGGAAAGGGAGCGGGGAAAAAATAAGATTATAATGTAGTTAGAGCACTATCAATAGCCGTAGGTTTAAAAAGTATATGTTAAATATGTTAATTATATACTATAAAAGCATTTTAAAACATCCTGCCATTTCACCGTCCTCTAATTGACAGAACATCATCATAGAAAAGGAGACGATCAGCACACTGATGTTCATATTGTGTTAAAGTTTGCAATGCTCCAGCGTGCTGCAGTGACTTATGGCTCAGCCATGCAATGCATGAATCTTCAGCTCTATGGAGTTTAAACTAAATGGAAGGCAGATACATTCAAGAAGCAAAATGCGAATGTCAGCTTGGGTTATTTATGTGCAAGTTAGAAACTGAAATATCTTTAAGTGTACACATGAAAAGGTTAATTCTCCATTAGTCACTGAGAAATGTACCGTATGCTTGATCCAGGTTTTCCGAAGATCATATAACCATAGAATAGTTTGAGTTGGAAGAGACCTTTAAAGGTCATCTAGTCCAACCCCCCTGCCGTGGGCAGGGACATCTTCAACCAGATCAGGTTGCTCAGAGCCCTGTCCAACCTGACCTTAAACGTTTCCAGGGGTGGGGCATCTACCACCTCTCTGGGCAACCTGTGCCAGTGTTTCACCTCCCTCATTGTAACAAATGTCTTCCTTATATCTAGTCTGAATCTGCCCTCTCTTAGTTTAAAACCATCGCCCCTTGTCCTGTCACTACTGGCCCTGCTAAAAAGTCTGTCCCCATCTTTCTCATAAGCCCCCTTGAAGTACTGAAAGGCTGCAATAAGGTCTCCCTGCAGCCTTCTCTTCTCCAGGCTGAACAACCCCAACTCCCTCAGCCTGTCCTCACAGCAGAGCTGTTCCAGCCCTCGGATCGCTTTTGTGGCCTCCTCTGGCCCTGCTCCAACAGGTCCATGGCTTTCCTGTGCTGAGGGCTCCAGAGCTGGATGCAGGGCTCCGGGGGGCGTCTCAGATGGTCGTAAAGGTCATAAGTAACAGAACAACTAGTTAAGTTCTTTTCACTTTGTATTTTGAAATTACTGCTCATAATCTGATTTCAGAAATTGGCAGTTGTAATTTTCCCATAGCAGTTTGACAAGCCAGTCCTATAAAAAAAATTAATTGTTGCAAAATTAGGACAAAGGGGCATATTTTCAAGACTGTCTGGAAAATTCCAAACTATGTGAATTTTGGTAATATCAAAACACTTCAGTTAGACTTCTATATTAAAACAGTCAATACAGCATATACTACTATTTTTATGTATAAAGACTATTTTATATTTTAAAATATTGATTTAATGTAATGTAGTAAAAAGACTTTTTTTTTCATTTTGATAGTTTTGGTCATCAGCATTATATTCCAAAAAAATACTTTGTTCCAATAATGCAGTTTTTGTGGAAAACTATTCCATTAAAAATTTTGGCTACACTTATTCTCAGGGTTATCTCATTCTCAGTGCATCTAGTCTCATCATTTGGTCATGTGAAAGTGCAGAGACATAGCACATAGACTCATGTACCTCTTCAAGTCACAGCAAATTGATCAAATTCTTGCCCTACTGGAACTCTAAGTGGATTAGGGGAAGTGGATTAGGTGGTCAGAAATGACTTTTTTAAAGTGTTCACACATTGCATTTTGCAGATGTCAAACTAACTATTTAGTCTGGAAATGGTTTGCTTGATAAAATGAAATGTGAATGAGAGTTAATAGAAGGTAGTCCTACTGCATGGCTGGGAGGGAAGAGGATATTCCACCTTGTTTTCCTGATGCCCCCTGTGCTCCAGCCTCAGCATGGCCTCCCAGTGGTACTGTAACTCAGTAGAAAACTCACTGTATCAATATTGCATGCCAAAATCTAGGCTCAGAGCTTTAATGAAGAAAAGGCTTAGTTATTACTGGAGAGTTTCCAGAGAGATGTGGTAAATTAATACAGTTATTACAGTTGTGGTCGTCTTAAACTGTGGTTGCATGATCCATATTCTGGGTTGCCAGATGTGATGGAGTTTACTGAAGTATTGTATTTTGAGTGTTTCTTCACTAGTCTTCTATATTGCAAAGGTTTTGAATTTGAGGATTTTGTTTAGCTGGTTTCTTTGTTAAGAATGCTGTTAATTGGTAATAGAGTTGTATTCCCTTGTTAAAAAATGGATGGAATTTTGGAGGTAGACATCTTTCATTCTGGTGACTTCATTGCAAAACTTGAACACCTCATTGAAATATCTGGTGAAAGGATTATGGAATCAGTGAGATTTCGATACTTATGTAACAACTTAGCACCTAAATGCTGTTTGGTTTGGGGCCTATCACAATAAGTTAATTAGGACTGAACATGAACTAAAACAAAGCAGGGAAAAAATAAAGTTCCTGTTCTAGTGTAAGTTGTATGAATCCTATGAATTCAATAAGCTGAATTCACAGGAGATTGCATGATATTTCCTGCCTGGCTTAGGTTCTGTTATATGTTCAACAAAATTATTTTTGTTTAGCTACTCACCACTTCCCTTTGACCACCTTAAAATTATTGTAAAAATTCTAATTCTCCCAATTTTCAAAATATGCTGTGAGTGAAAATTCTGTATCGTGGCAACCAGGAAGGGACAGTTATCCTCTGGAAAAAGTCATCCTATCTGCCAAGAAGAATTTATTATCATAATTCTTGCAAAGATATGCAAGTTTATTCCATATTTCTTCTTTGGCTCTCTCTACTGTGAGAGCTATCCCAATTCATTGAGATTGAAATTGTGCAAGTTACAAAATTTAGCCCTTAAATGAATCTTGGTGAAGTGGGTTTAATTCATTTCAAAGAACTTCATGCCTGGTGGTATAGTACAGCTCTTTATAGCATTTAAGATTTCTCGTGCTTAGAGAAAAGCAATTCTCAATTTAAGAAATCTTGAATTAAGATTAGTCTGTATCAGAATATGTACAGCTTGGCAATTGTATATTTTTCCGTGTCGGAGAGGCACAAAAGAAATATTGTGGACATGGAACTATCCCCAGTAAAATGGCAAGAGATTTAATGCAAAGACCCTTCTACTTTCGATAGATAGCTGCTATTGCCTAAGAAAACAGTTAAATAGCAATACCTTTTTCTTTTCTAAGGCTTCAGTCTTATAATTTAAATTATACAAGAAAATATTAGTTCTTTGTATCATTGTTCATTTAAATGCAGGACATGGACTTGAAGCAGAAAAGATAGAGGGATATGTGAAAGCAAGTCTGAACTTCTGAATTACATTAGAGAGGTTTAAATTCTTCTTTGAAGGATGAAGACAGAAGCAGACTTAGGTCTGTAAGATTAGCCACAGGAAATCATCAGCTAAATTAATAAGTAATTTGAGAATGAGTGAATGGAATAGTAGAATTTTAAAGACAGGCATTAGCTGGTTAGCCTAGGTTAGACTTTCTTTAGAAATGGTAATAAAACTTCTTTTCAGGTCATGCCATAATGTGGCCTTTTCATGGTGGTGATGTAAATCTAAAATTAATACACAGGGAACATAGCCCAGTACAAAAGCACGGACTGAATGCTCTTGGCCCTCCCACCCCAAGCTCTGTGTATTTCTTTACTGTTTTGGGTTAGATTATCACTTTTCTTGGAGAAAGCAATAGCAGTAAGATGAGCAGGAGAGAAAAAACTTGTGATTGTGGTGTTTTATCATTTCTTCCCATTTAAGGTAATTCTTACTCTATTTAAGCTATCAAAGGATCTGCCAATTACAGAAGAGTCTTGCCTGACATAAAATCTTCTGGGTTTTCTCAGCTGAACATTTCCCAGCTTTGAGACAATTTCAACTGTTACAAAAGTAGGAGGAGGAGCTCACTAGCAGAACAGTTGTCTTCCTGGGGTAATGGGAGTGTTGGAGAGCAATGTCAGCAGTGGGCACGTAGTGCCAGGCTGCTGTGGTGCCTCCTGGCGGGGGCCCTGCCCCGGCTCCCACCTTGTCCCATCAGTAATCACCAGCCTCAGCTGCACAGGATGAAAACTGAACTCTGCAAAGAAGCTGAACCAAATAAATTGCAAAACATATTTCATATGCAAATGAATTTCAATCAATTTCAAAATTAAATTCAATCAAATAACTTCTTTCAATATTCCATACTTGTCACTTGCTATTTCCCTATGTCTACTACATTTTGCACTCCGAACAGGTGATTATAAACAGGAACAGGGTTTAAATACATCAGTGAGGCTGGCTGTCAGTATCAACATGGCTCTTTACCAATTCCTACTCAAACCTTTAAATCAAAACATATTTTTGGTAATTTTCATGAGTGTTTTCTTTACAGTAAGTCTTGTATTTGTAAAAACCCCACTAATTTTATGTGAAAAGAAATAGAAATAGTTTTGAAAAACACCAAGCAAATTTGGAGTTTGTATTTGAATAAATATTTCCTGGTACTTGTTTAGGGTATTTTACTCAGTTTTAGTGTCATTATGTAGTAAATTTCAAAAACCAATGAAGGGAAATTTTCCCAGAGCTTAGGTTTAAAGGCCTGACAATAAATTCTTGTCACTTTAATTATTTTTTTCATTACAAGTTCCTATAGGTTCATGCTTAAAAATATGCGAAGATATATATACATGGTTATTGATTTAGGGGCAGTGAGCTCATAATAACCTGACATTTAATGTTTTTAAACCTGTGACCGTGGTGCAAACAGGTTTAATTATAAAAAATGGTGATACTCATTTCAAGATCAGTTATGGAAAAAAAGAAGACAATCTGGATACCCTGCACAAAAATGAAAAGCATAAAATAAGAAAAGTCAAATCAAATCTTAATTTGGACATTTGTTATATATCATTTTAATCAGTCAAAGAGTCAGGCTGATCTATTTTAACCTACTTAAACTGATGAATATTTTCCATGGAGGGTGCATTATCAAATACCTTTTTGCCAGTCAGGAAGGTTGGTTGCCTTCTCTATAATTCACTCTATTTGTAAACCAGGCTAATTACGGTACTCTGTTCAAAATTATAGCACCCTCTAGTGTGAAAGGATGCAGTAGAACCTCTAGTAATACAAATTGCATTACAATTTTCTGTGAATTATAGCTCTTCTACAGTATTTTTTTTAATATTATTTAAATACTTTCTAAAACAAGCATCCTTTTATTTCTGAAATAATTTTTGGATATGTAAATTGCTTCCTGTAACTTTGTCAGGAAGTCCTTAGAAAGCAATATTAATATTACTTAATATTTAGTATTGTAACTGGATGTTTCTGTTAGATCTTTGCAAATGAAAATGTGTCACACTGAATCTTGATGCATTTAAATTCCTGTGTGTTTAACTTTTCATCATTCTTAAAATATATATTTTTAATTACCAAGGAACTAAATAGTAACGTGTGGAAATTTTTAATTCATGTAATAGTAAAATTTAGTATTATTTACAAATTTATAAGAGGTATCTCTTCAAGTGTGATGAGTAACATGAATTTAAAACAGTGGCTTATTTATTTATTTCAGATTTTCTTTCTTTTGGGCATGATTAATAGTGAATCAAGACATGAGTTTCTTTTCCTCTCCTCTTGTAATATAAAAACACCTTCGTAAAAATGAAAACGATGCCCAGAGTGTGGAGTTCAGGTCCTCCAAATCAGAAATACAAAAAAGGGTTTCTTTTGTCTCCCTTAAACTCCCTGGAAAACTCAGCTCTTGTTTATATGTTGGGCCCTTGCACAGCATGAAACTTCATCTGCAATCAGGAATGATGAAGCATGACTATGTATGTCCTTTTAAATCGTTTTTATTCTAGTGTATGTGAGTTTATCTAGATTTTCTGAAATACGGGCAGTTTCACCTCTGAGGTGGCTGTCCTAATAGCTGACATGAGTTACTTTCGTGTAATGAGTGACATATACAGCATTTTCAGTAATGACATTTCCAAATATTTCTTCAGTTGTTTGAAAGGAAAAGGAACTCATGCATAAAAATGCCAAGAAACTCTACACGAGGATTGGTGCTCTTTTGCATTCAAGGCAGGATTTTCTCAGTTGTTATGTTTTCTTCCACAAGTGGAATGCAACAAAAGAGAAGGGCACATATACAAACCCATGTGCCTTTTTTCTGTGCTGCTAAAGTCTTTGTTGTGAGTGGTGCTACTAGTTATTTCATGGTAGCAGGAAACATTAAGACCTGATATTACAACTTTTATAATATATCTACTTCCACTTCTGTGCTTATATTAAAGTTTAGCTCTTTGGGCATGTGTGACTGAAATGAAAGTTCAAACCAGTGACTCACTGTCATGGAATAGGTTACTGGGTTATTAATATTTTAACATTTTCCTTTGGCAAATATGAAAGCAATTGTAGCTAAGTATAGGACTTAGAAGAAATAAACTGCTTCTGGATACAGGTAAGGTAATTGTTGTCCGATCCAGTAGCATTATTTTGAGAGTTACGTATCAAAGGAGGGAATAATATTTCTCATTATAATAGGACCTCTTTCTATACGAGTCACATTTGATGAAACTCTTTTTGAGAAAAAGATAAAGTTCATCTTAAGTAATAATGATTTGCATATTCCTATTGTGACAGCTGCATTCTTCTGAAAAGTGTGCTGTGCTATTTCGATGGCTTCTGAAAACAAAAAAGGTGAATTTCAGACTGTAAAAAAATCAGAACAAATGTTCTCAGCATGTAATTAGGCCATGCATATCATGGACATTTTTCTTGTGACTGCTTTTATAATTTTTACATAGTTATTTCAGAAAGGTTAAAAATTATGCATGCAGTCTTTATTATATTACACACATAATTTGGAAAAAAGCATTTCTCTGCACTAAAAATAATAAATTAAAGAAATAGATTCATTGTGTCGAGAAAAATTTATTTCTCGAGCCTCAAATAATTTAATTCCTTTTTATTCTATGCAAAAAGTAATTTTCTCCTAGGGGGAAATTATTGCTTAACTACTGTTATGTATTCACTGGCAGTCTTAGCCACTCAGCCAAAGATAGTTCTAAAAAGGAAGTAGAGAAAGCTGATTGAAGTGAAATCCTTAAACTAAATATGAAAAATAGAAGACTTAAGTCTTTATATGTTTCTTTCACAAAGAATCCGTAATGTTCCTGACATTACAAAACCATTTAAAATAAAACTATGGTGACTTTATCATTGTCCCGTCATGATTACTTTAATGTCTGATCATTTAGATGTTTATTCCTGTGAGTACCTTTATTCATTTCCAGAATGGGGCACACTTTAAAAAAGAAAAAAAAAAGTGTTTCTGGGCAGGAATGAGGAAATCCATCTTAAAATGTTTTTGCCCATTATTTATTTTGCTCTTGGTATTGTAAGATTAGGTTAATAACTGGAGGATGGAGGGGACTGCTAAACTGGTTTTAAGTAGAAACAATTTTCACAGTTGTCATTGTTGACATGCTTGGATACCAGCATTAGCAGTCATTATAAGCTTCTAATAACCACCCACTCATGCAGCTGAGACTGCTACTAAAAACTGGTCCTGAGGATGGCATTTAAGTAGACCATTAAGTATTGCACCAGTCAGTTAGGTGCAGAAATGTGAATGGTAGATGGAACTTTCCAAGTCATTAACTGCCAGCCTCATTGTATTTCCATTAGGAGGTATGGTAAAATTGTATTGTATATACTTGCATAGGACCTATGGATTATTACTCAAATACCTCAGTTGAGTCCTGGTGCAGATTATTGGTCTCTCCCTCATTCTCTGCATCAGCACATATGAGATGAGATTTCTTTCCATCTGTACAGGCTATTTGAGGATGTGGGTTACCAGACAAACCATTCTCAAGGGTCAGTGTTTAACGTGGGCGTTTAAGTAATACTTCTGTGTAATACTGACGGGATCTGTATGAGCTATATATATGAGCAGTATCTTTAGCACAGAAACTGTAGCTATGCAGGCTAGAAAACTAGGCAAATTCAAAGAAGAATAACTGAGATGTTTGTATATTAGTACATGGAACGTATCTAGGATAGGGAAGTAGTATATCATGCAGATGCATGGTATAAAATTTCATACTAATTGTATGACGCAAAACCAGTGGAAAAATAGTGCTGGAATACAGGTAACAGGATCTGCTTCTCAGAGAAGACAGAAGGGGAGATGTAAGCATCAAGGATTTATCAACCTTACACACTGCCATAACATGCATGAAAAGAGAGCCAAGCTATGTTTAAGATTAATATACTCTGTTGAAGGGTCCAAAAAAGTAGATGAAAAAGAACCTAACTGTTTTGGAACCTGGTATGTTTACGAATAGGATTATATGCTATAGCTTCTGCTTGGTGATCCAGTTCTGTGTTTCTATATGTGTACCAATAAAATCTGTTTGGATTTGGGTTTTTTTCAGTTTCCTTCTAAGAAAAATCATGATGTTTTATTGCTTATGTATAACTTGCAAAAGCAAGTTCTGCGTAGTGACTGTTACTGTAGGTATTGATCTTGCTTGAGATGGTAATAAGCTGGACCTAATAAGCCGATTTTTCCATCTCTATATTAAAGAAAAATCTCATTTTTAAAACTATTAGTAGTATACCAGTTCCCAGAGTGAACTCTTCTTCTCCAGTCCTGTTCACTGCTGTAGACACTGCCTGCATAAACAGGCTTCATCCTGTCATGAAATCATAGTATGCATTATGACATTATATTTTGTTGTCATGGAAGCAGTTGCAGTGATATTCTTGATTCTGATGTGAATCTTAACAAGTCTTTTACCAGCCATCAAGTTTCAATCTGAGGGGCAGTTTCTTGCTTGTGTTATGCATTCCCCTTCAGAGAGCCTGTCAGTCATTGATTACCAGGTCGCATGTCTGATATAAACCCGCAATCCCACTAACCTTCACAGCTTTACAACCTTTCTATTCTCATTACAATGTTCGAGCGACTAGGAAAGTCAGTTACAGATGCTTCTGGCATTAGCACAGGACAACACAGGTGTTTTGTGGCCAGGCAGATTTCAGGGAATAGTCTTGCGTGTTGAGCTACAGAGAAATTGTGGCGAATCCTTGAGTTTGTGGCATTCGGAAGAGACTGGTTTACATATTCTTATTGTTGGCATTTACAAAACAGAGGTGTTGCACACATCACAAAAACTGGATTCGCTTTGTGTTATAGGCACTACTGAATCTTTGTTCTCCTCATTCTACTGGTTTTATCACAGAGCTATGGCTGCACCTTAGCAATACAGTAGCTGACAAGACATTCAGCTTAGCTACCCGTACTCAGTGCAGATTTGTAGTTTTCTCTTGGTTTGGTTATAAGGACAAATCTACCAGGAAAGGTAATTTTTTAAAAATCTCTGCTTTTCCAAACATTTCTCCTCATCATGCAGTGTGTGTGATTTTGAATTTCATATGGCTATATGACTACAACTGGGAAACCACCGTTCACTGTCCTTTTCTCATGGCTGTTAAACCATTCTGTTCAGAAGAATAGCATGAATGCGCTCCTGTTCACACAGGTTATTAGTGTTACCTGGCTGTGTGTGAATTCCAAGCTTTGGCTAGGTCTTATTTACTGCCCTAGCTAACCTCATCCTGTCAATCTGCTCCCAGCACCAACGCAGAACTGCTCTTGGCAGATGGCACAGAGCATGACTGTGGGAATGCGCTACCCTCGGATCCCCCTGCTGACCTTATACACTAGTATGAGTTCTGCTGAAATAATTCATGGGAAACTAACAGGGATTTCTCTCCCAATTTTATTTTATTGTCTAGTCAAGAAAGCTATTGACATATCAAGGTGTTTCAGTCTTTAAACATGCATCCAGAGAAGTCATTAGAATATTGGGCCCACACATTGCTTCAGTGGAGCATTAAAAATTGGTTTAGATAGCTAGGTAAATTGGGTTTCAGAGACCATGTTTAAGGGGTCTGAATCCCACTCAAATCTTGAAAGCCTGTACCTGCCAACAGACAACATCAGACCAGGAAGGCCAATAGACTTTAGGCCAGGTGAATGTAAGCCATTTCATTACAGGCCTGTGTCATTCATTCGTTGTTGCGATCTGGGTGGAAATGCAATTGTATATTTTACTGTTTGAGAAGACAAAAGCAAGAAATTTTTATTTTTTTTTTAAACTGTCAAAATGCTCTGGCAATACAGGATGAGGTTTAGGTTATTTTGGTTTGAGGAAATGTAAACATTTTGCGTATTGAAGTAAATACATAAGTAGAAGATGGAAAGAGATTTTGATATCACTTTCAGGTAAGAGCAATTCTAGCTAGTATTAAAAAAAAAAAAAACAATTCAGCATAGCACTTAAGCATACGTTCAAGTCCTTTTAAAGGCAGCAGGCATTGCCCACGTGTTCTATTCATTTAAATCCTAATTTCAAAAATGAAGGTATGTATAATGCTGTGTGAAAGCAGAATCCTGCGCCGGGTCTAAACTACAAACTTCTCCTAACGTTAGAAGGCAAATCAGTATAGTGAAAAGGTCTATAACTAGCCATGCTGGCAAAAGCACCACTGAGTACATGGTTACACTAGCAAAACTGAGCTTTACCCACGAGAGCTTATTTCATTCAGAAGGGATGCTTTCACTTTCTCATACTGAGTGTAGCTTATCGAAGAATAATAATTCTGGGCAGGATGGAATACTCTTACTGCTACACTACCAAATACTTCAACTGTAGTATCTCCACTGTTGTAGTCCCACTGAAGGCTTCAAAAATTGAATTCATTGATGCTTAGATCTCCTTCTGGTGATCTGTAAAGAAGGAATTTTATGTACCTGTGCAATGATCTTTTCAAAACCCCATGCACTGCTTGTTCTTGATGCTCATATTATGGGGACTGATGTACGATCTCTTTACTAGTGATGAATTTTCTCCCTCTAAGACCACGCACATTTTCTATTAAGCTGCAAGTGGCTGAAAACTGGAGTTGCAATACAGGATGCCGTTTTTGTAACCAAAAAATGTTGTGGTTAGCTCCACTGTGTGGTAACACTTAAGCATAATGGTTGCAGCTAATTGTAGGAGAGTGTAACCTTCATCTTAGAAATAACTTGCTGAAACAAAAGTTAACAGTTTTATTCCTTAGGGAATGTATATTGGCATCGCCATCCCTCTTGACTCCAAAGGTGTTCACCACCCTTTCTCTCACATCTAGCTTATTAATTATATTGATTGTTCCCAGTCAGTATTAAGTTTCTCTAACACATATTTTGCTTCAATTTGGGATCTGAAGAATGGGTATTGTACATAAAAGTGTGTCTGTTTTTCCAGGGACATCAGTTCGTCTAGTGAAAGATGTTGTTTCTTTTTACAATTCTTCCTGCACTTAAACGATCATAGCTACAATGACACAGAAACTATGATTACTTTAGTGCAAGGATGTAGTCACAATGCCTTATTGAAAAGCTTCCTTACATTTAGGAAATGTAAACTTCTTAATCTTCTTCTGTTTCAGACCAACCCAGAAATAGTTATATTCATATTGCTCATAAAATTATTAAGTTTAACAATTAAGAGTGCAGAAAGCAATGCTGTATCAAAGGCACTGAATTTTAACTACATATTCTTCTCGTGTTAATGGACAACCTACCACAGTGCTTTAAGCATTTCATGCTTTCCTGCACTTTGAAGTTCAAGCTCAAAAAGTTACTTACTAATGTATTGTGCCTCCTTTTTAATCTATACAAAACAGTTCGATTCTCTGTTAGGAATGTCATAATAACCAGAAAATAGCAGTTCAACAGCCATGTATTAAGCTCACATGACAGTCTAAATACATTCAATTATTTTGCACGAAGACTGCCGTTACAATGGGATGCATAGTGTAGCTATATTTCCCACAGTTACAAAGTCATATCAAAAGTCAGTTGATGCTCACACTGTTATAATATTATATTAAGTGGAGGAATTGCTTGAATGTACTGTCATGAAGGCATAACAACCACAAAAGTAGTCTCAGCGTTAACGTTTCATATGATCAACATTACCAATACAAATGATAGCTCACTAAAATGTTATCATGCTATTTCTAAGACAGGTTCTTTTTTTTCCCCTGACTGTTTTAGACTTCTACAAAATGAAATAATAATTCATGTCCTCCACAGACTAAACAGACTTACTATCAGGAATAAGATATACTAAAGGAATATACGGGTCCAATCTGGAATCATTAAAACAGCATATTAGAACATTGTTGCTTAGTAAGTATTTAATAGAACAGCAGCATTTGAACATTTTGAATCCATGTCATCCTTTTGGTATTAAGAGTGGCGCTGATGGTAATAGGAGATGTTCATAAAGGCACTGCATCTACTTGGAAGTACAAAAGCAGATAAACTGCACCCTTGAGAGGTAATGAAACACACGCTAGGGCAGAATAAATGTGCTTTGGAAAGGGTACAGTGTATACATCCCCCTTTCTCATTCTCCCGTTTGTCTTCCTACAATGCCTCTTTGTGAAGGAGGAAAAAAAAAAAACTTTTTTAAAACTATTTTCCCCTTTACAGCATAGAGGTTTTGTGGGAAAAATGAAGCACAGAGAGAGATACAGTGACAGCAGCCAAAGGCATTATGTATTGCATTTAGCAATGGTGTATACTTTAAAAAAAAAAAACTCTTGGTTCCTCTCGTAACTTCCTTTTTGATTCCCAAATGTCATAACTAATTTTCATGAACCTGTTAAGGCTTTTCCTTGTATAACAGAACTTTCTGGTATTGGATTCACTTTGAAAGTATCTCATGGTCACTGCTAACATCCTCTCGCTGTTGTCCCAAACTGTTCAGCAAACAATGAAACCATATGCCTGACGGATTATTAGTGTTGTCAGCCCTTCAAGTGTACGTATTCAGCCATCCTAATCTGCATATTCACTCTTTTCAGCACACTCTGTCTCCCTTTGTCAGGGAAACACATATGCATTGCTTGTTTTTCTGATATATTAGTCAAGTATAATTATCAGTAATAAAAATGATAGTAGGGAGTAGCTCTTGTGGAAATAATTTGATTGTCATGGTATCCATTTTTAACTCTTTGGACTCCTCATTTACTTATACATAATGATGCAAATAATTTACTGCTAGGAATTGATAATAGACTTTTGTGTCACAATTGATCCTTCAGTGTTTTTGAAGTTTATTATGAGTAGAACTAAAACAGGCTAAAATTGTATTTTAATTCCTTAAATGAAATCATAGTACCCATCTACTCAGAGCTGCCTAGAGAACTTGATAGCATCAGGAGCATTAGCTGTGGTTTTTAGGCTAGGGTATGTATCTAGCAGAGTGGAATTCAAAAGTAATTCAGATGAACAAATATGATACTAAGGAACAGAAGAGCCTGAAGTACAGCATGAAAGTTTAAATTAAAGAGACATCACTAAGTTGAAACCCAGTGACTTAAGAAAAATCAGTAGTAGTCTTAGGATCTGCCCTTGATTAGCCTATTTTAGTAGTTTTACATTTCGATATATTTATATATGTATTTTTTATATATATATGTGTGTGTGTCATCACTTTGAACAGAGGATTCCTTCAAACGTGTACCTATTTGTTAGTCTTTTCTTTCCTAATATGTTTGAGTTTACCTACAGTAAGAAAATTGTCTATATGCTTAGTTGCTTTCAGCATCAGGACATAACTGGGTATGTAGGTGAAACAGAACAACTGATTCTGTGAAGTGCAACAGTTTTGTTAAATAGAACAAGGTAAACCAAAAGGAAAACATTTTTTCTCTGATTTCAGATAAATGCAACTGCAATTGTAAGAGAACAAGTATATTAGAGAAGATCTAGTTGATGGCATTATTGGTCAGTACTTGGTGCTAGAATGATTTTATACATACACCCTATAGCAAGCAAAAAAGGCAGAGACAGACTTTCTTGGAGCTTATAGCAAGAGGTTACATGGGTCAGAATATAATCTAATATCACTAGGACTAGTGATTAATAGCAGAGCTGATTTACATATTTTTACTGAACTTTTTATTAAACTGATTGACAAAAACACTTCAACATTGTCAAAGATTTTTAACTCTCTTTTTGAAAATACTGTGGCTTTCCTGAGCTGTTTATTGAAAATATTATTTTTCTAAATTAATGACTCTTTGTTGATTAAAAATAATATGCAGGATTTCTGGAAATGTATAAATAAATTGAAAGAAGAGGGTCAATAACAAGCAATACAAATTTTGTATTTAATTAAATTTGGAAAAACTGGATTTAATTTCTCTTTTAATATGACTAGTCAGTGTCTTAGCAATTGCAATAAAGAAAAACACTAGAGAAGAAAGAGAAGTAGATAAAAAGCTAAAGGAAAAATGTGATTTCTGCTAGTTATACCTCTGGACACGTACTCAGCTAAGGCATGTATTTATAAGATTTTTTTTTTTTTCCCAAAAATGTAAACCATACAAACTGCAGATAATTTTCACTGATCTTTGGTTTAAAAGGGAACTCTCGATTTCATACCTCTCTGTCAAATCAAAGCTCAGATTTTCTGAAATACATATTTAACTTCATGTATACATATAAAGACGAATGAGATTGCATCCTAAATTTTGAATTAATGAAAGATTTTATTCATAAATTTCTCAAGTATTTTTGTTCTTCATCTCTCTATATTGCTGTTTTAACTCTATTACCATGGAAAGAATCAGTCATAGAAATTCTTATGTATAATCAAATTGAGGCTTGAGAAAATTCAGTCCAAAAGGCATTTGCTGTAGAATTCATAATATGGGTGGTTCAAATAGGATCTGAAATCTGGACACTTCCAAAAGTTAGAGAGAATATTTAAGTAGACTAAAATATTATATGTCTTGTTAAATGCACTGTAACGTTTAAAAACCATGATGACAATTCTTTGTCTTTATGCTAAATCATAACTTCTTATTTTTTTGATGCTACATAGCCATCAAATTTTCAAAATAGATAGACTTATCCTTGCTGAGTTCTTAACTTATGTGACCTTGTTAACATAGGTCTTTGGCATCAGCAGTCCAACACAGACTTAATAATAGTTGCATACATGAGTTAAAAAATCATGCTAAAAGGATTGAGATAATTGATAAAGACCTGCATATACATTATAAATATTGTCATAAAAATACCATTCATGGATTGTGTTGAGGTTGTGATTCATAAAGGTGACGACAATAAGGCCAAATTTGTGCCAGAAAACCAAAGTGGGCTGTCCCAGCCATTCATTTCAGTTTGAATAGGGGCCAGAAAGGGATAGGTGGGCTGAGTTTTAATAGTTGTTATCTCCAAGAAATAGAGAAATGTTTTGTGACGCCCCTGGATGACCATTGCCTTGATCCCAAGAGAAGCCAGGCATTTTTCAGAACAGAACAGCCCTCCTTCACCAACTTGAGCTAAACACCAGGCATCACTTTTCCTGTCCTATCTCATATATCTGCTTACCTAGCACCCTCTTTTTTTAGTGCCCTATTTTAGACAAAGTCTGATTTAGCTGGTCAAAACTGTTTGTTTTCATACTCTCTTTTGACCAGACAGGAATGTATAAACCGTGCTACAAACAGTCCTGAGCTAGTATGCATTTGCCATTCTCAAGGAGCTGACAAGACCTAGTGGTCTGCCTGTCTTTCCCCAACAGTTTGTCAGGAAAAGAGAGACAGGTCTGAAAATAAGAGCTGCTGTCTTGTCGTTCCTTTTCTCATCCCTATTGTATTGTTTTTCTGGTTTTGACATCAGTGAAAGATAGCTCTACCCCACCTTTAGGTAATCCCCCCCCCCCAAAAAAAAAACCAAACCCAAAATCACAGCTATTATTATCTCCTAGCTAAAAAGCAGAAAGAGATTTTACAGATTTCTCTCTATTAAAGGGGCAGGGGGAGAGAGTTATTGCCCAAAGTAAAACCTGCTCAATTTGTTGTAGCTCTAGTTCTTTAAATACTGCTGCTGCTGCCTCTTCATCTGTATCCTTAAAAATGGTTGAATACACTTTAAATGGAAACTATTTGCCACAGAACTAATTCAGCTGAGGTCTATGAACTCAAAATCCAAAACTTAATTGAAATATTTGCTATAATACAATGAGAAGGATCATGTGAATACCGCTAATCACTCTATTCCACCAGAATCAGCACAGTGCGAGCCTATACAAGCCAACCAAAATGGTGAAAACATAAATATTTACTTGTCTGTCAAACAACTTGTTTTTCAGTTCTTAAACAGAAGATGTGGATTTGCAAGATGACTCGGCAGATCATCATTAAATTGAATTAAAATGCTACCATCACAAAAAAGGGGGAAGCTGGGGCTTGTAAATGTATCGAGCAGCTGGAAGGAAGCCAGTCCTTGCCATGAGCAGACACAGATGAACCCGTATATCTTTAACAGGGAACACCATGCCCACGGTTTTCCTCCTGCTCGGTGCCCTGTGAATGACACGAGCCCTGAAACCACAACGGTCTGGGGAAGGTCTCAAAGGAAGTCGGCTGTGCATTTCAGAAGTATCACTCTCTCTAAACCTTTCAGGGGTACGTCAGCAATGCATTTTCTGCGCAAAGCATTTTTACTTGTTTCTTGTACTGTGTGTCCAACATCACAGCTGGTGTTTCTGAGCAGAGTTAATAAAAAGTTTTGTCTATAGTAGGACATTTAAAAACAAATGGAATTTTCAAACAGGAGCCACTCAATGAAAGGACACCTTTAAAAATAGAGATTTATGTTAGGCATTGAATGACAATGCAACAAATATTTCATGGAAAGTTTATAATTACATTGAGGACAGTAGGTCTTTCTAAATCATGGTTAAATGGACGTGTTGAATAGCATCACAGTGATTGCTTATGGAAAACAATAACAGATATATGTTAAAACGGTTAATACTGCCTAAAATCTCTTGTAATATTAACTGTGTAGTCAGACCAGATATATGTTAACAAGATTTCACTTACACCATCACTAGATGTTTCTGATGTGCCCCTTTTACACGAAGATGTAGATGCTCGTTGTTATTATGCTTTTCTTATTAAGAAAATGGGCATTTGAACGACAGCAACAGAAGTTATTGTCAGTTTATGACTAGTGGGATTATCAGACTTCAAAGCTATTTGGATATACTTTATTGGTTTCTAGGTGCCTATTCAAGACAAGGGTGGAGCAGACTTGAAATAAGGAAATCTAAAAAAAATACTAACATACGTATTTTAGCAGATACATTACCATAATGCCATTAGTTTCAAGAGTTAAATGTGTTTAGCTGATGATTCCCCTCTCCCCCTCCATTTTATGACTCATAAATGCAATGCATTGCTGCTTAGAATCAATAATTTGATGTGATACGTTTCATGTATCATGAAACCTTTAATAATATGAGAGGTTTAACTGCAACAGATGAATTCAAGCTCTTTTCCTTCAGTACAACAAATGAAGACTGACAGGGGATAATGGTATAAAACAGGAAGATGATAACTGGGCATCGTAAGATCACGTGAGTTTTTTGCTAAGAACTGCAAGACGGAAGCAGCACTAAGCCTTCAAAAGACCAAGGCTCCAAAAGAAAACAACTAATTTTTTTTTTGATGGTGTCTGAAATGTAAGTAGGACATGAGCAGTACGCTCTTCAAAGAGTGGCAGGATTTGACTGGTCTGATAAAGATCCTTTCACATGTGATTTCTATGAAGGAGCTGTGAGAAGTTTATGCATTACTGTCTAACAGATGAATTGTCCACTGGAATGCTATATAAGATGATTTTCAAAATTGTAAATCTTGGTGATATGAAAACAACAGTAGCAAACCTTTGGGTTGAAAAGATTCTAAATTCATGTTCAGCCTGAGAAGGATCCAGGATTTTACCTGTTAATTCTAATTCCATCATTTCTAAAGCAATCAGAAAACAACATGAAAATTGATAAATTGTTTGCCTTACTAAAAATAGGTTAGTATAGAAGGCCAGTTAAATAAGCCCAGAAGATATTTAGACCTAGCCTTTTCTGTCAGGTTTAGTACACTGAATACTGTATGTAAAAGTACTTCAGAAACCAGAGAAGATTCTGATCAGGATATGTACTCTTCTTCCATGAGGATGGATGGATCTCAGAGGAAAAATACATTAAACTAAGATGTAGGCAGGAAAAAAAGTTCAGAGAGACTATTTCATTATTATTTTCACGCTAACAACATACACATTCTCATTACAAGTATTAGACAGTATTGTGGATTATTTAGAATCTATCTATCACCAATACATTTCTAATACATGAAATATAGGAAATTTTATGCAGCCACTGGTGAACTGCAGTCTGTGCTTCTTACAACCTCATTGGAAATGAAAGCATCTCATAGAAGGGGAGAGTCTCTATGGAGTGTTAAAACCTATGTTTTAAATGCTAAACATTCTCAACCCTTACCCAGGTAACATTAAAGTCCTCCTAGCCCTGCCAAAAAAGTGAAAAACAGGATTTGGTTTTTAATGTGGATGTTCACATAGAAAAGGTCTGGGGTTTTGTTTGTGTAGTTGTTTGTTTTTTAACTAAGCATCAGTTACTTCCTAATGGTATTCCTTGTCAGGAAATCTTTATTGTTATTCATGTGCTCCCAAAGTTTAAAAAAACGCAAACCACCCAAAACAAAAAACCTCAAACAACAGAAAACAGAAAGCACAAAACATAACATCTTGACCAAGAAACAGAGAAAGTTACCAACCAGCTGGCATGAATTGTTTGCTAAACTCTGTTGCCTCAAACAATATTTCTGTAAGGTGTTGAGTAAACATGATTGAAGTGAAGGCAGTCCTATGGTACTCGTTGCTGCAAGCACACCGGTTCTTTACTATCATTAATACATTTATTATTACAACAGCCTGTGGGATAGGGAAGTCTTGTACTTGAATCTCCAGAACTGGACTATCCTCTCTCAAACTTTTGTGCCTAACATAGTTATCTTAGAAATTAATATTTTTATACCATCAGGTAGCAGAAGCTTAAGAGCAAACAACACTGGTACTTTTAGGATGCATGTACTGATGGGAATATGGAAAATTGTTGTCTGTAATGAATAAGGTTAAGTTTGAGAACTCTACAAAGCTGCAAGCTTGCTGGTGTGATAAAGAGGTATTAAGGAATTATCTGTCATTGTATTTTGAAAAATACCAGGGATATATGAAGAATTAAAAATGGTATTGTAGTAGGTCTTCATGAAAGCATGTGTGTTGGAAGGAACTCATATAGTCTGCCTTGTGTGTGCATGTTTTTGGATGAAGTGAAAATGCAAGATCTGGTATTTTAACCAATAGTAAAAATCACAACCCAAAACAAAACAAACCTGTTCACAGTATATCTTTAGCATAAATAAGCATTAAACCAGACAGCACAATTTAATGACCTTACTTCTCAATCTGATTTCTGTGGAGCACTCCTGGGACCCTTAATCAGTGTTGCCAGGTGAGATTCCTTGTGGGAAGAGAGCTCTAGCTGTGCTCGTGGGACGGCCTCAAGCCAATCTCCAGGAGTATGCATACCACAGGGAATGTTTCCACATTTGCACAGTAGGTTTGTGTTAAAATTAGAGGAAGGCACAAGGTTTGTGCTGAATCAGGCTCCCAACACAGGCTTTTCTCAGTGGAGACAGTAATTGACCATCAATATTGAGTGCATTAGAACAATTTTTTTTTTTAATCTTCATGATAAATCTAACTAGTCACTGGTAAACTTTGATCTCTTATAGAGGATTTTCATAATTTTGTCATCTGAAGTGTATTTGTTTTCTAAAATACAGTAAGACCTTCAGCTCAGCATAAGAAACTGCAGAAAGTGAAAGCTGTCAGCTCAACTAAAATGTAGATGGCAAACAAATAAAAATACAGATGCAAACCAGAAACGTGTACATTTTTAAAAAGTTTACTTTTGTTATTTCAGTTGACATTTTACTGAATGTCACCGAGAGTGAATAAACAAGCTAATGAGGTTTTAGCTAAATCTCTGCAAACAAGTTGTGAATTTGAAAAAAATTGCTCATCCCTTAATCCCTGACTTCCTATTTTGGGACTGTTCAAGTGTCCCCTGGTTTGTAGTGATGCATTCATTCAACATGTGATCAGCATCAAAGGCATGAAATTCCGATTAGCCATTTTTTTGGCACCTCACCTCTTTCCAGTTTGAACTTGGAATCTCCTCCATGCACAGACCGCTAATGAGGAAATCCTTGCTTATGAATTCAATGCAGAATGAGAGATTTTTTTTTCCTTTGCATAATGTCTGCTTTGAAGTCAGGCAGTCCAAGAAAGTGATTGATCTCACCCAAGTTCGTAACTTTTTCAAAGTACTGCCGATATCATTAAATTTTAATTAACCCTTTGAGCTCCTTCTATGATGTAAAGATGAGGGAACATCAAAGGCTTGTGTGTTAGAGCAGCAGTGAAATCTTTTGAGCTGGCTTAGCCTTATTGAAGAAATCTAAGCCGCAAAATATTCCAGTTCTGTAGTCAGCTCAATTCTAGTTACTGCCTCTGCTCTGTGTTGGAAGAGGCAAAACAATTGTTACATCCTCAGCTAGGGCTATTTATATACTGTCATACTGAGCCCATCTTCCTGTAAATGTTCTTCCTCCTACTCAAAAAAGTAGTCCATCTTAAAGCAAATGAATAGAATGCAATACCTTATTCTTTCTCTGCTCATTTATGCTTGCTTTAGCTATTATTATCATGGTTAGTTGTCTTAGAAAAATGCACTGTGGGATTTAATAGGGATTAAACAAATAATCTTCCATTTAAAAAAAAGAAATTCTATGCTTCGTATTTTAAAATTCATCCTATGCAATTCCTTTTCTTGACAGGGCAATCTCAGTTAAAAGCAAGCTTCGTATACTTCTAACTACATAGCCACTTTCTTACAGCAAGTGGATGGGGACCTGCAGAAGGCTTTGAGAGGGGCTATGTTTTCAGGGCAAAGCTCAGTTTTGCCTCTGTGCTGTGAAATTATTTATACTACTGTGAAGTAGGTTTGAAAGTATTCTGAACCAACTGTACATCACAGTAAAGAAATCCACAAAGCACAGAGCAGCAATAAGTAGTTTTTGCTTCTTGGGACAAAAGGGAAGACCTGGATGGAGGAGCACTCTGCTCTGTTAATATCAGAAAAGGCTGTTTGGGATGCAGAGAGCAAGGTGAGCAAGAGGGGAAAGAAGAGAAGGAAATACTCCCTAAATTATTCAAATTAGGAAAAAGGAAAGGTCAGGAAACGGCTGCCTTCTGCTGGACATGGCAGCCTTTGATCTAATTTCCTGCTGATTCTATTAAGGAAATTGGTGATGAGAACATAAGAAGGTCTGCTGTTAACAGTGATTGGTATAGAATGAACTTTTTGATACACAAAGAAAATAAAATACTAGTCAAAGCAAGCCACTTCTGAATAAAAAAATATGTATTACTTTTGATGATTCACGGAGAAATGGGTACGTTTGCCTGTGGGTTAGAGGATATTTCATCAGTCTAGGGAATTTCAGAAGAGGATCGCTTGCCACTGTAGTGAGGCAGGTTGCTTGACAACATTGCGTATTACATTTACATTTCACCTTTAATGTGAAACGTAGGTTAAATGTGAAATGCCACATTCACATTTAACATAATACATACCTGTGTTTTTTTTTAAAAAAAAAAAAAAAGTGATAAGCCCAGCATGGTTTTTCTTGTCTGTTCCTGGCACATCCAGCACATGTTGAATTCAGAGAGCAAATTCTAAGTTGTGGAAGGGCTTTTCATGCTTTCAGCTACATCTGCCATTACAAGTGAATCGGTGCCTTCTGGACGGATTACACAGGCCTTTCTGTTGCGCCCGGACAGCAAAAATGAAATTAAAGCAACTGTTGCAGTGTTACTCCACTTCAAGAGCAGGAGACTTAATTTAGCTTGATTGAAATAGGACTGATTAAGCCAATATATTAGCAGCAGGGATGAAAGTTTTCCAAAGGATTGTTTAGCTGGGACAAAACTTTAAACATTCCTCTACCACTTTCTAAGGTGACAAGAATGTAGGTAATGAAGGGATTACTAAAATTACTTTTTCCACCTGTCATCCTTAAATCTGTTTTAGGATTACAGAAAAGAACAGCAGTGAATCTGTTTTGTGATGCATGAATAAAAGTGAAGTTGTGACATCTGGTAAATATGGAGTGAAAACAGACATATGGAAATGGAGGATTTGTAAGGAACTGTCTTCTTCTAGAGTCAAAATTTTCTGAGTCATCATAATGGCCTATATGCATGTGTGTGTGTGTCCCCACACATATATGTGGGTGAAACAGCATTTGTAATTTTTACTGCTTAGTACAATTTTAAAATTCCACAGCAAAACCTATTTTTCCAAATGTTCTTCATTTATCGTTAATTTTATTGCATAACCTTGTACAATGCTTATGTACAATCTAAAATAGTGTTAAGAAATTTTAAAAAAGCAGGGGGGATGAGACAGAAAAAATAAAATGCTTTCCAAAAAAGAAAATGAGTGTAGAGATAGAGGCAGTTGGAGGGTTTCTTTTATAGGCTTTGATGAAACACTTTCCTTGCTATAGAAAGAGGTGGGTGTTGGTAAGTGTATATGTATGAATGATCTGGGAAAGCAGAGCATTTGTTTGAATCCGCATGATTACTTACTAATGTTGATTTCTAATTTTTTTTCCTAATTGTAGCTTGTATCATACTTGTTTCAATAAAGGGGAGAAAAATGAAATAGCTGAGAAAGTATTTGGTTATATACGTGTAATATACCCGTCATAGTTCTATGACATAGTGCTAAGTTTATTTAATAATAGCTAACCAATATCGAATATAATATATACTAAAGAAAAGCACATGTTACAGAAGTAGAGAAACTTTGGTTTCCTTTTGTTTGAATAGACATGTAAACATACATTGCAATATGTGAACACATTTGCAGATTATTGTGACAAACCTGTTGATATATTTAAAAATCATACTATATGAGACACTTAAGATACTATGAAAAAAAGAGGAAGACTTCTTTTGGCTGTTGAAAATATGTGATCACTCAGGTGCCAGAAATTTGAGGGAAGTACTGCATTTTAACTGACGATTTACTCCTAATAATAGTCTCATTCTGGCATCGAAAGTCCTTTTTGATTACTTGCAAGGACCGTCAATGGATTCAGTGTTGCAGTGAACAGGTCCAACGTTGTACAGAAGCTTTGAGACTCACTGCATCTCAAAGTAGAACTATGAAAATCAAAGGCCACTGGCTGGTGATGAATTGGCAAGATGCAAGATAAGTAAGGGACAAAAAAATTGGTTTTGCCTAAACCAGGCTGAAATCACTCCATTTTTAGTAAGTGTACGTGTGTCTGTGGTGTCTTCGTAGGCCATCTTTGCCTGTTATCTATTTTCTGACACAAAGAAAGAGCCAGCAGATAGATTTGAGAGCAGTAGATAAAGCTACAGAATATTAAAGAGGATGTTCAGCTTTTTTTACTATGGATGTTGTACGCCTAGTTTCCTAAGCACTTTTCTTAGAAGAGGTACCCGAATGTCAGTAGCCGACACCAAAAGAGCTTAAGTAATGCTTGTGGTCAGTAAACACATTAGAATGGGAGACATTACAAATAAGAGACCTAGAATATCAAAAATGGCTTCTTTTAATTTTCTTTCCTTGCCTTTATTTCATAAAATGAGTTTAGCGCTCATTAAAAATGGCGGTTTGACAAGCTGGGATGCTTGTCTTTTTTTTTGGTGGGGCAGGGGGGGATAGGGGTTTTTTGCTGTTCATTTGCTCGTTTTTTAACCAGCAAGCACAGTCCAGTTGCTCAGTGCTAGCTTTCCTCTGTGCATCAGTACTGATGTGGCTAGGTAAGCTAAAATAGTAGCATAATCTGTTATGCCATCACAGACATACTCACATACAGTACCTTAATTATTTATTCTTGGTTTGTAATTGCATTTTATATTTTTCTGACTTTAAGAAACTTCCTGACTCTTAAGAAATTAGTGCATGACTTTGCGAGATGTTTTTGGATTTAGAAGGCTACGGTCTTCTAGATAACATGAAAATATTATGAGGATGAGGTCTATGTGTAAATAAGAGCTATTTTAATTCATTTTCATGGAGTACTTCAACAGAAAAGACTGAATGCAGGTAGACTCTATTTAGAAAACAATTTTGCCCTTGAGAAAGTGTAGAGACTTCAAAAAGGACAGGAAGTAAGCAGACCTCATTACAGTAATATGAATTACACTTATATCAGATTGGCTTGAAAACAAATGGCTGTGTTTGCATTTTGCTGCTGTTGTGCATTTCAATGATCATTTGCTGCATTAATATTGCAACTGAACTGCTACAAAGCAATTTGTGTATAGTCCCAAATAATCAGGAATCCTAAATCTAGCTAATGGCAGTATTAGTCACACAATTCCAAACTTTGTGTATTAAGAAGCATTACTGGATATAGAGGCATATTTATGCTATTAAAATGATCAAATGACATATCAGTCACTGGAGGACTAACCATCAATGTTGTGCAGCTCAGTTTTGTTCTATGTTCACCCCTATTCTTCCTAAAGAAATTTGTATTTGATTTAAGGTCATTAAGTACATCAATAATGGCTTAAATACAAGTCCTAGCTTTGCTGCATATGACTGCAAGGACTATGAATATGTCATGTCCTCCAAATTCAGGAAGTTTGTCTGGTAAGTATTCATTTGGTAAGAAAAATGTGAAATTTTAAGTGTTACGACACTTTTTGTGGTGGTCTCTATCTGTTTGCACTTAGACTTCTGACTACCGTTGCTCTCAAAGTGGTTTTTCCAGACTCCAAGGGAGAAATAGCTACCACATCAAAGTTTCTTTCCTATTAGTTTTTCCAAAGTCTAAAAAAAATATCAAAATTGAAGCAGTTTTTTGTTTACGCAAAGCTGCTAGCTGCACAAGGCTCTTTCCCTTGGACCCATTAATCTGTTATAAACAAACCAACAAAACACAACAATCTTTTTCAGCCTTGCATGTTCGTTACTCCCAGAAGGTCCTGCCTCAGGGCATCCTGGCATGTAGCCCTTCTAACAGCCATATTCCCTGTTCCCTGTTTCGTAAGGTGCTTCATACAGACAGGCTAATTTGGTTACAATCCTGTCTTTAAGGCTACATTGCCTACAGAAATCTTTCCTGCAGTTGTGTCTAAATAATGCTCTTCCTTTTTGTATTGTATCTGTTGTTTATTGTTCCTCTGTTTCACCAAGACGTGGTTGCATTTTGATGGCAGGTTTAATGATCCTTTGATGTAGTAGAGCAGTAGTTAAAGAGTTTGCAAAGCAGTTAGTTTAAATCTCAGTTTGAAACATAATATTAATAGTATTTACAATTCATGTTTAACTGAAAGACATAACAGAAACCTAGGATAATTTTTAAGACAATTGTTATTTTAAATGAATTACTGATTATGTGTAACTGTCAGCCTAGTTTCCTGAAAATGTCAGAAAAGTCTGATTATTTAAAAAGTCTAGAGTAAGTTTAAAGAAAGACAAGAGAAATCTGAACTTACAGCATGACATTTTCATTATTATTTTCATTATTGTTCCCCCCCCCCCAGAACGGAGAAAGAGCAAAATCAAAATATGTGAAAATGAAGAATGATAAGACTTCAGTATAAATATTTCAAAAATTACATAAACAGTTGCTAGATGGGCAATCTGCTCATGTTTTATGCCTTGTAATATATTTTTATTAGGTTGTTTCTAAACAATAGAAGGAAAATGACAATAGGAAAAAATTATAGAGGGCTAATTCATTTGCTATTAAAAGTCCCTTGCTATCCCCAGAGTTGTATTATGAAATTTATCCCTTAGTTAAAGGGATAATACTAAAGATCAGTTATTCAGTATTAGAATAGCACGATTACTAGGTAGCTCTATCAACCCTGCGGGGGCAAAAATACCACTTCTTCTTATTACAAATGCAATATAGTGTGGATTAAATCGGCATAAAAAGCATTAGGAATATCACTGTACTTTCCCTATAAATGTGCTGTGTCATAAACCACTGCTAACACTGAAGCACACAGCTAAATATTCTCCCTGGAGTACTTATTTTCTTTTAAAAACATTGTGTTAAAGCAATCTTTGTCTTATTTGCAGTTGCTCACAAATGTGAGTATATATGATGATTTGTGTATAATATAATACAAAAATTAGAAACATTATCCATGTGGCACTCAGGAGGCTGATCCACAGGTATTTGTGCCTCTCTTGCTCACAGTGACTTCAGTGTTAGTACAGGGCATGCATGGGCTGCAGGATCAGTATAAGGCTAATAGTGTAAATAAAAATTTACAGCAGAGCTACTGAAGGCAAACTCTTATTGCCTGCTTACTGAGCACTGAATTGCTAATGAATAGTATTTGAGATTTTTTTTTTTCCTGTGGACAAAATGAATCTTCAGAGTTAATTTGTGCTGTATATAGTTATGAAGTGGTATGACATGACTGCTTGGTTTATTCAAACACACATTTTGCATTTCGAATCTGTTAAAATTTATTGTCCTTATAAAAAACCACAGAGAGAGGGATATTGATTTTGAGATGCCTGTTGCTGGGGAAGCACACAAATTTTGGGTATTTAATTGACAAGGCACCTAGCCACCCACTGGAGAGGGTAGTTCATACAGGAGGGGGAGAATAAATCAGCTTTACATTTCCTGCCATGAGCTGATGCCTACGTAAGGGACAGAAATTAATCCCAGGTGAATTTTCACAGTATTTTAATGTTCTTCTGAAGCATTACTGAGGACAACACATTGCGATAGAAGTGTCAGTGTTGTTTTATATCATTTGTAAGATTTTCGCAAACAAAAGAATAATTTTTTTTTCTCTAGAGCTAAATGCAAGTTTAAAGAGTTTACCACTTAGACTTGGTCAAGAGAAAAAAGGCAGTTAGCTAAAATGCAAGCATTTCTAAAAAGGCAGCTTCTCTTCTGGCATTACTAGCTTCAAATGATGTGCCCACTGAGAGCAGCTTAGTTTGATGTAGCCAGTTTCATAAAAGCTGATTCGGGATTTAGACTTTAAGTCAGTCTTCAAAAATTGAATACAAAATAAAAAATAAAGAACAATTCTGAGGGTTTACTACAAAGACTTCTTTTTTGATGTGGTCCTATTTTATTTCTCATACGAAAAGCACCTACAATTTTTTTGAAAGTATTATTTAAAGAATACAAAACCAGCTGACTATGTGATGTCAAAGGTTGGGATTCCAATAGCTGGACATGTTCCTTAGACTGTCAAAAGCTCAGCCTCTGACCTTTTACTTTTTCAACTCATTAGAGATATGTATTTACTTACTGTAGATTGCCTAGATTAGCTTTGTTTTTTGCATCTTGTCAAGCTGTGCTATATAGAACTCAGTGTAAGTCAAACAAAAACTGTGGTAGTACACATCAGTATCTTCTACTTGGCCATTCCAATTTAAGGGCGCATTATAGTGATACATATATATATACACACACACATATATATATATATTCATTTCTTCACTAGTGCAATTGTTATGATGGAAAATTCCTTAAAAATCTTTTCCAAAACCCAACTGTTCTAATTACACTTATCTAATATTTGGGATGGGTTATTTAACAAACTGAGGTAACTGCTTAAATGACACTTTCACTATAGGTAAGCTCAACCTCAAATGACGCTATCACCCCATAGCTCAAATGCATTTATCCTATTTAGTTTTAGGGACAAACAGGCAGCTTACTCTGCTGGAAAACATTATACTGGTCTACACAGAAAAAGCAGAGTATATGCAAAGCATTCTCCAGTTTTTCATAATTACAGTAGCTGCTTATCCAAAGGGCAAACTGTCCACAAAAGATTCAGATCAAATACTCTCTCTTCCAATTGACATTTACCTTTATATTTTAGCAACTATGCTATTTCCATATGATACATTTTTATATGACATGCACACAAGAAAATACCATTTCTGCACTGCAATAAAAATATGTTTTTGTGAGCCACCGACATTCTGCTGGCTTAGAAGCACTTTAACAGAGAGGACCAAAACAGGTGAATTCTGAGAATCTAAAGATCTGCACCACTTGCATCCATAACTAACTTTTATCCAATTTTTTCCCTCACAAAATAAAATCGCTTCTGTGCATGTCTGTCTGTGTTTGTATAGTTGTCAGTTTAAGAGCCAGCAAATAGGAGGAAAAAAAAAAGTTATTCATTAAAAAATTTTAATAGCCAACCTATTTAAAGATAGAAATAAACTAACCAGTAAACATAAACAGTTCCAATAAATATCTGGCAGGCTTCAAATTAATAGCATTTCCTCCAGCTGTGCTAGCCTACAATATAAAAAAAAAAGTCTCAAGAAAGGCTTCAGTATTATTTATGGGGTTTTATATATTTTAAGTCATCAGCTGCCGTATAAAACATTGGATGTATCTTGCTTTCAGATTCAGCTCTTTGGCTATCAGTATGCTGTATTTATAAGGTTTCTGACTTTTGGCTTATATTTCGTCTAACGGGAACTGTAACATGAAAACCAACTCACTGAGGTGGTTGTTAGTGTCTGTATGCAGTTGTATGCGTATTTGTGTGAGAGTACAGAAACAAACCTAATACTTCAGCTACATTCAGGATGAATTCCTAAAACCAACAAGCATCTTGTTCCTCTCCGATATAGGAGATCCAAATGGTCTTGTACCTCCTTTATTCTTGACTAGGCTAGGAGAACCTTTCACAATTAATAGACTTAATCAAAAGGGAACAGTTTTTGTAATGGGTATGATCAGTCTCTAAAAATGGAGCTAGCCCAAATTTTTGCAATTTATGGTAAATCTATAAATAACTACAAGTCCTGTTGAACAGTTCAGAGTAGAAATTGTTTAGTGACACAGGCAAGACAGCCTATGTTGAGCATAGATTTGCTGAGGAACACATACAAGACAAGGCATTGTAATTGGTATTGGCCTGGAAGCTGTTGAATGCATGAAAAGAGAGGATGACTTGAGAATTAGAAGAGGCAGGGAAATGGAAAGGATCAAATAATGAGAGATTATAAAATAGACCATAGGCATTGCCCTTTTGTGAGTAGCTTCCTTTATACTTCACCAAGAACTTTGTCTCTTTTAAAATATTTCAGGAGAACATAGAGAAAAGTTATTTCCTTTTGCATCCAAAATTATATTTGATATTAATGTCAACATTTGTTCCCAGGAGGGTACTGGATATTACTAGGTTGCTGATAGGGCAAACTAAATGGTGTCGTCTCACTAAGTTTTTGTGTCCAGTTGTTGTTCCTCTTAAGCTAG
Source organism: Theristicus caerulescens (assembly GCA_020745775.1). NCBI lineage: Eukaryota > Metazoa > Chordata > Aves > Pelecaniformes > Threskiornithidae > Theristicus > Theristicus caerulescens. Next base: position 19,517,871 of record CM036568.1, on the reverse strand, counting down.
AAACTTTCTAGCAATGGATGATCTTTTTTGCTACATTTTTGAACAGCAGACAGGAATTTACTGGGGGGATTAAAGAAGAAGTCCTGTCCCATTCTGCCTATTAGCATTGCAGAATGTGGCACATGCTTACAGTCACACAAAGTCATTTCTCAGCACCTGAATCACTATCACAGCAAGGTTCTGGTTTATGACTAGAAATCCTAGATGCTCTTGTAATACAAATAATAACTACACAAAAATTGTATCTTTTTTTTTATTAAATGTCATCCTAAATAGATACTTCAATTAAGTAAGGAATAAGGAAGGACATCTTTCATCTTCTTCCTTATACTGCTGGTAAAATGCAAACCGCAGTTTAAAGAGTAGAACTGAATATGTCAATCTTTCATATCAACCCCCTGCTCAAGTGATTCTAGAAATGACTGTTTGAATTAAGGAAATAGGTTTTACCTGTCACCCACCCCTAGACCTTCTTGCTGTTCCTATAGATTTTTTCTTTTTCTTTTTCTCCATACACTTGATTGAAAAACGAACTGTGTTTCTGCCTTTTTATATTCCAGGATTCTTTGACTCTTTACAAATGCCAGCAGTCACACAGCTGTGAAAGAATCTTTTGATATTCACATTTATTGTAATATAGAATTCAAATTTATTTTCATTCTATCTTTCATGCTTCTCCAGCTTTAAATCCTCTAGAGAAAAAATATAGATGTGAACACAGAAGAAAAAAGAAATCACTAGTTTGAACTCGAGACTGTAGCCAACTCAAGCAGTGAGAATTATTTCATTTGGGCTGAGGTGTGTGTGCATCTGTGATGAGAGATATGGATGAAAGGAGATGAAAGTGGAGAGAAGGAAGATCTATGTATGCACACGTGTCAGAATGTGTATATATTTATGTATATACTTAAGAATGCGCAAATATTCATAGTCTACTTGAAACAGTAGTGTACATCATGTGGATAGTACATCATATAAAAGATATTAGGCCAAATTCATCATTTGACTTCAGTCTTCTGTACCTACAAGGCATCTGTATTTCATAAAAATGAGTAGCTGTAACTGTTTATATTTTGGGTTATATACATTCAGATTCCTAATATTTGATTATTTTCCTGACCAGTAAGTTGATTTTTCCTGCGGTGTTGAAGATGTCTCTCTCAGGCTTACAACTCCTAACTGGTGACTATTTTGGGGAAAGGAGCTCTTTTTAATAGCTTTTCTGTCTGTGCAGACATAAAGTCTAGTTTCCAGTTACCAGAGCGCAACGATGCCTTGTAAGTAATAGAGTTTATACTGGTTTACAGCAAGTTACTGTGAGGTAACAGGAAAAGTTTTCTACTGCTGCTATTTTAAGTGCGGTATAAGCTGAATTCATCAATATAGAATCAAACCTACCGCATTACATAAACCAGCTACTGGCTGTACTATCCATCAGACAAGCTTGCGACACTGTCAAGACCTTTAAACTCAATGAAACTTGTAATTCAAAGAGCAAAAAACATTCCATTTTCATATCACTACATTTCAGGATTTTACTAGTGTAGAAGGTTTCCCGAACGAGTATTTCAGGTGACAGAGGACTTTGCTTTGCCCCTTCTAAGCAGCATCGGTATCTGCTGTTCTGTAGAGAATTTTCTAAAGAAGGCACTCTGCAGTCACAGGCTATGAGAAAATTAGGACTGAGCTACAAACACCACATTTTTTTTAATACTAATTTGTGAAGTCTGTTTTTGTTTAGAAACAGTTTCAAATTGTCCCAGGTGCATTGTCACTTGAAATGAACCATGGGACTATCTATTACCTTTCTTAACTAAGGACTCAGTTTTGTATCATTTCTTTTAAGCCACATAGAGCTGAGAGGGGAGATGTAACCTAGGACAGTTTCCAAGAACACAGCAAAAATGGCAAGAACATCTTCATACTGAAAAATACTTAATGAGCAATAGAAAATGTTTCTGCAGTTACTTCTAGGGATACATAGCATAATGTAAGGAAACAGAGGTGTGTGCTAGTAGTGCCTGAGAATGTTACAATCTAGAATGGACAGTTATTTGCTGGTGCCAAGACAGTCTTGTTGATTGTACTGCCTGCCTGTTGTACTATTCTTACCTGCCTAGAGAGGTACGTATAACACACACAAAGATGTATCACACAAAGTGATAGTGATAGTCTTTTATAGCAAGGACTAAGTGTTACTCCACCTTTGACAGCAAAATATACATTAAAATACAGAAATTATACTAGGGTCTGAGCTCTGAAAGCATTTTCCAGGCAAGTGACTCAATGTGCAGTGTAACACTACAATTCTTTAAAAGCACTTTAAGGAGGGATATTAAATTAATGGTGCAAGAAAATAGAGTGTATTTGTCTGGAGTGGGAAAAAGCCTAATTTCCTAAGGGAAATCTTTCAGTGATTCCAGCATGACATGGTTTGTCACTTACTGCAAATAAAAATAATTAAATTGTATTTAGAGTATGCAGAGTTTATCTGATCTTTTCAATCTTTATGGTCACCCAAAGAAGTCATGTTTTCCGTTTGCTATTACTAGAGAAGGGGAAAAAATGGAAGCAGATAATACCTGACACTAAAAATACTATTTTTTATTGCTGTGTGTTATCTGAAAATACTTAGCTGGTCCCACAAAAAAGGAATATTACATTACTTTATGGAACGTTCTCTAATTATCTAATATTCAAAAGGACACGTTACATTTAGATTGGATATAAGGAAGAAATTTTTTATGATGAGGGTGGTGAGACACCGGAACAGGTTGTGCAGAGAAGTTGTGGATGCCCCATCACTGGATGCATTCAAAGTTGGGTTGGACAGAGCTTTGAGCAACCTGATCTAGTTGAAGATGTCCCTGCCTGTGGCAGGGGGGTTGCACTAGATAACCTTTAAAGTTCCCTTCCAACCCAAACTATTCTATGATTCTAAGCTATTGATGTGTTGTCAATACTAACGGGAATTTGTGTGGTAACTACCTCTAGAGTTGGTCAAAGTACTGGATTTTTTTTTACTGTTTTTAATAGAACAAAACAAAAATATGTGATTCTCACCAATTACAAGTATTTCAGCAACAGAATTCTCCAGGACTAAATCCTGAAATCCAAATAAGATGTTACTAGTGTATTGCTCCTTCCTTGATTTCTCCTAAAGTCACAATAGTCTTTCTTGCAAGTATGTTACTCACTGGCAGATTTAATTCATCTTGCAATGAGCTAACCTCCAGCTTTTCATCTCCTTGAACTATCAACTCATAAATCTCAAACTCCAAAAAAATTTCTTAAAATTAAGAAAAAATACAAAATTATACATTATTACACTTCCTCACTTTTCTTTTACTTCAATTACAAAAGAAAGTTATTCCCTACTTCTTTATACTGTTTTTGCCTTTTGCACGGTGAAAGAAGTTTGGTCTCTGGGCAAGCTGGTGCAAAGTATCTTGCGTCCACATTTCTAAAAACTAACACCCCTTGAAGCAGACTGGTTGCATCCATGTGGATGGCTCTGCTTAATTAGCCTGTAGCCCTGAGGGGGTGGGGGGGGGGAATTTGTTTGGGTTTTGTATGCAAAGCACCTGGAATAATAAGAGGGCTGTATCACAGCCCACTGATGTAGTGTTTGTAATAACATGTCAAAGGGTTTCTGTTGGAAACCCTGAGCATGCGAAAGCACAGACCTCCTATGATATTATTGTGGCCAAATGTGGTGCAGTCACATCCAAGCTGCATGTCTGGAGCAGAACCTACCACAAACTAGATTAGTCAGCTTGTTCTGGGAAAGAAGCCCAGGAGCAAACTAATACACACGTTCTTGCAGGCAGCCAGGGGATCAAGACCTTGAAGTGACACTGGGAGTACAGCAAATTGAGAGGATAGACACTAAGATGCATTAGTACTGGTAATACTTCCAAATCTGAATCATCTATGAATTTCATGAACGCATTCATTTTTTACTCTTCTGCTTAGGTCCCCCAAGATCAATCTCTCAGGACCACCTACCTTTGAAGCTCCAAAAGTCCATCCTCAATATCCAATGTCGCTATTTCCCTTTTTAACAACTTCTTATCAACTCTACAGTTCTTGTATGAATCTCCCTATCTCCAGTAGTACTATGTGGCAGTACGTCAATGCTCCTCTTACATCTAGATGCATTATCTAGTTTCTGGTTGGTATGTCTAAAACTCAAATCTCGAGTTACACTGATTTAGGCATTTGAAATCAGGTAGAAAAATTTCTCCAGGTCAGACTGATAAAAAACACACAGACATTGAAAGGGGAAATGGGACAAATGTTGTCCTCGTATCTAGGTAGGGATTACATTTTCTATGATTGTATGGGATTTTGCCCAATCCTATAATACTGCAGGAATGCTCTTGATTATTTTGTTCTGCTGTGCCATATAATATTTTCAGCTGTTATTTTTTAACTTGATCTGAACTTTGTTATAAGGTATGGAAAAAGATGTGTAGCTGCAAAGCATTACTGAATGCGAGGTATATGTTCTGTGGAACACCTTGAACTAAGTATTTACTGCTTGTCTTTACTGTGATTGAATGGGACTAATATCAATAACTTAAGTGGCTCCCTCTGGTTCTGTCTTTATATGTTCTTAATGACTCTGCATTTAAGTCATACCAAGATTATCGTTACCTCTGCTGTGTTTTTGGAGTACTCAGTTCATTGTTCTCTTTCACTCTATAAACCAAAAAAAAAAAATCCTTTCATTTATATTGTTTCATTTCCTTTGCAAAATCCAGTTCATTAGGATTTTGTTCATTTCACTTTTCTGCAATGCTTTCTGACCTATTCTTTTTAATTATTTCTTCTTCAGTGCTTTGTAGATTCTCTGCTTATTCTTAACATTCTGTTTGAAAAGCATACTGTGGACCTTCTGTGTTTCCCGTTCTTTGGAATGCAAACCCCAGATAGCATTAGAGCTTTGGTCTTGCAGGAATTCAGCATTTGTTCACATTCAAATCGTCTAAGATTAATTTTTTATACTCAAGTCATTTTGCTCCTTATCTAGCCAACTTCAGTTAGTAATTTCTGCAGTGTGACTCGCTCAAACTGGAAACTTCAGATATTGATTTGTGTCTGTTTTGAAATTCAACATGAACTGAGTTATCTCGTATTTAGAACTTCAAGTTTGTTGTTTGTAATAGTAAAAAATTAAATATATTGAAAGACTAAGAAAAATGCATTTTTGTAGAACAAGATATTTTGAAGAGGTAATATTAACCTCTTTTCAAAATTTGAATTTTAAGAATTTTTTCCGTGATGGATCACAAGTACTATTTATTGTTTCAATGTTCAAATGTAGATCAGACCCAAATCTGCACTGACTATAATTGCCAGCTAAGTACATGTCCCCAACATCTGCCTGGTGTGAAAGGAGCATAAATTTCTTAGCAGTAGAATGACATAGGAAACAAGACTGTTCCACTTTTTTGATGTCTGAAATTTCAAGATCTACCTACATTATTCTTTTAGAACTTGAATTCCAGGAACACTACTGATTCCTGAGGGGAGATTCACTTAAAATTTAGTAGCATAATTGGGAATCTTTCTAGGTATTTCAGTGGACTTTGGACCAGGCCATTTACCTACAGCTGGGAAATGCACATACTGAGTGGATGTCAAGACAGCAGGAACCCCTCAATAGAAAACATGGAGGTTATGACAAGTAAAAGGTATAAAATGTATGAAATCTTGTCAACTTTTCTGATTATATATGCTGTATGCATTTGTTACCTAATGTCTTGCTGAAAATAAAATGAATGCTAAGTCATCATGACATAAGATGGCCCAGCAGGTAGCATAGATGCACTTTAAAACCTTACAAACTCCAAAGATTCAACAATAACAATACAAGAAGAATTTGTTACCCTTTAGTCACCAATACTTCCTAGATATATAATACATGGTTAAGCACAACATGGCTAAGAAATATTTTTCTTGTCTAAAATATTTGTCTGATCCAGCATTTCCAGCTGTCTGCTATCTTATCTTTTGACCCCTCAGTCACACTGCTAATAGGATTTCTATAAACCAGCACAGCAGTGGACTTCGTAGCTCAACAGATTAGTTCATAGGCTTTCATCTCTGGAACCTAGTTCAAATTCAGTACTGACCAGAAGTACCATAATCCTTCTTTGGGCATTCTCATTGAAAAAGGGAGTATAGACTATACCATTTTCTATAACGCAACTGGAAGTTGGCTTCCACACAAGTGTCATTGCCTAACTCAGATATACAACCTTTTTTTTTTTTTTTTTAATTAAAAGATATCAGGCAAGCTTTGCAATGCATTTGTTTTTCCTGTGCCTCTACAGATACCAAGTACAGTCTATCAGAAGTTAAAAGATTTGCAAAAAATTGTAATTTTCAAAAATTTTCATTTTGAAATTAATGAAATCAAAATATTAGAACAAACAATTCAAAAAGAATAGGTTTGCTGGATTTCAATTTTATATTTATTTTTCTATTTTAAACTTTATCATTTCTATTTGAAAATGAATATAATTAAATATTAAAAAATTTTACATTCTGAAACTGTCAAATCGGTCTATTTTAACAGTTTGCAAGATTATTTTTTCTCTTCCATGCCTACAAGAAACTAGCTTTCTAAAGCTTCAGTCTAAAATGCATTTATTCACGTGCATGAGTTGTTTCACTTTAAAGACTCTTTCTGTATATGCAGGCACTTGATGGATTGCAGCCTACATAATTTTTTAATCTCCCCATACAATGACCTGGTCATCCAAGAAGAGGAATGAAAGGACACTGATTAAAATTGATAATTGGCAGGAGAGAAAGATAAGATCGAGGTAAATTGTGGTGGCAGAATATGGATATACTATGGTTAGCAAGATGAGAGCCAATCATCACTCTAGTTGCATTGCTTCTCTATTAATTTCTAGTGTCCACACAACATACTTCATTTTCTTTCAGATTTTACTTTCCCCAAGTAACAAACACATTTTTTAACACCTTGTTAGCACACTGTGGGATAGCTACTCATATCAGAATTAATACTAAAAATAAATCAAATATTTATCTGCTTGTCCATTCTCAGCAGGTGCACTTTTCAGTTGATTATTTATATTCTGCTTGCTTTTATTTGTTGTTTGGTTTAAAGAAGAAAAAAAATTCCATACCAATCTCTCTTTCAGTCATTTCCTACTGTTGAGCAGCAAGTATCATATCTGTTCTGTTCATGTTGCATGATTTGCTGTAGCTCTGTTAAGTCTGAGAATAGCATTCAGCAGAAATAAGCAGCACCACAAAATCTCAAGGTTTGTTCTCTGGAAACCCAGAGGACAACCACACTTAACTGTTACAATGTGAGGTGTTTTCTCCATCTTTTATACTTTCTCAGGTAGAGACTGTATTAAAAAAATAATTTACTTTTATAGATGATGTCATACCAGTATACTAGTTGTTGTTCTTCATGTGAAGTGTGGATTAACCAGTTGGGTTTGTCTCAACAAACACCTGCAGCATCATGCTGGGCTAGGGAGTGTTAGCCACAGACTGAGCTGCGGTGGTCCTCTGTGCTCCCTGCCACTTCAAACAAGATGGAGACATATCACCACCACTAGATACAAAATGGGGTTAGGAAACTAGCTCTTCTTCCTCACAGTTTTATCAGCTGCATCTGTCTCCAGGTGAGTCACGTCACATGTCCCAGCCGGGAAATCGGCCTGCACGTAAGCCCAGAGTTGCCACTGCAGCTTTCTGCGGGCGTGCAGCACAGAAGGGCACTGAGGCACCACCAGGGGCTGGGAGATAAGGATAGGGAATAGGGCAGTTGTTCGGTATGTAGACACAGAGGTTTAAGAGTCCAGGTGTTGTGACTTCCACTGCTTATAGAGTCATTTGTTAACAACTAATGTAGATTTAACCAGTATTAGATAATAAATCACAAGGAACTAGACTAATTATATGGTGTTATAAATTTAAGCTGTTTTATAACTAGCTAAGCTAAATTTCTCTATTGCATAAAAAATAGCTTTGTAAAAAGCTAATGTATATTGTTGTTAATGATATTCCATCTAGCATATAATTAAGCTAGATTGCTCTTAGTGATATTTTGGGAGCTGTATGGAAGATGTATTTTTCTCTTGTATATTTTGTATAATCAGAAGATACCGCTGAATAAATCTATATTGTCAAGTTTCTTTATTTTTTATTTTCTCATCTGAACTTAACTTGTTCATTTATACTGCCTAAACGATAAGCATACCTTTGCTCTGATCTGTAATGACCAAATAGTGGCCTTAGCTGGGAAAGCTACTACAGATTAGATTGTTGAAATCCATGCCCCAAAGGCAATACATAATCCACAGTAGCCATCAGAAACGGGACTCGCTTCCTGGTATGCTTAAAAAGTAACACTGCAAATGTAGCCTTTCCTATTTCAACCTTATTTTATCCAACCTCTTTTTCCAACTTCCTATCTGTAGATTTTTTTGTTGATCTAACAATATTTATTAAATACTAAGTAGATGAATCATATTTTATCCAATAAATCATGCTTATAGTACTTCACAATTAATTCAGTTTCAATTAAAGTATCAATGTAGTTGTTTCTGAAGACAGTGCCTTGATAAATTGACATTACAACTAAGATCCAGCTCTACTGTTTTGTTCTTATTCTTCTTTTTGTTCTTCCAATATGAAGTAGCTTAGAAAAGGATGCAGACTCTTACTATCGCCCCTTAAAAATTGTGCATACCTAATAGAAATTCCTATTCATATGTATATGAATATATATGAATTTGTATACATACAAATATAAATTCGCATATACGTGTATTCATTCCTTCCAAAAGGCTGACTCTTTGCTTCTCTCTCTGACTGATCTGTTCATTAGTTATTTGGAGATCTAACTATTCTGAGGCAGACACACCCGTGTTTACTTTAAGCTGAAATCATTAGGTCAAGAAAAAGGTTTCTATTGATGACGTAGATGTGCTTTGCTGGATGTATGTTTTGCTGTAATTTGCTCTTTCTTATTGCATTGCATGACTTAACTCTCTTTACCAATTATGTCTTTAATGAAATTGTTTCATAGTTTTATTTTTGGCTTCTCATGGATGGTGAACAGGTGAAGCTGATGGGGTTTTGGGGGGAAGTGAAGTGTTCTGAAGTACTTTCAAAGATAATTCAACATCTACAGTTTTTTTATAAATTATGGTAAAAACATTTCCCATCTGAAGATCTTGTTAGTAAAGAAACACTTAAACAGGCCTTTTCTGTTAATATTGTTAATTCTGTGAACTTATGAAAGCTTTATGGAACATAAAATGATTGCGGAGGAATACAGATCTCTGTTCTCTTGGGGTAAGTGCATGTGCTCTAGAATAATTGTTGAGAAAGGCCCAAACATACCTATTGGAAGCATTTTTACTTCATATTTACTGTTATTTGTGACTGTAGAATTAACATTACTATTGAAGAGTCCATCATTAACTGGAAGACTTATGCTGTACCATATTGGTCTGGCAAGAGGCTAGGTACCGTGCTAAGAGAGCCCCCCCAAAGTACTGCATTTCAGGAGGTCAAGTCACAAGTAAAGTTGTGGTCTTTTAACCAATTACAGTATAACCAGGAAGGGCATAGAGAAGATTAGAGAAATGTGACTATATTATTTCATTGCTGGATTGACTTATAAAAGTTCAGAAAACAGAAATGCATTTCTTATTGTTTTGATAAATTCTAAAATCTTCTATCTGGGTTTTGATACCGTTGTTGTATCGCCCAGGATAAAGAGAAAGCCCCTCGCCCCAATTAGTGTAACATGTTGCAAGGGTAAACAGTTTGGCAGCCCTGAACTGTGCATATCCTTTGCAGAAACATGAGTTAATCTAATCTACTTTTTTAGCATAACACCAGTATATGGTTAGGATGGGTCAGCTATGAGCAACTAGCGACAGATAGCAATGATGTGGTCTTTGTGGAGAAGGAATTTTTCCTGAAGTAAGTGTCCATAACTGGGGGGTGTGTGTGTGTGTGTGTACTTTCCTACTGTCATTAAGTATGAGATAAACAGAGCTGTTTCTCAGTTTCTTTGTGATTTTTAGGAGAAAATAATTTCCTGGGTTTTTTAACGTCACAGACTATTTTCTGTGCTTCCTGAATAGGAGAGTGGGAATGTAAATATCCTATAGCAAGTTGTAGCTAATGTAGAATTCATAACTTTTTGGGCTTTCTTTCCCACACCTTCATGAGATTAATGGTAGTACCTGGTGCATTTTTTTAACAAAGGATAAAATAAGAATAAAACATTATGTAACTTTACCTCGTTCTATATACAATGGCTAATTTTTATACAATGGTTTCTCTTCAGAAAAGCCATTTCAGTCCTAGCTTCAAATGTTAATATTAGTCTAGTGATCTGGCTCTGCAAGCTGTTCAATAGGTCAATTCTACATCTGTTGGTATAGATAAAAATCTGCATGGAGGTAGGAACTTTATGTATATGGATACCTTTGCCGAACAGAGGTTGCAAGTCTTGCAAAGGTTATTCCTGCCAAATGTTCTTGTATTTATTGTGACAGCGTCTTTGTTGAATTCATTGAATGGAACTCCTCCTCCACCATCCATTTGATTTGCAAATGAATTCTCTTCAACTGTATTCACACCCCTTCTGTATTTGCTTTCCAACAGTATTCCAGCAAATTACTTTACTGGCAGGAACATCTAGTGAACCAGCCAATTTTAAGTAAGTATTGCAAGAATATTCACAAAAAGCAAAAATCTCATTCATAACTACAAGTATTCACATACAGAGTTTTAAGATAAACCTAATATTAAAAAAGGACTCAGTGAGTCACTGAGCACAAACATTTCTTATGTTTTTGGTCAAAACAACTAAACTTTGAATGTCAAATTATTTTTATGAATGGCCTGTGTATATGCTGTAGATCTGGCAGAAATGACATTAATAGAAATGATATCTGTTTGAAGATAACTTCTGATGGGAAAAAATTTACTGAATAAATTATTTCAATTTATCTGCTTGAACCTAATGTGTCAGAAAACAGTAGAACTGGAAAAGAATAGTTGTAGTGATCCTTACATTTCTTTCTTTCTCAGTGGATAAAAGAAAATAATACTTAATACTCAATGACCAGTGAGTTTTGGATACTGTAATACAGTTTTTGTTGCTTATCCGATTCACTGTGTTTTCACTGTATCCAAATGTGAAGACATGGATATAAAAATATTGCGTATTTCTTTAAATAGTTAAATTTGCTTTCCATAGTCACTGACATGACTCAGAATGAACGAATGCAGTTATTTCCACTGTCAGGAATACCGTGCCTTTATTGTCTGGAAGTGAAGACAAAATACTGTACTTTGAACCCAAGGGTTACTTAGAAGCAACTGACAGGAATGAGTATGTGCATGCAGCTCTGTTTGTTTAATCTGTGGAGGTCAAAATTATTTTGTATCATTCATTTTAGATTTTTTTTTGAAAATATATGTGGACATATGCATCTAGTTTTTATTTTGAACATTTTCTGGTTCCTGTCCAACTTTTCTCTTTATCTCCTGCATACCAGCTTCCAGGTATCTGTCTCCTGACGGTAGAGATGTGTACAGGATTAGTGTCTTGATTGGCAGGTTGGCTAACATTACAGTTCCGTTCATATGGAGCTTGCTTTCATGTTCTAAAAAACTACCACAGACAGGCCAGAAAAATATCCTGTTTCCCTTGTTGCAAAACGGCACGTGCAACCTTAAATTCAAAATGTAATCTGAACTGGTATATCTTTATATATTTCACATACCAATACAGATAGAATTATGGATGAAATAATCATTTTTTGTCGTCTTGTTCAATAACTTAGAGGAAAGGCAAGCTGTGTAACTCACAGAGGGAATGGCAGAAAGCTCAGGATCATTGATTGTATCTTATACTGCTAAATGAATAGATCAGAGTCCTTCTTCAATAAATAGAAACAGGAGCACTGTTTTTCACAATGCAATCTATTCTATAACACTCTGTCCATGTGTGGCTACAGATAAATGAAATATAGAGGTACAAGCCTTTTATAGCTATGTTTACACAGATCTCCTTACATAATACCATTTAAACAGGATCCAATCGTATCAAAGATATGCTGTGTAAAATACAAGTTCAATATTATGAGCAACCATCAGGACCAAAAATTCTGGGATGATTTGCTTTTCATTAACTAACTTTCTTCACTCCCAGTAGGGAGACCTTGCTAAAACTCAGATGACTGTCAGTCCTAATGCATTCATGATCTTTTCCATATATTGGACGTCAGCCAGGCACTGCCCTCTCTCAGGTAAAGTAACAAATAACTAAATAATCTTACTTTAGTATTTCCCCAACAACGCAGACAAGAAGGGAGTATCCATGTAATATATGAAGCTAGTTCCAAGAAATTTCTTGAAGGCAAAACTGTTTCATTACAAACTGACGGGAGCAGGATGTACAATAGCCTGTCTCTGGTATGACTGAAAAGGAGCTTCATGGTTTTGTATCTGACTGCAGAGGAATTATGCGTGCCTTGTTTTTGTGCAAAATGAACCCATTTAACTTACAGATAAAAACAAGTGGTGTAACTAAGGTCTGCAGACTGATACTGATAGTGAAAGCTGAAAGACTCACAGTACTATGAGATGATGAGAGCACTCCAGAATCAGTGGCTTGTGTTCTGTTATCTGGATCAGAAACTAAAAGCACTGCTTGGTACAAAATGCCTTTACCCTCAGTCCGCAAGTCTAAATTTATGCTTTTTATAATGCTATTGCATTTCCTACTGTACAACTTCAACACAGTTGTCCTTAACTTCCATCATGTTCCACTATATCACATTTTCTATTTTAGGCCTTAAAATTAGAAAATGCCATGTCCCTTGACATTGAGCTTTCTATTAAAGTGAATAAAATATTTTCATCACACTTCTCTGTGGAGGGAATTTTTTTGACAAACTATTTGTTTAAAGTATTTTCATTTTTCCCCTCTGTAAAAATATTCTGTAAGCCCTGTATTAAAACACAGAAAGGAACCAAATATAGTAAATTTCTTATCTGTGATCACCTCAGTGACCTGGGTCATTCATTTGTTGTCTCTTTAGTTTGCCCTCTACCTTACTAATGTCTACCAATTTCACTGTAATCTTGTTGGTTTCCATAGTATCCGTTAGTTCTATGTACTTATTTTTAGCTCTACAGCCTATGGCTCTTGTGCTGGTACCTTCCTTCTCAGGCAGAGTTCTCAAGTTGAATGAAATGGGAGAGTCAACAGAGCTTCTGTTCTGACTTTAATGTAAACAGCTAGTCCATTGCTCTTCACTTTCAAGTCTCCTTGTGGGAAGAAACAGTTCTGCTGTATGGATGATGCTATTTTGAGGTCTTTCACTTGAATCTCACTGCTGGCTAATTTGTAAGAGTTCAAGGAAGACTGCATATTATTTATACACTTTATATTGTCAGAAGCCTGCTTAAATTTGTAAGACTGATAACTGAAATAAACTGAGATCCAAAGTGGAAAGTGGTTCCTTTAACAGAGAATCCCTTAGGAGTTGCTTTTAGGAAAATTCCATTAACCTTATCTTTGCAATGTCTCTTCCAAATTGCTTTTTTGCAGGTGGCAATTGCAGTCAAGATCTTTGTGAATGTGAGGTTCTAACATAGATTTGGTCATAAAAGCCCTATGCCTCTATCTGAGCTTGCACCTCATATCATTGCCTCCTGCTTGTTGTTTCTATCAGCTGCTGCTACTCATTGAGAATTCACATTAAAGGTCTCCTTTAGAGCAAGGGTAGTAATTCAAGAAACAAAGGCACCTCATTGTGCAATAATTTTTTGCTATTCTCAAACCCGTTTGGATGTGAGCCACTACCCTAATGAGTGGTTCTGTGATTTCTCAAATGTGTTACATGAGCAAAAATTATACCACAAAAATCTTTTTGACTGTTAGGGTTGCAAAATGACCAGATAAGAACGTAACGCTAAAAAGCAGCTCAATTGCAACTTCAGATGGAATGACTACACACACATATGCACACACAACCCCCCTCCGCCAGATCCAGTCTTATTAAGTTGTTAATATTTGATTAATCTGAATGACCTTTATGCACTCTAGGTGCTTTCTGTACTCTGCACATTTTAAAATGACTGCAACTTTATCTAGGTCCCTTAAGGGACGATCCATTGTTCTTCTCAATAACTTAATCAGATCTATCTTTCAGGACTAGAGGGGGAAGCATTGCTGGTAGGAAGCTGAAAACTAGCGAAATATTGCAATAGTACAAAGTATTCCCTTGATAATTTTGCTAATTAAATTGTTATGCAAAAATTGCCAAGTGATTTAAACCCCAAGGGAAGACTTGCCGTTTTTTTCTGAGATATTCCTACCAATAGCCAACCCTTAGAGCACTCATAAAACAATGTTGCATGAGGCGCAAATTAAGATTTGTTGTTTTGAAGTTGCATCAAATAATTGATCAGAAACTATAACTGGGATTATAGAACAAGATCAGAAATGAATTTTAGCGAATAATTGCAAAAATAATTGAAGTTACAAATCCTGAAAACTTGGAAACATTTCCTTTTAATGCCCACAGGGATGAGACTTGTGGCTTTGATTAGGATTAACACTAGGAGATGATGGGGTGAACGAAGAGAACAGAGGGAGTTTTAGATTGGATTAAAATGATGACATAACATATCTTAAGAAAGAAAACAAAACTTTCCAATCCTGTGTAAAGGTAAAATTTAAGATAAAGGAAAACTGTTATTTCCATTTCAAAGACTGCAATTTCTTAGAAACACTTTGATCATTTATGAATGGCCAGCTAGTGAAACCTCGTGTGTCATAGTTCTAGCATATCTTTTAGGTTCTTATTGAAGCACCTTGTGTCTGCTTGCTGATGCACTTACTGAGTCTATTGGTCATTCATCCATTAAGACTACATATAAGTGGACCAAATTCCTAGTTATGGCGAAGCAAAGAAAGAGATTTTTATTAGTCATTTTTATTTGTTTTGCGCCAAGCTTGTCTCAGCCTCCAGTCACTTTTGAAAAATGCTGCAAACTATACCAAAAAATCTTGGGTGTTTTTTTTTTTTTCCCCCAAAAAAACATGATTCCTTGGATTCTGTTACCAGAGATCTAATCCTACTTCTGTTGAAAACAACAGAACTCTCACCATTTATATGAATGAGTACTAATTTAGGCTTACTGCTATAGATCTGTGAAACAGAGAGACATCATGTCAGTCTGCTCAGTATTGGCAACTTTTGTTTGCATTTAATTTGAACAGTCTGAGGGAAACTCATCCTGTATGTTAATCAAATGTTTTCAGAATCACACATAGGAAAAAAAAAAAAACCAAAAGACATAAAGCAAGAACACATATTGTGTAAAGCCTGTTGCATTTTTATGTATCAGTTTATCTTCTCTCACAAACAATATTCCACAGGAATGGTAGACATTGGGTGGAATTCTGCCCTTAAAATTATACATGGATCTTATGGATATGGAAAAAAAAAAACCCAAACCCTAGCACAGCCTGTGCAATGATACGTTATCTTTGCCAAAAAGAGCGGTGCACCATTTATTCTCAAAATTATTTCACAAAATTATTTCCACTCAGTTTTACTTACCTGTCACTGATTTTTAATGTTTCAGAAGTCTTTATTTGACTTGAAGTGGAACTTATTAAAACCACTCTAACTACTCTTATTATTTTCTCTTATAGAAGCTTAACTGGAACTGAAGCAATGAAATTCAAACTAAGTATTTTTACCTTGCTGAAGCATTGTTACTTACACTTACTAATTCAGAGTAAGGAAAAATTGGAATACTCTTGCAAAATAAACCTACATTTGATAAAACTACATCTTGATAAAAACTACATTTTCAGAAAGAAAACTGTTCTTTCAAAACATGAAACAGTTCTGATCTCACAACTGCTTATTAAACTACATCCAATTCTGTGTAATTTGAAACTAAAATGAAATCCGGAGGGTGCATTACGTACCCGAATTTCTGCATGACTAATCCTGTGCGGTTAACAAGGTTGGGCAGCTCTGTGTATAATTCATGGCTACTCGGAGGGTATCTTGGGTCTTCAAGTACAGCTTCATCTCGCAGAATTCAGATTTAAGGCTTGGTGTGAGAAACACAGCATACAGTTCGCTTCTGGGCTACTGTGGTGTCTTGAACTGAGCAGGCTTCCTGTTGCTGATGGAAGAGGTAAACGACTTTAACTAAACATCTCGATTAGAGTAGCCCTTTGCCTCCAGAGGCGATCTAAGTTGTAAACATGAAGTTGTCAGAGGACGTTACTATTAATAACACTTATCTACAGAAGAAAAATCTTGTGGCAGAGAAAATCTGAAACAAATAGAATGTGTCGGGATACATATTAAATGGTATAATGTCTCATTCCTGTAATTGAAACGCTTATGGAGAATCTAATTAACCTTTCAAACGCTGATTCCCGAGTATTTTTGGCATCAAGCTCTATTTCTTGAGGAAAACATCAGATGCCAGCACCAAAATGTTTTGTTCTCTGTTTCATTGATTTCCTTGGGAAAACTTTAAGCTCAGCTTTGCCTCACATCTATTTTGTTATTCTTGGTGTCCATTTGTAAAATACAATTCCATGAAGAGTTATTAATTAAATAATATGCTATGCTTGCTCTTGTGGCCTGCTCAGCATATCTCATCACCAGACCTTCCCTTTGCCCAAGAGTCCTGAGGGAGTTTAGCCATCTACAAGAGGTTTTTTTAGTTTGTTTTTCTTCTTTTCTTGGTTTCCTATTCCTTGGAGGATCAGTAAACTATTTAAGAAGTGCCTCCGACCTCAGGTGTCCGTTACGAGCACGGGCCTGTGGAACCAGTTAATTAATCCGCGCTCGCCACCTTCTTCTCGGAGCCGCTGCTGTCTTTCCGCCCTCCTGAGGTGAGGGCGCGCGGGCGCGGGCTGGCGGCCGCAGCTGGGCCCGGCTGCCCCCCTCCTCCCGCGCAGAGGCCAGGCGGGAGCGCAGCCCCTCCGACAGCCGCGCCGAGGACCCGCGGGCCCGTGGCCCCACGCACCCCCGGCCCCACGCACCCCCGGCCCCACGCACCCCCAACTTTCCTGCGTGTTTTCAGTCAGACGTGAAGGGAGAAGCACCAGCCGTCGGGCGCCGGCGCGGAGGTGAGCGGCGGGGCGGCCCGCCGGGGCGGCCTCGGCTTCTCCAAGGTGGGGAGGGCTGGAGCCTTCTGGAAGGTGAAATGGCGGCTGGGGGGAGCTCGCAGGTCAGGCTGGCAGCCCGCGGGGCAGGGAGCCGCGGCGGCAAGCTTGGGGCTAGCCTTTCGCCTTTGCTGGGGTGCCTGGAGCAGTGAAGAGCTCTGGGCGGGATTCACCTGGAAAGGACCGGGCGGTGTGGGGCCCTGTCAGCCACCGCCTGAAGCGCGGGCCCCTGTCAGCCGCCCTCTGTGGGGAATAAGCCCTTCTAGAGCACGGCTCGCCCCGTCCTGGGCTGCGTGGGTGCTTTTGGGTGAGCTGGTTTATGCCTCAAAAGCGCCCGTTTCTTTTTTTCTGCCCCCCTTTCATTGTTAGGGGGTTGGATGTTGAGCTTGCATGTTTTGTGTTTGCGTGAGTTTAGATGGATGAATTTTGCCCTTGTTAACATAAATGGAAAGTTGCACGAAAACTGTATTTCAATTAAAAAAAATTTACTACAGTTAAGGTCACAGATAGCCGCAAATGTAAAGCGAGCTTAACAAGAGGGAATAATACAGCAATTCATGCCTCAGGACTTCTGCCTGTGCTGCACAGAGGAGAAAATAAGCTTCAGCTGGTTAGGATTGTTCAAATGTGTAATTTCATAATATTGCTACTTTCCATAACATTGTAGAGTAAAAAATACTTGGTTAGGACTAAAAATAGCGAGTCAAAACTTCAAGTTGAATGGAAGGAAATTAGCAGGCCATGCAGTGGCTTCCACCTCAGTTACCTGCTTTCACCCAGCGGACTATGTGCTTTAAGGAGAAAAGCTGATCCTCAGGCTCTCTCGGTACTTAAGTGGTTAAATTGTCCCTTTTGGATCTTGCTGAACAATATCAGTCATCTTATGTTAAAGGAAAAAAATGTCTAATCTTTGACAGAAATGAATTACTTCATATGGGACAGCTACATTTTGTCTGATACTTGTTGTCAGCTTTCAGTGGGAGACGAGGAACTAAGAAATAGATTTCATCAAGTTCTGAGATGGGAGGAAATGAAATCTTAGAAAAGAAAACAAGTTATGCCTCTAAAATGGATTGTACAAGCAAGAAGATCTATCAGGTGAAAAGTGAATGTTAAAATAATTTGCCAAAAGATGACTTAGGCAGTGCTGGGGAGACAGGAAAAGGTGGAGGGCCCTAATATTCCCAGTTTATCAAATGCCAGTTTAAGACATCTAGGTTTGCTGCTTGTCAGTTGTTTGTTTTGGTGCTGTGTTTTTTTTTTTTAATCCCCTGTAGATATTTTCTGATGCTACACTTTTATGAAACTCAAGTAAGTTGCCTGTTCACTTCTGTCATCAATCTACAACATAAATTCAATGACTGAGCTGTAGTATACCCAGGTTTGCATGTAGTTTCTCTCCTGATGATCTCTTCTTTCAGAAGAGTATTTCCTGTGTCAATAAGGAAGGGAGTCTTCCAGTCTGTCTCCTGACAGACTGATAGTTTGGGCCTAGTACTGAGGTGTGGCCTTTTCCCCTGATTCATTTTAGGCTGAGTGGAAAGACAGAAAAATGAACAAGTCTCTGCTGTTTTGGTCGAAAAGTAACCTAATTTGTCAACTTACAAAAGGTTTCTCATTGCCTTCCTATCACTGTGTTTTTTCTCCTAGCATTAATTTCTCTTTTTTCAGCTACAAGGCCAGTCAAATACAATTAAACAAAAGACCCAAACTGATTTGTTTAGATTAAAAAATGGTTAAAGGAGTATGGTATGAGGCTAGTATTTATTTCTCTGCTTTGCTTCACCTCTTCTTGATGAAGTATTTTTGGCTCTTCCATGAACTCTGGAAGATGGAGCAAAATGGAGACTGGGACTTGATTTGGAGAACTTGGCACCAGTTCAGCAAATACCAAATCTGTGAATAAAATATAGCACTTTTACGATTAAGGCTTTCTTTTCTGCAGGATGTGTGAAGTATTTTCCGAAAGGCAAAGGCAGAGATAAAAACTCCAAAAGAAGTTAGTGTTTGCAGATTTGTCAAAATGTGTTCTCATACTCTGAACAAGAAATAATTTTCTTTGAAAGTTGTAGTTTCCAATCATGCTATGTGAAACAAGCTCAAAATTGAGTGAAACTGTTGTTGTTGTGTGGTTTGTTTGCTTGTTTGTTTTTCCATCAGGTGTGAAGTTTATACTTTGATTAACAAAAGAAGCCTGATAAGAGGACTAGATTGCAAATGTGTTAATTTGATGCAAACTAGAGTTTGGTTTTGGTTCTGAGTTCTGAACGTAAAGCTTTAGTTATTACTAATACTCATTTTTTGTTATGCTGCTTTTAAGATGGGACTTCACTAAGAGTGTGCTTGGGATCACATTAGTTATTTTATACTCAAATGCTGTTGCACTTATAGAAAATGCACATACTCAGGAAATTAATTTTTCTCCTTCCTAAAAACAGGATCATATTCTTTGAGTAACCTTGATGTTTCCAGTCAGCTGGTCACCCAGGGATAAAAGCATGGATAACATTAGCTGTTATCCTGTTTTACTGACTGTTACTGAATGAAGAGAACTGGTGCTTCTGGCTGAAACGTCACAGTAGAAGTGGGTGGTTAAAATTGCTATTTTTAGCTTTTTATTTGTAAAAAAAAAAATTCAGTTTCTATTGCTCTGCAAGGCAGAAGTAACTTTGATTTATTTATGGGCTAAATAAAGCAAATAAGGCCACTTGCACTAAGATTTCCAGGTACTGGAAAAAAAAAAAAGTGTTAACATTTTGCATTCCTTAATAAACTAAAAAATAGTGAACATTACTGTATAGTCCAGTCTAACTGAAACAATCAGCAGCTGGGGAATTCATTATGAAATCTGGCTTACTAGTCTATATTTCCTGCCTGTGTTTGAGGGGTCAAGTAAGTGTCTAGGGAATTATGGCACATGAGATTGATTATCAATATACAGTCAGGAACTGGGAATGTAGTAATATAAGTCTG
This sequence comes from Theristicus caerulescens, assembly GCA_020745775.1. Taxonomy (NCBI): domain Eukaryota; kingdom Metazoa; phylum Chordata; class Aves; order Pelecaniformes; family Threskiornithidae; genus Theristicus; species Theristicus caerulescens. The sequence continues at coordinate 19,497,662 of CM036568.1, read as the reverse complement.
CATGGCTAGTCTGTGTTTCAGGATACCGTGCGAGAGGATGGGGCCCTGTTCTTCATCATTTTGGGGGATTTGGTTGGATGCAACTAAAATAGGCAATTAGGCTTAGCGGATGTGTTGTCTTATGGAAGAGCTAAGCGGAATATACCCCATGTTAGTTCTTCATGCAGTGCAAGAGGCTAGGTGCTATTGAGTGGACATTGGATTGGTACAGGATCATTTTGGATTTTCCGTGCAGTTTCACTGTCTTGCTATGTCCAAGCATATATTGTGTGTTTGTTTACACAATGCTTATTTTACTGCAAATTTGCTAAAACACTGCAAAGTTAAAGACTTATGTTTCTATGTTTTTATACGTCCTCTGTTTGTAACTGAATTTAGTGATTGAATTTTACTCAAAGAATCATCTGTTGATGTTCAATTAAAGAGTACTAAGTAGAGCTGCCGTCTAACATAGCACTGCAGAAAAACTATGTGATTCAAATCACCATGTAAAATGTGGGGAAAACATCAGAGAAACTATGTTTTCTATTAGTATTAATGTGAAGAAATCTGACCTCTGACTACTGTCAATATTGTTCACAGATATTTTGAAACATACTTTCCTCTTGCTGTAACCTTTTAACACAACCAAGAATTGAGGGGGGGGAGAAGGGAAAAAGAAAAGAAAAACAAAAAAATAACTGTAGATTGTGTCTGATGAGTACCCTGTAGCTTATTCTTTGTCAAAATACATAAAGCTTCTTCCCTATCACCACATTAACTCTTCTCTGGGATTTACAGTAAGGCACTATATTTGCTTATTTTCTCATCTCAGGTTTGTTGAAATAAAATATTCAGGTCATCGTGATGTTTAGGAGTATAACATTATCTTGATTTAGGTAGTGCAAACATTTAATAATGGCTGAACATGGATTCTATGCGGTACTTGGGAAAATGTGTAATTCTCACATCAAAAAGAAGTCTGTAGCAATGGAAGAGTGCTGAGGATTTCTTTTGTTTTCATAAGTTCTGTTTAAATATGTGATCCTGCTGTGTATCTCTTACAGTTTTTAATGCTTGATTGTGGTAGTGCCAGACTTTTTTCATGCACATTAGAACATAGTTTTCCTTTTTCAGTGGTTACATAATCATTCTGATGGGGCACTATTACAGCAATTTAATAATTTCAAACAACTATTTCAGATATTTAGAATTATTTCTTGAATGCGCTTTACATATGTTGGTACTCTTGTTAACCATTCTGAGGCTACAATATTGAATTTATGACTAGCTGTGCATGCAGTATGCAGGAGCATGCGTACCCTCTTACACCAGGTATCCAAATGCTCTATTCTGTACAGCTTTGCTAGTTCTAAGACTGCAAGTCTGTAGTGATGGGGCAAAACATAAAATTTTGAAAATACAGACTTTCAAAACAGATGAAAACCACTGCGGGGGGGTGGGGGTGGGGGGAGAACAACTGAAAAAAAACCCTGATTCTGAGGTGTCATAAATTTTACCTAAAACGATTGATGGGTAAGTCCTAAAATATAGATTAGTGTCAGTCATGCTGAGACCAGTGCTGTGCTTGAATCCAGCTGAACTATGTGGTAAACCAGCTCTGTGTCATATTCAGATTGTGCCATAAGGTGGATGTTTGGTGCCCATTAGTACTTGGCTTGCTCTAGCTGCATTCTCTTCTTGGACGACCTGCGGAGTATTTGAGGTGATTGGTCATGTCCTAATGAGTCATTGTTCCTTATTGCATCTGAAAACATTGCTCTTCAGAAGAGGTTGTCTGAGTCTAGCCTGTGGAAGAAGCAATTTCTCATTTGTCATAGTTGGCTATGTCTGTCCATTAGGGCAGGAAGTGTCAGTATACCCCAAAATACATAACTTTAAACTGGAGCATATGCTGTCCTGTGATTTCTGTACTTAGTGGAGATTGTTTTGGTTTACTTCCTTGTTTTAGATATTATTTCTTAGGTCGATTAGGGATTGGCTGTTTTCTAATGTTTCTGTGGTAAGCATTCTCTTGTGACTAACTACATAGATAGCACATTCACCTCTGACATTTTATTAGTATTGCATTATTTGATCTTAACTATATTTTCACACTTCCAACAACTGTCAGACACCTTGTAATATGAAGGAATGGTTAAAGGGTATGCCTGAATCAGCACTTCTTCGGCCTCCTGCTTGTGGTCTGTCGTTGACTAGCAATTATACCTGTGCAGCTGCTACAATATCCCGTGGGCATAAAATCTGAATGAACTGTAGCTTTTCTGTCTCTTTATAAGTATACCAAGTACTCCTACCATAGAAGTTTTCATGAGTGTCAGGGTCAACAGAAAATGCCAAAGAGCTAAGATTGTGGAGCTATCAGCAAAGAACGTGAATTGGCGGTTTCAGTTCAGCTTCTCTGAGCTATACACACCCCAAACAGTGAATTCAAGACCATGAGATGAGAAACATTGCTGCTTACTGCAGAAATTATGATGCCTGAGAAACTGCAGAAAGGACTCCTTCAAGCAATGTCTGGTGCTTTGAGAAATATTGATAGTGATGGGGTGGACCGAAAGCATGTTCTTTTCAAAACTACTGCGGAGTACATCCTTGATAAATTTAAGCATGAGCAGATGACATCTGTAAAATCTGACGGGGGAGTCTCTGTCTCCAGTTTCAGAATGTTTAGGAAGAGTCGGCCCAAAACCACCAAACTGGTTTCAGCTAAGTATCTCAAACTGCTAATCAGCTGAGAAGAAAACCAAGAGAAGGGGATTCTGACACTTGTCAAGTGAGACGAATGGCAAATGAAATACTCGGAGCTGAATGAATGACAGATTCTGAAACTAAAATGTTGAGTAGCTCAAATGTTTGAGATGACTCAGAAAACTTTTTGTTTGATAACACTCATGGAGGAGACCCCCTAATTCATGTAGTTACATGGAGAGGCTCTTGTAACTCAAACTAACACGCAGATACATTGTAGATTTTTCTGTGTTGCATATGTATTATTTATACATATTACCCATACTACAATTCTGAATGAGAACTCTGCATGCCTATGTAACAAGGCCCTTGCAGGCCCTTGTATTTAAAAGCAGAATTATTATTTTAAGCCGGTCTATGGAAGATTGAAATCCATAAAACCCATTAGACTGATTATCATCCTGTAACACTGTCAAAAATGATCTTAATTGGTGAATGTAAGCCATCCTCTACTAACAGCTTTTCTCTTTAATTGAGCTTTTGCCAAATCAGTGTCATTGAGATTCTATAACGAACATTTCTGCTCCTAGAGTGTTTTTTTGCTCAGATGTGATGCTGGGGGTAGAATAGTGTTTTATTGCAGCTACTACAGAAGGACTGAAAGGTCTCAAGTGATTAGCATGGTAGCTGATAGCAATTGAGAAACTGATACAGAGAAATTTGTCCTGAATGGTGTTACTTGTCCAATGTCAGTATCTGGTAGTGCCTTGATGCTGTATATTGTTTGCTCAGGACTGGCTACTTCCTGTTTATTTTATCATTACTTTTATTTTGGGGCAGAGATGGGTGAGGAAGGTAATCAGATTCACAGCTGTGCCTCGCTTTTGCTGATTCCATCTAAGAAATGTGTTACTCAGACAAATACAGCATAATCTTTAGACCAAATTTGCTCTATCCCCAGCTGTTGGGTTTTTGTTTGTTTGAGTTTGTTTTTTTTTTAATAGGTTAGCCTGTCAACTGCTTTAATCTGAACTTTTTGCAGATGAGTCCCAAAGGCATAGCTTTTGGAATAGCTGGAGCACATCTTATTGCAACTTTCATTGTCAAGTTCCTATTTTCCCCTGTATTTGAAGGATGTTTGGCCATACTTTTGAGAACTGATTTAGTTTGTGGAAAGATCTGGATGTACAGCATCTCCCTATCTGCAGATTCATACACCTGGATGGAAATGCAGTTGTCTGATAAAACTTTTTGCTTCTAATAGGAACAAAAAATGGAAGATCTCCCCGGAATACTTAGTATTTTCCTTCATTCCAGGTAGATTTTCATAAAAGCTTCTTGAAATCATTAATTTCACTGAATTGATTTAATGTGTAGATCAATCAGAATGTCCCAAAGGATACAGAAGGCCTCTGTGTTTTCACTTGCCAGATAGCTCTTGCTTTTGTTTGTTGGTTCATTCATATGAATTCCAGGAGTGGAAATTGATTACCCCTTCAGGGCAGAATACGTATGAATATGAAGTGACAGTTAATGGTTGGTAGTGGTAATGATAATTTTTCCCATTACTGCATACTTCAGGATGGAAAAATACACGTTCCTGTAGCCAACTCTCTCTTCATTTGGGATAAAAAACTTACATAGGAAATATTTGACTTAATTAAAGGGCTGTGCACCTGCTGCTTTGAAGTACCTTTTTAGACTTCCTATATATTGTTTTCTAAAAAGTGTTTTTAAGACTTTTAAAAAGTAGTTTCAATTATCTGAGCTAACGTAATGCTAACTTTTAAACGTTGTTGTGCAAACTAGATGATGAGTAACTCCCCAGAAGAATTAAAATAGCTTCTCTCCATTCATTTTAGGTGAGACTGTGAGTGAATTAAGTGAACCAGTGGTCTCTCTCATACAGCAGAGAAAGTGTTGGTGCATCATGCTGCTTTCTTTAAACACTTCCTAAGTTTGATATAATTATATAATCAAGCAATGATGTTCACTGTCATTATGAATAAAAGATAAATATTGTAAGTTCTATTAACTGTTCTACATGTATAATTTTGATGTGGATTCAAGTTGAAATTAGCTTTTTAAGTTCCTTGATAGAACGTACATAAGGCACGCTTGATGAGGTGTGTGCAAGGCCCTAGAATTGCGTGGTGTTTTTTTTCATTTGAGTTGGTTTGGGTGGTTGTAGACATCGTGTAGAACTGTCAGCTGCAAAACTTCCAGAAGTTAGAAGTAACTTTTTTAGACAATGTCATGCATGCAGTATAAAGCCATGTTTGTAATAGTATAATACAGTATTTGCTATACAGATATGGTTGGAGTGATATAAAAGAGGCTGCTTCAGAAATAAACTGGAGACTCTGAATAGCTGCTCTTTATTTGGAGATTAGCCAACTCCTGGGGAAATGTAACTTGTATTGTTTGCTGCTTGTTAAAGTGTCACCTGGTGAATGTAACTTTACTGATGAATTCCAAAGCTCGCTTGGCATTATTACTTGACAGTGGGGTACAGCTGTGGCAAGTTGGTATTATGTAACTAAAAAGATTTTGTACTTATTATAATAAATAAGAACACTTCCAAACAGCAAGTGAGCTGTGCTGTGTTAGTGAAAGTTGCCACTGTCTGTACTGGAAATTCATACAGCTGCTACACCATTGTCTCTTAAACAATACTGAAGGAACTGTGAACAAGTCCAGCTCTTCAGTGTAGCTGCATCATAACAAGTGCTCCAAGTCATTGGCTCTTCGCCACATTGTGCTCTCGCGTACCATAGCTGATGGAATAGGTGTCAAACATAAAGCTTAAAGCATAGCGGGTACAACTAGTGACAGATCCAAACAGTGCATAACACGCTGTTTGAATAGTAACTTTTATTGTCCGTTGCTGTATGTTGTTTCAGTTACCTTTACACATGTTAGATATTATTTCTTTGTTCTCTTGGTTACTCCTAAATCACTTTTCTCAAGCTCTGGGTCTGCATTCCTTTAGCTGACTACTGGTGAGGTGTTTATAGCCATGGAGTCTCCAGTGCCAAGTCTGTGCCCCGTCTCCTATGACTCTGTGCCTGTAGTCCTCTACGCCACATTCTGTGTCTTTACTTCTCAAGGCCTCAGCCATCATGCCAGGCTTGTATTTCTCACCTTTCTGTTCCAAGTATTACAGTCTGAAATGGACCCACCTGGGGACCTTCTTTCTTGCAATGTGTTAAGGTACTGTTCTAGGTTTTAGACCTGTTCCTGAGATGTGCTCATCTGCAGGCAGATCAGGGCAAAAGATTCTTCTGTCTGTGCCATATCATGTAGGGGATTCATCCTGGTAGAGGAAGTTCTCTGTTTTTTTCCGTGGAGGCTTGTATAACTTCATTTCCCTGAAAGTGAAGTCTGAGATGGTAATGTGTGTGAGGTAAAACCATGGAGAATGCTCTATAATTAGAGATACTCTAGTAGAGGCAAAGAAAAAAGCTGCATGCTGTAGTAATGTTTTCACTAATCATAAAGGAGATATATTTACATGTGTTAGAGTACTTGGAGCTTTTTCACCAGTCTGTTAACCACAATATCATGAATGATGTATTTAAAAACCTGTAAACCAAATAGATTTTCAGGAACATTCTAGCAGTTCTGAGTATCCCTTAACCTTTATCGGTACAAAAGGTTTGCAAGTCTATTGACAATTTTTAAAAAAAAAAAATAATTTTTTTTTGAATGCCCCTACTATGGTCAGACTTTGACTGTTTTGCAAAATTAGTGCTTTTGTGAATGTCTCCATGACCCTTTTATTAAGCAACTAGCTGTGCTCAGTAGCAAAATAGATTTTAATTGTTTCACGGCAGGTGAAATGATTTAACCTGAAGCAGACCAATTGTTTTTATTAAAAAGGGCACACACCTTTCCTGTGGACTTTTTTGCCAAATATAATTATAGCTATGAAAACGCAAATGCAATCGTTTTTTTTCTTAACAAAATTACAATTCCTGAAATATTCTACTTAAAGGATAAAAAGATTCTTTTGAGCATAATAATAATTCAAACCCCAGTGTATACATGGCAAGAAGTAAATTGCATTAACAATATACTCAAGAAAAAGGCAAATCTGAATATGTATGGTCGTACCTTTTTTTTTTTTCCTTCTGATAAATTTCGTATTATCAAGCATCTGATGAAGGCTTAATGGTTGAAGTAGGAAGATCTCCTTTAAAAGTCCCTTTGTATAATACTTGCACTGCCTTGCTTACTACTGATGTCCCTTCATCTACCAGAAGGCCTTGATAGCAATCACTTGCATGCACTTGAACATTTTCTTTTTGCACGCAAAGGCAAAACAAGAAGTAGCACTGAAGTCTGTTAGCATTTATGGAAACATTTGTCAACAGAGAAAACTTGGATGGTGACATAACTTTTACGTGCAGCCTGCTGGGAAATTATCCAAGCTGGGCAAAACCCAACTTGGCCAGGATTTCAACAAAGCTCAGAAAAAGCATTGTAAACATGCAGTTCTGGACTGTGTTTACTTGTGACTGAGTTCAGCTAAAAGCCTTTTTTTCCTCTTGAAATTAGTTTTTCCCAGATTGAATTTCCCTCTTAGCTTTCTCTGACCACTTTTGCCATTCTTAATGTCTGTGCCAGTATTTGAGACACTGGGGAGAAGTGTTGTATATGTTTTTTTCGTTAAGCTGAACCACTACGACTTAGAAACTAGTAAGTGAAAGGTGAGTCATATAAGAGAAAAAGATAGGGACAGTAAAGAATACAATACATTGGAAGATGTCTGCTTAATCATAATATATATTCATGTCCACCAACTCTCCTTCTGCAACCCTTCACCTAGTAAATGTCACAAGCATAGCATGACTTGCAAGAGGAAGAATGCAGAAATTTGATCTTTTATATAAAATTCTGACTCTAATAATGTAATTATGAATATCTTAAAAGACAGTTCATTTTCAAGTATTAGTGATTTTTTTCAGTCAGTACAGTAAAATGAAAGAAATATGCAATGTATTTTTGTATAGTTTAGGATGTCATTGATTTTTTTTAAATTTTTTTTTTCTTTTCTTGTGCTTCTGATCAGATGGCACAACAGAAGAACCTGAAGGGATATGTCTTTAGTTTGTGTAAGCTAAAAAGAATGAAGTTACTAGTTGTTTTTATTCTCAATATCACCCTTGTTACATTTTTGCATCACAACAGCCTACTAAGAGACAGGCGTGCTTTTAAGTAGAGGTATTGGAATGATCACTTTTTAGCAAAATGTTTTGCTGCAGAGGAATGTCTTCAGAATTTTCACACTTTTTTGTAAGTCCTACAGACACTCACCTGACTATGTCTGCAGACCGATTATTTGTAGTTGTTACAATGATAGGGCAATGTCTCATTTATCAAAATTCAACTCACAATACATTTTAAATCAGATTTTCCACCTGCATATTTCAAGTATTTTAGTGCTAATAAAAGCAAAGGTTTGCCATAACTGAGACTGAACAATTTTCAGACACTGATCCCTGCTTTCCCAGTCATGGTGCATCACAGCTTTAAAGGTTAATGTAAAAGCCTGACATGTCATGATGGAATTTGCGAAATTTTAAAACTTTTTTCCTTACTGAGCACCTGGCAGGAACTTAAGCTTTAGATGTCTCTTTCAAATGTATTGGATATATATCTGATGACTTTCAAACAATTCAAAAATGATGACAAGAGTCTTCAATGAAACAGTGATAAGCAAGTGGGAGCAGAAAATCCTAAATGCATTTCAAAAATCTATGGAATCTTACTATATCTAGGATACAATACAGGCAAGGGGAAAAAAAAAAAGTACTTTCAAAAAGGATGACTAGTTCATGAATTATCTTCATGAACTCAGCAGAACAGTTATCCTCCCAGCCCTCAGTTGTTTCAAATCAAGCATCCAGAAAACTGTCAATTCTGCTGTTTCCACCTAGACTTAAAAAGTACAAACTATTCATAGTTCTACAAATACTTGTGTTTTTTCACTGTAACATCAAAATGTGGTAAGAATTGCAATTTTTTAAATTAAATATGAAATTATTAAAAAGTTGTTTGTGTTTGTTTTTTTTTTTTTTTAGGCTAACAAAAAAGTTTCTTTTAACCTGACTTACCTGTCAGAAAGTAACCCCCTCTCTCTGAGTTGTCTTGTTCAGGTAGGTTTTAAAGTGTGTGAAGGGACCAAGTAGGAAAGGTACACTGGAGTACAAAATGGTTATTTAGTCTGAGAGATGCAATAAGAAGCTAGTATTGGCAAAGCTAGTAGGCTGAGCATTTATGTGATCACATGTGTGAAAGGATTGGCCTCCACTGCTCCTTAGAACAGATGAATGTCAGTGTTGTTGAGTTGCTCTTTTCCAGTTCGCTGCTTTTCTTCCTTAGGAGTTTTATACTCTTCCTTGTGAACATTTTTCTTGAGCAACTAAATATTACGTTCTCAGTAGATGCACTTTTCTGTTTGGTTTTAGTGCTTTTATCTTGCATTCCCTTAGATCACATAGCCTCTCGTACCTTAATAACAGTTTTCTTAGCAAAAGTGAGCCAAAGTCACATACCTGTGCTGCACCAAACTGGGCCTTCATTTGCAGACAGCTGAATCCCTGGGTTGAGGGTTACAAGGATGCTTCATTTATCAAAAAAGAGGGGAAAATGTTTTTACTTAAACATCTCAGGAGCAAGCTTTTCACTGAACTTGGCATATAAGTTGCAGTAGTTCTCTGGACTCCCCTCTTCTCCAGCAAAGATAATGTTTTGTTCAAAGTACTTCAGCCATTCTGTTCCTCTCTGAAGTAATATAAAAATACGGGAGAAGTAATTTTGTTTACTGCTATCTCATAATTATCTATCTTGTATAGCCAAAAGAAACAAAATGTTGGAAAGACATGTCCCGGTTTTCAGAATTGGCCTCTGACTTGGAATGCTCACTTTGAAATCAGTCACAGCACTTTCTGGCCTTTGTGCTAGTGGTTTTGTTCTGAGCACCAGGTTTCACAACATTGTGAAAACCTCCATTTGGTGCAGGACCATGGTAGACATCCATATATTGAAGCTTTGCCAAACACATCTCCCTCAACTGGCTCCTTGAGGTTAATTTCAAAAGTGCTGATTAAATACTATATAAATCTGTAGTTTCAAGTTGCTCATAGCCCATGAAAATTTTGAAGGTATTTGGGTTGCGTGCATAAAAACACAGCTATATCTGAATTAGAATGCTTGTATCTAAAGGTTTTCAACTAAGCCAGCTGGAAAAAGTATTTAGTGTCAGGACTTTTGACCCCCCGAGCCATCTGATGTTAGCACAGAAGTTGTAATTGGTTATCTTCCATCGAAATATCTTTGTGGAAGACTGAGAATCACCACTGGTTTTATTTTACTCCAGATTTTTGATTGCCTGTTGTATTTTGAAGGAACCGAGGTGAATTGCCTGCTTTGCAGATCTGACCCATTAATGTCAGGGATATCACTTTTCCTAAGATACAAATCTGGAACCAATTTTTATCTTCTGCATCTTTGTCCTTCAATGTATCTCCATCTTGGGTTTGCGTATAGATTGTGACATATGGAACAATGTTATTGGAGATAGAGATGAGGTTTCCATTTTCATGTTAGTGTTTTATCTGTAAACAGAAGGAGAAATCCATTAGTTCAAGCTGTCTAGTTTATTGGAACTGGTATAAAACTCCACCCTAAAAAAACCCAAACACACACACCTGTTAGTCACTTTCCATGTGAAGGCCATTATGTCCAAATTCTTTTGTAGATATTTGGCATAACTTTATGCTAACATGCAAGATGGTTTTATTTTTTTATTTTATTGATTTATCTTTGTGAATGGGGTTTACTTAGTGTAATGGTTTCACCATCTCTAAAAGGCAGAATGTAGTTCCTTTGGAAAGTCATCGTTTGAGATGTTTGGTTCATTTAAATTACAGGGAAAAATAATTGGAATGTCTATCTCCCGTTGCAGTGTTTATGAAGGGATGCTGGTTTTCCTTGGTAAGAGTATTAAATCTGTTATGATCTTCCACAGAAAAAGTTAGTATATATGGAAGGCAGTAGCCTGGAAGTGTGCATAAAAAATTGTTTGCCTTCCAATGATATTTTCTGTGCGCTGTTAGCTCTCAGGATGTGCCAAATGAAATCAACAACCCAATATAATACATACTTGATTACTGTATAAGTTTTTCTTCTAGAAATAAGACAATTATTTAGTGGGCTTAGTAGGCAACTAATAGATTAAGTAGGCTTAGTCATTCAACAGTCTCTGAAATTAAGTCTTTGCTTCAGAAATGAAATAGTTGCTTATTGCAGCTGAACTGTGATGGTGGATGAATGGAATTGAATGCTTGACCAGATGCTGGAGAATGAGCCTCAGAAATCCTTATTTAGGAATCATTTAGGTTTCAATGACTCTAGTGACTATTAAAACACGGATAAGCATTCTGCTACACAGACATGTTACTTAAAGTGGAGATTTGACAGAATCAACATCGTGAAGAATTTCTGTAATATGACTGTATTAATTAAAGAGGAGTTGAAACAAACTTCTGAATTTTTCAGCCCCATGGGCCTGGAGATGCTTGGGATAAATCAAGATGTCCTTTGGCTTTCTTATGCTGCTCAACACGCTGCATAATGTGGTTTATTTCTGACTTTACAACTATTTGCAACATGTTAAAACTATCTTTCACTGATATCATACAACTTGGTTTGTGAGTTTGACACCACGTGCTTAGCTTTCTGGAGTTCTTTTCATATCAAATTCTATCTTTTAAAAATTCACCTTCCTCCACGTATTTGGCTTCTTGAGACCAATTTTCATCCTGACCAGCCATCAAAGTGATTACTTTTCTAGGAGTTAACTGGCAATAGGAAAATAATATTTTCACAGTGGCTGGTTTAATAGTATTTCCCTTGAAATAGCATTTCAAATGTTTACCAAGTCCTAAATAATTAACAGGGGTCTTTGGGGTTCTATTTTCATGGGGGGGGGGGAAGGACTTTGTGGAATCTTTGAGGAAAAGTCACACCTTTTTAGAGAGAGATTTCTAACTAGCTAGATTTGTCTGAGTCTCATTTTAATCTGCATGTCGCGGGCTTCATGAATGTGTTTTTTTGATAATTGCTTTGTTAGTCCTCTGACACTGAGTGACAGTACTTTTCAGTGCTTGACAGCCAAATCTATTGGCATACGACAGTCCTCATACACAGCGAGGTGTTTTCTTTCTGGCTGGTGACAGTAAGAGCTTCCAAGTTGACAGAGGGGGGCTAAGACATCTTTACAAGTGAGAAGAAAGCTGAGAGAGGATGAGGAGGTTCTCTGTCAAAATAAAAGCATTCATTTAGTTCATCCTTCCTGCATAATGAAATAAACAGGAGGATAGCTACATGTTAAAACATAATTTTATTTGCGTTGCTTATAGAAAATTTTATCACATAGCTTACTATCAGGGTCCTCATGACTTGAAAATTTTTGCAGTAAATGTAACAATTTTTCTTTCTGTAAGGTGATGGGGAGTTTGATGTAGAAAGTGTATATTTGCATGTAGAGAGTGTTGCAGTACCCTCTAAGAACTGATCTGTTAATTATTTTTTTTTCCCAAGCAATAATTAGTGTAGAATATATATGTATTTAGGGCCTTTTGTATACATTAAGTTTTTAAAAAAGTTAAAATAAAGATGAGTTTGAGAGCTGTAAATGTTTTACAGCATCTCAAGTGATTTGCTGCTTTCATTTTATGCTTTGGGCATTTTCCCACTGGAAAATAATGGGTTGATCAGTCAAAATTTCTGTAATAAATTCAGGACATTCTAAGAAATTGGGTAGGCAGTAAGCAAAAGGATGCCTACAGTAATACAGCACTTGCTGTATCCACATGGATGATAATATTAACTGGTAATATTAACTTGCTGTCTTTGCGGGAAGAAGGGGGAACCAAAACAACCAACCAAACAACAAAAACCCAAACAAACTCCTTGCTGTGCTTATTCAGTTGACAGTTAATTGCCCATCAGGAATAACTGTTCAGAGAATCAGATGATGAGTGGTTTATGTGATCAAAGGGAGGTAGGTTGTTATGGGTGAATGTGGTTGATTACTGGCTATTTGTTCTGTTCCTGGATGTTCTGCTCAGATATTCACGAGAACATCTCTACTGATTTGTCTTTGCAACTGGAATCCATTGCATCAATATTTCATTTGCATTTGTCCCTTCCATTCATGGTTGTTCTCTCTTCCTGCCAAAATGCAAGAATTTAGACATGTCTGGGAGACTGCAGCTTCAGTTATTGCTGGACTCTAAGACCCAAGAATACTTCTCAAATACTGTCTATATGTGGTGGTACACTCAAAGGTACACTTGGCAATATGCCTTTCATCAAGTAGTCCTGGTAGAGGTACCCTTACCATTAGTCCAAATACGCGGCAGTGATCACCTCTGTTCCAGTGTTAACTGATGAAGTACTGTTTACAGAGGACAGGGACAAGTTACAAGGACACTTCACCCACAGTAGCTGGCGAACCACATTATATATCCTTTTACTTCTAATGAAGACACTTCAGAAAAAAGCCTGTATGCTTTTAGCCTGTGTAATACAGCAGTTTTACCATACTCCTGTATTGTAAATAAATGCTTTTCTGAAATTAGTTCTATAATAAAGCTGTTTGTGTGGGATTTACAATAAGGCCTGATAATGCTGACTTTTTCCTGTCTGACTTGGGTGCTGTTGTTGCTCACAGGCAGCTAGTCTTTGAAAACTTTCGGTGTTATCAACCTTCACGGTATTTTGCAGCTCTGAATTTCATACTGCAGTTCTTAAGACACCTATATCAAGCATGCAGGAGAGGTTTTTGGTGGGGAGTTTTAAGTCAGGCCTTTCTTTTGCATCATTTTCTAAAACTTGCTTTGGCTGAGTTAATACTAATCTTAACATGACTTTGAAAACCTAGTCCATTCTAAGAAAATAACAGATGATTTCAAAATTGAAATTTAGGAGATATGATTCTGTATCTGCTCAGTTCTTTGCTATTTTGAAACCCCTGAAAACTTTGAAGTGCTAGTATTTATCTGTTATCCCACACTGCCATCTTAAATATTTATCGTTTTTCAGAGTTGTGTCCATTCGGATGTCTTTCTCAACCCATAGCTCTCACTTTTCCTTTTGTTTCCCATTTTATTTCAAGTTTAGTTAAATACCACAGGTTGGTCTGCCAGTTGCAGTTATTTTCAATAACAAACTAGTTGTTCTTGAAGTTAGTGGAAATACTAATTGCTAAATGATAACAGAACATGGCCTAGTATTTAAAAAAAAAAAAAAAAGATTGCAGAGAGCCTAAAACAGCTTATACTGATTCAAAAAGCAAGAATAACACATTTTGGAGTGTCACAGTGATAGCTTCATAAAACATACAATCTTCGTCTGCTGCTTTAAAAAAAAAATCTTTGTATGCTGTCAGCACACAAATTTAAAACAGGCTTATTTTTTTGTTGCTCTCAATTATGTAATTAAGTCTTCAGATTGATTCGTTCTAAAGATTTTTGGTGATTTAATCTTCTGTATCATTTCTGTCTGTTCCCAAGACATCTTCCTTTGAAATGTAACATTTAGTAAGACTGAAAAAAAAATCCCTTAGAACGGTGTAATCTTTTCAGGTGATGTGCTTTGTTTTTTTTTTAAACAAGAAGTTAGTTCACTAGTGGGTTTTGAAAGTGCTGTTGTGCAAGTTGATTATTCTTAATGTTCTTAGGCTTACTTGGGTTACACACAAGCATATGGGATTCTGTGGAAAATGTGCGATTTCATCTGTGCCACTTGAAACAAATTGGCTTATTCTTCTCTCTCTTCTTTTGTTTTCCTTAACTATGTAACACTGACATCAAGACTTGGAGTCTCAAAATGTCCGACACATTCTGTCTCTGACAGTGTGGCTTAATTTTAATTGCATTTTAAGAAAGAAGTGCCCCTAAAGCATCTTGCATTATGCATTATATCAATTATCTTGGTGGAAGAAACACACCAAATACAATTAATTATAGGTCATAACCCAGCAAATCATAAAAATCCTGTTCTGAAGTAAATTGTTGCCACTAATTAGCTTTCCTGTTTGCCAGTACTAGAATAAATTCAATTCAACTCTTGCTAATATTGGTTATTTTCAGTGATATAACTAATTTTAAAAAGAATTGAATCCAGAAGGCATGAAATACTGACATTTCCAGTCACTTAAATAGTTTTCTAATATTAAAGGATATATAAGTGGAAATGTATTTTCAATACTTTTAATACAGTATGTTGAGGTTGATTGTATTTTACTTAAAATTGAATTCATGTTTAACCTCACTTAAAATGCAGCAAGGAATGTTCTGCTTCAGGGGGGTTTTTTTGTTTGTTTGTTTTTCCCCAGTGTTTCCAAGAAGTTTATATACTGCTGTGGAAGTTCAGGAGTAGCAAGACTTAGATATTTAATCAAGGACTGAAAGCAATAAGACAGTATTCATAATTGGCTATGAGACCTATGACGTATTAAATCACAAGGCTCCAAAGCACAAAAGATTAACTAAATCTGCACTGCATATCAGGGACAGTGGTTTGGTAAACAGTGTGGGGAAAATCCTAACTACTGTCCATGATGTTTCACTCACTTTGTACAAACAGGGTTTCTTGAGTCTTTTTTCATGCACAGTAACTTTTGGAAGTGCTGAACTGGCTTACTATCTGGTCTGATTGTCCAACTGCTTACTGAAGTGCAAATGAGAACTGCTGGTAAGCTAGAAAGCGAATATGACTGAAAGGACATACATACAGTACGCTTAGGAGATAATATAGATGCATTGTTAAATAAAATTAATTCCTGTTAGAAAACAAAATAGTAACATGCATACTGATCAAAAGCTTGAAATGGCTGATGTTGGTTCCTGATTCCTCTGAGGTTACTGAAGTGCATCTCATGCTCAGTGTTGTACTTATGCTACATAAAGACCAGAACTTAGAATTCATATTTCATCAAATAATTGTTTCATTTACCAGTCATTCTATAATAATTTATCTGAATTGGTCTGTGAACATTCACAGCTGATAAAAATATAAGAACTATTTGGCTTTCATTTTGGTTGGAGTTGGATATAACGTAACTGCATGTACAAGAAAGATGATAGTGCTGAAGAATCTGAGGTGTTTATATTGGGCTGCATTGTGGTCCCAACAGCAAGAAGTGAGGATTAGAATTTCTGTTCCAGAGTTCTAAGTAGAAGATCCTTGGTTGTCATAGTGGACACTTTTCTCTCCCCCCCCCCCCCCCCCCCCCCCCTCGGAAGTTGTGATTTCCTGTCTTCTCTTTCAGGATCTCTTATTCAAGACAGTCACCTGCATTTACACTAGTTTGCAAGATTACGTAGGAGTTTGTTGCTGTTTTAACTAACAAAGAAGAGAGAATAGCATAGAGGGACACTGTCAAATTAATAAAAGAAATCATTGCGTAATAAAAAAATAAATATTAATCACAAATCAGTACTCCTTTGCTCACCCCTTCCTTTATATTAAATAGCAATCAGAATATGGTGGGGTGTAACTGTTTTTAATTTTTTTGGTACTGTCAGAAACAAGAAACAGGATGAAAAGTGGAATAAATTGCTGCTGTCAAGTAAAATACAGCAGACAGACATACCAAAGGTAAATATATATGCAACATTTTGGGCTAGGCAATAAGTAGTGGTAACACAACCTCCTTTTTTTTAAATAGCAAAAGCATTTTAAAAAGAAGAAATGGGAAGCTTCCTTTGTCATACAACAAGAAGGGAATGTGAGTAGAGGCAATGGGACTGAATTAATAGTTACGTAGAAAGTTCTGTCAGATCTGTTGAGTCATGGAGCACCCTTTTCAAATTAATGTATATCTTTTAAAGTGCACTAGTGTATATCCTGTAGTATACGCTTGATCCCTTTTATTTTCCAAGGGCTGTTTGAGCTATAAGCTCTATGAATCAGCTAGGCAACTTATGTAACAGAAATAAAGTAACTACCTAAATCAGTACATAATAAAATCAAGTCCAGTGTAGCCTGAGGTACAATGATAACATTATCAGGTGCAGTTTACAGATATGAGAAAATACCTTTAGCCTCATAAAACATGTAGTCATAACTAATCCCTTCCAATATCTGAGTGGCAGTAAATACTTCACATCGGTTTGTCATGATGCACTTTTTAGTTTTCATTGGTGTTGCTGCAGATTCACATGGATTTATTTCGGATTTTTCTAGTTTGGCCTGCTCTGTAAGTTCAGTAAGATCAGTGGAAGCCATCTCATGTATTGAAGCCACTGTATAGTTAGATGGTGGCATGAGAAGAGGCAGAAAGTCCATCAGAATTCATGAATGAAAGTGAGAGAGGCAAAAAAAGAAAAAAAAAAAAAACCACCACCAACCAAAACTTCCCTGAAGTAGTATCTCATAACAAATGCTTATAATAGAAATGAAATGAAAGTGTAAGTTTGCTTCTGCAGTCCATATTTACTGTCCAGATTTGCTCCTTAGCAGTGTTGACACTCTGTGCAATATGAAAAGCCGTTTGCATCATTTGGAATATTTTACGGTAGTGTTTTAAACATTACTCAAAGCAGCCCAACTGCAGTCTTACTGAAGCTGAAAGAAGTTTTACAAAAGATGTAAAGTGGCTCACTTTGCTAGTGCTGAGTTGTAAGATGACTGATAGTGCTGTAGTCCTGGGTTTGAAAGTAATCCAGGTTTTGTTCTTGAAATTTACTTTAGCATTTACCCTAACAGAGAACCTTTAGGATTACCAGCCAGTATGCACTCAGTATTCTGAACTGTCCTGAAAATCCACGCTCTGCTTTTGTCCATAGATAAAATTATTTGAAAATCTGCGTTTGAAGGTGGTGTTTGTGGTTTTGGTTTTGGTTGGGTTTTTTTATTTTTTTTAAGATTTGACCTGAGGATGTGTGACATTTCATACTGTTCTAAAGCTCCACGATTCATTGTTCTTAAGTAAACCCCAGGTAAGGTGTAATCATCTTGCTATGACAGAAAGCATACTAAAGGGAAGTTGTCTGTTGTTCTGCCTTCCAAAGAGGCTAGCTAAATGTCCTACAGAGAAGTGCTGTATAAAGTAATAGATATTTTGTCTTTGTACAGTTGATACTGCCATGCCCATCAGTTATTGAATCTACAATTAATGTTTCCAATTTTTTCCATTTTCTGTCTCTATGAAGCATCTAGATACTGGGGTGATTAAGAGACTTATAAACACTTGCACTGGGGACGTTGATAGCAGAACAGAATAGAATCTGGAGGATAATCTAAAAAAAATATTCTTTTTCTTAGTGGGAACAGCAGGTGAGTCCAGTGTCTCTTATTGCAGAAAAAAAGAAATGAAGATGGGAAAGTTCAAGATGAGAAATTACATGGCAGTGAACACGAAGTGATAAATCAACCCTTACAGGATTATAGCTACTTCCTTAGGAAAGAAATCTATGTTAACCTATATAGGGAATCCAATATTGAGGGACTGGAGGGATCAGAAACAGGTCAGAGATACATCACCATCTTTAACACGGATTAAAAACTGGAGACATGATCAGTACTGTTGAAGTAACTGTTGGGATTTGATGTCTAGAGAGGTATCGTCACCTTGCAGACAATAAATTCATAGTTCAAATAGGTGATCAGCATATTTACTACAAAGTATCTGAGATTTTCAAAATAACATGAGGGAGAGAATATATAAAGTTATGTTGCCGTAAGAAAATGATTGCAAGAGATACATATGCTTATAGCTGATTGATGATGAGTAGGTTCATTCACTCTTGGAACAAGTTAGATCATACAAAACTTCAAACTAAATAAAATACTAATGTTGCTAGGTGGAGCTAGGACTCACTAGGAAACACCGTGTTTTAACTGTACAAAAGTGCGGAGGAGAAAGCATAGCAAAAGATGCATATATTAATTATTTAACAAGTTTTAGTGATTGTATTTTTAAATAGATAAGGGAAATTGAGTAGAAATAGTATGGAAGTTAAAGCAAGAAAGCGTGGATAAGCAATCTTGTTTAGTGCTGATGTGTTTTGAAACCCTGTTGTATAATGGTAACGAAAGCAGGAAGGCGTTGTCTGTTGAGAGGGAGGCCTAGGCTTAAACCCTTTGTTGGCAGTTATAAACTTGTTAAGCTTTGAATGAAGTCTTTTGAGTTTCAGATTTAAAAACATAAAAATAATAAAAAAAATTATGCTGGTGGCCTCATTATATTGATAGGGTAAGTGATGATCTGGGACAAGAAAGCAGAGCAATATTTTGTCATAAGTTCATGAGCCTGCATGGGTACTGCCTCCCTAGCTAGACACTAAACTTCACAGACTCCAGCTGTCCCTGTATAATGGGGTAAAGGAAGTTACTGCAGGCAGTGATAATACATGGGATCTGATATCTCTGGTTACATCTATAAGATTATTTTTCATATTTGCATATTTGAAATCTTTCTCATATGGTTTTCCTTCTTGTAGCAAAGGCAAACGGCCCTTTACACTGGACGCTACATGCTGGAGACTAGTAAAACAGTTTCATATTCCCAGGTCTTTGGAGAAAAAGACTGGTCTTCTAAAATCATGGAGTTGTTTGGTGGAGTCTCATGGGAAAAAAAATCACATGTAATTGTGTCAGTTGTTTTACTCAGAGGTGAAACAGATAAATGAAAACTGCTAAATAAAGACTATCACACGGTGT
This sequence comes from Theristicus caerulescens, assembly GCA_020745775.1. NCBI lineage: Eukaryota > Metazoa > Chordata > Aves > Pelecaniformes > Threskiornithidae > Theristicus > Theristicus caerulescens. The sequence continues at coordinate 19,478,231 of CM036568.1, read as the reverse complement.
TTTTTTCTTTTCGTTTTCCCTCTGAAGTGAATTAAAGTGAATTAAAGGTTAGTTTAGGATAGGACTAAAATCACTTAAAATAAAGGCGGGGGGAGCAGAAAAACCCAAGAGCTCCTCAGCAGCATACTCTAGGTTGAAATCAGAAAATCATTTAAGAAAAACATTAAAAAGGAAGGAGGAGAAAAGCACACCCTTATGAACTTCTAGTGCTAATGGTAGGATATTAGTAATGAGATATTGCCAGACGTTTGAAGAACTCCACACCTAAGGCCGTACACGGACCATTTTGTTTTGCAGGTTTCTGTCCTCAAAGCATGTGAGAAGCTGTGTTAGATACTGATAGGATTCAGAATTTGAAGCCTAAAGGGAATTGAAAACGATAATGTAAAATTTGTTAGGCATGAGTAGATTAAGTATTTCAGAGGGCTGTGAAACTAGGAATTTTCTGATCTGGACTGAATGTCCTTCAGAGAAGGCAAATGCTAACTTTAGAACAATAGCAAAGTACAACTTTAATCAAAAGAGAAAAATCATTGGTGTTTTACAGAAATCTTTGAATGACTACTTGAATGATGATCACCCAAAGAGTTTCCAGCTCATAATCCAGGTTATGCTATGTATTGAAGATTTTACGAGTTCTCCAAATGTATTATTTGTTATCACTGTTTATCCTCAGATTCATATCCTGTGTGGGCTGCAGAAAGTCAGTCGATTAGTAGTGGTAGGTGGGTAGATGTCTCGGGGATTAAGGCACTCAGATATCTATTTGTTAATCATGCAAATAAATAAGGAAAGGCAGATGTCAGGATCTGTTGTTACCTAGATACCAGGGACTGTGACTCAGAAGCTTTTGATCTTTTATTACCATATAGAAGTTTTTCCTCTGAGTCCAAAAATAACTACTTTTCACTTTTAATACTTTATTGGATGTTTTTTTTTCTGATAAGAATTAAAAAAGAGAGTAACTTGTATTATTTGTGCACGTATATGACCACTAATCATATTTTTAAAGCTGATTTTTGTAAGAGTTTCCCAGTTCTTACAATATTTTTTTAATCCCTGCTTAAAATGGGATTTTTGTCAAACAAGAATAAACTTAAGTAAAACCTGTATGTCTATTTGTGCAACATTGAATTGTTAAGCTTGGTTCTTCCTGTGAAAATAGCACTGTAATCTATTTAGCAAGAAACTGTGATTATTGCATATGAAGGACGAGGAAAAAAATTTACAAGGTAAGCTTAAGAGGTACAGCCATATCTTCTACTGTAAGTTTATTCTCACTGACAGTAAAGAATACAAGAATTAGAGATGAAGTACAAAAGGGAGCAAATACTGCAAAAATCTACTGGAAGATGATATGGAATTAATGTGGTTTATGCACCTTGAGTTAGGTTGCCTTGTATAAATGGCATGTCATTTTTGTCTTAAATACTGAAGTCCCTTCCTCTTGAAAGGATCAGTGTCTTGTTTCCTTGTTAGTATTGTTTTCTTAAATAGCTATTTCAGGATTTAAAAACATTTTTGCATAAAATTAAAAGAGAAATTGGAGGCAGATGCAGGAATTTAACGTGGAAAATATCAACCTAGACTGTCAAACTAAGCTTCCAGAAAAAAGGTTGCGTGATAGAAAATATCAGAAAAAATAATTTCAAAATAAGCTGCAGAGCTGGTGATTTCTGGTATCTTAGGAATTCTTCTTAGGGCTACCAGTTAACAGTGGTTTCCACAGGAAATGTGAGAAAATCCTTCCCAATACAGAAAAGAAAGTAGTGAGCAGAAAGAGAAATGCTCTTGAAACCCAAAAGAATGTCACAGTTAGGAGGTGTGACACTTGTATGCAGGGTCTTGATAATTGTTTTAATTTTTATTAATCTATTAGGGTTTTGTGTTCTTTGAATTCTGTAATGGTTTTTGTTCTGTTAAAGTACATAGCTTGAAGGTATATGTATATATAGCTGTAATAAAGCTCATTTTTAATGACATAGTTCCACTTGGGTTATAAAATGCAAGAGAATGTGTTTGTAGTAGGGATATGGGAATGACATTGTTCTGATAGTGTAGATTGTCTGTCACCTCGATAGAGATAAGGTGTAATCTCATTCAGTGAAAGATGGAGTATGCGAAGGGCAAATACTGGAGGCAACTTTGTTCCGAGTTTAGGATAGATTATTATTATTTTAAATTGTGAAGCAAGAAAACAGGCATCCCAAAGTAATGCTGGGAAGTTTAATTCCATGTGATCTATGTGTGCCAGAATTTACTTTTTCTTTATGAAGAACAACTATAGTGTGTTTCTAAAGTTTTGGTTTTTGTTTTAAATCTCAGTGCAAACTATCTCGTTACACAGGCCTCTGAAGATGGGGGGGGGAACGAAACAGAAAATTATCTCCTCTATTTGCTGCAGTGCAATAGTGTTAGGAATTTGAAGCTTATTATATTGAGACATTTAAGGATGGGAAACAAAGAAAAAGGCTTATTCCTACTTATTTACTGGTGATTTATCTGCCATTTCTCACCCAAAAAAGACTCCGGATAAAGCTTTAAAACTGCCAGTGAAGTCTAAAGTGTCCAAAAACCTGGCCAATTCTAATTTTATGTCAAGGAATTGTGAATGGAGGATTCTGAGGAGAAGGAAAGATCTATTTTATTTCAACTGAAAGCTGTTACATTGATGTTGAATGTTAGAAGTAATTGGTTTTAAAAAGATGGGAGGGGAGTGGGAGTACAAAGTTGTACTGATATTTTTGTTCTCGTTTGCATCTACCATCCATATGGGTAGGTCCTGTAGGAATAATTTTATTCCTTAGATGAGTAATTCCAGACAGTTAAACTACTGGATTGAGATCAACTGAATCCAGATAAGACAGTCTTTTTTTGTAATCTTTTTTTTTCCAATATAGAGTAAAAAAAAAAATTGACAGACATGTCTTATTATCCCATGATTCCTAAGGCTTGGGAACTTTATACTGGAACATTTGGGGGGTGAGAGAGGTAGCTAATAAAGTAATCCTGTCACACTTTGTGTATTTTTTTTCTACTGTGTATATATATATATGTCTACATCAGTTATGTAAAGGGAAGTCATATATCAAGTCCCACTTTTTATTTAAATTCTCTTCAGTTCTTAATGTTATTTTGAAAGGGCTGAGAAAAGGCTGCTTTTTATGTTTAGCTCTACCTAAGATGCCACATAGGATGGCCAGTGAAATGCATGCTGAATGACAAATAGAAGTTGGTGTGCTATGAAGAGAAACAGATGAGCTTAACAAATCCAAGTTCTGACAGAAGCAGAAAGAAGAAAAAGTGACCTTGTAGTGAAAAGTTGTATATTAGGGTCTAAACACTTCTTAGTAGTAGTATGAATACGTCTCCTCTCTTAAATCACCAGGCAGATGTCTAATTTCTCTAACTGCTTTTATAACTATTTTTTGGAAAACATGGCCCTTTATGTATAGATGCAATAAAAGACCTTGAGTTAGCTCAGTCAGAAAGATCACCTATTTTGTCATTATCCCATTTTCATTTTCTATAAACTGAACCCTCACTTCATACAAGATGTAGGTTCAATAGCTACTGTTCCATTCAGGACATATGTCAAAGAAATGTTATTTAACCATGAAAATAAGTCTGTGAATCTTTAAAATTCTTTGGTTTATTTCCTTAGAAAACAGCAAGGATTATTTCTATCAGGGAAAAAATACTTAGCTATGTTATGGATGTTCTTTAGGGGACAGTGTTTCACAATTCTAGAATATTATAAGTGAAGATTTTATTTTTTTTTCTGTCATAAATATAAGGCAGAATGTAGAATTGAAAGGAAATTCTAAAGGTGCAATATTTTTTTGGTTGGAAGACATCTGTAAAGATGGTAATATAAGTCCATGCTGTCTTATGTTTATGGTTAAAGAACTTACCAGTGTGTGTTGTGATTTTTTTTTTTTTTTTTAAATTTATTTTTTGTCCTTTCATTTTTTAAAAAAGTCACCTGTCATGTTATGTCCTCCTGGTATTCCTTTGAACTTTTAGTTAGTGTCAGGTTTAATTGTCCCCATCTTCCATAAAAGGTGAGTTTCTTAAACTCTGGTCATCTTTGCTCCTTGTCCCAAAAGATACGATTGTATCCAGAAGATTTATTTATATGCTAGCATTAAACAGAAAAGCATGACTGGGTTATTTTGGTTTTTATCAGCTTAGCTGTAGTTGTCAAGCTGAACGATGCCTTCCTTTTCTGAGCTACCTTGTACCTTGTGTTGGCAACTGGTATGGTTGAAACATTTAGACCTACTCAATGACCCAATTAGGGTTTTGAATGTCACCGTGGAGTGATATACAGTTGTACATTCTAATGATGCTTCTCATATTTTATAGACTTGTCTCTTCATAGAGTTGTTCTGTTAATGTTCTTTGCACTGCTGCTTCCATATGTGACCCCGGGAGACCACTGACAGTAACAGTTAAACCACTGGCCATAGGAATTGTCTCCATCAACATGAAAGCTATTTCTGGATTGCCAGACAATAGGAATTTCTTCCATTAATAGTGGCATTTTATATCAGTGTTACCTCCTCCACAGGACAAAACCAAAGGGTAGTGTGAAAAGGAAGAAATTACAGCATAATTAAGCTGATTTATGTGTTAAGAAAGAACTGGGTTTCAAATGTAAGAACAACTTTAAAAATAACGGTGAAGTTAACTGGAGAATCTCTTGAAATAATTGTCTCTGAAAGCTGCAGCAAGGATTTTTGGATCAAAATACCTATACTTATACCAAAAGATTCTGATCTTAAGTATAGTGAACTGTGCGTAAGTTTACTTAAGTGTAAGTGTACGTGTACGCTATTTGGTCCTTCAGATTAACTAGTGGAAAAGACACAGACCTTTTATTTTCTCCTCTTTCATGGGAGCTGAGTAGAATTCCCAGTTAACACTTGTAAGACAGTTGAGCATGGATTCCTTTCTAACATCCTGAAAAGGTAAATTTTATGGAGAGGTTGACAAGATGGGTTGGGCTTTTCAACCAGCTTACTTGTGAGTCTTTTATGTTAAATCCCAGAGAATGCAGGATATTTTCTTGGAAGTGACTGATAGTGCATTTTAGTTCGTTTCACAGCATTTAAGTTTGAAGACTGTAAGCACATGATCCTTCTACTGTGGGGAAAAACGCAGAATACTCCAGTGAATCTCCAGTACGTATTTGTCAGTTGGGATAGTTAGTACTGTGTTTTGTCAGTATGCTGCAGTGAGACCTACAAGCTTCTTTACAATATATTTCCCTTGCTCTGTTATTTTCAGCACTGTGTGAGACAATCTTGAAATTTTGATTGAGATGTCAAGGAAAGTGGAGTGGCAGCTGTCTCCAATTGATTTTTTTTTTTTAAATTTTTTTTTATGTCCATGAGATAAGCAGTTGATTATATGAAAATCATTAATAATATAGTGCAATGCATTAGATATGTTTGTCAAACCCACTTAGTACTTGCACTGCAAAGAAGGTTTTCATGTTGTTATTCCATACCGGGGCTCTGGACATAGCAATCTGGTACAGTGTACTTTGCAAATCACTAGTGAAAATTCTTAAAGTAAACCAAAGTAGCTGCAGAAGGATATCTCTGCTATGTCTACCTTTCTGTAGTATTATTTCACCCTTCACACCTCTTTGCAGATGATTAGCTTCCCTTCTTTCTCTTTGAGGTGTATTAAATCAGCGTGTTTCCCGCTGATGAATGGAGAAAGTTGGAGCCCATGACGACCACAGCATCCGAGTGCTAAGTTCATGCTTATTGCTTAAGTGTTGTGCAAAACATCTTATTCTCTGAGGCAACCAGGGAAGTGTTTTTACGTACTGTCAAGCCAAGTTACTTGAGCAAGTGCGGGGCACAGAGTCTAGCTGCTGATGCACAGCCTGTTGAGTAAGAGGTGAGCCAGCCTTACGCCTCACTCCTGGACAGCTTTAGCTTCATCTACATTGAATGGATAGTTTAGTGCTGGGCTGATGCTGATCTGGGGACTCCCTCTCTCATCCTTCTTTGGTACTTGTGTGGAAGTCTTTTCCTGAGGGGATTGGAGGGGGAGAGGGGAATTTCCCACCTCCACCCAGCTTTAAGAAGCTTCATGGTTCTCATCACCAGGATTCTGTCTAAAGTGAGAGGAACTAGAGGGCAAAAAAAATAGAGGGAGATAAATTCCCCTACGCATACCCACACCAAAACATATATTTGGAACAACAAAAAAATTGTAAATTGATATTGAATATATTAAATTATTTCATCCACAGAAATAGAACATATTTTCTTGCTAAAGAATAAAACAATTATGTTTTTGAATGAGCAAAACCAAAACCATAAATGTTTTGACTTTATGGAATGTTGAATAAAAGAACTGAACCTTAAGCAAAATTTCTTTTTCTCTTAAAATTCCCTTCCCTGTTAGCCATTTAACCATTTAAAAAAAAGAAAATTACCATGCTTGTTAGCAATCTGTCTGTAACCTGCCAGTCTTCTTTTTTCTACACAGTCTAGGAGCTGTGACAAAGAAGTTACCTTTCCCAGTAAGTCAAAATGGTTTTAATGACAGAAAACCTGATAATTTTCATTTTTATTAATAGAAGAGTCCATAAGATTAAACTTCATTTTTTTTAATATCAAAAGCATAAAACATACTATCGGCTTCCTAATCTGTGAGATGTGAGATTACTCAGAAGTGGCATTCTCTGATCCTTCTGGTCTGACACAACACCTAGAGAATGCCTTAGCTACTGTTATAGAGGGGAAACGAAAATGTCATAAATACGTTTGTACTTTTAAGAATTCTGCCTCTGTGCTTGGCAGCCTGTCTTTAAGAAGTGTAACTTGTCACTGGGCTAAGCTTGTAGGAGTGCATCCTGTTTAAGGTCAAAACAGTACAAAGCTAACAAAGTTCAGAATGATATGGGGGGGGCTGTATGTGTGCATGGGGGTGTTCGTGGGTTTTGGTTTGTTTTTTAACAAATGTACTGTTCAGAGCTTGGACCAGTACTGTTTTCTCTGTTCATTTCTTTTGAAATACTGGACAGGATCTGTATGTGGATAATAGCTTTGTGCTTTCAGCCAGGCTTGACTTGGAATGCTTAACAGAAGGTACCAGATATTTACAAGGAGGTCTTCTGTGTTTTCTTACCCAACAGATGCAGTGGCTGTTTTATAAATGAATGAATGTTTATCTGAAGTGAATGGAGTGTGGATCCAGAATTATTTTGGTTCATTTAATCCTGACTGTGTGACCAATACTAACTTTGATAATAGAGCTCTTGCAAATGACTCAAATACAGACTTGTTTTATTTCCGCAAAAATGTTAATTAACATTCTAGAGAAAATCAGCTTTCCTTATTTTTTCATGCTGTCTTCTGTTTTTTTCTCCCAAAGTAAAGAATAGTGGAGGGATGTTTCTTTTTGACAAGACAGTCTTCAACAGATTATCTAAATGCTTCTGTAAAACTTTGAAATATGAGATCATTATCTTTTTGGAGGTGGGGTTTTTGTTTTGTGTGTATGTGTGTTAGCAGGCAAGGAATGATGTAGTATTTTGAAGGGCAGGAGAAAAAGAATGTCTCTGAAAAGCATGGAGAAATCAAGGATAATATAAAATTATTCACAGTTCTATATTAAAGCATATAATTAAATATTAAAAAAGCAATGTTGTTACAGTGTGACAGAGCAAGTAGTGAAGATATTGCGACTTAAATGATCACATGGCCTATTGTGCAAAAAGTAACTGCCAAAGAATTTTTGTACCACTAATGTATATTAATTGCTATGTAACTGTATACTTTTTGTATTTTTCATGCAGGTTAGGGCATGCAAATACTTACATCTCTACTGTGAATATTTTTGTTTGAGCAGAACAATATAACTCTGTGGGCAGTTTTTTATTTTGTGGAATAGTGGGAGAAGAAAAAAAAAACACCACCCCAAAAAAACCCCACTGAAAACCTCTGTATGCTATTCAGAAAGCATTTAACAACAAATCTGGCCTGAAAACATTAATGTCAGGTTTCAATTTCATGCAAATGAAAGAATGAATTTATAAACCCTTCAAGAATCATGATTGTAATGGCAATGTCCAAAAAAATTTTTTTGAAAGGCGATATAATAATCCCTTTTACGTAACACCAATAAAGATTATGCAATCCTAGGGGAACTAACCTGTTGTAGTCGACAGGCCTTTCTCTATCACTGCGTGCTTCCCTTATCTGAAAGATGCTCAATGTCCTTCAATTCCAGGGCTGAATGGCGACATGCCATCATTGTCATTGTATTCCAACATCATATATTTAAAAGAATAGGACACTTGTGATATCATATCTATTTAGTCTTATGTTGTTATCCCCTTTTTTACTATATATTTCCCCCATTATCTTAAAGGATTTTTTTTTTTTACACTTCTACTATCCTATAAAAAGGTTTCTTCAGGGTTTCTGTGGGGTTCTACGGCTACCCTGTCAGATCCTTAAAAAGCTCACTCTAAAGTCCTGCCACACATTTAAATAATACTAAGATATTTCTGTTGAAGTATGCAACCATAATGATTTTGTGAAGCTCTTCTCATTAACGAAAAGTGAAAGTCACTGCATTTTGAATATCTTAAGGCTTAAATAGTCCCTTAGTTTTTATATATGTCTGGTAATAGTGTCATGAGAAACGTACCTGCAGAAGAGTGCCCGATATCATTTAGTTGCTAGTTCTGGAGCAGTCATGTCAAACTGCTCTTCATATTTCAACCTTTTATTTCTTTTGGCATATGTAGGCCTTTTTGGTTTGACATCCGATTCCTTGTTAGTTGTTCTGTGTAGTATGCGTGTGTACTTAAAATGGGATGACTGTGTTGAGTTAGCCCTCCTGTTAACTTAAGCCCTAAGAACCATTTTTCTGTAGTGTGCCATATCTTGCAGTCTTTTCTAATGTTTATTTGGAGAGCAGAGTATTTATAGAAAAATGTGGTTAATCTTTCCAATTTCCAGAAGTCTGTAGTCTTCAGACTACTGCTTTCCTTCCAGGCCTGTATTTATTACCTGGAAAGAGAGAGTGGTATGCAGAAGGAGTGGATAGGAACAGACCTGCAAATACTAGTTGTCTGTAGTGTTCAATTTAGATGGCCTTATTTACACCAGTCACTGAGCTAAAAAGTACAGGTGGTGCAGCATAATTTCCAAATTATCAGGTAAGTGTGCAAGTATCATATGGTTATATTACATAATGAAAGTCCTAGCTATGTGGCTTTTCATACAGAATTAAGATGGGGGAAAAAGTTTTGTACTTCATGAGGTACATTTCATAAAGATGTGTTGTGATCTGGTACTTCCTGCAAGGGAGTTTTGCCTGAATTATGAATAAAGAATCTGGCCCAATTAAAATGCACTGGGAAGTGGATGGAGACCTTAATAGTTTCATATTATTTAGTGTGAGCCGAGAAACACTCCATAATTACTAACAGGTGGTCTAGAATTGGACACTGAAATTGCCTACGTAATTGTAGATTGACGATATTTTATGCGTATCCATTTTGATTTTAACAACAATTCACTAGTCATCACATAATTATATATAAAGAGACTTTACAAGATACCTGTTATTTCCTGAGGATCCATTACAGTCCATCAGACAAAATATCAGTTCTGTTTTTTAAACTACGTATTATAATATAAGGATTTTCAAAATAAGGGTTATTTACCCAATAGACTGTAAAGATTTCTTTGGAATCACTGTAAATAGGTACTCTGCTCCTGTTTGGGGAATTCTGAGATAGCATATTATGAGCTGCAGTGACCTGTTCCCATGTAACAAAAATGCAATATCCTTGGGGTTGGGGAAGGTTCAGTTAATGCAAGATTTACCTTGATTTATGTCAGTAATCTAAAATACAGAGCACGTGCAGCCAGGTCACAATCCTGCATGTAAAGAACTTCACTAAATGCAGTGGAACGAATCGTCCTGAAAGTGGAGTGCAACCCGTAAGGTCCAGCAGAAGACCAGGGCATATAATCTCAGAACGTCTTCAAGGTTGACTTTCAAATCTCAGACTAGCAGCTATGTAGGTACCTTCTGTAGTTGTTGGAGATTACGTATACACTCTTGAGCAGCCGAGAATGGCTAAATTAGTCAGGCTCCTGTTTTAACTTGCCTCCTGGGGAAACCTCCCTTTCTGCTTTGACTGCAGGGGCAATCTACAGATTTGTGTCCCTGTGCTATATTTAGCTTGATAATATTTGTCTTCTCCTTCTTGCTAGATACACTGCATGTTACTTAGAGGGACGTGAGTTGATATCTTTGTGGGTATATTAAAGATCTTATCTTTGTAGATATCTTAGTTATTCTTAAACTTTGCATTTTCAAAACAATTACATTTTTAACAGAAGAATGTTTCTCTTGATGACATACTCTAAATGCATAATCTATTGATATGGATGATAAATTGCAAAATGCCTTCAGTAAAAAGCAAGACTTACTTGGTTTCAGTGTCACCAATAATGCTAAAGCAGATTATGCCTTGGGGGAGAGAAGTAACTTACATATTTGTTTCTATTTTCCAGGTCCCTTAAGGGAATTAATACTTGGCTTTCTAATTTTTGCAAGACAGAATTTGCACTGAAATTTTAACCATTTTTTATATATTTAATGTTCATCATTAGAGTAGTTTTTCTTTGAAGTATGTGAGTATATAATCTTACTCTAGCTCTTACCACAATCAAATGAATTATGGCTGGAGTGTATTCCGTAGTTCCAAGTCGTGAATGGGACTCTTTCCCCCACTCCCGGCCCCAAGACTTAGGATCTTACTTGAGAGTCTGCCTTAGAATTTGGACTTTGTAAGCTTGCGGTGCTGGAAGGCTTCTAAATACCTAGTTAGGACAAAAAAATATTTTCCTGGCTTGAGTTTCATGGACCCAATTTCAGTCATACTTGTACTAGCTTTAGATTGATGCATCTTATTATCCATGAATGTTAGGTAGGAATTCTTTCCTACTTCTAACAAAAAATATAGAAACTTTCCTACATCAAACCAGAAATTAATATTTTTCAGATGTAGCATATTTAAAAAAAAAAAAAGAAATGGGTTTTATGAGCAAGTGATTCTGCAGTGATGAAACTATGAAGAATCTATCCTTTGACTCTGAGATTTGATCTTCTAAAAGTTTGCTGCATCTTTGAAAATGTTAATAGAGAATGCATAATTAATTTCACAGCACTACAGAAGTCTTAGTTAATACCTCACAAAAATACTTTTTATTCTCTCAAATATATGCTTTGTCATTGACATAAGTGGGGTTGTGCAAATACTGATTTTTTTTGGGGGGGGGGGGGGGGGGGGGGGTTGGTTGTTTACCCTGGTGGTACATTGCAACCAAAGCAATCTTGACTGTTTTACAAATATAGAGGAACAGAGAGCGTCATTCATGCAGCAAACTAACCCTGGTGGCTTATAGTTGGGGTGCCCTGTGGCAGTGGTGAGGGACCTTGTGCCTCAGGTGGTCTTGGCCTCTCCTGGTACTGCGCTGCCATTCTGAGATTGAACCATAGTGCTTTCATCCGCTTCCTTGGGGAAACGGGGACAGGTATTGGAAAGGAATCCTACAGAGGTTTGTATGGAAGGAGAGACCCTGTGCAAGTGCCCCTGCGCTGAGGCAAATAATCCTTATGCTGAAGTACTCCAAGTGAAGAGCAGAGTAGGTCTCACTTTAATCAGTAGCTTGTGGACTGATGATGATAAAAATAAACGTCACCTGCAAAAGTTTTTTTCAAGAGTTTGTAGCAAATCTAAGAATAACTGATGAAAGATTGGTGTCAAAGTCATAGAACACGGTATTACCGGATATGGTATCCCCTTTTATATGTGGTAATTTTATTCGTTGCATGAATTGGAAAAGACTCTGTTTTAACTTTAATGAGTCAGTATGAAGTTGAAATAACTTGCCAACACATTCATGCGTTTCAGTTGTTTTTTACACTGTATTTTACATGAGGGGAAATTGCAAATAGTAAATGTCAAGGATTCACTTGGGGCATTACAATTTCAGAGGCATGAAGCTAATACATATTTGTCTCATTACTGTCACCGGATTGAAGTCAGTCCATGGATGGCAAGAGCTCATAACTCATAGGAGACATAGTTACAAATGACCTGTGGGAGGTCACAGGTACCACAACTTCCTAAATTCATATTACAAACGTGTCATTAATAAGAAATGAGGGAGATGATGTTCATCATCTTTCAAAAAGCTGGTTTTCACTGAAAAAGAGGTGAAAGGTTTTTTATTTCCAAGTCTCAACTGATCACATCTTTGCAGATTATAGTGTATGGGAGTAGGAAGGCAATGCAATCCTTCTGGATACTTAAGTCATCTGTGATCTTGCTATGTTAATACAGCTAACCCGTTGTGCTATATAAGTTGCCTGTTGATATTTTGCTTAAGTATCTCTAGAGTATTGATGGGCAATGAGTATTGTATGGGGGCTTTTAAATATGATTTGTATGCAGAGTTTTTTATCCTCTTCCGTGTTTTTGCTCCTGTTGAGATCTCGAATGCAGAACTTGCTACAGTAATTCACAGAGGGTACATCTCAGCAACACAGTGTGTGTGGCGCTACTGCGTTAGGTTGATCAAGTTAGCACAGAGAGACTGAAAAACCTTGTTAAGATGCAGTCCTGCGTCTGAAATCAACTGGGTATAACTTTAACTGAATTCACCCAGTCTTTCACATAGTTATTAAATGTTTTGCTTGTTTAGTATAGCCAATTAAGATGTAGAATAATATAACCAAGCTGCATTTGCTTAGCCTATTAAGACAATGTGGGGTTTGGACTTTTTTTTTATTATTATTATACTGGAGTAACGTGCTCTAGATAATGAACTTAAGAGGATGTTTAGAAGTTACCATTTAGTGTGTACATCATCACACTTCAGCTGGTTGCCTGCCTATTGAATGCTGAGAGCTACAGTTAATGTATTAAATCATTTGTCTGACAACTGCATAGTCTTTCTCTGTAATTCTACATGCAATTTGAGGTGTCAGCTTTGATTCATAAAGCCCCACATGGTTTGATTCATGAAGCCATGAATGGGTATCTGGTAGGTTGCTTCTCTTCCTGTTTGTAAGAAAGATGTGACACCAGGGTACTGATTTGTAGCTTCAGTCACCTGGCTTGCAAAGCATTGCGAAAGTTGATAAAATTGATGTTTGATGGGAGGGTCTGTAATAAGCCTATGTATAAATAAATAAATACCATTCACCGTCAGAGTAACAGATATCAGCCAAGTGTTTTAGCTCATTAGTTTAAAATTTATTTTTTTCTGTGTGTCTGACCAAAGTGAATCCTAAGAATTCAAGGAATCACAGAGGTTACTAAATGAGAAGCTGTTGAGGACTGAAAAATACTTGGTGTGCTTTTTCAGCAGAATATGTGTGTTTTCCTCTCTGATCATGTAGTCCAAAAGCATGTCTTCAATGTGAGGTGTTTATATAAGAAAGAAGTAGCAATGTTTATAAACGTTTGGGAGTGAAGTTTATAGTTCTGTAAAGCAGTTGTTAAAAACAAAGCCCTGGAGAAATTTCATTGCATACACAGAGATTTGCTCCAAACATAATACTGAAATACTTGAAATGGCATTTCTGTCTGCTTACCACCTTTCCAGAAAAATGATGAAAAAAGAGAGGGAGCATGAAGAAAAGCATCACTGAGAATTGCAAGTACAAAGCAAGTTAAGAAAAACTGGAGAAAACTAAGAATATATGCTTTCTGAGTACTAACTGGATTCTGAGATCGTAGGGTGTCCAGTTATGCAAATAGATTAGTTTCCTTAAAGTAAAATGTCATTTTTAGGTTATTTTACATACATGCTTATTGTACTTCTTGACAGCAGAAAGTTTATGGTGATTGGAGTAAGTTCCTAATACTGGGGAATAAAAGAAAACATGCCCCTTTTCAGAAGGATGAGGAGGAGCATCTGGGGAGGTACAGGCCACCTGCAGCAGGGACAAGAAGCCAACCTAGCAAGGGCAAATTCTGCCTGATTAACTGGGTAGCTTTCTGTTACGGGATTACTTGCTCTCATGATGTTTATCCTGACTTCACCAAGACTTTTGGCAAGGTATATCCTTATAGCCAAGATAGATAGATATGGTTTGGAGTGGTAATTGCAAGGTATTTGGAAAACTGGCTGGACTTCTGGATGCAAAGTTGGCAGCTGGTCATTAGCAGCAGCATCTTGCAACAGTAGGGCCAGTGCTGTTAAAAATCTTTATTAACAACTGGGATGATGGGAATGAATGGGATGCTCTCTGCAAGTTTGTGAGTGATACCAAATCCAGGGTAGGAGTTACGCTGCAGAGCAATGCTGCTATTCTTAACAAGCTGGAGACATGGTGTGACAGAAACCTCATGAAATTCAGCAACAGCAAATGCTAAGTCCTGTGTCTGTGATAGGATAATCCCTTGCAACAGCTGAAGCTGGGTACCAACAGGCTAGAAAGCAGCTTTGCAGAAAAGGACACGGGGGTGTGTCCTGTTGGACAACAAGTTGAACATGAGTCAACAGTCTGCCTTTGTGGCAAAGAAGGCCAACTGTATTCTGGGCTGTATTAGCATGAGTGTAGACAGCAGGGCAGGGAAGTGGACCTGTGACCACATCTGGAGTGTTGCGTTCAGTTTGGGGTTCCCCAGTACAAGACAGACATGGGCGTAATGGAGCAAGTCTGGCAGAGGGCCTGTGAGCCACCTGCTTGGAGGCTGGAGCACATCACTTACTAGGAAAGGCTGAGCACTGGGTACACTGATTTATATAGGGGTGGGGGGAGCCCTTTTGTTTAAAAAAAGGAACCCCAAACAAATGACAAAAAACCAAACCAAACACCCCCACCTGCAGAAAAAAATCCCACAACCCACATGCCCCACAACCAAACAAAAAACCCACGAAAAAACATCCAAAACAAAACACACCCCCAAAACATTTCTTAAATCATCAGTCTCAATAATAAAGACTCTGAATACTTGCAGAGGAAGGTATTTCCATTACAAAAGTTTTTAGCATCATTTGAATCTTTTTAAACTAAAGCACTTTTTTCTTACAGATGGGAAAGAAGACCTTTAAAACACTCCTTATTGCTATGATAACATACTGTGTCTCTCTGTGCTTACGTTATAGTCAAGGGATTTTGTAGAATATAAATTTCTTTCAGTCACTTCATTTCTGTGAATTGGTTTGCTTTTTAAATTGAGTCTGAGCTATACTGATGGGTAACTCTTACCAGATTGGAGTGTCTTGATTTCCCCCCCGCCCCCCCCCAAAAGACATAGAAATGGGGGTGCATGACTGGGGGGGGCGTCTGTTTTGTGTGTGTGTCAAACCAAACTTTGTACATTCCTATTCAAATCCAAACCAACTGTCATTCAATTGAAAATTCCTGATATTAAACATAAATCTTAATAATAATTCTCACTAATGTAGGAGATGTCACTTACACCTGCATCAGAAAAGTCTGTGTTATGTTACTTGTAATGTAACTTGTTAACTGTGAATGCTTCAGATCATGAGAAGGAATGTGGGTATCGGTGTGTTTAGATAGAAGACCAGAGTAGGAAGTAGTCTACATAATTAGGGAGCAGTCTTTCATTTACCCCAGTAATAATATTGTAGGTCTTTGTGATCTCTGTAATCTGTTTTTTGGATCTTCTGGCAGGGACGTCAAAGCCTATTACAAGGTGGGAATCTAAAACAGTAAAGCGTGGTAATTCCACCAGTACTCCCTCATAAACACTATCAGCATGCAGAGCTTATAGAAAAAAAGGTTATCAGTATGAAGTCTATGCAAATTTAATTTTTTTTTTTAAGAATGTGGGAACAGTGCAAGGATTTCCAAGTTTCTTCAATGTTCTTCAATTTTGTAAGCAGGAATCATACTGTGGAACTGGAGAGATCTTGATTCATCACCACATAGACCTCCAGCAACTCCTGCTTATTGCATTGAGATTGAACTAATGAAAAATGTTTTGCCAGACTGTATCAAAGTGCTGGTATATCTTCTATGGTAAGACATTAATTTTGAGAAAGGTGGCCTTCTACATTCCTGTAGGTTTTGTAAGATCTTATAACTTGCAGAAAATACAAAGACAAACGGCCTAACACCTGATAAAGACGACTGTCAAGTAGAAAGTTGAATGGCATCCTTTCTCTAATTTATTCTTTCTTCTTGATTTGTAATGTTGTTTCCTAATGAAAGCTTGGACAGAGGATCAGTCATGCTGCTTTTTTTCTGGAAGAGAATGTAATAAAATAACTATAGGGTCATGATAAGATGTGAAATACCGTAGTAAAGAAATGAGCGTTATGGACAGAAAATTAGTCTAGCATTTTCCCATCTCCTGTTGTCTGCCTGCAGAGTATGTACCAATACTAGGAGACATAGTGGCCAATTTCCTACTTCAGGTTCACAGCTAAAAGTAGCTTTCTTATCTGATTATTTTGGTAAGTAAAATGCAGTGTTCTTTCTAACTATCAGTAATTTGAATCTTTTATTTTTTGGGTCATTTGCAAATGTATCCCTATGACACTTTTTAGGAAATAGTTTTCCTACCTACCAGACGATTCCAATCTAACCCATGTGAGCCACACACACTGTACTATTTTTGCCAGTTTTGCATATAACTTGAAAACGCTTAAATGAGCATTTTTATTGCTGAGGAAAGGCACCATTGGCCAATCCATATTTTATTGACTCTTCTTGTTATAAGAGTAGTCTCAGATTGATGAGTCACTATTTATTTCATTTGAAGCTTTGTATGTATGTATTTTTTTGCCATGTTATCTGTCAGCTAAAAATAACTCTCTTGCAGAAATGACAGAACAAATTTTACAAAGAAATAAAATCTACTGCTGTGAACATGTCACTTCAGGCAAAAACAGTTGCTTATGCTGGCTGGAATGTTACTCTGATGTCTTTAAATAACTTCATTAGTCAATAAGATATGGTTTAATTATTTAAGTGACAAAAAAATGAGCTTTTGGTATTTACATCTACCCACTGTTTACTCTTTTTAGAGTATTTCTTTATATTAGAGCTGCAAGCACTTGCAAAACCCCATCTGGCTGGCAAAATATCTTTTTGTTTACAAAAACAGAAGCTTTTAGCCACTGCAAGCTCTTGAATGTTTCCTGCTGGGATCCCAAGCTAACATTTTTTGCCAGCAGGCACCACTTTCAGCTCATGGGAACCTGCTGTCACCAAAAGAGATTTTTCCCTCATGTGTCTTTCCTTTTTATTGCAGCATCTGAGGTGACTGATCCTTAGGAGAACCCCACTTTTTGTCTTTCTGAAAGGCAGGCTGGTATGCAGCGTGCACATTTCCTGCTTGGACTGGCATCTTTCAGCCCGTTAGTATCAGCCCTCTCCTCCATCCAGAGCACACCTATTTCTCTTCAGTGAAATTTCATCAGCTCGGTATCAGTTCAGAGAGCCTGTCTTGGAGGATGAGCTCAAATAACTTTTACAACGTGTCTGTCTATGATATCAGCACAATATAGTTGGGTGGCTGCATGGTAATCTGAGCTCAATTTATTTACAGAAGCTATGCGCAGTGGGCAGAGTATATAAGTGAGCTTGTTTGCAGGAATTACGGTCTTTGCCTGTTTCAGTGAGCCAGTCGAGCTGCTACATAATGATGCTTACACCTCCCTGTTGAGCAAAAAGTTGAAATGATAGAGAGTTTGGGAGGTGGGAGGGGGGAGAGGAAGTGCTTTTGCAAATTGACCATGAACAAAACAAATTTACTAGTTTCTCCTGGGTTTTTGATTATCCTAAAAACTGTCAGAAAATTGAATTGCTTTTCGGCTACCCATATTATTCTCTGTTATTGGCATGCTTGCCAGGCTGATTTTTATCCCCCTGTTTTTTTTTCTTTTGAAAGAAAAGGTTACATGAGGTAGAAACTGCAGATTTTGAAAATGACAATGTATGCCTCAGTTACACTGAGTGCACGAAGAGAAAATTGAGAAGGTTTTATTTCACATCTTCATTACCATTTTTATCGTACATCTCTTAATTTAGTCTTTATTGCACAAGGAAGATAATAGCAACGACAGTGTGGTTTTACACATGATATTTTCTCAAAGAAAGCCATGAAAGCACCATTAATTAAATTATTTAAGAGGTCTAGAAAAAGACCTTGAAAATACTTCAGGCAGCACTAATTTGACTTGGGTAGAATAACTTGGTAAGCCCCATAAGTGGAATATTCCATAGTATTTTAATTTTTTTTTTTTTCCAGACCATGTTTGGTTATCATTTAAAACCAAATTTATCTTTGACTTCTGTGGAATCAGTGTTAGAAAAATACTGCATTCTTTGGAATCTTTCTGCAAATGCCAGTAATTCCAAGATCTCTGTAGCATTACCATCTGCAGCAAGCTTTATTCAGGAGGTAACAAACTAGCTCCTTGACATTTCCTCAAAACACTGAGACAGTTTTTCCCTTGCAAAGAAACTTGGAAATGGTGTATGATCTGAGGCTTATTTTAGGACAGTGGAATACACATTTTTCCACAGTGTGGAAGTTAGTATAGAATAATAAAAAAATATTTCAGAATGGATATCACAATGTGTGAATAACATTCTTTCAGAGGCAATATATGTTGCTATCATTATGTGGTACAATCCATCCATTTGTTTTCCTTCTGTGCGTGTACCCTCCTGCTTTTGTCACCCCTCTGGCATTTCAAATGAGAACAGCAAGTTTTTGCTAGTCAGCTGCAGGATCAGCTTATTTGAAGCAGAAACAGTTTTTTCCTTTTACCTTTAGGTCTTCTACAGTACAAGTATTCTATTCTATGGTAGTGGCGCTTTAACTTTTTTGGACTGAGATATGAGTAATCCAGCATTCCACAGATTAAGCAGTTACTCCAGATGTGTAGCTATTGTAGTTTCCAGTTTTGCCTTTGACAAAAACCGTTATTCAGATCTGTTAGCAAAGTTCATTAACTGTTATTTTTGATGTCTTTTCTCAGGAAGATCCCAAAATACTCTGTGAATTAAATAGAAGAGTAGCTATCTCCTGCCATGGAGATTCATGCTTTCTAGAGAGAAAATGGAATTTATCCATGTGCTGAGCAGCTTTTCATAATGATGGCAAACATAAGTTTGGTTTCTTTTGTAATTATAAACTGGGGTTAAAGGCTGCAAGGGAAGGGGAGTAGGAGGCCCTCAGTCAAGTGCATATCCTTAAACTCAGAGTAATTTTACTTCCAAAATAGATGTAACCTGCACTTTTTGAAGACTTTTCCCACCATGGGGATCTCCCCATTTCCCGTTGTGAAATGGTCCTTATATTGTAAACTCACATTGGGCAACAGCTTTTCTAGAGTCAGTAGAACCTGCCTTCCTTAAAACGGAACTTTCAGGTAGCATCTAGTTCTTTTCTCACACAGCACGTTCAAAGGTTTCAGTATTAATCACTTTTTGTATTTCCCCCCCCACTCAGTTTGACCCCATTGTGACACACCACTGGGTTATGAACCAATGTAACTGACGTTTGTCTGATTTTTAGCACTCTTCCTTCCCAGTGCCCTGCGTTCACTGTTTTGGAACCTCTCTGTCCTTCCCAGGAAGAAGCTGCTTGAGCAAAGGACAGTATCACTGTGGGTGTTAGAAGCCATAGAAGCTAGTTTTGTCTCATCTAATTGGAGAGGATGTTTTAGCCAGAGATTTAGTAGGGTCAAAAGGATTGCTGTAGTTGTAAAGTTGTAGCAGTCTGTGTTGAGACTTCCTACTTGCCTTTAAACCTCAAGTTTCTGGAGTGCATCAGGTGATGAATCGGGCATGTTGAGCTGTTCTCCTAGAGACCTGGAACAGGAACACATCCCCATAATAATACTTTTCCTTGATTGAGCGCTAGTGTTCAGTAGCATCAGTCATGAAATACTACTACCTTAAACACGCTGGAAGAAACAGACTAAATAGCACTAGCTGGACAATTTGTCTGTTCCCACCAATGCAGACTTATGGGTTGCTTAAATAGCCTTGTTCCTGGAATGAGTAAGTCACTGATTGGCAAGCAATTAGCTCAAATTTAAACATAAGTATCACTTTGAGGGGGGGAACTAGCAGTGCTCTGAATAAACTTTTTAATCAAATGCATTGAGTAATGAAAATCTGGCTGACATCTAGACCCTGCTTGAACATGTTACTGAGAATTCGGATGGTTTCAGTCTTCAAATAATTGTGCTCTTTCCCATTAAAGAGGAGAATTTCCTTTCTGTTGTATTCCTACATATAGATCATGTAAGAGCAAGAAGTTATCAGTGTGCACCCAGCAGTACCTTTTACGTAGAAATGGGTTATTTATTTATTTATAATGATGAAATAGTGAAATTCAGGTAATTTCTTTTGGATCTGGCTATATTTACTGACCAGTCAAATAGGTGATATTGCTGTTCCACTGTCTTTCTGATAGAACACAGTGTGTGGTCTCTTTAGATTGATCCTTAACATAGCTTCCATCGTTCCGTCTTTCTTTAGACTGAAAAGCAGGAACTTGCATAGTTCCTGAAGATTTAAAAATCATTATTGCATTCATACTCTGTCACTGTGAGATAGGGGATCATTTCAACTAAGCTTTTCTTCCATACTGAATATTGAGAAGCTTCAAGTAATTCCTTGTAGTTCTCTCTGTTTCTCTTTTCTGCAAAGCTGTGGCAAGAGGAATCATGATTTCATCTTCTGATTATCTGTGGTCATCCCTCTGAGATTAAAAGGGCATTGCATAATAAAGTAACTGCAATAGAGCTGTTTCTCTTTTTTTGCTTCTGCTTTGAATAAGCTGGTACTTCAAAGGATACACCATCTGCCTCATTTCAGAGATACTTGCTTCAAAGCTAGCCACATTTAACAAAAAGGCAGGTAGTAAAGACCCTCGAACACCCCTTTCAGTTCTAAAAGGGGAGGAAAAAGCCCAGCAACAATCTCTGGTTGATTAGTTAGATTCTTTAGTAGAATCATGAAGTGTGTGGTACAGAGATTTTTTTTTTTTCTTTTTTAATAATGTATCAGAAAAGAAGATATGCAGTTTCATCTTCTTGTCCAACAGATCATTTCTTTGATCAGTTCTCTAGGCAAATTCTTTGTCCAGAAACAAAGCATTATCAAGGAAAAGACTTCTTCCTAGAAACTACAGAACGTGTTTAAATATATGCGTTTAACTTCAGACTTCTCTTCCTGATCCATGAGCTGCAGTTCATAGAACTGGTGTGGTTCTATGCCTAGCTCAAAAGAGTTGAGGCTCATGATTTTAATTGCTGTTTTCTCACTGATAGAAATCAGCCTTGATTCTGCGGGGGGCACATCACAAATGCAAGTACTTCAGTGTGGTCTGTGGCACAGGAGACTTGCTTTCTGTAGTTGGGTCTTGGTTAAGTCACTAACCCAAAGTATTGATGAATTATCTACAAAGTAAATTGTGTATGGCAGATGCGCTGTGTTTTCATGAAGGTGTCTACATCTGATTGAGATGCCCTTAAATGTATCTTTCATTACTCATGACAATGAGTAATCACATAGTACGGTGGTTTGTACTTTAAATCTAGATTATGGAGTATAATACTGCAATGCTGAGGATACAGGTGTGGTTTTTTTTCTTCTAGCAGATTTGGTTATTTACCTAGTGGCTCCAATAGCGATTTTTAGTTTCTTCTCGTCTGGCTTTTTTGTTATTTGTAGTGGATCTTTCCATATTTTTAAGATTTATGGAGGAGAGTTTTCTGCTTCCTGTATAGTCCAAATGCTTCTGTTGGGGATAAATCAGATTATTTGCAGTCTTCTCATGCAGTGTAATGTTGTGCTATCTATCCATCTGATCCTGCTAGCATCAAGTGTTAGAACCACACTTCAAGAAAATTTTATAATTGACTGGCACTCCCAAGTTTGAGTTTTACTTGAATAACAGAAACAAGAATTAAGTCAGTACATGGTAAAAATTCCCAGACTGTTTCCTTGTCTCCTGAGATTACTGTATGTATTGGCATTTAGGATAAACTGTGATGTTTAATTTGGAGGTTGATTTATTTGATTTATATACCTTGCAAGTGGCAAATACTCTTCACTTTTCATTGGAAAATGTGATTTTAGAAAAGTGGTGCTTTATGTGTATTTTCATTTTATCGTCTGTTTAATTTTTTTCCAGACTTCCACCTATTTTTTCTATAGATATGAAAAAGGATTGAGGAAATAGGGTGAAGAAGTTGGACTAGGAGAGCGCGCAAATGAGGCTGATATAAGGAAGAAATACAGAATGGGTTTATAGAGAAAGGATTGCAGTTGCTGAATTCGTGCATGTGAAAGTTCCGTAACATAAATGTGTCATTCATGCAGTGAATTCACCAGTTCTCTTAAACTGGCTATTTTGGCAATCACGTCAAAAATCCTGAAAAACAAATATTCTGTGCTTATTCACTTTCTCTGTTGATGATGTTTCCCCATGACTTTGCTATGCAATTCAGTATTTTTTCATTGTCCTTTTGATTTGAAACATATTACTAGTGTTTAACCAGGATCTTTTTACTGTAATTTAAGACAGGCCATAATTATCAGGACACGAATAAATGTGCCTGATGGTTATCCAATGGGTTTTTCACCACTCTTACAGTGCTTGCATGTAGCCCATGTTTTTCCAGCTTGTGCAAGACAATCTTGCTAGATAGTGTCAAGAGGTTTACTGAAGTCAAGGTATGACATATTCCACTTTCCTCTTAGCTACCAGGTTTGTGTTGAAGGAAGTTAGATGGATCTGTCAAACAATTGATTTGCTCTTGGCAAACCCAGTTGGTGGTTATTCTCCAAGTGCTTATAAATAGTCAGTTTAATGTATTTGTTCCACACCTCTGCCCAGAGCTGAGGCAAAACTGACCAGTCTGTAATTCGAGCTCGTCTTTGCTTTCCCAGCCTTCTCGCACAAACCCTAATCTCTTTGAAGACAGACAATATCTTTAAAAAAAAAAAACCAAAACAACCCACCCCCCAAAAAAAAACCTCTCAGGAAAGGTCCCTAAGAACATGTTAGCCACGTGATTTCTGTCAGGAATAAAAACTGAGATGATGCCCTCTTAACAAACACAAACATCCAGCAGCATTAGTTTCCCAGTTGCATTTGCATTTTAGAAACGCTTGCGTACTGGCACAGAAAGGTTATTTCTGAATATATAATTTAAAAAAAAGGTGTGTTTTCCTCAAGATGATGTTAAAGACCGTAGAATGCTGAGGGAAAGTTCTAGAAGGTCAGTGAAGAAAGTCCAACCTGTGCATTTCTGCAGCCACTGTGTAACTCTTTAAATGCCCTTATTAATGGGGGTATACCCACACTGAGATGAATTACTATGTACAACTGTGATGTTCCAGGTAGAGAATTGACTTGTCAGTAAAGGGCTGCGTGTTCTTACATTTGCTTATCTCAAGCAAACTAAGCACCTCTGGCTTTGTTTCAGTGAAGTTACAGCAGATAAAAAGTCGATGTGCCCTAATGTAGCGATGTGTTTGTATACTTTCATCCTCAAAGGTTATTGCACACTGTACAAGACTTATATTATAAAAGCAAGCACCATAAGAGTCTTGAATGCAATAAATAATACTGTTCTAAACAATTTCTTGTGTAGTTCATGTTCAGCAGTATCATCCAGACAGATGGAGGTACGTACCTGTTTTGTTTCTGATGATCAGCCTGTTCTTGAAAACTAACGTGTGTGTGAAAGAAGAGCCAAGTAGCAGAAACGATGAGCAAGTAAGGGCAGATTGTGCTCGATACCTGTTCTGAGACTTCAAAGGGTTGAACAGAAATATAGTAAAAATCTGAGCTCAGCATCTCTCCATACGTCAGTCTATACCATACAGTCAAGAATATTTGCCGTTTGTGTTATACTTCATTCATTTTCCACAGAATGGAAGAGTTGGAGAATTAAATGCAGTAGACTCTATTTTAATTACATGTTGAAATTCAGGAGAGCATTGATAATCCTTTGAATGGTTTTTGAGATGTCACAGGAGAATCAGGTCAACTTCAAGAATTCCAAAAGTAGTAAGGCGGTACAACAGTCTATACACCTCCTCTAATTTTTGTTCCGTAAGATTAGATATATTCTTGTCATAGGTTACTTTCCAGGTTCCATTGAGTCATTGAAGAGATGGAGGCATTTGTTCTGTCCCACTGTATTGCAAGTCGCTTTTCAGCAGGAGAACTGTAATGCTGCCTACAATATATGAAAATTAGTTTGTAGGATTATCACCTGTTAAAGACATCTTTCGAAACTTGCATGCTTAAAATTCTGTCCTTCTTTTGAGTCTGTTGAACAACTTCTGTCACTTGTATTGGGGCTAGAATTTCATATCCCAGGTTTAGAAACCTCACTTTCTTATTCCAGAGAGAAAAATATTATACCTTGTGACTATGCTATGCATAGTTTTAGGGAGGTCTCATTTCTTTTCAAGTTAGCTGTGGAATGAAGGAAATTCCATGCTGTGCTTATCTTAAAGATGTCTTCTCTCTTAACTAATCATGTTCCATAATTATTTTAAGGAGCTTGGGTATTGTGTAGGTGATTACTTGGTATGTTTCCCCACACGCTTCAAAAAAATGCACAACCGGTCTTGTTGTTGCCATTGTGAAATACGGGATTTTCTCTGTTGTAGGTGGTATTGTGTATTTCATTTCTTCCTGTGTATTAAATTTCTGTGATCTCTCCCCTGTAGAGCAGATGACCTCAAGTTCCCTTGAGGATGCTCTCTGATTCTTTAAATCACATTTAACGCTGAAGTAAAATCTGCATCAAAGAGACTAAAATTGATAGGGGGAAGAAGGCTGTAAAAAGGGGAAATGTGGCAGAAACCTGGAAAATAAATACCTTAGTTCTTACCTGAAAAGTTGCAATTACCCAGTGAGATGAAAGTTGCTGAATTTGTAGCAATAGAAGTATTAAGGGAAATTAAACAAGGTTATCTTTGCACTGATATCCATATCTTATACTAAATATTATTTTCTTCCTTCTGTTTAATCTGAGAAACAATTTTGTGCTTTCTCAGTGCAAGCACAGCTTTTCAAAGCAAGTCAAGTTTAATGGTTTGCACCAGTTGATCACAACCCACAGAATTACATGTATTCATTACTGAAAACCCTATATTTCCAAATTCCAAAAAATCTTAAAAGCATAAAACTTCCTTGCTACCAAACTCAGGTGTATATAAAAATAACTATATGTCTTAGATAAAAGAAGAAAATAGTTATGGGGGAAGGTATGTTCAGGCTATGCCAGGAAAGAGGCTACAAACCAGAAAGTAACTGCTGATACTTTCAGGTCTGCTCTCCTTAGGATGTGTAAACTTTGGGACTTTTGCAGAAGCAGTACTGCTTTTTTTACCTAATAAGAAAAGATTCTTGTCTTTGGAAACTGATAAATGATGCTTTTTATGTCTAAATAAGGTTAATGGAAATGGTATATCAATAATGGCAATGAATACGTTATGGGGTGATTATTCCCAGTTTATTGCAAGGAATAGAACTGTGGTGTTTCATTATGAGCAGATACATTTTTTGAGAGAAATACTACTGTCTCTCCTGAGCAACATAAAAAGTTTAGAAGTAATAACTAAAATTTGAAAGAGAAAGTATAAACTTCAAAGGAAACTGTCCTTTCCTGGGTCAGCAATATCTCCTAATGAAGGAATGGTTGAAGTGGGAGTACTTTGTTCCACTGAGGTTATGCTTCCTGTCTAGAAATCTCTTGAATAAATCAAGTGGCATTTCTGTAGGGTGATACCATACACTAAGCTAGTTACACATGTATTTAATACCTGCAAGTCTTTTACAAAGACAAAAATAGCATTCAGCTCACTGGACATTCTGGAGTACGAGTGGGAGTTCTTTAACTAACAGAAGGTAGTAGGGGTCATCTCTTTGTTTTTATGCTATGTTTATCTCTAGGCAATTTGAAAGTACTGCAAAACACATGAATTCTTCTTTGACGTAAGAGGATAAATGAAACACCCTCCACCAGCATTGAAATAGAAAGTTTCAGTAACTTCCATACAAAACTCCTCTTAGTTACATTTGTATAATGAACTGAAGCCAGTAATGCACAGAAGACATTTTCTTGGTTATTGACTTTTGTGTTAAGCTGGCTATAGGTAGTTATTAAAAATACCACACCTATGTTATAACTGCACAAGACTTTTAATGGTGACTGTTGCATTACAGGAATTAGTGCAAAGACCCTATAAAATTTCAGGGTCTTGAAGCTCCCCAATGTGTTCACAGCTGGCTATTGTTACTGTTGCCTATAAAATAGCTCAGGTGATGGAATATTTGAAACAATGGTTTCCCCAAATCTTGGTGTTTTTCCAAGTGACGATGCTAATAGCAGACGTACTTGCCAGTATTACGTTACACTGTTTTTCTGTTGTTTTGTTTTCTGTGAAGCATATTTGTATGCTGAACCTATGAATAAGGGCCTCAAACTGTACCTGTTTCAACTTTAAGATATTAAGAATAGTGTAATTTGGTTTATTATTACTGTCATTAGGGAAACATTTTGAGCAGGAAAACAAAACCTGCTTTTGAAAACTAGTTAATAAAAGCAAATGAAAATTATTCAGCTGTCCACATATTAGGATTGGTCTTCATCTTTTGGAGTGTTGGGCTACTTTGGTTATTTATTACAACATGTATAGCCATCCACAGAAATATAAAAGAAAAAGCTAAAAGCTGTAAATTTCCTCTCTGGGTATCAGGTAGATTCAATGTAACGCCCTGTGAACTATTTCAGAATGCTCCCTGCAAAATCTTAGTGTGACAAGGTGTCAGTTTTGACAGATCAGCGGTGAAGATTGCACAGACTTGAATTAATAAAGGTCAGAATCGTCAACAGGAAGAGATGCCTGGTGGCATGTCAGCAAGCACTCATACATAGTGCCTGTAATGAAACTGCTGATACGGGCTAGAAAATGTAGAGTTTGGGGAAGGGCTAGGTCTCCAGAAATGTTTAAATACATTTTGAAATTTTATAGGTGTTTCCAAAATGAGTGAGTTCTAATAGTTTAGGTGAAGTAAAAGCAAAGCAAAGCAAATGCTTGACACTTGAAAAATCATTTCTTTTCTGAGTTAAAATGCACTTCCCTCCCCCCCCCCCGTTTTGCTATGAAAAGGCCCATGCTTGTCCGGTGGGTGAGCACTGATGTGGAACTTAAGTTTATACTTTGGAAGTAAATTGATGAACAGCTGAGCTTGTAAGGTGAAACAGTGATTGTGAAGTGACTGATGAGCTGAATATGCAGTGATGATTCAGAATATAACTTTCACAAACTGTTGAGTTCAAAAGCGGTTATCATTAAAAGTTTTTATTAAGGTAACTGACAAAAGTATTCAGTAAGGAATAAGCTCTTGCTTTCAGCTATGCAGGTGAAAGTTCCATCTTTGCAAGTTAAACTGAACTTGGTTTCACATCTGTTTTCAAGTTCTTCAGTAAAAAAAAAAAGTTTAGAACGAAGATTTTTTTTTTAAGAAGTGATTCGTACACATGTTCTCCCTTTCTTCTCTATTAATGACCTTATTTTTCTGTTTCTATACCTTTTTTTTCTAGATGCTGATGCTTATTCATTCAGTGCAATCTATAGCTTTTTCACTTTTTAAGGCTCCCTTTTCTATTTCACTTCCCAGTTTTGCTATTTTGTGGTACTTAGCTGACATTACCTATTCACTTTTGCATGAGTGGAAATGAGTTCTTGTGTTGCTTCTAAGCTGAGTTGTCTTTGCCCCATT
Source organism: Theristicus caerulescens (assembly GCA_020745775.1). NCBI lineage: Eukaryota > Metazoa > Chordata > Aves > Pelecaniformes > Threskiornithidae > Theristicus > Theristicus caerulescens. Next base: position 19,450,414 of record CM036568.1, on the reverse strand, counting down.
GAAATACTGTCCGGTGTTGATTGTTTTCTTGTACTTCCATAGGAACTTTTGGCTCACGCTCTTCCTCTGCAGACTCCCTCTCTCCTTGATGTTTTCTCTTCAGTTTTCTTTTTGTCCCCTTCCTTCATGACCTGTGCACTTCTACACAATACAGATACTTGACAGATCTTTTTATTGGGCTGCTTGAGTACTGATGGCATCACTAATGCGAATTATGGTTGTAAATTAAAATGACTGGATGCAGCCAAGAAATTCATTCTTATTTTAAAGCCTGTTTTTCCTCAGTCTGAAACAGCATGATGCAGACTGTGAACTTCATTTTGCTTGTTTTGCCACCATGAGTTTGAATCTGATGGATTTTGCAGTTTGTACCACTAAGATCATTTGAAATAACTGGCGTATCAGATGCAGGCTTAATTTTCTTTCTTTATTTCTGTGTTTCGTACAAATATGTGGCCATTCATCTGACTTGTTGACTCAAGTAGCTATTTATCTGCCTAGCTGTCTGTCTGCCCATCTGTCATCTTATTTAATATATAACCTTTCAATGAGGACCAAACACTGGAAACTTTAAAACAAGATTAAGGAAGAGGAAGGACCAATCTTAAGAAAATGTACGAAAATTTATTTCTTTGTTCCCCCAATTTTTTTTAAAAAAAAAGCTAATATGTAGCTGGCACTATATAAATTATATTGTAATATGTAGTAGCCCTTTCTCAAAAGAATATTTATATTTATTTATATTTGAATCCTGTGTGGTACATAGGTATTGTTTTAATTTTATAAAAACTAGCTAGTCAGTGTTACCCAATTTATATGAGAGGTGCGAGGGAAGACCCAGGGAACTACAGACCTGTTAGTCTAACCTCAGTTCCAGGAAAAATTATGGAGAAGATTATACTGGGTACTGTTGAAAGGCGTTTAAAGAATAATGCAATCATCAGGCACAGTCAACACAGGTTCACGAAGAGAAAGTCCTGGTTAGGTAATTTGGTATCCTTCTATGATAAGGTCACCTGCTTAGTGGATGAAGGGAAGGCGGTGGATGTAGGTTTTCTGGATTTTAGTAAGGCTTTTGATCCTGTCCCTCACAGCATCCTTCTGGACAAGTTGTCGAACTGTGGGATGAACGGGTTCACGGTGTGCTGGGTGAAGAACTGGCTGAACAGCATGGCTGAAAGGGTTGCAGTGAATGGGGCTACATCTGGCTGGTGACTGGTCACCAGCGGTGTTCCTCAGGGCTCAATTCTGGGGCCAGTTCTGTTCAATATATGTATCAACTATCTGGATGCAGGAGTTGAATGCACCATTAGTAAGTCTGATGATGATGCCGAACCAGGAGGAGGTATTGACTCTTTTGAAGACAAGTGCCTTGCAGAGAGATCTAGATATGTTGGAGCATTGGGCAATGATTAATGGGGTGAAATTTAACAAGTCAAAATGCTGGATTCTGCACCTAGGATGGTGTAATGCTGGCCACAAGTATAAATTGGGAGAGGAGCAGCTGGAGAGCAGCCCTGCAGAAAGGGATCTGGGGGTGCTGGTTGACAGCAGGGTCAACAGGAGCCAGCAGTGTGCGCTGGCAGCCAAGAGGGCAAACCGCATCCTGGGAGGCATCGAACACAGCATGGCCAGCTGGCCAAGAGAGGGGATTATCCTGCTGTATTCAGCGCTGGTGCGGCCAGCGGCCTCACCTTGAGTGCTGTGTGCAGTTCTGGGCCCCACAATTTAAGAAGGATGTGAAGGTCCTTGAATGCGTCCAGAGGAGGGCATCAGAGCTGGTGAAAGGGCTGGGAGAATTCCCTATGAGGAGCGGCTGAGGACTTTGGGCTTGGCTAGTTTGGAGAGAAGGAGGCTGAGGGGTGACCTCATTGCTCTCTGCAGCTTCCTGAGGAGAGGAAGTGGAGAGGGAGGTGCTGAGCTCTTCTCCCTGGGATCCAGGGAAGGTTCAGACTGGACATGGGGAAGCCTTTCTTTACCGAGAGGGTGGTCAAGCACTGAAACAGGCTTCCTAGAGAGGTGATTGATGCCCCAAGCCTGTCAGTGTTGAAGAGGCATTTGGACAATGCCCCTAATAAAATGTGTTAACTTTTGGTCAGCCCTGATTTGCTCAGGCAGTTGGCCTAGATGATCGTTGTAGGTCCCTTCCAGCTGAAGATATTCTATTCTGTTCTAAAACAAATGTATTGCCACTTATAGGTGGGTTAAATAAGATATTGAAAGCAAGTAAGTGCACTGTCACACTGGGAAAAGAACAGCTGTTTTCTAAGTTGGAAATTAACTTGAAAATGATGAACACAAAGTTCCATTAAAACCAAGCCACTTGATTCATAGGAAAGGCAACAGATACTTGGGTGATGTCATATTCAGAGGGAAGAACAACAGAGAGAGAGAAACCAAAGCCACTGGGTGTAAGTTTTCCTTCTTTCTGATATCTTGCATGGACTAAAATACATGATTATCACTGTCTTGTGTGGTTTTTGCATGTGGTAGAACTCCTTTTGTTAAACACGATGAACAGGTGACTTTTGACAGTTTAGTCCCCGACATACTATCAGTCTTATCTGTAAAGTGTAAAAATTGCTTTGGGCCATCTTGCTTTTTACTGTTACCCATTGCACAAAGCTAATTGAGATTTAGTAGTGCAGTGGGACGTTTTGCTCAAATAATAGATATAATTTATATTCCTTAATTTCCTTTTTCTTTCTCCCTAGTTTTCCCCCTCCCATTTCTCCTCAGGATTATATTTTTAAATGTTTGTCCTGTGAATACACAGATACTGAGATATATAATTCAGTTCAGAGAAAACATGTAAATGTGCTATACAGTATCTTGAGGAATTATTCTTTAATGCATATGTGCACATGTGTGTTAGCAGAGATTTAATTATGGGTTGATACAGTGAAAATTCAGTAATGGAACATGTTTCATGGATTAAAAGCATAGGTGCTGTTGTAAGAGAAAAGGACATGTACTAGAGACTTAGATTTATTTTAAATTTTCTTTTAATCAAGTGCTATAATGAGTAGTGTCATCTCTCTTAATTTTCTGTTATGGGATACTGCTGCATGCAAAGTCTTATTTGACCGTAGTGGAGTACTGGACAGACGAGAGAGTCCTCTGTGCTGTGTAGTTTGCTGGTTGAAACCAAAGAGATTCTCATTCTCCAGCACCATAGGTAGTACAAACAAAAACCAGAAGTGTGAATTTTGTGCAGAAAAATAATTTGTGTACACTTGGGTTTTGCATCAGACATCGTTGTGAAGTGCCTTCATTTTCTGAGGAAAAAATCCTCCAAAGTCAGAATTATGGTTTCTGATTTGTCCAGGTTATGTCAGGTGAACCGAGAAACCAAATTCAAGACTCTGTGATAATTTACCAGTGTGTTAATGTGTGGATCGTCATTCTTCCCAAAGAAACAGGATAACCCATAGATGAATATCATGCCTGTGGAAATTAATAGACTTCTTTTGTTCCTTTCAGGGGTGCTGGTCCAGAATGCAAGTGCTTAAATTTGTAATTAGGAATTAGAATGATAAACTAATTCTAGTAGGGAAATAGATCACTGATCTTTCAGTTGCAAGCTAGTATTTCAGACAGTAAATTGCAGCGGTAGATATTCATTCATGAAATGAATGAATGATTCATAGAATCTCATTCACTAAATATTAGTTTAACAGTGACATAAGTCAAGAGTTTTGGTTGCAAAATTTTTGTTCACAAAAATAGGTATTTCTCAGTCGTGCAGTAGCAAGATGAACAACCATGTCGGTGAGCTTTGTGTTGTGCCAGAAGGTAAAGTTTAGTGTAATACCTGGTTGCAACTGTAATAAACAGTGTCAGAATGAAATAATAACAAAGAGGGGAAAAAAACCTCAACCCCCTGTCAGACCTTTTATGCAATCTCTGCCACTGTATATATACAGGACACATTGTTTAAAACGAAGCATCTAAAAATGAAGCATTTTTAAAAAGTCTATGGAAACATTAACTCCTGTAAAACTGCATGTTAGCTGAACCAGATGTTTTCCAGTAGAAATCTATTATTGTGATGACTTCCAAGCAGTTCCTACAACATCTGAAATATAAAAGTTAGCCACTGGATATGGCATTGTTGGAACTAATTTATACACAGTTTCTTGTAAGGAGGTTTGTTCATCAAAGGGGACTTGGTATGACATGGTGTCTGCTGCTGGTTGCATGTATTGTGCATGGTATGCATTTTGTGCAGATTTTATTCTTTTCATGCTGTTCAGTGGAAATAAAAGTATGTCTTGTAATGGCTGGGAAGGAAGCATGGTTTTCATGTCCAGCTGCTCTCCACACTGACGTGACTTGCCAGAATCTGGGTGTGTTAAGTGCTACAAATGTGTAGTAAAGTCTTTCAGACTTTGAGAAATGAGTGAGATGATGCACACCAAAATTGCCGCTAACCTTTCAGTGTATAATAAACCACAAGGATTGTAAAGTGTTCATCATCTTTATCCAGTACGCAAAAATGGCAGATTAAGTGCTTTAATTTGTGCTATTTGAATTTAGAATGAGAACATAGCAGATTTTCCTGAAGCTTTCTGCTTACATAGAGGAATTTCACCATAGAGGCAATGTTCTTGAAATAAAAAAAATGAAAATTTGTTTGGAATGGAAGGTTATCTCCGCTCTACATTTAACATGGAGTTGTTAGCTACTTAAGAAGCTGAAAAGTGGAAGTGAGTATACATAGCAGCTACAGTATCGCATGATTAGAAATGTTGGTGGAACCAGTTTGTCCTTCTGTGAAGGAACTACCTCTTTGCCGCTTCGAAGATGTGTGGAAACCCTATGAATCATGTTGTTTTATTAATCTAGGAATATAGCACTAGGGACATTGAGCGCATGTTGGTTTGTCTCCAGTTATACACAAACCCCGTAAATACTTACTATGATTTGTAACTATATTCCGTACGATCACAGGCATTACAGCTTCCAAGTTATCTTTACGATGCAAGTTAGATAGGAACCTGAGTTTGAGAATTCGGAGAGCCTAAACTTACTGAGTAAGTGGGGGATTGTGTGTGTGTGTAGTGTGTATTGGTTTTGTTTTGTAAATTAAACCTTAACACAGTTGTGACTGGTTTTGCTCTACTTGGCTATTCAAGGCTTCTGTGTGCTGGGCACAAGAACTAATGAAGAAATGTCTCCTTCAGCTCTTATGTCATCCACCTGGCATTTCAGCAGAACAGAAAACTGGTGGAACAGTTTAATTCAAATGCAGACAAGGATGGTAGCTGAGAGGAGCAGGAGATTGAATAGGGCGTGTGTTGAGGGAACAGGGACAAAGAGTTCAGAGAAGAAGAATGAGGGGAAATGAGAAAGGTGAATATACATAGAAAAGCACAGGCTGACTTGCTTTTCAGGGTTTTGGTTTCCTACAAGACCAGATCATTTATTAGGAATGTTTTTGTGTTTCCCAAACCCTTCCTTTCAGCTGAGCAGTGTATTTTGGATTGCATCTTCACCCTTATTTCAGACGAAGAGGGAAGAAAGCAGATGGTTGAAATTTTGTTTCTCAGGCTGGTTTGTTCAGTCTCTGCTGATGAACCAAGTAATTATCAATACCGTTCTGCAGAGAATTATTTTTATTTGGAGATGTGCTTGTATTAAATCCTAGGGGGAAAGAATTAAAAAAGACTGGTTTAAAAGAACATACAGATCATTAAGATTGCAGCGTCACATCTCCGGAGGATTGTTCCTTATAGCTGTGCATTACAAAGCAGTTCTTATTTAACGCTTTTTGCCCTTATCCTCTCTTACTGGACAAAGTAGATAGACTGTATTTCTAATTTATTTTTTCAATATTAGCAGGTTAAGATTGCAGAGACACCTTTAAACTCCTTTTGATGCTTGATTTTATGTCTCCTTTGTTTTCCTACACAGATCCTCATGATCTGTGCGAGTATCAGAACCACAGTGTGTGGGTGACTGGGCCTTTACCTGGTGGTGGTTAGATTGTCCTTCTGGTCATCACAAGGAGAGCTATGCCTGTTCATTAAGTGCTTCTCAATGTGGGAAAGATGAAAGATGTTAAAGGATGAGCAGAATAGTAGGCTTATTTTACAGAACAGTTGCATGGGTGAACAGTGTGGAACTTGAGTTTTCCACAAAAAGGTGACAGAAAATCTGCCTTTTCATGAAAATTAGGTCATTTCCTGGGGAAAATGGAGATTTCTGTTTCTATAATCATACTGTTATGCACTGTTAAAGATGGATTATAAATATAAGCCTGGCTTTCAGTCTTCATTCATCAATGTATATTGCCAGTGACTAGGGTAATGTATTCTTTCTTACTGACTTTGTCTTTGCATTCCAAACACAGTTTCTGTGCTAGGTGAAGTGCTGAGGAACTCCAGCCTTTCCCTATAGAAAGTCTCCTTTCTTTCTCTTTTGTATATTCTCCTGTTCTTCCTTTAAAGTAAACAGAGCAAAAGACTACTTCTAATCCAGTAAGAAAAGTTGATGAATTCATTTCTGCACCTGTGAACATATAGTTTAAGCTCTCATTCTGACATTGGAATGATTCCAGTAATTTTACAATATATTTAAAAAGCACATAATAACACTTTTTTTTTCTATTGATGATAGCTGTTTGAAGTAGATGCAAACTATCCTAGGTGTTCTGTTTTAATTCTTTCCCTAGATCATCACCAGCCTGAATGTAGCCTCTTTAAAGAGAGAAATTTATACTAAAAGTAAAAATTTAGATTAGGATATTATTAAAATTTATTTAGATTAAGGTCCATTTTATCTCATATTTAATTTGTCTTAACTCACAATAAATAGTAATTTTATGCTTTAATACTTCTGAAGAATAACACTAGGTTATATAGCTTTACTCTCAACCCTCTGTAGAATTCAGAAGCAAGGCATGCTACAGGCTGGAAACAAAGCAAAAAATAGTTTCTAAGGATTTCCCTCTTTAGTTAAACATTGCTCAGTGGACAGTACTCTGCACGTACGAGTCACAAGAGCAGCAGCTATTTTCCAGAATATGTATTAAGCCAGTTCTCAAGAACAAGGTTTTAAAATATTTAAGTTTACTCTGTAGTTATGCTGCTAAATGAGCAATCCATTCAAGTGTAAGCTGCAGGGAAGAAAAACAGGAAAACACTATTTCTGAAAGGCTTCTACTTCATAGGTCACCATCTCTTCTTACTTTAAGGTCACTCATAGCACTGTGCAGGAATTGAAAATTCTCCCACAGTTTGTGGATGCTATTTGGTAAGCTGCTTTGTTAAAGATTACTGATGCAGTATTGGACAGTAAAGAAAACAGGATTTATGAGATGCTGCTTTTCTACAACTGTTCAGAGTTTGAGCGAGGGAGAGAATCAAGATGAGAGAGAGCCCACTGATTTTTAAAAGAAAGTCAGTCTTGGAGAGATGTTTTTAAAGAGGTCAGATGTATGGATTCAGTAGAAAGTTTAAATCCAAGAAGCTTTTTGCTAGGGTATGAAGCCCTTCAGGTGAGACAGGTTCATGCAGACTGGAAAGTATGGGTTTTAGTCTCATTTCTTTTCTCCATGTTCTGTTTCTAACGGGGAAGGTGATGGATTGGGCTTGAAAGAGGTAACGCTCTCAATCTATGGTGTTTTGTCACAGCTTACCATCCACCATGGTCTCTTAAGAGTGAAAGATTTCGTTCATCTAGACCTGAGGAAGCCTTGTTGATACCTGTAGTACCAGGTTCAGATAAAGTGGGAGAATTGCAGAATGCTGTTCTCTGGTAGGCACATGGGGTGCACTGAAAAAGCAGAGTATAGAGAAGGGGCAGCTTTCATCCTTGACAAGCATAAATAAGGTGATCATTGTTCTTGATCAAAATACTTGCAAACGAAAAAGGCATTTTGGAGGATAGGATCATTCCTAATCAGCATTGCCAAGGCTTGCAAATATACACATTTGAGAAGTGGGGCAGCAAGTGTGTATATCTTTTGCATTTCAAAAAATCCATAGGGTACCTTAAAAAAAAAAAGGTACTTCTCGGTTGGTTTTGGTCTCCCCTTTCCTATCAAGAGCAAAACTTGTGAGTGGTGTAGACAAATCCCTTACATCGCATTGGTTTGTTTTCCAGTATAGGGTCACAACATACTGTTACAATGAAGAGACTATTCACTGTAAAAATGAAAAGTTGGATTGTGTCCATAATACTGAAAATGGAATACTGCATGATGAAAGGGCTGTGTATATAATACATTGCACTGGTAATCAGGAACTTAAAGCAATTTTGGCTGCAGTTCATCAGGACACTCTTTTTTTTTTTACTTTCCTTTGAAATCCCCCTCTCTCCCTAGTCTTTTTTTACATTCTCAAACTCCCCAGTTGCATCTATGCTTGTTTTGTCTAAATCAGTTGTAAAGAATGGGTTGATATGTAATTTGAGGATAGAAATGTGTTTGTGTCCTTCCAGACCTGAAGAATTATTATCCTTAATGTTAAAAGGTTTGTGTATTCTGGCATTATTTAGCTGTTGAAGTAACAAATGTAATAATATATCTATTCTTAATTTTTAAAATCTTGGTCATTAAGATTGTTATTTTTTGCTTCAGTGTTTTATTTATTTGTGCAAATATACAAATAACTTAGAAGAAACCAGCTTATTCCTCATTGTATTTTTATTAGTAGTTGGTATCACGTGTGCTGGATTTGTAATTATTACCCTTCTTATGAAGAAGTAGAGTGAATCTGAGGCACGGCTAAAGGAAATTATGCCTTTAACTGCACACAGTTCATTGGAACATAGTAAGTCACTGAAGGTTTCAGCCATTAGTTACCATGAACTTTCCTCACCTTAGTTAACCATTTGTCTTAATGTGATACTTGATGTTAAAACCTGATCAAAGTCAGAATCCTTTGGTGTGATTTTTTTTTTTTTTTTTTTCTTGAAGCTGGTAAATACAAACAAACCTAGTTCTGGGTATTAATAGAAAAATGTGCAGTAATGTGCCAGTTTATGTATCTATTAAAATATTGTCTTTAAACATTATTTCTACCATCAGTCTCATACATGAGAAGTATATTATATAAAGACAAAACTTAAAGAATACTTAAATGTAGACTCTTAAGTGATCTCATCTTTCAAATGCCCATTGATTACATAGCCCTTAATTTGTTCATAACTCTGGCTATGTCACGTGATGCTGGAACATCCTGTGACACAAGCCAGTGTTCAAGGTGGCAGTAAATCTTTCGCACCTCTCCTGTTAAATCTGTGCATTACCTGAAGTATTTGCACCCACAGCGCAGACGTGTTTGTCTAGCCATCATAAGGCAAAAACAGGAAAAAGTTTGTATCTGGAAGTACGTTGTTAGGACAATCTACCTGGTCTAATAAAACTACATTCTCAGAAGCAGAGTTTGTGATTCAGCTACGCAGTTAACGTTAACAACAGATGATTGCTATGTAGAACGCTAGCTCTGTACAAACAGAAATATGTCAAGATTACTGTGGAAACTGGTAGCAGAAATACTGCAGTTAATTTGCTGTGCACTAATATGTTTATATTACCCTTAAAAAAGTATTTTTCCCCGATATGAAATACTCTTGTACTGCAGTTACAAGAGCTATTGAAAATCTACTAGTGATTGCTCCTGTTGCTAGAATTCACAGGACAATCACTATCAGTTGGTGAATGGCAGATGTTGATTTACTGACTTCATGAACCTAACAGTAATGTGAATCTTCCTACACTCCATATTTTCTATGATAATTTTAGTAGTGTGTGTCATGCAACTAAGGACAAATAGGGCTCTTGTTTGATTGTTTTAAAATGGGATGGCACAAAATACAGTCAATATCATTTTAAGTTTAACCATCCTCACTATGTCAGTTCCTAAACACTTTGTTCTATTTCTTAATTCTGTCCTACTTTCAGATTCATAGTAATCAGACTTTCATTGTCTGGAGGCAAATTTAAAACCTTTCTGCCAAAATTTGTTGTAAGGCATAGGCAAGTGCTATGATGATATACAAACTTAAGACTGTAAGTCAAGTATTAAAAAACCAACGCTGTATTTGCTGTTATATCAGCTAGTGGTAATGGCTAATCCTTAGTGTAGTTCAAGTGAGATAATTTCCATGACATTAAGCTCTTTTTGAACACTTCAGGTTCATAGAAAAATGAAGACCTGAAAAAATTACTGAAAATTTTAAAAATTATATTAATACTATACTTTTTTCTCCCCTGTGGCCCCCCCCCAATTTAGAAAGCTGTATCAACACAAGCATTTTAGCCTCCACCGATCATCTTAAGCTACTGCCTCAGTTAACTGATAGCAGCTTATCACCTAAGCTAACCCCGTGTCCTAATGCCACAAGGCTTCATCATGTTGTTGTGGTTTAACCCCAGCCAGCAGCTAAGCTCACTCACTCCCACCCAGTGGGATGGGGGAGAGAATCGGAAGGGTAAAAGTGAGAAAACTCGTGGGCTGAGATAAAGACAGGTTAATAGGGAAAGCAGAAGCCGCGCACACAAGCAAAGCAAAGCCAGGAATTCGTTCCCTCCTTCCCACGGGCAGGCAGGGCTCGGCCATCCCCAGGAAAGCAGGGCTCCATCCCGCCTAACGGTGACCGGGGAAGACAAACGCCATCGCTCCGAGCGCCCCCCCTTCCTCCCCCTTCCCCCAGCTCTCCCTGCCGAGCGTGGCGTCCCGTGGGGTGGGATGTCCCTTTGGGCAGCTGGGGGCAGCTGTCCCGGCCGTGTCCCCTCCCAGCTCCTTGTGCCCCCAGCCTGCTCGCTGCTGGGCTGGGGTGAGGAGCAGAAAAGGCCTCGCCTCTGTGTCAGCGCTGCTCAGCAGGAACCAAACCACCCCTGGGGTACCAACGCTGCTTCCAGCACAGAGCCAAACCACAGCCCCACACAGGCTGCTGTGAAGAAAATGAACTCTACCCAGCCAAAACCAGTATACATGTGTATTTGCAGAGCTGTCTTAAAATTCAGAGTTGGTTTGAGACTGGAATTTCCTGCAGCCATTGTGCCCTATCAGTGGACAGATTTTTTCCTTTTTCTCTTCCTGCATTATGGATTTTAAGATTGGCTTAAGACAGATTAATTTCTGAGATTCTTCATAATGAAAGAGAGGGTCAACAATGTGGAATATATTTTTTTGGTCATCTGCTTTAAGAAAGCATCTCTCTACTTTTCCTAATACTCACATAGTCTAGCTACATGATTTTTTTTTTTTTTTTTTGGACAACTGTAATATTTGGAAAAAAAAAAAAAAGAGAGAAGTAGCATTTCTATTGGACCCAGGCTGTAGTAACAGATTCTGTTGAAGAACCTTTAAACCACTTTCAGACAGCCTTTGTTTTTCATTAAAATAAGATGTCATTGTAAGAAAATATACTCACTTAATGCAGATGCAACTAGATTGCTGGGTGTTAGCAATTATGTATACATATTTAGTATCAGGATATTATTCCATTGTTCAGTTGCACCCAGATATGTGATAGCTGATTGAGCTTCTCCAGCAGCATGTCTGTACCTGGGACATACAGAAATTATGCAAATATTCAGGTAAATAAAAGGAGATGAAACTTACATAACTTTTGATATTTTTTTTATAACACTAACTATCCGTCGCATATCTCAAAATATTTTTCTGGGTTTTAACAAAAGGGTACTTGAATTAACTTTCTAATTACTTTAACTACTGCTGTTAGCTTTTCTTTCTCCAATAGCCGTGGTCCTAGATAAAGCTTCATTAGAACGATCTCCATTTTGGGAGAGATGGATTCGGAACAGGGCAGGGAAAAGGCGAAGAATCTGATTGCTAGGAGGTTAATGGTAAGAGTGAAAAAGACTTGAGCTAAATGAAAATATTTGTGTGAACTTGAGAGCTGTACAGCTAAGGCTAAAGAAGAAGGCACCCCTTGTCAGACTAGGAATGAAGCGATATTTCTGTGTTATACAGTTAGACTATTTGAAAAATAATTTTCATATAATTTCAGCTGTGGGATTGAGGATCTTAAATCGACACTCATTGCCAATGTGTTGATCTGCTTTCAAGCACCTGAATTCCTTCTCTTGTTTAAATTATAAAAGGAGTTGTGCAGTAATTGAGTTTACAGAAAGGGAATTGAAATCAAGTGTAGGATACCTGCCCAAAGTACAACTATATTTTGGAGGATGGAGGAAAAGTAGCCTGAAAACTAATAGAAGACAGGGACCAAAACTACTGTGAACACAACAGTATTGAGTTTTTAATTCTTCATAATTTTGTCTGGTTCTACTACGTTGTCCTCAGCATTCAGAAACCTTTTCTGTTTTACTGTAGCTTTTTGATTCAGTGCTCTAGCAACTTCTAAGTGTTCACTACATTTAATTAACTTATCATAAAGAATTAGACAAAAAGTTTGCATAATGTGTCTCTCTGACATGATGTTACCTCTGGTAAATAGATAATTTAAAGTGTCACAAGGACCAGACTGACACAGGTAACCCAAAAGTTAAGTAGAATAGGTTTTATAAAAATATTCAGCAAATTTATAATGAGTATTGATAGTTATTATTAATAGGACCAACTCATATATCAGACTTACAAGCGAAGAATGAAAAATTAAGGAGTTTAGAACCTCAAGGACACTTTCATGGCAGGACTAAATAGAGTACTAGTTAGGAAGGAGCAGCACTGGAGCAAATAGGGTAAATTAGGCCAATGTAGGGACAGAAGAATTATTGTTAGTGATACAATAATTAAAAAAAATAATATATATATGTAAATGCATAGATTAAAAGAGCAGCCATTTTCAGTAATCACAAACATTCATTTAATACTATATTCTCTCTTCAACAGTAACTTATACAGGATGCTTAAGGAGAGAGCATTAAAAATGCATACAGAGGTAATTTTCCAGGTAACTGTACCAGCCTCTACTAATCTGTGGCCTAAGGATTTCCTGAACAAGAGGCTGTAGGTCTGTCATATGCTTAACGCTGCTGGTAGATACACTGCGCTTATATTTTGTTTCTTTAGTTTGCCAGTTACTACAGAGTATTTGTTAAATGCCATGGTTTCTCCTTTAATGGCAGATTTGTCCCACATTCTTCCAAAAGTGAAAGAATAATTTGACGATGACAGAGTGGTCATTGTAGTGCCCGTCCTCTTTCTCCCCTTTGAAACAACTGAAATTTTCATGTTTATCTTTTTCGTTTGGGAATCTGTATGTCACTGGGAAAGTATTGGACTGTAATTGTTTGTAACTTCCTCAAAGGTTCCTTTTTTTCTTTAGTTGCAGTTGTAAATGGTACTTAGCTGTCAATCCTTTCACACTTCAATTTTATCACAACATTTTAATGGTTTAAAAGTTGTCAAGGGTTAATTTCCAAGTAGGTATTCTGATAGCCAAAAAAAAAAGAGAAAGGAGGGGAGTCAGACAACCCCTGTGGCCATACTTTTTACATTTAAAGAGATACTGAGTTGTTAATGTTTAGCCATCTCATCAGACCTTTGAACTCCTGCCGGATATTACATCATTTAGTCAACTTGCACAGAATGCCTTACCACAAAACTTCCATTTTGAATAGGTCATTCTCATTACTCTTTGCTGTCCATTTGCAGTAGCTAATGCAGCTACTGTGTTAAAAAAAAAAAAAAATTACTTGCACTCCACCCAAAATGGCAGTGCTATTAAAGCTGTGCCATATGCCATTATTATTTTGAATCAGAAATCATATTCACTGCACAATGTTTAAACAGAAGACTGTAACATTATCTTGTGGTATTGAGCAAGGCTGCTGGCAAGGCTGGCTGACCCATCTGGAGTGCTGCAGGCTCCTACAAGGCTGTATTCCAACCTTTCCATGAAAAATAGGAGGAGGAGGGGTCTGGGGGTGATTTGTGTGCAACAATGCATCACTGTAAATACAGGTGCAGTGTATATGAAGTATAGTAGAGATACATTACACAAGCAAGAAGGCATTCTGAGAGCAGAGGTCTGTAGGTTTAGGAACATCTTTGGACTTTTAAAAGGTTCTTGTAGTTCTTTTTCCCCTCTTTGGGATAGGAGCAGGATGGTAAAATTTTTTTGCTTTTCTAAACAAATTCTCCTTTGTAACCCTATGGTGGTTTTGCTTCTGTTTTTTAAACAGCTTCTTTCTGCTGTTATCTTTAGGCCTGCCGTGGTTAAGAATATTGATTGAGATCCCCCACCCTGCCCCGGCAAGAGCTTTGGCTCCAAGTTGGTAATATGAGGTATTTTATCTTAAGAAAGAAGAAGTTAAAGTATCTCTTCAGTTCATGTTGCTATGGGTTAAAGTGGGCAACATCCAGTCCACCTGGGTGTTTTTTTTGGTTTCCAGCAAAGTCACTGCAGTATCTTTAAACTAGGTCTTGTTTCTGTTGCGACAATCCAGGGTGCGTGGTTTAGGTCCCACTGCTTCCTATCCTCAGATAAGTAATCCAAAAACCTTGCTCTTGTGAGAAACAGTCTTAATCTACCTTACACACAAGGGGTGGTAGGGGAACCCCCCCTCCTCTGGCGCTGTCCTTCGTGGGTTAGAGGGCCATACTTCCTTCCTCTGTTGAGATTCCAGAGGGTGGGATCCCCTCCTCAGAGTAGACACCTAACAGTCTCATCACACCAGCTGGTGACTCCTGCATTTTGTTTTCTGTTTTTGTTCTAAAATGCGAAGAGATCATTCAGTCTTTGAAAAGGTTTGTCTTACCTCAAGCATGTCCTCACTGTGGTCAGGGGCACAGAGTGTATGACCTCAGACAAGTTTCACTGGCAGCTCAGGGCTCTTGTTACCCACCTTCTTGAAACTCTGAACACTGTGCAACCAGGCTTCCAGAAAATGCTAGCAAGGGTTGAAAGGTAAGCAGGTAGCTTATTCAAGAAGAGATTTGAGAAGGGAGAGATCTAAGGTTCTGTTCTCAAAAGTTGCTAAGTAAAGCAACTGGTGAGCTTTGCTCCTTTTTGTCCTGCTGTATTTCACAAGAGGAAGGAGATGATGATCAATAGTAGGCCTGGAGCTGCTAAAGAAAAGGGCCTGCGGGGAGAATACGCCTATGGGTATATTCTGGTTTTGTTGGGATGTGTAGAGTTGGACACTGATGCACAGCTTTGGTCCTTCAATGTTGTAACCTACATTTACACATGCATTCTGTGTTTGATCTGATTGTTCTGACTGACTCAAAGGGCTTTGATACGTAAACACTTTTTTTTTTAATCGGGAAAACATTCTTCAGGCTGTTGTAACTGTTTTTCATAAGTTGTAGCATCAGCAAAGTGTGAATCTAGCCTCTTCCTTGATCTTTATAAGTTTTGCACTTGACGTTAACTATATAGGTGGCAAAATCAGTATAATGGTACTTTGTCTACACCTCATTTTACTTCCCATGTGTTTCATTAATGCTAGAAAAGCTTCCCATTTAGGCTGCTTGTCACACGCTTGCTGGCAATGTTTGTGTGAGCTTGTACATTAATTAGTACTGGCAGGAATAAGGAGGATACAGGAGTGGAGACATGACCCAAAAATGTGTTTAAGTCATGTTCTCCCCTGAGATGCCTGTTCTTGCAAAGTGTATCTTAATAACATCTGTGTCTAATGCCATGGCTTATCCCCAAATTCGTTGGGTTCAAGCAGGAGGATTAATAATGATTATTTCACCACTACAGTAGGAATTTCTGGTTACCTAACTGCTTTCACTTTACTCTATTAATTCCTTTAAACTCTTTGTTTTAGTACCTTTTTGGTTCATTAGAATTCTCCCTTACAACCATAAATGCTGTAGCCATAGCCATTATTTCCTTTCCCTCAGTGCTTTTGCAAAAGCAGGCTTACTCTATCTGCTTAAGCAGCGAGTAGCTGATGGCCTGAAAACGTGAGCATTGCTGATGCTGCGCCTAAAAGAAACAAAAAATTTTTAAAAACAAGAAGTATGATTCTCTGTGCTTATGATTGCTTCTATTCCTAGCCATGGACATAGTGGTCACATACGGATTGGCAGTTCAGTCCAAATAAAAGAAACCCCTTGGATCTTAATCACAAGCCTTAACTTTTTGAAAAGGTACTTTCTTCTCAAAAAGATACTTTCTTCTCTTGCAACGTGTTTGCATTTCCAGGATCTGAAGATTAGCAGAAGCTGAAATAACAAAACACCGCAATAAAGGGATAATACTGAACAGACATTAGTTTTAGAAAGGCATCAAGGATTCCATAGAGTGATGTAGTATCATGACATGTCAAAAAATAAAAAAGTGACTAAATATGGTACAAAACAACTTTATAAACCTTTTACTGTTGTTTCTATTGTAGTGTAGCTCCTCCAAAACTACCCAGAACAATCCCAACTATTGGAGAAGATCAGTATCGTGCAGAAGCTATTTCTGTCCTCATCAGAACACAAACCATTTCCACAGCCTTTGCTGAATGAATTTCTAAGGGATTCCATATTACAAATGACTCTGCTCGTATGCTATCTCTGTAACAAAAACCTGCTATAATATTATATGGTCTCTTAGACAAAGCTGGAGACTATATGGCTTCAGCCTTGGGGGTTTGGTAATTTAAAAATCATTTGTGGCATTTCACTTTTGAGAAGAGAAGCATTTTTAGACTTTCAGTCCTGTTTTCCTTTATTTTTTTCTTAAATCTGTTTTTTTTTTGGCTTTGCTTTGCTACATGAAAGGATTGATGTAGGTAATAAACCTGACCTAGTTCTAGTCTTAAAACTGCAACTGACAGTAACTTGTTAGGGAGTTTGATCTCCTGTGAACTAATCAAGGCTTAGGTGGTAGCCTCTATAGGAAGTAGATGGTATCATAAAAATTCCTCAACAGGTAACTTTGTAAATTGGAATGAAAAGTCGTAAGAAGAATGTCAGCAGAAATGCTTTCTTAGATCGCAGGAAACCGGTATCTCTCTGACGCACACAATGACACACAGTGGAAATACATCACAGGCACAGGTATCTTTCTGTTTCTTAGTGAGAAACAGAAATAATTATCAGCTTCAAATTATCAGTGATCCAGAAGAGACTGTATAGGAGTTAGTCTTGCAGTTCCTAAGGGGTGGGGAGAATAGAGCTCACAACATACTCATTGACTAAAGCTCACATCAAGAATGAAGATAATTTAATTGGCAAGTTTCAACACCTGACACATCCTTTCTGAAACAGGAAGAACGGCTGCAATGAAAGTGCTTCTGTCACTTATAAGGAGTTCACCTGCTAACTATATTGACCAGTGAACTAAGCAGCTCGCTGTGTTGTCTGTTGAATTATGATTAAAAGTGAAACATAAAACTCTAGAGATAAAAAGCAACATATAACATTGGCATTGAGATGCATGTCAGTTACCTAGTGCTGTGTATAGCAACCATGGCACTTGAACAGTGCAGCCTGAAGCAGTTCCTAAAGGAGTACATAAAATATTTGCATGTCTGGGGACTAAACTACTTGCTAAGTGGAAGTCACTAAATATGTTATGTGATGTACTGTACCATGATCCTGATCTTGCTAATGCTTATATACACAGATGACTTTCATTGTTCCGAAGCTAACTTATTCAAATTCAAATTGGTGCATAGCAGTTTTGCAGGCTTGGGGGGCATAATGTTGATGGCTATCGGGCTAACGCTGTGTCTGCTTCTGAAAAAGACTATGTACTCGAAATAGTCAGAAAAGGACTTGATCGTGGGAGTACAAGGAAAGCGTTTGTGCTTCTCTGCCTTCCTGAGTGTACAGCAAGTGGAGAAGGTACAGTGCCAGTGCTTCGCATGCCTGAGCAAAGAAAGATGCATTTCTCTGTCATCTCACATATACTCTACCCAGTGATCGTGCTAGATATGAGCAAAGGAACAGTTGCAGGGCTGTGGCAGTGTGGTGGGTTGACCCTGGCTGGATGCCAGGTGCCCACCAAAGCTGCTCCATCCCTCCCCTCCTCAGCTGGACAGGGGAGAGAAAATGTAATGAAAGGCTTGTGGGTGGAGATAAGGACAGGGAGAGATCACTCACCAGTTACCATCACAGGTGAAACAGGCTGAACTTGGGGAAATCAGTTTAATTTATTGCTAATCAAATCAGAGTAGGGTAATGAGAAATAAAACCAAATCTTAAAACCCCCTTCCCCCCACCCCTCCCTTCTTCCTGGGCTTTACTGCTGAATTCTCTACCTCTCCTCTTTCCCCCAGCGGAAGACAGGGAATGGGGGTTGGGGTCAGTTCACCACACGCTGTCTCTGCCGCTCCTTCCTCCCAGGGGAGGACTCCTCACACTGCCCCTGCTCCCGCGTGGGTCCCTCCCACAGGGTGCAGTCCTTCAGGAGCAGACTGCTCCAGCGTGGGTCCCCCGCGGGGTCACAAGCCCTGCCAGCAAACCTGCTCCAGCCTGGGCTCCTCTCCATGGGCCACAGGTCCTGCCAGGAGCCTGCTCCAGTGTGGGCTTCCCATAGGGTCACAGCCTCCTCTGGGCATCCCCCTGCTCTGGAGTGGGGTCCTCCGCGGGCTGCAGGTGGGTCTCTGCTCCACCATGGACCTCCGTGGGCTGCAGGGGCACAGCCTGCCTCACCACGGGCTTCTCCAGGGGCTGCAGGGGAATCTCTGCTCCGGTGCCTGGAGCACCTCCTCCCTCTCCTTCTGCACTGACTTGGTGTCTGCAGGGCTGTTCCTCTCACATATTCTCACTCCTTTCCTCTGGCTGCAGTTGTGCATGCCCCCTTAACTCTGTTATCCCAGAGGCGCTGCCACTGTTGCTGATGGCCTCGGCCTTGGCCAGTGGCGGGTCTGTCTTGGAGCCGGCTGGCATTGGCTCTATTGGACATGGGGGAAGCTTCTGGAGGCTTCTCACAGAAGCCGCCCCTGTAGCCCCCCCCGCTACCAAAACCTTGCCACGCAAACCTAATACAGGCAGATTTCTTGCACTGTGCAGGAGAACTGTAGAGTCTTTATGCCTAATTAAAAAAAAAAAGAAAATTAAATCTCTATAGTCTGAGCTTATCCTGGGCTTTCCCTGGGCTACTGCTGAGAAGGGGACAACTCTAACTCAGCTCCTACTTCACATTTTATGCATGGTTTAGTTTGAACATCAGGTTTTGCCCACAACTATAATGGTATGAAATTCTGAATTTTGGAAAAGTTTTAGTGGAAAAAGTACATTTAGATGTTTCCTTCCTTTGCTTTCTTAATGATGTAAAAAATGTATATGTCTACCACACGTGGGCCTTATCTGAAGCCCATTGTAATCACAGAAGAGACTGCCGTTGGCTACAGCGCTCTTTAGAGCAGGCCTGGTGTGATCAGTGGATAATAGTATAACTTCCATGTTACTTCATTTCTTGTCCTTTTTATAGAAGTTACAGCTAATGCATCATAAAGTGCTAAACCTTTGCTTAATGTAAATGCCACAAACCAGAAGAAAACAAAGGATAAATCATTCCAAAATTTGTGTTAAGACTTTCATTTGCATCTGAATATTTTTATTATCAAGACTAGTGACTTTTTTCTACCCTGAAACATAAGCCAGATCAAAAGTTACACTGAATACATTCATTCTCTATGGCATTTATTTATACAGTAATGCACACAAAGCAATCTTTAACTATCACTGTATGGGATATCAAGTTATCTTTAATTATCACTACAGAATGGTTGCAAAATCAAATACTGTTGGCAATCAACATTCATTATACAATAGCATGATTGCATCTGTTCATATTACTAGATAAGCAGGGAAAATCAAAACACTGTCTGATTTATCCACTAAAACTGTCTGAGCAAAATATTGTATCTAAATCTCTTAATATCTCTCAGTGACTTTGATCTGATTAAAGTCCAAAGACACATAACCACAGATGCAAATTTTCTAGTGCCTCAGAAATTAAATACTGTTATATTTCAACAGACTGAATAGCTGGAACCATATTCCAGCTGACGTGATTATAGGCAGAGTATAAACTTATGATAGAGAGCTGTCTAAATCTCTGAGGCCGCAGGTGCAGGATTATAGTAAACCCCATTGAAACATACAGTATTCTGCTTAAATGCACGAGTACAAAATTAATAAGGCAGTTGATCACATAATAAAAGTATGATGGATAATCTAATGGAAACTACCAGCTCAAAGTCAATAACAAACTTGATTCTTTTATTAGATGCAGCTGATTTTCAATTCCTCTATTTGCAGGATTTTGTGCTTAATAGAAGATAAGAAAAAAAAAGTTGTTTTTTTTGAAAATGAGAACTCAGTTACAGTATTTATCTCTGTTGGAAACTATAATGTGTAAGCAATGTAGAATTTGTAGATAGACATATCTGCAAGTAATTCTCTAAGATACTTGGCTGAAAAGCACATCAAAGCATGGTGAAATAATGAGACAGGCTCCAGCTGTTGGATTCCAACAGCTTTTGATTTGTGCTCTAGTAGAAGCTCCAGGTTTTGATTCTCTGTTGATTATTTCCATGGTACTGGAGATGATTTGTGCATTATTTAAAAAATAGGCAGTAGATAGCAAACAAGGGTGAGTTTGCAAACTGCATCTGAGAGGACATTTTGCTTCCTGGTATAAACTACGGCTTCCTCTTCCTATGCTCTTGTGCTGGTTTTGGCTGGGATAGAGTTAATTTTCTTCACAGCAGCCCGTGTGGGGCTGTGGTTTGGATCTGTGCTGGAAGCAGCGTTGTTACCCCAGGGGTGGTTTGGTTCCTGCTGAGCAGCGCTGACACAGAGGCAAGGCCTTTTCTGCTCCTCACCCCAGCCCAGCAGCGAGCAGGCTGGGGGCACAAGGAGCTGGGAGGGGACACGGCCGGGACAGCTGCCCCCAGCTGCCCAAAGGGACATCCCACCCCACGGGACGCCACGCTCGGCAGGGAGAGCTGGGGGAAGGAGGAGGAAGGGGGGACGCTCGGAGCGATGGCGTTTGTCTTCCCCAGTCACCGTTAGGCGGGATGGAGCCCTGCTTTCCTGGGGATGGCCGAGCCCTGCCTGCCCGTGGGAAGGAGGGAACGAATTCCTGGCTTTGCTTTGCTTGTGCGCGGCTTCTGCTTTCCCTATTAACCTGCCTTTATCTCAGCCCACGAGTTTTCTCACTTTTACCCTTCCGATTCTCTCCCCCATCCCACTGCAGGGGAGTGAGCGAGCGGCTGGGTGGGGCTGAGTTGCCGGCTGGGGTTAAACCGTGAGAGCTCTCCATTACCAGCTGCCCTGGTTAAAGATGACCTTTTAAAACACCTATGTAAAAGAATTTATGAAAATAATAGCTAAGGTCATCAGAACACTGTGTGAGCAAAAACTCTGGGGATGTCAGTGTTCAGGCAGCTTTGCTACTTTCTTTGTAGAGAGGCTATTGTGGGAATTGTTTTTTTCAGAGCCTTGGCAGGGCACGTCTTACCATGCGTCCGATACTGTCAAGGAATTACTACCAGTAGAAAGCAAGTACCTTGAAAGAACTTTGGAAGCCTTATGGAGGACATAAGTTTAGAGTCAAATACATTCATCATGTTGCTCTGTGAATGTACTGATGTGACTGTGCAGATAAAGGTCTTGCTCTGGAGCGAATTCCAAAAAGTCTGGTTCTGAACTGCAGTCTTCCTGAATTTTCTTTAGAATGACAGAATAAATAGTAGAACACTTCAGGAAAAGCATTGTATCTCAGTTTTCCCCTGGATTAAGGTTTGCATCTGTTTCGACTCTAAATTTTAGAGGTAGTTTAGAATTTGGTGATGCATTATATGAAGGCGGTTTCTTGTTACCAGAATGTCAAAATTCAACCAACTATACTGGAAAATGCTTGTGTAATAACATACTGTGATTTTTTTTTTTAAAAGTTTGCTCTTTTTCTGATGTCGATCGGAATGATAATTGGATATCTAAAGGTACAATTGCTTGCATGTTTCTCTGGAGTTTAGCCTGTGGTCTCAGAAATGTATTTTAAAAAAAATCCTTTGTTTTTCGTGTAATCTGATGTTTCTGTTGAACTGGATTTCTTATTAGAGCAGGTTTTCTCGTAGATTTTGAACTTCTGTCTTTACTTACAAGATGAACAGTAGGCAAACTTTGCATCTATAGATGCTATTTAACGGTAGGACATGGCTATATTTAATAGGCCTGCCTCAAGAATTCATTTCATGACAGGTCCATTGTAATTTCAGTATAAAACGTAGAAGCAGTCCAAGGGGTAGAAGTCAAATCACACATTCTGCTGAATCTTGCAGTACTTGTAGCAGTCTGGAATACCTTCAGTTTCAAGGACTGAAGGTGTTCACCATCAGAATAGTTCATACACCTTAGTTCATTCTGCTGGGAGCAGTTTGATATCTGGAGTTTTAATCTGGTCAGTCTAAACAAATGATTTAATCCAGGCATCCTATGCCCTGTGTGTGTGTACCAACTGCTAACTAGGCTATATTATTAATCATAGAATCATAGAGTGCTTTGGGTTGGAAGGGACCTTTAAAGGTCATCCAGTCCAACCCCCCTGCCATGGGCAGGGACGTCTTCAACCAGATCAGGTTGCTCAGAGCCCCCTCCAGCCTGGCCTTGAATGTTTCCAGGGATGGGGCATCTACCACCGCTCTGGGCAACCTGTGCCAGTGTTTCACCACCCTCACTGTAAAAAATGTCTTCCTTCTATCTAGTCTGAATCTGCCCTCTCTTAGTTTAAAACCATCGCCCCTTGTCCTATCACAACAGGCCCTGCTAAAAAGTCTGTCCCCATCTTTCTCATAAGCCCCCTTGAAGTACTGAAAGGCTGCAATAAGGTCTGCCTGCAGCCTTCTCTTCTGCAGGCTGAACAACCCCAAATCCTTCAGCCTGTCCTCACAGCAGAGCTGTTCCAGCCCTCGGATCGCTTTTGTGGCCTCCTCTGGCCCCGCTCCAACAGGTCCATGTCCTTCCCATGCTGAGGACCCCAGAGCTGGACGCAGGGCTCTGGGGGGGTTCTCACCAGAGCAGAGCAGAGGGGCAGAATCGCCTCCCTCGCCCTGCTGGCCGCGCTTCTTTTGATGCAGCCCAGGATACGGTTGGCTTTCTCAGGGTATTCTCTGGCTGTACGTTAAAAAAAATGTTGACTGCAAAAACATTTTGTGTGGAGCTCTGACTGAAGCCTTTGCTGAGAGTAACTATTGCATTGATCTTCCGAGAAGACTCCGATAGAGGAATCCTTAATTTCTCCTTGGTTTAGACCTGTACAAGATTTGAAACTCTACAGTGCTGCCCAAACCTCAACAATTAGCGACACAGAAGGATGTGCTTAAAACCTTGGGAAAACTCGAAAATAAAAGATGCATGGAGTTTAGATGCAGGCAGGTGTTTTCAAGACTAGTAGATGAAAGTTAGGAACATAAATCTGTTACAGATGTGTCTCTGCTTGGAGAGGTCTTTGAACAGTCTGTTGTAAACATGTTAATTGTATTAAAGAGAGGAACATGAAATCTATACCTTGCAATCTTGATGTTTACTTTAGTTTCCATGTGCGATAATTATTCATTATTACACTCTACTCTAAATGTCCGACTTGAGTATCTTAGAAAGAAGCCTCCATTTGATAGTAGGGCTTGTCTGTTTTCAGTTTTATTTATTTTTCTTTTCATCTTGGTAATATTACCCTTTCCCTCTGAAGTGTAAATTGTGGTGAGGCTAAGAAAGTGATGAAGGCACACCTTAAACAATTTACTCACCATCTTGGAAAGCTATCTTCAATCTACCTGATATGAGCTAGTGCTCAGTAAGACTCCTAAAAAGGCTTTGTAGCCAAAGACAGATGAGTAAACTTGTATTTGTGTATTTGCAAATTCACCCTGAAATTTTAAAAAACTGATATCTAAATATTTAAAAGAACATTCCTATGGTAGTGTTTGCCACTGGAGGGACAAGCAAGAGGAGTCATAGGTTAGATGTTACGGAACTTCTAGTCATGGATTTGCTCTGTGACACTGGTACGTCTCTCTTACTCTGCTTTTTTTCATTTTTCCCATTGTGGAAACAAAGTGCTTCCTGGCTACTGCTATTCAGTCCAGCAGCGTAGTACAAATACTTGTTTAGTTTAGTCATAGCCAGTATTTCATCTGGAGAATAACAATGTGTGTTCTGCTCTTTTGGTTAAGTTAATAGTGTGGATGAGAAGAATGTTGTTGCATGCAGTTGCATCGTTTTGTTAAGCATCCAAGTTTGAAAAGGAAGATCTTTCAAAAGAAAATGTCAGCAATTTTATAAGTAAAAACATAGCTGCTGAGGAGTATATCAATCTTATTCCACTGTGTCATTATTTAATCATTTAAAAACCATAATTGAGGCTGCCAAAAGCCATTGACAACATTCAAACAGTCAGCACAGTCTTCGTACCAACAAGGAGAGGCTGTCAGAACAAGTTATAGCTCAAAAGTATGTCTGTAAACTAGCAGTAAAGAAATGGAGTTTCAGGTTTAAATTCCTGGTTTTAAGGGTTAAAACGGATCCTCTATGCATTTGTAATTCAATTTCACTTGAAAAAAATGGATCGGATATATCTATAAGTTGCATTGATAGCTTATGTAGGAAGCAGCTACATACCCTGCGCGCTTGGAAATAGTGGTGTGCTAAGGCTGTTTTGGTACTAACACTTGTCAGAGTGGATTTCTAAGCACCATCAAATTCTGCTGAATATTAAGATTCAGATAATGAATATGCTTTCGGAATATGCCTACTGGACACTTTGGAGGCTAGTCTAGGTATCCAGTTTTTGTTTCCTAAACTAGTCTTTGGTTTGATTTTTTTCCAGATGTAGTTCATCACTTCCATGCACCGTACATATGAAAATAATGACTAAAACATTAAGGTGCATGCTATCTCAGAATACAGTAAATGCAATGTGAGGTAGTGAATACATAGTCAAACATCATTGTAGTAACAGAATGTCATTTTAAAGATCAAGGTATTTAAAAGGAGAAAACAAAGCAAAACAAATGGCTGTGCTAGTTAAATAGGAAAACAATAAACTACTTTTTATTTAAAAAAAAAAGCTGAATTAATTAGATTTATGCTTTATCTTTAATAATTTAAAGCAACAAATCTGTGAAGATTTGTGTTCTCAAAGTGGTTAACTAGCCAGTAATATTGGCTACAATACTCCCATTTTAAAAATGACCTTTTAAAGATGCTCTATGAAATTAAATTTTAATGAGTGGTAATAAACGATGATGCTTCCATAGGAGGAAATGCAATACTAGCCTGAAGCTTTTGCCGTATGCCATCAGCTTCAGTACCGTGTTATGTACCCTCTTTCATTATTTTCAAGCATAGGAAGTCTGATGGCAATACAGTGCTTTAAAGAAATGAAAACACTTTTAATAATATACTTAGTTCAAACTATATCTTCTTGGCTGAGTAATGGTGTTCCTATTGCTTTCATGATGCTTTTTCTGAGAATTTTTTTTTTTTAAGTAAGATAGTATGCCATTTTCAGGTTCTTACGTTTTCCTTGTAACTAATCGAATAAGAATTGGCTAGTTGAAGAATTTGGGCTGAGCAGTAGCAAAACATAGGTGTGTACTGCTGAGAAAGAATTGTACTGCCTTTTTCCAAAAAAGGGAGGAGAAACTTATAAGCCAGTGACCTTCAAGGATTTTTCTTTAAAAAAAAAAAAAAGTTTCCTGAGGGGCATGAAGAGAGCAGAAGGGGAGGCAAAGAGAGAGGAGAGGAAAGGAGTGCCAACTTGCATCATTAACTGGTAAATGGTACTAGAATATCAGCCTCTCTACTATCAGCAATGATTGGAATTAATCCAGGAATTCAGAATGGGTCTGTAAATGTGTCTTCAATTGTAGCCTTTGGCATAGATTTATATTCTCAGTCCCTTGGGCACTGAATTTCATTTCCCCATTTGCTAAATGAGAACAATTTATCCTAAATCAACGATAATCAGAGTAAACACTATTATTAATTTATTGTTTCCAGACTAGGAAAAAACAGTAAAATGAAGCTCTCTTCTTTTATCAGTGCTTTCCCCTACCCCTTTTGCCCTGAGGATCCTATTAGCAGAAAGCTGAGCAACTCTGTTTCATCAGAAATAAATTATGCCTCACTTTTTTAATGTAAGTACTGAAGGGTTGTAAAGATTAGAAATACGTTTGAACCCACTATCACTTGATGTTATTTTCCTTGATGTTCTGAGCTTCTTTAGGAGAACGAAACAACATGTTCTTTTGAAAGCAAAGAGCAGAGTTGCTTTAAAAGAACACCAGCACAGACTTTGGTTGATGTACAAAATAATTCGAAATCTGTACAGAAATATTTAAAGTAATGTATAGGCAGTCTGAAAGAGAGCTGTCAGAATTTCTGGCGTGTATAAGAGGCAGAATGTTTGCAGGGCAAATAGGTGGCGGAACTAGTCACCCTCATTTTTTAAATGATTAGAAAACTGTAATTCCCCAGAAACAGTAGGCTAATTCTCACTTTCTTCACAAAGGAGCTAAGGATGAAAAAATACCTTTAATTAATAAACACTGCTGGCACTACTTTGGTAACAAGCTGCTGTAAATGAAACTCTTAATTGCCTCAGAACAGTCTTGTATACAAATTCATTTCACTCTTTAAGTGCTGTTATTTGTTGTTGCTATTTTGCATTTTTGTAGGAAATAAAAGTAGCTTTGCCAGCCTCCTTGTCACTGAAAGCAATTCCTGTCAGCTCTCCATTTGTGGGGAGCACTGAGGTTAAAAAGCAACCCAAAACTTTCCCTTAAGCCCTTGTGATAGCTAGAATAGACAGCTCTCAGTGCAATCTAAATCAAAGCTAAATTAAGCTGTGTATGAAGCTTTTCTTAATGAATTTACACATGAAATTCTGTAATGAAATTGTATGATGAAAGAAAACAAAAAAAATTGTTATAAAAGAAATATATAAGGACAGGACATATGTATATTTGTGTATACATATTTGACACTTGGGCGCAAATTGTGAAAAAATACTTTGGACTTTTCTATAAAGCTATGTAGATAATATATATTTTTTTTTTCCTGTGGGATGTGTACTGAGGGTTTTTTTTTTTTTTTAATTTAATCTTCAATTGAACTTCTTTTGGCTGTAACTGTCAGAGACTCTTTGAGTTAGGCAGGAGCTGCATCTTCTACATTCGTGAAGAAAGCACCAGAGAAACATAACTGGCATAAGAGTATTTTGAATACGTGCAGTCATGATCCTATGGGTTTTGAATTCTCTGAACTCTTATTTCCATTGTCAGGAATTTTGGAAATACAAAACTGTAGATAGTTTTAATTTCTGAGGCATACCTGCATTGAGACCATAAGGAAGAGACATGTAGATGAATCTGTACTTAAGGACTGGGGAGACTTAATAAAGGGGACTGGAGAAACATGTTTCCTTACATAGACATGTTGAAATCTATTGCGGTGATTTTGGTTATGGGAAAACTTGTAGCAAGTTGTAGAACACTGTTCAACACTTTTTTTACTATGTCATCTTTAAATGCATGTGAGAGAGGCTGAATTTGGGCTATTTATATCAACTTAAACTTGACCTTGACACCTGAAATACGCATTCCTGCTTTCATCTTTTTTAGAATTACTGAATGAGTGAATAATCACCAGTCTTGAAGAGAGCAGAAGACTGGTAAGTAGTAAGACACTTATTTTTTTAATGTAGAGTGCAGAATATATATTGTGAAGGAAAAAAATGCTTGGAATTGTTGTACTTGCTTGATTTGACAGTCTAAACAGTTCAGCAAAAAATTATTTTTGCTGCTTAGCATAGTGACTTTGTGATGCACTCAGCGCACATACAGACATGAGAATTCTTGGTGTGTTTTGTTGGGGAATTTTTTTTGTGTGGAGATTGGGTTTAGATGCAAAATGCATTATGAAGTTCAGCCTTTGCAGAAAAGAGGCACTTACGCTTGGTAATAACGGTCTTTGCTGCATCGGTTTATAATGGGATCAACAAGTATAAAGATGTAGCGCTATTGATTTTTTCCAAAGTATTGGGTGAAACTTAATTAAAAGAGAGAACAGAATTTAAGGACACTTGTCATTTTAAATTTATTGGCTGAGATTATGAATGTTCTTCTGGTACAGAACACATCCTTGCCAGCCAAGGGATCCAGTAGCTTCTTGTTTGTAGATGTCACCTATTAATCGTATTTCCACACTAGGACTTGACAGTGGAGACCTAGGATCCCAGGCAAGTCCCCACCTCTTGCACCTCCCTTTGGGTGAGATCTAATTGCTCTAAAGTCAGCGCGTAGATTTGAGGAGTAATGCTCATTCCTGTTCCAAATGAAGTGCTCTGTACTAAGTAGAGCAGATGCAGCCCCTCTGAATTCCCACAACAGATGGAATAAGGAGCTGTATTGCAGAATATTCTGGAATGATTAAGGGTTATGACAGATTCGGCTTTCAATCCCTGCTTTCAGGTAGGCAGAGAGAAGCTTAAAAATTCATTCTCCGATCACCTAGAAGTGGCTTTTTGACCCTTAGTGTTACAAGGTGAGATGAGTGCACCCTAGTGTTGGATAGGTTTCTATTTGTACAAAATACTTAATATTTGCTAATAATAAGAAAATAAATGACACTCCGCACTCTGATAGTTAGGACACAAACTTCTAGAATGTGAGAAAATAGATGAAAAACCACTGAGGTCAGAACATCGTGACTTCTCTTTCTCATGTTTGCCTTTGGAAAGCAGCATGTTTGAAACACCAAGAAAGTGGGAATGTCATTTCCTATGTTTATTATTCCATGGCTAACCTTTGAAATGCATGTTTTTTCTTTTTCTAATGGTTCTAAAATTTAATATGGTAGTGTGCTAGCTGTTGAAAGCATGATCTATCATATTCAAAAAGTAATTAAAAGGAAAAGCAACACAAATGGTATGTGGAAATGAACGCATGAGTATCTTGGCAGAGATATCTTAAGGTGCAGTTTCAAGGTCGGCATAGACCATTCTGAGACTGTGCTGCAGTCAGAATGGCAGCTTTGATTTCCTCACCTCACCCCATATTCCTTCGCCCTACTTAAATTGGCAATTGCAAGGGTGCAGTAGCCCAATAAGAGGAAGAAAAAAAAAAAAAAACCATGACCAAAAAAACCCAAACCGCTGTCCCCCCTGCCCCAAGACAGCTCTGTCATTCAACAACCGTAAGAACAAATTTTTCCTTTAGGAATAGTTTTGAGTTCGATGTTACTGTGCAATTCTGCAGTCAGCACTGCCAGTGCAAGGCGGGGAGAGAGAGGTGCGGAGTAGCAGCTGAACAGCTGCTTTGGGTACTCCTAGATCAGCCTGAGCCTAGTGTGGAACTGCTCCCGAAAGTGCTCTGAAGCCAGCAAAATCCAGAGAACTTCTCCATGAGTTAGAATAAACTTTGAATTACGGTATAAATGTTCGTTCATAAGTCTCTGATTCAGCTTTCTGTAAGATGCAATTTTAGTTTTGTCTTTAATCAGAGTCCAGGAGTAGTTGTAACTGGTATAAACGGTGATCTTTCTTTGATGAGGGGCACTTACTAAGTAATGCAGATACCATTTGGTGCGATTTCACCCAGTCAGTCACCTAATAAGGTAAGTTAGTGTCATAAAGGTGGCTTGAGGTTTCTAGTAATCCTCACGTTTACTGTTTTGCAAGCAGAATAAAAAAGATACAGTTCAGATACTGTATTAACATTTTGAATTTGACTTGCACTTTGGACATTTGTTTGTCTGATACTTACGTTTAAATACATTTGTATATAAGGAAATCTAGTGTTGTCATTATGATGTTAGTACGAACGCTTTTTCTGAAGAAGTCCAGGAGCAGCACAAAACTCCAAGAACTGCATATTTGAAAATAATAAGCAAGGTGATGATTACTAAAAACTACACAGACAATGTTTATATCTTGGTGCCTAGCAGGCAAAAGTTTGCAATCCAGAAAATGTTTATATTATTCAAGGTCATCACAGTAAAGATAGCAAGTAAATTTCAGAGTTATCTTTAAGATTATTAGGACTGTTGGAAAATCAAGCTCTGACATTATCTACATAAGGAATAAAATATGGTTAAATATGAGCCTAGACAGTTTTGTGACAGGTAGTTCTTATTTAAGGTAGTTTTTCATTAAATAACTCTTCTGTTGATCCATGAGTCAAAGATAAAATGAGAAATAAATATATATACATATGTATTACAGAATATTTGCCATTACTTGATTCCATGAAAAGCAGAAATCTAAAAAAGAAACATTCCAGGAATTATAAAAGAAACATTCTGGGAATTATCTGCCTTACAAATGACTGTAGTCTAAAGGAGTAGTTAAAGACTTCATCTAAAATTAAGGGAAGAAGAAAGAAAGAATATAATAATTTTAAAAGAAAAATCTTATTTTGTGAACACACATCTCTTACTGTGGTCTTTGTTCCAGTATAGTCAATGGCAAAATGCATGTATTACTAATCTACAATTTATTCATTTTAATAATTAGTTGGTAAGATCCATTAAACTCATGAGGAGCCCTGTTGTCAAGAATTTTTAAATACAAGATCAACAGTTGTTTACAGCTGAATTATTCACAATGTATATCGATCAAGTTTCAGTAAAATGCTGGTGATAAAATTTTAGAGTGAAAGAAAAGAAGAATATTACAGCTTAAAGAATGTATTGGACTAACCTAAACAAGGTGTAAAATAAATGCTTCCCACATCACAGGTAACACTTGTGATTAATGTAGGTAGAACAGTTTTTATTGTGTGATGTTATGCATTACAGTAATAAATGCATGGAAAATGTCCTTTTATAGAGCTAAGGCTGATTTTGCTTATAACAGAGAGCATAAATGAAAAGTGATTAATAAAATATCTTTCACTACAATTATAAATCAAAATAAGAGGTGCATTAAAAAATTAACAGAACATTGTCTGGAAATCACATACTGTACAGGAATGTCATCCCCGTTCAGTTTCCGAGAAGATGATTTCCATTAGTTACAGTAGAGTTACAGAACATTAAATATCCAACAAAAATGTTGCACCCTCCGTCTGCT
The DNA here is from genome assembly GCA_020745775.1 of Theristicus caerulescens. NCBI lineage: Eukaryota > Metazoa > Chordata > Aves > Pelecaniformes > Threskiornithidae > Theristicus > Theristicus caerulescens. Next base: position 19,419,439 of record CM036568.1, on the reverse strand, counting down.
GAAGAAGCTTCCCTGGAATGGGAAACTGATTTACAATTTTACAGGGAAGATGAAGTTTGATGTGTATTTGCATGAGGTGCAGTAATTTAGATGTCCATAAACTTAGTTTTGGAGATGTCGCTCTTGTTTAGTTCAAGTTGGGCAGCGGTTGGAAGGCAAGTGAAAATGCAGATGGAAGGGAAATCAGTATGTACCAAACAGAACAAATAAAAGAGTATACTGATAAAAAGAGGATGAAAACATGAGAATATTTCAGGTTTGGTTTTCAGTCCTTGGTCTTGGAAATAATTTTGGGGAAATTCTAAGATAACCTGTGAATAAGGAATTCTTGTTGCAATGGCACTATTTTAGCAGCAGCGCAGGGACTGCTACTTGCTTCCTGAAGCGATGCAACCGAAGTTTTGCAATGAAATGCTTACTTTGTATTGGCTTTCTGAAAATATCTTGGACTTTCTTATGTGTGGTTCCTCCACACAAAGTGAAAAGGTTGTTCAAATGCAAAGGTGTAATTGGCTGTCTATGGGAAGTCACAGTTCTGTGCAGTAATACGTAGCTTATAAATTAAAGTTAGCTGTATTGGAACCATATAATAATCCAACAGTGACAGGAGCTGTAGCTTGGGCATGTTTTATAGTACAGGTACTGCGCTCTGGCTTCACAACTAGGATTGTTGGAAATAATATTTCAGATGTGCTTGAATTCAGGCATGTTGAAGATGCCAAACCCCAACATTGAGTGCTGTGAATATACTGCAGGATGAGAGTCTTGATTTCCTGAATATCCCCAGATTTTTGTTCCATTTCTAAACTGCAAGCCTTAAACAAATAGCTACTTTTTAGCATTATGAACCTAGAATCTTTCGTGTGTGTGAAATATCCAGGGTTAAATGAGAAGAAGTGAGAAACATAACTAACTTAATTACTTATGCTATTCCCTTTGTATTTCAGCATGGAGAAAATTTTTATTTCTGTAGCAGCAGAAATTACTATTTGATATCAAAAACCTGATTGTATTAGGTGCTGTATATAGACAGAATAAAAATTTTCTATCCAGAAGAATTTAATCTGTAGACAGGCAACAGATTTTACTGTTACCATGTTCAACACCGTGGAAGTTTTTGGAGTTGCATCGTTTTTAAAGATGTGTGTCATGAAATGGTTTTACTCTCTTGGATTCTCAGTCTTTAAGTACTAAGCAAGCTTACATGCTTCAGATTTAATGGCTTGAAATACACAGGAATATTTTATATTGCTAAGGTAATAGAAAGAACTTACTGTTCCCTCTTGATTAAAAAAAAAAAATAATTCTGTGATATCAGAAATTGTTTTCCAGTAGCTTTTTTCACACAAACTGGTCATTGCTAGAAGCTGATTTTCCTGTGTAAAAGCAGGAGTGGGGAATGGAGGACGGAAAGGAAAATGGGTTTTAAGGAAAAAGGATGGTATCCTAGCCAACTGCATCATGCATGACAAGGGCATGATAGCACATCATGACAAAGAGTTAGAGAAAAGTGGAGTAATTTAGTGTAATCATATGTTTAGAGAAACATAATAAGTAAAAGGACTAATGAATTCAGGTAATACGGGTTTGTCTCCTGTGCTTGTCAGGGTCCTGTAACTGAGTAAGCGTCATTTTGCTGTGTAATAATAATAATAATAATAATACATCTTCTCCTTTGTGCTTTCTGTCTTAACTATTTTAAACTACACGCTCATCGGGTCAAAAGCTAATGCATATTGTGTGTGTGAACAGTAACCTATTACAACGAGTGTATTTATCTTAGTTGCTTAAATAGCTCCAGTGCCATATACTCCTAATCATTGCTGGTGACTTCTGGCACTTGTAGTGTAACCACTACATAATAACAGCCAGAGAATTTGGTGTATATATAACCTAAATATGTCTTCTGTATATCTGGTATCTGTCTGAGATGAGTAGTGTGCTTTCCTTATATGTAGTTTTGCTGAAACCATACTATCATTTGAACACCATATTTGCACTCATATTATTTTGCTATAATCTAAAAACTTTTTATATAAAGGTGTGGGGGGGTGCTGTTCACAGGAACATTGAGCAGCATTGTTGAGAAATTCGCTTCCTATTCCAACCTCGCAGTAGAAAATCACTGTTTACATGAGGTCCAGCAGTGAACGTGGAGCATTTTCAGAAATCTCTTAAAAATGTGGATTAAATACTGGAAAACTCAACCTGTCAGTTAAACAAGCCTGTATAGGATATTCCTTAAAAAATTAAAGGTTACTTCAGAGTTTGGAATATGAACACAAGATCCAGATTCTCCATTTAAGGAAGTGGTTTCTCTCAAAAAAAGTTCTTCTCTTAAAAGCTTCTTCAGAACAGTTCCAAGACTTTCTATCTGGCAAGAAATATAATGAACAACAAAGCCATATTTGAATTTTTCTCCCCTAAACCTGAACAAAACAAAGGTAGTCGAGTCAAATGGAACTGAATTTTTTGAACTTTCTTCTTCTGTTAGCGCATGCTGAGAATGTTTGAGAGAACACAAACACGTTTCGTTTGCAGTTTCATTGAATCTGTTTTCACTTTTTTGCCAATTCCGTATGGATATTTCAGAATTTTTTAACGTCAGCTTTTATCTCCTTTTTAACTCTCCCCTTCTTTCCAACTGTGCTCACTTACTTTATATATATCATTTCACACTTGTATTCTTCACCTTCTCCAGTGGGAAAAACAGGCTAGTAAGACTGATGTTTGCTTTCTGAAACTTGTTTTCCTTTCAGCTCCCCTGAGGGGGGTAAAAGAAGGGAAATGGAGAATGCAGAACTGGAAAAATTAGGATTTCACTACTGCTGCCTAACAAAATGCTTGGCAGGGGTACGGTGGGGGGAAATCCAAATTCCATTTTTCTGAAAAAAGAAAGTTGTCACCAAATCTCTATTTCAGAAAAAAATCAATTGCTTCTTTCTTAGAAGAGAACATTTAATAATAATAATTGTTTGCCTCAATGATCCCAGTGTGTGACAAGTGGTTGGATTTGTGTTTTGATTGTTTTAGAGTGAAAACTCAGCTCTTAAAATTGAATTTATACTTCTGCATTTAAAGCAAGTCCATTATGATTCTGCAGTGCAACCTTTAAGGTAACAGGCCACAGCTAGCAGTTCATATTGGATGGAATTAATCTTTGCACTGTTAATGTCTTTTTATCTTTATTATGTTAATTTGCCTATCACTCATATTTTATTGAATAAATTTGGCAATATAAATGCTAAAACTTCAACCAGGATTCTAATTCTCCAAATATATTGGTATATAACTTACATTAATTACTGTCATTAAGAAATTATTTTTCAAGTTCAAGAAGAAATAGTTTTTCAGATTAAGGGGGAAACATATAAAATACAAGACCTGCTGTGATATCCTTTGCCCTTTATGTAAAGTCTTCCCTAGGTTAATCAGGAAAGATACTACTAAACATCCTGTGCATGCCAAGTATCACCTTCTCTGCAAAAACAGTGGAAGCAATAACTGGAAAAACTCCTCCTTGTTCCTGCTTCCATGCCTGTTCCTGTTACCTCTTGACCTTTCCTCAGTTCTTTGTCTCTGTATCATTTCTCTGGTGTTTTTGTGCAAAGTAGCCAGCAGAGATTTTGATTTCCATTCCAAATGAGAGGAACCCAGCAGAGGAAGATAGAGCAAAGCCATCTTTGTGAAAGCTCTTTGAGGATTAGAGCAGGGAGCAGCACAGCATTAGCAGCAGCCTGTACGTGGCAGTCTCCTGCTTGCCCATCACAGGCCCTTAGGGTGATGAACAAAGTTTTTGGTTACAGTCAGCACATCTGTCTTCCTCAAGTATTAGTTGTCGAAACAGAACATACTGAAGAACTTCTGCAGCTTCACTGGAGTACAGCACCCAGGTATCATATGGAATTACGTAAACTTAAAAGTATAAGATTTTATAGTAGTTTCTTATAAAAAGTCTCTGTCTCTTGCCTGTGAGCAATCCACAAATTTGCTGTACTCCTACACAGGTGTTCCCTCACACTACTGGGCATTAGCAATGAAATGCAGGTGCTTACTGAACTGTCATTCAATATAGTTTATTCAAAATGGTTGTCAGCAGAACTAAGCGTTTGCTCTGAAAAGTTAAAACCAAACTAATACTTAGAGCTTGACGACTTAACAGATGTTTACATGCAGTTGTGTGCTGAGCGCTTCCAATAGAGTGTAGCCTTCAAGCAAACACTTCTACAGCAAATTTCAGACATTTTGGTTAGTCATTGCTATTGGCCACTTCATAGTCTTGCTAACAAGATTTACAGCAGACAAGACTAACTCACTAAGATGTTCTATCCGTGACAAAGACAACCATTCCTCGCCAATAGCACCTGATCCAGTACCTGTGCTAGCATTGGAAGCAAAGGCAGAAGACATCTGTCATTTCAGACATACGAGGTAGCAGACTGGATGATGGGGGAATGGCAAGCCACCTTGCCCTGCCTTCCTAAATAGCTCATCACCTTTGGGTAGGCCTGTCCGCGTGGCCATTTCACAATCCCAGAAGTTCTCTTTCGTATTTATTTAATGCCAGCATATGACTATTTGCATGCAATCCCCCCCCCCCGCTTTATTCCCTCTAATCAGCTTGCTCCAATGTGCACATCATTTCTCTAGGCAATGTATTATCTCCTTTAGGCTCTTACATTCTTTCTGATTGCAGTTCTTTCTATTTCACGCAGTGTGTTACTATTCCTTACCATCTATAATACATTGTAACCATAGATACCATGCACAATTCAAACATGAATCTTCAAGGCTCCACATTTTCTCTTGTAAATATTTTGATGAAAAGAGTGATTATATTTCAGATCAAGGCTTCAACAGAATATTAGTTAAAAACATCGATTAAGAGAATTAGAACTACATGCTCAGCAGTGTGTATCCATAAGAGTACAAGATTAAGTTGAATCTGAGACTCACAACTGCTGCATGTCAGCACGAAGTGCTACTGAAAGGTACTTTGTTTTTGTATTAGTGACCTCTCAAGGCCTGATCCAAAGTCAGTTGCAATGAAGGTAAGACTTTCCATTGATTTTAATTTGCCTTGGAACATAGATCTTTTATAGTTTTAATTAATAACTTCAAAATTGTGTTTCACGTAGTTTGTAAAGTGCTCTGGATTAATATAAATGTAAAATATTATTCTCCATCCAAGACTTAGGCAGCAGTCGCATTGACTACTCTGAGGGTATTCAACTGCAGAAGTAGTTGAACTGTTTTTTTTGAAGGGGGGAAAAAAAATCCCATGCTTTTTATGAGAATATTTTTTATTTAATATTGTCCTTAACCTCATTAGGGAAATCTTTTATAAATCTTCTTTAAAAGCAGAAGTTCTCTGTATATGGCTACTAAAATCATTATACATTTTTAGGAGTAAATAAGTCGAGGAGAAAAGAAATGCATAATGCAGCACCCTCTTATCAAGGGCATATACCACGCACCAGATGGAAAACAAACTGTGTTTACAACATTACCACTATCGCCACTGACACTACTAGATCTACAATATGTTATAGCAGCAGCTCCATTAACCTTGCTAGTTCTGTTGGATATGCCTGGTAGTTTGCCCAATCTGTGTTTGTTGTCAGCAAATGGATCGAATTAGGAGATTTTCATTCTGTTTACTGACCTTTTCCCTTCTTCCTCAATTTAGGCCATAGTTCATTCAAAATTGTTCTACTATTGCTCTGTAAAATACTGCAGATATCTCTGGATCTGTCTGCTGCTACATATGTAAATTATACTGTCTTACCTCAGAGGTGAAACTTCAGGAGAACAGTTGATATCGAACGTGCTGTAAAACCTCCAGTTCTTACCGAGCCGATGGCCGTGGTACGCAATGCAACCCGCCTAAGCCTTTGGCCTTTACCCACATTAGGACACACTGCAGTCTCTCAAAGCAGGCTTGCCCGCAGGGTTTGTCACTTTTCAAATCAGAGCAATCTTCACCACTCCTATTTATTTATTTAACATAGTCATACTTCTTTGTTTGAAGTTTCGGGGAGCAGGTGGGGATGTGTATGTTTTTTAAATGAGTTAACTAGAAGAGTGCTTCGGTTGCCCTTCCCTCCCTGCCTTCGCTCCAGGCTAGGGCCAAGATGCTTAGTTTCTAACCTATGGCCTGTCTTGATGGAAGTTCTTCACACCATAATTCCATTATCAGTTCGATTCAGCCGGAACCACTGCAGTCCCAGATGTCACTAGACGGTGTTCCCAACCTGTGTTTGTGCTACAGAAATTCACCCAGCCACATGACAACCCTAGTGTGTGAACTGGGCCAGCCCGAAGGTAACTGTTTCCTGCTGCTGTGCTTTTCAGCTGGATAGTTTCCTACCTCACCGTGTGACTGCCAGAGCACTTCCCCCACAAGGGAGAAACAGAATCAAGTACCTTGGGGTGAGGAGAAGAGCAGAGTCACGCCTCTCCCTAATGGTGCTTGCCAGACTAAACTGATTGTGGACTAAGATGTTACGTTAGCTAGAAAATTGGAATGCCTTAGGAAGCATTTTTCAATTAGATTATTATTATTTCGAATGAGGTGGTGTCCTCCATATACCTACTGGAAGATACTTAAGCCATTTCTTGGCATTCTTTATCACCTTTTTTTTCCTTGGCAGTTCAGTTTATTAACATTATATAGGAAATATAGCTGTAGGGGTAAGAAAATTATTTCAAAGACTGAGTTAGAAGTAACCTGATACTGGCTTTGTGCAACCTCCCTTCCACTTCTTCCTGGTGTGTGAGTAGCGCTGATCAGGCGGTTGTGATTTAGATCAACACCGCTTGCCACAGCAAGCTGAATAACCTCCTGACCTTCAGTTCTATTGTGATACACAGGTTTCATTTTCTCTGAGCTAAAAGCAACTTACACTGAAGGGAAAATAAGGCTTGCTTCTCAGTTTAGACAAGATTCAAGCCATTGCATCAGGAATCATAAGGACTGAAATGGTAGGGTTTTTTCCTGCTGTATAAAATACGGCAAATGTAAACGTTAGTTGTTTCACTGGTACCCTTACATTCTCCTACATCTTGCACAGAAAAAAAGGTTAGATTGCTGTATGACGAATAACGAAGGAAGAATAAAAATTTAAGAATTTTAACATTTTCTGCATGCGTAGTTGCAACATCCCCATTCTGTTTAAAGCACGTATCAACATATTGTGGTCTACATAAGGACAGCCAGAGTAACACGTGTGATTCTGGAAATTTACCCCAAATTTATTCTTTCAAATTTAAATAACACATAAAACAGTTTGAGAGTCCAACAGTCATAATAGCAATGATAGATAGGGGTTATTTTCCCTGTCCATGAGTACTATTTTTGCACCTTAGTGCAACGCTTGTCTTGCATTTGATCTGGAATTTTGTTGCATAGGCTAAAGCCATTTGGTAAAAGTCCTTTCAGCTTCAGACTAGTTTATGTCAGTTTGAGTGTGCCTTGGCAGAGCAGCTCGACGTTTTCAGATGAAGTGTGATCTAATCCCTCTGAAAAAAATGTCTGTAGTAACCATCACTGTTAGTAGGAGCAGGGAGGTGATAGACATAAATGAGGATATATTGATTTATGAAATCATCAGCTTATTTTAATTGCAGTTATTTAGTTAACAGGATTGGTACTACCAGGAAATAAGTTGTGACTATATACTTCCCTGGGTTTAGCAAGGAATAGCATTTGGGATATAGCTTATTCCAGTAGGAACTGATGCATAGCTTACAGGCGTATGGCAGGTGGTTTGAGAGCTCCCCTCCACCTCTTATTTCGCAGATGGCATGACGTCTTAGGCTGTGGTACGCACACCACTAAGCTGAACCATATGAATCTAAACTTTCCTTTCTCTAATGCCTGTAGGCCACACATCCTTTCTGTAATGTACTGCATACACAAGTGAGGAAAAGGATCCTGTATACTTAGTCAGGTTTAGTCCGTGGGTGCCCTACTAGCAGCGTGATACTGTACCAAGAAGGTCAGAACAGCTTATGCAGCTTGTGTTTGAGGTAAAACTCAGGGTCAGTACTAAAATCATTCCAGTTTTGCCTTTCTGGCATTTGCTTGACAGACTTCTAAAGAATGCGGTATATTGGGAGAAGACCTGTCCCTCTGCTGCTGTATTAAATTAATCATTAAACTCTATATTCCTAATGAAGGAAGGTGTATACTTTCCCAGGTAAATGTGACTGCCTAAGTTTGATCTGCTCTTGAGAATTAGAGAAGGCAAACTACCTAGCAGGTTTTTTTTTTTCTAGTCTGTCTGAAGTAAAATATTTAATAGCAGCAACAAACATTATAAGCACCTTTTTTCTTCATGGATATTATCAGAATTATTACAGTAAGTATGCATATTTTAACATACTCTTTATTATGCACATTTGTCTTTCACACTTGCTTTTAACCTGAAAAATAATATTTCTGCCCATATTAGATATTATTCCTTCCTCATCTATCATACCTATTTATAAAAAATTGGTTCTACCTGAAAATATTATGCATAGGCACAGTGTATCTGCTGTCTATGAGATTTCTTTTGTGTTTACTGCTGGAGTTGGCTTCTCTGCAGAACTGTCAAAGCGGGTGAGGCCAAACAGTTGTGGAGCAGCTGTGGAAGCCTCCATGCGAACTGTCCCATTTGCTTATAACGGACTGCAGTACCAGGCTGAAATCTGGGATCTCCTATCACAGCAAAGTTGAAATAGTGCTTTTCTGGGTACCTGATTATACAAGAGGTTACTTTTTAGAACAGCTTACCTTATAGTAAATGGTTTAAGAGAAGCATTGGTGAGCCATCATTCATTCAAGCCTGTTATAGACAGTTCTTTGTCTATAACAAGACAACAGGGAAGCCCAAATTGATAGCTGAGTCCTACCGATATTGCTTGTGTATTCATTCCTTCA